>CM075672.1:26602500-27852500 GCA_037962975.1 Clitoria ternatea | reverse complement strand
AGGTTCATCTTGGCCTTGTCTAAATGTTGTAATATCTGATTTGGCCTTGATGAATCTAGATGGAGGAAAGAACCTTTGTAGAAATTTTTCTTCAACTATGTTCCAGCTATTCAAACTTTGATTTGGATGAGATTGTAACCACTCTTTTGCTTTTCCCGCTAAAGAGAAAGGAAATAGTCTTAAATATGTAGCATCAATAACATCTTGGTCAAATCCCATGGTTCCAACCAATTCATAGAATGTGGCCAAGTGAGTGTACGGATCTTCACTGGACATTCCATGGAATTGATGTGAACTAATCAAACTCAAAAATGCTGGTTTCATTTCTAGTGCTTTGACAGTGTTTGGAATTGCAATGCTTGAGAAATGTCTTGGCCCTTGCTGTAAAGCATAGTCTCCAAGTGTTCTCCTTGGTGGGTTTTGATTATTGTTGTTGTCATCCATTGTAACAGAGGAAGTTTGTCCTACGTGGAAGTTCTGCTTGGCTTTCTTGATTTTCTTGAGGAACCTGTTTATCTCAGGATCAAATGCAAGTTGTTCTTTTGTACCCTGTCCTCTCAAGATCATAAATCAAGAACTCAAAGTAGCAAGGTTACTAAAAAATAAAAACAAATTACAAACAAGTTTATTTACACTGTCTTGTCAATTCAATGCTAAAAATATTCAAACTTAAATCACCTCCCCGGCAACGGCGCCAAAACTTGATGAAGTTGTTGTATGGTGAATGGTATGAATGAGTTCAAATGAAAGAGAATCAAGCTTTTATAATATGAACTCAATGAAATAAATGTGCCAAGTTTAAACACAGAAGTTGTAATATAGTATAGTTGTCGTTCCACTGAGGAGGTGCTAGAATGAAGATCTTAGTTTGAATTGATTAGGCAGAAAGTTTTTGGTTGGATTTGTTATGAATGATATTGAATGAGAAACAGTAAGTAACAAATAACAGAGAATAGCACTTGCAAAAGATAACAGTAAATGATGTTGGAAAAATCAGTTTTGTAAAACAGGGATTGGCTTCATCACACCTTCACCTCTGTAAGCTACATAAGTCTTCATATAAGTAAATCGAAAAGATAAGTTCTACGTCACAATCAAAGTCATTTGTATCGATCCCTCGACTACAAAATTTATAAGAATGATTTTCAAACCGCTGATCCCTTAGTCACTTTGGAAATCATTCCAGCATTATCGATCGATTGTTTTGACGTTTATTGCGTTAGACGCCATCCCTGGCTACCTACTCACAACAAGTATTTCTTTCAGATTCTGCTTTCAAAAGTCACTTCCCAGCATACTTGAGAAAACTTAGAACAAGAAAATAGTGATCAAGTACTTTCAGGCATTAAACGCAGAAGGAAATACAGAAACTTATCAAATCTCATTACTCAATAAAAACTTACAACAGCATTACTTCAGTGTTAAATGGATTACAGCCAATCCCATAAGGGAGATTAGTTACTCATGCCTTGCATTTTCACCATCAAAGGAATGAATACAGAAAATGGAAAGTGTGAATGAAAATACAGAGGATGAATCTGATGTGTGATGTGTTCGTGTGTTCTGTTTGCAGCTTGATTTATAGGGGTTTTGGTTCAGCTTCTCTTGCCCACTTGCGTAGAACCCATGCAGCATCTTTCAGAGACTGGTGGAAACAGAAGAAAATGGGTGAGTTGGCATCGCATCATTGATGAATAAAGAATTAAGAAACCCATGCTGTGTGAGTCACGCTTGAGCTTGATGGTCACGCTCAAGCGTGAAGGGCTCTGATGCTTTTTGATTGTCTTGCGCTTGAGCTTTCTTGACCACGCTTAAGCGTGGTTCCTTTGTTTAGCATATGCTTGATCCTTCGCTTCAAGGTGGGCCTGTTACGCTTTAAGCGAGCTCCTCTTTCCCAACAGATGTATTCCACGCTCAAGCCACGCTCAAGCGGGATCGAGTTTACGCCCAAGCGGCTCCTTCCCACGCTTAAGCGTGGCCTTCCTTTTGGTGCAAACCATTGCTCACGCTTACTCCTCTTTAGCTGCGCTCAAGCGTGGCCTTATTATCCATCCCTCACGCTCAAGCGTGTAAGGCCTACGCTCAAGCGCCTTTCATGTACCTGGTGACGCTCAAGCTCCATTTATTCACGCTCAAGCGTGCTTCATGCGCAGGGTCACGCTCACGCTCACGCTCAAGCGTCTCATCCCCAGGCTTGAGCGTGAGAGGGGTCCTGATGCCTCTGTTTCCCTTTAAGTCATGTTTAATCCTCGCTTAAGCGTCTAATCTTCACGCTTAAGCGTGAGATGTGCTTCATGTTTCCTAACTTTCATGCTCAAGCTTGCTTACTTTGTCTTTCCTGCAGCTTTCCACAACATTTCTTTTTATACAATGTTTAGAGGATTCATGCTTACTTCCTTCAATAATTCCTTAATTTAGCTAAAAATCTTTACAAAATTGGTTCAAATGAGTCATGAAATCAATGCTTATTCAACACTTATCAAACTCTCCCCAACCTAGATTTTTGCTTGTCCTCAAGTAAAAAGAAGTTTTTGGAAAGGGACTCAAGCGTTCAAAAATCTGAGTTTCTATTGCAGACAAAAAGTTTAGAAAACAATAATCTGAGTTGATGTCTAGGCAAATGATTTTCTTAATACCAATTCCTTAAAATGTAATGCACTATTACCTTGTTCATAAAGCATGTAACCCATTGCTGTAAGAATAGAGAACTCTCATTATTTCTTACCAGGTGTCTGTTTCGCTCATCCATCATTAGAACTGCTCAGTTAACATTGGCCGTCATTTCTAGTAAAACCAAAATTCAAATGAATAGCAAGGATCAAAAGGTCTTTTAAGGATGTAATGAGGCTGGGTTGACAAGAATCTTTGGTTTTTCTTGGTTTCAAAACGCATGTTCAAAGAAGAGCATAAGTGCTTTTGGTTAATTTATTTAACAATTTAGAAGGCTTCTTCTTTGCATTGAAACTTCAGACTTTTCCTTTGTTTTCCTCCAGCTCTTTTATACCTTTTTGGAGAGCTTAATATTCTTCTTTTTGCATTTTCTTCTACTGCCTCCATTTGTTTCATCTCCTTTTGAGAAAAAAAATATTTTATGCTCTTTTTCAAAATGAACAAGCAGTTAGGAAAGAATTTTTGCCTTTATGCTTAGCTTAGGGTAGAGAAAAAAAATTTTCATGCTTTTATGGCTCAAAGATGGGCTGCCAAAAAAATCGGATATTTTTATCAGGGTAGCTTTTTGGCTCTTGGCTAACTATGTTTTCAAAATTGCCTTATCACTTCCTTGCTTGTTTCTTAAGAAAAAGGTTTAATTAGAAAATCAGTCAATGCTAATTTAACAAATTCAAATGAGGCTCTCAAGTGTTTAGATTTTCTCACTTCTCATCAAGATATAAGGCTTACTTCCTTATTCTAACAGAAAGGGGTTCAAGTCATGTGAACAGGCAAAAGTACATGCATTCCAGTTCCTTGGTTCTTAATTTAGTCATTTTGCCTAAAAAAAATCAGTGTTGTTGCCTAAAAACATTCTGCTGCTTAGGAACTTTTCTTGTTCAAAAAGTAAAATCTTTGGTTGGGTTTTTCCAAAATGGTATAACTGCAAGCATGTAATGGTATATCCAAACAATCAATCAAAAGCATAAAAAAAAATTTTAAAAATTTTCAAAGTATGCTGCAGTAATGTTAGACAAAACTAACTCAAAGTAAACTAAAGCAATAAAAACTAAAGCAGTAAACTCATCACTCATCCTTAGAGGAGTCATCCTCTGTCTCATGTTTCGTTGCTGTAGGCCCTTGTGAGGAGAGTCCTGGTCTAGCCTATGAAGTCTCACCCCTCCTAAGAAAGAAGGCCTGTCCCCAGGCTAAACAATGCGGGTTGCAAACTTGCTTTCGGATAATGAGTGGGATGAATTTGATGAGCTGCCTGAGAAAAATAAAAGAAAAATTCAATCTTATGATAAAATATACTTAAGGTAAAATCAACATGATGAAAAGAAAACATAAAAGATTGGGTTGCCTCCCAATAAGCGCTTGTTTAACGTCATTAGCTTGACGCCTGATTTTTTCAAGTTGGGTCATGGAGTTGGTGGATAAGGGTATTGAGTTTTTCCACCTCCTTTCCTAAGTCAGGCCTTGACTTTTTTCCATTCGGATTTTCAAGTGCACCTTCTGAGTATTTATTTGTTTCACCAATAACAAAGTTGGCTTCTTCTTTCTGCACTCGAATTTTTACTCTTCTGTCATCCACATCTACGATGACTTTGGCTGCTTTCAAGAATGGTCTCCCTAGTATTAGGGGAACTTCAGGATCTTCCTCCATATCTATGACAACAAAGTTCTCATGAAATTCAAATTTATCAACTTTGACCTCAATATTTTCAGCAATACCATAAGGGGTTTTTATTGATTGATCTGCCATTTTTAAAGTCATGTTTGTTGGCTTGACTGAAAAATCCCCTATACTTTTAAGTGTAGATAGTGGCATCAAATTTACACTAGCACCAAGATCTAATAAAGCTTTACTTTTTAAAAGATTTCCAATAGTGACAGGAATAGAAAAACTCCCTGGATCTCTTGTGTTATGAGGTATTACTTCAGAGATGATAGCATCATGTCCACCTTCTTCTTTAGTTGTTTCCTCAGTCAGTGTGGTCACAGCCTTGCAATGCTCTATTGGATTTGTTTCAGTGTTTGCTCCATACTGAGGCTTCTGTTTCTCAGCAAGTTGTTGGGCTAGTTGTCCCAATTGTGTTTCCAAGTTCCTAAGTGATACCTCATTGTTCTTTTGACTTGCTAAAGAAGTTTGCATAAATTTTTCCAAGGTGTCCTCTAATCTAGAAGTTCTCTCCACCAAAGAAAGACCATTATTTTGATATGGTTTATTTGAAGAGTTGGGCTCTTGCTTCCATCCTTGGTTTTGGTTACTTCTACATCCCTGAAACGGTTGGTTAGAAAAATTTGAATTGAAATTACCAGACCTTCCTTGGTTGTTCATGAAGTATACAGTTGCTTCTTGTGATCCACAGTTCTCATTGAGATGATCTCCTCCACAAAAGTTACATGTTGCAGGCATTTGTTGTTGCCCTGGTTGTGATGATTGTACAGCATGTAATTGTTGCGGAAGATTGGCTATCTTTTTGGTCAATGCTTCTAATTGTTGGGTCAGAATTTTGTTTTGTGCTAAAATGGCATCTGTGGTGTTTAAGTCAAGGACTCCTTTCTTTTGAACTTGCTGACGATCATGTTGAGCTTGGTAGTCTGTTGAGGATAAAGCTTCTATTATCCTTGTGGCTTGGTCAGCATCCACTGTCATCATTGTTCCTCCTGCTGCTGCATCTAAAATCATTTTAGTGTCAGCCCTTAAACCACTGTAAAAAATATTAAGTTGTGCAATATCTTCAAGTCCATGGTTTGGGCATTTTCTGAGCAGTGATTTAAAGCGTTCCCATGCCTCACAAAAAGGTTCATCTTGGCCTTGTCTAAATGTTGTAATATCTGATTTGGCCTTGATGAATCTAGATGGAGGAAAGAACCTTTGTAGAAATTTTTCTTCAACTATGTTCCAGCTATTCAAACTTTGATTTGGATGAGATTGTAACCACTCCTTTGCTTTTCCCGCTAAAGAGAAAGGAAATAGTCTTAAATATGTAGCATTAATAACATCTTGGTCAAATCCCATGGTTCCAACCAATTCATAGAATGTGGCCAAGTGAGTGTACGGATCTTCACTGGACATTCCATGGAATTGATGTGAACTAATCAAACTCAAAAATGCTGGTTTCATTTCAAGTGCTTTGACAGTGTTTGGAATTGCAATGCTTGAGAAATGTCTTGGCCCTTGCTGTAAAGCATAGTCTCCAAGTGTTCTCCTTGGTGGGTTTTGATTATTTCTGTTGTCATCCATTATAACAGAGGAAGTTTGTCCTACGTGGAAGTTCTGCTTGGCTTTCTTGATTTTCTTGAGGAACCTGTTTATCTCAGGATCAAATGCAAGTTGTTCTTTTGTACCCTGTCCTCTCAAGATCATAAATCAAGAACTCAAAGTAGCAAGGTTACTAAAAAATAAAAACAAATTACAAACAAGTTTATTTACACTGTCTTGTCAATTCAATGCTAAAAATATTCAAACTTAAATCACCTCCCCGGCAACGGCGCCAAAACTTGATGAAGTTGTTGTATGGTGAATGGTATGAATGAGTTCAAATGAAAGAGAATCAAGCTTTTATAATATGAACTCAATGAAATAAATGTGCCAAGTTTAAACACAGAAGTTGTAATATAGTATAGTTGTCGTTCCACTGAGGAGGTGCTAGAATGAAGATCTTAGTTTGAATTGATTAGGCAGAAAGTTTTTGGTTGGATTTGTTATGAATGATATTGAATGAGAAACAGTAAGTAACAAATAACAGAGAATAGCACTTGCAAAAGATAACAGTAAATGATGTTGGAAAAATCAGTTTTGTAAAACAGGGATTGGCTTCATCACACCTTCACCTCTGTAAGCTGCATAAGTCTTCATATAAGTAAATCGAAAAGATAAGTTCTACGTCACAATCAAAGTCATTTGTATCGATCCCTCGACTACAAAATTCATAAGAATGATTTTCAAACCGCTGATCCCTCAGTCACTTTGGAAATCATTCCAGCATTATCGATCGATTGTTTTGACGTTTATTGCGTTAGACGCCATCCCTGGCTACCTACTCACAACAAGTATTTCTTTCAGATTCTGCTTTCAAAAGTCACTTCCCAGCATACTTGAGAAAACTTAGAACAAGAAAATAGTGATCAAGTACTTTCAGGCATTAAACGCAGAAGGAAATACAGAAACTTATCAAATCTCATTACTCAATAAAAACTTACAACAGCATTACTTCAGTGTTGAATGGATTACAGCCAATCCCATAAGGGAGATTAGTTACTCATGCCTTGCATTTTCACCATCAAAGGAATGAATACAGAAAATGGAAAGTGTGAATGAAAATACAGAGGATGAATCTGATGTATGATGTGTTCGTGTGTTCTGTTTGCAGCTTGATTTATAGGGGTTTTGGTTCAGCTTCTCTTGCCCACTTGCGTAGAACCCATGCAGCATCTTTCAGAGACTGGTGGAAACAGAAGAAAGTGGGTGAGTTGGCATCGCATCATTGATGAATAAAGAATTAAGAAACCCATGCTGTGTGAGTCACGCTTGAGCTTGATGGTCACGCTCAAGCGTGAAGGGCTCTGATGCTTTTTGATTGTCTTGCGCTTGAGCTTTCTTGACCACGCTTAAGCGTGGTTCCTTTGTTTAGCATATGCTTGATCCTTCACTTCAAGCTGGGCCTGTTACGCTTTAAGCGAGCTCCTCTTTCCGAACAGATGTATTCCACGCTTAAGCCACGCTCAAGCCACGCTCAAGCGGGATCGAGTTTACGCCCAAACGGCTCCTTCCCACGCTTGAGCGTGGCCTTCCTTTTGGTGCAAACCATTACTCACGCTTACTCCTCTTCAGCTGCGCTCAAGCGTGGCCTTATTATCCATCCCTCACGCTCAAGCGTGTAAGGCCTACGCTCAAGCGCCTTTCATGTACCTGGTGACGCTCAAGCTCCATTTATTCACGCTTAAGCGTGCTTCATGCGCAGGGTCACGCTCACGCTCACGCTCAAGCGTCTCATCCCCAGGCTTGAGCGTGAGAGGGGTCCTGATGCCTCTGTTTCCCTTTAAGTCATGTTTAATCCTCGCTTAAGCGTCTAATCTTCACGCTTAAGCGTGAGATGTGCTTCATGTTTCCCAACTTTCATGCTCAAGCTTGCTTACTTTGTCTTTCCTGCAGCTTTCCACAACATTTCTTTTTATACAATGTTTAGAGGATTCATGCTTACTTCCTTCAATAATTCCTTAATTTAGCTAAAAATCTTTACAAAATTGGTTCAAATGAGTCATGAAATCAATGCTTATTCAACACTTATCACTCCTCTTTAAATCTTTCCATTTAAAAGATACTTACACTTTCAAATAATCATGTTAATACCCCACAAATCTCTTGTTTTATTTATTTGGGTTACCATGTAGCATTTACTTAATGATATCTTTACTCAAATTCATTTCAAAAATTCCTTAATCATGTTTTAAAATTTTGAATAATTTTAACATTTCAATCAAATTCTTGATAATCTTTTAAATAAATCCTTTAAATCCTTGATTATACCTTTAAAGGATGCTTTGATAAATCACATTTTTTTATAATATCTTTAACATCACTTTTAGATGATACTCTTAAATATCCTTGGATTAATGAAGTCTTAATAAAATTAGTAATCTTATATTTTGATAAGTATCATATATTGATTTAGTTTATATTAATTTTGATAATAGATTTTTTTAAAATCTATAATTTTCCAAAAGGCAACATCTACACTCTTGACACATGATTTGCTCTTTCAAAGAAGCCTTTCACGTGACACCATCGGTAGAAGGATTTTGCAATTTTGACAAAAATAAAATCATGAAATATAGTCCCTTCTCACATGATTTCCTTTCTAAAAGATAAGGAACAACTTCCTAAGTCTTGATTCCATCTTATCCTAACCATTCACGTGATTACCTAAGACAAAAGACAAAAATCCAAAGCTTATTCCTCTTCCCGTCATCAGCGCATGCAAAATTGAAGGAGGAATTGATTCCCACTCAAGGTGAATCGATTCCCACGTGATCTGATCCCAATAATTTACAAATTCTTTAATGAATTGATTCCCCTCTTATCCAATCCATTCCCACGTGATTTCTTCTATATATTGGCCCATTATTCACGTTGCAATCATACCTTTCTCCATCTATTCTAATTCTTCTCTTTACTTTCCATATATTCCTTTCTAAAAACTCTCTGTTCTTCACTTTTCTCTCAATAAACTTCATGGCTTCATCATCCCAAAATAGGAAGTAAAGAAGAGGAGATGCTAGCTCTTCATCCTCAAATATCAATGACCTTCTAAGGTTATATGATAATCAAAATCAACTTGAGAGGTACCTTAAAAAATACTCAGAAAAACTTCTCATACCCGCTCACTGGCTTGATGTCCCTGTCTTCGACCACCATGATTTTCCTGTACTAAATATCCTTAGGCAACAAAATCTTGTGGAATTTCTGGCGCTTGAAGAAAATTACATTTATTCTGAGTTGATTAGAGCCTTCTACTCAACCTTAAGGATCTCAAATGGACGCTGCTTAGCAAAAATCAAAGGGATAACTATTCCCTTTGATGATAATGTTCTTCATCTGGTTGGAAAGCTTCCAATCAATAATGTAGATTTCTTTGGCATCGATCCTTCTCCCAATTGGGAATATAATTCCATTGATGCTTATGCTTTTCTTAATCTATCTTCTATTTCTAAAAGCACTGTTGGGTAGTTAAACATCAACCATCATCTTCTTTATTACTTCTTGGTCAAAATCATTCTTCCTAAAGGTTCAAACAATGCTAGAGTAAGTTAGAACCAAACTCTTATTCTTTGGGCTATGCTCCATGAAAAAGAAATAAATTGGATCAAACTTATTCGCAATCATATGATCGATTCTAAAATACTCACCAAACTTCCCTATGTTGTTCTGATCACCAAGCTTCTCAAGCATTTCAATGTTGATCTTTCTAATGAAGGGAAAGAAGAAGTTGGGCACAAAGGTAAAATTGGAGGCACTCATCTCTCCAAAATGGGTTGGTATTGTGGCACCCTTAATCTGGTAAATAAATCATTAAAATTAAGCATTCAAACAATAAGGTTGAGGGTAAATTTTTTGCATTTGTAAATCTTAAAAGGTGGATAAAAGAACACCATAATTTTATTTTGAGAAGTCAATCCTGGATCTATATGAAGACCTAACTTATATATGAAGATATGAGAAGGTATGAGATTTAATAAATAGCAAAATGCGTAACTTGATTCAAAAATAAGGATTAATTGAGTGAAATCATCAATAACACTTGTAAAGAATGTTAATTTATGTCAAAGAAGTGTTTGAAGCAAGTATAGAAAGGTACAATGTCCATTTGATGCCTAACAGCGTTCAAAAGTATGAAGTTTTTTCATGAATCAGGGTGTTGAATCGATTCCTCCAATGAGTGAATCGATTCATACGAAAAGATTTGCAAAAATAGGGGAATCAATAGCTAATGAATCAATTCCCCCAAATTTAAATCGATTCATATATAAATGAATGCCATGAACAGTGAAAACAAGAAAGGATGAATCGATTCAATGCCCAGTGTGAATGGATTCACACGATTCTACCAGATTGAATAGTAAATCTAGAACACTTTGAATCGATTCAAAGACATGTGTAAATCGATTCAAGCCTGGCTTATTAGTTCCCTGCTACATTTTATGCAGAAAACCACATAATTACCAATTTCAAATCACCCTTTCTCATTCAAATCAAATCCATTGGCCACAAAAATTTGACATAAGCTAAAATATATTATTTGTGACGTATGGCCATTAGCCACATTTAGAAATTCCTAAAACGAGGGAGATATGCGCATAAATGCGTTTAACCCGTTTAGAGGCATTTTAAGGCCACTTAAGGGTCTATTCTCAGTGGAATTGACCCATTCAAGTTTCTATGAGTCACAAATCATGTATTTTAACTATCGAAACCATCACACACCATCTAAGACTTATAAAATTCATTTTGACCCTATTGGTTAATTAATTATGCATCATTATCATACACAAACTGCATAATTCAATCCATACATAAACCACCAAGCACATCAATACCATCAATCATCAAATTGCAATTCAATAAAGGTCATAACTCATCATCATCTATTCTCTATTCTCACAAGTTACTTACAGACATATCATGGCCATACTAAATATCATCATATATACATATACATCTCAAAAGAATACGTGTAAGTCATGAAATTAAAATCATCACCGGCCAAGGCATCTTTACCCAAAATAAACATTCTTCACACACTTCCTCCAAACAATGAGGCACTTCTCTCCATAGCAAGCCCTACAACATGAGAGCTAAAAAGATATACCACATATAGAGTGAGTATACTTTCTCAATGATGATAATCCTATAAAATGCGATAATATACATATGAATACAATAAAACACCTTCTCCTATCAAGGAGTCCAATGTATCATAAAAACAACTAATCACTCAATTCATTAAGCACTCATGCTCATATACCTAAATAAAATAGCAAGTCCATCATCAAGGACATATCAAGTCAACAACACAAGTATAGTTAGAGTCTAAAAAGGGATCTTACATCTACCTCATACCATATTCTCAATTTACTTTGTTCAAGTGCCATGTTCCTATGGCTAATCTATATGTTGGTGTTTGAAATGCATATGCACGGATCCAATTTCATTCCATCAGGTGATCGCAACCACCATAACCATTCATTTCTCATTGGTTTCCCTCCACGCATGGGGTACTCCCTCTAGCAGCCTTGTAAGGTGCTTTCTCGTGATCGCAACCACATTTAATAATTCATATTGGTTTCCCGCCTCACAAAGGGTACTCCCTTCTCAAGAATCCCGCAGGATCTTTAATTTGTAATCGCAACCACATATTCAATTCCAATGGTCTAGCAGGGCCTTTCATTTCAATTACCAGGTGATCGCAACCACCGGCTTAATTATCATAGAAACTTCCAAGTTCTTCTTATACATTAAGTGATCGCAACCATTTTTCAATATCATCATACTAGTCCCGCAAGACTTTTCTTTATGATCGCAACCACATATTCAAATGATATGCTATGCATGTCATGCTATGTATGCAATAATGCTCATGCATGCCTTAACCCCGCAAGGATTATCTTACCCTCTCATCTAGGGTATACTCGTACTCATTCTCATAGTCAGTGTCACACAATCACACACATATCTATCATTCTTCCAAATTCATATCATCCAAAATCATTAAGATCATTCTAGCCAAGTATTTTATCAAGTCAATCCACACATGGAAAGTGAATAATATATCATCAACACACTCTATCATTTGTAACCTGATCAAGGTATCATTTTCACAATTGCTCATCACAAGGTTAAATCTCTATTTCATATCATACTCATGAAACATAACAACCAACCAATGAAGAACATACCATAATGCATCAATACATATATTATCATCACATAAGGCATTATTCATTTAGAAAATACACCTCTCTCCTACCTCAAGAGAAGTAGACTTCCGGGTTTGATGATCCTGCCTCACAAGTGTTATCAAGTCCTACATCAATCAATTATAGGACCATATCAATCATTCATCCAATCATCATTCTCAATATATATATGCATATACACACATGATTCTCATCATGTAGTAATTATTTACAAGTTTTATTCATTTGCCTAATTAGGCTTCAAGAATTCCTCCCCTTTGATCAAAATTCATTATTACCAAAGGCAACAACCTTAATAGTTAAGTTACCACATATACCAATTTCACACCCAACCCTTTTTAAGTGGGTTTTCATTTATGGTTTCCAACCACCATTATAAATCCTCATTTATGGCAACACCTCATCATTAATAACTCTTCTATCATCAATAATGCCAATCATATCTACATTACACATTTCCCTCAAAATCAAAGCTTAGGGTTTCATTAAAAACCCATCAAACATCATTAACACATATAATTTATCACCTTCCAAATCCACATTTTCGTGTACCCCATTCATTGCCCATAAAAATTCATATTCCTCTAACCCCACCTTAGGGTTTATGCACCTAATGGTTTCCT
This sequence comes from Clitoria ternatea, assembly GCA_037962975.1. Lineage (NCBI taxonomy): Eukaryota > Viridiplantae > Streptophyta > Magnoliopsida > Fabales > Fabaceae > Clitoria > Clitoria ternatea. The sequence goes on along the minus strand of CM075672.1, from coordinate 27,839,745 downwards.
TTAACACCCATATGCATTTAAACACTCTCTCAACTAGTACAACACATAACCTAGGGCTTTAGCACCATAAAAATGATGAAGAGTTTGCCTCAAACCAAGAAAAGGGAATGGGTACCCAAGGAGTGGGAGAGAGCATGAAAATAGGAGAAGAGATGAGAAGCTTCAAGCACCCATGGTCTCCTCCTTGCCCAATGGTGAACGAAAATGAAGAGAGGAAAAGGATACCTCTTGGTCTTGAGTTTTGGTGAAGAAGAAGATGAAGAAGATGGATGGGAATGAGAAAAGAGAGAGAGCCAAGTGTGTTGGCCAAAGAGGAGAAGGCAACGTGAAATTAAAGAGGGGAAAGGGTTTGAATTTTAATATTTTGCTTATTCACCTAAAGTTTCTCTGTTTTAAGATAAACAAGATCTCTGTTTGGGCTCAATACTTTATCTAAAATATTTCCAAATGCATATTCAAATTCCCAATAATATTACCTACAGCCGTGACCAACGGCATCTCAATCAGAGATACTTGGTCTGACACTCATATTTTAATCGAGTATAAGTCTTCGCTCATGAAGCTTAGTAATTTATGAAAAATCATAATAAGCTCAAATTAGTTTATTTCTATATTTTTGGGGCATAAACCTTTCCATATATAAATAGTTATCATTTATTTCCCCTTAATTGAATATTTATATAAAAATTGGGATGTTACAGGTATAACCAAGGTGGTGCTTGGCAATACTCACCCTCACATGCACAAAGTAGTGATGATAATGACGAACAAGCATCTTCACCACCTTCTATAAATCCAAATAATGCTTTCTTCAATAGGTTGACCTCTCACATTGACACTCACTTTGATGCTATGAGTGCTCGTTTTGACACCATGGAGACCAACATGAACACACGCTTTGATCAAGTTGAGAACACCATGAATGCTCGCTATGATGATCTATCTCAACAAATTTCCAATATTATATTTTTCAATCCTTAATATCGTTCATAATATAGCTTTATTTTCTTATGCTAATGTACTCTTTTTAATCTTTGAATAAAATATAATCTTAAGATTATCTTGTTCTTTATTTTTGATGATGTCAAAGGGGGAGATAATATCTAAAATCAACATCAATATTTATCCTTGTTAAAATTGCATGGTTAAAGGGGAGTTTTAGGGGAATTTCATAATATTTCTTTATAACAAGTGGTATCTATTGATAATATGTTATTTTTTTATCAAGTGGTATATTAGTAATCAATATGCATGAAAATCATAATTAAATTTGAAAGAGGAAGTTTTATGCTTTGAAAATATAATTATTATGAAACTAACACCCCAAGAGATGAACACTTGTTGTCATCATCAAAAAGGGGGAGAATATGTTTGTATATTGAAACAGGTTTTGATAAATGACAAACAATTGAAGATAGCTAAATTAATGAATACAAAGGATGTTGCACAAAGCAATTGATGAAAAAGCATGAAGATTAAGCTTACATGAGTCAAGAAATCAAGAAATAAATAAGGATTAAATGAATAACAAGAATCATGCAAAGAACCATGCAAGCAGGACCCAAAACGTATCAAAATGCATCAAAAAATTAAGGAAACAGGTCCTGGAGAAGCCCAGGAATCGATTCACCCCTCTGGGAATCGATTCTACCTGTAAAAAGAGCCAAGAATCGATTCATTTAATGGAGGAATCGATTCATCATGATTCTTAAAGCCAAGAATCGATTCAGACAAGGAAGGAATCGATTCCCCTATGTTTTACAGCCCAGGAATCGATTCAATAATCCCAAGAATTGATTCATTGCCTTTTTTGGATACTGTGAATCAATTCATATACTACAGCAATCGATTCCTACGTGAGTAATTGCTTGGGAAATATGAAAATTACCATTTCGGGTTATCAGGAACTGAAGTTGCGCTGATTCTTTCGAAATTCAAAATTGAGACAGCCTTGCATTAATTGAGGAAGACATTCATATCCTTCAAGTCAGAAAACATGGAGGCAGACAAATTAAAAATCAGTGGCATGAATTAAGCAACGAAAATTATCTTGCTTCCTTCCTTGCTCTCTTTGCTTAAGAAATCTACTCTCTGTTTCTATTATTTTGAAATTAATTTTGAGAGTTAGTGAGAAAACTTATTTTAAGTGCTTTAAATCTTGTATATCCTCATTTAAAGATTTAATTGGTGAAAACTTAAATTTGTACATCGACTCTTTTGGAGAGTTACCATTGGACACTTAAACACAAAAAATTCTTAGAGTTTGGGTTAGGTTTCAACCTTGTAATTGTGAGATTGAGAGATTGGGATGGGGTGACCTTGTACTTGTGAGAATTGGGTTCTTGAGTGTGGGATACTAGGAAGCCGTGATTGCTTAAAGTTGTATCTCTAATCTCCAATAATGGAAATCCTCCAAGTGGGTTACTTGGAGTCGAGACGTACACCAGTGTGGTGAAACTCTTATATATCGGTTTGCAAATCTCTCTTCTCTAAACTCTTTTATATTTGCACACTTAAATTGTTTGCCTAATTTATTGAGTTTATAAATTATTAAATTTATTTAAAACAACCTTTTAACTATCAAGTAAATTTATTTGCTATATATTACTTGTTACTTGTCTTGTGTATAAATTGCTATTACTTGTGATTAAATTTATCATCTTCATCAAGCATATTTATTAAAGAATCAATTTCAAAAGCATTCTAAAGAAAATTTTTAATACTCAATTCACCCCCCTCTTGAGTAATTGAGGCCACTTGGATAACATGTAGTTCTAGTAAAAGAAACTTTTGAGGGACAACGTCCTATTTACTTTACCAGCAAGATGCTTCAAGGCGCAAAGCTCCAATACCAAAAGATTGAAAAGGTAGCATTGGCAGTTGTCTAGGTATCTCGGTGGCTGAGAATATACTTCCACGCCTTCCAATCATAGTTTAAACTGATCCATCATTATGGACAATATTGTTTAAACTTGACTTGTCTGAAAGGATGATTAAATAAGCTATCGAACTACCTGAGTTTGACATTACATACAAGCCCCAAAGTGCTATTAAAGCCCAGGTCTTAGCTAATTTTCTCATAAAACTAACCAATAAGAACTCTAAGGACAAGCGTTTCCATTGGGAAGTGTTCATGGATGAGTCATCAAATAATAATGGATGTAGAGCCGACGTAGTGGTTGAAAATGATGATGATGTTCACGAAGAAATTTCTTTAAGGTTTGACTTTAAAAACTCAAACAACTAAGTTGAATATGAAGCATGCTTAGGCAGACTACATGCAGCAATGGACGTTGGAGTAAAGGTAGTTACCCTCTATAGTGACTCTTAACGTATGATATCCCGAGTCTTTGAAGAATACCAAGCCAAGGAGCCACAATTGCAACAATATTTAGCAAGGGTGATTGAGCTGAAAGAAAATTTCATGTAAATTGAATCCAAGCACATGCCACGTGAGGATAACGTCCATGTCGATGTCTTACCCAGGCTATCTAACATAACAAGGCTAGCTCCACCGCAACAGTCATCCAAAGCACTTTCCCTATACCCAGTATCTCAACCTACCCTAAATTTGTGTCATATATGATCAGGCTTTTGACGAAGATTCATGACTTTCTTTTTTAGTCTTGTACATGGTAAAGGGTCAACTGCCCACAAGCCCCATAGAGAAAAAAATTGAATGAGGAGCTACCATATTTCACTATGGTAGACGGGGTCTTATTCCGAAGTGGTATCTTTGTTCCCTAGCTCAAGTGGTTAAATGAAAATAACCGCGAACATGATGGAAGAAGTCCATGAGGGCTAGTGCAGCCATCACTCCAGAGGATAGGGTCTCATGAGGAAGATCCTAAGGGCTGGTTATTGGTACTCACTTTAAAAAAAGAAATAGTGGAATATGTTAAAATTATGATCCCTGTCAAAAGTTTGCCAATTTACATTACACACTAGCAGAAAAGTTATTTATGTTTGTTGTTCCTTGTCCTTTTCATCAATGGGGTCTTGATATCTTAGGATCTTTCCCAACGGCCCCAGGCAAAATTAAGTATCCATTATTGGGGTGTCATCAAGTGGATTGAGGCTGAAGTTATTATCCATATCACCTCAGCATGAACTAGATGTTTTGTTTTTGAGAATATCATTGCAAGGTTTGATGTCCCCAGATAGATTGTCATAGACAATGATACTTAGTTCATAGATCGAAAGTTCCCTAAATTACTAGAAGGTCTTAAGATTGTCCAAGTATTCTCTTTTGTGGAACACCCCTAAACCAATGGGCAGACTAAGGTTATAAATAAAGAAATCCTTAAGAGATTGAAAAAGAATTTAGGTGAAGCTAAAGGGGACTGAACAAACCACCTTTGCCATGTTTTATGGGCATACCAGACAACCCATCACTCATCAATGAATGAGTCACATTTCAGGCTCACATGTAAGGGGAAAACAGTCGTTTCGATAGAAAGTCATGAGACGTCATGCAGAACTCAAAATATCTCTGATAATAAAAATATGGATAACCTCTACAACAAACTAAACAACATTTTAGAGTTACAAGAGACTACCTTTGTTAGGGATCAGTATATTAAAGCCAAAGCTGCCCTGTGGTACAACAAGAAGGTCCAGCTCTAATGCATCAATGCTAGTGACCTAATTTTATGACGTGCTAGTGTGGGGAATAAATTTTCCCACCAAGGGAAACTTGACTCCAGCTAAGAAGGCCTATATCAGGTAGCTAAGGTCACTCATAAAGACACATACCAGTTAGAGATTCTCAATGGGGCCCCCATTAAGAATAAAAATAGAACATTGAGAACCTTAGGGTTTATTACAGTTAACTAGTGTTTAGCATGTACTCTTTTTTCCTGACTTAGGGTTTTTCCATTGGGTTTTCCTAAGAAGGTTTTAACGGAGCATGCTCTGATATGTGCCTTTGTAAATATATATGCTTAATAAAGTTCCTATTTATTCTAAGTTTCATTGTTAAAGATTTTTTAGGACTACATCATCACTTACCACTAGAGTCTACATATTGAAAATAACCGTAACAAGTGGTGAGGATTAGTTATCTCTTATGAGATTCCATACCAGACACCGATGAGTGGCACCCTAATCACCGGTAATGGTGATTGGCTACTTAGCCCCAACGAGTGGCAATGACCAATTCTCTTATGAGACTGTACTGAACCTCGACGAATGGTGCAAGTAGAACCTAACACCCTAAGAATGGTCTAGTTAACCATATGATACAAGCATAATTAATGAAGCCCCAAGAGTGCCATCCCAATTACCTATACTAGTAATTGGTTACTTAGACCCAATGAGTGGCGATGCTCAATTTTCTTCAGAGACCTATCGGACCCTGATGACCGGTGCAAGTAAAAATCGATGTAAATGTATTACCTAAGATTACTTTGATAACACTCCATTTTGAGACAAGTTATTTAATGTCATCAACAATGACGATCTAATGTAAAAATAATCACATTAATAAAAACCAATTACTTTATCTTTTTAAACTAAGTTATGATTCTTCATCAAGTTACATGTTAGATTAGTATATCGATGTCAACATGTCAACGACTATAACTTAGTTTCAAAAGAAACAAAATATACTTGTTATTAATTTGAATTTTGGGTCTAAAGCCTCAATTTACAAAAAAAGAAGTTACAAAAAAAATGGCACATCAGCTTAGGAAATTCAAAACTTGACAAATCATAAAAAAGTACTATATCAGTCAAAATCTGAGCCCACCCGAGAACAAGGTAAGAAGGTAAATCTTTATGAACCAAAGGAATTTAAGGCTTAGAAGACACCGAATTTGGCTCCATGCTTTAAGAGGAGGAAAGCGGTAGTAAGTTGAACAACCTATCCATGGGTTCCTCGAAACAGCCCTAATTCACATCGTATAGATGCCCACTATGAAATTCATAGTAGGCACCTATCTCATTGGTGTTTAGTTATACATGCGAGTTTGAGTGTTGGATTTTCCTGGTCGCATTGTTGAAGGTGACATTGATGACGGCTTCATATGTATCCATCACCTTATCCTAGTCATTTTGTTGTTGGGCCCGTTCCTCTTCCATAACCTTGATGTCAAACTAAAGCTTTAGCACCAAACTGGTAGTTTTTTCAATTCTAACCTTTAGTTTACAAAGTTTTTAGCTACTATGTATACTTTAGCTTAGCTGCCTCAGCCTCATCCTTCATCTTCTTTAACTCTTCCTCGGATTAGGACCGGGACCTTCTCTCCTTCTCAAGCTTGGCTCGGGCAATGTTTCTCTCATCTAGAGCCTGATTCATCCTATCAAAATATTTATATGTTTGGGCCTAAGTGCCATAAGCATAGCTAATAGAATGTATAACACTGGCCACCTTCGCCATGTGCCACATAGTATCCCTAGATGCCTCCCGCATCTACTCAATAGTAAGACCCCTTTAAAGACAAAATGCATTGTCCTAGATCCCTTGTACTCTTAATATCCCAACAACTGGGAATGGGAAAATTTACTTCTCCTCTCACATCGTCTCCCACCCCAGCTTCTGGTATCACAAGCCTAGATCCACCAGTCGGACCCATACCCATCTCCACAAGGGTATTCTACTTCTTATCTTTCTGAGTTGGCTCCTTCCTAACCTGATAGTGAGATTTTTTCTTGGATAACCCCTCTTAACCCTCTTGAGTTAGCTTCGCATTCTCCACCTGGTCAACCGGTATGGTAACCATCTTTGATTGGAATTTTTGTTTGCCTTGCTTTGACATGACATTACTTTTATTTGGGTTGGGCTCCCTAGTAGCTTTCAATGCTCAGAGTTTTTCCAACACATCAAGCTTTGCCATCTCCTTTACAAAGCAAACAATAAACAATTTTAGCACATCAGTAATGAGTAAAAAGAATTAAACTAGGGTATATGAAATTAAATTATTACTCAGGTAAGCATCCTAGCAAGATGGTTCTCTAGGAAGCACCTTGCAAGATATTTTATCGAAGTAAGAGAACTCCTAGAGAGCACGGACTACTTCTAATAATATTGGTAATAATTCATATCCACCCATTATGTAGGCTATACTAGTAAGAAGAAAATACTCATGAGTCTAACCAATGTAAAGTTTCTAGTTGGAGTTAGAGTTTTCCTAGAAGATGGGTTTCCTTGACTTCACCTTCACCTTGAAAATGAGTGTTTAAAGCTCACCCCATTGGTTTTAGCTAAATCTATAAAGGATTCAAAGTTGATCAAATTAGAGTTACATCAGATATTAATTTAACTCAACCTAACTCCCTTTTTAGCTCAGTGTATGATTCCACAATAAAAGAAGAACATGGTCATCATTAGGAAGAAATAGAAGTACTCCCCAAGTACCTCTATAGCTTTCACAAGTCCCCACTAATTGGGGTGTGGTTGGCTTAGGGCAGTGTCAAGAAACCTTAGCATGCCCATTTCAAAATTGGTGAGGGGGAACCTTATTATGATTTTTGAGAAGATCAGCTCATACATGTATATGAACCTCAAGCCACACATGGCGGATCTGATCTATCTCTAAATGGGTAACCATGGAAAAATAGTTGTTGTACTCTTCATTGGCATGAACTTCAAAGCCAAGGACTTCTTTATTATCCATAGTAGTAGAATATTGAGAATAAAAATTGAGCAAGTCGACGTGAACCTAGAAGTACTAATTCTTTGCTTTGGAAGTAAGCCAATTTCTTTGATGCACTACTTCATTTGTATGGATGGGGTTGGTGGCTATAATTTGGGGGGAGGGGCTAGTTCTAGATTGTCCATTAGATGCCATGGAGACTATGGTATGCCAAAAAAATAGGACATAATTATAAAAATATACATCGTCAGTATGATAATATAAACAAATAGTATTTAGTTAATGCAAGTTAGGGTGTCAAATTTTTATTAGGTGATAATTATGTTTGAAATTAAAAGAATTTACCCTAGGTAGGACTTGAACACATGACCTTTAAGCCAAATACCATATCCATCACCACTAAGCCACATGTGACTAGTGATCTAAATGACAATATTTATATATAAAGGTAAACTTTCAATATCTTCTAAAAGTGATTTAATTTAATTATTATAATAAAATATTTATAGGTATATTTAATTTAATTATCGTAAATAAAATATTTAAGGCTATATTTAATTTTATTATTGTTAATAAAATATTTAATTATTTTTTTAATTTAATTATTTTAATAAAATATTTAAAAATATACTTTATTTATTTATTTTTAATAAAATATTTAAAGTATATTTAATTTTATTAATATACTTAAATTATCAATAAAATAATTAAATATTTTATTAATAATAAATAAATTAAGTATATTCTTAAATATTTTAATAATAATTAAATTAACTATATTTTTAAATATTTTTAAATATTTTATTAATAATAAATAAATTAACTATATTTTTAATATTTAATAAAAATAATTAAATGAAATATTTTTAAAAATATTTGATTAATAATAATTAAACTAAATATATTTTTAAATATTTTATCAAAATAACTAAATTAAATATATTTTTAAATATTTTCTTAACAATATTATAATTAAATATACCTTTAAATATTTTCTTAATAACAAATAAATTAAGTTTATTTTTTAAATATTTATTATTAATAATTGAAATAAATATATTTTTAAACATTTTATCAAAAATAATTAAATTATATATTTTTAAATATTTTCTTAACAATATTAAAATTAAATATACCTTTAAATATTTTCTTAATAATAAATAAATTAAGTTTATTTTTAAAATATTTACTAATAATAATTAAACTAAATATATTTTCAAATATTTAATAAAAATTAATTAAATTAACTATATTTTCAAATATTTGATTAATAATAATTAAACTAAATATATTTTTAAATACTTTATCAAAATAATTAAAATAAAAAATAATTAAATATTTTATGAACAATAATAAAATTAAATATAGCCTTAAATATTTTATTTACAATAAATAAATTAAATATACCTATAAATATTTTATTATAATAATTAAATTAAATACACATTTAGAAGATATTGAAAGTTTACCTTTATATATAAATATTGTCATTTAAATCACTAAAGTCATATGTGGCTTAGTGGTGATAGATGTGGTATTTGACTTAAAGGTAATGGGTTCAAGTCCTACCTTAGGCAAATTCTTTTAATTTCAAACATAATCATCACCCAATCAAAATTTGATTTAGCTTTGGAGTATCTTGTAGGTGACATCACCTTTCACCTAACTAGCCCAATAGGTTAAGATCCTACCACCAATGTAGCAACCTTTGTCCATTTTATATGTAGACTTTCCTTCACCTTTCGCTAATGATCTACTTCTTTGATCTTTCATGTGAATGTTAGATTTGCATTAATTATCTTATATTAATGTTGTTGAAGTAGACAAAACTTAACTTGTGTTACATGAAAACATGAAGCGAAAGTCTTACTTCCCTTTTTTTTGAACTCTTTCAAGTACTTTGGACATATTCTTTCAATGCTTTGTTTGGCTAAACTTGGAACTATTATCATTTCTTGATCACCTTTAGACTTATCATCCCAAATTAACGTACCTTTGGTAAAGTTTATGTATGATCATATCGTATGTTTCCATTTATTCATGTTGCCTTTTACAAGCTTAGAATTTATGGTTGGTTACATATATATGGCATTAATAGGTGATCCTAGGATTGGCCAAACAGAACAAAAACACATTGTGTGGTGGTTTCACTGACCATTCAGTGGATGTAGTAAAGGGAAGTCGCCCTTTGCAAGGTACGGGGTAGTGCTCTAGCTCAAACATTTAGTACTATAATTAGGTTAGTTCCTAGGAAAGATAGGTAGGTCCGGTTTGACTACTTAATTACCAAGTATTTCCTAGTCATAACATCCCACTAATTCTTAACAACTCAAAATTTTAAATGATTTCAAGCAATTTGAAATGTTATTTCTAATTTCAACTCTTGAATACTAGATATTTGGAATGATCAAGGTCTAACTTTTAAACCTTATTTTTTGACCACAACAACCATTCTAATAATAAGAATAGTCAAGGAACTCACAATTTTTCTCATCTTCAAAAGTTTGTTTCTTTGTCCCTTTCTTCGACCTTTATCTAATATAAAATATTTAGTATATTTTATATTGCTGACACATATTGTAGCTTTGACACATCATGACCTTATGGCATAAATATACTATTGTTAGATATGACAAGAAAATTTCATAGGAAGCAAAGTAAGAAATTTTCATTTTGTTTTCTGTTTTGGACCTATTAAGATAGTTTAATGTGAATTAGCTTATTATCCTTGATATAATTCATCTTAATAGGCTTTTACTTCCTAGTTATGATCCTTGAAGTAAGATCATTAACCAAGTTAATGAATAATATGTTGATGAGAAAGAAAAAGATAAATGAAATATAATTTTTTGGACATTTTATATTACAAAACACATATGGTTAACACACATTATAGCTTTGACACATCATGACTTATTATAGAAAGAAACTATTGATTAGATACACCTAGGAAATTTCATGGGAAAGGATAGCCAAAAAATTTACATTTTCCATTTTTGGGTTTATTAAAAATATTAATATCAAAATAGTTTCACGTGAATTAGCATATATTTTTTCAAAATAAAAGTTTAAAATGGGTTATTAGAGTTTTTGTGTAATTTATATTATTTATTCATCCAACATTAAAACTTATCAAATTCAATTATTATTTGTAGTTTTTTTTATAGAGATTCGAGTCACTATATATAGTGTCTTGAATTTTTGCGCTATGACTCACTATAATTTACCTAGCAATGTTAAATATGTATATTAAGCTTTCTTAAATTGTAACATTTTATAGATAAACATTAGTGTAGAAAAGGCTTTTTACATCGATTATGTAAGGATTTTTGCATTGGTTTTGACTTTGATATAGATATGGATAATGTAGATTTGAGGATATTCCACATCGATTTTGAAATTGATGTAGGTTAGATTTTATAGATTAGTTGTTCTTCTAAATTGATGTGGAATATGTCTTTCCACATTAGTTTTTAGCCTAAAATTGATGTAAATTGATGTAAAATATGGTACATTCTACATTGGTTTTGCTTGGAACCGATGTATAAAGTGATTTTTTTTAACCTTTTAGTTCGTATATATGATTAATTTGTCACAATCATTTCCTGGTCATAAAATTATTTTCCATAATGTAAATCTTACAAATAATATACAAGATAATTATCAACCTTTTGGTGTCTAACTTTAAATGTAAATATTTGCCAATAACTAAACAAATAAAACATCACATACACATATATGATTTTTATTGTACATTCAAAATAAATGCCAAACAAGTCTAATTTAGTGTTGTCACAAAATCCAATACATATTGTGGAACCCTTAATTCGAAAAATAATATTAATGATATTAATATTTAGATAATGAAAATTAGGATATTTTCATGATTAAACAATTATTGGAAAAAGAACACCACAATTAAAGATTTTAACAATCAACCCTGGATCTATTTAAAGACATATCTCATATATGAAGATATGAGAAGGCATGAAATGCAAATAGATACTTACTTAAGGTAATTAAACACATAATTACTAAATATATATTTACAGAATATTTAAAATTAGTCCAAAGGCAAGTGTAGACTTTTAAGAATAGGTTCCAAAAGGACACATTAGTAACACTTACTCATTTTTCTAAATTTGCACAACAATTCTAAGATTTAAATTACATAATCATATCTCATCACACTATATATATATATATATATCTAGGTACAACACTACCATGTTATGTTTAAAGTACAATTCAAAGTCATCTCAATATGTCACTAAGTCCATTATTAATAACCTTATACTTTGGTTACACAATCTTCTATATATATATATATATTTGTACATAAAACCAAAGTGTAGTAGTCTCAACGTACATGTAATTTGACAACATCATTCCAATATTTAAACTTGGGACAAATTCCACATATTCATATCATTATTCTCTATCAATTAATTCTCATCATCATGGTATCACTACATGTCACTAGCTAAGATTAACAATCCTTCTTACAACTCATTCATCACAATATTTATCAATTATAAGAAAAATTCAACATATGTTATTCATAAACCCAATAACAAAAATCATTAACTAGGTTCTAATTTAATATCATGCATTATCATATACTACTTTGTGATACAAAAGGATCACAAGTCTATCCCAATGATCCTAATATATCAACAACATCTTAAGGATATCAAGTCATCATCACAATTATAAAGCATTAAATAATAGTATATCTATACAAAACAAATGTCATATACAAGAAATTCCAAAATATGTCATAGTCAATTAATTCAAAACATGCCAGCCAAGACATCTAAGCATCTCCTTCTTCATATTATACCTCATCCCTTTGAAAAGCATCAACTTCATAACCATGCCCTACAACACAAAAGCTAAAAAGTAGACAACATAGAGAGTGAACATACTTTCTTAATGATGAACAATTTAACAAAATACGATAATATAATTATAAAAGTGCAACTAAACATATTCTCTCATCAAGAATTTCAACTCGATAATAAAATACATAATCCATATTAATCACCAAGCACATATATGAATAATTCCATTAGCCATATCTCATCATAGAATCAATCTATTGATTCGCCTCTTTATCATATCATATATCGCATTCCATATAATAATATACGCATTCAAAGAGGTGATACTAACAACCACAACATAATTAGTTAGTACTCATAAATTCCAATTTCATCTCTTAATCTTATCATTCTTAGGTTTCAATCCTTCTTGGATACCTCAAGGTCATATGTTAGGTTCCTATGCATATGTTATGTCACCAAAATAATGCATATGTAATAGATCTGATTTAAAACAAATATTTATAACACATTTATACATAATTCATCAAGTGCTCGTAAGCACAACATACTTTTACTTGTATCAAACCGCTAATGTCCATTTTGTAACACTTATCACTTTCGTAAAAGTGAATGCGGTAACAAATAATAAATTACACGTATGTCTCAAATGTGTTATGGGCCCATCATTAATTCCATATATTGTAACCACACATAGTCGCTTAAATATTTATTCCCTTACAAGGGTCTTTTTCAAAAGATCTCACAAGATCCCAATACATTAAAATGATATGTCATGCATGCTATGAAATGCAAGAATGCACATGTTAGTCTCAGCTTCACAAGAATCTCACACCCTCTTACTTAGGGATACACAATACATTTAAAATTATAGTCAATGGCATGCAATCAATTATACTACTCTTTGACGCATACAATTTATCATAAAATCTCTAAGGCATCAATTTACACCATCCACAATAAAATAGCCAAGGAGTCATATCCATATTAATCCACACATAGAAATCAAGAGGGTATATCAAACAATATATTACAAATGTATATTAGCATCATATTTGCCAATCTAAAAATCCAACCATCACTAAAATCAATCCCACACAATTTCATACATAAAGGGTAGTGTGACCATTCAAGGCGAACATACAAATATACACCAATATATATATATATATATATATATATTATTAAACATTGAACATGCATTTAAAAAGCATACTTAATAAGGACATCATAAGGGAGGACCCACACACCATCTTAAACAAGGGACTAGAGGCTTATAAGGGTCCCCTCACAAGGGCCAAGTCTAAGAAAGGAAAAGAGATCATCCATAAAGCCCTATCTTCCTTCCTCTCTTTGCTTAGTGGGCCCAAGACCAATCGAGACACCTTGAGGATCTACTTGTACTCATCTTGTAATATAAGTCATAATTAGATTCTCTAGTCATTTAGGTTTTATTTGGACCTTATCAGGTCAAATTTGGTCACTTTAGGGCCATGTATTCTCATTTTGGGTCATGTATAGGCCATCTCCTTTCCTTTTTGTAGTTTTGGGCTTAGGATCCATTAACCAAGCCCATTTTCCATCACTTGGCCGAAATGATCTAGGGCTATATAAGGGGCTCTCCTTTTGTAAAATTGTTAGACATTAATTCATTTTTGAGATTTAGACACTTTTGAGTGCAAACTTAGTGAGAGATTCTTCTCCTTCTCTCTAGGATTAGAGAGACTTTTGCAAGCTCTTATTCAAGGGGTCTCTCCCTCCCTTGGTGGTGAGTGGAGTTATCTTTCATTCCTTGGAAGTGGCCTCTAACCCATTCATTCCATTTCCTTAACCTTTCTCCTTCCCTTCCACCTTTCTCCTACCATTTCCTTCCCTCCTTTCCATCAATTTTCATCCTCATCCTTAGACTTCTTTTCCATTTTATGTTTCGGTTTCCCTTTGAAGAAGAATAAATTCATATTGCTTGAAGGTTGAAGAAGGAAGAGGACCTAGATCCAACCCCTTCCAAAGAGAGTAGAAGCTTCTCCTACATCATTTGGTATCACTTGAGCCTTGGAGGTTCTTTTCTTACTTCTTCTTCCTTTTTCATTTTGGTTTTAATTCTTTTGGCTGGCTGGTTGTTCATTTTCTTTCATGTCATAGTCATCTTGTTGCCATGATAAAAGTAGAAAACGCATAAAAATTGTGAAGTTCTTTGTATGTTGTGTCATTTTTCTTCAAATTTGCATCTTGAAAATGCATAAAAATTGTGAAGTTCTTTGTATGTTGTGTTTAGAATTTTGAGTTTGGCATATTTATTGTTTCGGTTTTGAGTCTTTAGTGTACTTATTAGTAGTTTATTAAGTGTTAGAGCCAAGAAGGTGTGTTGTTTTGCCTTTTGGAACCTTTTCTTGTGTTCTAGAAATTTTGTTTTGATTCAACTTGTAGAAGTGCAAAACCGCATGGTTGAGTTACTATTGTCATCTTTTAGTAACTCTAAAATTGTTTCAATTCTTATGTGTTAGGAGGCCTCACTTTAAGGCTCTCCAAAGTTAGCTCATTTTTAGGTTCTTAGAAATCTACTCTTAGTTTCTCTTCTAGGTTTATTTTTCCATTTCAAGCACATTAGGTATATCTTTTAATTCGGTTTGTATATTGTGATTAC
The DNA here is from genome assembly GCA_037962975.1 of Clitoria ternatea. Classification (NCBI taxonomy): domain Eukaryota; kingdom Viridiplantae; phylum Streptophyta; class Magnoliopsida; order Fabales; family Fabaceae; genus Clitoria; species Clitoria ternatea. The sequence goes on along the minus strand of CM075672.1, from coordinate 27,824,662 downwards.
ATAAAAGAAAATTGTTAAAAAGAATCATTAGCCTTCCATTCATTATAGTGGAAGAAGGTTGCATCTTTCCCTAAGCAAAAGAGTGACAATTGAACTTGGTAAAGCTAGCTTGTTGAATTCGATTTTGGACTAGATAGTTGGTGTTAGTGTTACAAAATTGTAAAAGGCAAGAAGAAAAGTAATACAAAAGCCAAAAGAAAAAGAAAACCCTACATCTCAAAAGTAAGAAAAGGGTATCAAAAGAAAAGACTTGAAATAGACCTCTTTAGCAAAAGTTTGAAAAGAAAAACACCAAAGTATTTGTCATTAACTTGTTTTCAAAATTCCAAAGCCATAAAAGAAGTGATTGCTAGTTAACTCATAACACATTTTCAATTAAACTTGCTTGCTTAGTAGTTACAACTCTATAGTCTCTAGGTTTAGTGTTACCTTAGCCTTTGTTCTTGCATTTTATTTTTGTTGATTGTCTTGTTTTGTCTCATCATCAAATTTCAAAATTCTAAGTAGTGTAGCTTTATTCATTTGAGCTTTTCTTGTTTTGATCTTGTCGTAATCAAAAATCCAAAAACACTCCATTTGAGTAACTTCTTCAAATCTACCATTTTTAGTTTGTCTTGATTCAATTCTTGAGTTTTATCTTTTGAGTTGTCTTCCTTTCATATTCAAGATACTTTTACTCAATACCAAGGAGGGTAGCATCTTGAGACACTTGAGATTGGTGTGGAAATTGCCTTAGTCCCTTGACTTCTAAGAGAAGGGATACACTTGAGAGGTTTTAAATTTTGTGTTAGTTTTCTTAACTAAATTTCATTATGAGTTCTTTGTTTGTGTTGTTTATAGGTGAGGTGCAGCTTCTACATTCTAAGTGAAGACTTTAAAGACCATTGTAAAGGAAGCAAAAGCCTTGTACTAATTAGAACCTTAGGAAAATTTTTGAATTCTTAGAAAATTGTAGTAGGCTTTTTGTCTTATATTTTGGACACAAATTGAACTTTGGATTTTGGACTCTATTAATTTTCAATTTCTTATGGGTAATTTTGAAATTAGCATAGAGCATTTGCATTTGTTTGTTAACTAGTTAGTTGTTAGTTGGTTAATTAGTTAATTGGTTACAACTAGAAGTAGTTAGTTAGTTGTTGGTCTTAGCTAATTTGGTTAGTTAGTTAGTAATTGGAACTAATTCTAGTTAACCTAACTAATTGCAACCGAATTCTAGTTGGCATATAACTAATTCCATAACCGAATTTAGTTAGTAGTTAGAGTGGTTAGAATTAGTTACAACCATAATAACTAAATAACTAATTTTAGTTAGGATTAGTTAGAATTAGTTAGGTTAGTTGAAACTAAATTTGTTACTTCTAACTTCTATAACTAAATTTGTTAGCTCTTGTTAGGGTTAGTTACTTGGTTAGTTACAACCTAGGATTCTCATAAAGAACATAACCAAAGACAACCTAGGACTTGCATAACTAATCATAGTAATAAACCTAGGATCTAACCTAGTACAAGACAACTTAGGTTCTTGTTCCCTTAGGTAGAAACCTAGTACTTGATTCTTAGGATTCTTGTTTGAATTTTTTGTCTTGCATAAGCATCCTCGACTAGTTTGTTTACAACTTTTGTTTGCCTTGTCTTATTTTCTTTGACAACCTTAAAACATGTCTTCTAGTGATAGGGAAAATAAATCTTTTCTCCATAACAAAATGGATAACCTAAATAACATCAATACTAGGTTAACTAACCTAGAACATAGAGATGAGAATCCTAAAACTAGACATAGAAATCATTGAAATAAAAGGCATAAGAATAGTGATAGTGAGGATAACCATAGGTCTAGAAGACACCATCATAATACTAAAAGAGAAGACCTAGGGTTAAAAGAAGTAAAATTTGAAATCCCCTCATTTAATAAAAATGATATTGAAGCTTATCTAGAATGGGATATGAGAGTTTAACAATTGTTTAATTCTTATCAAATTAAAGAAGAAAAGAAAGTTAGGATAGCCACTCTCTCATTCCAAAACTATGCCTTAGTATGGTGGACTCAAGTGTGTAGGGAGAGAAAGAAAGATAACTTTCCACCAATATATAATTGGTTAGAGTTAAAAGCTCTATTAAGAAAGAGATATGTTCCTAATTACTATAGAGAGGAGCTATTAGCCAAGCTAAATAGACTCACCCGAGGGTCAAAAAGTATAGAAGATTACTACAAGGCCTTAGAGATAGCCATGATTAGGGCAAACTTAGAAAAAGATGAAAAAACCCTAATGTATAGGTTTTTGCATGGCCTAACTAGGAACATCAAGAATAGAGTAGAATTCCTTCCATATGTTGATATAGAAGAATTAGTACACTAATGTAGTAAGGTAGAGAGCCAATATAAAGAAAGGGAATCCTACAATGGGGAATACAAAAGCTTTAAGTCTAAGTGGGTAGGTAAGGATGGGTTTGAAAAACAACCTAGGGAGAAAGGAGTGGGCACCTCTTCCAAAATTCTGAGTGAGTTGCATAAGAATGGAAAAGTATTTAGAAATAAAAAAGATAAGCATGAACCCACATCTAAACCTCAATCCTCTAGATCATCTACCATTAAATGTTTTAAATGCCTTGGTAGAGGTCACATTGCTTCTGACTGTCCTACAAAAAGAACTATGATTTTCAAAACTAATGGAACCTACTCAAGTCAATCAGAGTCTGATTCTGACAAGCACAATTCAAGTGATGACTCAAGTAGTGATTCCTATGACAGTAAGCATATACTAGGGGATGATGGTGAGCTGTACATGATTAGAAAATTACTTGGTAGTCATGTTAAGCTTGATGATACTACACAAAGAGAGAATATCTTTTATACAAGATGTTACATAAATGAAAAACTATGTTCTCTTGTTGTGGATAGTGGGAGTTGTGCAAATGTAGTAAGCCAAAGACTAGTAAATAAGATGGGCTTAGAACTAATAGATCACCCTAGACTTTATAAGTTATAATAGTTAAATGAAAAGGGAGAAATGTTAATTAATAAGCAAGTCTTAATCAACTTCACCATAGGTACATATATAGATGAAGTCAAATGTGATGTAGTACCTATGGAAGCAACTCACATCCTTTTAGGAAGACCTTAGCAATATGATAGGAAGGTCATCCATGAGGGGTTCACCAACACCCTCACTTTCAAATTAGATAGTAAGAAGATAGTTTTACATTATCTAACTCCACAACAAGTAGCTAAAGATCAACTTCAAATGAAGCTTAAAAGGGATAGAGAGTTAGGATCATCTTCATCTAATCACTTAGAAAAACATAAGAAAAATAAAAATGAGGATAAAGGAAAGGAGTTGTCATTTATGATAACTCTAGAGCCAATCTTTTGGCCACCAAATATGATGTGAAACATGCTATGTTTTCACAAAAACAATGCTTGATCATGTATGCTAAAGATATCCCTAGCACTTCCTTGTGCTCTATGGGCTCTTCCCTTCCTCCTTTGCCCAAAGGGATTCAAAACATTTTAAATGAATTTAAAGACCTCTTCCCAAAAGATATTCCCAAAGGCTTACCTCCTATAGGGACATTGAACATCAAATAGACTTAATTTCTGGTGCTAGTTTACCAAATAGACATGGATATAGATGTAACCCTGTTAGTCCTCAAATTTTCAATAAAATCTTACATAAAAATTTCATAAAATTCATAAAAATTAGTTTAATTTGTTAGAAAATTAGGATTTAAATTCAATAAATGAGTGTTGTTGAAAATAATCTGCCCTTGATCAATTTTCTCTAGTTTTGCAGTGAAAAAGTTAAGAAATCAAGAGAAAATTACACTGGAGGAGCTGACGCGTAGCCTCACCCCACGCGTAGCATCAAGAGCTACTTTTGATGCTAACGCTACGCATCAAAGCCACGCGTAGCGTCAGTGCTGCGTGGTCTCCACTCCTACTTTTGGCCAACCACCCCACTTGGACCCAATAATGGGCACTCCACTCAGCCCAAGGGCCACCCCAATCAGCATAACTGGCCAAAACTCGTGGAAACATGTCCAAGTGGCCAGGCATGATCAAGATTAATTATTGAAAGTGGCCATTATCAAGTGTTTAATGGAGGCTGAGTCAGGGATCTGACGCGTAGCGTCACAGGGATGCGTAGCGTCAGCACCCTTGCTCAGCCCTATAAATAGGGCCATCCAACACCATTCATAGCATCCCATTCCATACACTTCTCTTCTCTTCTCTCTTGTGCTCGACTCTGAGTACTTTCTTTTGTGAGTTGTAGTTCTAGAATAGTTTTCTAGATACTTGAGTGTGTTTCGGTGTATTGTGATCGTTGTATCGTGAAGTTTTCCATCGTCTTCGTAATGTCAAACTCTGTAAGTGTTGTCTTTACTTTTACCATGTGTAACTAATCTGTTTATGTTGGAATTGGTGAACTAATCTATTGAGTATAATGTTGTGAATTTGACCTCTGCATGTTTATGATTCAAGTCCATGTTAGTATTTCAACCTTTTATTAATATGAACGTCAAACGGGAGAATGATTTTCATGTGTATCGAAACTGGTTTTATTAGTGTAAATGTCAAACGGGAGAATGATTATTTATGCCGTATTGAAACTAGTTTTGACGAAAGTAAAAAGTTGGAATACCCTTGGTATCTCAATTCTATAGGGGTTGTTAACCATTGTTGCCATAAGGCCAGGTCTTAATGCAAGTTTTTACTGAGAAAGCTCACGAGGGATCGGACTTTACGGTGAATTCTTAGAATTTATATCACGAGGGATCGGTTATAATGATTTTAAGCTGCAATGACATGAAACTTGATGATTAAATATGCATGTCTTGAGTTCCTCATTGTTATTCTAGATTAGGGATCCAATTTCCAACATAATTTGTTTATCTGTGTTCATCTCAAGTATCTTACCTATTCTAGGTTGCAACTCAACTTTTTAGATAGAATTTTTATTTTTTTTCTTTTTATCTCATGAATCACTCAACCATGCTATCTTGTGAATACTGTATAAATTGTGTATAAATCATTCTTTTGTTTATAATTTCCTTCATATTTACCATAGTAAGTAGAAGATTACTGTTGTTATTGAACTTTCAATCCCAGTGGAACGATATCTAAATTTCGAAAACTACAAACGATTGGTGCGCTTGCCAATTCACAAATCCCGGTTACAACCGCGGGCGAACAAGTTTTCTGGCGCCGTCGCCGGGGATTGAATTGTTTCAGTAAAACAGTAAAATTTTAATTACCGTGGTAAATATTTTTTTTACCTTAGATAATTTTTTTTTTCTTATCATTATTACACTAACTTTCTTTGTTTAGTTTGTGTATGCAAACTCGATCTACCACAGGTAAAATTTATTTTGATCCTGAGATAGAAAAGTTTGTAAAGAAAATCAAGTCTTTGAAATCTAAAACACAAACTAATTCTTCTTCTACTTCAAAAATTTTTGAAAATTCAAATATGGCTGCTGAAAGGAGAACATTGGGACAGTTTGCTGCTATAAATGGTCCACCCCGAGTTTCGGGAATGTTTCAAGGACCAGTTTTACCAGTGGAAATTAAACCTGCCACTTTACACATTATTCAAAACAACCAATTTACTGGTTTAAATCATGAAGAACCGTATGAACATTTAACTGTTTTTTATGAGTTATGCAGCACAATTGGTTTTGAACCCAATCAAGAAGAGTCTGTTTACATGAGACTCTTTCCTTTTTCATTGATTGGGAAAGCAAAAGAATGGTTTAAATCTTGTCCACCGGGTAGTTTTGCAAACTGGTCCGATGTTGAAAGAAAATTTTTGGAAAGATTTTATTCTCCTTCAAAATATTTTGAAGCAATGACAGCCATACACTCTTTTTCCCAAAATAATGATGAATCATTAGGAGAAACATGGGAACGATTCAAGGCACTCTTGAGAAAATGCCCAAACCACAACCTGAATGATGCCGAAAAGGTAAGAATCGTTTACCATGGTTTATTGCCTCAGTTCAAGATGATGTTAGATGCTTGTGCAGGTGGTTCTTTAATGAACAAGACTGTGGAAGAAGCCATAGAAATATTGGAATCAATGGCTATTAGTGACCGACAAGCAAAGCATGAAAGAGGTAATATGCAAAGGAAGCCAGGAATGCTCGAATTGGGAGTAAATGATGCAGTGTTGGCTCAGCAAAAATTACTGACTCAACAAATTGAAGTTATGAGCAAGCAATTGGAAAAACTTCAAATTGCTCAAGTAGCATCACCACCCCCTGCTCAACTTAAAGCATGTACGCACTGTATGGGAGAACAACCATGTGGTTACTGTGGAAATGAGCAAGAGCAAGCCAATTTCATGAACCATCAAAGAGCACCCTTAGGTAATTATCCTTTTAATCATGGAAATTCTTTTCTTAACAATTACCTGCAGGGTTGGCAAAATCAGAATATTGGCTGGAGACAAGATGCTGGACCTTCCAACAGACTTCCTAACAATCAATTCAAGCAACAACAAACTGACAATGCAAGGTTGACAAGAATAGAGGAAGCTATTCAACAGTTATTGCAGTTTGTAGAGACAAATGAAGCTGCCCGAAAAGCATCAGACATACAAATGGGTCAGCTCGCAAAAGAAATAGCTGAATTAAAGAGTTCTGGGTTTTCTGCAAACACTCAAAACCCAAGGGAACAATGTAATGCTGTTTCTATTGATGTTGTAAAAATTGATTGTAAAGAAAAGAGTGAGAAAAAGAAAGAAGAAGAAGAAAAAGAAAGTGAAAAAATAGAAAAAAATGAAAAAAATGAAAAAGAAAAAAATGTGCAAAAAGATACAGAGCAAGAAACAAACTGTATAACCCCGAAAAAATGTAAAGATCCGGGGAGTTTCACCATTCCTGTAACAATCGGAAATATCAACATCAGGAATGCGTTATTAGATTTAGGGGCTAACATCAACTTGATACCTCTAGATTTAATAAAACGCATTGGTGAATATGAGCTAAAAGAAGCAAAGACAGAATTACAGTTTGCGGATCGCTCTGTCAAAAAGCCTGTTGGGATTGTGGAAGATGTGTTAGTAAAGGTTGACAAGCACCACTTCAAAGTTGACTTTATGGTACTGGATATGAAGGAGGATACTGAGATCCCCCTGATCCTAGGAAGACCTTTCATGAAGACTGCAAAAATCAAAGTGGATGTTGATCAAAGTATGGTTGCAGTCAAAGTTTATGAAGAAGAGGTAAGCTTCAGTGCTCATGAACACCTCAGGATAAGTAATGAGGCAAAGGTTTACCTTTCGACCAAACCAGGTATATCTCTTCCCAATCAATTAAATTGTTTTAAATTAACCGATGCTTTGAAAGATGAAAAACAGGTAAGTAGGCATCGGAAAAGAAGAAGAAGGAAGAAAAAGACAGGTGATTCCTCAAAGAATATTGGGAAACCACCTGATTAATCAGAGGTAATGTCTGGCTGGAGACATTAAACCTAGCGCTCAATGGGAGGCAACCCATTCTTTTCTTTTTGTTTTTAAAGTTATTTTTTAACATAAAAAAAAAATCTTTTTGAAGTTTAAAAAAAAGGGGGTTTTAAATTTGAAAAGAAAAAGGTTTTAAAATGAAAATTTTGAAAAATTAAAACAGAAGCCCACGCGTAGCGCCCCTGTGACGCGTAGCGTGGACTCTGCATTTTGGTTCTGATGCGTAGCGTCCCACCCACGCGTAGCGTTAGAGCCCACGTTCAGTTTTTAAAACTGAACCAGAGAGGCCCATCTTAGGGTTTTAAACCTAAAACTTCCTCTCTGCCTCACTTAGTTTTCAAAAAACTTCAAAAAACCTCCTTTTCTCTCTTCCCAAGCTTCTCAATCCCATTGCGCAAGGAATCACAAGTAAGTATTCTAATCCCTTCTCTTTAGTTTTGTTTTTGATTTTTAAATTTGTAGAAATAAATGTGGTTAGGATTAGAAGACCATTGGGATTGATTGCTGTTAGGAGTTAGGGATTGAATGGATGTAGTGCAGGTTAAAAAGGGGTTGCTGCTGTGCAACCCCTGTTTTTTCTTTTTTCTGCGCATCCCACGCGTAGCGTCCCACTGACGCGTAGCGTGAGGATGAACTGTAAGCCCACGCGTAGCGTCCCACTGACGCGTAGCGTGGGCAGAACAGGCTGATGCGTAGCGTCACACCACGCGTAGCGTCAGCCTCTGTTTTTAAAATCTTGCTGTTTGTTTGCTGTTTGTTGTTTTCTTTTGAAATTAATAAATTTTCTTAGTTTATATTTATACTTTCTTGCAACTTTGTATGAATTTTGAATAAATTGTATTTTGTTTTGTATTTATGTATGTTAATTTCTTTAAATATTAAAAATTCAAAAATATGTCGTTGAATTGCATTTTTATTTGTGAAAAATTTTAGAAAACCCAAAAATATTTTAAAATAATTGTTTGCTTGTGTGTGATTTATTTAGTGTGTGTTTAATTTTAAATTTTTACTTTTTGCAGATGGCACCTAAGAAATCCATTCCCACAGCCGGTCCCTCTAAAAGACAGAGGAAATCCACAGACACTGACACCACTTCTGAGGATCCGGATTCTCAGAGACAGGAGGTGTTGGGACCAAGGGATCCTACTAGATTTCGCACTGATGCGAAGTGGGCGAGATTTCATCAGATCAAGGGCCAGAGACTGATCTGGGAGAGGGTCCTTGATCTGAGTGCAGGAGACTATCCTGAGCTGCAGGATAGAGTACAGCAGAGGAGATGGGGACCTCTATTCTCCCTACCTACTGAGGGGGACCCCATCTTAGTAATGGAGTTTTATGCAAATGCTTACAGGACCCGCCAGGACGCACCAAATCTTGGGCAGCAGCGGACGAGTTGGGTTAGAGGCCGGCATATCTCTTATGACCGGGACACCATCAGTACCCTACTGGGTAACCCTTGGGAGCCTACTCCCGAGGATGACACTTGTTTCTGGAAGGAAAACAGAAACAAGATTCTTGCTGAGGGAGAGTTAGGATACTCCCTCGAGGAGGTTGCTCATTTTCTGAGCAAGGATGGAATCTTTTTCAACCTGAGTAGGGTTGGAAGGAGTCCATCTAACCTCCTCAAGACCCAGCTTACCCCCATAGCCCAGGCGTGGTCCCACCTCATGCTCCATAATATCACTCCTGTCACCCATCTTTCTTCCCTACCAGTGGAGCGTTGTTGCCTCCTTTATTCTATCCTCCAGGGCCACACCATTGATATCGCCGAGCTTATCTCCGAGCAGATTCACTTTTATGCCCTGGGGTATAAAGTGAATCGCCCCATACCCTTTCCTCTCATCATATCTGCCTTACTGAGGAGGCAGGGAGTCATTGTACCTTCACCTGAGTTTACTAGTTCTTCAGGGAGAGTCCCTAAAGTTCTAGTAAACAGAGAGTATTTTGTGCAGCAGTACGAGCTTCCACCACTAGAGCAGGAGGCTCAGCCCCGACCTCGGAGGAGGAGACCACCAGTGCAGCCTCCATCTGCTGATGCTGTTACACAGGGCTTTGCCCGGATGACACTTGAGCATCAGCATATGATGCAGATGATGGCTGCCACTCACAGAGCTTATATTCATCTTCACGATGAATTCTATCAGTACAGGTTACAGGGAGAGGGAGCACCTTATGTCACCCCAGCCGAGTTTGCAGCACATGTAGCTTAGCCTGGAGATTTACCCACCTACCCTGAGACTGGTGGATCTTCTAGTGCACATCATGACTCTGATGGTGATGATGAGGAGGAGGAGGAGGAGGATGATGATGATCAGATGGAGGATTGAGGATGCCATCTTCATTTATTTTGAGTACATTTGTTTCTAGTTATATTTGGATTTACATTTACATTGATATTTACATTTTATATTATGGCATTTTTATCATTGTGTGGTGTGTTTATTCGTTTTTGCTTATTTTTTTTCGAAAAATAATTCTTCTTTTAAATGAATGAATCAAATTTTCGTTAGTAAGTTAGTTTATACACTTAGAGTTTTTACACAATAAAACCAATTTTGTTAAAATCAATTTTTGATTCTTTATAACTTAGGAATTTTGATAAATTTAATTACAATAAGTTTATTAACCATCAAGCAAATTTCAATAACCCGGTGAGTTGAGAGATCCTTTTTACACACTTGAGGGTTTTAATCGACATATTTTCAATTCGAATTGATTTTGCTTTAATCTCTGATGTGTGTTGTTGTACAGAGAATTCGGGAAAATGATCAAGGCACATTTATTGGTGAAACAAAACCTTGGGCCAAACAGCTTACCTTGGTAAAAAGTCTTTTATCCTTTGCAAGCCCATTTGAGCCTAAAAAAAAAAAAAAAAAATTCTTTGGTACCCTTAAAGCCTAAATTTGTTTTTACCATTCCCTATACTTGATTGATTAAAAGAGCAGTTGAAATAAATGAAAAATATTTTGAGTGTTCTCACAAAAATGGGGAGTGAAAATAAGCAACTTGATTCTTTTCAAAAAGAAAATATGGAAAAGAAAAGTCAAAAATAGTGAAAAGAATCAAGTTGGGGGTATTTATTTTTCATCAATAAAAAAATAAATGAGAGTTTGGATCAAGAGAAAGCCTAAGGATTGTAAAATGCTCTTTTATGATTTCAGGTTTTTGAATTCCAAGAAAAACCATTGATTCTTGTAAACCAAGCCTCATTACAACCCGTGAAAAGACCTTGTGATTTTCAAATTAACTCTGTATAAATAACCATTGATTAGATGACAAACAAAGTTAAATTCGTTTGATTTTATGATTGATTGAGTGAAACAGGTTACCAATAGCATAGAGATAAACACTTGTGAGGTAAGCCTGAAATTCTGCTTGATTGTTAATAGAATATTGTAAGAAATTTTATCATTAAACCTTTGTTATATTTGAATCAGTTTTTGATTATTACAAAATAGTTGAAATTGTGTAATTATTTTTTGTGATAAATTTTTGGACTAACTTAAAAATTTGATTTCAAATTTTTATTCTTCTTATTTTTCTCTCTTGCTCGAGGACGAGCAATGTCTCAAGTTGGGGGTATTTGTTAGTCCTCAAATTTTCAATAAAATCTTACATAAAAATTTCATAAAATTCATAAAAATTAGTTTAATTTGTTAGAAAATTAGGATTTAAATTCAATAAATGAGTGTTGTTGAAAATAATCTGCCCTTGATCAATTTTCTCTAGTTTTGCAGTGAAAAAGTTAAGAAATCAAGAGAAAATTACACTGGAGGAGCTGACGCGTAGCCTCACCCCACGCGTAGCATCAAGAGCTACTTTTGATGCTGACGCTACGCATCAAAGCCACGCGTAGCGTCAGTGCTGCGTGGTCTCCACTCCTACTTTTGGCCAACCACCCCACTTGGACCCAATAATGGGCACTCCACTCAGCCCAAGGGCCACCCCAATCAGCATAACTGGCCAAAACTCGTGGAAACATGTCCAAGTGGCCAGGCATGATCAAGATTAATTATTGAAAGTGACCATTATCAAGTGTTTAATGGAGGCTGAGTCAGGGATCTGACGCGTAGCGTCACAGGGACGCGTAGCGTCAGCACCCTTGCTCAGCCCTATAAATAGGGCCATCCAACACCATTCATAGCATCCTATTCCATACACTTCTCTTCTCTTCTCTCTTGTGCTCGACTCTGAGTACTTTCTTTTGTGAGTTGTAGTTCTAGAATAGTTTTCTAGATACTTGAGTGTGTTTCGGTGTATTGTGATCGTTGTATCGTGAAGTTTTCCATCGTCTTCGTAATGTCAAACTCTGTAAGTGTTGTCTTTACTTTTACCATGTGTAACTAATCTGTTTATGTTGGAATTGGTGAACTAATCTATTGAGTATAATGTTGTGAATTTGACCTCTGCATGTTTATGATTCAAGTCCATGTTAGTATTTCAACCTTTTATTAATATGAACGTCAAACGGGAGAATGATTTTCATGTGTATCGAAATTGGTTTTATTAGTGTAAATGTCAAACGGGAGAATGATTATTTATGCCGTATTGAAACTAGTTTTGACGAAAGTAAAAAGTTGGAATACCCTTGGTATCTCAATTCTATAGGGGTTGTTAACCATTGTTGCCATAAGGCCAGGTCTTAATGCAAGTTTTTACTGAGAAAGCTCACGAGGGATCGGACTTTACGGTGAATTCTTAGAATTTATATCACGAGGGATCGGTTATAATGATTTTAAGCTACAATGACATGAAACTTGATGATTAAATATGCATGTCTTGAGTTCCTCATTGTTATTCTAGATTAGGGATCCAATTTCCAACATAATTTGTTTATCTGTGTTCATCTCAAGTATCTTACCTATTCTAGGTTGCAACTCAACTTTTTAGATAGAATTTTTATTTTTTTTCTTTTTATCTCATGAATCACTCAACCATGCTATCTTGTGAATACTGTATAAATTGTGTATAAATCATTCTTTTGTTTATAATTTCCTTCATATTTACCATAGTAAGTAGAAGATTACTGTTGTTATTGAACTTTCAATCCCAGTGGAACGATATCTAAATTTTGAAAACTACAAACGATTGGTGCGCTTGCCAATTCACAAAGCCCGGTTACAACCGCGGGCGAACAAACCCTAAGGAAATCCTTAAGATTGAAAAGCAAGTGAATGAACTATTATCTAAGGGGTAGATTATAGAGAGCCTAAGCCCGTGTACTTTACCCATTTTGTTAGTTCATAAGAAAGATGGTTCATGGAGAATGTGTACAGATTGTAGAGCCATAAACAACATAACCATCAAGTATAGGCATCCAATACCTAGACTTAATGATATGCTTAATGAGATAAGTGGTTCTACCATATTTTCTAAGATTGATCTTAAAAGTGGCTACCATCAAATAAGAATCAAAGGAGGAGATGAATGGAAAGTTGCTTTTAAAACCAAACTTGGATTATATGAGTGGTTAATTATGCCTTTTGGCTTGACTAATGCACCAAGCACATTCATGATGTTAATGAATCATGTTTTAAGGGAATTTATTGGGCATTTTATTGTGGTCTATTTTGATGACATCTTAGTTTACTTCAAGACCATGACCTTTCACCTAAACCATCTAAAACAAGTTATGCTTGCCTTAAGAACAAATAACCTCTATGTAAATTTTGAAAAATGTTCTTTTGGCATGGATAACATTGTGTTCCTTAGATTTGTAGTGAGTTCTAAAGGTGTTGAGGTTGATCACTCAAAAGTGAAGGCAATCCGAGATGGGCCTACACCTAAAAATGTGAGTGAAGTTAGAAGTTTCCATGGTCTTGCAAGTTTCTATAGGAGATTTATGAAAGATTTCTCTACCTTAGCTTCCTCTTTGAATGAATTAGTGAAAAAGAATGTTCCTTTTGTGTAGGGGCCAAGGCAAGAGAAAGCTTTTCTAGATCTCAAGGAGAAGCTCACTCATGCTCCAATTTTAGCACTTCCAAATTTTTCTAAAACCTTTGAGCTTGAGTGTGATGCTTCAAATGTGGGTATTAGAGCAATTCTATTGCAAGAAGGTCACCCCATTGATTTATTTAGTGAAAAGATTAATGGGGAAACCCTCAATTATCTCACATATGATAAAGAGTTCTATGTATTAATTAGAGCCCTTCAAACTTGGGAACATTACTTGATCCCAAAAGAGTTTATCATTCATAGTGATTACCAATCACTAAAATTCATCAAAGGGCAAAATAAGTTGAACAAAAGACATGCTAAATGGGTTGAGTTCTTGGAAAAATTTCCATATGTCATCAAGTACAAAAATGGAAAATCTAATACTGTGGCTGATGCTTTATCAAGAAGGCACTCTTTACTTGCCTCTCTTGGAGCCAAAATTATTGGACTTGATGAGATTAGGACTTTGTATCCAAGTGACCTTGATTTTTCCAAAATATTCAACTCATCTTCCACTTCTTCATCTCATAAAGGCTTTTACATTTTAGATGGCTACCTCTTTAAAGCTAATAGACTTTGCATTCCTAGGAGCTCTTTAAGAGATCTTTTACTTAGAAAAGCCATAAGGGAGGCTTAATGGGCCATTTAGGAAGAGATAAAACATTAGCTATTTTACATGAACACTTCTATTGGCCTAAAATGAAAAAATATATACAAAAACTTTACGCTAGGTGTATAGTATGTAGGAAAGCTAAATCTAAACTTTCACCTAGTGGTCTTTATACTCCATTGCCTACACCTACTTCTCCTTGGATTAATATTTCTATGGATTTTGTGTTAGGCTTGCCTAGGACCCAAAGGGGAATAAACTCTATCTTTGTTGTGGTAGATAGGTTTAGTAAGATGGCTCACTTCATCCCTTGTCACAAAGTGGATGATGCAAGTCATATTGCTAAACTATTTTTCAAGGAAATTGTAAGACTTCATGGTGTTCCTAAAACTATCATTTCTAATAGAGACACCAAATTCCTAAGCCATTTTTAGAAAACCCTTTGGTCAAGGCTAGGAACGAAGCTTCTCTTTTTTACCACATGTCATCCTCAAATGGATGCCCAAACTGAGGTAGTAAATAGAACCCTTTCTCAACTACTTCGGGTCTTAGTGAATAAAAACGTTAAATCTTAGGATGAGTGTTTACCCCACATTGAATTTGCTTATAATAGGGTACAACACTCCGTAATGAAGCATAGTCCTTTTGAAGTTGTTTATGGTTTTAACCCTCTCACTCCCTTGGACTTTTTGCCCATTGATGTTTCTAATTCTGTCCTTCACATGGATGGAGAGGAAAAGGCCAAGTTTATCAAAGATTTTCATGAGAAGGTCAAAAATCAAATACAAGCTAAGAATAAACACTATGCTTGTTGTGCCAATAAGAAAAGAAAGGAACTTACCTTTGAGGTTGGAGATTGGGTTTGGTTACACCTTAGAAAGGAAAGATTTCCAAACTTACGAAAATCCAAACTTAACCCTAGAGGTGATAGGCCTTTCCAAATACTTAAGAAAATGGGAAATAATGCCTATATACTTGATTTACCTGGTGAATATGGTGTGAGTGCATCATTTAATGTGTTTGACTTATCTCCTTTTGACATAGATGAAGAGGATGACGCCTTAGATTTGAGGACAAATCCTTTCGAAGAGGGCGAGCATAATGAGGACATCATAAGGGAGGACCCACACACCATCTTAGACAAGGGACTAAAGGCTTATAAGGGTCCCCTCACAAGGGCCAAGTCCAGGAAAGGTGTGACATCCTAAGTCGATTTACCTTTTATTTACACCCAGTTAATCATTTACACAATAAATTTTCCACGTTTAATAAAAATTTTGGTCTTATTACAAAATAATATTTACTTTTCTTAAACATACTGAAAATAATAACCGATCGTAAATGATTTAACTCGGTTTTAATATAAAATAGTATTAGATACATTCAGAATAACAATAAGAGCGTACGCAAAATAATATCCGATCGGAAATACACCTTTTAATAGTGTGGAGTTAGAAACAATGGAAAAAGAAGAAGAAGAAGAAGAAGAAGAAGAAGAAGAAGAAGAAGAAGATAGAGAGGTCACTCGCCTGAGCGGGACCCTGATGCACTAAGGCGAAATCCGAGGGAGTCGCTTAAGAGAGTTCCGATTCACTTGGACGAATGCTACCTGGGCGAGTCAGACTTACCCGGAAGATTCGCAAGTCGGGGTTTCACTCGGCAAAAGGGGTCACTCGGTCAACTCTCTCTCAGAAACAACTTACTCATACCTCACTCAGAAAAGGTTTATTCAATCTTATATCACTCGGAAAACCCCTAATCTTACTTCACTTGGAATAGGCTCTCTCGGCCATATCTCACTCAGAAACACTCTTACCTTCACTTGGAAGCACTCTAATCTTCACTCGGAAACATTTTACTCTTTCTTTACTCGGAATTATTCTCCCGGCCCTAGCTCACTCGGGGCATCCTAACCTTCCACCCAGAATAGTATCTCTCGGTTATTCTTTACTCAGAAAAGAAATAAGGGATTCCTACAGAGACAAAACAGACATCAAACTGACTGGCCCTCGCTCGGACAGGAATAAATCCTCTCAGGCAAGATTCGCCCGGTGATCAGCTTTGCTATAGCAAACACGTGAAAATTAATACCAATCATCTAACAACATAAATTCACATTCGTTCAATTAGCAAACCGATTCATACTTAGTTCCACACCCAACATATAGCATCACACACTCGGAAGACTCATTAGATATATATATATATATATATGTATATTACATAATTTATTCAAAACCACTAGGGCCTTGGCATCGATCTCCCGCTTGGTACGCCTCCAGGGCTCCGACCTCCTCCCTGTCACTGGTTACTAAATTGAAAACAACAACAAGGGTGAGTGTTAGGCATCATAATTAATCTAGAATGGAAATTAACAGTTTACATGTATATCAACTCCGTTCGGTTACTTTATTATCAAATTGAAAGTCACACTCGGCAAATAACTCACACTCGGCAAGTATAATAATTCATTCGATAAATATAACAAGTTGCACTCGGCAAATTATCAAGTCATACTCAGCAATTATAATAAATTGAACTTGGCAAATATAGCAAATCATATTCAACAAATATATCAAATTGCACTCGACAAACATATCAACTCACTCAGCAAATATATCAATTTGCACTCGATAAGCATATCAACTCACTCAGCAAATATACCAATTTCACTCTGCAAATATATGAACTCATACTCAGCAAATATATCAATTTGCACTCAACCAATATAACAATTTACTCACGGTAAATTTAACAAATTGCACCCGGCAATATAACCAATCATACTCGATAAATATAATAATTCTCATTCGGTAATTTTAGCAAATCACTCAGCGAATATAGCCATCACACACTCGGTAATTATAACAATTCACACTAGGCAATTATAACAATTTACACTCAGCAATTATACACATCACAACTAATAATTCATCGATTGTCACAACTGACTCTCACATAAAATTGACGCCTAGTATCCAGATACTAAAAGGATCGACCTTCAGATGGGAGTCCGACTTGATATCCCGTGAACCTGACTTGGTTCACCAGCCCGACTTGGCTCCCCCTCAACCACTGGGTCAAAGACCTCTGGGTAGCTTAACTGGGTCCGACTTGACCACTGAAGCCAAAAACAAGGTAATACATACCGTCGGTCGTCCTCTACCACATAATCACATATCATGTCTCAATCATTACATATCATCAACAAACAACAGATGCAACCACCAGAAACTGGCATGTGCTCCCAATACAGGGTGACCGACTTGTCAAGCCCATTCATCACACAGTCAATCACATAACATAATCATACCATCTGACAGGGCCCGCAAGCGCACGGGTTATGTCGCGTAATATAAAAGATTATCGTTCTCCACAGGGACTGTGTTCAAAGTACCGGCATATTAAAATTTAATTATCCACACAATTGATTTTTAAGATTTTTATAAAATAAAGCACAAATTAAAGTTGCACAAAATACGAATAAATATAAAAATAAAATTTACTTGACACTTAAAAATCAGAGTTGAGAATATCTTGGGATTTCGGGGGATTAAGACTCTATTTTATGTGAATGAATTTTAGCTTTTCATAAATAAGAATCGAATTAAGTTTTCCAAGGCGAATTTTCCAAAAGCTAATTAATATGTTCCTCTCGGAATCCTATTAATGTACCTAACCTATGGAAAGCGCTGCTTAATCCTCAGAAAGGCCCATTATCATTTTATGAAAACCCCTTTTATTTCCTCAAAACAATTTTGATTACTTTCACGGTTTTACCGAGGTCACAAAAAGCATTTCAAAAATCTTAGGTTTAGTTCAAAGCTTTCCGGTAAAAATAAATCTCTCGATTCTATTTATTACCTAAACTTACTAATATACCTGCAAGTATACAGTTTTATCATTTAGGTTCTTGTTAGGAATCACTAAAAGCATTGAGCATTTTTTAAACTAAATGGAAAACAGAAATTTATTTAATTCCAAGTCAAAATAACATTAAAATAAAATATTATCATACCCCCTTTATCCCAAGATAATTAATTTTGCTACTCATGAAATAATTCAAATTCATATATATAACGGAAAAATAAAACATACAAGACATGGTAAAAATAAAGACTTACGGGTTTCTCCAAAAGCTTAGAATAATTTACCACTGTAATTCCTTGTTACAATAATTTCTCCACCAATTACAAATTTAAATAACTCACTTTTACAATTCACAACTCTTAAAATAAAATAAAGAAAAAGAAAGTAAAAGAAAAAATGGGAACGGGACAGAGAAAGAAAATAAGAGAAATAAAACGAAAGAAAAAGAAAAGAAAAGAAGAAGAAAAAAAACGAAGAAGAAAAAGAAAGAAAAGAAAGAAAAGAGAAACGGAAAAGGAAACAAAGAAAGGAGAAAGGAAAGAAGAACGAAGCTGATGGAATTGATTTCAAGTGATTAATGCTAGATGCTTGCAACTTCTTCTCCTTTTATAGGCGATGGAAAGGGGGGATCCAGCTAAGAAACGCGTTGTAATTGCAAGTGGGAGGAAACTTTCGGTGCATGTGACTTCCAACTGTCCCAAATTGCATTATTTTAATATTTCCAATAATTCGGTGCTTGGATTTATTCAGCTGGGCAAATTCCGAGTGGAAAAATGGGTCGGTTTTCATCTTTTCTCCAAAATCTGAGTGAAAGCTTGCTGGAGGGTGGTTTGCTGAGTGCTGGACGGTGTTGCATATTCAAGAATTGGGTCGGTTTTCACCTTCTCTCTAGAATTCGAGTGGAAAAATGCCTTTTGTGCACAAAACTGACTGGAAAAAGTGCATTTTCTAAAGAAGACCGAGTGAATCTTTGCTCAGTGTCGAGTTGAGGGGTCGGTGTTTGGAAGAAACCCGGTCGGTATTTGGAACAAACCGGTCGGTGTTGAGTTGCTGTGAAGTCGGACAGTGTTAGTTGCTGTGAGGAGATGAGCAAAGCAACTCCGATTGCTTTATTTCTTCGAAACCGATTGAAAAGTGAATCAGAACCGAGTGAAAGTATTCACTCGGAACTAATTAGAAGATGGCTCGGAATTGACTGAAAAGGGACTCGGATCCGACTGAAACCATTCACTCGGCTCAGCTTCATGGAGTTCATTCGGAACTGATTAAAGACTCACTCAGGATCAGAATTTATTCAATGGGTTCCCAAACATTTTCACTCGGCTGTCTATGAATCTGAACCACTCGATTCAAACTTTGCTCGGATTTTGCTTTGGAATTCACTCGGTCAAATTCATTCGGATACATTCACTCGGATTTGCTTTGAAATATTTCAGTCGGCCTTCATTCCTTGAAATGATACACTCGGAAGTGCCTTCTTACTTTTTACTCAGAATGGCCTTCAGTCGTCAATCAACCCAGTCGGTTGTCTTTACTCGAATCTGGCTGATTGAATTTCCTCTCATGTCCGAGCCTTGCTTTGCTCGAAAATATAGCCTAACTCACTCGGAAGTCTTCCTTGGAGACATCTCACTCGGGCTTAGTGTAAACCTTGAGAGTCTGCCCGAGTGTTATTCATTCCCAGTCGGATCATTCATTGCTTGATAAGACTTCTACTCAGAAATGTCTTGTGCCGCTTGAGAATGCCTTCTTCTCCGAATGAAACCACTCGGATTCCTCCTTATTCAGCACTTATTCATTCAGTGGCTTCTTCTGCTCGGAATCCATTCACTCAGAACAGCTTTTTGCTCAGATTAGTTGCAAATCAGAAAGCTCCCACTCAGATTCACTTCAATCAGTAAGCCTTTCACTCGGAGAATAGCTTTGGACAGCATCTATTCAACGTCAGTCCCCATTTTTCACTCGGAATGGACGCAGTCGGGGAAGCTTCCACTCAGAATCTCCTCCAACCGAGACTCTTTCCATTTCAGCATTGAACCTCAGCCATTTATCACTCGGAATGGCTTTGACAGGGAACTTTCCACTCGGATTTGGCTCCAACGGTGAAGTATTCCACTCGGCAATGCTCCATTCTGAGTCGTTCCACTCAGAAAGGCTCCATTCTGAGCCATTCCACTCGGTTTTACCTTCAACAGTGCAGTATTCCACTCGGATTTGCTCCATTCTGAGTAATTCCACTCGGATTTGGTCCTTTCTCAGTCATCCCACTTAGATTTGGTCATTTTGAGTCAGAATTCAGCATTTCTGAGTCGGATTTTAACATTCTGAGTCAGAATTCAGCATAAAAAGAGAGTTCTTTCTACTTTGGGCTTGTTCTTCTTGTTTCTTTATCATTTTATGGTCGTTTTTCTCTTGTTTTTGACCCTTTATTACCTTAATTCCTGCAAAATAACATACCCAAGTAGAATAGAGTGGAAAGAAAGCAAAAATCTCAGTAAATAAAGGAAATACAGTGCATAATGATTAAAATCCTAAGCAAACTAGATCTATATTATTGTGTTATAAAGCACTTATCAAAATACCCCAAACCAAAGCATTGCTTGTCCTCAAGCAATCACCATATTCACAAGATAAAATACAAAAAACGCTAAACTTAATAAACTAAGGAATCCAAAACAGAGAAACAGATTTATTCAAATGCCAGTTTTATTTTTCTTATGTGAATCAATTTTCAATGTCAAGACTTGAGATACTCTTCTCACAATTTTCACTCAAGTGTTTCAAGGTTTGTGTATCTCTCAAATCATCATAGTCAAAAAATATTACCATAAGCTTGTTAATAAACCAGAAACTCCACAGTTTAGATAGAAAATATGTCAAAGTCTAAAGGTCTTTCAAAGGTTGTAACGTGGCCTTGGGTTGTAATGTTAAGGTAGGAATTTCAAGAAAAATGGAATACAAAAGGGCTTTAACAGTCATGAATGATTCAAATCACCATTATAAATTTAACAGAGCAAATTTTTGAACTTTTATGGACTTTTTGGAATTCATTCAATATCATCCTTTTGATTTTCTTTTCTTTTTCTTGCGTTTCTTTGCATCCAATACCATATTTTTCTTAAGTCCTTTTTTATTTCTTTGCTCCACTAAATTTCCAACTTTTTCACCATTAAGAGAATATCAGTCAATGAAAGGTTTCAAAGAAAAATTTTCGCTTTTAGGCTCAAAAGGGGCAACTAGGGGTCAAATTATACAAAATTCTGAGGCTTAAGAATAAGACCTAATTGTGCCTTTATCATCCTAAGACATATAATCAAAAACCATTTTGAATCGGTTGAAAAATAAGTTCTAGAATATTAATGACTATGAGATTCACTCAATCAAGAAAATATGGGTTTTGAAAATTTGTTTGATAAATAACCCATTTTGGTTCAAGTCTAATCATGGAAAGTCTTTTCAAAGAAAATTTTAATCACATAAGGTTCATTTAAGCATTTATTTGGCATTTAAACAATCAAATTTTGAAAATTTTACTCAAAATTTTGGGATCCTTAGATACTTTAGCCTTGTGTTCAAAGTAAATTTATCGTGCAATCATGGTAAATTACAAGATTACAAACAAAATAAAGAAAACACACATGCATAATAAAATGACAATCACACAACGTAAACAAAACAGTTAAGTTTTCTTACCTACCACCCCAAACCAGAATTTGACATTGTCCTCAATGTTAAAATGGATGATAAAAGGATAAGAAAACTTACCTGTAATAACCCCAAACCAGCATCTGACATAGTTGGTTTTTTTTTTTAGAATAAAAGCTTAAAATAAAACAACAACTTTTTATAGGGTTACCTCCCTATCAGTGCTAAGTTTTAAGTCTTCAGCCAGACTTCTCATCGTTTGGATTTACTCATCAAGAGCATCAAACAAGTCCAAGTCACTTGCTTGTTGTATTGGTTGACCTGTCAGATAGTGCTTTACTCTCTGTCCATTTACCCTAAATGTACCAGATTTCTCGCTCCATAGTTCGACAGCTCCGAAGGGAAAGACTTTTGTCACCTTGAATGGTCCTAACCATCGACATCTCAGTTTACCTGGAAAAAGCTTCAATCTGGAATTAAACAGTAAAACCATATCACCTGGATTAAATGTTCTCCGTTGGATGTGACGATCATGCCATTGTTTGGTTTTTTCTTTATAAATTCTGGCATTTTCGTATGCATCTAGACGGAGTTCTTCAAGCTCATTTAATTCCAACAATCTTTGTTCACCTGCAGCCTTATGATCAAAGTTAAGAGTTTTAACAGCCCAAAAAGATTTATATTCTAGCTCAACAGGTAAATGACAGGGCTTCCCATATACTAGCTTAAAAGGCGTGGTTCCAATGGGAGTTTTGTATGCAGTTCGATACGCCCATAAGGAATCATCTAACTTAATAGACCAATCCTTACGTGATGTATTCACTACTTTTTGAAGAATATTTTTAATTTTCTGATTGGATACCTCAACTTGTCCACTAGTTTGTGGGTGATAAGGTGTAGCAACCTTATGCCTAACTCCATATTTCTTAAGAAGGGTCTGAAAAGTTTTCTCAATAAAATTAGACCCTCCATCACTTATAACACATTTTGGGACCCCAAACCTTGGAAATATTATTTTCTTGAAAAGTTTAATAACAGTTTTAGCATCGGAATGGGGTGAAGCAATGGCTTCCACCCATTTTGACACGTAGTCAACTACCACTAATATGAACTGATTTCCAAAAGAAGAGGGAAAGGGACCCATAAAATCAACACCCCATACATCAAACAATTCAACTTCTAGAATGGTATTCAATGGCATTTCTTGTCTCTTACCAATGTTACCTGTTCTTTGGCAAGCATCACAAGTTAGAACATACTTACGTACATCCTTAAAAATATTTGGCCAATAGAACCCAGCTTGCAATACTTTAGCGGCTGTCTTAGAGGTGCTCATGTGTCCTCCACAGGAAATAGAATGGCAATGATCCAAGATAGCATGGACATCATCTTATGAAACACATCTCTGAATCATACCATCTGCACATTGCTTGAAAAGGAGTGGTTCATCCCAATAATAATGCTTGACATCTACTTAAAACTTTTTCCTTTGCTGAAAGCTAAGATCAGGAGGTAAGATACCACATGCAAGAAAATTTACAAAATCAATATACCAAGGAACACGTTGGATACTAAGATTCAAGAGTTGTTCATCTGGAAAAGATTCATTGATGGGAATATTATTTGTTTGTTCTTTTTCAGATGTCAACCTAGACAGGTGGTCAGCGACCAAGTTCTCAGTACCCTTCTTATCCTTAATTTCCAAGTCAAATTCTTGCAATATTAGAATCCACCTAATTAATCTAGGCTTTGCTTCCTTTTTATTCAATAGATACTTAATGGCAGAGTGGTCAGTGTAAACAGTAACATGTGAACCTACCAAGTAAGACCTAAATTTATCAAAAGCAAAGACAATAGCTAACAGTTCTTTTTCAGTTGTGGCATAATTTACCTGAGCATCATCTAGCGTCTGGCTGGCATAATGAATTACATGGAGCTTTTTATCCTTTCTTTGCCCCAACACAGCCCCCACTACGTAATCACTCGCATCGCACATCAGCTCAAATGGGAGTTTCCAATCAGGTGGTTGTACGATGGGGGCAGAGATTAGAGTTTGCTTAATCCTGCAAAAAGCTTCCATACAAGATGAATCAAAATTGAAAGGCACATCCTTACCCAGAAGAGTTGTAAGAGGCTTTGTGATCTTGGAGAAATCTTTAATGAACCTGCGATAAAACCCTGCATGTCCAAGAAAACTCTGAATACCTTTCACATTTGTGGGTGGAGGCAATTTTTCAATCACTTCCACTTTAGCCTTATCAACTTCTATACCTCTCTCAGACACCAGGTGTCCAAGAACTATGCCTTCTCTTACCATAAAATGGCATTTTTCCCAATTTAGAACCAAATTGGTTTCTTCACAACGCTGCAAGACTTGGCACAAATTTGTTAAACAATTATCAAAATCCAAACCATACACTGAAAAATCATCCATAAAGACTTCCATCACATTTTCAATAAGATTAGAAAAAATTGCTTGCATACACCTTTGAAAAGTCGCAGGTGCATTACATAAACCAAAAGGCATACGTCTGTAAGCATAAGTCCCATAAGGGCAAGTGAAGGTAGTCTTTTCTTGATCAGATGGATGAATGGGAATTTGATGAAAACCTGAATACCCATCCAAATAACAAAAATAAGAATGTTTCGTAAGTCTTTCAAGCATCTGATCAATAAAAGGGAGGGGAAAATGATCTTTTTTCGTGGCGCTATTTAACTTCCTATAGTCAATGCACATGCGCCAACCAGAGACAATCCTAGTGGGAATGAAGTTATGTTTATCATTTTCAATCACAGTTACTCCCCCCTTTTTAGGCATCACATGGACAGGACTTACCCATTTACTACTATCAACAGGATATATGACTCCAGCATCAAGCAATTTCAAAATTTCCTTTTTAACCACTTCTTGCATTTTAGGATTTAATCTCCTAAGTGGTTCTACTGTGGGCCTACTTTTATTTTCTACAGTAATCCTATGCATACAAAGAGAAGGGCTAATCCCTTTGATATCATCCATTGTATAACCTATTACCTTTCTATACAACCTAAGTTGTTTCAAAAGTTTTTCAGTTTCACATGGATTTAATTCAACATTGATAATCACAGGATATGTGGAATTAGGACCAAGAAATTCATACCTTAATGAAGCTGGTAAAGGTTTTAATTCCACATTGGGGCTTACCACTTTGTCGCACATGACCTCAGTATCATGTGGGGCCTCGGAGCAATCAGATATTTCTCTCGGCTTAATCATGAAAACAGTTTCAAGTGGGTCATTAGGAAGGGTTGTTTCCTTTACCACTTGTTTGACAAAATCCACAGTACAGCAAACATCATTATAAGGTTTTTCTAAAACATTTTTCAAGTTGAAATCAACCTTTTGGTCTCCAACAGTTAGAGACAACTTACTATTCTTGACATCGATCACAGCACCTGCAGTTACTAAAAATGGTCTGCCTAAAATAATAGGAATCAAAGAATCTTTGTCCATTTCAAGCACAACAAAGTCAGTAGGTATAAAAAATTTTCCTATCTTAATAGGAACATCCTTTAAAATTCCTACAGGATATTTTACAGATCTATCAGCCAATTATAAAGACATCCTAGTAGGTTTTAGTTCACCCAATCCTAACTTTTCAGCAATAGATAATGGCATTAAACTCGCACTCGCTCCTAAATCACACAATGCTTTATCTATATTCATGTCACCAATCATGCAAGGAATAGAGAAACTACCTGGATCTTGGAGCTTGGGTGGAAGTTTCTTTTGAATTAGAGCACTACACTCTTCAGTACGTGCAACTGTACCATCTTTCTCTAGTCTTCTTTTGTTGGACAGAATGTCCTTCAGGAACTTTGCATATGTGGGCATTTGCTGCAAAGCATCTATAAAAGCAATATTAATATACAATTTCTTTAAAACATCAAGGAACTTACCAAATTGTTTGTCCAACTTTGCTTTGGCTAAGCGCTGAGGAAATAGAATGGGAGGTTGATATGGCTTAACCTCCTCCTTCTTTTCTTGTGGTTTCTCTTCTTCAATTACTGGATGAGATGAAGATTCATCTACTTTCTTTTCCTCCTTTGCAGTCTTGTCTACTGGCCCATCGTATTGAGTACCACTCCTAAGAGTGACAGCCATGGTTTGGTTATATGGTCCAGCCTCTGGTTTCCCAGGAAATGTTCCTGGTGCTCTTTGAGAATAGGAGGCTTGTTGGGCAATTTGATTTTCCAGTATTTTGTTGTGAGTGGCAAGAGAGTCCACTTTTGAAGCCAAGTTTTTTATTGCATCACAGAATTCATCATTTTGTTTAAGTTGAGTAGCTATAAATGTCTCCATCAAGGATTCTAGCTTTGATTTTTGTGGAATATAGGTTCCTTGTTGAGGTTTGTAGTTACTTTGGAATTGAGGTGGCCTATTTTGGAAGCCAGGTGGACCTTGTGGAGGTCTGTAGTTACCTTGATAATTTCCACCATAGTTTCCAATAGCATCCACCTGATGCATTTCTTATTCTTGATTAGGAGTCACTACTAAATGGCAATTTGTAGCTCCATGTCCTGAAACACCACAAACTTCACAAACAATATTAGTAGCACCTGTTGACCCTATTTTATCAAGTTTTAATGTTAATGCTTCAACTTTGGCAGAGAGTAAGGAAAGAGCATCAACAGAGTACTTACCTGGTGTTTTAGAAGGTAATCCTCTCTCAGAGTTCCATTGGTGAGTGTTTTGAGCTATTTTCTCAATCAGGTTTTCAGCTTCATCAACATTTTTACTCATGAAGGCTCCTCCAGCTGCAGCATCTAAAGAGATCTTTTGATTGGAAGTTAGTCCATTATAGAAAATATGGATTATCAACCACCTTTCTATCCCATGGTGAGGACATTCTCTTAGCAACTCTCTGTATCTCTCCCAGGCTTCATACAAGGATTCATCATCTTTTTGTGAAAAATTGATGATTTGTTTTCTCAGTACATCAGTCTTGTTCCTTGGGTACCATTTATTAATAAAAGCACTGGACAATTGTTCCCAAGTCGTGATGGATCCTTAAGGAAGAAAGTATAACCACGCTCTCGCTTTATCTCTTAAGGAGAAAGGGAAAAGTCTTAAGCGAATGGCATCATTGGTGGCTCCATTCATCTTCAGGGTGTCACAGTATTCAAGAAAGATTTGAAGGTGAAGGTTTGGATCTTCGGAGGGTAATCCTCCGAATTGGTTCTGTTGAACCATTGAGAGTAGTGAAGGCTTCAATTCAAAATTGTTAGCCTCCACTGTGGGTCTGAGGATGCTAGATCCTCTCCCATTAGTGCTTGGAGCGGCAAAATCTCTTAAGGGTCTGTGTTGGTCCGCCATTTGTTTTTCTTTTTGTTCTTTTTGTTGTTTTTGTTGTTTTCTCAAAGCCCTAAGGGTACGTTCTATCTCAGGGTCAAATCCTAAGTTTAGATCGACACTACGGCTTCGTCGCATAAATAGAAAATAAATGATAAATAAAACAAACAATTACAAAAATAAAACAACAATAGATACACAGAATATAGAACAAAATACAAAATTACAAATAAAATAACAATAAAAATAACAATAGAAATATTAACAAGTATGATCTAATCGAATTTCAATATTGCCGATATTTGAGGGACAACAGTCCCCGGCAACGGCGCCAAAAACTTGACAGGGCCCGCAAGCGCATGGGTTATGTCGCGTAATATAAAAGATTATCGTTCTCTACAGGGACTGTGTTCAAAGTACTGACATATTAAAATTTAATTATCCATACAATTGATTTTTAAGATTTTTATAAAATAAAGCACCAATTAAACTTGCACAGAATACGAATAAATATAAAAATAAAATTTACTTGACACTTAAAAATCAGAGTTGAGAATATCTTGGGATTTCGGGGGATTAAGACTCTATTTTATGTTAATGAATTTTAACTTTTCATAAATAAGAATCGAATTAATTTTTCCAAGGCGAATTTTCCAAAAGCTAATTAATATGTTCCTCTCGGAATCCTATTAATGTACCTAACCTATGGAAAGCGCTGCTTAATCCTCAGAAAGGCCCATTATCGTTTTATGAAAACCCCTTTTATTTCCTCAAAACAATTTTGATTACTTTCACGGTTTTACCGAGGTCACAAAAAGCATTTCAAAAATCTTAGGTTTAGTTCAAAGCTTTCCGGTAAAAATAAATCTCTCGATTCTATTTATTACCTAAACTTACTAATATACCCACAAGTATACAGTTTTATCATTTAGGTTCTTGTTAGGAATCACTAAAAGCATTGAGCATTTTTTAAACTAAATAGAAAACAGAAATTTATTTAATTCCAAGTCAAAATAACATTAAAATAAAATATTATCATACCCCCTTTATCCCAAGATAATTAATTTAGCTACTCATGAAATAATTCAAATTCATATATATAATGGAAAAATAAAACATACAAGACATGGTAAAAATAAAGACTTACGGGTTTCTCCAAAAGCTTAGAATAATTTACCACTGTAATTCCTTGTTGTAATAATTTCTTCACCAATTACAAATTTAAATAACTCACTTTTACAATTCACAACTCTTAAAATAAAATAAAGAAAAAGAAAGTAAAAGAAAAAATGGGAACGGGACAGAGAAAGAAAATAAGAGAAATAAAACGAAAGAAAAAGAAAAGAAAAGGAGAAGAAAAAAAACGAAGAAGAAAAAGAAAGAAAAGAAAGAAAAGAGAAAGGGAAAAGGAAACAAAGAAAGGAGAAAGGAAAGAAGAACGAAGCTGATGGAATTGATTTCAAGTTATTAATGCTGGATGCTTGCAACTTCTTCTCCTTTTATAGGCGATGGAAATGGGGGATCCAGCTAAGAAACGCGTTGTAATTGTAAGTGGGAGGAAACTTTCGGTGCATGTGACTTCCAACTGTCCCAAATTGCATTATTTTAATATTTCCAATAATTCGGTGCTTGGATTTATTCAGCTGGGCAAATTCTGAGTGGAAAAATGGGTAGGTTTTCATCTTTTCTCCAAAATCCGAGTGAAAGCTTGCTGGAGGGTGGTTTGCTGAGTGTTGGATGGTGTTGCATTGTGAAGAATTGGGTCGGTTTTCACCTTCTCTCTAGAATCCGAGTGGAAAAATGCCTTTTGTGCACAAAATCGACTGGAAAAAGGTGTATTTTCTAAAGAAGACCGAGTGAATCTTTGCTCAGTGTCGAGTTGAGGGGTCGGTGTTTGGAAGAAACCCGGTATTTGTAACAAACCGGTCGGTGTTGAGTAGCTGTGAAGTCAGACAGTGTTAGTTGCTGTGAGGAGATGAGCAAAGCAACTCCGATTGCTTTATTTCTTCGAAATCGATTGAAAAGTGAATCGGAACCGAGTGAAAGTATTCACTCGGAACTGATTAGAAGGTGGCTCGGAATTGACTGAAGAGGGACTCGGATCCGACTGAAACCATTCACTCGGCTCAGCTTCATGGAGTTCATTCGGAACTGATTGAAGACTCACTTAGGATCAGAATTTATTCAATCAGTTCCCAAACATTTTCACTCGGCTGTCTATGAATCTGAACCACTCGGTTCAAACTTTGCTCGGATTTTGCTTTGGAATTCACTCGGTAAATTCATTCAGATACATTCACTCGGATTTGCTTTGAAATATTTCAGTCGGCCTTCATTCCTTGAAATGATACACTCGGAAGTGCCTTCTTGCTTTTTACTCGGAATGGCCTTCAGTCGTCAATCAACCCAGTCGGTTGTCTTTACTCAAATCTGGCTGATTGAATTTCCTCTCATGTCTGAGCCTTGCTTTGCTTGGAATAATACCCAACTCACTCGAAAGTCTTCCTTGGAGACATCTCACTCGGGCTTAGTGTAAAACTTGAGAATCTGCCCGAGTGTTATTCATTCCCAGTCGGATCTTTCATTGCTTAATAAGACTTATACTCGGAAATGTCTTGTGCCGCTTGAGAATGCCTACTTCTCCGAATGAAACCACTCGGATTCCTCCTTATTCAGCACTTATTCATTCAGTGGCTTCTTCTGCTCGGAATCCATTCACTCGGACCAGCTTTTTGCTCGGATTAGTTGCAAATCAGAAAGCTCCCACTCGGATTCACTTCAATCAGCAAGCCTTTCACTCAGAGAATAACTTTGGACAGCATCTATTCAACGCCAAAACCCTTTTTTCACTCGGAATGGATACAGTCGGGGAAGCTTCCACTCGGAATCTCCTTCAACCGAGACTCTTTCCATTTCAGCATTGAACCTCAGCCATTTATCACTCAGAATGGCTTTGACAGGGAACTTTCCACTCAGATTTGGCTCCAACAGTGAAGTATTCCACTCGGCAATGCTTCATTCTGAGTCGTTCCACTCGGAAAGGCTCCATTCTGAGCCATTCCACTCGGTTTTACCTTCAACAGTGCAGTATTCCACTCGGATTTGCTCCATTCTGAGTAATTCCACTCGGATTTGGTCCTTTCTCAGTCATCCCACTCGGATTTGGTCATTTTGAGTCGGAATTCAGCATTTCTGAGTCGGATTTTAACATTCTGAGTCGGATTTCAGCATTCTGAATTAGAATTCAGCATAAAAAAAGAGTTCTTTCTACTTTGGGCTTGTTCTTCTTGTTTCTTTATCATTTTATGGTCGTTTTTCTCTTGTTTTTGACCCTTTATTACCTTAATTCCTGCAAAATAACATACCCAAGTATAATAGAGTGGAAAGAAAGCAAAAATCTCAGTAAATAAAGGAAATACAGTGCATAATGATTAAAATCCTAAGCAAACTAGATCTATTTTATTATGTTATAAAGCACTTATCACCATCCTTTTACTAGAAACCTGTCAGGAGCCGCTCCTTGACCGTGCAACGCACCGACGACTACTCCCCGCCCTCAACAGTGTACAGAGTATCTCATGCATAATATATAACTCAATATAATTAAAACGTTATCAATCGCATGCATAAATGTTAGAACTGACATATGATCACCAGTCGGGCGGCCTACTTGCCAAACCCATCAACACAAGCCACTATACACTTCAATTTATCTCAACATGTATTTTAAACTCAATCAAGCCACACACGATCCTCAACCGATCGGTGTCCATACTCACATGCATACACATACACATACCATTTTTGTTCAGTAATATCTTCTTATTATTTTCACAATCAATTTAATGACTCGGACTCACAGCATGTCCTATTCTAATTAATTATAACCTGAACACCCCCTTACCTCGGTTCCAAGCTTCTATAATCTGCTCCTGGTGCCGGTTACGCCCTCTGAGCAATGGGTTCACCGTCTCACTTCCGATTCCTACACCAGCTCCGTCAATCAGCCTTTCGTTATTTGATCTGTAGCCTACGAAGTCGAAATGCAAAAACTCGTTAGCCTTACACCATCCTCAGCTCTAAGGACCATTTTCGAGTTCACACTCACCAGAGGAGTGGAGAACAGACCCACACACAGCCATGCATGGCCACTCGTGTAACATCCTGGTTTTTAATTAAGGTTAATTACATAATTAAAATTATGGATTGATTTAATAATAATATTAATAATAATGCCATTGGAAATGTCCCATGTGCCATTAGTGTTATGATGAAGAGTTTCGGTTCTCTCTCTCTTTGGCACGCTGATGGATGTGCCTTAATGGTGATGTGATGGCTGATGGGTGAGTGTTGTCACGGCAGAAGGGATAAGGACTTGGGTTTCTTATCTCCACTCACTCTTTGCTCATTTTCTCTTTAGTATATAGAGAACAATCCTCCTTTTTTCTCTAGCGTCCGTGGCTTCTTCTTCTTCCTTCGCTGTTCGTCTCCTTCGTCTTCTTCATCTTCTTCTTCCACTCAACGCTGTGCAGAGCCCGAGTGGGAAGTGGAACATGAAGAGGAACAGCGTGGTTGAGAGAGATCTGTGTGGTGGTTGAGAAACAGCATGGTGATGTGTGTTTTGGAGGCAGAGATCCTCCTCTGTTCAGCCTAAACGTTGATGGATGCTTGGATGCATGGATGTTCTCCACTGAGCTGGGTGAGGACAGAGTTGAGCCTTGGAGGCTTTGATGCTCGAGTGGAGACAGAGTTTGTTCTCCAAAGCTACAAGCAGAGTATTGATGGCTGGGGCTGAGTTGTTCTGTATGAACGAGTAGTCAAATGGCTTCTGGATCTTCATTCCAGGTAAGGGGGCTAATTTACATCTCAAATGTATGGTTTATGGACGGGTTTCGGGTGAATCTACTTTACTGTGTTGTGATGTATGTGTAATGTGTTGTTAGTTATTTGTCGAGTGAATGATAGCCCGGGTGTGAGAGAATTATGAACTGTGTGTTGCATGTTAAACTCTGTCCATGAGATGTATGCCTATGCTTATAAATATGAAGATGTCGAGTGCATCATACTGTGGGATAGATGAAACATCTGTTGATTGTTATATTAGTAATGCTGAGTGTATGCATGGTAATATGGCTTTTAATGAGATGCCGAGTGAATGCATGCGCTGTAAACCAGTGTGAATATTAAACGCATATGGTGTATGAATACTGGGCTGGTTCTGGTTATGATTCTATGTAAATATATGATACATTGTGGCTGTTGATGCCGAGTGAGTTTTATATGAAAAACATGTGATGCTTGTTGGGAATGATGATTCCGAGTACATGATATATGTGGGTCGGTCATGTTAATTCCCATTTGGGATTTTATATTAAAAAGTATGTGATTTGTAAACTGCATGTGATTGCCGAGTGCATATATTGTATTATTGCTATGCCGATCCCTGTTTATGAATAATAAGGATAAACTGCATTGGATGCATGTATTGATATTGAATGCCGAGTGCATTGGCGTTGGACGCCGTGTGAATAAGACCATATTCATCTGATTCGCCACTGGAAATGCTTGGAGCATATAGCGTTAGACGCTTAATACCGATTGGCAATCAGATGAATATGTGTTGAAAGTCCCTAGGTTGGACTTAGGGTAGTGTCGAGTACACTAAGCGTTAGACGCTTAAAGACCTTGGGTTGGACTCAAGGCAAGCTTACCGGGTTGGACTCGGGGCTGCACGTAACACTCCCGTTGTTTGCTTGGAGCGATTGTGTTACATGTGAGGGCAAACGGTTTGGTACCTGTAAAACGGCCGAATCAGCTTGGAGCTAAGTGAAAGGCTTGGAGCCTATATTGCAACAATAAAAATTGGTAACCGGATCCGGGTGTAATGAATGTGTGCACACTATGATTGTTATTGAGTTCAATGTGAATTGTATGAATATGTGGAATGTTATTTGGAATGACATGATTGATGTAGTCTTGAATGACTTGAGTGGAATCCGATTGGATGAATACATTGTTATTGAGGATGTTGTGCTTTATGGCCGAGTGAAATGGGTAAATCCCGATCGGTGGATGTTTGTGAATGTTCATATTTAAATGACAGTCTGTGTTATGTTTGATTGAGTTAATGAATTTGTATAACTGAGGATTGTATGGTAATCTGAGTCTGTAACTGTCATTTAATATGTAAAAGCTCACCCCTACACCATTTTTTAGTATGTGCAGGTCGGTCTCAGAATGATATGGATGGCCTTAACCTGAGTGATGGGTATTTGTGTTGTTGTAGTGTACAAGTATATTGTACCGATTGTATGTGGTTATATTAAAGCCTTGGCCGGCTCCTAACAATGATGTATAATGAATATAAATATGTATGTATAGAAATCCGAGTGCATGTTCATATATACATATATGGTTTACATTGATATCATGTACTTGTATCGAATAATAAGGGTTGATGAATGAATAATGTTAAGTTAAATGAATTCCGAGTGGAAAAGACTTAAAAGGTTTCTGAGAGAAATTCCTTCTAATGAACCTATTCTGTATGGGATTTGATGGGAGAATTCCCCGAGTAATCATAGGCCTAAATATTACCTAGTGAAAAATATGAGTAAACCCGAGCGGGAAAGGGATTGAATATTAGCGAGTGGGAAATCTGAGTGAACCTCTTCCGAGGGAAGAGCTGTTGTAATGGTTCAGATTGGGATGTATTCTAAGTACATGACATATATATATAATCCGAGTGAATGAGGTTCTATATCCCGAGTGGATGAGACTTAGAACAAGTCCGAGTGGGACTTAACTTAATGGTTTTCCCCCGAGTGAATAAGATGATATATGCCGAGTGTATCTCGCTAGAATATTCCTAGTGATGAATGATTGGGGGACCCCTTCTGAGTGAAGGAAGGTCTATGTGTTCTCCGAGTAAGAGAAATGGAAATATACCGAGTGGTGAATTTGAAATACATTCCGATTGTATTGAGGTTGAGATATGCCGAGTGGTATTTGATTGGGTGATATCCCGAGTGAGGAAGGTTTATGGATCCCGAGTGGGATAACCCTCATTTTTCGAGTGGATCATGTGTGTGACCTATGTGGATAAAAATAAGGAATTAAATATGGGCTTCGTAGGGAGGCATGTATATTGGGGTTGTTTTCCGAGTGAATGGAACCCCTGATTCTGAGTGTTAGAATAACGAGTGTGGCTTCTCGCTTCTGCGAACGAGGGATTCGCCCCAGTGAGTGTGGTGAAGGCTTTTGGGTTTGTATCGCTTAAGCGAATGGCTGTTCGCCCAAGCGTGTTGGGCTGTCTCGCTTAAGCGGAGTTGGATCTCGCTTGAGCGAGTGAGCGTTGTGTTGGGTCTCGCTGAAGCTTGTTATTCCGTTGTCGGTTTTGCTTCCTTCCTTTATGTGATCTTTAAATTACCCGACTGCTTGGTTTATTTTTGGGAAAAATTTTCCCTTGTTTCGGATTTATTTTTTATTAAGTAAGGATGTTTCATTTTGGTATCAGAGCAGACCAAAAGGTCCATGGCCAAGGTTTGCCTACTGTGTGTGGGCGGTTGTATGCAATATGACCGATTGTCATAATTGCTTGTGGCATCCTATTGGATTTGATATATGTTTAACCCTGAATTATGTGGCTGTATGCCTGTGTTTTGTTGGGGGACAGTAGTGAAAAGTACTACTGTTGTGATGTTGATTTAGGGGTAGAGGATTATTACTACCCTGGTTCAGTTATTCATGAAATGCTTAGAGGTTATTCTAAGCCTGGGTTGGTTAGAAAAGAAATAGAAGGATATATGTTGTGACCCTTGTACAGGTGGAGGTTGGATTAATTGGCTAGGACTCTTGATTATGCCATGCTAGTGGTTCATGCCCGAGTCAGGCCTGTTGAATGGATTAGAACTCATATATTTGAGTTGATTAAGTGAATGATAATAAAGGAGTTCCCTAGTTTGTGTTTCCAAGTTTAGTTGATCGGTTGTGCCATGTGTAGGTGATGAATTTTATATCCTTTTGGCATGGGAACCCCATATGATATATGATGTATGTGATTTATGGTATAAATGATGTGTTGCAGTTTCCTAAGTTGGAAATCTGGGTATGTGATGGGTGATTAAATGTAAAACCTGATGCATGTTGATTGGGGTAGTGTCTCGGTTTCTGGTGTGTGGAAACCGAGTGAATGATTGGTTGATGTTTGACCACTAGGTGTGGTGACCCAGTTGATTGGGCATGATCAAGTATGATCGGATATTATTGAAATGGATATATGAGAGATTAGAAAACTGGGTGAGAAATTGATGTAATTGGATACTTGAGGATTTGGGTTAGACTCGGTCTTATGGTTGAAAACCGAGCGGATAATAGATTTAGTGATGACCCATAAGGTATTTAAATTCTGATCGGATTTATTATAATTGTATGATTATCGGGTTTGGTGGAGCTGGACCTTATGGTGGTCCAGACTCGGGATATTTGAATAATGTGGGAGTGTCCCACGATGGGTACTGGGTGACCACTGGAATTTTCGAGTCGGATAATCTGACTGACCTTATGGATTGATGAGCCGAGTAAAATGATTGTGTAATGAATTGTTGAGGCTTAAATTGTCTTAAGGTGAATTGTAAATAATAAATGGGGTACCTGATTGATAGTGAGTGGTAAGGTTGAAATCCGAGTACACTTTGGTGTTGAGTATGATAATGATAGAACCCGTGTGATGCTGATTGTACATCCACTGGTGGGTTGTGCCTATGATGGGAGAAAAGGTTTACTGATGCAGAAACTTGCTATGAGATTGAAACCATATTGTGACTCGGAGTTGTATACTTATGGAGAGCTTAGTGGATTATTTAGGCTTTAATTGATTGGTGGCCTGTGATGAATATAATGAAATGAGGGATTATTGGGCTGTTGAGCCATGGTTTTGTGATAGATGAGATTCAATGGAAGGACGTTTACTCGGTATGGGATGGAAGCCGATTGTTGATATGCCGAGTAGGTATATGTGGATACAGTGCTGTATCCATGTGATATTTTGTGAGGGTCAGAAACCTATTGCCATTTCAGTGTTTTACAGTAGTGGTAAATTATATTTAATGATTGTTGCTGTGTGATGTGCCTAGGTGGTACATAATGAGGATGATGTTAATGTAAATGTGTGTTTATATATGTGTGTGAATTGTTATTAATTTTTATCTGTTGGTATTAGTGGAGTGAGTTTGGTCGGTGTGAGTGGAAAGAATGTAATGCATGCTGTTCCGAGACGACTCTTCATGCCATAGGTATTGTGGCAGCGTACACGTTGCAGTGACTATGTAATTGTTGTAACCCTATAGGAATGAGACGTCATCCTATAAGTTGGATGCAGCAATTCATAAGTCGGGCAGGTGAGGCTGTAGCTGCTTATGGTGATGGTAAGTCTATCGGATTGTTTCGAGTGAAAATGAGAACTGTATCAAGTGTACAGTATGTGGTTGTGTATCAAAATATGGATAGAAGGTTTGTTTAACCTTGATGTGTTTACCTCCGAGTGGATCAGAGGTTAATGGGTATGAATCGGCTATTAAAATAATGATTGGCTATTGAAATAGATGGGTGATAGATAAAGTGAGAATTTGCTCAGAAAAGATTAGTATATTCTGAGTGTACGAAAGTGGAAAATAATTCCGAGTGAAATCTTTCTGGGAGAAAGAATTACTGAGTGAAGTTATGATGTTCCGAGCGAAACATCGTTTGGGAGTCATTACCAAGTTATGGGACTGTACCCGAATGACACTTTTGTGTTAGGCGAAATCCATGTGAAAATATTTCTGAGTCGTGTGACTTTTGGAATGTGTGCCTCAGAGTATGATATGTAATACTTCCGAGTGGTTAGGTACCGTGTAGGACAGTTCCGAGTAGAAAAGTATCGAGGGTGAAATTCCCAACACCCGTATGATATTCCACTGATTAACCTTTCTCCTGGAGAAAAGGTATTTCTGGATGGGGAATAGAACCTGAAATAGGGAAGTTTACGAGTGATTGGCTCCCGAGGGGAGTAGATACTCGAGAGGAAAATTTATTCATAGTTATGCTCGGATTGACGTTTAGAGCTGCTGAGTTTGAACTCAGATTTGTAATTGATATAGGCTTGAATGCCGAGTGAAAATTTTTGGTAACCCTTAAACCCCGAACAACCCTTTTGATTGAGAGATCCGAGTGGCATTCTCTGGGTGTAGGCATGGAATTAGCCGAATGAATGGTTAGAAATCTGAGGTTTTAGAACCATGTGTGGTGCCTGAACGAGGTAAATCCAGGCAAACTGTGCTAATTGGAGCACATTGGAGCCCTTTTAAGTGTTTGACTCGGTATTGTCAAGATATATCATGGTTTAAAGAGAGATTTTAGTGGTCGGATGTTGAATATCCAGGGTTTAATCTGAGATAAATCGGACAATGGTGAGTATTGGTGGGAGTCGGTAATGTTGTTTACCGATTAGATTCTTCCCAACTGGTTGATTAACCTCTATAATGTGTCTCATGTGATACAATTTTGAGTCTATACTCTGTATGAGTTTATGGTTGAGCCGAGTGACTCCTATGAATTGGAGGAAATGTTGATGGATGTACACCGATTGGCGTTGAGAGTGTAGGGCCGAGTGGCCAAGGAACTAGTGGTGCCCTTGGTTACGATGAATTGGCTGAGTTGGATGGGGTAACTTTACGTTTTAAAAATTGAACCCCAAATATATTGAATTGTATGATGAGGTTGTAATCATGTAGGACCTGACTTTAGTGTTTTGCTGAGTAGAATTGTGGGGCGGTCGGTAAACCTCTTGAGAGGTGATTATACCGAGTGGAATTATAAACCGGTCGGTGAATGCTTGGGAAGCAGAGACATGTAATTAGCTGCTTGTTGAGATAAGTTGTATTGGAATTTCAAGGACGAAATTCTTTGAGTGGGGGAGAATTGTAACATCCTGGTTTTTAATTAAGGTTAATTGCATAATTAAAATTATAGATTGATTTAATAATAATATTAATAATAATGCCATTGGAAATGTCCCATGTGCCCTTGGTGTTATGATGGAGAGTTTTGGTTCTCTCTCTCTCTTTGGCACGCTGATGGATGTGCCTTAATGGTGATGTGATGGCTGATGGGTGAGTGCTATCACGACAGAAGGGATAAGGACTTGGGTTTCTCATCTGCACTCACTCTTTGCTCATTCTCTCTTTGGTATATGGAGAACCATCCTCCTTTTCTCTCTGGCGTCCGTGGCTTCTTCTTTTTCCTTCGCTGTTCATCTCCTTCGCCTTCTTCATCTTCTTCTTCCACTCAACGTTGTGCAGAGCCCGAGTGGGAAATGGAACATGAAGAGGAACAGCGTGGTTGAGAGAGATCTGTGTGGTGGTTGAGAAACAGCATGGTGCTGTGTGTTTTGGAGGCAGAGATCCTCCTCTGTTTAGCCTAAACGTTGATGGATGCTTGGATGCATGGATGTTCTCCACTGAGCTGGGTGAGGACAGAGTTGAGCCTTGGAGGCTTTGATGCTCGAGTGGAGACAGAGTTTGTTCTCCAAAGCTGCGAGCAGAGCATTGATGGCTGGGGCCGAGTTGTTCTGTATGAACGAGTGGTCAAATGGCTTCTAGATCTTCATTCCAGGTAAGGGGGCTAATTTACATCTCAAATGTATGGTTTATGGACGAGTTCTGGGTGAATCTACTTTCCTGTGTTGTGATGTATGTGTAATGTGTTGTTGGTTGTTTGCCGAGTGAATAATAGCCCGGGTGTGAGAGGATTATGAACTGTGTGGTGCATGTTAAACTCCGTCCATGAGATGTATGCCTATGCTTGTAAATATGAAGATACCGAGTGCATCATACTATGGGACAGATGAAACATATGTTGATTGTTATATTAGTAATGCTGAGTGTATGCATGGTAATGTGGCTTTTAATGAGATGCCGAGTGAATGCATGCGCTGTAAACCAGTGTGAATATTAAACGCATGTGGTGTGTGAATACTGGGCTGGTTCTGGTTATGATTCTATGTAAATATATGATACGTTGTGGTTGTTGATGCCGAGTGAGTTTTATATGAAAAACATGTGATGCTTGTTGGGAATGATGATTCCGAGTGCATGATATATATGGGTCGGTCATGTTAATTCCTATTTGGGATTTTATATTAAAAAGTATGTGATTTGCCAAGTGCATGTGATTGCCGAGTGCATATATTGTATTATTGCTATGCCGACCCCTGTTTATGAATAATAAGGATAAACTGCATTGGATGCATGTATTAATATTGAATGTCGAGTGCATTGGCGTTGGACACCGGGTGAATAAGACCATATTCATCTGATTCGCCACTGGAAATGCTTGGAGCATATAGCGTTGGACGCTTAATACCGATTGGCAATCAGATGAATATGTGTTGAAAGTCCCTGGGTTGGACTTGGGGCAGTGCCGAGTGCACTAAGCGTTGGACGCTTAAAGACCTTGGGTTGGACTCAAGGCAAGCTTACCGAGTTGGACTCGGGGCTGCCCGTAACACTCCCGTTGTCGCTTGGAGCGATTGTGTTACGTGTGAGGGCAAACGGTTTGGTACCTGTAAAACGGCCGAATCAGCTTGGAGCTGAGTGAAAGGCTTGGAGCCTATGTTGCAACAATAAAAATTGGTAACCGGATCCGGGTGTAATGAATGTGTGCACACTATGATTGTTATTGAGTTCAATATGAATTGTATGAATATGTGGAATGTTATTTGGAATGACATGATTGATGTAGTCTTGAATGACTTGAGTGGAATCCGATTGGATGAATACATTGTTATTGAGGATGTTGTGCTTTATGGCCAAGTAAAATGGGTAAATCCCGATCGGTGGATGTTTGTGAATGTTCATATTTAAATGACAGTCTGTGTTATGTTTGATTGAGTTAATGAATTTGTATAACTAAGAATTGTGTGGTAATCTGAGTCCGTAACTGTCATTTAATATGTAAAAGCTCACCCCTACACCATTTTTCAGTATGTGATGCCGATCTCGGAATGATGTGGATGGCCTTAACCCGAGTGGTGGGTATTTGTGCTGTTGTAGTGTATAAGTATATTGTACCGATTGTATGTGGTTATATTAAAGCCTTGGCCGGCTCCTAACAATGATGTATAATGAATATAAATATGTATGTATAGAAATCCGAGTGCATGTTCATATATACATATATGGTTTACATTGATATCATGTACTTGTATCGAATAATAAGGGTTGGTGAATGAATAATGTTAAGTTAAATGAATTCCGAGTGGAAAAGACTTAAAAGGTTTCTGAGAGAAATTCCTTCTGATGAACCCATTCTGTGTGGGATTTGATGGGAGAATTCCCCGAGTAATCATAGGCCTAAATATTACCGAGTGAAAAATATGAGTAAACCCCGAGCGGGAAAGGGATTGAATATTACCGAGTGGGAAATCTGAGTGAACCTCTTCCGAGGGAAGAGTTATTGTAATGGTTCAGATTAGGATGTATTCTAAGTACATGACATATATATATATATAATCCGAGTGAATGAGGTTCTATATCCTGTGTGGGTGAGACTTAGAACAAGTCCAAGTGGGACTTAACTTAATGGTTTTCCCCCGAGTGAATAAGATGATATATGCCGAGTGTATCTGGCTAGAATATTCCGAGTGATGAATGATTGTGGGGACCCCTTCTGAGTGAAGGAAGGTCTATGTGTTCTCCGAGTGAGAGAAATGGAAATATACCGAGTGGTGAATGTGAAATACATTCCGATTGTATTGAGGTTGAGATATGCCGAGTGGTATTTGATTGGGTGATATCCCGAGTGAGGAAGGTTTATGGATCCCGAGTGGGATAACCCTCATTTTCCAAGTGGATCATGTGTGTGACCTATGTGGATAAAAAGAAGGAATTAAATATGGGCTTCGTAGGGAGGCATGTATATTGGGGTTGTTTTCCGAGTGAATGGAACCCCTGATTCCGAGTGTTAGAATACCGAGTGTGGCTTCTCGCTTCTACGAACGAGGGATTCGCCACAGCGAGTGTGGTGGACGGAAGGCTTTTGGGTTTGTATCGCTTAAGCGAATGGCTGTTCGCCCAAGCGTGTTGGGCTGTCTCGCTCAAGCGGAGTTGGATCTCGCTTGAGCGAGTGAGCGTTGTGTTGGGGCTCGCTGAAGCTTGTTATTCCGTTGTCAGTTTTGCTTCCTTCCTTTATGTTATCTTTAAATTACCCAACTGCTTGGTTTATTTTTGGGAAAAATTTTCCCTTGTTTCGGATTTATTTTTTATTAAGTAAGGATGTTTCAACTCGATTAAAAGAGAAAACAAAAGGGGCAAGGGAACACAAATGCAAACGGATCAATGGCCTCACCTTGAGACCACGGTCACGGAAATGGGCTTATCACTCAGTTTTGATACGAACAGAGTCCTCCTCTGGAGCATGCAACTCACAGAAATGGAGGAAGAAGAGGAAGAAGATGAACAGAAACCGAAGCAGATGAAGAAGAAGAAAGAAGAAATGGTTCGTGAAAAATGAGGAAAGAGAAAAAGGGGACCACCTTTATTCAAGGCCCAGGGGCAACCGGTAACCTCCCTAGACGGTTACCTCCCCATTACCAATTACTGTTTCGTTTAAACGTTTAAGCTAACTCCTCTCTTATTCAAATCGCGTTCCATTTACTCTTTTATAATTAATCCACCAATTAGATTTTATTTACTTTCACAGCCTTTAATTATGTATAATTTCCCAATAATTCTTAAAAATGTCAAATAAATTCCTAAAACAATTGTTAATATTTCCACTACACATAATCTCTAAAAAAATATCCATGATGTTACATCCACCCCTCCTAAGAAGGGATTTCATCCCCGAAATCCACCTATCATGGGAACATCGTTCACCACTATTCATCCACCACATACAATCATTCCATATTCTTGAAATCGTTGCGCTCATATTCCTTCAAATTGTAGCACCATTTTACGTACGTAGCATTCATCTTACAGGCAACAACCATAAGTACGTACCCCATCTTATCTCACTTTATTAATCTTACTAAATATATGTTAATTTCTCACTCAGCATATCCTATAATGTATTTAAATCATCCAATTACCTTCTTAACTTATCACTCCACTTTCAAAATTTACCAGCAACTCAGCTCTTACTGTGTTACAACATTCATCTTTCATCACCTATCACTCACTGATCGCCTGGTCTTATCTTCATTCACTCATTATCCTGCTACATAAATGCCTACGGGCACCAAGATCACATCTATCTTCCCAATCTCACACTGCCTCGGCTGTCCATGTAACCATCTAAGGTGATCAGTCTCAGTAGTTCATTGCTCCGTAGCTAAGGCTATGTAAAGATTGAGTAGATGGTCTACCCATCCTTCTTAGAATCTCACATATTTCAATTGATCGTGGTACTATTCATTCTCCTTGACTTACCAACCGACTCTACATCGAGTTAACATTAGAAAGAGTCCAGGGTGGCCAGCCACTGCCACTCTTTCTAAGATCAACGACGAGGTAGAATCCCAATCAACAATGCTCCACCTCCCATCATTTTCATTTGACCGTCATCCCATATACTACATTCTTTTAACTATTCCAAGTGTCAATTCAAACACATTGCCGATCATTTCACTAATAACTGTTTAGAGGCTATCATCTGACTACCAACCTTAGACTTATCCAAAGTATTCAATCACTGTTGTTCATCACCCATTCAGAATTTCTCTTAAAGCCCGCTAATCAGTTGCTTAACGGCTTGGGTAAAACACACCGATAACATTCACTTAATCTATCCCGATAAAGGCAATGTAGGAGGATCACCCCTCATAAGAGGATTAACCTTATTAATACATTGTTAACTCAAATTATTCATCATTTACTCACCCGATTCTTTACTCTCCAATCATTTTTCAATTACACGATTATACATAGGTGCCATTATGCCCCAGGAAATCTTGAATATCCTACTAACCTTGTAAATTTAGTTTTGATTGTCCTTCTTTAGATTCCTCCATAGATCCTTTCCAGTTGATTACCCCAACATTCATCATCACTGCCCTGCTATTCTATTCCATATAGTATTATAAACTCTACCATTTACACGACTTTCAATTCACTGACGACTACTAAGTCAGTCGCCATTTACAATTCACTACATAATTTAATTTTTGTAAGTCACCTACGTTTTAAATGTCCCCTCACACACATATATATATATATACACATATATAAATGCCTAACCGCTTTAGATACCATTTATATTAAAATCCACTATATTTTTGCCTTTGCATTACACCGTCTTATATTTCTAATATAAATCATTCACCACTATTTCCCTCAACCATAAAGTAATTCCACAATAAACAAACACCACCATTAATAACCAATGCTCTACCAGGGAATCAGGTATTTACCTCATACTCATATAAAACATACCGCCGCTGGAGTGCCAAGGGGATGATGCCAAGCTACACAAACAATCACAAGAAAATGCAATAGAATACAAACAGCCCAGTATAGGACTCACACAATCACTGGGTTGACCCATGCACCCGGCTCTAGAAAGAACCGCTCTGATACCAACTGTGACATCCTAAGTCGATTTACCTTTTATTTACACCTGGTTAATCATTTACACAATAAATTTTCCACGTTTAATAAAAATTTAGGTCTTATTACAAAATAATATTTACTTTTCTTAAACATACTAAAAATAATAACCGATCGGAAATGATTTAACTCAGTTTATAAAATATTATTAGATACATTTAGAATAACAATAAGAGCGTACGTAAAATAATATCCGATCGAAAATACACCTTTTAATAATGTGGAGTTAGAAACAGCGGAAAAAGAAGAAGAAGAAGAAGAAGAAGAAGAAGAAGAAGAAGAAGAAGAAGAAGAAGAAGAAGAAGAAGAAGACAGAGAGGTCACTCGCCTGAGTGGGACCCTGATGCGCTAAGGTGAAATCCGAGGGAGTCGCTTAAGCGAGTTCCGATTCGCTTGAGCAAATGCTACCTGGGCGAGTCAGACTTACCCGAAAGATTCACAAGTCAGGGTTTCACTCAGCAAAAGGGGTCACTCGGTCAACTCTCTCTCAGAAACAACTTACTCATACCTCACTCAGAAAAGGTTTATTTAATCTTATATCACTCGGAAAACCCTTAACCTTACTTCACTCGGAATAGGCTCTCTCGGCCATATCTCACTCG
The DNA here is from genome assembly GCA_037962975.1 of Clitoria ternatea. NCBI lineage: Eukaryota > Viridiplantae > Streptophyta > Magnoliopsida > Fabales > Fabaceae > Clitoria > Clitoria ternatea. The sequence continues at coordinate 27,780,557 of CM075672.1, read as the reverse complement.
GAAACACTCTTACCTTCACTCGGAAGCACTCTAATCTTCACTCGGAAACATTTTACTCTTTCTTTACTCGGAATTATTCTCTCGGCCCTAGCTCACTCGGGGCATCCTAACCTTCCACCCAGAAGAGTATCTCTCGGTTATTCTTTACTCGGAAAAGAAACGAGGGATTCCCACAGAGACAAAACAGACATCAAACCTCGGACAGGAATAAATCTTCTCGGGCAAGATTCGCCCGGTGATCGGCTTTGCTATAGCAAACACGTGAAAATTAATACCAATCATCTAACAACATAAATTCACATTCGTTCAATTAGCAAACCGATTCACACTTAGTTCCATACCCAACATATACCATCATACACTCGGAAGACACATTATATATATATATATATATATATGTATATTACACAATTTATTCAAAACCACTTGGGCCTTGGCATCGATCTCCTGCTTGGCGCGCCTCCAGGGCTCCGACCTCCTCCCTGTCACTGGTTACAAAATTGAAAACAACAGCAAGGGTGAGTGTTTGGCATCATAATTAATCTAGAACGGAAATTAACAGTTTACATGTATATCAACTCCGTTCGGTTACTTTATTATCAAATTAAAAGTCACACTCGGCAAATAACTCACACTCGGCAAGTATAATAATTCATTCGGTAAATATAACAAGTTGCACTCGGCAAATTATCAAGTCATACTCAGCAATTATAACAAATTGAACTTGGCAAATATAGCAAATCATATTCAACAAATATATCAAATTGCACTCGACAAACATATCAACTCACTCAGCAAATATATCAATTTGCACTCGACAAGCATATCAACTCACTCAGTAAATATACCAATTTCACTCTGCAAATATATGAACTCATACTCAGCAAATATATCAATTTGGTCTCGACCAACATAACAATTTGCTCACGGTAAATTTAACAAATTGCACCCGACAATATAACCAATCATACTCGATAAATATAATAATTCTCATTCGGTAATTTTAGCAAATCACTCAGTGAATATAGCCATCACACACTCGGTAATTATAACAGTTCATACTAGGCAATTATAACAATTTACACTCGGCAATTATACACATCACAACTAATAATTCATCGATTGTCACAACTGACTCTCACATAAAATTGATGCCTAGTATCCGGATACTAAAAGGATCGACCTTCAGCTGGAAGTCCGACTTGACATCCCGTGAACCCGACTTGGTTCACCGAGCCCGACTTGGCTCCCCCTCAACCACTGGGTCAAAGACCTCTGGGTAGCTTAACTGGGTCCGACTTGACCACTGAAGCCAAAAACAAGGTAATACATACCGTCGGTCGTCCTCTACCACATAATCACATATCATGTCTCAATCATTACATATCATCAACAAACAACAGATGCAACCACCAGAAACTGGCATGTGCTCACAATACAAGGCGGCCGACTTGTCAAGCCCATTCATCACACAGTCAATCACATAACATAATTATACCATCCTTTTACTGGAAGCCTGTCAGGAGCCGCTCCTTGACCGTGTAACGCACCAGCGACCACTCCCCGCCCTCAACAATATACAGAGTATCTTATGCACAATATATAACTCAATATAATTAAAACGTTATCAATCTCATGCACAAATGTTAGAACTGACATATGATCACTAGTCGGGCGGCCTACTTGCCAAACCCATCAACACAAGCCACTATACACTTCAATTTATCTCAACATGTATTTTAAACTCAATCAAGCCACACACGATCCTCAACCGATCGGTGTCCATACTCACATGCATACACATACACATACCATTTTCGTTCAGTAATATCTTCTTACCATTTTCACAATCAATTTAATGACTCGGACTCCCAGCATGTCCTATTCTAATTAATTATAACCCGAACACCCCCTTACCTTGATTCCAAGCTTCTATAATCTGCTCCTGGTGCCGGTTACACCCTCTGAGCAATGGGTTCACTGTCTCACTTCTGATTCCTGCACCAGCTCCGTCAATCAGTCTTTCATTGTTTGATCTGCTGCCTACGAAGTCGAAATGCAAAAACTCGTTAGCCTTACACCATCCTCAGCTCTAAGGACCATTTTTGAGTTCACACTCACCAGAGGAGTGGAGAACAGACCCACACACAGCCATGCATGGCCACTCGATTAACAGAGAAAACAAAAGGGGCAAGGGAACACAAATACAAACGGATTAATGGACTCACGTTGAGACCACGGTCACGGAAATAGGCTTATCACTTGGTTTTGATATGAACAGAGTCCTCCTCTGGAGCATGCAACTCACAGCAATGGAGGAAGAAGAAGAAGATGAACAGAAACCAAAGCAGATAAAGAAGAAGAAAGAAGAAATGGTTCGTGAAAAAGGAGGAAAGAGAAAAAGGGGACCACCTTTATTCAAGGCCCAGGGGCAACCGGTAACCTCCCTAGCCGGTTACCACCCCATTACCAATTACTGTTTCGTTTAAACGTTTAAGCTAACTCCTCTCTCCTTTGAATCACGTTCCATTTACTCTTTTATAATTAATCCACCAATTAGATTTTATTTACTTTCACAGCCTTTAATTATGTATAATTTCCCAATAATTCCTAAAAATGTCAAATAAATTCCTAAAACAATTGTTAATATTTCCACTACACATAATCTCTAAAAAAATATCTGGGATGTTACAAAAGGCAAAGGCCAAGTCCTAGAAAGGCAAAGAGATCATCCATAAAGCCTTATCTTCCTTCCTCTCTTTGCTCAGTGGGCCCAAGCCTAATCAAGACACCTTAAGGATCTACTTGTACTCATCTTGTATTATAAGTCATAGTTAGATTCTCTAGTCATTTAGGTTTTATTTGGACCTTACTAGGTCAAATTTGGTCACTTTAGAGCATGTATTCTCATTTTAGGCCATGTATAGGCCATCTCCTTTCCTTTTTGTAGTTTAGGGCTTAGGATCCATTAACCAAGCCCATTTTCCCTCCCTTGGCCAATATGCTCTATGCCTATATAAGGGGCTCTCCTTTTGTAAAATTGTTAGACATTAATTCATTTTTGAGATTTAGACACTTTTGAGTGTAAACTTAGTGAGAGATTTTCCTCCTTCTCTCTAGGATTAGAGAGACTTTTATAAGCTCTTATCCAAGGGGTCTCTCCCTCCCTTGGTGGCGAGTGGAGTTATCTTTCATTCCTTGGAAATGGCCTCCAACCCATTCATTCCATTTCCTTAACCTTTCTCCTTCCTTTCCACCTTTCTCCTACCATTTTCTTCCTTCCTTTCCATCAATTTTCATCCTCATCCTTAGACTTATTTTCCATTTTATGTTTCAGTTTCCCTTTGAAGAAGAAGAAATCCACATTGCTTGAAGGTTGAAGAAGGAAAAGGACCTAGATCCAACCCCTTCCAAGGAAAGTAGAAGCTTCTCCTACATCAATACTCCTCTCCTACCTCAAGAGAAGTACTCTACAGGGTTAGATGGTTTCACTTCATTAGAATTGTCAAATCTTACATTAAATGAATGTAGAACCACATCAAACACCAAACTAAAAGTATTTTGATGTTAACAATTTTTCCCATCATATATACAACATCATATTATGCTTATAAAATTTTTATCTTTGTGATTTTAGAAGCTTTGTTCTCTTTTTCAATATTTTCCAACACTTTAAAGGTTTAAAACCTTGTCTACAATCTATTAAGGGTTTAACAATCATCCATTAAGTTTTACAAAGCTTCTAAGTAGTCTTTCATATTTTTATAACTACTTATAGGATTTTTATTTTAGGAACTAACAAATTTTCCATTCTTGAAATTCTACAATTTCCACACTTTTAGCAATAAAAATACCCAACCTTATTAATAAAGGTTTTAATGCTAAATTAAATTATTCTAAGTAATTAGTAACATTTATTATTCACCCAACACTGGGCTCTTACTCAACATCACCATGAACACTAAGTCTTTCCTCCAAAACAATTACTTAATCATCACTAACATACTAATTAAATCTTATAAATGTTGTTTCACTATTAACAATAACTTCCATACTTATACTAACTTATTCATGGCTTCCAACACCATGTTTTCTTCACTTAATAGGTACTAACTTCTTATTCTCTCAACCATAATTGTTTCCAACAACTAACAAATACTACAACACTTTTAATTATTCATTTCTAACTACTAAAAATATTTTCAAAGCAATTGATATCATTACTTTAAAATCCCAACTTAGGATTTCTAACAAAGTGATGGTTCGGAGAACAAACTTAGAAGGCGGGGTTGAATAAGTCTGTTCACTTTTTCAAACCAAAAAGTGATATTTAAACATTTCATTACACACAGCGGACCAGATTTTTGAGAGACAAAGAGCGTGATACTTTAGTTAGTGAGTGTATTTTGCCAGACTTTTACTATCGAGTTTAACAATAATAATGCACTAGACTTTTGATAGTAAAGTGTGTGAGAGAAAGAGACAATACATAATCGCTTTTATACTGGTTCACCTCTAACTCAGAGACTACATCCAATACCTTCAAATTTGAAGGACTTCCACTATGTAAAAACTTTTCACATCAGAGTATTACTGACTACAGCCACTTCTGGCTTAAGCATAACCTAGTGCTTTTGAGTATTTTTAAATTCAGCCACTCCTGGATTAAGCACAACTCATGCTTCAAGTATTCTTGACACCGGCCACTCCTAGCCCCAAGTATTCTTGATATCGGCCACTTTTGGCCCTGAGTATTTTTGACTTCGGCTACTCCTTACCTCAAGTATACCTAACACTGGCCACTTCTGGCCCTAAGTTTTCTTAACTCTGGCCACTCCTGGCCTAAGCACAGCTTGTGCTTTAACACACTAGACCCCTCTAGATTCCTATGAGTATTATTTTACAGCACCCACTCTTGGGGCAGACCCAAGTATTCTTTTATGAGCCATTCTTGGCTAAAACCCCAAGTATTCTTTCAAAAGCCTCTCTAGGCCAACAGTGTTTCTCATACTAACAGAGTCTGGCAACTCTCCAGACCTGTACTACCAGAGGATTGGAAGAATTAGCTTAAATAAAATAAAACCCCAACTTAGCAAAGCTAAGTGATAAACCATGAAAATGGGTTTATAAAGAAAGGGGGCTTAATTTTCCCATAGCGCTCAGTACATTTAGAAAGTGAAAGATGATTGGAAAATGTACTGAGCCAGAAAACATGACTTGGGATAATATGCATTTAAGTGCACAAAGGCATATCCCAAGTTACTATGGCATCTAAGTAGAAAGGTGAATGCACATAGCGAGTTTTCTTTGTCTTCATGGCAGATCTTCCAAGTAGAGTTACTCGTTGTTGAGTAAATTGTCATTTCTTCATTTTATATAAGCTTGAGTGCATGAATGTCTGATGGTCGTTCATGATTTTTCTTCTTCTTCCATTACATTTTTATGGTGTATTCTAGCTCATTTTCTTCTTTTTACAAGCTTTCTCTCTTTTTATCTTTCTCTCTAGTATTTCTCTTCATCCTTAATTCTCGGTAATTAATTTTTCTCTCCTTATATTTTTCTTCTACATTTTTCAAGAGGCTCTATGTTTAAAAAGGAGATCGATTCTGTTTATATAGAATCAGTCTGTTGAGTTTAGGTAGAGACTATCAATTATATAACTGTTGAGAGAGTTATTGTGCAAGGGATAAAAGCCTTTACACAAAGGGTAAGAGTTTTTGTTGTCAGATAGAGACGTTTTATACACGCAACATAGATATGAGAGCTGTGAGGGGTGTGTAGTCGTATGTGGAGTAGATGTAGCACTAGTTTCACTAAGAAGGAAAACTTTTATTCAAGGAATCTCTGAATACTTTTCAAAGTAGATTAAAATCCACCCTATTTAGTCGTTCTTGCTTTCAAGAGTCTTTTCTTTGTGCTTCGATAGAGATGAATTGTGACTATTGATGCTTTATGTATCAGACAACTTCTAAAGGTTTGAAGAGAGATGACAGAGTCTGATGCTTTCGTGTTTTCTGAAGCTTAAAATGGTGTTGTTTGAGTCTGGGTCTGGTAAGTTATTTTGATGCAAGAGAATTTCTTTTGAAGCAAGTTACCAGACTTTTGATTCTTCCTTTTGTCTTGGAATGAAGAGTTCATGTTACGATTAAGTCTTCTAGACTCTTGATGTCTGAGCTTTCTATACATGGGCTCCCCCTTTCTTTTGTAGCTTAGGCCTTTTCCTGAAACACTTAAATACCTATATCAAGTGATAACAAACGTCTTCATTTAAGTTAGAATTCCTAATGTTAGTTATCAAAAAATCTCATGAGTTATGGTTAAAATGATTCGATATTTTTCAGACATTTCCTTAACACAAAGTAACTAAAATCACCAAATCATTCCTAATAGCATCTTTTTACTCAATAATTATTTTCTTAGTTCAAATATGTCCCAACAAAGTTTTCTAAACAAATGACACATTTATACCCTATAAATCATCCACGTTCTTTATTAAATTCACCATAAATACTACATTTTTTCAACCAATAATTGTTCAATAACCATCATAAACACTAATCCACATCTAAAATTATTTTCCAAGTACACTAACTAGACCAATGTGTTTATGAAACCATTTATGACACTTTGCTACCATTTTCCCACTTCAAGAAGCATCTAAAGTTTACCTAACAACTTCATTTTCCATGTCAACAACACCAAACAAATCCAAAACACAAATTCAAGTCTTATAATTATTTTAGTGCTATTAATAATCCATTCAAGCTCTTAAATGAAAATTTCCCCTAACTTAAAGTAAGGTTCCATTTCCAATTTTACAATTAATGCATCACTAACATCAACTAACCATATTTAATAACATTTAATTCATTTCTAAACTACCAATTCCAATCAAATTCAAGTTTCTAACAACATTCCAACAACAAACATCAAATCCTAATTGTCTTATAACCTAGGGTTTTAATTATCATATAAATATCATAAAGTTTCAACACTAATGACATAATTGCTAACACTTTCATGTCATTAATTTAAGGTCCATCAAGTGTTTAAACACTTACCCCAATATGGTTCCAAAACCCCAATTTCAAGAGAGTGAGAATGTGAAGGAAAAAGGGCTCTAAGGTTCCAATGCCCTTAATAGCTTCCAAATATCATAACAAAGTCCTCCTTTGCCCTTAGAATTTTGAAATTTCCTAGGGGAAGAATAAGGTGAAATTCAGTTAAAGGGCTCTAAGGTTCCAATGCCCTTAATAGCTTCCAAATATCATAACAAAGTCCTCCTTTGCCCTTAGAATTTTGAAATTTCCTAGGGGAAGAATAAGGTGAAATTCAGTTAAAGAAGAAGAAGAAGAAGAAGAAGAAGAAGAAGAAGAAGAAGAAGAAGAAGAAGAAGAAGAAGAAGAAGAAGAAGAAGAAGGGGCTAATGACACTTACCAAGTTTCCTCTTTCAAGAAATCTTCAAGAATCCTTCATGGTTAACAATGGCTTTCGGTTTTGCACGAGAGAGAGAATTTTGCTTTTTGAAAATGGAAAGGAGGAAGGGAGAGGGAAATGAAAATTTTAAGTCTTAATATTTACAACATTGCCATTTACTTAAAATTTTTAGTCCAATGCCCAATTTTTGGTATAATTCAAATTTGGGCTTGAAAAATCTAATTTAAATCAACCCATATGCTTGGAACATCCAGCCCAAAGATAGTGGGGAAAATTATTGCACTTTTAGCTTAAAAACAAAATGTTTTGGCTACCCGGGGCCCTCTTTTCGCACAATTAATTATCTAGAAATTTTTCTGAGTTTATTTTTGTGTTTAACGTAATTATTTTAGTGTTTTCTAATCCTTGACATTTGTTTTTGAAATAGCCTATTTAAAGTCTATTCCCAGACTGGGCGCTTCCGACGTTAAAACGACGTTGATAAATTCTAAATAATTCGCGATAAATCCAATAAATACCCAAATTAATTTAGCTTTATTCTTATGGCATAAATAATCATTTCTAATATTTATCTAACGTATCTCTACACATTTAGCTCATCTCTACACTATCCATACATTTTCGTCGGTTTAAACGATGACAGTAATTCTTGAATAAATCGTATTAATTCAAGGGGTGTCCAAACAATTTTCTCTACTTGTTTTAGACTTCAAATACTTATTCCCTATACTTATTCTATTTATTTTTCCTATTTAATTAATTATATATAAAATTTAAGATGTTATACATATAACAATCTACAACTCACACACATATTCATCTTTCACTCAAGTTCATTAGGATTTCTATAATAACCTGCAAAATTGAATTATATATTCATAATCAAAATGTTAATATATAAGAAGTTGATAAAACTATGATGTTATAAATTCATTGAAATTAATACTCATGCAAAACTCTAGCACTTAATATAAACACTCAACACACAAAGTCCCGCACACATACAAAGTCCCACACAAACCCAATGAAGTATACTTATTACAAATTAGTAACACAAAACTACAACATCATGGAAAACAAGAACTACAAATGACTTACTAGTAACCATCTTAAAGACCATCAAATTTCCCTTGTCTAGCAGTATCCCAGCAATAGAATCGAATCTTGTCACAGTTGGTGAAAAATCCAATCGATGAACTTTGACACCAATTGTTGCTAAGGTGAACATGTTAACTATAAAATATTAACCCTAACTAACCCTAATTGCTAATGGATAATAAATTAAAAGTTGTTGTCTTACATTCATATTTCTTTTCAAATTGTCTAATGAATGTTGTATTTCCTGAACAAATGAAAAAATAGGCATAATCAGAAAAAGAAAAAAATAGAAAAGAACTTGTGCCGCCATCACTGATGATGACGAGTTTGAAACTTTACGCCTATTTTTTAATGATGGAAAATAATTAATGATGAATGAGGTGTTCTCTAAGGAAAGCGTAGGGAGGGAAAGTTTTCATTTCCCATAAATATTCCCTAATTTGATAATATTCTTAAAGGAAGGGAGACAGAAATTAAATGTTGGTCACAGAGAGAAGGAAATAAAGTCATAATGGAGACACACAAACAGATACAGAGGAGAGAAGAAACCTTATGTGAAAATAGAGTTGAAATATTGGTACATAAATGACACCACAAAATAGAGGCACCAAACATGAGTCTCTCATGAAAATAGCTTTTGCAACAGAAACCTCACATGGAATGAAGCTGAGATGTTGGTCGTAAAGAAGAAAATGGAGGTACACACATAGATACATAGAGGAGAGAAGATGACTTGGTGAGAAAAGAGTAGGTAGGGGAGAGAGTTGGAACAGAAATAGAGGCAATGTAGACCAAGTGGCCTCAATTACTCAAGAGGGGGGGTGAATTGAGTATTAAAAATTTTACTTTGAATGCTTTTGAAATTGATTCTTTAGTTACTATGTTTATTGAAGATGATAAGCTTAATGGAAAGTGATAACAAATTATGCACAAGCCAAGATAATAAGTACTTAAAAGGTCTAAGTAATAATCAAATTAACCACAAAGCAATTTATGAGACTTTTAGAAAGATTAATAAAAGAGTGTTACTTAAAGTCAAGTTCAACAATGTTAATCAAAATAGTTTGCAACTTAGTATAACATGCACTTAGTCCAACTTAATGAAACAATGAATCAAGAGAGCAACTTAAGTGCACAAATTAAATGAGTTTAGGGAAGAGAGATTTGCAAACCGATATATACGAGTTCCACCACATCGATGTACGTCTCGCCTCTAAGCAACCCACTTAGAGGATTTCCACTATTGTAGATTAGATATACAACTTTGAGCAATTGCGACTTCCTAGCGTCCCACACTCAAGAATCCAATCCTCACAAGTACAAGGGCACCCCACCCAATCTCTCAATCTTACAATTACAAGGTTGAAACCCCAACCCAAAGATTCTAGTATGTTTGGTGTTTGAGTATACAAGGAAACTCTCTCAATATAGTGGATATACAAGTTAAAGCTTTCACAAAGTAATAACTCTCAAAGAGAGGATATGCAAATTAAGTACACAATATAATTTCCCCACAAATTAACTCTCAAAAATAACTTCAAGAAATATGCCAATCAAGAATAAAGAGAGCAAGAAGAAGAGCAAGAGAATGGAGGGGGAAGAAAGCAAATGGTAATGCTTCAAATGCTTGGTGCAAGTTTTTCCTTCAACTTCTTCTCTATTTATAGGCTCCAATGGCATGGGTTATTACAATATTTAATTCCTTGGGAGCTTGAAAAGTTAGGCATGCTTGTCTTAATTCAAATTGCATTGTATTTCCAATGAGACATATGCATGTGGAGTGGGACAAAGCATGAGTCATTGCCTTAGGCCTTCCAATTTGAGTGAACCGAAGAGGGATTGGAGTCTGCGCATGTTTTTGTTCCTGACAGCCTTGTGAATCGATTCTTATGATATGTGAATCGATTCATGTCATTAAAATAAAGTCACTGGGCAAAACTTCAACATGGGAATCGATTCAAGGGAAGGAAGAATCGATTCATGATGTGAAAAATCACATCCTGGGCTAATTGAACCGTGTGAATCGATTCATTATGAGGGAGGAATCGATTCAAGCCATATTTTTCAACATCTTGCACTTAAAACACGTATGAATCAATTCATTATTCGGAGGAATCGATTCATGCACCTGATTGAACATTTTTCATGCTTTGTTGGACCATTTTCAATACTTAATTGCATATGATTTGTTTCCTTTGATTCTTGGCACACTTGTTGATCATTTTTACTTGTTTTAGGCCTCTATAAATGCCTTGAATCATCTCTTTGGAATTCATCAATTTTCCATCATCAAACATAATTAATTCGCTTGATAACATCCTTCATTTGTTGTGTCATTATCAAAACCTACATCAACATAAAAATACATTCTCCCCCTTTTTAATGATGACAACAAATGTTCATCTCTTGGGATGTTAGTATCATAATAGTTCAAATTCATAGCATAAACAACTCCCCCTAACACATGTAATTTGATACCAATTATTTAAAGCATATGTTATACATAGAATTGATACCAACTAAGAATATACCAATTGTTAAAAGATCATTATGTATCATGCAAGATAATATCTCCTCCTTAATCATACAATAGATACCACAAAATAGTTCATCCAATTTTTAGAACATAGTGGTAAGCAAGCATAATGATTCTAGCATGATATTTTCTCCCTTTATATCTCTCCCCCTTTGTAAAGTACTTTATGCCACTTAGAGTATATATATAATCTCTCCCCCTTTGGTATCATTAAAAACTTCCCTTATGATAAAACAATAATCATAGTAATTCTCCCCCTTAATTATGTAATATGTGCCACAAATAATTAAGGCAAATAGTCATACAAGTTTGATGCTGAGAGAAGTAATAGATAAAGATTAACATTATAAATGAGATTTCTCTCCCCCTTTGACATCATCAAAAACTCAAGAAATTTAGCAAACATGAAAGCAATGAAAAGTGGGATTAAGATTAAAAACATAGAGTACTAAACAAAAGAAATACTACAAATTCTAGCTTATGGATTGAAGAATTTGAACTCAGAAAATTTTTGATTGATTTCATTGTATTGGGTGGTCATAGCATCCTTTATTTGGTTGAAGCGGGCATTCATATTATTCTACAAGCAATCAAAATGTTCATCAAAATGATTTGTGAGCCTTGCTAGAAGTTCTTCATTAGATAGAGAAACTTGCGGAATAGGTGATGGTGCTTGTTGTGCTTGTTCCTCTTGCTCAAGAGGTTCCTCATCTTCACCGGAGCTATACTTGGGAGAATAATGCCATAGGTTATCTTGATGAACCCATCCCATTTTAGTGAGATGTTGACTACCAATTTGCCCTTTTGTACCAACTAACTCCTTTACTTCATTTGAAAAATCCACTTGAAAATGTCGAAGGAGTTTGATAATCAATATCGCATAGGGAAGGCGGGTTAGCTTTTGTGCATCAATCATGTGTTGTTTTATAAGGGCTATCCAATTTATGTCCTTTTGATGTAACATTGCCCAAATAATAAGCATTTGGCTTTCACTTACTCGTGCATTGTTGCTTCCTTTAGGAAGGAGGATTTTCACTAAGCAATAGTGAAGAAGACGATGCTCAATGTCCATATGACCCACGGTGCTTGAAGAAGAGGAAAGGCTAAGAAAAGTTCTAGCCTCTAAGGGATTATAATTCCATTCAGGAATCGGTTTCCTCCCATTGAAGTTTGTATTTCTAAGTGGAAATCGACCAACAATGTGAAGGATATGGTCATCAAGAGAGATGGTGACTCCTTTTACTTTGGCTATTAAACGGTTATTGACAATTCGAAGAGTAGAGTAAAAGGCTCTAATAAGTTCAGGATAAATGAAGGGTTCTTGAAGAGTGGTAAATTCAACAAGATTTAATAGTTTAAGATTTTCAAAGAAATCAAACTTATGCTCATTGAATAATTGAAGGTCAAGCCAATAAGGGGGTATAAGATCTTTTTCAGAGAAATTTTCTAGGTACCTTTGAAGCTCCTTTTGAGTATCAAAAAGTCAAGAAAGATCAGAGATTTGAGGAGCGGAGGACTCAGCAATGTTGGCTCTCCTTTTTCTTCTTGGATTTGAAGAGGATGCCATTGAGTTTTAGAAGTGATGAAGGAAGAATGTTTAGAGAGGAAGCAAGAGAATTATAAGACAAGAGTGAAGAATGGGTGAAGAAAGTAAGAAGGTGTGCCTGTATTTATAGCAAAAACGTATGAGAGAGGCCAAGAGAACCCGTGTGAATCGATTTTTTCCCATTTGAATCGATTCAATTTACTGGAACCATTGAATTTGCCCACTGAACCTCGTGTGAATCAATTCACTCCTAGGATGAATCGATTCAAGCTTTGTATTTTGCGTAATTTTGAAGCTTGAGTCATGTGAGAGGAAATCATGTGCTTGGGGAATCAACTTTTGTCATTTAGCCTTGTTAAATTTTCCTAATTGGCACTTGGAGTTACGAGAATGAGAAGTACAAGGAGTAGCACATGTTTGTTTTTGTTTTGAGTACAAATTTGAATTTTGAATTCAAATTTTGAATTTGAAATTTTTGAATTCAAATTTCAAGCTTTGAAGTCTCTTATAAAATGATTTATGTTACATGGAGACTCAAGAAGACAAGAGATTTATGAAGCATTAATATAATTATTGAAAGTGTGAGTATGTATTTACAAAAAAATTGTATGTATATCACAAAGTAAAGCACTATGTTCAAAGAAATGAAAATTTTATGAAAGAAATAAGTAAAAATCTTTAAGTAAAAGATTTTCAAAAATTATGTTCAAAGTGTAAGAGAACGTGTGATAAAAGATAAGTCAATTTAATCAATTTCCAAAATTCCTAATTCCCTTCTAATATTTATAAATTGTTCTTTTGGAAGGGGTTTTGTAAAAATATCCGCCAATTGTTTTGAGGTTTCAACATATTCAAGTACACAATCTCCTTTCAAAACATGGTCTCTTATAAAGTGATGTCTTATTTCAATATGTTTTGTCCTAGAATGCATGACCGGATTCTTAGAGATATTTATTGCGCTAGTGTTGTCACATTTAATGGGTACTTTGTTTAAAACAACACCAAAATCAAGAAGTTGTTGTCTCATCCAAAGGATTTGAGCACAACAACTACCAGCTGCTACATATTCTACCTCAGCTGTCGATAAAGCAACACTTACTTGTTTCTTGCTATGCCAAGAAACAAAGGAACTACCAAGTAAATGACATGTTCCACTAGTACTTTTTTCTATCAAGTTTACATCCCGCAAAGTCAGAATCAGAATATCCTAAAAGATTACATTCAACGCCTTTGGGATACCATAAACCAACATTTTGAGTACCCACAAGATATTTCAAAATTCTTTTTACGGCAGTGAGATGTGATTCTTTAGGACATGCTTGATATCTAGCACACATGCATACAGTAAACATAATATCAGGCCTACTAGCTGTTAAATAGAGTAAGGAACCAATCATACCTCGGTATTTAGTTATTTCATCAACATAAACTTGTACCAAAAGAATGTCATTATTTTTACGTTTTATAAATAGTGTAGTATCAACCTTTCCTCTTTCAAAATTATTTTCTAAAAGGAATTTACTAAGTCTGTCATACCAAGCTCTTGGAGCTTGTTTCAAATCGTATAGAGCTTTTCTCAACTTAAAGACATGATTTGGAAATTTATGATTTTCAAAACCGGGAAGTTCATCTACATAAACTTCTTCTTGTATAAAGCCATTTAGAAAAGCGCTTTTGACATCCATTTGATAAAGTTTAAAATCCATACAACATTGTTAACCCGGTGATAGCGTCTCAATAGTTCGTTTCCACCACCGGGTTGTTAATTGGCAAGCGCACCAATTGTTTGTAGTTTTCAAAATTTAGATATCGTTCCACTAGGATTGAAAGTCCAATAACAACAGTAATTTTCTATTTACTATAGTAAATGTGAAGGAAGTTATAGACAAAAGAATGATTTATATACAATTTATACAATATTCACAGGATAGCATGATTGAGTGGTTCATAAGATAAAAAGAAAATAAAATCTATCTAAAAAGTTGAGTTGCAATCTAGAATAGGTAAGATACTTGAGATAAACACAGATAAACAAATTATGTTAGAAATTGGATCCCTAATCTAGAATAACAATGAGGAACTCAAGACATGTATATTTAATCATCAAGTTTCATGTCATTGCAGCTTAAAATCATTATAACTGATCCCTCGTGATATAAATTCTAAGAATTCACCGTAAAGTCTGATCCCTCGTGAGCTTTCTCAGTAAAAACTTGCATTAAGACCTGGCCTTATGGCAACAATGGTTAACAACCCTTATAGAATTGAGATACCAAGGTATTCCAACTTTTACTTTCGTCAAAACAAGTTTCAATACGGCATGAACAATCATTCTCCCATTTGACATTCATACTAATAAAACAAGTTTCAATGCACATGAAAATCATTCTCCCGTTTGACGTTCATATTAATAAAAGGTTGAAATACTAACATGGACTTGAATCATAAACATGCAGAGGTCGAATTCACAACATTATACTCAATAAATTAGTTCACCAATTACAACATAAACAAATTAGTTACACATGGTGAAAGTAAAAACAACACTTACAGAGTTTGACATTACGAAGACGATGGGAACTTCACAATACAACGATCACAATACACACACTCAAGTATCTAGAAAACTACTCTAGAACTACAACTCACAAAAGAAGTACTCAAAGTCAAGCACAAGAGAGAAAAGAAGAGAATGGGATGCTATAGGATGTTAGAATGGTGTTGGATGGCCCTATTTATAGGGCTGAGCAAGGGTGCTGACGCTATGCGTCACACCCCTGACTCAGCCTCCATTAAACACTTGATAATGGCCACTTCAAATTATTAAATTTGATTATGCCTAGCCACATGGACATGTTTCCACCGAGTTTTGGCCTTTCATGCTGAGTGGGGTGCCCATTGGTGCTGAGTGGAGTGCCCATTATTGGGTCCAAGTGGAGTGGTTGGCCAAAGTGGAGGTGGAGACCACGCAGCACTGATGCTACGCGTGGCTGTGACGCGTAGCGTCAGAATCAAAAATAGCTGTTGATGCTACGCGTGGGGTGAGGCTACGCGTCAGCTCCTCCAGTGTAATTCTCTTGATTTCTTAACCTTTTCACTGCAAAACTTAGAGAAAATTGATCAAGGGCAGATTATTTCCAACAACATCCATTTATTGAATTTAAATCCTAATTTTCTAACAAATTAAACTAATTTTTGTAATTTTTATGAAATTTTTATTAAAGCTTTTATTGAAAATTTGAGGACTAACAAACATGCAAAAGCTAACAATAATCTAATGGCTTCTAACCTAGCTACGGGAGCATACATTTCTTCATAATCTATTCCCTCTTCTTGATTATATCCCTTTGCAACTAGTCTAGCTTTATTTCTTATTATTATGCCATTTTCATCTAACTTATTTCTAAAAACCCATTTGGTGCCTATTATTAGATGGTCATTGGGTCTTGGCACAAGTTTCCACACTTCATTTCTTTCAAATTGATTCAATTCTTCTTGCATGGCCAACATCCAATGTTCATCAATAATGGCTTCATTGATATTTTTGGGTTCTATTTGTGATACAAAGGCTAAGTGATTACAAGTATTAAATGTGCGATGAGTACTTACACCTTTTGTTATTTCACCTATGACTTTGTCCAAGGGATGGTCTTTTAATGTGATCCATTGTCGTTGTGGTTCCTCATATTGTGTTGTACCTCCTTCATTATTGGCTTCTTCTTTATCATCCAAGTTTATTTCTTGGAAGGTACCTACAAGATCATCAACTTCCTTTCTCGGAGGATTTTGGTTAAGTTCATCAAATTTAACATGTATGGACTCTTCAATTGTACAAGTTCGTTTGTTAAAGAGTCGATAAGCTTTACTTGTAGATGAATAACCTAAGAAAATTGCTTCATCAGATTTTGCATCGAATTTGCCGAGATTTTCCTTTCCATTGTTCAACACAAAACATTTGCATCCAAATATATGAAAATAGGAAATATTTGGTTTTCTTCCTTTATAAAGCTCGTAAGGGGTTTTCTTTAATATAGGCCTTATCAAACAACGATTCATCACATGGCAAGTGGTATTTACCGCATCGGCCCAGAAATGTTTAGAAATATTGCTTTCATTTAACATAGTTCTTGCAAGCTCCACTAAAGATCGATTTTTCCTTTCAACTACTCCATTTTGTTGTGGAGTTCTTGGAGCCGAAAAATTATGTTCAATGCTAAATTTTTCGCAAAACTTTTCAAAGGATTGATTTTCAAATTCTCCCTCATGATCCGTTCGAATGGATGCTATTTTCAAATTTTGCTCATTTTGGATGATCTTGGCAAGTTTCTTAAATGCATGATATGCTTCATGTTTATGAGTAAGAAATAATGTCCATGTATATCTAGAATAATCATCCACAATCACAAGACCATAATAGGTTCCACTAAAACTTTTGATTTTTGAAGGACCAAATAAATCCATATGTAAAAGTTGTAAAGCTCTAGTTGTTGAAACAATATTTTTCGCTTGAAAAGAAACCTTTACTTGTTTTCCCTTTTGACAAGCGTCACAAAATTTATTTTCAAATTTCAATTTTGGTAATCCAATTACTAAATCTTTCGAAACAAGTTTATTTAAATGGTCTATATGAATGTGAGCAATTCTTCTATGCCATAGCCATGATTCATCCTCTTTAGTTATGAAGCATTGCATATCATTTGAAGCAAGACAATCAAGATTAATCATATAAATATTATCAACTCTTTGACCAACGAATTTTATTTCCTTGTTTAGCTTATTTTCAATTATGCAACCATTTGATTCAAAACCAATTTTATAGCCCTTATCACATAATTGACTAATGCTAAGCAAGTTATGTTTAAGTCCTTCAACATATAAAACATCATTTATAGAAGTGGAAGAGTTTTTACCAACATTTTCGATTTCTAGTATTCTTCCCTTCGTGTTATCACCATATGTAACAAAACCTTTACTTCGTGGAGTAAGTGAAACGAACTTACTTTTATCTCCCGTCATGTGTTTTGAACACCCACTATCCAAATACCAATGGGTGTTATTTGCTTTAAAGCATACCTACAAAACATGTCAAGTTAGAGAACTTGGTACCCATTTTATGTTGGGTCCTTGTAGGTTAGTTTGAGGTAATGTTCCTTTAGGAACCCATACTTTTCTCACAACCTTTGGTCCTAGTTTTTTAACATTACAATTAGATGAATTATATCCTTTGAAGCCACAATAGTTGCATTTCATGAAAGGTGTAGATGATTTACTAGGTGGTACAAAGAAACTTTTGTAATGTTTTTCCTTTTTGTAAGCATGTGATCCTTGATTATATCCTAATCCGGTTTTATTAAACATGCAACGTTGTTTTCCAAGAAGTGCATCTAAATTATCCTTACCATTAGTGAATCTCTCTAAGGTTTTATTTAAGTCTAGGACCTTCTTTTCTAGATCAATGCATTTCTTAGCAAATTCATAAGATTTACTCTTAGAGCATGCTTGGACATTTTCTAACTCTTCTTTTAAACATTCATTTTCTTTGCAAACTTCCATGAGATGCATTTCTAGAGTATCACTTGTTTTTCTAGACAATTTAAGCCTATTAGAGACTTTTGTAAATTTATCATACAAATCTTCAAGGGCATCAAGTAATTCTTCCTTATCTAAGTCATGAAAGTTTACCTCATCTTCTTCATCTTGGTGATTGGCCATGAGACAAAGGTTTGCTTCTTCATTCTCCAATTCATCCGAGCTACTTATCTCATTTTCATCCCATACGATATATGCTTTTCTCTTTCCTTTTCTATCTTTGGTTTTCTTCTTTAGATTTGGACAATCTATCTTGAAGTGTCCTTCCCTTCCACATTCAAAGCAAGTAGCTGAAGTAGAATTTTCTTTAGGAATGAGTTTCTTACCTTGAGATTTAAAGTTTCTTTGGAATCGTTTGCTCTTCATAAGTTTTCCAAAGCGTTTCACAAATAGGCTTAACTCTTTATCCTCGTCAAGATCACTCTCGGATTCATCTTCAACTATTAAGGCGGCTTTGAGAGCTAGCCCTTTCTTTTTAGAGACTTTTTCTTCTTCCTCCGCTTGTTTCAAGTCTTTCAATTCTTGTTCTTGTTCTTGTTCTTGTAGTTTCCCAAACAAAGTGGCAAGAGACATTTCATTTATGTTGGGAGATTGATTAATGGCCGTAACAAGAGGTTTCCATTCCCTAGTAAGACTTTTTAGAACTTTGTGGATAAGTTCCTTGTTAGTATAAGATTTACCAAGAGTAATAAGATGATTAATAATCAAAGTAAACCTCTTTTGAAGTTCTAAAATAGTTTCATTTGGATTCATTCTAAAGCTTTCGTATTGACTAGTTAAAGTGCTAATCTTAGAATCCTTAACATCACTAGTTCCTTCATGAGTTATTTGAAGGGTATCCCACATTTCCTTAGCAGAATTACATGTAATTATTCTAAAGAACTCATCGGGACCTAAGGCTGAAGTGATAAGATTTTTTGCTTTATAATTATATTGTACTTTCTTCTCTTCCTCACTAGTCCACTCATCCATAGGTTTTTCAACTTGTTTATCATTAACAGTATGCATAGGTACAAAAGGACCATTTTCAATAGCATTCTATACTTTCAAGTCAATTGATTACACAAAAATTTTCATTCTTGCTTTCCAAAAAGCGTAGTCCTCACCATTAAAAGCGGGAGGTTGATTTGTAGCACCACCCTCGGGAAACATGTTATATGAGGTTGAGGCCATTTGTTCTCTTGAAGCCGTTAGGCTTGATCTACCAAGAGTCAAGCTCTGATACGACTTGTTAACCAAGTGGCCTCAATTACTCAAGAGGGGGGGTGAATTGAGTATTAAAAATTTTACTTTGAATGCTTTTGAAATTGATTCTTTAGTTACTATGTTTATTGAAGATGATAATAAGCTTAATGGCAAGTGATAACAAATTATGCACAAGTCAAGATAATAAGTACTTAAAAGGTCTAAGTAATAATCAAATTAACCACAAAGCAATTTATGAGACTTTTAGAAAGATTAATAAAAGAGTGTTACTTAAAGTCAAGTTCAACAATGTTAATCAAAATAGTTTGCAACTTAGTATAACATGCACTTAGTCCAAGTTAATGAAACAATGAATCAAGCAAGCAACTTAAGTGCACAAATTAAATGAGTTTAGGGAAGAAAGATTTACAAACTGATATATACGAGTTCCACCACACCGGTGTACGTCTCGCCTCTAAGCAACCCACTTAGAGGATTTCCACTATTGTAGATTAGAGATACAACTTTGAGCAATTGCGACTTCCTAGTGTCCCATACTCAAGAATCCAATCCTCACAAGTACAAGGGCACCCCACCCAATCTCTCAATCTTACAATTACAAGGTTGAAACCCCAACCCAAAGATTCTAGTATGTTTGGTGTTTGAGTATACAAGGAAACTCTCTCAATACAGTGGATATACAAGTTAAAGCTTTCACAAAGTAATAACTCTCAAAGAGAGGATATGCAAATTAAGTACACAATATAATTTCCCCACAAATTAACTCTCAAAAATAACTTTAAGAAATATGCCAATCAAGAATAAAGAGAGAAAGAAGAAGAGCAAGAGAATGGAGGGGGAAGAAAGCAAATGGTAATGCTTCAAATGCTTGGTGCAAGTTTTGCCTTCAACTTCTTCTCTATTTATAGGCTCCAATGGCATGGGTTATTGCAATATCTAATTCCTTGGGAGCTTGAAAAGTTAGGCATGCTTGTCTTAATTCAAATTGCATTGTATTTCCAATGAGACATATGCATGTGGAGTGGGACAAAGCATGAGTCATTGCCTTGGGCCTTCCAATTGAGTGAACCGAAGAGGGATTGGAGTCTGCGCATGTTTTTGTTCCTGACAGCCTTGTGAATCGATTCTTATGATATGTGAATCGATTCATGTCATTAAAATAAAGTCACTGGGCAAAACTTCAACGTGGGAATCGATTCAAGGGAAGGAAGAATCGATTCATGATGTGAAAAATCACATCCTGGGCTAATTGAACCGTGTGAATCGATTCATTATGAGGGAGGAATCGATTCAAGCCATATTTTTCAACATCCTGCACTTAAAACATGTATGAATCGATTCATTATTGGAATGAATCGATTCATGCACCTGATTGAACATTTTTCATGCTTTGTTGGACCCTTTTCAATACTTAATTGCATATGATTTGTTTCCTTTGATTCTTGGCACACTTGTTGATCATTTTTACTTGTTTTAGGCCTCTATAAATGCCTTGAATCATCTCTTTGGAATTCATAATTCGCTTGATAACATCCTTCATTTGTTATGTCATTATCAAAACCTACATCAACATAAAAATACAAAACCTTCAGAATTTCATGGAAGATATAAGCCTGATGATGCATATGCTTGGATTAATGACTTGGAAAGAATCTATGCTAGCTTTGAGTGTTCTGAAGCGTAAAAGGTGGAGTATGCGGTCTTTATGATCCGCGATGAAGCCGAAGCTTGGTGGCGTCTTACTAGGGGATGCATGGTATCTGCGGATGTTCCGTTGATTTGGGAAAACTTCAAAGTGGAGTTCTTGAAGAAATATTTTCCGGACAACTATAGGAGTAAGAAAGAGCTTGAGTTTATGGAACTTAAGCAAGGTGGTATGACGGTGAAGGAGTATGCCTCCAAGTTTGAGGAGTTATGTGCATTCTATCTGCCCTATCAACGAGAGGGTACTGAAGCTTCCAAATGTGTGAAGTTTTAGAATGGGTTGAGGCCCGAGATCAAGCGGGCCATTCGACATCAAGAGATACGAAGTTTTTTGACGCTTGTGAATAAGTGTCGAATTTATGAAGAAGATGATGTGACTCCTTCGAGTCATGGCAAACACGAGTCTAAGTTGAAAGGCCAACTTTGTAGTTTCAAGAAACAAGGTCATTTCAAGAAGAACAAGTTCTTTTGTGGTGGACCCTCAAATACTAGAGGACGTAGTGCTCCTAGAGGTGGTTACGGTGGTGGTAACTAAGGCCGTGGAAATGTCCAAGGCCTAACTTACTTCAAGTGTGGTGCTAATCATTTGGCACGTGATTGCCCATAAGATGATATGGTGTGCTACCAATGCAATCAGTCGGGGCATATTCGCCCTAATTGTCCATTGAATGCAAGGAACGTAAATGCTAATGTTGGCACTCCTAACCGCATGAATTATAGTGCTATCCATGGTGGCTTCAGAGGTCGCGGTCGTGGTAATGGTGATGGTCAAAATGGTGGCCGTAATGGTGGTTGTGGTAGAAACTATAACGGAGGAAGGCATGGAAATGGTCGAGGCAATGGCCATTGTGGAAGAACTGGAAACCGTAATGGTGGTGATCAAATACAAGCCGCAGGTAGAGTATTTACAGTTACTGGTGAGGAAGCCGCACAAGCTGAAGATCTTGTCTGTGGTGAGTGTGAAATCTCTGGTAATTCGGTACATGTTATTTATGATTCCGGTGCTACATACTCATTTATTTCTGAAGACTGTGTGAGGCGCTTAAGGGTGCCTGTTTGTATGATGAAGGGTTCTATATTGGTGACTACACCGACCGGTACTTGCTTAAGATCGGTAACTTGATGTGAGAACGTCGAGATGAACCTGAAGGGTAGAAAGTTTGTTGTATCCCTCGTATGTCTGCTTATGAAGGATTTGGATATTATTCTAGGCATGGATTGGTTGTCTGCTAACAAAGTCTTAGTGGATTGTCATAACAAAACGGTGATCTTCCTGACTTTTAATGCCAAAGGCTTTGAGATGTAAGGTATCTCTCAGCTTCTTATAATGTTCTGTTTGATTGATGGGAATAGTACGTCCCAATCTGGTGAGATCCCTATTGTTTCAGAGTTTTCCGATGTGTTTCCAGAAGAGATTCCTGGATTACCTCCTCCACGTGAAGTGGAATTTACTATTGACCTCATTCCTGGCGCTGAGCCTATTTCTAGAGCTCCTAATAGGATGTCTCCTATGAAGTTGACCGAATTGAAGAAGCAAGTCAAGGAATTACTTGAATGGGAGTTTATTCGCCCAAGTGTGTCTCCTTGGGGTGCTCCTGTGTTATTGGTGAAAAAGAAGGATGGAAGTATGAGGTTGTGTGTTGATTATCGCTAACTCAACAAGCTAACTATCAAGAACAAATATCCTCTTCCTTGCATTGACGATCTTTTGGATCAATTGAAGGGTGCTGTTGTGTTTTCAAAGATCGATTTGCATTCCGGATATCCCCAAATTCGGGTGAAGACCGAAGATATTCCGAAGACTGCTTTCCGAACGCGATATGGGCACTATAAGTACGTAGTGATGCCATTTGGAGTGATGAATGCTCCTACAATTTTCATGGATTACATGAATCATATCTTTCATGAGTATCTCAATCAATTTGTTATGGTGTTTATCGATGATATTTTGGTGTACTCCAAGAGTCATGAAGAGCATGAAAGACATCTTCGTCTTGTATTTACTATTCTTTGAGAGAAAGAGCTATATGCTAAGCTCTCTAAATGTGAATTCTGGATGAGTGAGATCTCTTTTCTTGGTCACGTGATTTCTGGTGACGAAGTTGCCGTTAATAGGTCAAAAGTTGAAGCTGTAATGGCTTGGGAAAGACCGACGTTTGTAACAGAGATAAGAAGTTTTCTTGGTCTTGCCGGTTATTACCGGAGGTTTATTGAAGGATTTTCCCGTTTGGCCTTACCGTTGATGAAGTTGACTCGTAAGAATCAACCTTTCGTATGGACTTGTGAATGTGAAGAAAGTTTTCAAGAGTTGAAGTTAAGGCTTACTACTGCACCAGTGTTAGCGTTGCCCGATTTGACGGATGACTTTGTTGTATATTGTGATGCGTCTAAGCTTGGTCTTGGATGCGTCTTGATGTAAAAAGAGCGTGTGATAGCCTATGTGTCGAGACAGTTGCGACCGCATGAGGTTAATTATCCTACACATGATCTGGAATTAGCGGCGGTGGTGTTCGCTTTGAAGTTATGGCGACATTACTTGTATGGTTCTAAGTTTGTGGTCTTTAGTGACCATAAGAGCCTTAAGTACTTGTTTGACCAAAAGGAATTGAATATGCATCAGAGACGATGGATAGAATTCTTAAAGCATTATGAGTTTGAGTTGAGGTATCATCCCGGAAAGGCAAATGTGGTTGCCAATGCTTTGAGCTGAAAGTCATTGCATATCTCTATGATGATGGCAAAAGAGATGGAGTTGATTGAACAATTTAAAGATTTGAATGTGGGTGTGGAGACTTATACTCCCAAGAAGATGTCACTAGAAATATTGAAAGTCACAAATGAATTTCTTGAGTATGTGAAGGTACAGCAACCGAATGATGAGTATTTGATTGAGATGAAGAAAACCCAAGAGAAAGGGAAGAATTTGTTCCTAGTGGAAGATCAAGATGGCGTTGGGCGTGTGAAGGGCCGAATTTATGTTCCCTCAAGTGGTGATGTGAGAAAATGTGTACTTGAGGAAGCTCACAAAAGCGTATTGAGCATTTATCCTGGTTCTACCAAGATGTATCAAGACTTGAAAAAGAATTTTTGGTGGCCTGGCATAAAGCGTGATGTGGCGAACCTTGTAGCATCTTGCCTTGTTTGTCAGAAGGCTAAGGTCGAGCATCAAAGGTCGTCTGGTTATTTGAGACCTTTGGAGATCCCTGTTTGGAAATGGGATAGCATAGCTATGGATTTTGTTTCTGGACTACCCAGAACTCGTGCTGGAAACGATGCCATATGGGTCATTGTGGATCGATTGACGAAGTGTGCTCACTTCTTGCCCATGAATATGAAGAGTTCCTTGGAGAAATTGGCACAATTATATATAAAGGAGATTGTTAGATTGCATGGTGTGCCGTTTAGCATCATATCTGACCGTGATCCTCGGTTTACTTCTCGATTTTAGGGAAGTTTACATAATGAGTTAGGTTCTAAGTTGAAACTTAGTTCCGCATATCATCCTCAAACCGATGGACAGTCCGAAAGGACTATACAGAGCCTTGAAGATTTGTTGAGAGCTTGTGTTCTTGAACACGGTGGATGTTGGGAGAGATTCCTGCCATTGATTAAATTCATATACAACAATAGCTTCCATTCTAGTATTGGCATGGCACCGTATGAGGCGTTGTATGGAAGGAAGTGTAGAACTCCCTTGTGTTGGCTTGAAGTTGGTGAGAACTTGGCCTTAGGACCAGATATTCAGGAGACTACCAAGCAAATTAAGAAGATACAAGAGAATATAAAGATTGCTCAAGATAGACAAAAGAGTTATTATAACAAGAGGCATAAACCACTTGAGTTTCAAGTCGGTGAGCATGTATTCCTGAAGGTCTCGCGTGATAAAGGAATTGGAAGGGCGCTAAAGAGTGGAAAGTTGAGCCCCAAATTTATTGGACCTTATGAAGTATTGGAGCGGATTGGCGACATTGCTTATCGGATAGCACTCCCTCCGCATCTTGCTAATCTACACAATATGTTTCGTGTGTCATAGTTAAGGAAATATGTTCATGATCCTCTACATGTGATTCCTATGGACAATATTGACGTACGTGAAGATTTATCTATCCCTCCTGTTTCTATTCGCATTGTCGAGCATTTTGTGAAGAAATTACAGAACAAGTTGGTACCTTTGGTGAAGG
Source organism: Clitoria ternatea (assembly GCA_037962975.1). Lineage (NCBI taxonomy): Eukaryota > Viridiplantae > Streptophyta > Magnoliopsida > Fabales > Fabaceae > Clitoria > Clitoria ternatea. The sequence continues at coordinate 27,755,260 of CM075672.1, read as the reverse complement.
TCGCTTGGAAACATGGAAATATGGAGACGTTCACATGGGAACGTGAGGACGACATCAGAGAACGATATCCCAATGTATTTGAATCTGGTAAGTTGAAATTTCGAGGACGAAATTTTCTTTTTGATGGGGTGGATTGTAACATCCCAAATTTTAAAATAGAGGATTAATCAAGGAAATTAATATTGAATAATTGAATGTGAATTATTTAGTGTCCCAAAATATTAGAAATAATTAAATTAAGATTTTTGGGGACTGTTGGTGATTTATGGAGACCGGTTAAGCTGAAAAAAAGCCCGGTTGAGATATGGGTGTTGGACCAAGTATCTCCAATCGAGATGATATTGGTCAGGACTATTGAGAATAATATTGGAAATCCGAATATATATTCGGAATAATTTTCAGATAAAGTATTGAGCCCAAATAGAGAGCCTGTTGGCCATAAAACAATGAAATTTTAATGAATGGAATTAAAAATAAAGCAAAAACCCAATTTCTCCTCTTAAACTCTCATTGGCTTCTTTTCCCCTCGGTAAACCCATTGGTTCTTCTTCTTCTTTCTCTCTATTTCTTCTTCACTTCTTCTCATCTTCTTCTTCCTCTCAAACCCTAGCCAAGGTGGTGATTCTTCTTCCTCCATTTTCGTTTGCAAGAAGCTTGGGAGGGAACCATAGAAGCTGAATTCTTCCTCCTTTTCTCCTTCATTTTCGTAGCTCATCTTCCCTCCTTTTGGAACCCATTTCGTTTTGGGTGTGAGGTAAGCTATACTCACTCTTTTGTTGAGTTTTGGCCTTGGGTGTATGTATTTATTCTTTGGGGGGAGTAATGTGTGTGGAGGAGTGGTTGAAGAGAACATTTAATGCTTATGCCCTAGAGTGGGTTGTCATAAATATGAGTATTTATGAGGGGTTAATAATGGTAGATGAATTTATATTGGAAAGTGATGAAGAATGATGAGGCATTGATGAGAGTTGTTGGGTTTTGGAGAAACCCTAACTTTTAAGAATTGGGGAAAATGAATAATATTGGTGCAAGAGAGTGTTTTATGAAGGAATGCATGATAATGATGGATATAAACATGGATAAAAGAGGTTGTATGAGGGTTGCAGTTATAGTTATTTGTGACCCTTGAATCTAATGAATGTGGCTTAATGGGAAAGAATTCCCGAAGCCTAACCAATAATAAAAATGATGTCTATAACATGTCTAGAACATGTTGTGAAACTATAGATATGAATATGATTAAATAGAATTGAAGTAATGTCTTGAGTAGTTGATTGATTGGGATTTTATGTGCATGATAATGTAGGATCCATTCCGAACGACGAGGCGGGTGCATCTTATCAATCGGAATTCTTCTCTTGAGGTAAGATATGAGTCTTATGTTCTAAATGCATGAATTTGAATGTTATTTGATAGCCATATATATTGGTATGCATGTTAGCCTTGCTTGAGATGATATGAGAAATTTGTAATGTGCTATATAGTATGGATAATGTGGTTGGCAACATGCTTTTATGCATTTAGAATATTCATGGTGTGCTATATGGTGGTATATAGTGATCAATGATGTGAAGTTATGTTTGTATCTACCATGAAGGTAATATAAATGTTGATGATGTTGATTGAGAACCATTGTAATGCCACATAAATATTGAAACTATTGAGAATGACCAATAATGATAAATCCACTAAAAGCCTTGTGGAAATATTGGTAATGGTGTTGATTAAGATGTATGATGAGTGGCATGTATAGGATGCATAGAGTGAGAAATGCATATGATTTGCATTTACATCCATGGCATACTACATACGCTGCCGGTGTTGGAATATTAGGGGATTCCCCCGGTTGGCCCAGTGGGAGGGCGGCTCTGTGCACGAGCAATTTATATTTCCCCTGTGACTCGGTGTGTAAGTCACGAAGCTGCCCATGTTGTGCTACGAGGAGCCGCATATGGTTGACCCTTGTGGAGGGTGGCTCTTGATGAGCAGGTGTCCCCGGTGGTCCTTGAGATCACAGCTGCCATGATATACCTCATGGTTGGCCCACAACACCATATGTTGATATGTTGTATACCGCGGTCATGGTGAAAATGACTAAGTGTTGCAAGATGGGCGATGCGGTTTGATACCAGTAAAACAATTGGTGAAATGCATACAAAATTTAAGAATAAGTGTACATATTTTACTACTACAGTAGAGGTATGATTAGATGATTATACTTGAATCCCACATTCGGTGTTTGTATTCCCACAGTCAGATCTGTAATTGTTGACATATTCCTTTGTGCATATGCATTAGCTTAAGAGCATTTGCATATAGCAAGGAAGTATGCCAAAGGTGACGAGATATGATGATAAATGAGATGAGGAGGTAATGACATACTAAGACAACATGAAAGATGTGAATACCAAATAATTGTTGTGTGTGATATCCGAAACATGGTGAAATTTGATTATATATATGTTGTATACTTTGTTAAAGTTGTAATGTTACTTGTGATGTATATATGATGATGTTGAAATGATAAAGAGTATAGTAAAAGATATGTATGTGCAAAGTATACATGTTCTGATGCATATGTACATAATCACATGGTATTCATATTCATTCCTTTGGAATGTGTGACTCACTCTCCCATGTTGTCCATTTTTAGATTTTTGATGCAGAGCACTCATAGGAAGAGTAAACATTTTGAAGCGTATTTTGGTTGAGGAGGTAAATAGTGGTATAGGAAGTGCCTTGGCCGGCAAAATCTAGATTTTTGTATAGCATGTGATGTATATGAATGCTTATTTTGATGTCTAGATTAGTGATAATGATTTTGAGGGTCATGGAGGAAAACTAAACCTTGATGTGTATGGTCAATTTTCAATTATGATCCAAATGATATAAGAAGATGAACCAAGATGATGGATATTATTAATTCTTATGAATGAATGATGAGTATGGTGTTCTGTAGCATTTTATGAAATTTATAAGAATATATGTTCAAATGATGTGCATTGAATGAATGATAATTGAATTTGAAGGTATAGATAGTTGGATGATGATGTTGTTAAGGTTTAGTTTATTGAATGAATGAAGTAATTGTTAAATTATAGTTCTTTATGAAGTTGGTAGGATTTGTAGATGCATAATGGAGTAAAATAATGTATTAAGAAAGGTTAAAGTGGTAGGAAATGATAATTCATATGCTAAGTTGTGAGAATTCCATGTTTCTACACAAGTCCTGCAGAATTCGCTCAAGCGAGTGGCAATCTCGCTCAAGCGAGATCCTTGTGGAATGTTGGTGTGGCCACTGGGTGAAATTCGCCCAAGCGAATAGCCTTCTCGCCCAAGCGAGGTTCGGTGGGAATCAGTGTTTGGTCACTGGACCGTTTTCGCTCAGGCAAAGTGGTCCTAATCTGGTGGTCGCTCAAGCGAGGAAGAAGGGAATAGACACTGGTTGATTTTCGCCCAGGCGGGACTTACCTCGCCCAAGCGAAAATCAGGCAGAAAGCTTCTAAGATCATTGGGACAATCTCGCTCAAGCGATAAAGATCTCGCCCAAGCGAAATTGTTTCCTAATTCATATCTCTTCTCTCGCTCAAGCGTCTCGCTAGCTCGCCCAAGTTGGATTTCTGATTCTCGCTCAAGCGGGATGGGGCTCGCTCGAGCGAGAGGAGCCCCTAATGCTAAAACTTTTCCTCGCTCAGTCTCTCTTCGATTCATCCAAGCGTGCCTACGCTGGCTCGCTCAAGCAAATGTGGTTCTCGCTTGAGCAAGTGGTACCCCTGATGCATATATTTTTTGTTTTCAAATAAAATTTTTATTTCCTTAGGCATATTATCTATAACATGCAACATTTTAAGGGTATTATTGGATATATCATGAATCATGGAACCCCATGAAATCCTTTCCCTTAAATTTAATCATATAACAATCAATTAAATTAATTCTTCCGCTATTTTTAATTGGGAAATTCGTCATAAAATCACTCTTTTATTTACCCTCTCATATATTCATATATGGGAGCGGTTTATCATAGATCCAGGTGTTGAACTAAAAGCTTCACCACTTATTTTCTCTTCATCGAATAATGATCTTAAAATCGTGAAAAATTTTCTCGTATTTCCGGGGCGTCTCAAAAACCAGAACAAGGAGAGTTCTGGTCGCTCTAGTTGGGCAGGGGAGATAAGGGTGGCATTGTTGTGCACATGATTGTTGGCATATGAGATTACTGAGAAGGAGATGGACCCACATGCATCATGATGACTAATAAAGAGAATGGAAAAAACAAAAAGAACTCATGCATTGCATCATTATATTGTGATTGTGACTGCTTATTACTTAAGTGTGACTTTGTGGAACTTAGTAACCCTGAGAGATGAATGGAAAAATGGGGATGATTAGCTAAGATCAAAAGTGGCGAGATAACTTAGAATGTATCTTAGGAACCCGAAAGAGAATGGGTGGGACTCGATCCTAGAATGTTTATGTTATATGTGGGCAGGTGTTGATGAGACACCTTTCCGATTGTTGTGGAGGTGAAGACTCACCCTTACGCTAATTTTTCCAGACATCGTAGGGATAGACACCGACTCTGCATCGAGGATCAGCCAGGCTTTTCTTGGACCGAGGACGGGAAGATTAGGATAGATTATTTTATTTTTATTTATCAGAGCCTACGTGCCCTTTTACCTTCAGTATGTACAGTTATTGTTACGACCATGTATTATATATGATTATGTCGTATATAAGGTGTATCTGTTCCACCAAGTTTCCTTGTATAAAAAAAAACTTCCACATTTTTTTAAAACTTGTAACCTCTCAGTTGACTAGGATAATCTAATGGAAGGGATTGTCCTAGTTAACCGAGGGTGTTACACCACGCATATTTCTACATCGGTTTAGGAGAAACCCAATATAGATTACCGGATGTAAAATTAATTTTTTGCATTAATGAAAACCTAAAACAAAAGTTACTTCTTTATCTTTATCTGTGAAATTTTCTGTTCATATTTTATCAAAAAATTCTTTTTATAATTACTCTTTTGGTTCTTTCCTTTAACTAATTTTAATGTCTTTTCTCTCTCTTTCTCTTCATATCTTTCTACCTATTTTAACTATTAAAAAATTTCCAATGCATTATTCAACATTTTCAACTTTGCTTTTCACCTTAACCTTTTGTTTGTAAGAGGATAATGTTTGTGATTCTTTAAGGAGACAGTTGGTATGCAGATCTATTTTTTGATTCATAGGAATTATAACTCAAGAATCTCTATTCCTACGTTTGATGTAATTATTTTAAAAAAAAATTCTGGGAAATTAGGATTCTTGAGAATTTATTTTAGTATAATTCCCACCAAAACTTTCCCATTGAAGGGGGTGAGAACCTTAACTTTCGCTTGGTCTGGAAGTTTTTTTACAATTAAAAATACAATTAGTATCATATATAAGTTTATTTAAACTTCTCTTGTATATTGAATCCTCATAAAAAATTATCAACAATGCAAACATGGTTAGAATTCAAAAGATCCGTATAATTTTCTCAAAAACATTTTAATCATACCAAACATATTTGTAACATTCTTGAGAAATATAATGCCCAAAAAATATAACTTTTGGAAGACACAATTCTTAGGATTTTAAAAAAATATTTGTGTATCAAACACTCCTTAGTGGTAGTCACAAGCTTAAAATTTAAATATATTTGTCCTAACTATAGCTATAGATATGTTAAATTTAAGTCTTATTATTGGCAGAGAACAAGGAGAGTTTGAAGTTCAAAGCCTGTGTTTTTAATTTTATTAGGAATTTTGTTAAATTTTAATGTTGAGTTCACTTTTATAGGCTTTCATTATGCTTTGGTGTGATCCTTAAAGTTAAATCATGGGTAAGCGAACAATGTGGTGGTGAGATACAATGCGTGGTGAGATGAAAACAAAAATTTTGGTTTCAAGGTTTTCAGAATCTAAAACCAATTATGGTCAAGGAACGCATAAGATAGATGTTCTTCAAAGGTTTTTTTCTATATTTATTTCTTAATCTAATCTTAAAATTTTGGGTCATTTCATATTGCAAAACCTAAATTGCTAATTCACATATACAAAGGGTGACTTTTGACCCACAATGAAAGAATAACTCTTGACCCAACAAGTATTTAAACCATGTAAAATATGATAAGACAAGCAATGTGGGACTTCCAACATATATTAAGCTTTGAAACATCTTGACTAATTATCATTAATGCTACATAATTTTATTTTTTTATACATAGAAATTCCCAAAATTAATGAATTGACTGTTGCTGATTTAATTTTCAATTTTACCTTGTAGAACAAGTAATTCAATAATAAGGAAATTTAAGTATTAAAATGGTCTCTTTTTATTACTTGCTTTGCTATGTTTAAAATGGTTGATCGTGTCTCTGGTAGTTGAAGGGACTAGGTGTCATGACTTCCATATTATAGTATTCTGAATCGTGGTTCACAACTGCAATTGCAGCAGCAATATCAAGGATTATTGATTATTTTAACCTTTTGCAACCACATTGAAACCATGGTTACGGTCGTAGTGATTACATTCACTTGCAATATGCAGTAATATTAATCATGGATCAAATTATATAGTGAACAGTGTCATGGTGAGATAAAAAGGGAAATTTTGGCTTCAGATTTTTTTACGGAATCTGAAAGAATTATAGTCAAGGAACTCATAAGCCAGTTGTTCTTCAAATGTTTGTTTCTCTGCCCCATTCTTCAATTCTGTCCAATCTAGAAATTTAGGGACATTTTAAATCACAAAACAAGGATTGTTGACATACATTGCAGCTTTGACACATCATGACTTATTATTTTAAAGAGAAACTATTTATTAGAAACGATAATAAATTTTTTTTGGAAAGGATAGCCAAACAATTCCGTTTACCATTTACCGTTTTTAGTTTTATTTATGAATGTTGCTAGTTTAGTTTGATGTGAATTTGTTTATAGTTTTTCAAAGAGGTAAGTTTAAAATGGGTTACTAGAGCCTTTGTGTAATTTATATCCAACATTAGAAACTTGTCAAATTTAACTAATATCTGTAATTTTGATATGGAGATTCGGGTCACTACATTTGCTTTCTAATTCATTGAATTTGTATAACAATGTTACAAATGTATATTAAGTTATTTTGCATAGTATAATTTTATCAATAAAACCTAAAACAAAAGTTACTTCTTTAAGTTTTCTATTTATATTTTGTCAAAAGTTTCTTTCTACATAACTAGTCTTTTTGTTCTTTCCTTGAACAAATATTGGTGTCTTTTATTTCTCATGTTATCTTTCTGCCTATTTTTTCTCATTGTTTTAGCCGTTACAAATTTTCAACATTATTCGTAAATATGATGGTGAGATTTGGTTTCAAGGTTTTTAGAATTTGAAATCACTCGTAGTTAAAAAACGAACAAGCTAGTTGCTCTTCAAATGTTTGTTTTTCCTTTCTTCAATTTTTATCTATTCTTCAAATTCGGGACATTTTATATTGCAAATGTTTTAGTCATTATAATCATATATCTATTTTAATTTTTAAAAAATTATGTACGCAGTGTTATTGGATCTCAATTTCTCATTTTTTTCATGAGTGGATCTCAATTTCTATATGCGAGCAAATGATGGGAAATATTGGAAAAGGATAGGTGGGTAATAGTTTGTTACTTTTCATTACCTGTTTGATAATTTTGAGTGTCGGTGTTTTCTATTGAACAACATGAGTTTTAAAGCAAACTTTTAAGATTACAATAGTCCCATCAGAGAGTAGTAAGAAGATTTAGAAACTGGGTTACTTTTTCATTGATCAAATCTTACTTTTTTCTTTTTCCTTGATAAGGTAGTTAAGTGACCATCCACTACAGCTAAATCTGTTCAAGGAAGAATAGGTATTGAATGTTTGCATCGCTGAGAGAAGGGTGGTGGACAAAACAGGTGCAAATTAAAATATATTCATTTAATGTCTATATATGAGCTTATGTCATTTTGATTATTTTTTGAATTTGGACTCCGTAGCAAGATGATATATTAAAAGAGCTTGTTACAATGAAAGGGGAAAAGAAGTGGTTTGAGATAGCAAAGTTTTTGCCTGACCGTATTGGCAAGCAATGTGGAGAAGGGTAAACCTAATAGGGTTAAAAAAATATTTTTTGTTTTTATTTTATATTTGAATTTTTAATTTCAAAATTGACATTTGATTTTTGTTTCGAAAGCTTAGCACAAGAAAGAATTAAAATAGAAAAAAAAAAGTATGTGCATTGTTTTCATGTACAAATTTAAAATAAAAAGTAAAATGACAGTTTTATAGTTAAACATGAGAATATAAAATAAAAAAAATATTTCTCAAAGAAAATATGTAATTTATAGTCTTTTGCGATAAGTGTTTTAGATCTACATTTCCTTATTTAATAATAATTGATCTTGGGAAGAAGGATTCATTTTCTTTAAAACCTTTTTGTAGGTCGCATAACCATTTAAATCTAGATGTAAAAAAAACCTACCTAGAACAAAGAAGAGGAATTGACTCTTATGTGCGTACCAAAGTTATAGGAACAAATAGGCTGAAATAACCAAGTTTATGCATGGAAGGTATTGATAAAAGACCTTTCTCTTATATACCCTGAAGAAGTTATTTAATATGCAATATATTTGTTAGATGTAAGGTAAATAGCAATGAAAGAAGAAAACAAACAATTCAAAATAATAAATTGAAAATAGAATTAATAAATATAATATTATACAATACCATATTTTTATACCAACTAGTATAAACACTCGTGCGATGTACGGTTTTTTTTTTTTACAAAGATAAAAATGGTAGATGCAGAAATATTTAAGTTAAATGGTATATTTAAAATACAAATACTATTATATTTGATTGTTGATTATATTGATCGATGTATACATGTATAGTTTGTTCTATATCATGAATTTTTTTAGGCTATTAAGGACCATTTTAAATTTATTATTTATTATTAAGATTGAAATAAGGGAACCTGTATTCTAAAATTCATGAATGAATAATCATAACAAAATATTGATTATTTAAAAATACATATTTTTCATTTTAGCCAAATCAAACAAAAAATTAAAACACATTTTTTATTGTAAATCAGATTGATCCAATTATAAATGTTTATTTGCCCTATCTCATTGACTTTTTTATAGGCTAATAGGGACCATTTTAAATTTGTTATATATTATTAATATGAAAATAAGAATATATGTATTTTTAAAGTCACATATCAATGGATAAGTTTTTAAAATATTTAATTATTTATACTGATATTATTGTAAAGTGTTTAATTTTAACTTTATATATATATATATATATATATATATATAAGATAATACAGATCATCTCTTAAATATCTAATTTGATCATCTCTTAGATAATACAAATCCAAATCATTATAAGATAATATTTGAAATTTATTATTAAGATTAAGATAACAAAATATGTATTTGTATTTGATTTTTCTATAGGTTAGTAGGGATTTTAAATATATTATGAAAATTAAGATTAAAAATATGTATTTCTAAAGATATATCTAAATATTTGTTTAAAATATTAATTAGTTGTATTAATATTAATGTTAAGTGTTTTATTTTAACTTTATAAATATCTATTTAGATTTCCTTTGATTTATTTGAGTTATACAGATTTACGGTTTATCAAACTAAAATAAAGAAAGGAACATTATATTTTATTGTTGTAAATTATATTGATCGAATTATACATCTATAATTAGCTCTATATGAGAAATTTTTTTATAGGCTAGAAGATAACATATTAAATTTAGGTTAAATACATATTTTGGTCCTTTATCTCTTAAGTTGTGTTGTTCCTAGATTGGTCCCTTAAAATTTTTATAATTTAAATTGGTCCTTTAACTTTTTAAAACATGTCAATTTGGTCTTTCCGTTAGAAAATGAGGAACGCCGTTTGCTACCGTGTTAGATTTTGATTGGGTGATGATTAAATTTAAAATTAAAAGAAATTGTAACACCCTATTTTAATAAATAAATAATAATAAAACAGAGAAATTTTTCCACAATTAAAAACCAGAATAATCGAGCACAAAAGAAATAAAGGAAAAAGGAGGCAAGAGGAATAAAACTGACTCAAGGAGGCTGACAGCGGAAGAAGGAAAACGCTCAGGCGGATCACACAGCAACGCCCACTCGCTCAAGCGAAAACTACACTCGGCACTCACTCACTCCACTCGGCATTCCCGCACCCGGATTTCAGCGCCTGGTTCACTCGGAAGGGTCCACTCTATATTCACTCAGATTGGCCCTTATACATACCAGCCCCATTCAGAAAACATAACACATTCCACGACTTCATTCAATCCGAACACATATACGAACAACTCGGAAATGATTCCCATCGCCACTCACTCGGAATCTACGAAGACTTCTCACTCGGAACAACTTTCACGTCCTTTTCGCCACTCGGGTATTTCACTCATTTTTCACTCGGTAACCATAACCTTCCCTACTCTAATTATCCTACTAAGTCAAGACTCACTCAGATTCCCTTGCTACTAATAATTTACTACAAAAGGGTCCACTTAGAGCCTTAGGTGTCACTTTTCTGTCGGGAAACCTTCACTCGGCGGATTCTCACTCGGAAATTGTTAATTATTCTACCCTTGGGAAAATCCTACCAATTATCACTCGGAAAGTATATTTAGGCTCTCTACTCTAAAATCCTGACAGCTTATCGTTTGGGGGAATCTTCCACGTCAATCTCTACTCGGAGTTATATAACTTCACTCACTCAGAACGTCTAAACCTCCCCTACTCGGTGACAGAGTCACGAACTCACCCTCTAGACCATAACTTGGCTTCCTTTATACTAAGTCATACTATCCATACACACTCGGAAGGTCATGAATATATATATATATACTACTCAGACATCACGCACAGAATGGAATGCACACACAGCATGGCATAAACGCATATATATATATATAGGAGTGTATACGAGTAATTACAAGCACATTTCCATGCCCCCAACCCGAAGGGATTCAATTCTGTTTCAAAGGACAATATCAAAACACGAGCCGGCCAAGGCTTAACCAAAACATTATACACAGTATCTACATATACACATATAGTTCTATAGCGCACAGTCAATCCACTCAGTAAGCAGCTCCACCTCACTCGTAGTTCCGAGAGACGTTCACTGAAAATATTGCCACAGCAGGGGTGAGCTTTTACATTTAAAATGACAGTTAATGACTCGGAAACTCGTAGACCTTTCACCATACAACGTCACGTTTCAAGCAATTATAATGTTAACAGCCCTCCATTATATCTATATGTAACAGTACCATGCAATCGGAATTCATACATTTAATACACAGCTATATAAGTCATATTATTTCTGACACACATGCATGCATACAGTAAATTCACCATAGTATAAGAGCATATATATACATAATGCAAGCATGTCTACTACAGTCGGATCCGACCCCCACTTTATTACAAACTTTTACGTTGCAACATAGGCTCCAAGCCTTTTTCCTCCAGCTCCAAGCTGGTCCGACCATTTTACTGGTACCAAATCGTTTGCCCTCACATGTAACACAATCGCTCCAAGCGACAACAGAAGTGCTACGGGCAGCCCCGAGTCCAACCCGGTGGGCTTGCTTGAGTCCAACTCAAGACTTTAAGCGTCCAACGCTAGTGCACTCGGCACTGCCTTGAGTCCAACTCAAGGTCTTTCAGTTACGTTTTTCATGTTTTTGCTAATACAATAATACTCCTCCTTTCCCGTGTCATAACCACACTCTGCATGCAATTCACTCATCCATAGCAGCACAAATCTATTTTCCAGCATTCACATGCATGACAATATAAGATAGCAAACAGGGTCTACCCACTGTTTCCCCCCGAACAGAGCACCCAGAAGTCACGTCAACATGCACAGCAACAACATCTCATATTTGAATATAACATTCTGTCGAAAACAACAATATTCACCCACCATCTCTCGGTATCGGGGATATCTACTTCATGCATTCATGAGTAAAATAATTAACCAGACTTAATATGGCAACTTAAGATACATGCACTACATTCACACACAGTCCCATGACTCACACATGCATCCACATACCCAACAGTGTATCTCATAACCACATATATCAGATATAAGAGAACTACCATCGGATTCGGTCATCGTATGTCTCAGCATACAAAAGCTATCAATCATATATATATATATATATATATATATATATATTTCATAGCAAACACCTTCAAACACACATGTATGAGTAATACTTCACTCGGAGTCCGTTCACAAGCTATGCATTTGAAATGCAAAGCGCCCCCTACCTACTGAAGGAAGTCGAGGGGTTCCTCTGTTTCCCGACGCTGGTCCTTTGCCCCTGATTGCCTCGCCCAGGCTCACACTCGTTCAGGCCTCCTTGAACGCAGTCGCACCGTAGAATAGGGAGCTGTTCGTCTTCCACCCTAATGATCATCTCTTACCAGCAGAAGGAACTTCTAGTCTTCTGTAGTATCATCATTGTGCGATTCCAGGAACGGAACAGTGAACAGGGAAGAAGAAGACGAAGGAGGAGGAGAGAAGAGAAGACGCGGGAAGAGAAGAGAGAATAAAGCAGTAGAGGGAGAGGGAGTCTGAAGGAAGATGAGTGACCATATGCTTATATATATATGTGTGTGCACGAGGAAGGGAAGAGTGGGGGTGGGAAAACGTGAATCAGGCAGTTCCACTCAGTCACAAGCACCAATCACAATCATCCAGCCATCATCCTTATTCATAATTAATTCAGCTATTATTTCTTAAGTTAAGTTAATTGAGTTACTTATAATTAACAGAAATCTCTACTTTGAAATGATTATTTTAATGGCTTAATTCCGTTTGGTAGTTAATTTTTAAATTGGGATGTTACAGAAATGACCATTTGTAGGAGTTGAACCTAGAACCTTAAACTCAAAAATTGTTGGAAATTTTGCTTATTTCAAAAGTTTCTAGTCCCACATTGCTTGGACAACATTTCTCTTAAGGCTTTATATATAGAAAGAGAACGTATGGTGGTAAACAAGATAGAAAGAAAGTGGGCTCACGCGCAAGTTAGTTTGGGCCGAAATATCTGTTTCGTATGATATACGTCGTTCCTTTTTACCCCTTAAATTTTGTTTTTAAAGGGAATATCTTACTAGGTTATCTGATTAATTTCCGGTTAATGAGTATGATTAATATTTGAATTTTGTAACGTCTCATTAACAGAACTAATCGGTTAAATGTTATGTTTATAATATTAAAAACAAATCGTACATGTTTTGTGAATATATTTCTTTCCGGGTTTACGCATTATTACTCTAAACCTTTTGCTAGTTTTGCTCTTGTTCAAAGCAGACGGACTGTTGTATCCTGGCGGGTCACGCGCTACGCGAACAAACCCTTAAGCCTAGTGTGCTTCTCACACGCCTTAGTCTTAACACTTTTTCTCCAACAAAAACCACATGCATTACCACTTGGCTACACATCACTTTCATGTTGTAATTGGCAATATTTGTATATAAAGGTAACCTTTCAATATCTTATAAACATAAATTTAATTTAATTACTATTACTAAAATACTTATAAGTATATTTAATTTATTTATCGTTAATAAAATATTTAAAGGTATATTGTAACAACCCTGGTTTTTCAGAATAGGAGCCCAAGCTCTCGGAACCCCTGAGAGTACCTTGCTAAGTGTTTTAAGAGAATGAGGCTTAGGCGTGTCCCCTAGATCATCGTGAGAATGTGAGAAAGAAAGATTTGAGAGGATGTGAGTAGTGGATAGTTCAGTTAAACGGAGACGAGTAAGTAAGGGAGGCTGTGTGCAATAGTAACCCCTAGAGGAGCTTGCTGATTTATTGATAATTTATGTGGAGATAATTGTGTTTGACCTGACAATTGAATTATTGATGAAGTGTTATATTCATGAATATATTCTGTTATTGATAATTTATGAATAATATTTAATTTAAGTAGATTATAAATAATAATGGTCAATCATCTGTCGATAACGGATTTAGGATAATTAGATTTATTTAAGTATCAAGTTAGATTTAGAGGATAGATGATTATTAGAGCCCAAGATTTCATAAGACTTAATTAAGTTCCTTTAGTAAAATAATTACCGAATAATACATTACTTGGATATCAACAGGTAAACAGACGTTATTATTAAAGAGTTTAGTTAATTAATATAAAATAAGGTGAATAGATAATATCTATTTTGGTATTTGACATTAATTATGATGAGCTTAAGATATGGAAAATATATTTATAATATGTTTTATTTAACAAATTATTTAACTACTGTTATTTTAATAATAAACGTTGTTCGGTTCCCCAAGAATTAAACTATGGGACCCAGCTTAAGGTCGGACTCTGATCAATCGAACCAAGACTAATGGTGCAGTAGGGAGACTAGTCCTTTTAGGATCACTTCGTAAAGAATCGAGGGTGCTTGACTTAGCCTGACCGGCCAAATCAAAATCCTCAACGTCTCCCATGTTGACTGTTTATATATCTTGGGATGTCCGATGGTGACACGGTCAGTCCCTGATAACCCGCTTTGACATTTTAGGAAGGTTTCTTGAAGAGCCCGAAACATGATTCAGACTCTGCCAACCTCATCCATGAGCTATTCTATTCCTTCAGAAGCTCAATCTGCGTGTTTTTGACGTTTCCAACATAACTTTCTCAAACGATGTATGATTGAGGTAATTCTAGTTTCGTTCACTTTGTTTCAAAGATATCTTCAAACTCTATTCATGGCCTCGATCTCAAATTCCTACTCTGTCATGCCCAAATTCAAAAATTTATTAAATTCATCATAGAACCATGATTATTCACATTTTTGTCTTGTGCATGGTTCGTTAAAAAATTCATAACTCTTTCATACAACCTCCATTTATTGAAAACTTGGTGTCACAATCTCTGTATTGAAACTATCTACATTTTTCATGAAGACCCAAAAAGCTAAATCCTCACAGATTGGTACAGTTTATAGAATCTTTGCTAGTCCATGACTTTCACGTCACTATGTTGACAGGTCCCAAAAAATAGCTATATCACCCTCTTCCAGAACTCAAATTGCTTAGTTCTTTTTGACATAGATCCGTATAAAAAATTTATACAATTGTTATGAAGGGCATGAAACCCAATTCTCAAAGGAGAATTCTTGGTGAATTTATTTCTGAACACCTATCTGATTCAGAGATAATTAGAGCATCCTGTCATATTATCTCGGGCTACAGGTGTCCGATCGTCACGTATGATATATCTCTTTAAAGAGAAAAAGAAGAACTACAACTTTTATGTTAGAAGTTTCCTCTAATTCTGACTCCACGAATTATCCTAGATTTGTTTTAAACGTGATTATTTTCCGGTTCATGAAAATCCTGCACACCTAAAATCATCGGGTAACAATTTAATTTTTTCGGCCACCGGTTTCCACCTCACCACCCCTAGACACCACAGCAGACAGGTGTCACCACCGTGCCCTCCCCACCCACTCAGCCCCTCACCTCCCTCCTTGGCCAATCAGATTTCATGCAACTAAACCCACATCAAATCACTCTAATTTACCATCATTGCTCCTAGCCTTCCTTTGTGATCCACGACAGCAACCATTTCACTCTTCAGTTTGTTTCTACCAAATTGATAAGAAATTATCCACTCTCACTTTGAGCCAACCAATTGAATCTCATGCAAATAACTTCTTCAACCTTTTACACCTTATTACCTTGCAAGAGACAAAAAAAATCCAGCCAATCATTTTCACTTCTTTCTTTTCATTTCAGCAATTTAATTCTTCACCTCACAGCCATCCTTCCTTAGCTTCTAGCCTCACAACTTAACATTAATCTCTTTCTCTTCCTCTTCAAACTCACAGCCAAAAACTTGCCACCACCATTTTCAACCATTCAAAAGATTTGTTACTCTCTTCTTCTTCTTCTTTGCCACGGCCAACCACCATAGCAAACTACCATCCAACTTCATTTCTCTAACATGTAAGGGTCTTGAAGATCACAATCCCATCTCCTTACTTTGAGGCTTCAAAACTATGAAGCTCATCAAGACCACTAGGTAAATTCAAGAAAACTTTCTTCTTAAACCTTGTTCTTGAAAATGTTATAGTCAAATTCTGTTTTTGGAACTTGAAAATTTATGGCATTTCCTTGTTGATTTGGAGGCTAGAGCTATGACCATTTCTTTTTTTTTGGATCTTCAAGGCCATGACTTTGTAAAGGCTATCATAGGTAAAAATTGTCACCTTTTCTTTCGATCATTACTCTTGATTTCTTGTGGTCAATGTTGTCCTTATTTTAGAAATTTTAATGATGCAATCCTTGCCATTTGGAGCCAAAAACCGTGACTGGTCCTTCCTCTTCTAACCATGCATGTCCATTTTTCTAAGGATCCGGAGATTTAGAAAACGATCGGAACACGTTAGGAGCGATCGGCAAAATTTTCGGCAAAACTTTCAATTTTCTCCTCCAGGCAGCAGCGAAATCATGAGGTAAAGGGGGTCTCCATCTCATTTGATTTCAATTTTGGCTGTGTTATGATGATGCTTGTGTATTTAGGAGCTTGCGTTTCGAATTTTGTCACGATCCAACGGTCTGATCTTAAATCATAGAATTTTTCGTAACCGATGACTAAAAGTTACATTTTTTATTTAATCGATATTTTGAAAATTTATTCGCGTAGTACGACGTCCATATACTCGAAGAAATTTTATTGCGACCAGATACACGAAAAAGAAATTAGTAAAAATTAGTGTTTAGGTGGGCTCGGTTACTTTTGATATGGTTGTATTAAATAACTTTTTAATTCAGATATTATTATGTAATTTGTAGCATATTTTCCGGTAAGCCCCGCTATTAAATAGTTAATTACTCGTTAATTGGCATCAAATTATTTTAAAAAATATCACGTTCGGTAAAAGAATTTTCGATCGGGTAATTATAAATTTATAACTTATTTGAAAAAGTTAAATTTAAGGAATTAGATTTCTAGAAGATTTCTTAAAATAATATGACTTAAAAATTGAAAATAAAGAAACTTAATTTTTAAGAGAATTAATGGTAAAAAGTTTTACTCTTGTCTTTTTAAATGATTTCTCAAATTAAGCAAATAAATTTACCTTTGTATTTAAACAATTGGATTTCAAAATAAATAAATGGGTGTAATGATATTGCAAAACAAATTGAAGATTTTATTCAAGATTCCCATAACTTAGGCCCAAATAAGATTTTTGGAGGAAATGAAAATAAGTGAATTTTAGCATAATAGATATTAAGAGTAAAAGAAGAAAATATTAATGACCAATTTTAGCAACTACTTTTGTGACCACTTTGGTGACCATTTGGAATAAAAGAAAAGATAACTTTTGAGATCAAGAAAAAGGGATAATTTTTTAGAAACGGTTTGATTAAAAAGAATGAACTTAGGAATTAATTGTGTTAGAAGACTAAAGGGATTTAGAACTAGAAACAACAAATTAGCACTTGAAATTTTGATCAAGATGCTAAGAAAGATCCTATAGATTAATAAGTTGACTTCTTTAAATAAATAGAATTAGAACCAAAAATTTTATTGGGTAATAATATAAAAGAGAATAAGTTAAGCATTATGAATAGAAAAAGAAGCCAAAGGAAATTTTGACCTAGACTAGTTAGTAACTAAGAGATGAATTTTTGGGTATACTAGCTTTTAAACTTAAAATAAAAAACAATAGGACTTACCAATTCATTGGTGACTTTTAGGGGACTAAATATTATATCAAGTTATGGAATTTCAAATTAAAAGGGTTCTAAGTCTTTGAGTAGCAAATGGACAATCATATGGCAAAAGAAATTAATTATGGTTAAAGAAACAAATTAATCAATCTAGTCACCAAAGAAAGGGGTTTTGGGACAAAATCTTAGACTTGTCGTGAAAAGAAACTGGACCTACTAATTAAATAGTAACTAAGTAATAATGAACTTAATTTATGATATCAAGGTCAAGGTAGTGTCTAGATTTCTAAGCAACTAATGGACACTCATAGAGGAAATAAATTTAGTTAATTAAAAGAACACAGTTAAGGAAATAATTTAGTTAATACAGATAAGGATAGTAGAAATAAAGTAAGGAATTATAAAAATGTTAAGCTTAAGTTAAAGAGAAACATCGCTAAAATGCTACTAGAACATAAAGGATTAGTGACCCTTTTAGTGACCAAGAAAATAAGTTATTCAACAAATAAAGCTCAATTAAATGGGTGAAATGAAATAGACAATGAGTTCACTTGAAGAAGACCTAAGAGATTATAATAGGACATTAGTGAATTAGATTATGAAATAAGTCAATTCTATCCGATTAAACTAATAGGAACATAAAGGATTCAAGAGAACCCAAATACCTCGAAAAACAACCCGACCCGATGTGTAACTTAAAACGTCTAGTAATAATTCAACGTAAAAGCTAGCACATCAAATTTAAGATCGATAAATATGTTGTTCACTTCACATCCATAAATGACAAAATTAAAGGCATACGTTGTTGTGTATGTCATGGTATCTCTGTATAACTATTAATGTGATATGCTGATGAATGTTTAAGTATAGTTTCTCATGAGTATGTGGCTTGTACACGTTACATGGAATAGGTGTTGTATTGGATGATGTGATACTATTAAATGGATGTTGATGTATGATTATGAATGTGTGGATTGAGTGAAGTATTTCATAAATATAGTATGCTGATAGAAGTTATGTGATGCATGGATAACTAGATAAGGAAGTTTATAAATAAGAAATTTGGAACATGGTATCGGTACGGGTCCCGAAATTATCAAAATATGAAAGTATGTGAGACCCCTGTCTGAGATGAATTGTAGGCGTTGAAGCGCCAATGTACCCAAATTGAGAAAGTGTAAAACCTCACTTCATTCCTAAGTGTTGAGTAAGTTTACTAAAATAAAGAAAATGAGAAAATTTGGTTACACTGAGTAAAGAAAAGAACTCGACATTAAGAATAGAAGGGAGTCATTTAGGGCCCCTACCGAGGGCCACTGAATAAAAATGAATTTTTGAATTATGCATCATAAATTGAAGATAAAGAGGGATGTTGAAATAATCCCATAGAGCATACAGTGATGGGTACACTGAAGAATCTGCCGCGCCTCGATACCCGAGGACAGTCTAGGGAGTATAACCGGAGGCGGGAATTCCAAGTGGTATCGGATTCGTGCCTGTCACCGGACAGCCCATAGCAAACTCTAGTATACTTCGACAAGAGGCGGGATTTTCTATGACCGTGGAGTGCCCGTTTTATGGTGATGTGTAATATGTGTGATTGGCTATTTTGATATTGGGACTGTGAGTCCTTACCCATTTATGAAAACCAGAACGAGGAGAGCTCTTGTAACATCCTTAATATTTTAGAAAAGTTGTAATTGGCGAAAAATATTAATAATTACCCAATTGAATTTATTGGGATTTTCGAGAAATTATTATTATTAAAAATATGATTACAAATAATTAAATGTCGTAGAAATAAATAAATTTATTTATCGATTAATTACAAAAGGTTAAAAGAAGGTAATTAGAAGGAAGTAAATTTAGAAGTTACCAATGAAGGTAAAAGGTATAAAACTTAATTAAAACTTTAAAGAAATTATAAAAGAAAGGGGAAATGACTAGTTTGCCCTTGTGCCTTAAAATTTTATTACATTTTCCTTCTTCTTCCTCATCTTCACGCGAGACACTCTTCTTCTTCTTCTTCCTCAAGCTGCCGTGACTTGCATGCACCAGTGGGAGGTTGATTTTACGCCGAAACTTCAAGGTAACTACGTTTTTGAGACCGTAGCTTCGAGATGAGTCCAATGGGCCTTTTAAATTAAGCTTTCGTAGCTCTTTCGTTTTCTATGTTAAACCGAAGAGTCGTGCATGGAGGAGTGAGCTTCCGTTTCTTGCTCCTCTAGTGCGTAGAGGCTTGAAAATGGCTTTTTAAAGTAATGATGATGGTTTAACGTTGGCGGGTTTTGCGTTTCGACCTCCGTAGGTAGCGAAACAATCGTCGGAGGATCGAACGGTGAAGTGGGTGTTGATTTCGGACGTAGGACGTTGAACATAGCGTCGAGAGAACGCCAAGCTCACTAAGAACGATTCGTCGGAGCTCGGAATCGAGGTAAGGGGGTGTTCGGGTTATAATTAATTAGAATAGGTAAATGTAATTGAATTGAGTAAGTGAATTAAATACGGAACTAATGAGAATTACAAGAAATGATAATTGTATGTGTATGAATGTAAATTATGCATGATTTGTGATGATTATGAGCACAATGTAAATTAAATGGTGATGAGTATAGTGGCATTGTGATGACGGGCTTGACAAATAGGTCGCCCAATTGATGAGTATGCGTTTTGTTGCTGGCCACTTGCATTATGATATGTGAAATATGAATATACATGTGTGATTATGTGGTGTAGGACAGCCGACGGTATGTGCAGCCCCTCGTTTCTGGCTCCCATGGTATTTATGCCCAGTTGAGCTACCCAGTGGTCAAGTAGGACCCAGTGGTTGAGGTGGAGAGTCAAGTAGGACTCAGTGGACCAAGCAGGGTTCACGGGGTGTCAAGTAAGACCCCCAGCTGAAGGCCGATCCTTTTAGTATCCGGATACTAGGCATCGAATTGATATGAGAGTCAGTTATGTTATTTGATGCATTGTTAGTATTGTATGATGATATGAATGTGTTTTATGATAATTGTTGATTGTGATTGGCAAATTGGGGATAAGAGAATGAGAATTGAATTCTTGATTGGTAAATGGAAATTGATGACAAGAGGTAAGATAGATAGTACAAACTAAAACTAGTGAATATGCATCTTGTTATTGAATTGCCATTCTATATTAATTATGATACCAAACACTCACCCTTGTTGTTGTTTCTTTAATTTAGTAACTAGTGACAGGGAAGAGGTTGAAGCCCCGGAGATGCGTCAAGTGGAGAATTGATGCCAAGGAGCTAAGGTAATTTATGAAATGAACTATGTGTGTAATGTGTGTTGTGATTTATGGATGTTAAGTCTAGATGTTGTTTGTGTGTGTTGAGTTAATTTGGGTAGTATCACCATGGTCATGAATGTGATAGATAATGAGTAGAATTTGAATGCTATTTGATAAGGATATAAATTCATGATGATGAAATAATGAAGTGTGGATGGTTATGCTAATTTCCTTAAATTGGATGTATGATGGCATGGAGCCAATATCATTATTATGGCCAGGTCTTGTTTGTATATGTGAAGAGTGAAAGGTGAAAATCATAAATATGCGCTGTTAGAAATTAGATGATATGCCAAATAAATGATGAATTTATCAATGATGTAGTTGGTGAATTAGAAACATGATTGAGGGGCATGTTTAGTCAAAATAAATCTCATGTGCATATTTGATTGTATGGCAATAGATGAACTAGGCTAAATGATGTATATGAATGCTTAGGTTGCTGGTTGGTATGAAAATCCCAGGTATTTACGTATAAACTGCATAATTCGCTTGAGCTAATTGAACTGTCGCTCAAGCGAACATGTCCTGTACTATCCATATAGCCACTGGAGTAGTTTCGCTCAAGCGGATCCAATCTCGCTTGAGCGAAAGATAGAGGAAATGGCCACTGTGTTGATCTCGCTCAAGCGAGAGGAATCCCTGCTCAAGCAAGAAGTGTTTGAGGTATCAGGGGCAGCTACTGGATGTTTTTAGCTTGAGCGGATTGAGTTCCGCTCAAGCGAGGGCCGTAGGATTAGATTCTCGAGTGTATTCGCTCAACCGAGATATACTCGCTCAAGCGACTAAAGATGGAACTAGCTACTGGAGAAACCTCGCCCAAGCGAGAATAATTTGTTTAAGCGAGTCATGTTAGTAAGGTTACTGGAGTTAATTCGCTCAAGCGAGACAATCTCGCTCAAGCAAACTAAGGTCTGATGTGTATGGATGTTTTCGCTTAAGCGTGAGTGTGGTTCGCCCAAGCATGGAATATAAACCTCGCTCAAGCGAGTGGGCACTTCACTCAAGCGAAGATTCCTGATCTCGCTTAAGCGAGTTGGGGCCTCGCTCAAGCGAGAGGCCCCTGATTCCATTTTCTTTCTTCTTTCTTTCTTTTATTCCATTTAAATAAATTCCTTTTATCATTTTAATTATTTGAATTGATTATGGATGATTATTAGTTTAAACATGTTTAGTGAAAAATAAATATTATTTCAAATTAGGATGTAATTAATTATGATTGATCGCGAAAAATTTATTGTAAAATTTACTAGAATGAATAAAAATAAATGTAAATTGAGCTAGGATGTCACATGTGGTATCAGAGCGGTTCTTTCTAGAGCCGGGTAAATGGGCAGTGTTAGATGATTGTTTGAGTCCCAGGTCGGACTATTTTTATATTATATTGAATTGTTTATGTGTTATTTAAATTGTAACAGGTCAACTTGGCATCATTTCCCTTGGCACTCTGGTGGCATTATGTTATATATATGTATGAGGTAAATACCCTATCCCTGATAGATCGTTGGTTATTAATGGTGATGTGTTTGGTTATTGTAGAACTACTTTATGGCTGAAGGAGCTAGTTCAGGAGGAGAAGATGATTTCTTCTCAAAATTTTCCCAACTGTTGAGTAGGACTGAATCTGGTCCCACTCTTGATAAATTCCTGAAGAGGAATCCACCTGTTTATAGAGGAGGCCATGATTATGATGGGGCTCATGTCTGGATACGAGAAATTGAGCAAACATTTGAATACTTTGAATGCTTTGAAGAACAGAAAGTACAATTTGCTACTTATCAATTGAAGGATGAGGCTCGTGTATGGTGGTCAAGGACTAGAATTCAGATGAATGCTACGAGTGAACCATTAATGTGGATGAATTTCAAGCGGAGATTTCTTGCTAAATACTTTCCAGATAATTATAAAATCCGTAAGGAGATGGAATTCCTAAAACTTGAGCAAGGCAAAATGTCAGTGGCAGAATACACATCACAGTTTGATAAACTATGTGATTTCTATCATCCTTTCTCTCTTGAAGGAACCGAAGGCAGTAAGTGTGCAAAGTATGAATCCGGGCTAAGAATTGAACTCCGAAGTGTCATTGTTCCTATGGAGATCCGTGACTATCCTACTCTGGTAAATAAGGCCAGACTTGCTGAGGAAGTGCAGTTACAGAGAGCGTCCCAATCAAGGGACAAAAGACCATTGGAGGCTAAAGGATTCAGTTTTAAAAAGATGGGTTAGTTTTTCCGTGGTGGCAAGTCTTCTGCTACATCTTCTTCTTCTTCGGGTCGTAATTCTACAGGCCGTTCTGGTGGTCATTCTGGTAGTCGTGCATGTTACAATCGTGGCCGGGAGGGCCATATTGAGAAACCTTGTCCGGCCAGCCAAATTGTCTGCTTCCAATATGGACAACCGGGGCATCTTAGGCCAGATTGCCCACAGAGGCAGCAACAAGGTGAACATAGCAGTCGAGCTAATACTTCGGTGGCCCGTGGTGCTAATTTTCAAAGAGGAGGTAGGAACAGCAGTGGTTGTGGAGGCCAACGCCCGAGGAGGACTGATGCCCAATCTAGCGGTACTCAAAATGTTATGACTGGACGAGTGTTCGCTTTTGATGCTTCAGAGGTTGCAAGAACTGATAATTTGGTGCAGGGTAAGTGCATTATTCATGACTGTCTGGTAAATGTAATTTATGATTCGGGTGCAACACATTCTTTTATTTCTGAAAGTTGTGTGAGGCATTTTGGGTTACCAGTGGTGTTAATGGAGAATGCCCTTAATGTCTCCACCCCTACTGGTTTTACATTCCATGCCACCACCATGTGTGGAGGATTACCAATGCAAATTGAAGATCGTTCCTTTTGGGTAAATTTAATATGTATGCTGTTGAAGGATTTAGATGTTATCCTGGGTCTTGATTGGTTGTCTGCAAACCATGTTATGGTGGATTGTTACCACAAGACTATAGTATTCTCTCAGGAATTGGACACTAAGAATATGGTAAGTAATGTCTCTGCAACTTATGCTATTCTATTTACTTCCGAATGACGGTATAATCTTAATCCCAATGATATTCCCATAGTGTGTGATTTTCCTGATGTATTTCCGGGAGAAATTCCGGGGTTACCTCCCAATCGGGAGATTGACTTTGCCATTGACTTGATTCCCGGGGCCGAACCGGTGTCCCATGCACCTTATAGAATGTCTTCGGTGGAATTGACTGAAGTGAAGAAGCAAGTGAATGAGATGTTAGAGAAAAGGTTTATCCGACCGAGTGCTTCACCTTGGGGCGCTCCGGTATTGTTGGTGAAAAAGAAGGATGACAGTATGCGAATGTGTATCGATTATCGGCAGCTGAATAAGTTGACAATTAAAAACAAATACCCTTTACCACGAATCGATGATCTGTTGGATCAGTTGAGAGGCGCTGAGGTATTTTCCAAGATTGACCTGAGGTCCGGATATCATCAAATAAGAGTGAAATCGGAAGATATTCCCAAGACGGCGTTCCAGACTCGATATGGACACTTTGAGTATGTTGTAATGCCCTTTGGAGTGACAAATGCTCCTGCTATCTTCATGGACTACATGAATAGGATCTTCCAACCTTACTTGGATCAATTTGTGGTAGTGTTCATCGATGATATATTGGTGTATTCAAAGTCCATTGAAGAGCATGCCCAACATCTTCGAATTGTTTTGCAGATATTGCGGGAGAAAAGGCTGTATGCCAAGCTGTCTAAATGTGATTTCTGGGAAGAAAGTGTGTAATTCTTGGGCCATGTAATTTCCAAGGATGGAGTATCTATTGATCCATCCAAGATTGAAGCAGTTATGGGCTGGGAGAGACCTAAATTAGTGATGGAGATTAGGAGTTTCCTGGGATTGGTTGGTTACTATCGCCGCTTTATTGAAGGATTTTCTCGTATTGCTCTTCCTTTAACTCGATTGACAAGAAAGGATAACCCATTTGTATGGTCAGATAAGTGTGAATTGAGTTTTCAAACTCTGAAGCGGTGTTTAACTACTGCACCTGTGCTTGCACTACCAGATGTGACAAAAGAATTTGTAGTATATTGTGATGCATCCAAATTTGGCTTAGGATGTGTGCTGATGCAGGATGACAGGGTGATTGCCTATGCTTCAAGGCAATTGAGACCGAACGAGCAGAATTACCCTACCCACGATTTAGAGCTTACAGCAGTGGTATTTGCATTAAAAATTTGGCGTCATTATTTATATGGTTCTCGTTTTGTGGTATTTAGTGACCACAAAAGCTTGAAATACTTGTTCGATCAGAAAGAGTTAAACATGAGACAAAAGAGATGGGTAGAATACCTAAAAGATTATGATTTTGATTTAAAGTACCATCCTAGAAAAGCAAATGTTATGGCGGATGCTTTAAGTAGAAAAGTATTACATGCAGCCTTCTTGATGGGCAAAGAACAAGAATTGTTAGAAGACTTTCGTGATATGAATATTGGGGTGGCTGTACAAACTCCGAATCAAATGATAATAGGAATGCTGAAGATTTCTAATGAATTCTTAGAATCCTTAGCTGTGGCTCAGGAGGAAGATGAAGAGTTACTAGAATTACTTGATACCCAAACAAGAGGAAAAGATATGGAGCTAATCAAAGGTACAGATGGAATTTGGCGGTTCAGAAACCGAGTTGTAGTGCCTACAAAAGGTGACTTTAGGCGGGCCGTGTTAGCTGAAGCACATAAAAGTTCTTTTAGCATTCATCCTGGTGTTACAAAAATGTACCATGATTTGAAGAGAGAGTTCTGGTGGCCAGGCATGAAACAAGCAATCATAGAGTATGTAAGATCTTGTGTGATATGTCAGAAGTGTAAGGTCGAACACCAGAGACCCCCAGGTCTACTTCAACCTCCGGAGATTCCAATGTGGAAATGGGAAAGCATTACTATGGATTTCGTATCCGGGTTACCCCGTACCCGTTCTGGTTGTAATGCAATATGGGTAATTGTGGATAGGCTGACAAAGAGTGCTCACTTCTTAGCTATGAACATGAAATGGTCATTGGACCGGTTGACTAGATTATACATTGCAGAAATTGTAAGATTACATGGTGTACCTGCAAGTATTATTTCAGATCGTGATCCTTGGTTTACTTCCAGATTCTGGGGAAGTTTACAACAGGAATTGGGTATTGAACTGAGGTTGAGTTCTGCTTATCATCCCCAGACTGATGGCCAGTCTGAGCGTACAATCTAGACCTTAGAAGACATGCTTAGAGCTTGTGTACTGGAGCAAGGTGGTTCATGGGAGAGATACTTACCATTAGTGGAATTTGCTTATAGTAACAGCTATCATAGTAGCATTGGAATGGCTCCTTATGAAGCTTTATACGGAAGACGGTGTCGTACGCCTTTATGCTGGAATGAAGACAGAGATGCAATCCATTTGGGGCCTGAGTTAATTCAGGAAATGAATGATCAGGTGATAATGATTCGTGAAAAGATGAAAATTGCACAAGACCGTCAGAAGAGTTACTATGATAATCGTCATAGGCCACTTGAGTTTCAAGTGGGAGATTGGGTGTTCCTGAAGGTCTCACCTACCAAAGGTGTAGGTCGGATACTGAAGAGCCATAAACTTAATCCACGGTACATCGAACCATATCAGATTCTGGAGAGAATTGGTGATGTTGCTTACCGATTAGATCTTCCCCAATCGTTAACTAATATTCACAATGTGTTTCATGTGTCACAACTTCGAGCGTACATTCCTTGCGACTCCATGATTGTACCTGAAGATTCTATTGAGCTGAAAGAAGATTTGACTGTAGAGGTGGCACCTATTTGTATTGAAGAATATCAAGCTAAACGATTGAGAAACAAAGAAGTACCATTGGTAAAAGTGAAGTGGCAAAATATAAATGGAGTAACTTATACATGGGAGTTGGAATCAGACATGAGGTGGTTATACCCCGATCTTTTTCAATAAGGTACGTTGATTTCGGGGATGAAATCCCTTTTTAGGGGGGTGGATGTAACATCCTTAATATTTTAGAAAAGTTGTAATTGGCGAAAAATATTAATAATTACCCAATTGAATTTATTGGGATTTTTGAGAAATTGTTATTATTAAAAATGTGATTACAAATAATTAAATGTCGTGGAAATAAATAAATTTATTTATCAATTAATTACAAAAGGTTAAAAGAAGGTAATTAGAAGGAAGTAAATTTAGAAGTTACCAATGAAGGTAAAAGGTAAAAAACTTAATTAAAACTTTAAAGAAATTATAAAAAAAAGGGGGAAATGACTAGTTTGCCCTTGTGCCTTAAAATTTTATTACATTTTCCTTCTTCTTCCTCATCTTCACGCGAGACACTCTTCTTATTCTTCTTCCTCAAGCTGTCGTGACTTGCATGCACCAGTGGGAGGTCGATTTTGCGCCGAAACTTCAAGATAACTACGTTTTTGAGACCGTAGCTTCGAGGTGAGTCTAATGGGCCTTTTAAATTAAGCTTTCGTAGCTCTTTCGTTTTCTCCGTTAAACCGAAGAGTCATGCATGGAGGAGTGAGCTTCCGTTTCTTGCTCCTCTAGTGCGTAGAGGCTTGAAAATGGCTTTTTAAAGTAATGAGGATGGTTTAACGTTGGCGGGTTTTGCGTTTCGACCTCCGTAGGTAGCGAAACAATCGTCGGAGGATCGAACGGTGAAGTGGGTGTTGATTTCGGACGTAGGACGTTGAACATAGCGTCGAGAGAACGCCAAGCTCATTAAGAACGATTCGTCGGAGCTCGGAATCGAGGTAAGGGGGTGTTCGGGTTATAATTAATTAGAATAGGTAAATGTAATTGAATTAAGTAAGTGAATTAAATACAGAACTAATGAGAATTACAAGAAATGATAATTGTATGTGTATGAATGTAAATTATGCATGATTTGTGATGATTATGAGCACAATGTGAATTAAATGGTGATGAGTATAGTGGCATTGTGATGACGGGCTTGACAAGTAGGTCGCCTAATTGATGAGTATGCGTTTTGTTGCTGGCCACTTGCATTATGATATGTGAAATATGAATATACATGTGTGATTATGTGGTGTAGGACGGCCGACGGTATGTGCAGCCCCTCGTTTCTGGCTCCCGTGGTATTTATGCCCAGTTGAGCTACCCAGTGGTCAAGTAGGACCCAGTGGTTGAGGTGGAGAGTCAAGTAGGACTCAGTGGACCAAGCAGGGTTCACGGGGTGTCAAGTAGGACCCCCAGCTGAAGGCCGATCCTTTTAGTATCCGGATACTAGGCATCGAATTGATATGAGAGTCAGTTGTGTTATTTGATGCATTGTTAGTATTGTATGATGATATGAATGTGTTTTATGATAATTGTTGATTGTGATTGGCAAATTGGGGATAAGAGAATGAGAATTGAATTCTTGATTGGTAAATGGAAATTGATGACAAGAGGTAAGATAGATAGTACAAACTAAAACTAGTGAATATGCATCTTGTTATTGAATTGCCATTCTATATTAATTATGATACCAAACACTCACCCTTGTTGTTGTTTCTTTAATTTAGTAACCAGTGACAGGGAAGGGGTTGAAGCCCCGGAGATGCGTCAAGTGGAGAATTGATGCCAAGGAGCTAAGGGAATTTATGAAATGAACTATGTGTGTAATGTGTGTTGTGATTTATGGATGTTAAGTCTAGATGTTGTTTGTGTGTGTTGAGTTAATTTGGGTAGTATCACCATGGTCATGAATGTGATGGATAATGAGTAGAATTTGAATGCTATTTGATAAGGATATAAATTCATGATGATGAAATAATGAAGTGTGGATGGTTATGCTAATTTCCTTAAATTGGATGTATGATGGCATGGAGCCAATGTCATTATTATGGCCAGGTCTTGTTTGTATATGTGAAGAGTGAAAGGTGAAAATCATAAATATGCGCTGTTAGAAATTAGTTGATGTGCCAAATGAATGATGAATTTATCAATGATGTAGTTGGTGAATTAGAAACATGATTGAGGGGCATGTTTAGTCAAAATAAATCTCATGTGCATATTTGATTGTATGGCAATAGATGAACTAGGCTAAATGATGTATGTGAATGCTTAGGTTGCTGGTTGGTATGAAAATCCCAGGTATTTACGTATAAACTGCATAATTCGCTTGAGCTAATTGAACTGTCGCTCAAGCGAACATGTCCTGTACTATCCATATAGCCACTGGAGTAGTTTCGCTCAAGCGGATCCAATCTCGCTTGAGCGAAAGATAGAGGAAATGACCACTGTGTTGATCTCGCTCAAGCGAGAAGTGTTTGAGGTATCAGGGGCAGCTACTGGATGTTTTTAGCTCTAGCGGATTGAGTTCCGCTCAAGCGAGGGCCATAGGATTAGATTCTCGAGTGTATTCGCTCAAGCGAGATATACTCGCTCAAGCGACTAAAGATGGAACTAGCTACTGGAGAAACCTCGCCCAAGCGAGAATAATTTGTTTAAGCGAGTCATGTTAGTAAGGTTACTGGAGTTAATTCACTCAAGAGAGACAATCTCGCTCAAGCGAACTAAGGTCTGATGTGTATAGATGTTTTCGCTTAAGCGTGAGTGTGGTTCGCCCAAGCATGGAATATAAACCTCGCTCAAGCAAGTGGGCACTTCGCTCAAGCGAAGATTCCTGATCTCGCTTAAGCGAGTTGGGGCCTCGCTCAAGCGAGAGGCCCCTGATTCCATTTTCTTTCTTCTTTCCTTCTTTTATTCCATTTAAATAAATTCCTTTTCTCATTTTAATTATTTGAATTGATTATGGCTGATTATTAGTTTAAACATGTTTAGTGAAAAATAAATATTATTTCGAATTAAGACGTAATTAATTATGATTGATCGCGAAAAATTTATTGTAAAATTTACTAGAATGAATAAAAATAAATGTAAATTGACCTAGGATATCACAGCTCTGGTCGCTCTAGTTGGGCAGAGGAGATAAGGGTGGTGGATCATGCACATAATTATTGGTATATGAGATTGTTGAGGAGAAGATGGGCCCACATGCATCATGATGACTAACAAAAGAATGGAAATAACGAAATGAACTCAAGCATTGCATCGTTGTATTGAAATTGTGATTGTGTATTGATTGTATAGATCCTAGCAACCTGAGAGGAGGATGAGGAGCTGAAATGGTTAGCAAAATAGGAGTGGTAAAACAACTTAGAATACATGTTAGGAATTCCCAGGGAGATTTGGGAAGGGTTGATTGTGATTGATTAAATTGCATGGGTTGAGTGACAAAAATGACACTCCCCGACTGTTGTGGAGGTACTCACCTTTACAGCTATTTTTCCTGACTTCCGAATTGGACTATACACCGCAGAAGATCATACACGCTTCACATCGAGGACCAACTAGACTCTTCATGGGATGAGGACGAATAGAATAGGTTGAAATTTATCTTCATTTATGGGAGCCTGTATGCCCCTTTACTTTCAATAGGTACAGTTACTGTTGTGACCATGTATTATATATGATTATGTTGTATCTGTTCCACCAAGTCTTCTCGCACAAAAAAAAACTTGCACATTTTTCTAAATTCGTAACCTCTGAGTTGACCAGGATAATCTAGTGGAAGGGATTGTCCTAGTTAACCGAGGGTGTTACATATATTTAATTTTATTATTGTTAATAAAATATTTAAAAATATATTTAATTTAATTATTATAAATATTTAAAAATATAGTTAATTTAATTATTTTTGATAAAATATTTAAAATATATTTAGTTTAATTCTTATTAATAAAATATATTTAATTTAATTATTACTAATAAAATATTATTTTAAAATATATTTAATTTCATTATTTTGAAAAATGTATTTATTAATAAAAATATAAAATAACTTAAAAAATATTTTTAATAAATTAATAATAATTAAAAATATAATTTAAAAATATATTTATTAATAAAAATATAAAATATATTTATTATGAAAAATATAATTATAATAATAAAAATATAAAAATATATATTTTATATTTTTATTAATAAATATATTTTTAAAATATATTTTAAATTATTTTTATTTTATTAATAAATATATTTTTAAAAATAATTAAATTAAATATATTTTAATATATTATTTTATTGATAATAATTAAATTAAATATATGGCTTAAGGGTAAATTTAACCCTTAACCAATTCTAAATTTTGGTATGACCCACTAAAATAATTTTTTCTAGTTTAAGACTCATTTAATAATGTTTTTGTTAGCATTAACTGTCGTTAACAGATTTTGTTAAGTGCCAAGATGTAACAGGTGTCACTAGGACACACATGGCATGTGAGTTAAATTTTCTAATGCTAAGTAAGATAAAATTGATAATTAATTAAAGTTAATTAAGATTAACTAAAAAATTAAAAAACTTGAGAGCGATTTTTTTTTTTAAAAAAAGTTGTTTTCTTCATCTTCTTCCAAGTTGTTTCTCCCAAGCCGTAAAATCAGTGTCTTCTTTCCCTCTCCCTGTCTTTTCCCAATTCATTGCTACGACGCTATTCTCGCATTTCCTTTAATCTCAAGAAGAAATTAATTTCATTTTCCTGGGTAATTTCTCTCTCCACTTTCCCCTCAAACCAAACGAATTAAACGACCCTTGAGCCCTAACAAAATTGCTAGACCACCCAACATGGCAGGCAAACTCCTCGCTCTGTGACACTGCCACCGCGACGCAGTCTTCATCCGACAAAGGACTTTGGCTGGTCCGCTGCCCTGCTTCACCACTAAGATTTGCTTCTTGACTGCTCTGGTTCGGTTCTTCATTATTCTGCTCGTTGCTTCAGAACGAAGATGACAAATGCATAGGTCTCTTTCTCTGTTCTCACTTTTCAGTTCTCTGATTATAATTATTAAGTCATTTTATAATGAATTAATGAGTTGTATCGTGTTGACATCCTGTAGCTTGGTCTATGCAAGGTTATGAAGGTTCTTAAATGAGTTCATGTTCTGTTAAGCCTTTTATTTATTTGGTTGATTCTTTTTTCTCGTTAAACAAACAATACTAAAACATGAAGCTCTCTCTATTTCTCAAGAGAAACTCAACCATGTCTATCGTGTGTTAGTTTTCGCCAAAGACGCTCCCAAATCTGGTCTCTTTTAAGTTCATACAAGCATGAGTACCCATATCTGATTTCATACAAATTTGAAGGAATTGAGTCTGATGGTTGCATCTATTACATTACAGGTATTGGTTTATTCTATTTGATATTTTGGTTATGCATGCAAGGTGTTTGAGAAAAGGTTATCAATATACTGCTGACAAAATCCAAGCTCTTTTGCTCTCGCAGGTGGCGGCTCTGTAGATGCAGTTTAAGCTTTCTGAGCAAGTATTTCTTTGCGAGTTGGATATTATTACTTATTAGTCACATTGATAGGCCTATATGCATGATTAGATTATAAACTTAATCATATTTGAACTATTTTCTTCTTATGTCGTTGTTTTTGTTTTGAGAATATGCCTGTCTTTTGTTCATTGCTTTTCGTTTTGTTTGTTTTTAAAAATTGATGTGTTTTGATTGATTGTCTTAGAATTGATGGAGGGAATGTGGAAATTAAGGAATAGGAAAATTTGTAACTGTCTGTATTTCCGTCAAAGAATCGCCGATAATAATAGAGGGTGGTTTTTTTTCGGTGGTTTGATAAAATAACCGCTGAGGATAATAATAATAAGTATGAATGTTTATTTTAATTTACGGTTAAAAAAATAAATCGTTGATAATAATTTAACAGTTTCTTTAATTTTTGTTTAATCTTCATCAATTAACAAATTTATCGAAGTTATCATGATGGTTGACTCACATGCAATGTGTGAGCCTAGTGGCACCTTCAACTATTACACATCAACATTTAACAGAATCTGTGAACGGCAGTGGCTTAATACTAACAAAAAATTATTAAAGGCGCCTTAAACTGGAAAAAATATTCTAGGAGGTTGTACTAAAATTTAAAATTTGTTAGGGGTTAAATTTACCCTTAAGCCTTAAATATATTTTATAAATAATAATTAAACTAAATATATTTTTAAATTTTATCAAAAATAATTAAATTAACTATATTTTTAAATATTTTATTAATAATATTTAAATTAAATATATTTTAAGTATTTTATTAACAATAATAAAATTAAATATACCTTTAAATATACCTATAAGTATTAAATTAAATTTATATTTACAAGATATTGAAAGGTTACCTTTATATACAGATATTGCCAACTATAATATGAAAGTGACATGTAAACTAATGGTAATGCATGGGGTGTTTAAATTTAAGGTCCTAGGTTCAACTCCTATTAAGGGTTATTTTTTTTAATTTCAAATTTAATCATCACCCAATCAAAATCTGACACGTGTCCTAAATTGTGGTGGTGACATATGTGCTCCTAAGATTGGGACACATGTCTAGACATGTCATGTTAGCAAACAACATTACTGATTTTCTAATGAAAAGACCAAATTGACACATTTTAAAAAGTTAAGGAACCAATTTGAATTATAAAAAATTTTATGGACCAATATCGGAACAACTTAAGAGATAGGGGAGCAAAATGTGTATTTAGCCTTAAATTTATTATTTATTATTAACATTGATATAAGCGTAGCTGCATTTTAAATTTTATTGATGAATAATTATTTAAAAGGATTGATTAGTTATAGATACGTTAATCCTTGAGATACTTTAGACTCCACTACATCTATGTTTTAGAGAGATAGTCAGCAAGTACGACAACAATATATAATAATTTGCACACATAAGCAGCATAACCTATTAAGTAAAAACACACTTTTATAATTAGGCAAACTAATTACTCAATTTTTTTTTTGTGAATATACATCTACATGAATAAGTTGGTAATGATGCATTCTAAAAATCTATTTTGATTAGGTTAATAAATAAAGAAATGGATCTATACAATGTCTCAAAACTGACTTCCTTAAGCATACATTCTTAAAAGGGATTATATCGATCTTATCTAAAACACAGGGGAGAAAGTTGATAACATTTTATGTTGTGATTTTCAAGTTAAATTAACTAAATAACCATACACTTTCAACTATGTTTGTTGAGCATAGGGACATAAATCAATCAAGTTGTTAATATTTATTTAATCTGAGAAGGTGTATTTGACCCTCATATATTTGAAACTCTAGTAAATATAATTTGCAAGCACAGGAATAATATATATAATTTGCAAACATAAGAAGTATAACCCATAAAGTGTTATCATGCACAACACAATAAAAAAAACAACATTGTCTTCTATGTATCATTCATTTATAAAAGCCAACAAAAGACCACATACATTTAAACAAAAAATCTCCCACTAAGATGTAAAAATGGAATTCGCTAAAGGCCTAAATAGAAAAATTTATTTTAAAACCCTAAAGTATAGAACAAGAGCACTAACATAAGGCTTCCCAATCAAGATCCTATCATCATTCTTTAAATTGTGGTTGACATGGAACTCACGCCAGCCTGTACCAAGATGAACTTCTCATGCCTTATACCAATCCAACAAACTTCAACGAGCCACACATCAACACCGCTTTCCATCTTCACACAAATGATTTAAGGCTTGCCTTTGAGAACCACAAAAGCAAATTTTGAAGGTAAGTCCTACAAAAAAAAAACAACAAAGTTAATAAGATTCCAAAAATAAAGTAAGGGGTCAATGAAATAAGACCACTAAACTCAACCAACATTTTTTTTGACCAAGTAACAAAAATTGTGAAGGGGTTCATCATCAAAATCATCAAGGATAATCACTTCTGTATCAGTTTGGATCTCTTAGATTAATTTACAATGATCACTAGGGGTGTCAATTTCATCCATTTATCCATTAAGTATCCAATTCATCCACACATAATCCATCCATTTATAAAATAAAAATATAATGGATTTAATGTAATCCATCATAATTTTAATACATTGGATTTTACTTTTATATTTTTTGTAACACCCCTTCTCGAAAATAAGGGTAAATTTTTTGAGATTTGAATTGATTATAAGTAGAAGAAATTCAATATATATATATATATATATAATGCCGAGTAATTACCCCGGATCATTTAATAACCTATCTCATATATGAAGATATGAGAAAGTATCAGAGTGCTCCTTGGACTCGAGGCCGTCATAAGGGAAAAACAGAAGATGTAATTGAATTTAAGAGTTATTAAAATATATACCAAAAAGAGGATGAAGGATGCCTCATCGACTTGTTAAACAATAGAAATATAATTTCATAATAATAATATCATTCATACATTATCAAGGTCATTAATGAAAATTAGCCATACACATACGGTCTAATTTTCCTACATGACCTCCGAAATCAACTATCATCGAATTAATTCCAAAATAAGCATATACACACCATATGCTATACAAAATGAATACATATATGCCGGCCAAGGCTCACTACATTCCTTCCACATTTACCTTCATCAATCCTCGACCTTCAAAAGAGTAGGGTTTTACATCATACATACATCAAACTTAAAAATGGCAACTAGGAGTGAGTAACATAATCCAAATGTACCAAAGTCATACATTATGATGATATTTATACATATGTGCATTATATTCATTTTTCAAGAAAACATCACAAGCTTCACACACATGATACATCATTCCATCTCAACACAATACATGCCCAATTAAGTATATTCACAAGGCAATATCATATATATTATATCCTTAACATTCTCAATAATCATCACACTTTTGATGTTAGTACCTCGGCTTACTTTCCCTCTATTTAACAAATCATCCATTGCCACCACTGGCTATCAACTAGGCATATCTCCAGCTATATGCAAATGCTCTTAAAGCTAATGCATATTCACAAAGGAATCATTTTCAAATGCGGATTCGATTATGGGAAAACAACAACATAATAAATGTGGGACAAGCATCGGTGTGCTACTATGCCCCTACTGCAGTAGTAAAATGTGTACACATATATCTCAATTCATGCATGTTTACAACATCATACTTTTACTGGTACCAAACCGCTCTCGCCTATCTGTAGCACTAGTCACCCCATGACTTACGGTTCAATATTATGGCTTTACTTGCCAAAGTGCTACGGGACTCCCTCGAACACACATCAAGGGAGCCATGCCCCGTTGGACACCGAGGTAAATTACTCATCACAGAGCCGCTCTCCCATAGGGCGTGCCATATAAGGTGCCTCGTCACCAAACTAAGGGCAGCTTCGTGATTCCCTGAATCACTAGGGAGCAATAACAGTATACCCGTGCACTGGGCCACCCTCCCACTGGGCCTGCTTATTGGAACCCCTAATATTCCATATAAGCAGCGAATGATATGCCATGGATGCAAATGCCGATCAATGCACTCTCACACTATGCATCCTAAATGTCACTCAATTAATCGTCCATTCATGACTACCACTTAGTGGATTTCAATATTCTCAATCTTTACCAATTCTCATTGGAGCTCACACACATAGGCAGTTAGTGGCAATCATATTTATCAATTCACATATACCTAATTGGGATATTTCACATCATTGATTTGAATTCAAACATGGTCTCAAACCATCATGACATATTTCATCAACATATTCAACATAATATCTGATCTGGTCTCGATACCAGTACCAAAGTACGGGCATCACTTCATCCGTTCTGTGTGCAGTACTGACTCAACAGGTAAAACTTCGGACTGATAAGACCGTATAGGCGATCTCCCTATACTGGTATGTTTGTGTTAACACCTTACATATTAGATGGAATCCGTTCTCCATATCAGAGACGTAAGGGATAATCATAAGTGGCTTAGGTAATAGCGTTCATCCCCATTACTGGTGTTGGGAACATTTCCCCGAAAGATGCATTTTACACCCCTTAAGCCACACTTGTCACCCACATCAACGTGTAAAGCCGATGTGGGGGATCTCCAAAACATCAAGACCGACCTTCCCTCACTGGGATACCGGATAATCATACTGGATACATACAACACCGGTATAAAACCTTAGTCATCCTTTGACTCTAATGGCTAGTCCACACCGGATCGTTGACTCTGGCTCAGACTAGTTATTATCATATTCATCACCCCAAATACATGCCACATAACATCAATCATTCTAAATGCACTCAAATCATGAAATCATTACATCTTCCACACAAGCAATCATTAAGCACAATCATATACACATATTTTCACATCATCAATGGATGAAATCATGCATTTAGAATAGTTACCCCCTCCTACCTCAAGAGAAGTAGTAATCAACGCGGTCCAATGATTCTACCTCGTTAATGGGGTTATTTCCTACATCACAATATATCACATAATTATTTTCTATTCAACCGCCTCGACTTAATGTTCATATTCATTTACTTGGTGTTTTCCAGCATCTTAACTTTCATGTCCCATTTATTTCATTCATTCTACCACAACCACCACAGTTTAGGCGCCTACATTTATTATTATGCAATTTTAATGTCAAACCCATTAATGGGTTCCCATATTGATGGTTCCCAACAACCATCATCAATTTTTAAGCTTCATTAATGGCTATTCACCATTAATAACATCATTTCATCTCACCAATAACAATTTTCTAACACAATAAATGCTTCTCCACTCATATTTTGTATTTCCCCTAAATCATAGGGTTAGGGTTTCTCTAAAACACAACAACACTCATTAAATCACTTTTCCATCATTAAAACCCAAAAACCCATAGTTTATACTCTTGAGAAATAGCAAGAGTTTACCTCAAGAGAATAAAGGAGTGGGTTTTCCAAAGGGGAAATGGAGCCACACGAAAATGAGGAGAAAGAAGGGTGAGACTTCAAGCTCCAAGCTCTTTCAAGAACGGAAATGGAAGAGGAGAAGAGAGCCACCACCCTTTTGCATAGGGTTTTTGAAGAGAAGTAGAAGAGGAAATGAAGGAGAAGAGTAGAGAAGAAGAAGAAGCAAGGTGTTTGTTAAGAGGGACCAAGAAGCTGACGGGAATAAGAAGAGAAAAATGGGCCATTTGACTTTATTTTTAATCCCCTTTAAAGATTCATTGTTTTATGACAAACAGGATCTTTGTTTGGGCTCAATACTTTATCTAAAAATTATTCCGAATACATATTCAGATTCCCAATAATATCCTTTACAACCCTGACCAATATCATCCCAATCAGAAATACTTGGTCTGACACTTATATTTCAACCGGGCTCATTTTCAGCTTATCCGGTTCCAATAAATTATAAATAGTTCCCAAAAATCTTAATTTATTTATTCCCAATATTTTGAAACATTAAATTACCCAACTATAATAATTTAATATTTATCTCCTTAATTAATCTTTTATTTTAAAATTCTTACATTAATTTTTATTTTTTAAAATTTATAAAACATAAATAAAAAAAGAAAAAAAAGAAAAAATTTGGAGGGTAAAAAAAGAAATTAAATGAAAAAAATATAGAGAGAAATTAAAATAAAAAAATTAGAGAAAAGAAAAATATAAATTAAAATGTAAAAATATATAGTGAGAAAATAAAAAAATAATTAAAAGAAAAAATTTGGAGGGTAAAAAAGAGAAATTAAATGAAAAATATGGAGAGAAATTAAAAGAAAAATTTAGAGAGAAAAAAAAAGAAATTAAAGTATAGGATTCATAAAGTGAGAAAATAAAAAAAGAATTAAAAGAAAAAAATGGAGAGTAAAAAAAGAGAAATTAAAATGTAAGAATATGAAGGGAGAAAATAAAAGAAGAATCAAAAGAAAAAAATTGGAGGGTAAAAAAATTAAATGAAAAAAAATGGAGAGAAATTAAAAGAAAAAGTTTAGAGAGAAAAAAATTAAAGTATAAGAATATAAAATATAAAGTGAGAAAATAAAAAATTAAGAAAAAACACATTATTTTTTAAATGGATGGTTGGATATCCATCTACAAAAAAGATATTAATGGATGGATTGGGTGGATTTAGTTAATTAAAGTTATGAATTGAATAGATATTTTAAGAGTTTTTAAATGAATCATAAATGGATTAATGGATGTATTTTGTCCATCTAATAAAATTTAACTCAAATCTTATCCAAATCATCCATTTGACACCCATTCACATAAATGGAAAACGATTAGATTCATCGATAAGATACAAAAGCATCAAAGGACAAAAATGATTCATAAAAAATAGAGAACATAGTGAATCAAATAAAAACACTAACCACTCGATTGTCTTTAGAACTGAGCAAAATTTTTCGTGGTTCATCATCAGAATCGTGAACAATAATAGGTCCACTATCAATTTGAATCGCGTATTTTGGGTTACAATCATGACAAGAGCAACTTATCTAAATGGATGAAAAAAGTGTAAACTATGTATTTATTACAGTAAAATGAAAGTCCAAGAATGAAATATTGCGCAACCATGCAGATGAGAAGGTCTATTGCCAATAAAGAATTTAGTGGTCACTAAGATGTCCAATAGTTGATAACACAATGTATGGCAAGCATGAAACTTAATATAGATTGAATTTTTATCAACTTTCCAGTTTGTAAGTAACAGATTAAGAGTGTTGTAGTTCACCCCAACAAATTAATAGTTTAATGCAATATTTATTTTCAGAATTTCATATCAAGAGGCGGTAGGAAGTTCCCTTTGTACAGGTAGCATATTGTTAGAACTTTACCTATCACAATGTTTTTTAGTACTTCAACTTTTGAATATTAAAGTCATATTTTACATTAGCTCGGGGAAACATTTTGTCTCGCATCTCTAATTTGTTTGTTTTGATTAGAGTTGGCTTGTTAAGCACAAATCAGGCTTAGTTCTATTATACTTGACTTTTAGTGCAGTTGGTAATTCAAGGAACCATATATTAATTCCATGAGATAGAATGAAAGTAGTCATAAAAGTGGTGGTCCAAAAGTGAATCTAAGCATAATTAAGCTAGTCATATCGTATCCACACAAATTATATTTATTGTCTTAGAAGCATATGCTTTACTTGCACATATTCGTTTAACTTACAAAGATTTTGTTGCATTTAATAAAATTGAAATAGTTATAAATTTGACATTTAACTATCGATACTCAATTTCCAGGGTGTAAATTCTCCTAAAGCAAATGGAAAAAAATAGGAAAAAAAAAATACCAACCCCTTCCAATGCTATGAGCAATCACTCACTTGAAAATCAATAAAAACAACTTCATCAGATAGGAAGGAAGAAACTTCAAACAAAGAATTTCATTCCATTAATAAACACTACAACCTCATAAAAAATAAAATACAAAACTTAGTGAAGTAAGTTCAAGTAATGGTGCCTTAGTTATCACCACTAAAAAAAAACCTTTTAGCGACGGAAGGAATTGGTCGCTAATCAATGGAATGGCCGTCGCTAAAACCATTAGCGACGGCATCTCAGACGGGACAGAGGACGTCGCTAAAACCCTCGTCAAAAACACATCAGCGACCACATACATGCCGTCGCTACCATATTGACGGCGTAAGGCCGTCGCTAAAATCGTCTCTGCCCCAATAACTCCAGCCGTCGCTAAGTGTTGCCATATAGCGACCTCAAAACCCCGTCGCTACTAGCAACCACCAGCGACCACCATACGCCGTCGCTATAGGTACTCATGTAGCGACCACTGAGGTCCGTCGCTGTTTTTAACAATACAGCGACGACAAGGTCCGTCGCTAGTGGTATTCATGTAGCGACGAGAAGATCCGTCGCTATTGGTATTCATGTAGCGACGACAGAATCCGTCGCTAGTGTTAAACATGTAGCGACGACAA
The DNA here is from genome assembly GCA_037962975.1 of Clitoria ternatea. Classification (NCBI taxonomy): domain Eukaryota; kingdom Viridiplantae; phylum Streptophyta; class Magnoliopsida; order Fabales; family Fabaceae; genus Clitoria; species Clitoria ternatea. The sequence continues at coordinate 27,714,350 of CM075672.1, read as the reverse complement.
CATCCGTCGCTAGTGTTAATCATGTAGCGACGACTAGATCCGTCGCTAGTGGTATTCATGTAGCGACGGTCCTCTACCGTCGCTAACTGGAATTTTTAAATTTTTTTAAAATTAGTTCAATATTGACTGGTTTTGTTAATTTAACTTTATAAATGTATTAATATTTTGTATTTTGTATTGACTGATAAAATTTTATAATTAAATTTAAATAATTTTTTTAAAATATTAAATTATTATTAAAAACAAAATAATAGATTAAATTAATTTATCAAATAGGTTGAAATATTAATGATAGGTACAATAAGGCTTTTTGATTTGAATGTAATTACCAATAAATATTAACATAATAAATAAAGAATGACAAAATAAATACTAAATGAAATATAACATAACTAAAAATCAAATATACAATGTGTATAAATAATAAAAATACAATCATGGTGGTGGGGGATCCTGGGGTGGTGGTGGGGGCGCCTGGGAAGTGGGGGGAGGTAGCCTCGCCATCAACTGCATCAGTAGCTCCTGCTGCTGAGCAAGTTGCCATCGAGTCTCCGCGTGCTGCTCCTCAGCCCGCTGTCGGTCCGCCTCGGCTTTCTGTCGGTCTGCCTCGGCCCGCTCCAACAACAACTGCCTCTGACGTCGCTCCTCCTGTAGCTCATCGTTCAGGTTTTGAATTACCTGAACAACCTCAGTCGGAAGACCAGAGGAAGACGAAGAGGAAGGGGTCTTCCCCTTTTTCGCCAGCTGCGTGCCGACGCCACCCAATCCAAATACCCTCCCTTTCTTGTTCACACCGCCAACAGCCTCCATATAGATGGCGTTGTCGTCAGAACAAGATAGGGTGGGAGGAACCTCCCTTTCAGGAGTGGAAGCCACCAGGTCCGCCTCCTTCTCGGCCCTCCTGGCCTGATACGCCTCCTGTAAATTCAAAAACAATGATAGGATTAGTAAGCTGCTTTGTAAATTATAAGCATGTGTCAGTTAAAAGTAAATACCGCTAGATCCGTAGTCTTCTGGTTTACCCATGCACCGGCTTTGTTCTTCTTGGTCATTTGCATGACCTCAAACAAAGAAGGCTCCTGGTGCTCCCTCTGCTCCTGTGGTGGACAAAAAACATTGAGATTATTATTTGTAAACATGTAAGATGAATCATAATAGAAATGTTTAACATAAATATACTTACAAATCTTTTCTTGTGCTCGAGGGTTGAAATGCTACCCCCAGTGTAAACCGAGGCTGCAGCATCGGTGGGTCTGTTGGCCCTGTTCCGAGCACTCGCCTGCTGGAACGGGACCCCGCCCCACTTCTGGACCATCCCGTCCCAATGGTCCTCCGGGATCCAACGAGGGCGCTCACCCTTGTCCCTCACCTTCCAAAGGGTACTCTTGATGATTTTGGAGGTCTTTGTGGCAAAGACCTTCCTAATCTCATCAATCATACCCTCCGCCCATTGGTAATCACGCTGTAAAATGAAATGAGAAATCAAAATTAATAACAGGTCTATTTTACAAATCAAGTCACAACAAATGAGCTAGGAACATACCGAGAAGGTGTCAAACCACCTATCTTGCACAACCTTCCCAGCATCTGTCCAAGATATATATGGACCATCCCACTGGGCCTTCAAAACCTTAGTAATCGCTTTGGTAGTGCGACTACTATCAACAAAGCTGTAATGACAACAATTATGTTAGGAGTAAAACAACACACAATCTAGGGAGACCCCTAAAATTTCAGCAGAGTCTCCCCTGTAAATGTAACATTTCCAAGTTTAAATAGTTACCCTGTTACAAACAGAAGAGTGCCCAGTACAATTCAATCTATACAAGTACTAATTAAAGTAACATCCAATAAACCAACAAGTCTTTCCACTAAAGTATAATATAAAGTATCATACAAATAGCATAAAAGTATTTGAGGTTTAGTCACTTACTCGTCTCCGGCCGGCACGGGTACCAACATGGGCAGAGGGGATGCCGGAGGTGGGGTCGCCTGATGGCCATGGTCCTCCAAGCCACCAGCTCCAGGACTCTGCTCTGGGGTGGTCAGTCGGGGTGATGGGGTGGTCTGTAGTGGTGGTGGTGGTGGTGGAGTGGTCTACTCTGGTGGTGGTGGTGGTGGTGATGGAGTGCTCTGCTGTAGTGGTGATGGAGTAGTCTGCTGTCCTGGGGTGGGAGTCCCCTGCCGGGATGTCGGGGTCCTGGACCCACCACCCTTACTGAAGGGCAATCGACGTCCCGTCATCTGTGGATAAAATCATGAAAAGAAAGGTTAGTCTCAGGATATATATATATAAACCTATGTAACATTTTGTTTAACGACTACATACTCTGTGTCTGTTTCAATTTCAAATTCCCCCTCAGTTTCAGTGTCACTGTAGTTATCTGTTTGAACAAGTTCATCAGTATCCAAATCAGCCCTAGACCGTTTTGATCGAGAGACAAGGTCTTTGTCAATGTGTTCACCCCCCGTAGTGGCGAGTGTCTCATCCATTATGACTGGATCAATGTTGAACAACAAATTGGCATCATTGAGCTCGTGTGGTGCAAGCTGATAAGCGTCGTCGACCTGCTCGGAGACATTGTCAGTGATCTGACTTCGGGCCTTGGCCTTGATTACTGCATACCAGTCCCGATGTCCTCCCAGGAAGTCGGTGTAATAAACCTGCTCAGCTTGTTGGGCAAAAATGAAGGGATCAAGCCCTTTATATCTACCATTCTTCTTGACCTCAACTAAGCCGTAGTTGTTGTCAACCTTTGTTCCAACACCGATTGTGTTGTCGAACCAATCACATTTGAATAGAACAATATCTCTTCTTAGTCGTCCAGAGAACGAAACTTCAACAATCTCCGTCAGCACTCCATAAAAGTCTTCTTCCAACTGTCCGGCGGTGCCTTTAACACAAACCCCGTAGTTATGGGTGCGCATCCCTTCACTCCATTGAAGAATATTAAACTTGTAGCCATTTATGTAGTAAATAGGCCATTTTTTAACAGTTTTCACCGGCCCCCAAGAGAGGGCTTGGAGTAAAGAATCTTCAATATGGTTGTTAGGGTCTTGTATCTATGTACAACATAAAAAGTAGGTCATCGTTAGATAACGGGAGTTAGAAGCAAATAGGCTTAAAAACACTTGGTATACGGGTCTTACGTGTTGCGCGAACCAACCAACGAACTTGGATGACACCTCACTATGAATTTGGTCATCAGTTAAATCATTTTGCTCAAGTTTTAGCATATCTGTGTATAAGCTATTCAACGGAAACAAATTTAGATACTATAAAAGCTACGTTAAGAATGTATAATATAACTTCTATGACTTACTCAATAAAGGGTTCCACTTCTGGGCAATTGAGAAGAATGTACAAGTGAGCCGCCTTTCGATCTTTCTCATCAATGTAACATTTTGTGAGCCTGCCCCCCGGGTGACCAGGATAGTTGAAAATCGATGTTTGTTCATCAAACCCTGTACGGCTGGCTACCCCAAGATTGCGGGGAATTCTACTCATTCTAGTTTCTATCTCCGTCGGAAAATAGAAAGAAGCAAAGGTTGTCATTTCTTCGACTAAGTATGCCTCACAAATTGATGCTTCAACGCAGGCTTTGTTCGACACTTTATCTTTTAAAGAGCGTAAGAATCTTCAACATCATTAACAAGATGGTGTTAAGTTAGATGGATAGGTATTATAAGCACGATTTGCAAGGAAATTAAAGAGTGCACCAAGCATTCACCTTTCGAATGGATACATCCAACGATACTGCACCGGGCCACCAACCAAGGCCTCGTACGGTAGATGGATAGGCAAATGCTCCATGGAGTCAAAAAAACTTGGTGGGAAAATCTGCTCCAACTTACAAATCAATACCGGGATAGTTTTTTCCATCTTCATAAGTTTCTCCACAGTCAACGAAGTAGCCGTCAACTCCTTAAAGAAGTGACTCAACTCCACCAACGGTTTCCAAATAGGCTTCGGTAAGGCATGAAATGCGTACGGGAGTAGTTGTTGCATAAACACATGGCAATCATGACTTTTCATGCCAAACACCCTGCCCTCCTTCACATCGACACATCTACTCAAGTTAGAAGCGAATCCGTCAGGCAGGGTCAACCCATTCATCCAAATACACACAGCAATCTGTTATGGTCTAGTTAAAGCATATTTTGTATGGGGTTTAAACATTCTTCCACGTCCCGTATCCCTCAACTCCAACTCCTTCCTGGAACACCAAATTGGAGGGTCTAGAGGACTCTTCTCGTTGTCCTTTGTTCTCCCTTTGATGTCCATAACAGTGTCAAAAATATTCATGAAAACGTTACGTTCAGTGTGCATGACATCAATGTTGTGTCTTAACAACAAGTCTTTCCAATATGGCAAATCCCACAAGACACTCTGCTTCACCCAGTGGTGTTCCTTACCGTAACCCGCAAACTCCTTAACACTCTTGTCCCAGATGTAAGGATACTCTTTGACCCTCTGCCAAACGCGTGCACCAGATAACCTACGGGGTGGAGGTTCATTAACAACCTTGTTCTTCTTAAAAGCGGTTTTGTTCCTCTTAAACGGGTGATCCAATGGTAGAAACTTTCTATGACAGTTAAAGAAACTTGTCTTGCCACTAACAGGGAGTGATTCCCCCCCGGTATGTTCCATACATACAGGGCAAGCAAGCTTCCCAGACGTGGACCATCCAGAAAGCATACCGTAGGCCGGGAAGTCGTTAATAGTCCACATCAAAACAGCACGCATCATAAAGTTGTTCTTCAAAGACGCATCGTATGTCATTACCCCGACATCCCATAATTGTGATAACTCTTCAACCAACGGTTGCAAAAACACGTCTATGTTTGCCTTTGGATTTTTGGGTCCTGGAACTAGTATAGATAGAAACATGACCTCCCTCTTCATACACATATCAGGCGGCAGATTGTATGGGGTCAGGATGACTGGCCAACAAGAGTAAGCTCTTCCGTATTGACCGAACGGGTTAAACCCATCAGTACATAAGCCAAGTCTTACATTGCACGGCTCGCTGGAAAAGTCCGGATATAGCTCATCCAAACACTTCCATGCTTTCCCGTCGGAAGGATGGCAAAGAAAACCCTCTTGTGTTCGGTTCAGAGCATGCCAACGCATGTGTTTTGCCGTGGACAATGAGGCATACAGGCGTTGAAGACGCAGTGTTATAGGGAAGTACCACATTTTCTTCCTGGCCGTCCGGGTTACCTTCCCTCTCCTTTTAACGGTCTTGTAGCGTTCCTCATTACAATGCAGACATTTTGTGACACTATTGTCTGCAAACTCATTTCTGAACAGCATACATCCACCAACACAACACTCTATCTTCACACAACCCAACTCTAAGTTTGCCACTTGTTTCTTAGCACGGTACAGGTTTGCTGGCATTCTGTGATTACTAGGCATGGTGGAACCCATCAGATTGACCATCCTATCAAAACAACCTCCAGAAAGATTATAATCTGCCTTTAGGCTTAAATCAGCTAGGGAGGCGGATAACTTAGTGTGACTGTTGCACCCGTCCCACAATGAAGTCTGAGCCGCCGCCAACAAATCATAAAATCTCTTCACCTCCGGATTAGGATCCTCCTCTACATTGTCAGAGTCCCCATGACCTGCTTGGTCATTATGTTCCAGCATACGCCCGGTAGAGGGTCCAACATGATCCATCACCATTTGTTCTATGTTGTATACGTATCCCTGTTTCCTCCAACCTCGTAGTAAGACTGTTGCACGGTTACGTCTGATGGTCTACGTGGTAACTGCTCACCATGGTTGTACCAGCAGTGGTATGTTTCCATGAACCCTTTCTCAGTTAGGTGGCACATGACATCATCCGCGTATTCAAAACTCATGCATTTACACCTTGAGCACGGACAACGGATCTTCTGAGTCACTTCAAATTCAGGCGTGTTTGCCGTAGCGAACGGAATGAACTCCAATAGCCCCATCATAAACTCCTCAGTCACTCGCCGATTGCGATCTAGTCGGTTGTACATCCATCGCCGATTTGCCGGTACCTCCATTTATAATATCTAACAAGCACGATTTCTGTTACGTTACACGTTTAAATTGTTATTTAACTATCGGTTGTGAATCACTCTATCTCTTTGATGTTGCAAATTGGTGGGGCCCTATCCCATTCGGGATGAATATGCAACCATCCGTAACCCATCCCATAATTATATGTGGTCTATCTTGAGTTGAATGAATGTTCATTTGAAATTTTGGCAGCATTTCGCATTGGTCCCTGAGTACACAGAGATACGTACGGTATGAAACACCACACGCAGACATGCACCCTGGGGACAATACGAAACACCATAACCGAAATTTCAAATGAACATTCATTCAACTTCTCAAGATAGACCACATACAACATTGATGGGTTACGCCCTATAGGTTACAAATTCATACCAAACTGTCCAACCGGGACAATTCAAGATCAAACACAACACGGTACATCGACCGGTTGTTTTGAAACTTGAACGGGAATCTAATGGGTACACACACGACTAAACCCTACATTATTAAAGTTGAGTTTCATTTTTTAAGTTCCCTAAGAAAGGGAGTCTGCCAAAATTTTGGCAGAGTCTCCCCTGTAAACTAGACATTTCCCAAATTTACAAACGGCCTGTTACATACAGAAAACTTCCCAGTATAGATAAATAAACATATCATACGCATTGTATATGATATTCAGAGTTACGAACACCAAATCATGTTATCAATACATAGAATCAATGCCTAATGAGATGTACTCTCTACTAACAAACAACATTACACATGCATAATAAATCATGTTATCAGCACACAAAACTAATGCCTAATGAGCTCTGCTCTCCACTAACAAACAACATTACACATGCATAAAAAATCATGTTATCAGCACACATTATAAACACATCAAAACCAGTTCCTAATGAGCTTTGCTCTCTACTAACAAACAACAATTAACATGTATACATATATCGAGAAAGTCAGTATTAGGGATTACCTAGGGAAAAAAGTGGGCGATAAATACGGAGCTGAAGAGAGACGATCAGAGACCACGCGTGATGTGTGTTACTCTGCATGACAAACCAAGAAGTCGTTAGACAGTTACAAGTAGCAAGGAAACTAAACAAAGAGAGACACGCAAAGCAAATTATAGATTACACAGCAACGACTTCTTAGTGATCTAGACACTTGGGATCCACGTGAGAATGAGTCCATGAGACACGCAACAGAGACTACATTTGCATTATTAAACATTCTAAAGAAATTTATAGAAGTGATCAACATGCAAGCTCAAGTATGCATTTGAAGTCTTATAATCTTGATTTTTAATTATCTAGTATGCATTTGAAGGCTTTATAGGGATATTGCAATGAGAGAGAGAAAGAGTTAGTGGGAGCATGGTATGCTTATTTGCACAATGATTGCTCCCGTGGCTCCTAAACTTTATCAAGTGGGTGACATTAATTTTAATCAAGGGTCCAATGATATCTTGGACCTAAACATACATTTAGCCTAAACATACAACTTATTCAATTCAGATTCATTTAGCCTAAATTTGTATTATCTGACTGTATATGCACTTGAACTTTCATAACTGTCGCAACCTAAATCGCAACGGCGCGGCGAGAAAGAGAGAAATGGTGTGGAATGAAACAGGGAGTCGCCACCAACATTTTTATCCATAGGAAAAACATTGGAAAAAACTAGGTTCAGTAAGGCACTGGTTAAAAATTGAGATTCAAGTTCGGGAGTCGGTTACGAGTAGGGAAGGTATTAGCACCCTACATCGCCTGTCAAAACAGTACCAAGATTGAAAACGCGCAACATAAATAGCCTTACAAAAGATATTTTATTTCTTCCCTTTTATTGTTGTATCTTTTTTTTATTTTAAAAAAAACGACAGAATGGAGTGAGAGAACTGTACAAACATAGAATGTCGAAGCGAGGTCAATGGGACATTTCATACGAATTAAACTCAACTTCGATATAAGACAGAGAAGGGAAGAGAATGCTAATAAGGCATCACGCCTAAATTATACATCCTTGAATAAAAAAACCGGGATAGGAAAGAGATAAGCGGGACGTCCCGTCCTAAGTATCCCTTCCTTATGAGCAAAACTAGGGGGAAATCAACAAGACGTCACGTCTAAATTGATTTTCACGGAAGTGACCAAAAAAGAACATTTATGAAAGAAACATGAAAGTAAGGAAATAAATCAGCAAAAAGGAATAAGAAAGATGGGCCCGACAGGAATTGAGGTCCTGCTCCTACGTATTCTTGAATTATCAAGAAATCAGGGTTACGTAGTTCTGAGTGTTTTTTTTTTAGGAAAAGATTAGGAAGATATTGATGGGCATCATTTTAGCGAATAATCCATACAAAGCGAAGTGCTTCGCACGTGCACGGATCCTATAAAGGTGGTGTAGACGGAAGTATTTTCCGTACGACACTGACTAAGAACGATTTATTTTGCTTTTTTTATTATTTAAACTAGAAAGAAATCATAGGAATATTTCCTATTATTATATTTTTAGTACAAAGCAAAAAAAGAAAGGTAACAGAAGCTATAAGAGAGAAAAGAAGACAGTAAGTTCGGAAAAGGGAAGAAAAGAAGAAAGATGAGTGAAAACTGAATGGGAGAAGAGAAAACCGAGTGTAAAAAATAAAAAAATGAGTGAAAAATAAGAAAACCGGGTGAAAAATAAGAAAACCAAGTAAAACTATGAAAAATCCGAGTGGAAACAGGGAAAACCGAGTGAAACAGTGACAATATGAGTGAAACAGTGAAAATTTGAGTGAAACAGTGAAAAATCCGAGTGAAACAGTGAAAAATCTGAGTAAAACAGTGAAAATCTGACTGAAACAGTAAAAATCCGAGTGAAACGGTGCAAATCCGAGTGGAAATAAAGGAAACCGAATGAAAAGAGGATTACCGAGTGAGAAGTGGACTGCCGAGTGAGACTGACTGAGGAGAGGGATTTTGGACAGTGTGGAGCTGGCTTAGACGGTGTGGTGTGGGTTGGAAGGAGAAGAAAGAGGAAGCTGGACGGTGTATGGGTTGAGAGGACGGATTGAAGTGACCGTGAGGTGTGTGTGTGGTTTGGTTTTTAGAGGAGGAGAGGAAAGGGAGAGTACGGTGGGAGAGAGGGTGTATGTAGAGTGAGAGATGATGGAAGGAGAAAAAGAGAAGAATTGGTGTGAGAGAGAAGAGAGCACGAAGGATTTTTTGGCAGAGTTTCCTCCTCTGAATGCCTCCTCCTTAGCTGCCCTCTGCCTTGCCTATTTATAGGCTGGCTCGAGTGGAATGCCAGCTCAGGCTTCCACTCGGTTTGGGTAGTGGGGGGACAACGGCTGGTGGGAATTTTTAATTCCCTCCACCTCCGCCCCTGTCTGCCACCCCCTGTCTGCCACTTGGGTAGTGGAATCCAGGTCAGCAAGGTGGAGATCCGAAAGAGATGGTGGAATTCCGAGTGAAAATAGTGGAAAACTGAGTGAGAATGGCTCGGATCCATACTAGGAGTCAAATCCGAGAGAAAATGGTGTAATCCGAGTAAGAATGGCTCGGATCAACCTTCCAATCAGTATTCATCCATACTGGGAGTCAAATCCGAGTGAGGATGGTGTAAATCTGAGTGAAAATGGAGTAATCCGAGTAAAAATGGGGGAATCCGAGTGAGAATCACTCGGATCACCCTCTCAGTCAGCATTCCTCCACATTCGGAGTCAAATCCGAGTGGAAAAAGGGTCGGCCTTCACTTCCTCTCCACAATCCGAGTATAAAATGACTCGGAACCGATTGAAAATCTAAGAGAGAGACTCGGAAGTTGATTGTAAAGGTGGACTCGGAATCTGTGTGAGGGTGGTGAGCCAGATTTGGGCGAAAATAGGCTCGGAATTGAGTGTTTGAAGAAGGATAACACAGAATTGATTTGAAGAGGGATGACCGACTGTAGTGTCACTCGGTTCCATCTTGAAGACTGGCTCGGAATTGGTTAGAAATGAACGAAGATTGACCAAGAACTGACTGGAGAGAATGATGACTCGGAAATCCGTAAAAATGACTCGGAAATGGGTAAAGGAGGACTCGGAATCTGGGTGAAAAAGAAAGGGATTCGGATGAGTGAAGATTGACTTGGAATTGGTCAGAAATGGCTCGAAAATAAACTTCTTCACACTCAGAATTAGAAATTTGAATTTCTTCACTCGGAATGGCTATGACAGGGAAGCTTTCCACTCGGAATTGATTCATTCTGAGTAATTCTACTCGGATTTGATCATGTATGTGTCATTCCGCTCGGATTCCCCAACAGGAGCCTATTCCATTCGGAAATGCTTCATTATTACTCGGTTTTTGATCATTTCTGAGTAGTTCTACTCGGATTTGATCCATTCTGAGTAGTTCCACTCGGTTTTGATCATTTCTGAGTAGTTCTACTCAGATTTCTCTTCAACAGTGGCATATTCCACTCGAATTTGATCTGTTCCGAGTCCTTCCACTCGGAAATGATCATTTCCGAGTCAACCCTTTTTTTTTTTAAAAAAAAAATTCTTTTCATTTGCGGATAGGCTGAAATAGGTGTTCACAATAACTCTAGATCTATATTTAATGGTCATCCTTGTTCAATGTTAAACTCTCCTCGTTATTCCCCCTTTTTAGTGATCATTTATCCCTCCAAAGTAAAATACTCTTCTAATTGCCTATTCTCTATCTAACACTACAAGAATCGTATGAGATAGCATAAGGGAAAAAAAACCAACATTATGACCAAAGCAATTGATGCTACAACCATTTTACCTCAGATTGGAGACCTAAGCAAAAAATTGATCTGAATGAGTGAGCCATCAATAAGGAGAAAGATAAGATAAGACAAATCTTATATGAAAATAAAAAGATTGTGATGAAACTGAGTGAGTATAAATGGGATATGTGATTTTTTAAATCTGATTATTGAGTTTGTATTCTCGCTCAAAATGTTAAAGAAACTGTTTAAAGGCATCTATAACAAAGAGAAAGTTAGATAAAATAGATCTTATGTGAAAATAGAGAAGGTTGTGATTAAGCTATTAATATAGGTTGAATTTATCTCAATGGCCTACTATCGAGATTATAATAATCTCTCATTTCCTGCTAGCCTTTTAACAATGGAACCATACACATGGAAAGTATTTAGATGCATTGCCAATTTTCCAATTCCATCATTATATTTTAAAGACAGGTGTCTTTGTAAAAAAGAACCCCTATCTGCTTGTCTCCAAAGTGAGAAACTAGTTTATCATTAGGAAAATAATTACATATCATTTTCATACCTTTTTTTTATTCAAATAGTTTTTTAACTTCATATAATAATAAGAATCTTAGGGATGAGGCTATGACCCCCTCCCGCCCCCAAGAAGATATGTCACTATGTATAATAAATACTATAAATAATATCATCATACCTAAAACTTACAAAAAGATATACATAGAAAGGGAAGTGGTAGTTTAAAAAGAATCTAATATGAACCAAACACTATCAATGTCATTTTTTTATAATCTGAATAATCTTAAAATCAATTTTGGATCTCGAAGTATCAAGATACCGTTACTGATCTTCTGTTACCAAAGAATGGAAAGCATTTAAAATTGGATGTCAAGAAGGATTCCATAGTAAATATCACTTTATTGTCATTGCAAATTTTCCATTTGTGCATATTGTATACTTGGTTGAGGTTAGAAGTATTTAAAACTGGTTATCAAGAAGGATTTAAGTGTTTATTTGCATGCTTAATTTTTATTTTGACTTCTCAGAGAATTTTACTAACTTAGTTGTGTTGAAATTTTCTCATATTCTACTCAATTGTGATTTCTAACAAATACTGAATTAGAGTATTTTCGTTACCTTGCGGGAAATATTCCAAATGAAGCTGAGATTGTAGAGCTTGTGAAAATTGTCCAAAATTAGAAGGTGTTATCGATGGCGACTTTGACAAGAATTGCTAAGGATAGTTGGGGGGGAATCTAATTTTCACAGAATTACAAAATATCCCAAAGAAGGGAAATTGCTAAACAATGAAAGAATAAATGAGAACTAGTTCCAGAACTTGATTGACAGATAAACAAATCAGGGGACAAGGCAATTAGAAGTCTTTGAATTTGAATGAATTATTTAGTAATAATCTTGTTTATAAACAACAGTGAAAATAAAAGATTTGACCTTTAAAGGGACCAATTGATGTGAAAATAGACTTGTCCAATTCGAAAGAAGCAGTAAAGGGAGATGCAGAGAAGAGTAACTAGAAATTGGATTTGCAAGATGAGTCTTAAATCTAAAGTCTCAAGAGACCATTCCTTTTATCTCAATTATAAGAGAGATGGATTGAACCTAGCCAAAACCAAGACATTTAAAAGAAGTATAACTGTGAGATTAAATTATGAGGCTAGCATGTGAAGCATTGACTACATAATTCGTTAGATATCAAACCATACGTCGGATAAGTTGTTGTCATAAATAGGTAGTCTATAAAGAAAAAATGGCCATTTAGCAATTAAAATAACATTTTTTAAAACCGAATTCCCAAGACACAACCTCCTTTTTAAGATCATCAACAAATCTTCCCATTAACAAGTTGGTCTCTAGTAAATCAACTCAGCCCCTAAATAAAGAAAATCTAATAATAATCTTCATTGTCTGATCAACAACCATTATAATGCAAAAGAAGAGACAATAAAATAGGATACTAGATAAGATAATCATATGTTAAACAATAATCACAATCATTTGAAACATGCCAACCAATATATACCAGGGTTTTAACTTTTGACACCTACTAATAGATAGTCATCCAACACATCCTGCATATTTTTACCCCTCCCAAATTCCTTTCCTTCAAGATCGGTCTACAAATGACCTCATGAAATGAATCTCAAATGCATATACCAAATATACTTACAAATGCACTTATCACCTGCTGCAAGCTACTGCTAAGAAATGGTGTTGTACACCATCAATAAAATCTACTACTATAGAATATGAATGAACCAACATAAAAACAGATTAAATTATTTTTGAAAGTGATAGAGAAAACTAATTATAATTTTTTCTTTACAAGGTCTAATCATAGATGGAATTTGAGAATCAATAAAAGAAAAGAAGAGAAGAGAAGACATTCATATATCTTGGAGATGGGGTCCGTGAAAAAAATAGTAATGAAAATAGGAAGAAAAAAGAGACCATTACCTCAGAACCACTAGGGGATGAGAGACCGGACACTTCGAGAGTGGTTGCAAGTTAAGGAGGTCGAATGCGACGAGCGAGGAGTGTGAGACGAGCGGGGAGTGTGAGACGAGCGGGGAGTGTGAGACGAGCTTAAGATTGAAGGGATGAAGGGAGCCTCGCCGGACGGAGAATGGTGACGTTTGGGGAGGTCGCGAGAGAGGGAGGGAGACGGGTGCAGGAAGTCAGAGGAGGGAGGGGGAGTCAGGGAGAAACAGAGAAGGGGGATTGAGAGCTAGGGAAAATAATTAGGGCCGACTGGCCCTATGAGTATGATTAAAATATTAGCGACGGCCATAATCCACCGTCACTAATACCCAGAATACTAGCGACGGTATCAATCCACCGTCGCTAAATCCCTTCTTAAAGTAAAATAATGGAGGGAATAATAGCGAAGACTAAACAATTCGTCACTAATCCCCAGAACACTAGCGACAGTGGGTGATACCGTCGCTACTTTCCCCTCCATAAAGTAAAATAACGGAGGGAAGATCAAAAATAATAGCGACGACAAATACCTCCGTCACTAATCCAAAGGATACTAGCGACGGCATCACCCCACCGTCGCTACCTGCCCCATGTTAAAGTAAATAATGAGGGAAGACCGACAATATCAGCGACGGCCACATTCCTCCGTCGCTATATTCCCTTTGTTAACCATAGCGACGACTAAGACCTCCGTCACTACTACAAAATATAGCGACGGTCTCTACCATCGCTACTATTTGGCACCAACAAAAACCATGGAGGGAAACCAAAAAAGGGGGAGCTGAAAGATAGCGACCGTACTAGCGACGGTATTTTGCAATTTTTAGCAACCGCATCCGTTTGGGGTCGCTAAAGGAGTCGCTAAGAATTTTTCAGTCCCTTTTTGTTTAAGTGGTCGCTAATACGGTCGCTATTTAGCGACGGAAGTAGGTGGTCACTATTTTGTGGTAGCTGTTAAGGGTTTTTTTAGTGGTGTATTTTGATGTCTCATCATGAATAATTATATATTGAGAACACAAGTGAAGAAGAGCTTTTCAGAATAGCAATACAACAAACGGTAATTTAGATTGACCACTAAGATGTCCAATTGCTGATAACTAAGATGTCCAATTGTTGATAACATAATATATAGCAAGCATGCAACTTAATATACATTGGTGTCAAAGTATATGTCACTAACAACAACAATTTATCTAAACGGGATTAGAGCACAAAAGTGATTCACACTTGTGAATCCTTTAAACTTATTGGTGTATTGGGCCGACTGTTTTTCATTGAACCTTCACCACGCCTTCCTTTTTAACAATCTTTTCTCCCCTTCCTTATATCAAAACCGAATAATAAACTTTTGGGGCTAAGAGAAGTGAAAGGTTTCAAAATAAGATTAAACATAAATATTAATGAAATTCAAAATTAAATATTAGATAATGGTGATTCCAATTCTGTATTTAACGTGAATAAGCTTAAATGTTTTATTAAATTAGAAATTAAATATTAAATAGTGATAAATATTAAATATATTGTTAAATATGAAATAATGTCGATTCCTGACCCTTCAGTTTACATATAATAATAATTAAGGCATCCAACAATTAAAAAGTATTGAATTAATTGATGTTTTAGTTCCCAATGACACTCTCATTCATCAATTATAAAATCCTTCAGTTTTTTTGTTAATGCTATCACATATATTTGACTAACATAAAACATAAATAATATATATAATATATAATATCACTAGTGGAAAAAATGGCTTTAATCACGGTTAAAAAAGGCTTTTAATCACGGTTGAACAACCGTGGTTAAAAGTGGGCGTGGTTGTATATCAGGATATTTAATCACGGTTGAACAACCGTGGTTAAAAGTGGAGTGGATATAACCACGGTTGCCCCTAACAACCGTGATTAAATGTACTGGACCAAAAAAAAATTAAAAATCGTGGTTATCATCTTCACCATTCAGAAACAGCAAGAACACAATGAACACCAACACCAGAAATAAGAAACGCAGCAAGAACGCAAGAAACAAAAACAGAAGAAAAGTAAATGAATGAAACAAGAAATGAAGAAAAGTAAATGAATGAAACAAAATCAGAACAACCACAAGAAACAAGAAACAAGAAACAAGAATGCTACTGCAAAACGAAAAACACAATATAAATCTAAAATGTAAACCTGTAAATAAGCAATGGCGTGCGATGGGAAACCTGTAAATGGCATATGAAAAATAGTGAGAAGTCACATAATAAACAAATCTAGAACGTAAATAATGAAATGTAGATGTAAATGGAAACATGAAAACAGAGAAGAGAAACCTTACAGAGAAGAAGGAGAGAAAAGAGAGTTAGGCGCGCTCATGAAATTACGAAATTTAAAACGAAAAGGAAGCTATAATCACGGTTACACAAGGAACCGTGGATATATGTATAACCTATAACCACGGTTATGAGAGTACCCGTGGATATATGTATGACATATAACCACGGTTACTCCAGGACCCGTGGTTATATATATGTATGACCTATAACCACGGTTACTCCAGGACCCGTGGTTATATATATGACATATACACACGGTTGAACAAGGGACCCGTGGTTATATGTGAAAATCTTATTTTGGCATTAGAAAACACCATAAAAAATTTTAGAATTTTTAGAATTTATTTGGTAGGTAAAGTAGAAGCCTAAAAATCCAAAAAATAAGCAAATAAATCACAAAAAATAAAAAATTTTGAGAAAACAAGGGTTTTTTGAAAATCTGAGCAACCCCAACTGGCGTAGCGAGTTGGAATGAATGCGGATTTTTTTTTACCCCAAAATCATATGCAGCAATAAGGATTCTGAGTTTTCTAGCTCAAGTTATGCTCGTTTGAAGTTTGCCGATTTTTGTCGTCACAAAATTTTTGTATCTCTCACTCAAAAATTTATTTTTCAAAAATTCCAACTCGAATGGCTAATAAGTACCAAAAGAAGTCATGACGCAAAAAATCAGATCAAAATTCCATGTTTTTCTATTTTTTTGGATTTTCCTAAAAATAAGGTGAATAATATTTTGACATATAACCACGGTTGTCAAACAACCGTGGTTATAGACACACTTTTAATCACGGTTGCCTAACAACCGTGAATAAAAGTTTTCCCAAAAATTTCAAAAATGCCATCTCGTTTTGACATATATCCACGGTTGTCATACAACCGTGATTATAGAGACTTTTAATCACGGTTGCCATAACAACCGTGATTAAAAGTTTTCTCAAAAATTTCAAAAATGCCACCGCGTCATTTTTAATCACGGATACACACTAATCCGTGATTATACCCCCGTGGTTGTATCCATTTTTTCCACTAGTGTATATAATATATAATATATAATATATAATATATAATATATAATATATATGGTTTCAGTAGGTGATTTGAGGTTTAGATCTTTGCTGTTTTTTTTGTAAATCAAAGGCTATATTAGTTTTAAATTTGATATATTTGTTAAACTATTTTGCATGTTTTGTTGTCAATTACGTGTTTAATATATCAAATAAAATAATATATATATATATATATATATATATATATATATATATAATATAATCCTAATATAACTATATCATGATGAGTTTCAAAGTTACCAATGAGTTGATCAGCAAAAGGATAAACCACTAAATTAGATCACACCCTTATATCTGTTGACTTTCCAGGCAGCTATAATTTAGTGTGAAGATCCTTAGCAAAAATGTCTAAGAAGTTGTCAGCCTCTCTATTAAATAGAATAAATGATGCAAAATCTGATTCATCCACCACCCTTAGATGAATACAATACCTTTCACAAAATAATAAAAGAAAGTTAAATTACATAAACTAAAAATAACCAACAATTACATACCTCATAATTGAGTAATGTGTTCTATAATTTTTACAATAGAACATATCTCCATCAGCCTAAACCTTGAATGGATCAAGTCTTGAGTGATTGAAAACTGAATAAGTTTTTAAAAAGGAAATACAACAACATAGATACAACATTTAAAGTGTCAAATAAAAGAACTTTAATGACCAAAGCAAAAATTGGTAATTCTTGGTAATTGAAGCTCCTGACCAAAGCAGTACATGTGTTGATGAAGAATTCTTAGTAATTCTCATTCAAGAAACAACAGACCAAAATGAACTAATTAAATCCTTTATATTAATTTAATATTAAAAACATATTATTGGGTAGGAAATTAAGCATATACTTGTTAGATATATAAAAAGGAATAAAGTGACTCACTTTCCAAAAATGATTCCTCAAGTTATTTATTCCAATGATGAAAGAAAGATTCAATTTTATAATACCTATAAATTGAAACTAAGGAAAGCAAAATTATCTTATTCTAATTGAAATTTTAAGATCTCGGATAAAAGAAACAAAATACAAAGGAAAACATAATAATATACATGAAAAAAATATCAAACAAAACATATTCAAACTATGTACTGGTTATAACAGATAATAAAAGAAAAGAAAGAAAAACAAAGAAAAATGTTATATAGGGTCACTTATCCATAAATAGGAGAAAGCTTCATTTCACAAAGGCTTTGTTGTTTATCATAATAATTTAGGATTCAAGCAAAAAATACACATATAACATTTTTTAATGAAACTATATATATATATATATATATATATATATATATATATATATATATATATACTTATAGCTTGAACATACAAAACCATATTCAATATTAAGACTAACTATATATATAAAATCTTAGACAAAAACAATGTATGCTAAATGTATATATGATGATACTCAAGGTACTAAACCAAATATTTATACTAAAAGTAATACTATTTACTCAAACTTTCAAGTGAATGAGTCGACCTTTGAATCACAATCTTTCAATCACGAACAATTTATTCTGCCAAGCCTTGAAAAAATGAAACACATAATAGCAAAATAAAGACACCGGCTCGAAATTCATTTTAAATAAAATAGATGAATGAACTCACACACCTACTAAAAAGGTAACAGATGAACGAATGCGTCTACTGATAGAAATGGAAGGGAATGAAATTGTTCATATCCAAATTATTGATACACTGAAGCAAGTTTCCCCTAATATAAAAAAAAAATCAACACATTAAAATAATAAGTGTTCTCATGCATATACTGAAGAAAAAATGAATTCACTAAAAAATACTTACCTTTAACAATGATAAAACATCAGGGTTGTAACATCCCGGTTTATCCAGAGGGGGCTTAGAGTAGTGAGCCTAAAAAGGCTTGATGTGTGTAGATAGTCATTTGATTTTGTATGTGTGTGACTTCGACCAATAATGTGTTGATTGATTTATTTGTGATGAGAACCTGGGCTTCGGCCGGCGTTGTCATGTATTATATGGGGGCGATGATGCCCCAATATGTGGATTGATATGATTTCATGATGATATTTATAATGGTATCTTTAATGCTGAGGTTAGGGAACAAAAATGAGAATGACTAATAAAAATGATAAAAGTGATGGATAAAATTTATTTGATAAAAATAAAGTCAAAAAATTTGATAAATGTTAAAGTTATAAATTAGGGGATAATAGTAATAATAATATTAATAATAATGATAATAATGTTAACAATAATTCATTTAATAAATAAAATAAAATTTATGATGATAGTGATGTGATGATGAATAGTAACCATATCTAAGAGAGAGAAAAAAGAAATCCCGATAGTTTTCTCAAAAAACGTACACGTCAGAAAATCGTACTAAAAGTTGTGTTGGGAACCACACCTGGAACCGGAATGAGCGACAGAAAGTACCGGAAGCTCTGAGATGAGAAGAGTGCTCTGAGACTTGAGTATCTGTTCTAAAATATTTTCTTAAAGTGCCCTTTAATATTATCGAGAGCCAGTTAGAACCCCGACCCTCTCGTATTTTACACGAGCCTAAGTAAAAAATACGAACCCATACCTACCTCCACTATTTTTGACATAACTCTATCGCCCGATGTCAAAATTTAGCGATTCTTGTCCTTAAATTTTCATATCAAAAACCACAAAACCCAGTTCTAAGCCCATCAAGCCAAGTTTGTAAAATACTACACTAACTTAAAATTTATTCGGTTTGACTTACCACTTTTCAGTATTTTGAGCTTGTCTCTTCCATACGATATCAAAATTGAGGGATTCTTTTTTTAGTTTCTTAACAAAATTATCTACAACCACCAAAAATTAATTCCCAGCCGTTTGGTCCTAGTTTTTATTTTAAAACACTACACCTGATTCACGTCCAATTTCGGTAGTTTTCGTATTTTGGCAATAACTCCCATTTCCAATATCAAAATTCAACGTTATTTAGCTTGTTGAAAAGGAAAAAAAAGATCTACAACTTTGATATTAAGCATTTTCCAAATTTTCTTTCTAAAATTAATTAAATAGTTTGTCCTCTATCCCTTAAAAACCTATCAGATTTGCTCTAATTTTTAAATAATTTCCTTGCACTTTTTATGACAAATCTGAACCCAATGTTGTTTTATTCTCTTTTCATGTTTCCAAGCATGCAATGTCATGTCTCTTACACATAACTTCCCCATGTAAAAGTACTCTTTTCCCATTGGTTGCATGGTTTCCATCAAATCACTTAAATCACTTAAACTTTTAAAATTTAAACTTGCAAGTCTCTCTTTTTTTCCTCCATGGCGACACACACCACTCTCTCTCTCTCTCTCTCTCTCTCTATATCTCTATAAGAGGCCCTCTTACTTTAAAGGGGTCTCTCCAAAAACTTGTAACACCATTACACCCTCTCTTCTCATCTTTCATGCATCTTCCATCTCCCACCATTGCTATAAATTTGCAAGCTTTCTTTCCTCTATCTCTTTGCTTGGTTGAGACCACCTCTAATCTTTCAATATGGGATTTTTCTTCCTTCCAACTTAAGGAGCATTACCATCATCATCCTTGGAGCCCTTGGAGAAGCTAGGAAGCAAGCAAGGAAAGCAAATACACCACCTTTTCACTCTTTCATGTGAATCTCTCTAAGGTAAAGGGAGACTATGCATTAAATCTTGTTTTCCTTGTTGTATGTTGATCGCAGTGATGATCAAGGAAGTTTGACTTGCATGCATGTTGGTTTTATGGTTTCTTGGTTATAGATCATAATGCATGTTGATATTTTAAAAAGATTTTGAATGCATGCGTGTTATCTTTGGCATTTTAAACTTGGGAAAATAATTGCATGTTGGTTTCCATGGTGTTGTAGTGTTTAAAACAATTTTACATGGTGGTTTTAAGTTGGTCGTGAGCACCCTAAGTTGGCCGTGATATTATGGTTTATTGGTTTAAATCATAATGCGTGTTTAATGATTTTGAGTGATTTGATAAATATATATTTATGTGTGTGTTGCTGGAATTTTGATAAAAAATGATGTTCCATGAATTTTTGAGTAAAAATTTGTGTAGGTGTTTATTCTCTTGATAATTAGGTTTTTGGGTGCATGACTATGTTGGCATTTCAATATTTTAGTGAAAACTTTAAAGGCATGATATTCTGAATTTTTTTTATACTTATGTCTTAGTAAAATTTTAAATATTAATGCGTTGGTGTTTATGAATATTAGTAGAAATAAATATTTTTGTGCGGATGGTGCTAAAGAAAAGATTTTATGTTTTAATACATGGGAAATCTTGTGTATGTGTTGTTGCCATATCATATTAAAATAAAAGGAAATAAGTGTAGATGTGAAATTTTAAGTCATTAAGATGTTTGTGACAAATACTTCAAGGCAAGAACACTTAAACACCCAACTAATAAAGGATAAGAATAATAATGCATGCTGCATTATGAAATTGTTTTGGCCAAGAGGGTTATGAAGAAAACTAGAGCATACAACGAGGGGTATGCTAGAGGATATTCGCATCTGGTCCATGAGAAGGACCTAGGGAGTACAACTTGGTCGGAACCCCTATGGCCTTAGAGTTGCGCCTGGAGGCAGCAGTATTGATGCAAGCCTGGTGTACTTCTACAAGGGCGGAGTGTAACTATGATTATGTAAAGCCAAGTCCCGTTTGAAATGTGATCACAAGTTATTGAATGAGATGGATCCATGATGTGTAGGACATGCGTGTCCTTGGTACCCTGGTATTTTGGAGGACTTGGTGATTCTGATCGCTCTAGATGTTATGCTTCCTATAGTAGATGTACTATGAAGGGAATGACGGGGAATTGGTTTTATTGATATAGGCCAACATGTATCATGAGACTTAATGCTAGACAAATCATAAGACGCCTAACTCATGCATCTCATTATGTTGCTAGTGGTTTAAGATATTCCTTTTATAAATACATACTAGCTTAATCTTAACTGCTTATGGAATAAGCCCTTGCTTGAAAACCCTCAAGGTTGAGAGTCTATACTCACCCCTCTAGTTGTTTGTGTTGTTTGCCTATAATCGATGGCAAAAAGGACTAGGAGACCGGGAACCGGAGTTTGAAGACCAGTAGAAGACCCACCGGCTGGAGATTGTTAAGCAAGACTTGAGAAATCTGATCGCACCAGAAGATTTAGTCTCAACATAGATGTTAGAATGTAATTAAATACTTAATGAAGACTAAATGAATGTATAAACAAGGGGCCTACGTGGCCATGTTGCTAAGTACTATACTCGAGTAGGATAGGACCATGTAATAATTATAGTATATATTAGCTGCTGATGTACCACTGTTTTTCATAATGAAATTTTTTTACTCCATCTTTTTCTAAAAACTCGTAACCTTAGTTAAGTAAGACAATCTAGAAGAAGGATTGTCTTAGTTAACCGGGGGTGTTACAGGCTCTACCGCCTTGTTATTTTGTGTTTAAAATTATTGATTAATCTAAAACATTAAGCAGCCCGCCTGTATTCTTACTCCCTTTTCAATTTTGTTTCTTTAGATCCTCGTTTTGTATCTCTCTCCTCTTATATGAGAGTGAGAGGGGCAAATCTGTGCCGTATAACCATACATGGGTGGTTGAGATTAAAAGTTTTTAAAAGTCACATGATCACTTAAAAGGTCACATGACTTTTTAAAAACTCACATGATTAATTTTAACCATATAACTATTTTAAAAACTCATATGATTATAATCTCAATAATCTATTGTATGGTTGTACAATCCAGATTCACCCCTTTCACTCTCATATAAGAGAGTCTTTCTCATATGATATGCAGTTCATCTTTATATTTTCAAGACTAAAAGGAAATTTAAATATAATTACTATATTGCTTACAGGGAAAATCCAAACGGTAGGGTCTTATAGTAACCCCAATTACAAGCCATAAGCAAGTTATTCAAGTTTGTTTTATTTTATTTTTTTAATACTTTTGGTAGAGGGGTATTATGCATTAATGTGGTTTAATATTCTTCACGCAACAACAGAAATGTAGTTGACAATTGCCACCAGCATAGCCACGGCTAAAGCAGTTACGGCTGCAAGATTCAGTGCAGGCCTCTATACAATCCGCCAAACTCAGAATTGCGGGTCCTGTGATCCGTTAACAAATTAACTCATGAACATCATTGAATAACTAGCTTATATCTGGTGCAACACATGGTTTTTTAAAATAAATTCATAATTATATATATAATACTTTAAGACTATAATTACTTTTCATTTATTTTTATTTGAAAATTTAATTGTAAAAAATGAAATTTAATATATTAAATTGTAAGTAAAATATTTATATATTAAATATTAGGTGCAATAATAAATAATAAATATTATTTAAATATATAGTTTTTTCAAAACAATCATTTTGATTATAGAGTTCTTTTTATACAGAATTAAAAATTAACCTTTTAATTTTGCGCTTATAATTTGTTTTATGTCTCAAAAAATATAAGGTAAAATCTTTTAAAAATATTTTAAATTAAAATTTTACATATTTAAAATTAAAATATTTGAACATGAATATTTTAATCAATAATTTTATTATCGTTTTTTTTAAAGAAGCAGTTGTGATGTTAGAAAAACGGGGGATATATGATGCACCACTGGATCTGTCCTAAGAGTATTGGGTTTAAGATAAAATAGTCTTTAAAAGTAATGTGAAATTACCCAACAAGAGTGAACCTCCTATCTTATTTTTAAGAATTATAACTTACAAAATATATAATAGAGATTTATACAATTATATCATAATATTTAAAGACAAGAGTCTACTCAACCTTTACATATATTCCATATGACTATTCAAAAAATTCTATTGAAAATTTTGTTAAATGGGTAGACCAAATTGTTTCTTCAATAAATAGAGTAATTATACGAAGACAAGAGTACAAAATATTAATTTATAATGTTAATTGTTAATATCATTGTTTTATAGAAGAAAGAGAGGTAGAGATGAATTTAATCTCTATTTATTACCTGCAATTAGGACCAAAAAGATGAATACAATTCCAAAGAGAAAAGGTTGATACATGCGAAGAGCCATTTGAGGAATTACACTTTAAAACTAAGCTTGTATATATTTCTCTTATTTCTTGTAATGCAGATGAATAACAATGGTTCTTATATAGATGTATAGCGAGATAGTTTAAGTTTTTTTTTTTTTTATGTGAGAGAGAGTATAAGTGAATGCATGCATAATTACTGAAATGGAATTAATATTAGCAAAGAAATCAATCTAAAAGAAGTCACAATTCAGACAAAGAATCATCACCGGCCTCCATATATTGTCTACCCTTCTTTTTCATGAAAACACGAAAATAAGTTAAACTTAGCAAAGTTCACAAACAACAAAACAAAATGTATCAACGCTAATATAAGTGGTAAACATTAGTATTAATTTGACATTAAACAAAAATAGAAAATATATATAGAGGTAGGTAAGAGTATTTCTTATTCCAAATGAGAATTGATTAAGGTGGGATGAACAACGGGAGAGAGTGACTTTTGTAACGTCCTTGATTAACTAGGATAATTTTTCATACTGAATTTGCCCTAATTAACTAAGGTGTTATTAATTTGTAAAATTTATGTAATTTTTTTTTGTACAAAGAGGATATAGTGAACTAAAGCATTGTTACGTACACTAAATCGTCACATGGTCTCCAACAGTACTTATATACTCTAAAAGGAAAAGGAAGCACGCAGGCTCCCACAAATACATACTTCAATAGAATAGCCCGATACATAGAATCTAAGAGAAATAAAATCCTATCCTTAATCTTCATCGGAGGAGGAAGAGGTGTCAGAACTATCTCTGCAGATTGAATCGGTCCTTCAATGTTTCTTCTGACAATACTTCCAACGTGCAACTTTAACTAAATCTTTTCCTGTGGGGCTCGCTTCAGCATATTTCCTAAGCTCATCATGAGTGAATGAAGGTACACATGCCGGAGGAAGCTACAAAAATGATCCTTCTCAACTCTAGCAACGAGATGATCTAATGGTGAAGGCTTAAGCCTTTCTTCTTCTACCTTTTCTTTTGGAGACTCCACGGGTATGGTAGGAGCTCCCTTAGGGTCTTCCTCACTAGTCTCATCCATAGTCGCTTCTACTACCATGTTTTCTAGTGCCTCCTTATCCATGGGCTCATACTCAGGGGTAGGAGAACGGGTTCTTACCCTTGGCATGAGTAACTCCTGTTCTACGTGGAAACTCAGCTCCTCTGTCACCGATGGGAGGTTGTTTTCTAGTAGATGCTTATAATCTTCCAACCGTAATGCACAAAATGAATCTCCATTGTATGTATGGAACTCTCAACCACTTCGATATGCTTGTTGAAGGGAGGTAATTCTATCTGTAGTTCACTAGGTTGTACATCTGCCTCTTAAAAGACTGGGAAGAATTCGACAGGGACTTCTTCCTTGATGATAGGTAGTCTTCCCTCAAATGATGCTAATGCACTACCTCTACGGGATCTCCAAGAGCATTCTTCTATGATGACTTTTCCTTTCAATCTCGTATTCATCATTCTAAAGGAACTATGTGATACCCCTTGTTTTCTGCAATCAGTCTAAGGACTAAAAAGTGATGTCGTTTTGTGTGTTGTGAAAAAGTTTGGGCTTTGGCCATTTGATTTTTGTGGTTGATGTGTTTGCCGACTGGGGAGTAAATTAATGAACAAGGTTTTATCAGAATGATTTATTAGAAGAAGTAATAATTAGATATTACATTAATAAATACAAATAAACATAAGTATATGAAATGAATCCCTGTATTTTAGTCAGTATGGTAAAATGAGTAATTCTTGTTCTAGGTGGAAACTCAGCTCCTCTGTCACCGATGAGAGGTTGTTTTCTAGTAGATGCTCATAATCTTCCAACTGCAATGCACGAAGTGGATCTCCATTGCATGTAAGGAACTCTCAACCAATTCGATATGCTTGTCGAAGAGAGGTAATTCTGTTAGTATTTTTCTAGGTTGTACATCTGCCTCTTAAAAGACTGGGAAGGATCCGACAGGGACTTCTTCCTTGATGATAGGTAGTCTTCCCTCAAATGATGCTAATGCACTACCCCTAGGGGATGTCCAAGATCATTCCTCTATGATGACTTTTCCTTTTAATCTCGTATTCATCATTCTAAAGGAACTATGTAATACCCTTCATTTTCTGCAATTAGTCTAAGGACTAAAAAGTGATGTTGTTTTGTGTTTTGCTGTGAAAAAGTTTGGGCTTTGGCCATTTGATTTTTGTGCTTGATGTGTTTACCGGTTGAAGAGTAAATTAATGAATAAGGTTTTATCAGAATGATTTATTAGAAGAAGTAATAATTGGATATTACATTAATCAAGACAAATAAACATAAATATATAAAATGAATCCCTATATTTTAGTTAGTACTGTAAAATGCATTACCAGTAGGAACTATTTTTGAGGATAGACTTAGAACCCAAGGGTCAATGTTAAACCTTTGATGAGTGGTGGAAAGTGGAGGATGGTGGGATCCAGCTAGATTAAAGAGGATTTGTACTTGTTTGATGATGTAAGGAAAAACTCAGTCCCACTTAATAACCATATGCATATACTTCCCCATTTTTGGCTGAATAATTGGTACCAATATCTGATTCGAGCCATTTTGGTCCCAAGGCCTTCGTATCGAAACATACTACAATTCTTATGAAGACACCCAAGCCCAATTCTGAACTAGTCAATCTCAATTTGCAAAAATAGCTCACTGATCCATAATTCTCTTGATTCACTTGGACACCCTTTCGTACTTTGGGTATAACTTTCTCCATAGTGCTTGGAATCAAATGATTCTGTTTTTAAATTTTTTGTATTAAAATTTTCTACATTTCAAATAAAGACCACGAAGGCCAATTTCCAAACACATAAATCCTAGTTTTTGTTTGAAGTTGTTGGACTTGGAAATCCGTTTGGCAACTGCACCCCTTTCGTATTTTACTTGTAAATTTTTCTACCGTTATCAGAATTAAGAAATTTTTGTTCTTAAATTTTTGTATCAAAATTATATACAACTTTTATAAAGGCACCAAGAACCAATTCCCAACCCAAACTACCCAATTTTGATTTTAATTCACTAAATCGTAACCTGGTATACCACCTGGGTAGCATTCACTATCTTGAGCATAACTTCTGCTTCGGCTATTGGAATTTAATGATTTTTAGCTTGTTCAAAACAGGAAAAAAAGATCTATAACTTTTATGTTGAACATTTTTTCTAATTCTCAACTAAGCTAAATGGTATTTCTTGACCAAGAATCTGCTCTTTTTTTCCCTACACCTCACTATTCCACTCACTTTTCTAACCAATAAAATTTCAACACCTCCACCACTTAACTTTCCTCTTATTGCCTGAAATCTCCATTCTTTTTTCTTTATAAACACATATTTCATAGATCAAAGCTTTCATTCTCTTATTTCCTTTCCCTTGGCCTAAATGCTCTCCACCTTTTCTCTAAAAAATTTTACAAAGTTAAGCTTATTTCTCTTCACCACCATGCAACCACCGTCCACCACCCTTGTCCGGTAACCACCACGACTCTAAAAAGCCTCCATTCATATAGCTTTGAGAAGATAGAAGCAAGGAGGAGAAAACTCTTGGAGGCACTCTTTTCTCTTCAAGGTCGTGAGCACCACAAAAAGGTAAGGGGAGATTCTCTCATCATAGCTCATAGATCTCTCCATGCATGGGTAGGTAAGGATCTTGTTTAAGGTTTAACAACAAGGCTTTTCTTAATGTTTTAAGGGTTTGGTAGTATGTGATGTTTTTTGAAAAAAAATGAGTTTGCATGGTGAAACAAAGCCTTGATCTTGGATCCTATGGTAGCCATAGTTTTGGTCATGGAACCCCTTTAGCTTGACCATGTTTTAAAGCCTTAAAAATATATTTTTGAATGATGGGAACTTGAGTTAAGGGGGTAGGCCGAATGGTGCAAGGACTTACATGTGTTGCATGCTGAAAAATTTGGCCTTTCTTAGCTTGTATATGATTCTTTTGGCACCTATAGTTAAGATCTCTTTTTCATGTGTGAAGTTTGAATATTTGGAGCTTGTTTTATGTTGAAACCATGACCTTATGATTGAGCTATGTGACGTCTTTAATTTTTGTAAAGTGCTTGTGATTATGCTTGAAAACTTAGCCTATTTGATGTTAAATTATTGCATACAAAAACTTGAAAATTTTGGGCTTGTTGTGTGACATACCTTGTGGCTGTTTTATGGTCATTTAATGGTGCAAAATATTCCTTAAGGTTTCTATTTGGAAAAAGCTATAAGGATCCACGAGTGTCGGTGTGAATCCTTGGCTAAAAACGTACGAAAACACATATAAGTGAATGTATAAGGGAGGACAGGCATGCTGCCTTTACTTTTTAATTTATTGCACTATATTTGGTATGTAATATTATGTGTGGCAACTGCCCAAAAGGAGAAGAGATTGATGGTGGCGACGTTATGCAGAACTTCTCCTTATTTGCGGTTTAATATATATATATTTTAAAACAAGGAAAATATTACCATTTTTGAGAATATGTACAAACCTAAATCCTGGACAGAATTTAATTAAGATTTTATTTCATAAATAAAGTACTTTAAAAATTAATGACTTTTGGCTTTGTAATCACTTGAATTGGAGTTTTCTAGCAAGAATATAGTAAAGATAAAGTTTTTCGACAAAACTGATGAGAAAGAAAAACTTACACCCATTTTCATACCTTTAAGTAAGAAATACTATTTTGTGTAGTTAGAAGGAAAATTTCATCTTATTGGAATGAAACTCAAAGGATTTTTAGCTCTAAGGCTGAAGGTATAAAGTTCCGTGGCAATTAAATATAACAGAACAATGTTTACCAAACAGTCTGATAAATTTACACGACATACCCAATTTTTGTCTAAAAGTACTTAGTTTCAAGGGAACCTTAGATTTTAAAAAAGTTATTTTTCATAACGTCTATTTTCAAAACTAAAGGAAACAGAGCCCAAAATTGAATCTTATAACAAGGCGATGTTTCCACTAAATTGGTAAAATTAACATATTTTACTATGTTTTTGATGTCTATTAAGTTTGAGTGTATGTAAATTGATTAACAACAAAAACCTTAAAAATTGATAAATTGTTATAAAATTTCTCAAGTGTTGAATTTCTAATTTTTTTAGCCTCGATCTTAGTACTCATAAAATAAAGAATTAGACTGTAACTGAGATTCAGGCACACAGATTGAAGTCTTGTGATTCTTTTAAGTTATGGTTACAATATTCATTACCCGACACATTAAGGACAAGGACACCAGGCGTAAAGATTTCGTATGACACTCGGTTAATAAGAACAAGAGATTAAATGAAGAAAATGCATATGACATCTAGCACGTGAGACCGAATGATGAGTTGGATTGTGAAACCTAGAGCAATAATGATAGGTACATAGAGGGCATGAGCATCCCGATTCCTTGGGAGAATCTTAGGTGTACAACTAGGTCAGCCATCCAATGGTTCGATGTTACGCTCGAGGCTGGACAGTCCATGGAAAACCTGGTGTGCTTCGACAAGACGAGTATCACTAGGGCCATGTAGTGCCAGTTCTGCTTAGTTATGATCACGATGAGTGTGATATGGATCCATATGATTTGGGACACGTATTTCCTTTACCCCTATTGGTTACGAAAACTTGGTGAGCTCCGATCGCTCTAGCGTGAATATATATACCTCCCAGTAGACATACTATGGAGAGGTGATAATGGTGATGAGACCTTGGGCCCCATTGCATCCTAAAACTTAATGAAAGATAATTCATAAGTACAAAAAGCTAAACTCGATTAGTATAGAAAGGCTAATGTCAACTGCTATGATGTATACATGTTTCCTCAAAGTGGATAAGCAAAAGAAATCTTTTGTTCAAAGACTTTCAAAGTTATC
The DNA here is from genome assembly GCA_037962975.1 of Clitoria ternatea. Lineage (NCBI taxonomy): Eukaryota > Viridiplantae > Streptophyta > Magnoliopsida > Fabales > Fabaceae > Clitoria > Clitoria ternatea. The sequence goes on along the minus strand of CM075672.1, from coordinate 27,684,751 downwards.
TACTTTAGGAAACTCCTCAGAAATATGTCTCTGCAATCACTGGTAGCACAGTACTCACAGAGACCAATATCCTTCAAGTTGAATCATGGCCTCATCTTCTCAGGTTGATTACTCTCATGAGTAAAAAGTACAAGACCTATGGCCTTATCTTCTCAAGATCAGCTCATTCCTGAAGGAGCATCATCAAATAGACCACCTGCTTTCTTTGGTGAGATTACCCTTACTGGAAAGATAAGACAAAAATGTTCATCTAGTCTACTCAATATTCCTTGTGGGGAATAATCATCAGAGGTGATGAACCAGCTCCTACTGATGACGAAGGAAAGCCTATCCCTAAAGAGAAATGGGCTCCTACTGACACTAAAATGATGGAGTCAAATGCTAAAGCAAGATTTCTCTTGATTTATGCTTTAAGCAAGTCAGAATACAACAAAGTGTACAACTATAAAATAGCAAAAGAAATCTGGGATGCCTTGCAGCATAACTATGAAGGTACTTCAAATTTTAAAAGATCCAAGAAGATTCTTATGACTAAGAAGTATGATATCTTTAAGATGGAAGATCATTAGTCTGTAGACCAAATGTTTAGGAGATTCCAAACTCCCCTTAATGAGCTCAAAGCCCTTAGATCCACGCCCTCCACTAAAGATATCAACGTGAAACTACTTGGTTGTTTACCTGAAAAGTTTGATGCCAAGTGTGCCACTTTGGAAGAAGCCAAAAATCTTGACACTCTCACTCTTGATAAACTTCTTGGTATATGAAGAGTTCATGAGCTGAAGCTTAGCCAGAAGGAAGTGTCCAAGCCTTCATTCTCTAAAATATATCCTGAGGTCTGAAGAGACTCCCATGAGAAGCAAGGAGTCAAAAATTAAAGAATCAATTGGCTCAGAACTTGCAACTAACAAAGATGAAGATGACACTGATAATGAACTAGCTCTTATGACTAGGAGATTTCACAAACTCCTAAAGAAGAGAAGTAAGGGAGGGAGGTTCAATAAAAGAGAACCTAGAGGTAAAAGTTCCTTTAAGTTTAAAACTGACAAATTTGTCATAGAATATTTTAACTGCAGGAAAGCAGGACATATACAAGCTGAATATCCTATGCTGAACAAGGATAAGAAAGATAGAAAAGAGAAGAAGTTCTTTAAGAAACAAAAAGGACTTATCATATAGGATGATAAAGATTCAACTGGATCCAGCGAGTTTGAAGAAGAGGCAGAGACTACTTAGTTATGTCTCATGGCCATCACAGACTCATAATTTGAATCATGTTTAGATGACTCTGAAATAGAGGAGGTAACTCGGTCTGAACTACAAGAAAATTATGAAGCTCTTTTCAATGACTTTTCAATTCTTTTGAAAAACTATAAATTACTGAAAAAGAAATAGTTTGAAACTATTTCTTCATATGAGGATAAAATATCTAAATTAAAGAAAAAGGATTCAGACTAAAAATCTCTCAAGGAACTTAATGAGAAGGAAAGGATAAATCTTAAAGAGATACACAAACTTAGGAAAGAAAATGATTTTCTAAAAAATAAACTCAACAGGTCAGACTCCTGTTATATCTCACAAGGAAAGGAAATTAAGTCTCTTCAATAGGAAGTAAGTTCACTTACTATAGACCTAGCAAAATTTGTCAATGGAACTGAAAATCTTTTTAAACTTATAGAAAAATCAAAAGGGAGTTCCAAAAAGGCTGGTGTGGGTTTTGTTAAATAAACTAATTCAAGAGTTAAAAAAACTCTCTCTCCATCTTTTTAGTCTAAACGCAAGCATGTCAAATACAAGTGTTGCAAGAAGCATGGTCATGTTACTAAAGATTGCTTGAAATCATACTTTGTGCCTGAACATATACATGCAAAATGTAACTACTGCAAAAGGCATGGTCATGTGATTCAAGACTGACCTAAAAGAAAAAGAAAAAGTGTTGAGTCAACTAACTCTATAGTGTAACATCCCTAATTTTATATAAATGATTAAATATGAAGAATAAATACTAAATAATTATATATGGGTAAATTAATATCCCAAAATGTTGAAAATAATTAAATTAAGATTTTTGGGGATTATTCATAATTTATCAAGGCTTTATAAGTTGAAATTATACTCGATTAAAATATGGGTGCCGGACCAAGTATCTCTAATTGAGGTGCTATTGGTCAGGGCTGTTAAGAATATTATTAGGAGTCCGATATATATTCAGAATAAATTTTAGATAAAGTATTGAACCCGAACAGAGATCCCGTTTGATTTAAAATGGAGAAGTTTAACGATGGGTTAAAATTTAAAACACTAAACCTCATTTCTCTCCTTCATTTCCTATGTTGTTTCTTCTCCTTTCATACTCTCTTTTCCCTTCAATACTTTATCTCCCACTCTTCTTCTTCCTCTTGAAATCCATAAAGTGGTGGTTTGTTCTCCCCTTCCATTTTCACTCTACTGCAATATTGGAGGGGAAGATGATGGTGCTTTGAAGCTCTCTCCCTCTCTCTCTCATTTTTGTTTTCCCTCTCCCCCATTCTTGAAGCTCATTTCCTTTGGCTTGAGGTAAGGCTGTCTCTCTATTTCTTTAGCTTAAACCCTAGGTTATGGGTTATGGTTGTTGGGAGAGTGGTTGGTTGCATGTGGGTTACTTTAGAGAAGCATTTATGATGGAAAACCCTTAGGTAGAGTGCTTTTAATATGAGTTTTATGAAGGGATATATGGGTATACAAAAATGACATTAAAAGATGATGGAAAATGATGAACATTGATGATGGTTGTTAGGTTTTGATGAAACTCTAACTTTGTAAATTGGGGGAAATATGAAATATGGGTAGGAGAATATTTATTGATGTTAAGAGAGTGTATTTAACAAGGTGGGATTGTAACATTGATGGTGGATAGCCATTAATGAGATTAAGTGATTGAGAATGGTTGTTGGAAACAATTAATATGGAAACCCATGAATGAGCTTAACTTTAAATACATAATAATAAATTTAGGCACCTAACCCATGGTGGTTATGATGGACGAAATGAGATAAATAAGGTTTAAGGACTAAAGTGGCATAAAACAACAAGTAGTTAATTATGAGCACTTAAATCTTGGTAGTTGAATAAAAATTAATTATGTGGTATATTGCCTAATGTAAGAAATAACCCTATCGACGAGGCAGGATCTTCGAACCGCGTTGATTTCTACTTCTCTTAAGGTAGGAGGGGGTAACACCTCTAAATGCTTGATTTCATCCATTAGTGATGTGTGTATATGGTTGTGTTATGCTAATTTGGCTTGGATAATGATTTGATGATTACTTGATTGAAATGCATTTAGAGTGAATGGTGTTCTGTGGCTTATGTTTGTGGGATGATGATTATGATGTTGAATTTACTCATGATTAATGAGAGTTGTTGTTAATGGCTTGAAACCATGATTGTATTGATTGCAATGTTATTGAACATCCCATGATATGTGAATTGATGAATTGTGATTGCCACTAACTAGTTATGTGTATAAAATCCAATAAATATTGGTGATGGTTGAGAATGATAAGTATATGGAGTTCCACTAAGTGTTGGTGGTGAATTGTGATTGTGGAGTGGCATTTAGGATGCATAGTGTGAGAAATGCATTGATTGACATTTGCATCCATGGCATATCATTTGTTGTCTATGTGGAATGTTAGGGGTTCCAATAGGTAGGCCCAGTGCGAGGGAGGCCCAGTGCACGGGTAAATTGTGTTGTTCCCTAGTGATTCTGGGAATCACAAAGCTGCCCTTAGATTGGTGGCGAGGCACCCTATATGGCAGGCCTTGTGGGTGGGAGGCTCTGTGATGAGCAAGTTACCTCGGTGTCCAATGGGGCATGACTCTCTTGATATGTGTTTGGAGGGGCTCATAGCACTTATGGAAAGTGAGGCCATGTAGTTGAATCCACAAGTCACAGGGTGACTAGTGCTAGATGTGGGTGATAACGGTTTGGTACCAGTAAAAGAGTAATGTATTGCATGCATGATTTGAGATATAAGTGTACACTTTTACTACTATAGTAGGGGCATAGTAGCACACTTATGCTTGACCCACACTTGATATGATGTTGTTTTTACCACAGTCAAATCCGCAATTGTTATTGATTCCTTTGTGCATATGCATTAGCCATAAGAGCATTTGCATATAGTCGGAGATATGCCTAGTTGGTAGCCCTTGGTGGCGATGAATGATTGATAAATAAAAAGAAAAGAAGATGTGGTACTAACATTGAGTGTGTGATGACTTTTATTGAGAATGCCAATGATTTTAATATGTGTGTTATGAATATATTGACTTGAGTATGTGTTATGTTGAGATGAGATGATATGATATGAGAATGAGGCTTGTGATGCTTCTTGAGATATAAATGTTGAGAATACATATATTGAATTGGATATGTGTGATGTTGAAATGGAATGGCATGATATGTGAATGAAGCTTATGATGCTTCATGAGAAATAGATATTATGCACACATGTATATGTATCATCATAATGTATGACTTGATTCATTTGGTGCATGTTACTCACCTCCTAGTTGCCATTTTAAAGTTTGATGTAGGTAAGTTGGATATCCTACTCCTTTGGAGGATTGAGGAAAGGTGGAGGTAAATGTGGAATGGGAGCTTGTAAGCCTTGGCCGACATCTTTTTTTGTAAAGCATTTGATACCTGTATATGCTCATTTCATTTCATGAATATTGGATGATGGCATGTATTTTTTGAGGGTCACTTGTGAAAATTATGCCTTATATGTTTTAAAAGGCCAATTTTTTGTAGTGACCTTAATATTGGTTGATGCTAATTAAGATACAATGACTTTGCTTGCCATATTAATGAATGAATACTGTTTATCAATTTCCATAGCCAATTGATGGCATTGATGTGCATGTGGCTTGATGAATTGATTAAATTGTGAAGGTTGTGTATGGAGTTTATGCATATTTGAGGAACCAATAGGGTCAGAATGAGTTTTATGAGTCTTGGATAGTATGTGATGGTTCCAATAGCTTAAGTATATGATTTGTGACTTGTTGAAATTGGAATGGGCTAATTCAATTGAGAATTGACCCCTAAGTTGCATCAAAATGCCTCAAAATAGGTTAATCACATTTATGCGCATAACTCTCTTATTTTTAGGAATTTTTGAGTGCGGCTAGTGGCCACACGTCACAAATAATATATTTCAGCTTGTGTTAAAATTTGGTGACCATTGGATTTGATTTGAAAAGGATAGGGTGGTTAGAAGTTGGAAAATAAGGAGTTTTCTGCATAATTCGCAGCAGGGTACTATCATACAGTCCTGAATCGATTCGCCTAAAAGCCCTGAATCAATTCAGAGCCCAATCCATTCCAAGCACAGCGTGTGAATCGATTCATCCTGGGGGCTGAATCGATTCATAGGCCTGAAACCACACTGCCTTTGCCTGCTAGAACATGTGAATCGATTCATCTAGGGGCTGAATTGATTCATTCTCCTGTTTTAACCATTCTTGGCCCTGATGCACGCATGAATCGATTCATGGTGCTATCTTGGTGGAAATTCATGAGTTTTAATGCCTGTTTGGTTCCATTTAACCATTGCATGATCATGCCTCTTTGTGTAAGCGTATTTAATGCATTTTAACAATTAAATTGAGTATCTTAAACCTCTTTTATACAATTCAATAACTCTCGAATTAAATTATGTTTCCGCTATCCCTTGTTGATGATCCTATGTTCGATTTTCCAAGGAGCACTCTTGATTTAATTTATTCACCTCCTCATATCTTCATATATGAGATAGGTTACTTTAATGATCCAGGGTTACTTGTTGAAGCTTTATTTTGTGGTTTTGCCCACACTTTATTTGATTTAAAAATCGTGAAAAATTTACCCCTATTTCCATTAATTAAATTGGGGTCGTTTCATACAGGACCCAATAAGTTCTGGGTACCAAAAGCAATAATTATTCCTATTTCAGATGTGCTTAAGGACAAAAGCAAAGCAACACTTCTGGTATCTGGACAGTGGGAGCTCGCATCACATGATGGGTAAAAGGTCTATGTTCCTAAACTTGGAACAGTTTGAAGGAGGAAAAGTCACCTTTGGAGGAAACTAGTCCCGCGTATCATTGGGATTGGTAAAGTTGGTAAAATTCCTTCCCCTGTAATTGGAAATGTTTACTTTGTTGAAGGTATAAAACATAATCTACTGAGCATAAGTCAATTTTGGATAGTGGTTATAAGGTTCCTTTTGATAAAGAAAAATATACAATCATCAACGCTGATGGAACTACTCTTTTCTCAGCCAACAGACCCAACAACCTGTACAAGGTTGATTTGGGAGAACTAGACAGTCAAAATATAATATATCTCTTTTCTTCATCTGAAGAAAAGTGGATTTGGCACAAGAAACTTAGACATGTTAGCACGAAACATATTTCCAAAATAAATAGAAAAGGGTTAGTCAAGGGACTTCCTAGAATTTTATTCAATGGAACCCAACCCTGCGAAGCATGTCAAAAAGGAAAATAACACAAAAATTCTTTTAAAAACAAAGATGTTATTTCTACGTCCAGACCACTTGAGCTGTTACATTTGGACCTGTTTAGACTATCCCAAATCCAGAGTCTTGTTGGTAAAAGATATGGTTTTATCATTGTTGATGATTTCACTAGAATGACATGGGTTTATTTCCTAGCCTACTAAGATGAGTCTGCATAAGTGTTCAAGATTTTAGTAAGAAAATTCAATATGAAAAGAGAATCTCTATTGGTTCAAGAAAAAGTGACCATCAAAGAGAATTTGAAAATGAAAATTTTGAAAAGTTTTGTAATAAAACTGGCATCTCTCACACATTTTCTTCTCTAAGAACACCTCAAAAGAATGGTGGACTCGACATATGTTATTAAACAGGGAATATACGAGCCAAATGGAATTAAAAGAAAATCCAAAATCTCATTTCTTCTCTTGTCATGACCGTAGCCCTTTTCTCTTTCTCACTTGACCCTTTTATCCATTGTGTAATAGGGAATTATTACCTATTGGTAAAAGGTAACATGGTGCACCTTTTGGACCATTGGACAATACCCAATTTTACCCAATTTTTCCCTTTCTCTTCCTCACTTTTCGACAACATTCTCCTCTTTTCTCTTCTTCTTTATTTTTCTTCTTCTTCTTCACTCTACCTTGCTAAAACCGAACCACCTCCTTCTCTTTTCATTTCTTGCCTAAAAATTTGAACTAAGCATTGATTTGTGGAATATTTATGGAGCATGAAGGCTTTGCTTGGGTCATCTCCTCTTTCCTCCTCTTATTTTTCATTTTGGGCATGAAGCATGGAATAAAGGTAAGGTTTTGAACCCACTTTGTTTTATTTATGGTTTTTATGATCCTTGAGCTTATAATATTGGCATTGGGTATTATTGTTGTTGATGGGAATGTGAAACCCTAGGTTGAATGGTTTAGGAATATGATTCTTGATTTTGGTTTGGTGTTAGGAATGAATGTAATTTATGGTTTGCATATAGACTTTAGAAATAGGTTGAAGTTGTTGGGTGATTTTGGTAAAACCCTAAGTGTGATGATTTGGGGGTTTTGGCCTAAATGATGACTTTGGTGGTTTGGATGCTCTAGAATAATTTATATAAGGAAAATGAAATTTTAGAAGTATTGGACTTGATTATTGATGTTGATGAATTTTGAGCTAAGTGGATGTTATTTGAATGATGGTCTATGCATGTGAAACCCAAACCATAGGGTAGATGACCATTGGGAAAATGGTGTGTTGTTTATAATTGATTGGCACTTTGATGATGATACAGTGTTTGTAATGATACATTAGAATTGATAGAATTGAGGATTGGAAATTTGTATGAAATCCTTAAGAATTTATAGTTGGGGCTTTTAACATTGATGAGGATTTGGTAAGGCCTTAGGCCATAATATGTGCCCCTTGAGATGGTTGATTTATGATGGTCTTAAAAGAAACTAAAAGGAGTTGTGATGATAATTAAATGATTTATGAGATATTGGATGCCTTATGGATAAGGGCCATGGTGTTGTTGTTGTTAGGTTTGTTTAACTCTTTTGATATCTAGAGGATCTTGGTTTTGGGAAAGGAATTCTCAAAGCCTAACATAAGCATATGAATTGGAGACTAGACAGGTTTAGGACTTGATAATGAGTTTTAAGAAATAAATGCCTTATGATGGCTTATTAATTTCATGTATATATATATGTTTGTTGATAGGATTGTGTTTCGGACGATAATGCGGAATAATCGAGACAATCGGAATGTTTGGATTGCGGTTCTTCTCTCGAGGTAGAGGGGGAGTTTACATTTCAATTGCATGAGTGAAAAATTGTTAATTATGTTTATGTGTGAACTCATGCAATGCCTTGCCATGAATGTATTAATTGTTTGAATTGATGAAGTGATAAATGATGGCTTGGCTTATGTTGAATGATATGAAAATATATATATGTGATGTTGATGATGAGTGTTAGGATGTTCCTTTTTGTTAGATATGAACTATTGGTGTTGAACATCTAGAGATAGATAACTCACTGGAGGTGTGAAATAATATTTATGATAATCGTGCACAATGATATGCAAGGCCATGATGAGAATGTGTGCTGAATTCCCCTTAGGAAAAATAAGTGAACTAGGATTGATAATGGAGAGGTATAACTTGTTGGTTTGGCTTAAGGGAATGAATTGCCTATGGTTGTTATGGAAATATAGCTAATTTCGTGCATTATGAGTATAGGTAAGGAAATTAGAATGAAAAACTTGAATGTGGGCGTGTATTTACGATCTCGCTCAAGCGAGTTGGGGTCTTGCTCAAGCGAGAGTCCCCCTGTATCAGTATTATGGCCTCTGGCCCAGCCTCGCTCAGGCGAGACACGTTTAACATAGAAGAATGAGATACTGGACGAATCTCGCTCAAGCGGGCGTGGCGGCGCTTGAGCGAGCAAGGTGGAAAAATGGTACTGGATGAGTCACGCTTAAGCGAGATATGATGTGTGTGGAATCTCGCTCAAGCGAGCAAGTTAAAGAATTAGTTCTGGATTAATTTCGCCCGAGCGATTAGCTAGCCTTGGGAAGCCTCGCTCGAGCAAGCAAGCATAGGAATGACACTGGAGGATTCTTGCTCAAGCGAGAATGTCTTGCTCAAGCAAGAATCGGGGTCTGATGCCAAAACTCCTGCGCTCAAGAGAAATTTGGGGCGCTCAAGCGACCCACCTCGAACTCGCTCAAGCGAGCATGGGTTTCGCTTGAGCGAATTTTCCCCAGACTTAAATTTATTTTATTTTCTTTGCCTTGAGCTTATGTTGGCCCTTTCCCTTGTATTGTGAGATGATTAAGGGAATGTATGAAGGTAGTATAATGATGTTATGACAAGGTGGTGATTGGGATTGATTGGTACAATTGGGATAATTTATTGTGATGTATTTACCACCTAAAATGGAATAGCGAAAGGATGATACTGAGAATATGATGGTGGGGTTATGAGATATACCCTTGAGTGAATATGGACCCTATGAGAGAATGATTAAATGACGAGGTAATTTGTTATAAACCGATGAATCAGAAATGACAATGATAATGTGTAATAGAAAATGACGTGGTGGATCATTTCCTTGAGTAAAGGATGATCGTTATTATTGATAAATTGTTGTGTATTATTGAGAGTGATACAAATATGATCTTGTATGTGTGGTTTGAATTATATTGACGAAATTTTGTGAATGCCACACTGATAAATATAGATGAAACAATGGTGGTGAATAATGAGATGAAAACCCAGTAAATGAAAATGTGGTAATATTGATGAATACTATGTAATGTTTTAATGCCATTGTGGTTGATTGCAAGTATTAACTTGCATAAATGATATGAAATGTATATATATATATATATATACGAAATATGTTGAAATGTAATACCACACTTAAATCGTGAAAACAATGGCTAAAGCCAACAATGATAAAATCCACTAAGGTGTGTATGGTGGTGTTGGTGATATGATGATGAATGATTTGATTGATGAGTGGCATTTTAGGATGCACAGTGTGAGGAATGCATTTGATTTGCATTGCATTGTATCCATGGCATATCATAGCCACCATTGTTGGAACGTTAGGGGAGTTCCATCGGCTGACCCAGTGGGAGGGTGGCTCAGTGCACGAGCAATTCATTGTTTCTCCTGTGAGTCGGTGTGCATAATGAGGACATACCCAAGGAAGACCCTCACACTACATTGGAGAAAGGACTTGAAGCATATAGAGGTCCCCTCACAAGGGCAAAGACCAAACGGGCCAAAGAGAGCATTCATAAAGCCCTTTTCTCTTTTCTCTCTTCTAGTGGGCCTAAGCCCAATAAGGAACCTATGAGGATCTATATGTACTTTACTTGTAATATACTTTCTAAATAGTTTCTCTAGGCTTATAGGATAGTTTTGGGCCTTACAAGGTCAAATGGGCCACTTTTGGGCCTTGTACTTTCCCTTTTTGGGCCATGTATAGGCCATTTGCTCATCTTTTCTCTTAATGGGCCTTAGAGTCATGATCAAGCCCATTCTTCTAGTCCTTGGCCGAAATCCTCTATGGCCTATATAAGGGCTTCTCCTTTTGTAAACAAGGACCATTAATCCATTTGTAAAATTTGAGAGCACTTTAGTGTTTCCTAGTGAGAGATTCTCCTTCTTCTCTCTAGAATTTGAGAGCTCTCTCAAGCTCTTATCCAAGGGGTTTCTCCCTCCCTTGGTGGTGAGTAGAGTTATCTTCCTCCTCCTTAGGAAGTGGCCTCCAACCTTTCCCTCTCCTCTTTTCCAAACCTTTCTCCATTGTCCACCTTCTCTCATTCCATTTCCACTTTCCTTTCCTTTGTTTTGGCGACATCATCTTCTAGTTTCTTAGGTTTTAGTTTCGGTTTTCTTGGTCCTTGAAGAAGAAGTCTCAAGCTTCCATTGAAGGAAGATAGAAGAAAGAACCCTAGATCCAACCCTCTTCAAGAAAGTGCATGAAGAGCCTACATCAGTGTAAGTCACCAAGCCGCCCATGTATTGCTACGGGGAGCTACATGTGGCCGACCCTTGTGGGGGGTGGCTCTTGATGAGCAGGTGACCCCGGTGGTCTTTGAGATCACAGCCGCCATGATTTAAGATCTGGCCGGCCCGCAACACCATATGTCGAATATGTTGTTACCGCGGTCATGGTGAAAATGACCAAGTGTTGCATTATGGGCGATGCGGTTTGGTACCAGTAAAAATATGGTGAATATGCATTATGATATATGTGTACACATTTTACTACTGCAGTAGGGGCATGGTATGTGATCATGCTTAACCCACATTTGGTGTTTATTTTCCATAGTCGGATCTGCATTTCTTGTCTATTCCATTGTGCATATGTATTAGCCATAAGAGTATTTGCATATAGCATGGAGATATGCCAGGTGGTGATGATGATTAATGATGATTGAAATTATGGTGTGGTGTTGGTGAAATGGGTAATTAAATACCTAAAAGACCACATATGATTAATAAATGATATGAATATGTCTAAAATGATATTGACTATGACGATATGTGTGTTGTGGCCTATTAGAATGTTTGGCTTAATTGATCACATTTGATGCTTGTGACAATAGCCCATGGTGGCTTTGAGAAAGGACCTAAATGGTCGATGTTGTTGACGTTGGCCCATTGTGGCGTATGACTAATGTGTATATGACTGCTTTGCTATGAATAGATCAAAGAATATGAATTATGTATGTGTTGTTAAGTTTATGATTTATGATGATTATTGTTGTGTTTAGCAAAGCATACATGATGTTGATATGCATATGCACATAATTTCAATTGTATTCATATCGTCATTTGAAATGTATAACTTACTTTCCTATGTGGTCTACTTTTTAGTATTAATGCAGGGACGTCATGGGATGAGGATGTTTTGATGGAAAAGCTTTTGTGAAGGTAAAATAGTTGTAATAGAATGCCTTTACCGGCAGCATTGTAATTTATTGTGTCGTGTATATAATGGATATGGTGATGTTATTATTTATTGATGTTAATGGATAAATTTGTGAATATGTACCAATACGGATGATGCATGAATATTGGGGGTATTGGGATTCATACCTAATAGATGGATATAATGGTGTTGATTATGTAGCCACTTTGGGAATGTATATGCGTTGAAGATTTACGACTTTAAGGTTGAATCGAATGTGGTCAATTACGAAATTGTGGACATTGGAGGTGTATTATGCATGACCCTATAAATATATGTATTTGTATATTAGGCATTGCATGTTTATGATTCATGTATAAGATTAGTTGTGGCCTAATAGGCTAGTGTGGTACGCTTGCATGCTATGTCGAACCTTTTCTCATATCATCATATATGGGACTAGGCGTGTGCCCCGTATACATATTTTTCTTCCGCTGTAAACTCTACTATTTTTTATAGAATCATGGGCAAACTATTTAATGATCCAGTTATATTTTATTGAATCTTACTCTTCAGTTTTCTGTGGTTCGAGTCTTGATGTAATCGTAGGGGTGTCTTAGAAATATTTAAAACGTGAAAAATTTATTCGTATTTTCATTAATTATTATTTAGATTACATCGGGATTCGAGTCCAGAAAATCAGGGGTGTTATAGTGTTGTGGAAAGGAAAAATAGAAGTATGTTGAAGATGGCTAGAACCATGCTTTGTGAAAATGTTTTGCCAAAATACTTTTGGGCTGAAGCCATAAACACTTCTTGTTATATTCAGAACAGAGTCTTTATAAGACCAATACTGAATCAGACTCCCTATGAATTGTGGAAGGGAAGAAAACCCAATATTTTATATTTTCATCCATTTGGATGCACATGCTATATCCTAAACACACGAGATCAACTTGGAAAGTTTGAATCTAAGTGTGATTAAGGTATCTTCATGGGCTATTTAAATACATCAAAATCTTACAGGGTCTTCAATACAAGAACTCAGATAATTAAGGAATCAATGTATGTAAGATTTGATGATATGACAAAGACTGACAAGAAATTAACAGATCTAGATGGTAATGATGTAGGTATCATGCAAACTAAAGAACAACCCAAGCCCTCAGACTCTACTACGCCACAACCACTAGAATCAGAACAACAAACAGCACCTAAACCAGAAAAACCAAGAGATTGGAAATTTAAAGCCTATCACCCTTCAGACCTCATCATTGGAGATCAAATTGAAGGAGTGTACACAGATCAAAGATTCAGAATCAATCATCAATGGCATTGGTTTCAGACTTTGAACCAAAAAGCATTGATGAAGCTTTGGAGGATCTAGACTGGATCATTGCCATGCAAGAAGAACTGAACCAGTTTGAAAGAAATAGACTTTGGACACTAGTTCCAAGACTAAAGAACAAGAGCATCATTGGAACTAGATGTGTGTTCAGAAACAAATTGGATGAAGATGGAAAAGTTGTAAGGAACAAAGCAAGGTTTGTAACACAAGGGTACAATTAACAAGAAGGTATAGACTTCAATATAACTTTTACTTTTATAGCTCGTCTCAAAGCTATAAGGATCTTATTTGCCTTTGCTACTTTTGAAGGCATCAAATTATATCAGATGGATGTTAAAAGTGCTTTTTTGAATGAGTTTATTGAAGAAGTTTTTGTAAACAACCTCCTGGTTTGAAGACAAATCTTTGGAAAATCATGTCTTTAAACTGAGTAAGACACTGTATTATATGAAACAAGCACCAAGAGCTTGATATGATCGACTCATTTCTTTTCTAAAATCAAAAGACTTTACTAGAGGAAAGGTTGATTCAACTCTATTCAGAAAAGGCTCATATAAACGTTTTATTATAGTATAAATCTATGTTGATGACATTGTCTTTGGTGCTACAAAAGAAAATCTGTGTAAATATTTTGCAAAAACTATGCAGGCTGAATTTGAGATAAGCATGATGGGTGAACTCAAATTTTTTCTTGGTCTGCAAGTTAAACAAACTACTGATGGAATCTTTATTCATCAACAAAAATACATAAAAGAGTTACTCATAAAATTCAAAATAGCTAATGCCAAACCCATGAGTACTACAATGCATCCAAATTATGCTATAAATAAAGATGAATCTGATACATCAGTTGATCAGACTCTTTATAGAGGAATGATTAGATCATTGTTGTATTTAACATCCAATAAAGCAGATATAATGTTTAGTGTGTGTGTGTGCAAGATACCAAGCAGACCCCAAGGATTCACACTGTCTATAGTGAAGAGGATTCTAAGGTATCTTGTAGGTACCATTAACCTCGGGCTGTTCTATTAGAGAATAGACTCTTTCTCTCTTCGTGGTTTTTGTGATGCGGACTTTGTAGGAGATAGAACGGATAGAAAAAGCACTAGTGGTGGATGTCACTTTCTCGGAACAAGCTTAATTTCCTAGAGTAGTAAGAAACAGAACTCCATAGCCCTTTCAACGGCTGAAGCAAAATATATATTTATAGCTAGCTGTTGTTCTCAACTTCTATGAATGAAATACCAGTTAGAGAACTACTCAATCAAGGAAGAAGAAATTCCAATGTTTTGTGACAACACACGTGTAATCAATCTATCAAAGAATCCAATCCAGCATTCAAAGGCAAAGCATATTGAAGTGAAGTATCACTTCATAAGGGACTATGTTTAGAAAGGCATTCTGGATCTACAATATGTAGATACAGACCATCAATGGGTAGATATTCTCACAAAGCCCCTAGCCGAAGTAAGGTTTACATTTATCAAATATAGTCTGAACATATGTAACATTCTGTACAACTGCTGTCTGCATATTCTATAACTTAGAACTATTTTCTCCATATTATTTAAAAATCTGAGAGACGCAATTTGTACCTCTTTGAATTCTTTGAATTCTCCATATTCTTTAAAGTAAAATCAACACGTTGAAAAGAAAACATAAAAGATTGGGTTGCCTCCCAATAAGCGCTTGTTTATTGTCTTTAGCTTGACGCCTGATAGACTTTTCAATATGGATCATGGAGCTGGTGAATGAGAGTGTTGAGTTTTTCCACCTTCTTTCCCAAGTCTGGTCTTGACCTTCTTTCATTCAGATTTTCAAGTGCACTTTCTGAGTGGTTATTTGTTTCAATAACAAAATTGGCTTCTTCTTTTTGCACTCGAATTTTTACTTTTCTGTCATCCACATCTAGGATGACTTTGGCTGCTTTCAAAAATGGTCTCCCCAGCATTAGAGGAACTTTAGAATCTTCCTCCATATCTATGACAACAAAATTCTCATGAAATTCAAATTTATCAACTTTGACCTCAATATTTTCAGCAATACCATAAGGGGTTTTTATTGATTGATCTGCTATTTTTAAAGTCATTTTTGTTGGCTTTACTGAAAAATCCCCTATCCTTTTAAGTGTGGATAATGACATCAAATTTACACTAGCACCAAGATCTAATAAAGCTTTTCTTTTTGAGAGATTTCCAATAGTGACAGGAATAGAAAAACTCCCTAGATCTTTGGTGTTATGAGGTACTGCTTCAGGGACGATAGCACCATGTCCATCTTCTTTCTCAGTTGTTTCCTTATTCAATGTAATCACAGCCTTGCAATGCTCTATTGGGTTTGTTTCAGTGTTTGCTCCATACTGAGGCTTCTGGTTCTCAGCAAGTTGTCGGGCTAGTTGTCCCACTTGTGTTTCCAAGTTCCTAAGCGATGCCTCATTATTCTTTTGACTTGCGAGAGAAGTTTGCATAAATTTCTCCAAGGTGTCCTCTAATCTAGAAGTTCTCTCCACCAAAGAAGGACCATTATTTTGATATGGTTTATTTGAAGAGCTGGGCTCTTGCTTCCATCCTTGGCCTTGATTTTGGTTATTTCTCCATCCCTGAAATGGTTGGTTAGAAAAATTTGAATTGAAATTACCAAACCTTCCTTGGTTGTTCATGACGTATACAACTGCTTCTTGTGAGCCATAGTTTTCATTGGGATGATCTCCTCCACAGAAATTACATGTTACAGGTATTTGTTGTTGCACTGGTTGTGATGATTACACTACATGTAATTGTTGTGGAAGATTGGCTATCTTTTTAGTCAATGCTTCCAATTGTTGAGTCAGAATTTTGTTTTGCGCTGAAATAGCATCTGTGGTGTTTAAGTCAAGGACTCCTTTCCTTTGAACTTGTTGACGATCATGTTGAGCTTGGTAATCTGTTGAGGATAAAGCTTCTATTATCCTTGTGGCTTGGTCAGCATCCACTGTTATCATGGTTCTTCCTGCTGCTGCATCTAAGATCATTTTAGTGTCAGCCCTTAGACCACTATAAAAGATATTAAATTGTGCAATATCTTCAAGCCCATGGTTTGGGCATTTTCTGAGCAGTGATTTAAAGCGTTCCCATGCCTCACAAAAAGGTTCATCTTGGCCTTGTCTGAATGTTGTAATATCTGACTTGGCCTTGGTGAATCTAGATGGAGGAAAGAACCTTTGTAAAAATTTTTCTTCAACTATGTTCCAGCTATTCAAACTTTGATTTGGATGAGATTGTAACCATTCCTTTGCTTTTCCTGCTAAAGAGAAGGGAAATAGTCTTAAATATGTAGCATCAATAACATCTTGGTCAAATCCCATGGTTCCAACCAATTCATAGAATGTGGCCAAGTGAGTATATGGATCTTCACTTGACATTCCAGTAAATTGGTGTGAACTAATCAAACTAAGAAATGCTGGTTTCATTTCTAGTGCTCTGACAGTGTTTGGAATTGCAATGCTTAAGAAATGTCTTGGCCCTTGCTGTAAAGCATAGTCTCCAAGTGTTCTTCTTGGTGGATTTTGATTGTTGCTGTTGACATCCATTGTATCAGAGGAAGTTTCTCTTGTGTGGAAGCTCTGCTTGGCTTTCTTGATTTTCTTGAGGAACCTGTCTATTTCTGGATCAAATGCAGGTTGTTCTTTTGTACCCTTTCCTCTCAAGATCATAAATCAAGTACTTAAAATGGCAAAGTTACCATACAATAGAAAATGAAAACAAATGAAATTTATTTACAGAGTCTTGTCAATTCAATACTAAAATGTTCAAACTTGAATCACCTCCCCGGCTGCAGCGCCAAAACTTGGTAATATATTTTTATGTGTATCATACAAAGGAATGAAGAGTTTAAGGAAAGAGAATCAAATTTGTATAATACAACTTCAATGGAATGGTTGTGCCAAGTTTGAACACGGTGATTGTAGTATAGTAAAGATATCGTTCCACTGAGGAGGTGTTTGTTTAAAGATCTTAGTTCTTGAATTGATTTTTGACAAAAGGTTTGGATTGGTTTTGTTATACAAAAATTTGAATATAAAGTAAGCAGCAAGTATTGAATAATAATAACAGTAAAGTGTTTGAGTGAAAATCAGGTTTGGAAAATTGGGATTGGTTTCATCGCATCGCACCTTTCGTAAGCTGAGTAAATTTGCATGTATGTAAATTGAAATAATAATTTCTACATCACAATCAAAGTCATTTGTATCGATCCCTCGACTACAAAATTCATAAGAATGATTTCAAACCGCTGATCCCTCAGTCACTTTGAAAATCATTCTAGCATTACCGATCGATTGTTTCGACGTTTATTGCGTTAGATGCCATCCCTAGCCATCTACTCACAACAAGTATTTCATTCAGATCTACTTTCAAAAGTCACTTCCCAGTATACTTGAGAAAACTTAAGACAAGAAAATAGTGATCAAGTACTTTCAGGCATTAAACGCAGAATGAAATACAGAAACTATCAAATCTCATTACATAAATAAAAACTTACAGTAGCATTACTTCAGGTTTGATTTTGATTACATCCAATCCCAATAAGGAAAATTAGTTACTCATGCTATGCATTTTCACTTAAGAAAATTTGGAAATGAATACAGAGTAAAAAATGCAGGAAATGTGTTTGATGATATGAAGGAGATGAAATGATCAATCCAACTGATGATCCTTGATGTTGTTCTCTTCTTGATTTATAGGGGTTATGCTTCAGCTTCTCTTGCCCACTTGCATAGAGCCCATGAAGCATCTTTCAGAGACATGCATAAACATAAGAAAGTGGGTGAGTTAGCATCGCACCATTGGTGAATAAAAAGTTGGAAATCCCATGCTGTATGAGTCACGCTTAAGCTTAAATGTCACGCTCAAGCGTGAAGGGTCCTGATGTTTACTGGTTGTCTCACGCTCAATCTATCTTAACCACGCTTAAGCGTGGCCTTCCTGTTCAGTACGCTAGTTCCACGCTTGGGCGAGCTCGAACTCATGCTTTGCTATTCATCAGTCACACTCAAGCGTGGAATGCTTGCGCTCAAGCGCTCTTCTTCTTAGACCATGTTCAATCCGTGCTTAACTTACGCTCAAGCAAGCTTGGGGTTGCGCTTGAGCATCCCTTGCTTACGCTTAAGCGTGGGGAGGGACCTGATGCTGAGTCTTCTTACACTGAAGTTTTTCCAAACCACGCTTGAGCACCCTCCAAGCTAGGCTCAAGCGTGAGGCTCTTTCGCTCAAGCATCCCCTTATTCGCTCAATCGTGGAGGGGTCCTACTGGTACTTGCCTTCTTAGATATTCGCTCAAGCGTGGAATGTGCCACGCTCAAGCGTCTCTAGGCTTTATGCTAATGTTTCTTGGTTTCTTTGGAACTTCTGGCACCTTTCTTCATACATTTTGACAAATCAAGTTCTTTTACAAAATGTGTTATTTACAACAAAAATCATGCTTAATTAATTACTAATCTAGTTAAATTCTTTCCAAAATGAGTTTAATTGAAGTATTAAATCAATGTGAAATAGCACTTATCAGATATAAATATTGTACAAGTTTGATTGGTTAATAAGTGTTAGCGAATCCCAAAATTTTGATGCAATTTCAGGAAAAATAAAGAAGAAAGAAGAAGAGAAAAAGAAAGAAAGAATTTCACCAAGTTAAGAGCAAGGAAGATGATATTCGCTCAAGTGAAGGTAATTATCGCTTGAGTGACTCAAGTTGCTTAGGCCAATTGAAGGCTCGCTTGAGCGAGCAAGGCATTCAACAGATACAAGTAACAAGGCAGTCATCGCTTGAGCGAGAAACTAATTCGCCTAAGTGAATGCAGACCATTGAAGAATGATGAAGAAGCCGCTCAAGCAAAGGTATTTAGCTTGAGCAAAAATGGTACAGAATGCAAAGATAAGGACTTTGCTCAAGCGTATCTATAAATGCATCAAGCGAAATTACACTAGTAAGCTACAATACCGAAGTTACTTGAGCGACTCTGTTTCGCTCAAGCGAGATTTGCACAGAATCAAAAGTGCAAGGATTCGCTGCAGTGGAATAATGGTTCAAGCGAAATTGGAACAAGGGATCATCAGCTTAAGTTTCGCTCAAGCGAAAGTCGTTGCTTGAGTGAATCAAACATGCAAGTGAAGCAGGACGCGGAATTCCTTCGAGTTGAAGAATGCTTCTCGCTTGAGCGAGTGAAACATTATAAGAGGAAAACAATGTAAAGAGAGGATGCGGGCAAAGAGAGATTTTCAACAAAAGTGTACCTAGCTTAGGCTTTTCATCTTCATTACACTAATATTGTATGAACATAACTACCATGAGTGGCCAATTCTCTCATTGGGATTGAAGGTAACCAATCAACCCGGATGAACACGTGTGTAATGTTTATGTAATTGATGAATTTGTCTCATGATTCTTAGTTTTTCATTTCATGTTCATTGCTTGAATCTATTTGATCAATAGTTTCTTGATTCAAGTTTACGTTTGTTGTTGGAAAATAACTTTCGAAAATGGATCTAAATGGAATACTCATTGTGAGTAGATAACCAGGGCTGGTATCTAACACAATGGACGTCTAAACAATCGTACTTAATGCTGAAATAGATTTGAAACGATCAAGGGATTGACATTATCAAATCTCTTCTTATGAATTTCGTAGTCAAGGAATTGATATGAATGACTGTGATTGTGACGTAAAGAATTATATTGCAAACGTTGATTATATGAATATTACCGGTGTATCGGAAGGTAAGAAAGGTGGATATCCCAACCTCTAAACTCTGCTATTTCACTTACATTCCTTATATTACTTTTATATGTTTATAGAGCATTTCTTTAATTCACTATCATGAAAACAGTAAACCATATCCGCCGTAATAGTTTAAAACCGATTTAAAATGATCCGTAGTGGGAACGACATTTGTTCTTTAGAATATATACTACACCGACAATGGTCCACTTGCCAAGTGTCATATTAAAACTGACCATCTAAGTGTTTTGTGAATTCATCATATGAAAAACACCAACAATTGTATGGTAAGCTCACCTACTTAAAACGCTTCTATCGTTACCCCAGGTATAAATACTCACATATCAGCAATGAAAGGTAGAACATTCTCAATTGAACTATGCTTGAGCTCTAATATTCTCCTTGAATATTCAGTAACTTGAACGTTAAAGTGTCCTTGCAAATGACACCCCTTTTGCCCTAAAATGCATAAGGTCAGTGCTTTTGCTATGAGGAATAAAGGATATGATACCAAATGACTAGTCCATGCAAATGACTCCAAGGCCTTTATTTCCCCACTATAATTGAGGATATAATACCAAAACCCCACTAAATCGGTGTAAAATCTAAGTATATACACATCTTTGAGGACTAGTCACTAGGCCGGCCCTTGCACCCCAGCCCTGACCAGTTCATTGGCACGTTTGGTGGGACCTATAAATTTTTAGTTCCACCTTTGTAGGAAAAAAGTTAAGGTCGTGTTTAGTTCATAAGTTTTCTAAGAAAAATGGAAAACTATTCTTCAAAAAGTTGGAAAAATAAAAAAGGTGTTTGTTTATAAAATATTCAAATTTTATTATAGAAAACTAAAAATCAAATTTTTTTATTTTTTTTAAGAATAACATAGAAGTCTTTAAAGAAGTTTTCTAAGAAAACTGAAAAAGTGGGAAAGTTTTTCAAGAGTTTTTCTATCTATTCCCGGAAATGAAAATTTTGGGAGATAAATAGAAAACATTTCTTAGAAAACTAGAATAATTTTCTATAACTAAATGCAACCTAAGTCTTCACCAGCCTAAATTGTCGAAGCTTAAGGTGTCTCACATGCCTTATTATTCCAAAACATATGATGAGGAGTAGCAGGCCTAGTCCCGTGTGGAGCAGCAGCACCCTAGAAGAAAGGGTATTCCCTCTGGTTCCCTCATGGTATAAGCTGAGTGTTTCTTTGTCAACGAGGCTTATGAGTGTCCCTATCCCTCAATACTTGTAAACTACCCAAACTCTCTCTATCAATAAATACACGGGAGAGACAGATCCATGCAAGCATCTTGATGCCTATCTGTATAAAACTATGTTTCTTGAAGCTAAAGTTGACATCGTGTTCCACATGTTCCCACACACATTAACAGGGGAAGCCCAAACTGGTTTAAGAGGCTCCATTTTGGACCTATAGACTTCTGGGAGGAGATGGTCGAAGCTTTTGGAAAGCACTTTGTTATCTCTAGGGATGTGCCGAAAACATGTCACACCCTCGCTTAAATCAAATAAGGTGAGATAGAGTCTCTAAAAGACTTCTTGAAAAGGTTTTACAAGGAAGCAGCTATGGTCCTAGATCAGACAAAAGCCATCCAGTTGCACATAGTGATTGAGGCTTTACAGCCTAAATCTCCCATTGCCTTATCTTTGGAAAAGGGACCACCTATCACCTTTGAGGAGTTTAAATGCAAGGCGTCAAAATATACAGGTATCAAGATGCATCTTAAGGTCATAACAACCAGGAGTAAGTTGTTCTTTTCTTCACCATGTATGATGAAAGAAAAGAAGAAGCCTAAGGGTGAGAGAACACCCCAAAAGGATCGCGGCAGAGAGAAATAGCTAAGGCAGCAGGACAAACGTATTGCAGTTTTTATTCATTACGCTCCCTTCAACACCAAGCCTTCCTACATCTTAAGGGAAGTAGGTTGGGTGTTGTTCAATATGTATGGTGTGAGGAAGCTTGCCCCAGTCAAGAGGCCTGGTAATCCAAGGAAGTACTGTGACTTTCATGAGAAAAATGGATATTTGGTAGATGAGCGCAAGCAGCTTAAGGTCACTATCAAGGTCTTGATGTGTAAAGGGAAGCTTAAGCAGTACCTCTTTAAGAACAAGTTGTTGGATGAGCCTGATTGCATAGAAAAGAGGTATAGGGATCACTCTTCTGATCCTGATGGCAACCAGGGTCCAAAAAGGTTTTTTATAACTGAGAAATAGAAGGGATTTACTTGTAGAGGTAACCCAAGAGAAGAAGCGGATATCGTCCCTTCCCCAACGGGAATAGCGCGAAGTTATTAATATGATCGTGGTAAGTTTTGTTGAGGGTGTCGTTTCAAACACGACATGTAAAAATCATCATAGAATGATCTTGTCTATCCAAGGCAAGAAGCAAGATAATTGTGCTTTAAAAGATAGCATGCAGATCCTACCCATCTCAACATACCTGGGAGGTGATGATGTAATGGTGATAGTTGCGGTCAATGGCAACATAGATGTTAAAAGGATTCTGGTGGATCAAGGGTGTAACACCCCTATTTTTGTTTTTATATTAATATTTTAAAAGAATTAAATTATGGTTCTTTAGAACTTTTTAATCTACGTATTACTTATGATTTTTTAGAATTTTTTTAGAATTTTTGAATTATTTTAATAAAATAATATTTTTTAAATAATTTTAAATTCATATAAGTGACTTAAAATTAAAAATATTTATAAGAAAGTAAAGTTAAATTATAAGAAAATTTTCTAAAATCTATTTCAAGTAGACTTATCTAAAAATGATCGGTTTGAGAAAAATCTTGATTTTTTTCCAATCGTTAAAAAATTGGAAACGTATCAATAAATTTTTATTAACAAAAAATTTTAGATTTTTAAAATTTAAACTTTATATTACTTATTATAAAATTAGTGAGCACTGATATAATATCGCTAAATTTTAAAAAGGACTGATTTTGAATATTTAAGATATACCGAGTGAAAGGTTACTATTTGGCTTAATAATTCAGCCGACATTTACTATGCAAAATACTGTGCATGTACGAAATTTTCAAAAGGTGCACAATAACCAGGAATGAATTTTTCAAAAAATACACAGTATTTTTATATTAAAATAATGGAATGCATAGTAATTTTCCTTCCTATAAATACCGAAGGAATTCTTCTTTAGAATTCACAATTTCAGATTAAGTTTTCTTAATATAGTAGTGCTAGTGAGATAATGGTGGAAGTAGGAGAGAGAAATAAATTTTTTTGGAAGAAGGTTTTGCTAAAATCCTAAGGTAAGAATACCTCTCTTTTATATTTTTTAGGGTTATTTTCATATCGTTTTTAGAAATATATTATTATAATGGAAATAATATTATTTTAAGTTACTATTCTGAATAGTAAAATACTATTTCAATAGTAAATTACTATTTTTAATGGTAAATTACTATTTTTAATAGTAAATTACTATTTTTAATAGTAAATTACTATTCAAATAGTAAATTACTATTTACTGTTACTATTTACCTTTACTATTCATGTTTTACTATTTACCGTTACTATTCACGATTTACTATTTACCGTTACTATTCATAATTTACTATTTACTGTTACTATTTATGTTTTACTATTTACTGTTACTATTCATGATTTACTATTCAAAATTTACCATTTCTGCTTTAAGTAGTAATCTTAATTTTCATCTTGTAACTATATTAAAATGAAATTGGTATATTTTAGAACTCGGAGACGAGGCGTGTACGGATTTTCAATAACGAATCAGTATACAAGAGGTAAGGGGGAGTGAGATAAGACTATAATATGAAAAGACATAAGAATAATGGGAGCAGTCCCCTACTCCTTTTAAATTTGATAATATTATTATTTTAAAATATTAACATTTTAACTTAAAATTTTTAATAAATTTTAAATTAAATATATGATGTAACTAACTTTAACATACCTATACAAGGACCTGTACTTTTATAACCTATATGAACTGGACTATACCTATGTAAGGACTTGGACCACTATGACCCATATGGACTGAACCATACCTATGCAAGGACTGGATTATATGGACTTACATAGACCTATGCGAGGAATTGACCAAAAGGACTCAAATTGACTATATTAATAATCATTAGACTTTGAATTATAATATTTATAAATGATGCTTTATTGACTTGATTTTGATTGATTGTTTTTGTGATTCCTAATTATTTATGATTGTTAGTTGTGATGGATGATCTTGTGATGTAGAGTTTGAGCATATAGCAAACATGACGGAAAGCTAAAACCTAGTAAGAATTTTCTTACCTTACTCTTTAAATTTTTATTCTAAGAAAAAGTATTATTTTATTTTTTTTAGTCTTTTATTTCTTCTTAGAAATTTTTTCATTGATTTTACTTTTAATCTTTAAAAATCTAGTATTTATTTCAAAAGAAGTCATTTTATGAAAATTAATTTATAAAAAGCTTGAATTAATTAATTCTTGAATTAAAGAAAATTTTTATAATTTTAAGTATTTTTTAAAAGATTATTATCTTTAAGTAAAATAAAAGTTTCAAAAGTAAATTATTTTGTTCCAACCTAATAACTAAAGATATTTGGAAATAATTGAGATTTCTAAATTCGAGATTATTAAGATTCAATTTAAAAAGAAAATATGTAAAGTGTTTTATGAGAAGTTTTGAGATATTTAAGGCTTGGAAACTCAATTTTGGTGAGAATTGTAAACTGTACCAAATTTATTTCTCTATGACAGAAATTCAAAGAATTGAGAAAATATACAGTTTATTAAGATGATGTTGTAAACCTTTATGGTATTTAATAATTGAGTTTCTAAAAGTCTTAACCCACTAAATACGTGAGTAGTTCATACATCATGAATCATTAAAGTGAAACAAAATGATATTGTCTAGGGACGGATTATAGAAACCGAGGATACATTAGAGGAGGCTTAATTACGAGCCTTAGGATGAGAGGGTGTGAAAGGGTGCTTCAGGGGACCTAGGGTAGCTCCCTAGTGTCGGGTACTTTCATAATAAAAACTTTCTCAATCTGACTAGTCTCTAAGTGTTTCCATACCAGTTGAGCTGTTCATATTATTATTATCTGGACTTATGGAACAGTGTAAACTCCTAGTTGGCCCAGTACAAATTAAAATTTAAGGGCCCACATATATAGGTAAGTTATGATGAAGATATTGCATAACATTCATGCATTCATAATTAATTGTGTATGTGATTGTGATTGATATTATTATGTATTTGTTTGTGAAAACCTTTTGTTACTTATGTCTTATTCGAGAATATTATATTCTGTTTCTCACTCCTTTCTCCGTGTTTTTGTTTCATATGTTTTAAATTGATGGTTCAGAGGGAAGGATCGAGGAATCTCTGTAGTGAATATAGCACGTTCTAGAAAGGGAACTCGGTATGAATACCGTGGTCCAATGAATAAATAAAGTTATTAAGTAACTGCTTCTAGGCCATGGAGTTTCCTCTCTTTCTTATAATGTTTAATATTTGTTTTCTTCGGATGAATGTAAAAATTACTTTATAAAGTTTTAATAATATTTGCGAGGTATTTCAGAAATGATGTATGTAATTTATTCCGATATTTTCCTTTTAATGATCATATCTTTAGTAAAAAAAATTTACAAATTTTTATAGAATTTATTAAAGTGTAATAGAGGGCGTTACAAAGAGAGTTCTTGTGATGTTCTCTTTTATGACTACTTTAAAAGAATGGGTCTTACTGGCGTTGATTTACAACCTTACACACAAGAGTTAACTGCCTTCAACAGGGAAAAATAACCAACCAAGTGTTACTCGAACACGCGTATCACTTTTAATGTTGAGCCCGGAGCCAGGACTGTCAAGTCAAGAATCCTAGTGATCAATGTCCAGTCCCCGCATAATGGCATCATAGGTTGTCCCACCTTGAATGCCATAGAGTCCATTGTGTCGACTCCGTACCTTCTCATCAAGTTTATCAGCAAGGACAACAGGGTGTCCTCAGTACGGGGTGACCAGGAGATGGCAAGGTATTATTACAACCTTAACCTTAACATGGTGAAGTTGCATACCATCAATAAGAAGCGTAAGTTTAATGAAGGAGGTATAACTACAACTTCTGTTAATCGTGTTGATCTGGACACCAGGGAAAAGTTCAAGATTGATCTTCTCAATCTATCCAAACCCACCCTGGATGGAGGGTCCAAGGCAATTGTTTTGGGGGAAACCCCAGAGAAGGTGACTTATATCAGTGAGAAACTTGATCCCAAGAACTAGCAATGATTGTTGATGTTGCTCAAGGAATTCAAAGGCCTTTTTGCTTGGATCTTAGCTGATATGCCTAGTATGGATCTAGATTTTTATTGTCACAAACTCTCTATGTGTCTAGAAACCAAACTCATGGCTCAGAAGAAGAAACGTTTGGGCCTGGAGAAACAAAAGGTTACTTGTGAGCAAACTAAAGAGTTGTTGAAGGCGAGTTTTATCAAGGAAATCTAATATTCCTCCTAGCTCTTTAGTGTGGTTATGGTCTAGAATTCCAACAGCAAGTAGCGCATGTGCACAGACTACATTAATCTTAACAAGTGTTTCCCCAATGACCCTTATCCCTTACCAAACATCGACAAGATGGTTGCTGATTCGTCTGGGTATTAGTTTGTGTCTTTCATGGATGCATACTCTAGGTGCAATCAGATCCCGATGTGGGAATGTGATCAAGAAGAAACAACGTTTGTAAATGACAAAGGTGTGTTTTGCTACATCGTTATGCCATTCAGATTGAAGAATATCGAGGCCATATACTAGCGCATGATCAACAAAGTCTTCAAGGGTAAGCATACAAAGCTGGTGGAGGTATACATAGATGACATCATAGCCAAGACCCCACTAGAAGGGACCACATCGAGGACCTTTGGAAGATCTTTCTCTATCTCTGGCAGTATAACGTGCACCTTAACCCTTTGAAGTACATATTCACAGTACCTGGTGGTAAATTCCAGGGTTATAGGATGACCTAGAGAGGTATCGAGGCTAATCTTGACAAATGAAGGTCATCTAATTGCTCTAAAGCCTGAGAAACTTGCGTAAGGTGTAGTCCCTCAATGGCAAGATGCCTTGGCGCGTTTCATACCGAAGATGACACGCAGTCTCTCCCCCTCTACAAGATCCTTAAGAAGAGCAAGAAGTTGACCAGAGTAAGAGGCAACATTCTAGAACTTAAAGGAAGTTTTATCCAAACCTTTTATTTTGGTAAAATTTGACCCTAGTCAATGTTTGATTCTTTACTTATCTATTTTAGATGAAGCATTAGGAGTCACTTTGGTAAAGGAGAATCCAAAGGGACAAAGGCCGATATGTTTCATTGGCAAGATGTTGTAGGGGGTAGAATGCCAGTATCAGAAGACCGAAAAGGCAGCCTTGGCAGTTATCTAGGCATCTCAACGCCTGAGGTCGTACATCCACGCCTACCTTTTCATGTTTCGAATAGACTTCCCACTTTATACCATCCTTTTCAAGCCTAACCTGGCAGGCAGAAATAATTAAGTAGGCGGTGGAGCTATATGAGTTTGACATCACTTATGAGCCACGAAGTGCTATCAAGGCTCAAGTATTGGCGGACTTCATCGTTAAGATTTCTGGTTCAGACCCTAAAGAGTCTCGCTCTCATTGGAAGATGTATGTTGATGTGCCTCAAATAATAAGGGATGCAAGTCCGGAGTCGTGGTTAAAAGGGATGACGAGATCCAACTTGAGATTTTATTGCACTTCAATTTCACCACCTCCAATAACCATGCAGAATACGTGGCACCCTTAATCTGGTAGATAATATTAACGATAATATTAATTAGATATTAAAAGTGAGGATAAATTTTTTACAATTTAAATAATTATCGGAACAAGAACACCACAATTAAAAACTTCAATAATTAACCCCAAACCATTTAAAGTCCTATCCTATATATGACGATATGAAAAGGTGGATGTTTTATACAAATATCAACTTAAAGTAATCCCTTATACTTTCACCGTACAAGTGTTTAGCGAAAATGTATATTGATTTAGAAGAAAGAGTGGGTATGAGGAATAATCCAAGAAAACATGCATGAGAAGCAAGGAAACAAGCCAAAACTCAACACACATCAAGTAAACATCAAAACTTATGGAAAATTGGCAAATAGCAAGCCATGAATCGATTCATGCTAGACCACTTGATAAATGGATGTTGTTGGAAATAATCTACCCTTGATCAATTTTCTCTAGTTTTACAGTGAAAAAGTAAAGAAATTAAATAGAAAAATTGACGAACTAAAGAGCTGACGCATAGCATCAACCCCACGCTTAGCGTGGGGATTTCTGATGCTGACGCTACGCGTCACGCCCATGCGTAGTGTCAAGAGCTACGTGGACTCCACTTCTAGGTGGTCAAGCACCCAGCTTGTTGACCCATTATGGCCCTCCCACTTCACACAAGAGGACACGCCGAAGGTGGAGACAGGGACACATGGCCAAGCATGATTAATTTAATAATTCCATCATGGCCACTTCGAGCTGTTTAATGGAGGCTGAGTCAAGAACCTGATGCGTAGCGTGTAACATCCCAATTTTAAAGTTAAATGCCGAATGAAAAATAAACTATTAAGGTTTGATTTCAAAGTAAGAAGTTAATTGATAATCATAATCGGATTAACTTAAGGAATAATGACAATTTAATTAAGGCATAGTTGGTGAAAGATGGATGTTTGTGATTGGTGAGTTACGTGAGTGGGCTGCGACTCACGTTCTCCCATCCCACTTCCTTCTCTTTGCATTTATATATATATATACCCTGTATCACCGTGGATACTCGTTCTTTTCCACTGCTGCATCCTCTCTTTTCTTCTTCCTCGTTTTTATCCTCTTTTCCCTTCCCTTGTTTTGCTCTTCGTTTCTGGAGAACGCAATGACGATGCCGAAGGAATGTCAGAGTCCCCTTCAATTGGTGGAAGACGACCATTGAAGCAGAGGAAGAACAACTTCTTATCCCCGAGCCGATTTCAGAGTGCGACAGTGCGAAGGAGATCTGGACGAGTCGGATAGAGCGTCAGACCGAACGTTGAGAGCAGGAGAGCTACTTGAGTTCCTTTCCATAGGTAGGGGGCGCTTGCATGTCAAATGCATGGTCCACGAACGGTACCGGATGAATGTATTGCTTTAAGTGTGTGCATATGTTTGTGGCGATTGAATAATATGCATGATTGTTGATTTTGGATCCTGTGTGTAAGATAGTAGTTGTACAATAATTGCATGTGATCTAGATGGTGGTAATGTAGCCTGTTAGCCTTGTTATAGACGAATGAAATGCATGGTCCTATCTCTGTTAACACTGTGAGAACATGAACGTGTGATTGTTGGTTGATTTGTCAGACGATATTACCTTGACTGTCCGATTGCTATGCATGTTGTTATGGCTGGCAAAGTACATGTAACGACTGTGTTGAATCTGTTCTTACTACGATGGTTGCGAAGGATTATCAGTTGAGTAATGATGCTTGCTGGTAAATGCATTAGCTGCATGTGTAAGAATGGGGTGACCCGTGGAAGGTCTAGAGCCCCGAGGGAATGGCTTCCAGCTACAGTCCTTGGCTAGATCCTGTGAGAGCTCGTGGTAGCCGTAGGAGCTAGAGATGAGTCTCGAGATGTCAATGGGAGACCGGTACCACACGGGAAGAGCTGATGGACGAGCGGCCAGTAGAAGGGAAACTGTAACTGAAAGTCATTACTTAAGTCGGATCCGCAGGCATGCATGTAGATATGATGCTGATTAAGATAGTACGCATAGCATGTGTTGAGTATTATGGATGATTTCCTAATGTGTGGATGCATGTGTACGTGTGAATAGAGATGAACTTTATGTAGTATGTATGTTATAGATATCATTCCGATTTGCATGGTCTTAGTTTAACCTGAATACGACTGAGTAAAAGTAAGTATGCGTACTGACATTGATAAAGAGTCTTTGGTTGTCATTTTGCATGTAAAAGCTCACCCCTACAGTGGTTACATTTTCAGTGAATATCCCTCGGAATGAAGGATGAAGAAGAGGCCGAGTGCAGAGCAGAGAAACCGAGCGCTATGGGATATATGTGTATATGTAAATACTGTGTATAAGGTCTTGTTAAGCCTTGGCCGGCTCGTATTTTGATCTTAGTCCTTATATCTGAACTTGAACACCTTCGGGTAGTGAAAACATGCTAATGCATTGTAATACTTAATACGTCCTTATATATATATGTGTGTTGTGTGTTGTTCTATACTGTAGGTGATGTCCGAGTGGTAAATATGGGTGTATAAGTATACCTTCCGAGCGTAGGAGATCAGTGTGACTATGGGTAGAAGCGGAGCTAAGTCATTGTTGGAGGAAAGCGAGATAATGAGTCATTCCGAGTGATGAGAGGTTGAATAATCCGAGCGATTGAGGTCGCATAGTCTAGAGTAGGAGTTGGTTCAAATCCCGTGAGTCACAATTATGAAATTTCATGAGTAGAGGATAAACAACGATTTCCGAGTGAGAATTCGCCGAGTGAGCAGTTCACCGACCAGGGAACGACACCTAAGACTCTAAGTGGACCCATTATAATAGATTAGCAAGTAGCTAAAGAACCCGAGTGAGTCCTGGCTTAGTAGGAAAATTAGAGCAGAAAATAATATGGTTACAGAATGAAAAGTAAGTAGAATGCCCTGAGTGGCGTAATGGATGTAGGAGTTATCCCGAGTGAGGAGTCTTCATAGATTCCGAGTGAGTGACTTGGAAATCATTTTTGGGTTGCCAATGTATATGTATATGTAATCCGATAGAGTGGAGCCAGGGAATGGGAATGCTGTCTAAATAGAACCGGTACATATTAAGAGGAATCCGAGTGGGTTAAGAAGTGGATCTCCGCGAGTGAACCGTACGCTTAAACCGAGTGGAATGGCAGGATGCCGAGTGAACTTCTCACTCCAGCGAACAAGGTGCTCGCTCCAGCGAGTGTGTTTCAGGAAGACTCTTGCGTGAGTATCGCTTAGGCGAATCGTCACTCGCCCGAGCGACTTGAGCTATTTCGCCCAAGCGTGTGGGGTCACGCTGAAGCAAGTGGACGTTGTTTGTGAGATTCGCCCAGGCGATGATGGGTTTCACCAAACTGAATGGATCGGTCAAGCATTATTCCTTCCACTGATTGTCGTGCGTCTGAAAGTTCTTACATTTCTCCCTTGCCTTCTTCTTCTTTTCTATACCGAGTGACCAGTGGTTGTTTGTATGAAAATTCTTCTTTCCCTATTTTTTTTGGGTTTAATTATTTATTAAAAATTAGGGTGTTACATAGCGTCAGGACCCTTCCTCAGCCCTATAAATAGGGCCATTCTCCACACATCCTGAAACATCCTTACTTAATTAAAATAAATCCAAAACCAAGGGAAAATTTTTCCCAAAATAAAACCAATGGAAACGGGCACAGTAAAAGAAGGCAAAGAAAGGCAAGGGAAATAAAACCCAATCCTAATGCAAACATCAGAAGAAGGAGCGCCTAAGCGAGCCCCAACACAACGCTCACTCGCTCAAGCGAGATCTAACACCCTTGAGCGAGACAGCCCAACTCGCTCGGGCGAAACACCATTCGCGTAAGCGAAACCAATTAGAGACTTCCTTTCCACTCACACTCGCTGGAGCGGACACTTAGTCGCTGAGGCGAGTAACTCCACTCGGGTTTTCCCTCACTCGAAATCAGAGTCTAGGTCCACTCGGAAAAGTCTTATACTCACGACTCACTCTTGCATTCTCGCACTCACACCCTATTTTATTCTTAGA
Organism: Clitoria ternatea; assembly: GCA_037962975.1. Lineage (NCBI taxonomy): Eukaryota > Viridiplantae > Streptophyta > Magnoliopsida > Fabales > Fabaceae > Clitoria > Clitoria ternatea. The sequence continues at coordinate 27,652,852 of CM075672.1, read as the reverse complement.
GGTTCACAACTAAGGCTCACTCAGAAGTTGACTCCCACAATCCCTTCACTCGGGAACGTTGTCTACAACACACTAAAGCTTCCTCGCCAAGTCAGATCTTACTTAAGGAATCGTACAACTTCACTCACTCGGAAATACTCTAATTCCCCGCCACTCAGAATACATATAAATTCCTCTACATGCAAAGGACCTTACAAGACTGAAATCTGCTCCTTATCATCTAGATCTCACACTCTCTCCCCAATAAGTTACTACAGCAGGCTTACTCGAATTCGTATTACCAATTTAACCATCAGGGGAACTCTCACTCGGTTGACTTCCACTCGGAATCATCAAAATGCTTTTCGATCGGAAGAGGGTCACTCGTCACGCCTTACCCAGAAATTAACTTAACTCTTATTTACCCAGAATCATACAGGCTCATAGACTTAGTAAGTGTAACGTACACATCCCAGACGTTCACACACAACATAAGAAGAACATACAGTATGATATATATATATATATATATATATATAAATATTTACATGCACATTCTCATACTCTCAACCCGAGAGTGTTTAATTCAGATGTAGTTAGATGAGGGACCAAAATAAGAGCCGACCAAGGCTATAACAAAACATTATACACAGAATATACATATACATATATAATTCCACAGTACTCAAGCACTTCACATGGCTTGCAGCTCCTCCATCATTCACCGTCTCGTGCGATGTTCACTGAAATATAGCCACAGTAGGGGGTGAGTATCTTAAATATTAAATGATAGATACTGACTCGGATTATTCTTCAATCATGCAGCAACACATATATATATACTTAGCAACAAACAATAACATACACAGTGCTAATTAATCAGAATGCACACATAAGACATCTTCCGATCAGAATCTACCTAGTTATCTCTCGGCTATATGCACATATCATTCTCAATAACATTAACACATACGTATGCAATCAGGTTTCAATCAGCATCAACTATACATGTACACAGATTCATTCACTCGGATCCGCTTCGCATGTAATCGGTTTTTATCATTGCAACGAGGCTCCCAGCCTATTATTCAGCTCCCAGCTGACTTGGCCATTTTACTGGTACCAAACCGTTTGCCCTCACTTGTAACACCAATACTCTCAGCGTCAACGGCGGTGCTACGGGCAGTCCTGAGTCCCACTCAGTCGGCTTGCCTTGAGTTCCACTCAAGGTCTTAACAGCATCCCATGCTTTATTAACCGACTCAATGGTAGTGTCCACACTACATGCTCTCAGCATTAAATGCATCCCATGCACCACGCGCGGAATAATCATACAACACAGATTTCACACACAACTCTTCACTCAACATTACATGCATCACATGCAATCAGTATCAGACATTATCAGGACTCAATAAGTAAAGTTTTCTTCACATGCAGACAGCATTTAGATTCATGGTAACCTATACGTCACATAAATCATATAGTAATCATCAACAATACTTTAGCATATTCTCTTCACGCAATCATCCAATACTCTAAAGATTATTAACATGAATTTCATGGACAGAATTAGACATGCATTACTAAATTCTTAGTCGTCAAGCATCCGGGCATCACGTATCCTACACACAATTAGAGTACACCAAGCAAAACACAGAATCAACAAGTCATTAACACCCGGAACCCGTCCATAACCCATGCATTTAAGATATAAGATACCCCCTACCAACTAAAGAGATTCCAAGAAGTTCCTCTGTTTCAGCGTCTGTTCGCTGTCCTGCTTGCTTCGTTCACCACTCTCACTCGTTCTGTCTTCCTCGAACACAGTCGCACCCTTTTACTCAGATTGGGAACAGGAAGCTGTTCTTCTTCCACTTTGACGATCGTCCTTCATTAACGAAGAGAACTTCGAATCCTCTACAACACCGTTATCGCGAGCTTACGGAATAGAGAACAGGGGAAAAGAAGAACGAAGAAGAAGAGAAGTAGAGGAAGAGGAAGTCTTGAGGAATTAGAGTAAATGGACAGCAGTGGCTTCTGGACTTATATACACTCGAAGAAATGAGGAAGTGAGATGGGAGAATGTGAAGCAGCAGCTCTTCACGTGGCACACACACACACAAATCACAATCAATGAACCATTAATCAAATTCTTAAGTTAAAATTAATTAATAAGTAATTCATGCTTGTGCAATTATTTTTAGTTTAGTGGTTTTAATCTCATTTGGTAATTAATTTTTAAATCAGGATGTTACACATCCTTGGCATCCAATTCAGAACAGAATTTCATTCTCTTCTTCCTTTCACTTGTGTTTGAGTGTTTCTTTTATAAGTTTGTAGTTCTAGAGTAGTTTCTAGATGCTTGAGAGTGTTGTGTAGTATTGTGATCATTGTATCGTGAAGTTTCCATCGCCTTCGTAATGTCAACATCTGTAAGTGTTGTTTTTATTTTCACTATGTGTAACTAATCTGTTTATGTTGGAATTGGTGAACTAATCTATTGAGTATGATGTTGTGAATTCGACCTCTGCATGTTCATGACTTAAGTGCATGTTAGTATTTTAATCTTTTATTAGTATGAACATCAAACGGGAGAATGATTTTCATGCGTATTAAAACTTGTTTTATTAGTGTGAATGTCAAACGGGAGAATGATTATTCATGCCGTATTGAAACCTGTTTTAATGAAAGTAAAATTTAAAATACCCTTAATATGCCAATTACTAGGGATAGAGTTGGTAATTATTGTTCCCATAAGGCCAGGAGTTAATGCAAGTTTTTACTGAGAAAGCTCACGAGGGATCGGACTTTATGGTGAATACTTAGAATTTATATCACGAGGGATCAGTTATAATGATTTTAAGCTGCAATGACATGAACTTAATGATTAAATATGCATGTCTTGAGTTCCATCATTTTATTCTAGACTAGAGATCCAAATTCCAACATAATTTGTCTATCTGTGTTTTTATCTCAAGTATCTTAGCTATTCTAAATTGCAACTTAACTTTTTAGATAGATTTTATTTTATTTTACCACATGAACAACTCAAGTATAAAATCTTGTGAATATTGTACAAATTGTATATAAATCATTCTTTTGTATATAAATTCTGATATATTTACCATAGTGACTAGAGAGTTACTGTAACTACTGAACTTTCAATCCCAGTGGAACGATATCTAAATTTTGAAAATTACAAACGATTGATGTTCTTGCCAATTAATAACCTAACAGTAACACGGGGGTTAACAAGTTTTCTGGCGCCGTCGCCGGGGATTGAATTAATTCAGTAAAACAGTAAATTTTTAATTACCACTAGTAAATAATTTTTTTACCTTAGTTAAAATTTCTAAATTTTGTTACTTAGTTATTTACTTTTTCTTATCATTGTTACACAAACTTTCTTTGTATAGTTTGTGTATACAAACCTGATCTACTGCAGCGAAAATTTACTTTGATCCTGAGATCGAAAAGTTTGTAAAGAAAATCAAGTCTTTGAAATCTAAAACACAAACTAATTCTTCTACTTCTACTTTTATTTCTAAAAAATTTGAAAATTAAAACATGGCTGCTAAACAAAGGAGAACATTAGGACAGTTTGCTGCTATCAATGGTCCACCCCGAGTTTTAGGAATGTTTCAAGGACCTGTTGTACTGGTGGAAATTAAACCTGCCACATTAAACATTATTCAAAACAATCAATTTGCTGGTTTAAATCATGAAGAACCGTATGAACATTTAACTATTTTTTATGAGTTATGTAGCACAATTGGTTTTGAACCAAATCAAGAAGAATCTGTTTACATAAGATTGTTTCCTTTTTCATTGATTGGTAAAGCTAAAGAATGGTTTAAATCTTGTCCACCCGGTAGTTTTACAAACTGGTCTGATGTTGAGAGAAAATTTTTGGAAAGATTTTATTCTCCTTCAAAATATTTTGAAGCCATGACATCCATACACTTTTTTCATAAAATAATGATGAGTCCTTAGGAGAAACATGGGAACGATTCAAAGCACTTCTGAGAAAATGTCCAAATCATAATTTGGATGATGCTAAAAGGGTAAGGATCGTTTATCATGGTTTATTACCTCCGTTCAAGTTGATGTTAGATGCTTGTGCAGGTGGTCCATTAATGAATAAAACTATGGAGGAAGCAATAGAAATATTGGAATCAATGTCCATTAGTGACCGACAAGCAAAACATGAAAGAGGTAACGCATCAAGGAAGCCAGGTATACTCGAATTTGGAGTGAATGATGCAGTATTGGCTCAACAAAAATTATTGACTCAACAAATTGAGGCTATGAGTAAACAATTAGAGAAACTTCAAATTGCTCAAGTGTCATCACCACCCCCTGCTCAATTGAAACAATGCATTGCATAGGCAAACAACCATGTGGTTATTGTGCCCATGATAGAAATGAACTCGAACAAGCCAATTTTCTGAACAATCAAAGATACCATTAGGTAACTTTCCTATCAATTATGGTAATTCTTTTCCTAACAATTATCCACAAGGATGACAGAATCGGAACTTTGGTACTGAACCTTCCAACCGTCCTCCTAATAATCAGTTTAAGCAACAACAACAATCACAGACTAACAATGCAAGATTGGCAAGGATTGAGGAATCTATCCAACAGTTATTGCAGTTTATGGAAATAAATAAAGCTGCTTAGAAAGCATCAGACTTGCAAATGGGTCAGCTAGCAAAGGAAATAGCTAAATTGAAAAATTCTGGTTTTACTGCAAACACTTAGAACCCAAGGGATCAATGTAATATTGTTTTCTTGAATGTTGTAAAAATTGATTGTAAAGAAAATTGTGTAAAGAAAATTATGAAAAGAAAAAGAAAAAGAAAATAGGCAAGAGAAAGAAGAAGAGAAAAATAAAAAATAAAAAAATTGAAAAAGAAAAAAAATATTCAAGAACCTGTGGAAGTAGAACATGAAACAATTTGTAAGGAGGTCTTACAATTTGACACACCGGAAAAATTTAAAGATCCGGGGAGTTTCACCTTTCCTGTTTCCATTGGAAACATCAACATCAGAAATGCTTTGTTGGATTTAGAGGCTAGTATCAATCTTATGCCCCTAGGTTTGATGAAGTGTATTGGTGATCTGGAACTAAAAGAAACTAAGAGAGACTTACAATTTATGGATTGCTCTACCAAGAAACCAATTGGGATTGTGGAAGATGTAATGGTAAAGGTTGACAAGTACCACTTATAACACCCCTAATTTTCTGTACTTGAATCCCGATGTAATCGTCATAATTAATAAAAATGTGAACAAATTTTTCGTGTTTGAAAATATTTCCAAGACACCACCATGATCACATCAAGACCCAAATCACAGAAAACCAAAGAGTGAGATTAAATAACCTATAACTGGATCGATAATTAGTTTGCCCATAACGGTATACAAAAATAATAGAGTATACAGCGGAAGAATATGTATACCGGGCACACACCTAGTCCCATATATGACGATATGAGAAAAGGCTAGGCAAGCATGCAAACACCAAACACAAACTTATTACTATATCACATTCATACACTTACAATATACGTATACATTGCCTAAGATACAATAATTATATATATATATATGTATATATATACATACATTTGGGGATCTTCTCCCGTCTATCTCAATCATCAATGAACAACACTCAATTTCAATTCTTCTAATACACATTAAATCATCTCTTACATTCCATATATTTATATTCACCATCCACAAATTTAAGGATTATCTTATACATATTCAAAATCTCTAAATCATCTACATTCTCATAACCAATTCATTTGTTACATAAGAACTCATAAATGATGCCGGCCAAGGCACTTCCTCTACCACTATTTACCTTCACCCAAGCTTTAATTAAAATCTGAACTCATCCCATGGCAACCTGCATCACAAGGCTAAAAAGGAGACCACATGGGAGAGTGAGTTATACATTCAAAATGATGAATAATATATATATTGTAATCATGTGTATATGCATACAAACATCGTGTGTGCTTTGCTATAAATCATAAAATTAGCATTCATTTATCATCTCATTATTATAATAGGCATACAAGCCTCATGAATCGTAATTCATATCATAAACAAGCACAATATATACACAATCACATACATCATCACATATTGCCACTTATCAGCAAGGGCATTCATAGTCATTATCATCATTAATTCATTAAGGCTTCACTCAATACCTCCTCGCAAGGGGTTTCTCATCACTCGTGGTCATCCCATCTCAAATGCCATGCTCTTACGGCTAATGCACATGTCAACTGTTTAAATGCATATGCAACAGATCTGATTTCAAATTCAATAATAATCACAATCACTTGAATTATGATCATCACTCAGGGATACACCCTTCGTGGCACCCTGCAAGGTGATATATTCAACAACAATAATAGGATAATATCCTCTTCACTCCGGGATATATCCTTCGTGGCACCCCGCAAGGTGATATATTCAACATTATTCAACAACAATAGGACAACGTCCTCTTCACTCCGGGATATACCCTTCATGGTACCCCGCAAGGTGATATATTCAACATTATTCAACAACCATAGGACAACGTCCTCTTCACTCCGGGATATACCCTTTGTGGCACCCTGCAAGGTGATATATTCAACATTATTCAACAACAATAGAACAACATCCTCTTTACTCTGGGATATACCCTTCGTGGCACCCCGCAAGGTGATATATTCAACATTATTCAACAACAATAGGACAACATCCTCTTCACTCCGGGATATACCCTTTGTGGCACCCCGCAAGGTGATATATTCAACAACAATAATAGGATAACATCCTCTTCACTCCGGGATATACCCTTCGTGGCACCCCGCAAGGTGATATATTCAACATTAATACATATCAATGCCATGCTATGCCATGAATGCAACAATACAATAATGCATGTGCCCAACAACCTCGCAAGGATATCTCACCCTCTCAATCAGGGATATAATTTAATATGGCATTTTCAATAATCATGTAATTATTTACAAGCCCCTCAAGGCATATCATTCATATAATTGGCCTTCAATGGCCACAAACATCTTCACAACAACCCACACATGGATATCAAAAGGCATAGCAAACATCATAATATCAATCCACACATGGAATCATTCGAGGCATATTCATCACCTCACATACATGGCAATTACACTTATGTCCATCACCATCATGTTCTTGACTTTACATTCAACACATCATATGTCTATATATATTCCACATCATATAGTGAATTCAATATCCATATTCAACCATAATGTTTTTGCCACAGAATCATTAATAATAACGGTCACCCCTTATTTAAGGAAATGATCCACAACGTCATTCATTTTTACCCATTATGGTTTTCATCTCAACATCTTATTCGTTATCCATCACCACCATATTATGTCGTAGGCATATATATCTTTATACATTCCCTCAATTATCAAATAATATAAGGGAAAAAGGCTTGAAGTCATCAAGACCGAGAAAAGAAGGGCCAATACAATCAGAACCGAGAAGGGAAGAGGAAATTCCATCAGGGGGGTCACTCGCTCAAGCGAGGCCCACATTCGCTTGAGCGAGACAGCCCATCTCGCTTGAGCGCCTCAGCTCGCTCGGGTGAAAACAAACCAGTATCTAATTTCCATGTTGCTCTCTTGGGTGAGACACTACACACCCGGCCACTCGCTCGGGCGAAATTACACCAGTAGCCATTTCCACATTCGCTCGCTAGAGCGAGGAATCCACTCGCTTAAGCGGAATCCGACCAGAGGTCATCCTTCTTTCCGCACTCGCTCACTCGGCGAGGCTTCCCAACACTCAGATTTTTACTCGACAATTCAATCAGAACCGACTCATCTTGTTCAGGTTTCCACTCAGCAAAATCAATCAAAGCCGACTTGTCTCTCACTCGGCCTTTCACTCAGCAATTTATTCCAAATTCGAGTCATCTCTCAATCAGTCTTTCACTCGACAATTTCATTCCAAATCCAAGTCATCTCCCGCTCGGTGTTTTGCTCGGCAATTACGCTAAAAATGACTCATCACTTGATTGGTCCTCACTCGGTAAATTGTTTCAAAACTGACTCTTCTGTCGAGCAATCTTTTACTCGGCAAATTAATTCCAAGACCGACCATCACTCGATCGATCCTCACTCGGTAAACTTATTACAAAGCCGACTCCTTTTCTTTCACTCGAGCAAGGTTTCCTAGCACTAAGTCTTTCACTCGGGCGAAGTTATTCCAGAGTACTTCTGGGCAGACTCATACCGTATACCCTTGATCGGTGGATCCCTCTCGGAATTACACACACGGAGGGACTCCCCTGCTCGGAATATCATACCGGGGAACCTTTTACTCGGAATTATATGCACTTCCTCACTCGAAAGGTCCTATCTCAGACATAGCTCACTCGTAAATTCACTCGGAAATTCACCACATCATGAAATTATTTTCTGAAATTCCCGCTCGGACGGAATTCGTCCAGAATCTCGCCTATTCACCATTCACTCGTCTCGCTCGGTCGAGGCACAACAATACTAGTCACTCGCTTGAGTGAGTACCGTCCCAGCATCAGACTTCACATTCTCGCTCGCTCAGGCGCGGACTCGTCCGCTTGAGCGAGATTCACCTAGTAACTCCCCTGATTGCATAATATGCATCTCGCTTGAGCGGAAGTCCCACTTGCCTGGGCGAGATTTGTCCAGAGGCTACAATACTGCCACAGGGGATCCTCGCCTGAGCGAGATCCCATCTCGCTTGAGCGAGAATATCAGAATATGCGCAAGAAACATGAGAAACTCACAACCAAATATACCAAAACTTATACCAGCCAAAATTCATCAAATCTAATATAGCATATACTTCATACTAGGCATTTAAAACCTATCCCAGACCTTTATACTCATTAACATTCAATTCAATCTATCAATCATATCAAATTCAAACTTATCATCATCTTATATGAATATACCTTTTCTTATCAATTCAATACATATTCTCACACATCATTCTCAATAATCATCAACTTGCCATTTCAATTAATTCAATACATATACATGGCAAGGCAAGCATGAGTGTTCATCATATACAACAATCACTATCGAATTTACTCATGCAATTTGAATGTTAACTCCTCTCCTACCTCGAGGGAAGAGCCTAACCGTTCCAATGCTCCGAATGCTCCATTGCATCATCCGAAATACGATCTACAGACCAAACGCAAGTATATTCACGTAATTAATAACCATCATAATTCTAAACACTTGTTAGCTTATCATAAAGCTCAACCCCAAGTCTTAGACTTGCTAAACACCAACATATGCAGTTGTGTTAGGCTTCGGGAATTCCTTTCCCAAAGCCAAGATCCTCTAGATCTTAAAGGCTAACTAAACCCAACATCATCATCATCTCATCCGTTACATGATTTAATCTCAATTCACCTCAACTCTTCCAATATCCTCATTATCATTTTAAGCTCACATAATTCATCCTTGCTTCTCTTGAACCATCTTTAGTTATAAAACTCTAAGGGCACAAATCATGGTTTATCAATTCACCAACCAATATGCATATCCCATTTATCCTACCATTGAGGGTTATCTCCAATATTCACCATTATTCATCATTATAATCAACAATACACATATTAAATATCGCCCATTACATTCAATTTAACCTTTCAAACTACATTATATCCATGTCCCAAAATTCTTAGGGCTAGGGTTTCCATCCAAAACCCAACAACATTTACCCATTCTCATTAATCACCACCATTGGCCATTTTTCATCATCATTATCATTCTTCAATATCATTAAACCTACATTCTACTCATATTTCATATTTTCCCTAATTTATTAGAGTTAGGGTTTCACTAAAACCCAACAACACCATAAATACTCATTAATTTTCCACTCATCCAAATATTAATTTCATGCACCTATAACAACCCACCATTAATGCCATAATAACAACACCCCACCTTAGGGTTCCCTTATTTAAAGCTTCTCCCAACAACCCATATGAAATAAACACTCTCCCAAATACCAAGAACCCAAAATCTAGGGCATAAACTCATAAAGAATGGTGAGGAACTTACCTCACCCAAAGAAACAACATGAGCTTCCAATAGAGAGAGAGATCCACATGAAAATAGAGGAGAAGAGTAGAAGAGGATCTAACCATGAGCTTCTCCTTCAAGCTTCCATGAAAACAAAAATGGTGGAGGAGAAGAAGGCTCCACATGGCTTAGATTTTGGAGAGAAGAGTGGAGAGGAAAGAAGAAGAAGAGCTGAGGAAAAGAGAATAAGGAGGAGGAGAAGAAGTAGCGTGAAGCATAAGAAAGGAAGAAGGGTTTATGTTTTAATATTTTGCTTCACATTGAAATTTCACCATTTTATAATAAACAGGCTCTCAGTTCGGGCTCAATACTAATTCCAAAAATTATTCCGAATATAGATTCGGATTCTCGATAATATTCTTATTAGCCCTGACCAGCGGCATCTCAATCAGAGATACTTGGTCCGATACCCAAATTCTAATCGGGTATAATTTTAACTCCTTAAATCTCAGTAATTCATAAATATCCATAATAAATCCCAATTTAATCATTCCAATATTTTTGGGACACAAATCAACTCACATGTAATTATTCATTATTTATTCTCATTAATTTTTCATTTTTATAAAATTCAGGGTGTTACACCACTTCAAGGTTGATTTTGTCGTATTGGATATGAAGGAGGATACTAAGATCCCCTTGATCCTTGGAAGACCTTTCATGAAGACTACAAGGGTAATGGTTGATGTTGACAAAGGGATGATTACATTTAGAATTCATGAAGAAGAGGTAAACTTCAATGCTCAAGAATATCTGAAAATAGATGCTGAGGACAAAGTTTACCAATCAGGTAAATATGGTATATCTATTCCCAATCAATTAAATTTTTTAAAATTAACCGATTGCTTGTATGATGAAAGACAGGTAATCAAGCATCGGAGAAGAAGGAAGAAAAAGATGGGTGATTCCTCAACTAAAATTGAGAAACCACCCGATTAATCAGAGGTAATGTCTAGCTGGAGACATTAAACCTAACGCTCAATGGGAGGCAACCCATTATTTCTTTTTATTTGAACTTATTTTAAACATTGAAAAAAAATTGTTTTTCAAATTTTTAGTTAGAATTATAATTTTGAAAATAAAAAGGGGGTTTTTAAAATTAAAAGAAGAAGGTTTTTGAAAAATGAATTTTTGAAAAATGAAAAATAGAAGCCCCACTGTTAGTCCTCAAATTTACAATAAAATCTTTAATAAAAAGTTTGTAAAAAGAATAAGAATTTGGTGAATTTGTTAGAAATTTAGGTTTTAAATTCAATAAATGGATGTTGTTGGAAATAATCTGCCCTTGATCAATTTTCTCTAGTTTTGCAGTAAAAATATGAAGAATTTAAAGAGAAAAATTGAAGAACTGGAGAGCTGACGTATAGCATCAACACCACGCGTAGCGTGGGAACTTCTGATGCTGACGCTACGCGTCACACCCACGCGTAGCGTCAGGAGCTACGTGGACACCACTGACAGGTGGTCAAGCACTCAGCCAATGACCCCTCCACTACCCACAAGTGTCCAAGCCAAATTGGGGGACAAGGCGCATCTATCTGGGCATGATTAATTAAAATAATTATACAATAATGGCCACTTTGAGCTGATTAATGGAGGCTGAGTCAAGGACCTGACAAGTAGCGTTAGGCTGACGCGTAGTATTAGCATCCTTCCTCAGCCCTATAAATAGGGCCATTCTCCACATTTCTAAGCATCCCATCTCACATTCTGAGTTCTCTTCTTCTCTTATACACTTGTGTTTGAGTAGTTCTTTTGTGAGTTGGTAGTTCTAGAATAGTTTTCTTGATACTTGAGAGTGTTGTGTAGTATTGTGATGGTTGTACCGTGAAGTTTCCATCACCTTTGTAATGTCAAACACTGTAAGTGTTATTTTTACTTTCACTATGTATAACTAATCTGTTTATATTGGAGTTAGTGAACGAAGTCTCTGAGTATGATATTGTGAATTTGATTTCTACATGTTTATGATTCAAGTGCAATTTAGTATTTCAATCTTTTATTAGTATGAACGTCAAACGGGAGAATGATTTTCATGCGTATTGAAACTTGTTTTATTAGTGTGAATGTCAAACTAGAAAATAATTATTCATGCCTTATTAAAACTTATTTTAACAAAAGTAAAAGTTGGAATACCCTTAACATGCCAATTACTAGGGATAGAATTGGTGATTATTATTGCCATAAGGCCAGGACTTAATGCAAGTTTTTACTGAGAAAGCTCACGAGGGATCGGACTTTACGGTGAATACCTAGAATTTATATCATGAGGGATCGGTTATAATGATTTTAAGCTGCAATGACATAAACTTGATGATTAAATATGCATGTCTTGAGTTCCTCCATTGTTATTCTAGATTAAGGATCCAAATTCCAACATAATTTGCTTATTTATGTTTTATCCTCAAGTATCTTAGCTATTTTAAATTGCAACTCAACTTTTTAGATAAATTGTTATTTTCTTTTTATCACATGAATAACTCAACCATGCAATCTTGTGAATATTGTATAAATTGTATATAAATTATTCTTTTGTGAATAGGTTTCGATAAGTTTACCATAGTAACTAGAAAATTACTGTAATTATAGGACTTTCAATCCCAGTGGAACGATATCTAAATTTTGAAAACTACAAACGATTGGTTCGCTTGCCAATTAAAAGACCCAACAGACACAAAGTTAACAAGTTTTCTGCAACATGATATTTGGGTCTAACAAGTTTTCTGGCGCCGTCGTCGGGGATTGAATTGATTCAGTAAAACAGTAAATTTTTAATTACCATGGTAAAAATATTTTTTTACCTTAGTAAAAATTTTCAATTTATTCATTCATTCGTTCATTTTAACATTGTTTTACTAACCTTTCTTTATTTAGTGTGTTTATGCAAACTCAATCTTCTGCAGGAAAGGTGTTCTTTGATCCTGAGATCGAGAAGTTTGTAAAGAAACTTAAAGCATTAAAATCTAAAAAAACAAAAATTTCTTCTTCAACTTCATCTTCTTTTGACAAATCTGAAAATTTTGAAAATTCTAATATGGCTGCTAAAAGAAGAACATTGGGATAGTTTGCTGCTATTAATGGACCACCTCGTGTTTCGGGGATTATCAAGGACTTATTGCTACTGTAGAAATCAAACCAGCTACTTTAAACATTATTCAAAATAATCAATTTGCTGGTTTAAATAATGAGGAACCTTATGAACACTTATCTATTTTTATGAGTTATGCAGCACAATTGGTTTTGAACCCAATCAAGAAAAATCAGTTTACATGAGATTGTTTCCTTTCTCTTTGATTGGGAAAGCTAAAGAATGGTTTAAATCTTGTCCACCCTATAGTTTTACAAACTGGTCTGATGTTGAGAGAAAATTTTTGGAAAGATTTTATTCTCCTTCAAAATACTTTGAAGCCATGACAGCCATACATTCTTTTTCATAAAATAATGATGAATCATTAGGAGAAACATGGGAACGATTCAAGGAACTCTTGAGGAAATGTCCAAACCACAACCTAAATGATGTCGAAAAGATAAGGATCATTTACTATGGTTTGTTACCTCGGTTTAAAATGATGTTAGATGCTTGTGCAGGTGGTTCTTTAATGAACAAAACTGTGGAAGAAGCAATAGAAATATTAGAATCAATGTCCATCAGTGACCGACAAGCAAAACATGAAAGAGGTAATGTACAAAGAAAGCCAGGTATGCTTGAATTGGGGGTGAATGATGCAGTATTGGCTCAGTAAAAATTGCTGACTCAACAAATTGAGGCTATGAGAAAACAATTGGAGAAACTTCAAATTGCTCAAATGTCATCACCACCTCCTGCTCAATTGAAACAATGTATGCATTGCATGGGAGAATAACCATGTGGTTACTGTGCCCTTGAAAGAAATGAGTAAGAGCAAGCCAATTTTCTGAACCATCAAAGAATACCCTTAGGTAAATTTCCTTTCAATCTTGGTAATTCTTTTCCTAACAATTACCCGCAGGGTTGGCAGAATCAGAATATTGGCTGGAAATAAGATGTTGGACCTTCTAACCGACCTCCTAACAATCAATTCAGACAACAACCACAATCTGATAAAACAGCAAGGCTAACTAGGATAGAAGAGTCTATCCAACAGTTGCTTCAATACATGCAAACAAATGAAGCCACACGTAAAGCGTCAGACATACAATTGGGACAGTTAGCAAAAGAAGTAGCTGACATGCAAAGCTCTGGTTTTTCTGCAAACACTTAAAATACAAGAGAACAATGTAATGCTATTTTTACAAGAAATGGTAAAGTTGTAGGAAATAATTGTAAAAAAGAAAAAGAAAAAGTAAAAAAAGAAAAAGAAAAAAGAAGAAGAGAAAAAAGATGAAGAAAAGAATGATGAAAAAGAAAAACAAAAAAATCAAAAAATAAAAAAATAAAAAAATCAGTATTTGGGTCAGACACCTCCAGTTAAAGATTTACCTTATCTACATGTACCATCAAAGAAGGATAAGGAAAAGGAATACAAGAGATTCCTTGAAATCTTTAAGTAATTACACATAAACATTCCATTTTCTAAGGCATTGGAACAGATGCCAACATATGCAAAGTTTATGAAAGAATTGCTCACCAAAAAGAGGAGGTATGATGAAGAAATTGTTGAACTTGAAGTAGGTTGCAGTGCTATCTTACAACATAACATGCCAGAAAAGTCGAAAGACCCTGGAAGTTTCACCATTCTTGTCTCCATTGGAGGTATGAACATTGGAAAAGCCTTGTTAGACTTAAGGGCTAGCATTAATCTAATGCCTCTAAGTATGATGAAGCGAATTTGTGACCTTGATCCTTAAAGAATAAAGATGACTCTGCAATTGGCTGATAGATCAATCAAAAGACCCTATGGTATTGTGGAAGATATACTTGTGAATGTTGACAAGTTCTACTTCCCTGTTGACTTTGTGGTATTAGATATGGAAGAAGATATTGAAGTTTCCCTAATTTGGGAAGACCATTCATGAAGATTGCTAGAGTGCTCATTGATGTAGATAATGGAAAGTTGGCAGTAAGAGTTCACGATGAAGAAGTAAACTTTGATGTTTTCAAAGCCATGAAATATCCTAATCCAAAACAAGATTGTTTTAAGGTGGATGTTCTCGACAAAGTCTGCTTCTCCATATCCACAGGTATGTCGAATTCTGATCCTTTAAATAAATTATTAACTAACTCTGTGGAATTTTTGAGTGAAGAAGAAGAAAAATAGGTAGACAAATATCTTGAAGATCTTGATCAAGGGAAAGAAATTTTCCCTAAATCAAGAGAAATTGAAGAAATTCAAGAAGTACCTTTTGAAGAAATCAAGAGGCCTGAATTGAAAGTGTTACCTTCCAACTTAAAGTATATCTTTTTTGAAAGAAGGTAATTTAAAACCAGTGATTATTAGTAATTTGTTAAGTGAAACAGAAGAAGAAAAACTGGTTGAGGTCTTGAAAAGGAATCAAGAAGCAATTGGATGGACACTTGAAGATCTGAAAGGTATAAGCCCATCATATTGCATGCATAAGATTTTATTGGAAGATAATTTTAAACCTGTTGCTCAACCCCAAAAACGCCTTAATCTAACCATGAAAGAGGTAACTAAGAAGGAGGTTTTAAAATTGCTGAAAGCAGGTATTATCTATCCTATTTCTGATAGTGCATAGGTAAGTCTAGTACAAGTTGTTCTAAAAAAAGGTGGTATGACAGTAATTGTTAATGATAAAAATGAATTAATCCCAACAAGAACTGTCACTAGTTGGAGAATGTGCATTGATTATAGAAAACTAAATCAAGCAACAAGAAAAGATCATTTTTCACTTCCTTTTATGGATCAAATGCTTGATAGATTGTCTGGACAAGCTTACTATTGTTTTCTTGATGGATATTCTGGATATAATCAAATTGATGTTGACCCTCTTGATCAGGAAAAGACTGCTTTTACTTGTCCCTTTGGTATATTTGCATATAGGAAGATGCCATTTGGATTATTTAATGCACCTGCTACTTTTCAAAGATGCATGTTTGCTATTTTTGCAGATCTAATTGAAAAGAGCATTGAAATTTTCATGGATGATTTCTCAGTCTTTGGAAATTCATTTCAAACATGTCTAACCAATCTGGACACCGTACTGAAGCGGTATATTGAAACAAATTTGGTGCTCAATTGGGAAAATGTCACTTTATGATGAAAGAAGGAATTGTACTTGGTCACAAAATTTCCTCTAAAGGTATTGAAGTAGACCAAGCCAAAATAGAGGTAATCTCTAAACTCCCACCTCCTGTGAATGTAAAAGGTATTAGAAGTTTCTTAGGACATGCTGGATTTTATAGAAGATTTATTCAAGATTTTTCAAAAATTGTTAAACCTTTAATAAATCTTCTAAATAAAGATGTTAATTCAAGTTTGATGAAGCATGTCTTAAAGCTTTCAATTCCTTGAAAGAAAAATTGGTTTCTGCCCCTGTAATTGTTGCTCCTAATTGGAATTTACCCTTTGAACTTATGTGTGATGCAAGTGATTATGCTGTAGGAGCAGTTTTAGGTCAAAGATATGAAAAAGTTTTTAGGGTTATACACTATGCTAGTAAAGTTTTAAATGAAAATCAAATAAATTATGCAACTACTGAAAAGGAATTACTAGCCATAGTGTATGCCTTGGAAAAATTTAGATCGTACTTGATTGGATAAAAAATAATTGTTTTCACTGATCATGCTGCGATCAAGTATCTTTTGACCAAAACTGATTCTAAACCTCGGTTAATCCGATGGATTTTACTCCTTCAAGAATATAATCTTGAAATCAAAGATAAAAAGAGTAGTGAAAATATGGTCGCTGACCATCTTTATAGATTAATGAATGATGAGGTCACTGCCAAAGAAAAAGACATCTTGGAAGAATTTCCTGATGAAAAACTTTTTGAAATAACAAAACGGCCATGGTTTGCTAATATGGCCAATTTTAAAGCCGCAGGAATTCTTCCAAATGATTTAACTTGGCAGCAAAGAAATTTTTTTTTTAAAGATTCAAAATACTTTGTTTGGGATGACCCTCATCTGTTTAAAATTGGTATGGATAATTTGTTACGTCATTCCTGATTGGGAAAAGAAAGATGTGTTATGGCATTGTCATAAATCCCCTTATGGAGGACATTTTAATGGAGAAATAACTGCTACAAAAATTCTTCAATCAGGTTTATATTGGCCCTCTGTTTTTAAATATTCTCACTCATTTGTGCAAACTTGTGATAACTGCCAAAGAACAGGTAATGTTAACAAAAGACAAGAAATGCCTCTCACAAACATTCAGGAGGTTGAGGTATTTGATTGTTGGGGTATTGATTTCATGGGACTTTTTCCTTATTCTCAATTCAATCAATACATTCTTTTGGCAGTTAATTATGTTTTAAAGTAGGTAGAAATAATTACTTCACCTAATGCTGACACCAAAACTGTAGTGAATTTCTTGAAGAAAAATATTTTTTATAGGTTTGGAACACCAAGAACTTTGATCAGTGATGAAGGATCATATTTTTGTAACAAAATTCTTCAGAAAGTGTTACAACATTATGGAGTGAGACATAAAGTGGCCACAACATATCATCCACAAACCAATGGACAAGCTGAGATTTCAAATTGAGAAGTGAAAAGGATTTTGGAAAAGACTGTGTCTTCTTCCAGAAAAGATTGGTCACAAAAGCTTGATGATGCATTCTGGGCATACAAAACTGCATTTAAGACTCTAATTAGCCTTTCTCCTTTCCAAATGGTCTATGGAAAAGCTTGTCATCTTCCAGTAGAGATAGAACATAAAGCATATTGGGCTTTAAAATTTCTCAACTTTGATCCAAATGCAGCAGCTGGCAAAAGAAAGTTGCAGTTATTTGAGTTGGAAGAAATGAGAAACAATGCTTATGAGACATCTAAAAGTTACAAGAACAAGGTGAAAGCTTACCATGATAAGAAAAGTAAAAATAGATATTTCATACCAGGTCAGCAAGTTTTATTGTTTAATTCAAGATTAAGATTGTTTCCTGATAAATTGAAATCTAAATGGTCAGGCCCTTTTGTAATCAAGGAAGTTAAATCTTATGGAGCAGTTGAAATTGATGATCCAACTTCTAAAAGAAGTTGGATAGTTAATGGGCAGAGATTGAAACCATATCTGGGTGGTGAGATCAACAGACACACTACCATTTGTATTTGACTGATTTATGATGTGCAGGATGTCTAGCTAGAGACTGTAAATCAAGCGCTTAATGGGAGGCAACCCATTATTTTCTTTTTCTTTTTAAATATATATATATAAAACAAAAATAAAATAAAATAATAGTTTTTCAAATTTTAAGTTAGAAATTTAATTTTGAAAAGAAAAGGGG
The DNA here is from genome assembly GCA_037962975.1 of Clitoria ternatea. NCBI lineage: Eukaryota > Viridiplantae > Streptophyta > Magnoliopsida > Fabales > Fabaceae > Clitoria > Clitoria ternatea. Next base: position 27,634,325 of record CM075672.1, on the reverse strand, counting down.
TTTAAAAATTAAAAGAAAAGGTTTTTGAAAATTAAAATTTTGAAAAATAAAACAAAAGCCCACGCGTAGCGATACACTAATGCGTAGCGTGGACTCTGAATTTTCAACTTGGCGCATAGCGTCCCAACCACGCGTAGCATCAGGGCCCTAGTTTAGTTTTTAAAATTGAACCAGAGAGAGGCCCAAGTCCATTATCTTTAAAAACCTATCTTGCCTCCCTCTACATTTTCAGAAACCCTAACTTCCCAAACCCTCTTTTTCTCTCAAAACCTCCAATCCCCCTTATTCCTATTTTCTCTAAGGAATCCAAGTAAGTATCTCAAATCCCTTTCTCTTTAATTTGTTTGTGAATTTCGATTCTTAGAATTGCATGAGGTTAGGGATAGGATTAGACAACCATTGGGCTTGATTGCTGTTAGAAATAGGATTTGAAATGATTAAATTTGGTTTTGAAGGGGTTGCTGCTGTGCAACCCCTGTTTTGTAGTTTCTGTTCTGTAAACCCACGCGTAGCGTCCCACTGACGCGTAGCGTGGGAAGAAAAGAGCTAACGCGTAGCGTCCCACCCACGCATAGCGTCAGCCTCTGTTTCTGATTTTTGTTAATTTTTGTGTGTTATCTTCTGTTATTTGTATAACTTGTTTTCTGTTTTTAATAAATCTATTTAGTATGTCTTTGTTTGTTGTTTGTTGTTTTCTTTTAAATTAATAAAATTTCTTAGTTTGTATGTTTGTTATACTTTCTTGTATAAAAATAAAAACACATAAATTTGAACATATTTATAAATATGTATGTTGTATGATTTTATATGTTTTGTGAAATTTATGTTTTGTTAAAAATAAAAATATGCACGTTGCATTTTGTGTGAATTTTTGTATAAATAGTTTTTGAAAATATTTTGTTGTCGTGTATGTTTTAAATATAAAAACAAAAATAATTGTTAACTTTTTAATGTTTGATTTGTTTTTCAAATAGTGTAACGTATTTGATTTTTAAATTTTTCTTTTTACAAATGGCACCTAAGAAATCCATTCCTTTTACTGGTTCTAAGAGACAGAGAAGGACCATAGACACTGACACCACTTCTGAAGATCCAGATCTTCAGGGAGAGGAGGTGCTAGGACCGAGAGTTCCTACCAGATTTCACACTGATGCGAAATGGGCCCGGTTTCATTAGATAAAGGGCCAAAGACTCATCTAGGAAAGAGTCTTGGATCTGAATGTTGGGGATTATCCTGAGCTACAGGATAAGGTCTAACGGAGGAGATGGGGACCCATGTTTTCCCTATCTACTGAGGGGGATCCCATCCTAGTGACCGAGTTTTATGCAAATGCTTACTGGACTCGCCAGGATGCACCAAATATTGGCCAGCAGAAGACGAGCTGGGTTAGGGGTCGGCACATCACATACGACTGGGACACGATTAGTACCCTACTAGCTAACCCTTGGGAGCTTACTCCCGAGAGCGATATTTGTTTCTAGAAGGAGAACAGAAATAAGGTCACGACTGAGGATGGTGATATAGGATACTTCCTAGATTAGGTTGCTCACTTCTTGAGCAAAGATGGAATCTTCTTCAACCTGAGTAAGGTTAGAAGGACTCCATCAAACCTCCTCAAGACACAACTGACCCCTATAGCTCAGGCATGGTCTCATCTCATGTTGCATAATATCACTCCCGTCACCCACCTCTCTTTTATTCTAGTTGATCACTGCTGCCTTCTCTATTCTATTCTTCAGGGACATACCATTGATATTGCAGAGCTTATTTCTAAGTAGATTCACCTTTATGCCCTTGGGTATAAGGTGAACTGCCCCATTCTATTCCCTCTCATCATATTTTCCTTACTGATGAGGCAAGGGGTTGCTGTACCATCACCTGAGTTTACTAGTTCTTTGGGGAGAGTCCTCAAAGTTCTAGTAAACAGAGATTATTTTCTCCAGCAGTGCGAGCTTTCACCACTGGAGCTGGAGGCTTAGCCTAGACATAGGAGGAGGAGACCACCAGTTCAGCCACCACCTGCTGATGCTATCACAAAGGGATTTGCCAGGATGACACTTAAGCATCAGCATATGATGCAGATGATGGCTGCCACACATAGAGCTTACATGCATCTTCATGATGCATTTTATCAGTACAGACTTCAGGGAGAGGGAGCACCTTATGTCACACCAGCTGAGTTCATAGCTCATGTAGCTTGGCCTGGTGATTTACCTACATACCCTAAGACTGGTGGACCATCTACAACATATGCTGAGTCAGAGGGTGATGCAGATGAGGAGGGAGATGATGAGGATCACATGGAGGATTGATGGTGTTATTCTCTGCATCTTTTACATACACTTTAGTTCACTTTTAGTTTGATATTTACATTGGTATTTTTACTTTGTGGATTATATTGTAGTTTGTCTTTTATTATGTGGTGTGTTTTATTGCATAATTTTATCGTGGTGTGTTTTTACATGTTTTCTTTGAAAAATTCAAAAAAATAAGTTTTATCATTGAAATCAAATTTTTTGAAAATAAGGAAATTTATACACTTAAAGTTTTTACATAATAAAACCATTTTTAAATCAATTATCAATTCTTTTTGTAATTAAGGAATTTTGATAAATTTAATTACAATAATTTTATTAACTATCAAGCTAATTTCAATAACCCGGTGAGCTGAGAGATCTTTTAAACACTTGAGGGTTTCGACATCATTCAAATTGATTTTGCTTTAATCTGTGATTTGTGTTGTTGTACAAAGAATTCAAGAAAATGATCAAGGCATATTTTTGGTAAAAGAAACCTTGGGCCAAAAAGCTTACCATGGTAAAATCATTTTATCCTTTGAAAGCCAATTTTGAGCCTGAAAAATAATTTCTTTGGTACCCATGACCCTTATCAAATTTGAACTATTCCCTTTACTTGATTGATTAAAAGAGCAATTGATCAAAATGGAAAGAATATTTTGAGTAGGGAATGAACATTAACAACTTGATTCTTTTCAAGAAAAATCTAAATTATGCATATAAATGAAAAATGAAAAGAAATATATGCAAATTAAAAATAGAGAAAAGAATCAAGTTGGGGGTATTTATTTTTCATCAATAAGGGAATTGAGATTTGGGCCAAGAGAAAGCCTAAAAATTATAAAATGCTCTTTTATGATTTTAGGTTTTTGAATTCCAAGAAAAACCATCATTTCTTGTAAGCCAAGCCTCATTACAACCCATAAAAAGACCTTGTGATTTTTGAATTAACTCTGTATGATTAACCATTGATTAGATAAAAATCAAAATTAAATTTGTTTGATTTTATGATTGATTGAGTGAAACAGATTACCCTTTGCACAGAGATAAACACTTGTGAGGTAAGCCTGAAATTTTGCTTGATTAGTTAATAAGGCATTGTAAAATTTTTTGTCATTAAACCTTTATTACATAAGATATCTATTTTTGGTTACTTTAAATGGTAAATTGTGAAATTACTTTTTGTGGTAAATTCTCGGACTAACTCAAAAATTTGATTTCAAATTTTATTTTTTCTCTCTTGCTCGAGGACGAGCAATGTCTCAAGTTGGGGGTATTTGTTAGTCCTCAAATTTACAATAAAATCTTTAATAAAAATTTTGTAAAAAGAATAAGAATTTGGTGAATTTGTTAGAAATTTAGGTTTTAAATTCAATAAATGGATGTTGTTGGAAATAATCTGCCCTTGATCAATTTTCTCTAGTTTTACAGTAAAAATGTGAAGAATTTAAAGAGAAAAATTGAAGAATTGGAGAGATGACGCATAGCATCAACACCATACGTAGCGTGGGAACTTCTGATACTGACACTACGCGTCACACCCACGCGTAGCGTCAGGAGCTACGTGGACACCACTAACAGGTGGTCAAGCACTCAGCCAATGACCCCTCCACTACCCACAAGTGTCCAAGCCGAATTGGGGGACAAGGCACATCTGTCTGGGCATGATTAATTAAAATAATTATACAATAATGGCCACTTCGAGCTGATTAATGGAGGCTGAGTCAGGGACCTGACACGTAGCATCAGGCTGACGCGTAGCATTAGCATCCTTCCTCAGCCTTATAAATAGGGCCATTCTCCACACTTCTAAGCATCCCATCTCACATTCTGAGTTCTCTTCTTCTCTTATACACTCGTATTTGAGTGGTTCTTTTGTGAGTTTGTAGTTCTAGAATAGTTTTCTAGATACTTGAGAGTGTTGTGTAGTATTGTGATTGTTGTACCGTGAAGTTTCCATCACCTTTGTAATGTCAAACACTGTAAGTGTTATTTTTACTTTCACTATGTATAACTAATATGTTTATATTAGAATTGGTGAACGAAGTCTCTGAGTATGATGTTGTGAATTTGATTTCTACATGTTTATGATTCAAGTGCATGTTAGTATTTCAATCTTTTATTAGTATGAACGTCAAACGGGAGAATGCCTTTCATGCGTATTGAAACTTGTTTTATTAGTGTGAATGTCAATGAGAGAATGATTATTCATGCCATTAAAACTTGTTTTAACAAAAGTAAAAGTTTGAATACCCTTAACATGCCAATTACTAGGGATAGAATTGGTGATTATTATTGCCATAAGGCTAGGACTTAATGCAAGTTTTTACTGAGAAAGCTCACGAGGGATCGGACTTTACGGTGAATACTTAGAATTTATGTCACGAGGGATCGATTATAATGATTTTAAGCTGCAATGACATAAACTTGATGATTAAATATGCATGTCTTGAGTTCCTCCATTGTTATTCTAGATTAGGGATCCAAATTCCAACATAATTTGTTTATCTGTGTTTTATCCTTAAGTATCTTAGCTATTTTAAATTGCAACTCAACATTTTAGATAAATTGTTATTTTCTTTTTATCACATGAACAACTCAACTATGCAATCTTGTGAATATTGTATAAATTGTATATAAATTATTTTTTTATGAATAGGTTTCGATAAATTTACCATAGTAACTAGAAAATTACTGTAATTATTGGACTTTTAATCCCAGTGGAACGATATCTAAATTTTTAAAACTACAAACGATTAGTGCGCTTGCCAATTAAAAGACCCAATAGTAACACGAAGTTAACAAGTTTACTGCAACATTATATTGGGGTCTAACATCCACGTGTAGCGCCACACTGACGCGTAGCGTGGGTTCTAAATTTTCAACCTGACGCGTAGCGTCAATACCATGCATAGCGTCAAAACCCTCATTTAGTTTTTAAAATTGAACTAGAGGGAGGCCCAAATCTAAAAACTTTTAAAACCTATTTTTTCCTCCCTCTGCATTCACTTCTCAGAAACCCTATTTTTCCAAAACTCGCTTTTCTCTAAACCCTCCAATCCTCTTCATCCTATATTCTATCAAGGAATCCAAGTAAGTACTCTAATCCTTTTCTCTTTAATTTTTAATTTCAATTTCTAGAAATGCATGCGGATAGGATTAGGATAGAAGACCACTGGGATTGGTTGCTGTTAGAGTAGGGAAATGAATGGATTGATTGAGGTTTGGAAGGGGTTGCTGTTGCACAACCTCCTATTTTTGTTTTTCTGAAACTGTGCACCTCACGCGTAGCGTCCCACTGACGCGTAGCGTGAGGCATGAACTGTAACCCCACGTGTAGCATCCCACTGACGCGCAGCGTGGGCAGAATAGGGCTGACGCATAGTGTCCCACCCGCGTATAGCGTCAGCCTCTGTTTTTGATTTTTGTTAATTTTGTGTTTTATTTTCTATTTAATGTATATATTGTTTTTCTGTTTATAATAATTATGTCCCATTTATTTTTATTTGTTTGTTTGTTTTTCTTTTAAATTAATAAAATTTCTTAAATTGTATGTTTGTTATATTTTTTTGCATAAATAAATTTGTTAAAATTTTGGAAATATGTTAGTTGTGTGAATTTGAATGTTGAGCGAATTTTAATAAAAAATAAAAAAAGCATCTTTTGTTTCTTGTGTTAAAAATTATAAAAATTCAAAAATATGTTGTTTTTAGGTTTTGTTGTGATTATGTTGTGTGAATTTTGTTTAAAATTTTGCATGAGTTTTTATTTTTGATGTTTTGCATGATTTATTTTGTTAAAATATAAAAACAAAAATATGCATGATTTGTTTTGATAATTTATTGTTTGAATTTTTGTGTGTTATTTAAATAAATTTTCTTTTTACAGATGGCACCGAAGAAGTCTATTCCTATTACTGGTCCGAAGAGACAGAGGAGGACCACGGAAACTGATACCACCTCCAAAGATCCAGATCTTCAGGGTGAGGAGCAGCTGGGACCTAGAGATCCCACTAGATTTCACACTGAGGTGAAATGGGCCAGATTTCACCAGATTAAGGGCCAGAGATTGATTTGGGAGAGAGTTTTAGATCTGAATGCTGGAGACTTTCTTGAGCTACAGGATGAGATCCAGAGGAGGAGATGGGGATCTTTGTTTTCCCTGCCTACTGAGGGGGATCCCATTTTAGTTATGGAGTTTTATGCGAATGCCTTCAGGACTCGCCAGGAGTCACCGAACATCAGTCACCAGAGGACGAGCTTGGTGAGGGGTCAGCACATCACTTACGACCGGGATACCATTAGTACCCTACTGGGTAATCCTTGGGAGCCTACTCCCGAGAGTGATACTTGTTTCTGGAAGGAAAACAAAAGCAAGGTCGCTCCTGAGGATGGTGATTTAGGATACTTCCTAGATCAGGTTGGTCACTTCTTAAGCAAGGATGGAATCTTCTTCAACCTGAGTAAGGTTGGAAGGACTCCTTAACCAAAAAAATCAAAAATAAAGTTTTATCTTATAAAATAATAAATCAAATTTTTAAAAATAAGGAAATTTATACACTTAAGGTTGTTACACAATAAAACTATTTTTAAAATCAATTATCGATTCTTTTATAATTTTGGAATTTTGATAAAATTAATTACAATAATTTTATTAACTATCAAGATAATTTTGATAACCCGGTGAGCCGAGAGATCTTTTAAACACTTGAGGGCTTCAACATAACTTCATTCAAATTGATTTTGCTTTAATCTGTGATTTGTGTTGTTGTACAGAGAATTCAAGAATATGATCAAGGCACATTTTTTTGGTAAAAGAAACCTTAGGCCAAAAAAATCTTACCATGGTAAAATGATTTTATCCTTCGAAAGCCAATTTTGAGCCTGAAAAATAATTTCTTTGGTACCCTTAACCCTTATCAAATTTTAACCATTCCCTATACTTGATTGATTAAAAGAGCAATTGAGCAAAATGAAAAACATTTTGAGTGTTCTTACAAAAATGGAGAGTGAAAATTAACAACTTAATTCTTTTCAAGAAAAATCAAAATTGTAAATATAAATGAAAAATGAAAAGAAATATATGCAAATCAAAAATAGTGAAAAGAATCAAGTTGGGGGTATTTATCACCAATAAGGGAAATGAGATTTGGGCCAAGAGAAAGCCTAAATTTTGTAAAATGCTCTTTTATGATTTTAGGTTTTTGAATTCCGAGAAAATCATGATTTCTTGTAGCCAAGCCTTGTTATAACCCTTGAAAAGACCTTGTGATTCCTGAATTAACTTTGTATGATAAACCATTGATTAGATGAAAATCAAAGTTAAATTTGTTTGATTTTATGATCGATTGAGTGAAACAGGTTACCCCTTGCACAGAGTTAAACACTTGTAAGGTAAGCCTGAAAATTATGCTTAATAAGTTAATAAGACGTAAAAAATTTTATCATTAAACCTTTATTACATAGGATATCTATTTTTGGTTATTTTAAATGGTAAATTGTAAAATTACTTTTTGTGGTAAATTTTTGGACTAACTCAAAAATTTGATTTCAAATTTTATATTTTAATTTTCTCTCTTGCTCGAGGACGAGAAATGTCTCAAGTTGGGGGTATTTGTTAGTCTTCAAATTTACAATAAATTCCTTAATAAAAATTTTGTAAAAAATAATAAAAATTAGTTAATTTGTTAGAAATTTAGGTTTTAAATTCAATAAATGGATGTTGTTGGAAATAATATGCCCTTGATCAATTTTCTCTAGTTTTGTAATGAAAAAGTAAAGAAATTAAAGAGAAAAATTGAAGAACTGAAGAGCTGACGCGTAGCATCAACCCCACGCATGTCACGCCCACGCGTAGTGTTAAGAGCTACATTGACTCCACTTCCAGGTGGTCAAGCACTCAGCTTGTTGACCCATTATGGCCCCTCCACTTCGCACAAGAGGACACGCCAAAGGTGGAGACAGGGACACATGGCCAAGCATGATTCATTTAATAATTCCATCATGGCCACTTTGAGCTGTTTAATGGAGGCTGAGTCAGGAACCTGACGCGTAGCATTAGGACGTTTCCTCAGCCTTATAAATAGGGTCATTCTACACACAGAATTTCGTTCTCTTCTTCCTTTCACTCATGTTTGAGTGTTTCTTTTATAAGTTTGTAGTTCTAGAGTAGTTTTTAGATGCTTGAGAGTGTTATGTAGTATTGTGATTGTTGTATCATGAAGTTTCCATCACCTTCGTAATGTCAACATCTATAAGTGTTGTTTTTACTTTCACCATGAGTAACTAATCTGTTTATGTTGGAATTGGTGAACTAATCTATTGAGTATGATGTTGTGAATTCGACCTCTGCATGTTTATAACTTAAGTGCATGTTAGTATTTCAATATTTTATTAGTATGAATATCAAATGGGAGAATGATTTTCATGCGTATTAAAACTTGTTTTAGTAGTGTGAATGTCAAATGGGAGAATGATTATTCATGCCATATTGAAACCTATTTTAATGAAAGTAAAAGTTAAAATACCCTTAATATGCTAATTACTGGGGATAGAGTTGGTAATTATTGTTGCCATAAGGCCAAGACTTAATACAAGTTTTTACTGAGAAAGCTCACGAGGGATCGGACTTTACGGTGAATACTTAGAATTTATATCACGAGGGATCGGTTATAATAATTTTAAGCTGCAATGACATGAACTTAATGATTAAATATGCATGTCTTGAGTTCCATCATTTTATTCTAGACTAGGGATCCAAATTCCAATAGAATTTTTCTATCTGTGTTTTTATCTCAAGTATCTTAGCTATTCTAAATTGCAACTCAACTTTTTAGATAGATTTTATTTTCTTTTTACCATATGAACAACTCAAGTATGAAATCTTGTGAATATTGTATAAATTGTATATAAATCATTCTTTTCTATATAAATTCTGATATATTTACCATAGTGACTAGAGAGTTACTATAACTACTCAACTTTCAATCGTAGTGGAACGATATCTAAATTTTGGAAACTATAAACGATTGGTGCGCTTACCAATTAATAACCCAACAATAACACGGGGGTTAAAAGAAACACGTTTAGCTTGTTTTAAAGCATTTTTGTGTAACTCAAGGGTCAATTCTTAATGGAATTGGCCCATTCCAGTTTCTACAGGTTCTAAATCATGCATAGGCACAATTGAAACTATTTTGTAGCATCTAAACCTCCTAAAACTCTATATGGCCCTATCAGTTCCTTAATTATGCATAAACATTATGGACATAACCTTACACTTTAAATAATTCATCCATCCATGGATTTCCATCAACATAAGCATGAATGTCATCAATTGGCTATAAAACTTTCATTATCAATATTCATATGGTTGATTACAAAAGAATCGGCCTATTATATACACATGTATACATAAAAGAATAATATACCAAGTATATCTAAACATAGGCCATCAACACCACATCTACATTAACACCAGTGTCATTAAATACATACATAATCTATAATTCAAATGTTTGCCAACCAAGGCATTCCATTGCCACCAATTTACCTTTTCCATCAAAATATAAGGTTCCAAAATAAGATGTATCTCACCCTATGCACATCCTACATCACAATGCTAAAAAGAGACAACATGTGAGAGTGAGTTATACATTCTAAGTGATGAATGTGAATACATTGTGATCATGTGTACATGCATATAAACATCATGAGTATTGTGTAATATAAATCATCAATTTATCACCAAGTCTTCATCAAGACGTCACCATAGGTATAAAAGTTTCATTGTTTACAACATAATAAAGAGCACATACACATACACATTTACATTGCCCTAAGTATCATCCACAAGTTTTTATATCTTTCATCAATTCACACTCTTAATAAGTTATTATTTTTCTTGGCTGTCTCTAACTCAAATGCCATGTCCCTATGGCTAATTCATATGTCATACTATATAATGCATATGCAATGGATCCAAATCTGAAACATTTTCTCATAACCCATGCGCACATGGTTTCTCAAACATTTGTAACCATGCATAGTTGCTTAAGCCATTATCCCCCGCAAGGGTGCTTTTCACAAGATCCCGCAAGATCTATATCATCTCCATATATCAAGTGATCATAACCACTAAGGGGCATTCAAATACAAGTCCCCCCGCAAGGGTCCTCTTTCTCATAGTCCTACAAGACCTTCATTGTGATTATAACCACATATAATCATTCTCATATTAGTTTCCCCCACGCAAGAGTCCTCCTTTTCATAGTCCCACAAGACCTTTATCATTTCAATACACTTATGACCGTAACCATATTCATTTATTCTCATATTGGTTTCCCCATGCAAGGGTACTCCCTTTTATAGCCCCGTAAGACGTTCATTGTGATTGCAACCACATATAAAATGTTATGTCATGCATGCCATGAATGCAACAATGCACATACTAGCCTTAACCTCGCAAAGATTTTTCACCCTCTCACTTAGGGGTATATTTTACATTTAACATTACAGATAGTGACACGAAACCAACTATAGTACCTTCTAAAGCATACAACTCGTCACATAAGCTCTAAGGCATCAATTCGTATTGTTTACAACATAATGGCCAAGGAGTCTTATCAATTTCAATCCACACATAGAAATCAAGAAGGTATATCAACAAGCCTACTTCCAATGTATAACACCAACATATGCATTGTCAACCTACAATTCTTAGTGGATTTCAACTTCAATTATCTTGCCATTGTTTTAAGCTTTAGTGTGATATTCACAATCTCTTTAATTCTCTAAATTTTTCAACATCATTTCCAATTCATTAATTGGCAACAAACACAATGGCATTCCATCATTGTCTCAATATTTACATCATCATTCATGGTGTGTCACAAAACCACATCATTCAATTCTCATTATCAAATATCATATCTCATCAATAGTGGTGAAACATACATGGTTTTCACAATATGACATAGGCACACACTTTGCCAAAATCTGAAATCACTATCAATCACCACCAAGGACACACTACATACGTATATTCTAAATATAATCATATATTTGCCAAGAATATCATCATCACAATATCAACCATCATATCACCACTTAATTCTTAGTAGTTTTAATTTCATCATTTAGTGTCATTATCTCAAATTTTATTATGGCATTCACAATATTTTCCATCAACAAAAATTCAACTCATAAATACAAGTTTATACTTGCATCAATCACAATGGCATCAACAATCATCAACCATAATATCCATCAATCTTTCATCCATATTCAAGGTTATGCTAAAAATAATATCCATTTCCATTCAACATCCATATTCATCATTAAATTTTTTATTTTATGGTGAATACACATGCATTCTCAATAACAAAAAGGCACAACATTCACCCAAATTCTCATGACAATTACCAATCACCATAAGGCATACCACCAATATTCTAAATGCATATCACATATTTGCCAAGCATAATATCATTCATAACATCCAATATCACAATTCATCAATAGAACATATGCAAGGCAAACATGAGTAACATCATATACATTAATCATCAATTATTCAAATCATGCATTTAGAATATAAACTCCTCTCCTACCTCAAAAGAAGTAGTCCTTTGGGTTAGATGATCCCGCTTCACAAGAATTATCAAATCCTCAACCAACAAACTACAATGAGCTTTAAGGGGAGGAAGATGGGTGATAAAAATTTGAGAAAAGAGAAGGATGAGCTTCAATCAACCAAGTCTCCTGCAAGCTTGATGAAGGAAAATGAAAATAAAGGGGAAAAAAGAAGGCACACCACTTTGGTTAGGTTTTAGAGAGGAAGAAGATGAAGAGGAAATGAGAGTGTAGAGAAAAGAAAGTGAATGTCATAGAGGAAGAGGGAGTAACATGAATGAGAAGAGAGAAAAAGGAGTTTGGTATTTTATTTTAACCCTTCATTTAAGTTTTCTCCATTTTACAACAAATAGGATCACCGTTCGGGCTCAATACTATATCCAAAATTACTCCTACTCAGATTCTCCATAATATTCTTAACAGCCCTGATCAACAGTACCTCAATCAGAGATGCTTGGTCCGACACCCATATTTTAATCAAGTATAATTTTATCTCATTAAGTCTCAATAAATTGTGAATACCTATAATAAATCCCAATTTAATTATTTCTAAATTTTTAGGACATGAATCCACTCATATATAATTATTTACTATTTATTCCTCTCAATTAATCATTTTTATAAATTTTGGAATGTTACAATATGAAGCTTGCCTCGCTGGTATAAGAGCAGCTCTTGATATCGGTGCTAGGACCGTGACCCTTTGTAGTGACTCTTAGCTTATTATATCACAAATCCTCGGGGAGTACCAAGCTAAGGAGCCTTTGCTGCAACAATACTTAGCTTGTGTCAATGGCTTGAAAGAGCATTTCTAATCCATTACTTTCAAGCACGTCCCAAGGAAGGAAAACACATAAGTTAATATCCCCTCCAGGTTAGCCAGCACAAAGAAAGCTAGGAGCATAACAACGGTAATTCAGAACACACTATTAGAGCCTAATATTTCCCACTCACCATCCCTAAACGTCATTCATGTCTATGGCTTCAGTGAAGATTCATGGGTTGTGCCCTTTGTTTGATACTTGGTAAATGACCAACTTCTGGTTGATGAGTCAGAACGGAAGCGAGTGAAAAGTGATACCCCACAAGCGTATGAGTTTATCACGTAATATAAAAAATGTCATCTCTACAGGGACCGTGTTCTCAAGTACTTAGAATAATGATCCTATTTATCTAAACAAGAAAGAATAAAGATTTTATGGAAAAAAATAAAAAACAAAGTAATTAAAAAGTACAAATCAGAAGTTCTCTAGGAATGAAATCAATTAAAATGCATCTTAGGAGTTTTGGGTTACGAATTGCTTTGTAATGGTGTTTAAAGATTTTACCTTACATTTTAGGACTTGTTCCAACAAGCCACGCACCATAATTTGGACTCTAAATCAATCCATACATAAATGGCAATTTAAGGGCCTTTTAGCCCAACCAAGCATGCCAAATCATAATTTATGCCTATTTGGCCACAACCAACATCACACTTAAGTCACATATGAGCAATATAAGTTATAGGTAACCTCTATTTGAAGGACTAATTGTAAGTTGGGAATATGGCCTATCCACTCCCCAATGTGCATACCTTTCAACAACTCAAACATACACAACCATGCAACATGCATCATCAAATGTCACATTTATTAAAATCATCAACATCCTTCACATGGTGATACAAAATGATCACAAATTCACCCCCAATAATCCTAGTGTATCAACTACCATCCTAGGATTTAAAGTCATTAATGTTCAATGGATATCATACCAATAAAGCATTTAATCTAAATCATGGCTATACAAAATAATGTCATTTACAACCATTTCCCAAAAAGGGATATACAAAAGGTTTACACAAAATATGTCAGCCAAGGTAACCATATCATATTTTCCTTCACACCACACCTTATCTCATTGAAAAGGTTTTGGTCCATGGTAATACCCTACAACACAACGGCTAAAAGATAGACAACATGGAGAATGAGCATACTTTCTCAATGATGAAAATCAAACAAATTGTGATAATATAATTATGAATACAATTCAACACATTCTCCCATCAAAGGAGTTCAATCAACTAATAAGGCTACATAATTCATTACTTCTATTGAACTCACATGTTCATGTATAACAAGTCCATTAATCAAGGATATCACCAAGTAAAACCAAATCATCAATTCACACATTATCACATTCATTACCAAAATCCATAAGCAACATCAAGGGATCATCACAATGACAATACATACTTGGTTAGTGACCACAATAGGGTCTATTCCTCAATTTATACTCTTAATAGGGTATCATTCTCTTGATCATTCTCAACTTATATGCCATGTTCCTATGGCTAATGCATATGTTATACTATATAGTGCATATGCAATGGATCCAATTTGAAACATTTTCTGATAACCTATGTGCACATGGTTTTTCCAATAATTGCAACCACGCATAGTTACTTAAGCCTTTATCCCCCGTAAGGGTGCTTTTTACAAGATCCCGTAAGATGTGTATCATCTCCATATATCAAGTGATCACAACAACTGAGGAGCATTCAAATACAAGCCCCCCCGTAAGGGTCTTCTTTCTAATAGTCCTGTAAGACCTTTATCATTTCAGTACACCTGTGATCACAACCACATATAATCATTCATATTTTAGTTTCCCCCATGCAAAGGTACTCTTTTTCATAGTCCCGCAAGACTTTTATCATTTCAATACACTTGCGATCCAACCACATTCATTTGTTCACATATTAGTTTCCCCCACGCAAGGGTACTCCCTATCATAGTCCCACAAGACCTTCTTTGTTTCAATATATTTTGTGATCGCAACCATATTTAAATGTTATGTCATGCATGCCATGAGTGTAAAAATGTACATGCTAGCCTTAACTTCACAAGAATTCTTCACCCTCTCACTTAGGGGTATAATTCACACTTAACATTATAGTTAGTGGTGTATAACCAATCACAAGGTCATCTAAGGCACATCATTCATAACACAATAGCTAAGGATTTATATTAATATCAATCCACACATGGCAATCAAAGAGCATGCCAACAATCATACTCTAAATTCATGCCTACACCAAATATGTCAATCCAAATTCAACCATTAATTATGGAATCAATCTCAATCGATAGCACATATAGAGGTAGTATATCCATACAAGTAAAAACATGCAAATATGCATTGATATATACATTATCAACATAAATTGAATCATGCATATAGAAAATATACTCCTCTCCTACCTTAAGAGAAGTACTCTTCCGGGTTAGATGGTCCTGCCCCACTATAGTTATCAAACCCTACATTAAATAATTATAGGACCACATCAAATACTCATTCAACATCATTTTCACTTTCTTGCATACAATTAATGCATATACATGAGTTCTATTATAATGCAACTTGCAATAGGCTTCATTTCCTTATTTTCTTAGGTTTTAGGAATTCCTCCCTATAACCAAAATTCATTATTTTCAAAGGAGCAACAACACAAAAATTAAGTTACCCACATACATCAACTTCACACCCAATACCCTGAGTGAGTTTCCTCATTAATGGCTTCCAACCACCATTATTAATCATCTACCATTATTAAGGGTTTTCACCCATCATCAATAATTTTCCAACCATCTCCATTAGCTATCTCTTTTCATTAATAACATTCCTCAACACTAATAAATATTCATTCCACTCATGTTTTACATATTCCCCAAAATCAAGGGTTACGGTTTTATCAAAAACCTAACAACCATCATAATGCTTATAGTTTCCACCATTACATTAATTGTCATTTCCATATACATCACCATCCCTCATAAATATGACATTTAAGATACCTCACCTAAGGGTTTGCACATTAAAAGCTCCTATTCAACAACCCATATGCATTAATATTCTCCCAACAATAATAACCCATACCTAGGGCACAAGCTCAAAGAAATGATGAGGAACTTACCTCAAGCCAATAAACAAATAAGCTTCCAAGAGAGGGAGATAGAGTGACAAAAATTATAAAGGAGGGAGGAGAACTTCAAGCTACCATGGTCTCTTCAAGTCCAATAGGGATTTCAAAAATGGAGGGGGATAGAGATGCACTAACCTTGTCTAGGTTTTTGACAAGAAGGAGATAGAGAGTGGGGGAAAATAAGAAGAAAAAAGAGCAAAGTGAATTTTCCAAAGGATAAGAAAACCCGACGTGAAAAGATAGTGAAGAATGAGGGGTTTTGTTTTAAAACTTAACCTATCATTATAACAAATAGGATCTCCGTTCGGGCTCAATACTTTATCAAAAAATTATTCTGAATATATATTTGAATTCATAATAATATTGTTAACAGCCCTGACCAATGACATCTTAATCAGAGATACTTGATCCGATACTTATATTTTAACCCAGTATTTATTTTAGCACATTAAGCTTTAGTAAACTATGAATAATTATAATAAATCTCAATTAAATCATTTTTTTCTAAATTCATGGGACATTAATAATTTCATATATAATTTTTTTCTATTTATTTCTCTTAATTAGATATTTATATAAAATTTTGGGATGTTACACAGAAGGGTCATTTGACCTAAAAGCCGTCATGCAAGACCGACATTGCACAAGCTTTGAAGCACAACATCGAATCATGACATCGTGCATGAAACTCGTGATGTAACCCCAGTATGAGTTATTCTCTCAATACCAGATAGTAAGAGTTGACTTATGCAATCGAGTGTTAAGGAAGTAACCTACAAAGTGATTGATGGAAAGGTGTAGTTGGTAGGTAGGGTCATTATTGTATGTTAGCCTTTCTATAAATGATTAGAATCACACTGACACCTTGTACGGTAAGCCCACCTACTCAAAACGACTCTTCTTTACCCCAGGTATAATACTCACATATTAGCAATGAAAGGTAGAATATTCTCACTTGAACTTACGCTTAGCTCTGATATTTTCCTTGAATATTGACTAACTTGAGTGTCAGAGTCTCCTTACAGGTGATACTCCCTCATAACACGTAAGGATAGTGCTTTTGGTATGAGGAATCATTCTGAGGCCCTTATTTCCCCTACGGGAATATAGGATATAATACAGAATCCCCACTGCACCAATATAAAATCTGAGCATATATACATCTTTGAGCACTAGACACTAGACTGGTCCTTACACTAGACCGGTCCTTACACCCTGACCTCAACTAGTTCAAATTTGTAACATCCCAGGTAAATTAATATTTGGGAAAGTAAAGTTAGCATTTAATTAAGTTAAATTAAAAAGGGAGTAAGGATTTTGGAAGGAAAATAAGATTTAAAATGAATTTTTAAAGGAAGTGGCATCAGGGGCCCTGACGCGTAGTGTCAGGTACACATTAGTGACCTAACGCGTAGTGAGACAACCCCTTAATTAAACCCAAACCGAGACCAGGGAAAATTTTTTCCAAAATTCACCAAGCAGTCGGGGTAGAAATAAACCAATCGTAAGGCAAGGGAAAGCGAAAACCGATCAGAGAAAGGAAGACCAATTCAGAAAGCCACACATAGGCAAGACTCAGCTTCGATCACACAGCCCAGCGGAATACAGCGCTTGAGCGAGCCCTTTTCTTGCTGGAGCGAATCCTCATTCGCTGAAGCGAACCCATTCACTCGGTAATTTCATCACTCGAATTTGGGACCACGTCCACTCGGGAACTGTCCCCATAGGGTTATGCTTCACTCGACAAATTCATACTTAGCCAAATACTTAGTTTATTCAAGAAGCCCACACACATGCTTCATTCGGAAGTGTCATAATCTCCACTCGGGAAATGATTCCCTCGATTACTCCACTCAGAGTCCATGAGCTACCCTTACCCGGAGTATTTCCCCAGTCCAATATCACTCGGTATATTTCAACCTCAATTCACTCGGAGTTCATTATCCATTCTGCACTCGGCATATTATGATCTTCCTCACTCGGAGATCACATAAACCTACCTTCCCTCGGAAGGAGTCTCCACAATCAAGTTTCATTCAGAATTCCTCTGACCTCTCATCACTAGGAGGAATTCACCAAGTTAAGTCACTCGAACTTATTAAATACTTAGCCACTCGGAAAATATAACATTCACTCAGAATATATATATAGCCTCGTTCACTCGGAAGAGAACTCCTAGAATACCTCAATCAAAACCATCACAACGACTCTTCCCTCAGAAGAGGTTCACTCGGGATTTCCCACTCGGAGATATTCAAAGCCTCCCCCACTCAGGGTTTACTCATATTTTCACTCGGTAACATACGGACTAATCTTCCCTCGAAAGTAGCCCACTCGAGTACATCTTACTCAGAACTGTCTTATGCCTTCATCACTCAGAAAAAGGCCACACAAACAATAGCCTCACTCAGAAACGGCTCTCCCAACAATATTCCACTTGGAATTTATTAACTTAGCATTATTCTCTCTACACCACATAATGAACAATTCGGGTAACTTTATAACAATGTAAAATATATATATATATATATATATAATGTATACTTGTTCACAATCCTAATAGTCAACCCATATAATTAAATCCGTTCGGATTACAAGAGAGCCGGCCAAGGCTTTAACATATCTATTTACAATATATATATACTATGTGTGCACTTCAACAATCAGAGTGCCCGTCACTCGGACTTGAGGCCATCTCCTCATTCCCAGTCCGACCTGCATATACTGAAAAATATAGCCACAATAGGGGTGAGCTTTTACATATTAAATGACAGTTATTGACTCGGATTAATCTTTGAATCCTCAACCATACAATAACATATCTCAATCAGCAATAATGCACTCTGCCATTCAATATGAACCCTACAACAATTTCATCCACTCGGGATTCATGCAATTCAATCAAGACTGAGTAATTCACAACATTCACAATCACATATTCACAACGATATCATCACCTTGCACTCAGCAACAGTACCAATATACATATATTCACTCAGTCAGAATTCACACCAATTATTCATGGCTATATTAATCATACTATTCACAACAGCATTTATACATATATATACCATTTCATTGAGCTCATCAACAACATAAATGTGCACTCAGCAATAGCATCAGTATACATGCATTCATCCACTCAGATATAAGTGTGCACTCGGTATAGCATCAGTATACATGCATTCATCCACTCAGATATAAATGTGCACTCGGCATAGCATCAGTATAAATGCATTCATCCACATATTCATACAATTCACATTGAGCTCAATAACAATCATAAGTGTGCACACATTCATTTCACCCGGATCCAGTTATTTATTATCAATTTTTATTGTTGTAACATAGGCTCCAAGCCTTTTCTCAGCTCCTAGCTGATTCGGCCGTTTTACTGGTACCAAACCGTTTGCCCTCACATGTAACACAGTCACTCCAAGCGACAACAGAAGTATTATGGGCAGCCCCGAGTCCAACCCGGTAGGCTTGCCTTGAGTCCAACCCAAGGTCTTTAAGCGTCCAACGCTTAGTGCACTCGGCACTGCCTCGAGTCCAACCCGAGGTCTTTCAATATATTTTCAACACATATTCATCTGATTGCCGATCGGTATTAAGCGTCCAACGCTATTGCTCCAAGCATTTCCAGTGGCGAATCAGATACATACGGTCTCATTCATCAGGCGTCCAACGCCATTGCACTCGGCATTGCCTTGAGTCCAACCCAAGGTCTTTCATTATATTTCACTCATATTCATCCGATTGCCGATTCAATATTAAGGGTCCAACGCTATATGCACTCGGTATTTCCAATGGCGAATCAAATGCATACGGTTTATTCATCAGGCGTCTAACGCCAATGCACTCGGCATTGCCTTGAGTCCAACCCAAGGTCTTTCAATATATTTTCCACACATATGCACTCGGAATTCAAATATCAATAACATGCATCCAATGCATTTTATCATTATTATTCATAAACAGGGGTTGGCATAGCAATAACACAATACATGCACTCGGTAATCACATGCACTTGGCAATTCACATGCTTTTTAATATAAAATCCCAAACGGGAATTAACATAACCGACCCACATCTCATGCACTCGGCAATCACAATGCCATCCACTCGGAATTATTATTTACAACAAGCATCACATGCTATTTCATAAGATCCACTCAGCATTAACATTTGCAACAAGCATCACATGCTTTTCATATAATATCCACTCGGGATTAACATTTTCATAGCAAGCATCTCATGCTAATTCATATAGAATCATAAACAAAACCAGTACAGCATTTACACACCACATGTATTCGGTATTCACACTGGTTCACAGTACATGCACTCGGCATACTCATTAAAAGCCAACATTTCCATGGATTCACTCAACATTTCATATTTATCATCATACATCTCATGGACGGAATCATGACAACATCACGCAGACCACAATAATCACAAATCCGGGTGTTTCATGCACCAATACTCAACTACAACATATCAATCAATATATTTCAAGCATGACACAACACATTAAAGCAAAACCACCCAGAACCCGTCCATAAACCATACATTTGAGATGTAAATTAGCCCCCTACCTGGAATGAAGATCCCAGAAGCTCCCTGAGCTTGCATCTCCACGAAGTCAGCACAGTACCCAGCACGGAGGAACACCGAGCCACTCGAACACACGAACAACTCTGCCTCCATGACACTCCATGCTCTGTTTGCAAGACAGTGGAGAGTTTCAAACCTCCAAGGCACAACGTAGTCCTCACACGCGGTCCAGTGGAGGATTCCAAGGCTGCTCCCCTACTCAAGCAGTCTAGTCTTCACCAACAATGAAGGACTCCCATGCTCTCATGTAACACAATCATCAACGTTCAGGCAGAACAGTGGAGGATCCCAGCCTCCAAAACACTCAACACCACACAGTTCTCTCACTCAACCACGCTGTTCCACTTCCCACTCGGGTTCTACTCAGTGTTGAGTGGAAGAAGAAGATGAAGAAGACGAAGATGGAGAACAGCAAGAAGAAGAAGCAGAGCTTCAGAAAACTCTAGAGAGAACGGGGGAATGGTTCTCAATGTACCCCAAAGTGTAATGAGCAGGGAGTGGGAAATGTGCAGCTCTTATCCCTTCACTACCGTGACAGCACCACTCCCATCAACCATCACATCACCATTACTCTCCCATCCCATCAGCGTGGGAATCACGAGGGAGAGAGAGAAAGAGGGGACCGAACCCCATTTTCACCCACCAAGGGCATATGCGTAATTTTTCCTGGCCAAATATTATTATTATTATTCAATCAATAAATCTTCATTGTCTAATTAACCTTAATCGATAATTAAATTTAACCGGGATGTTACATTACTCCCCTCCTTCAAAGAATTTTGTCCTCGAAATTCCAATATGAACTTATCTCAACAAACAGCTCAGAATATTGTTGCCTCAACTAATTACATGTCTCTGCTTCCCAAGCATTCACCGACCGGTTCACTATTCCAATCGGCATAGCTTCACCTCTCAAGCGGTTTACCTACCGCTCCACAATTCCAGTCGGCTAAATCACTAAAGTCAGATCCCACCTGATTACAACCTCTTCATAGAATTCAATATATTTGGGGATTCAATTTTTAAAACGTACAAGTTACCCCATTTAACTCTACCAATTCACCATAACTGATGGCACTTCCTAGTTCTTTGGCCACTCGGCCCTGCACTCTCAACGCCAATCGGCGTACATCCACCGTCAGCTCTTCCAATTCTAAGCAGTCACTCGGCACAATTATGTACCCACACAGAGTATAAACTCTAAATTATGTTACATGAGACACATTATGGAGGTTAATCAACCAGCTGGGAAGAATCTAGTCGGTAAACAACATTACCGATTCCCACCAATACTCACTATTGTCCGATTTATCTTGGATTAAACCCTCGGATATTCAACATCCGACCACTAAAATCTCCTTCACAAGCCGTGATATATCTTGGCAATACCGAGACAGACATTCAATAGAGCTCCAATGTGCTTCAACTAGCACAGTTTGCCTGGACTCGTCCTTTACAGGCATCACACTCGGTTCTAAAATCTCAGATTTCTAACCATTCCTTCGGCTAATTCCATGCCTACACCCTGAGAATGTCACTCGGAGCTTGTTACCCAAAAGGGGTTATTCGAGGTTTGAAGGCAATTCTCACCCGGAAAACTTTCTACTTACCAAAAATTCATTCGGAATTCAAGCCTACCTCAAAATCAAACTTGAGTTCAAACTCAACAGCTCAAACATCGATCCGAACACAAATGTGAATAAATTTACCTCTCAGGTGTCTACACCCCTCGGGGGCCATTCACTCGGAATCTTACTTATTCCAAGTCCCACATAGTACCATTCCACTCAGAAGTGTCACAACCAGAGACACTTCACTCGGATTTTTCTCTACTCAGGAGTGCCACATTTGGACACTTCACCCGAAAGTCACACGACTCAAAAGTATTTTACATGGATTTCAGCTAACACAAAAGTGCCATTCGGACACAGTTCCTTAACTTAGCAATGACTCCCAAAATGATGTTTCACTCGAAACATCATAACTTCACTCAGGAGTTCTTTCTCCCAGAAAGATTTCACTCAGAATTATCTCCACTTCCTCACACTCGGAATATACTAATCTTTTCCGAGCAAATTCTCACCTTACAGATTACCTTAGCTCAAGGTCCTGATTTCCTCATTAAACCCACAATATCACTCGGCTAGGATCATATAACCTCCAATTCCAGTGACAGACTTAATCACCCATCAATTTCAATAACCAATCATTATTTTATTGGCTAATGGCCAATTTATACCCATAACAACCTTTGATTCTCTCAAAGGTAAACACATCAAGGTTAAAACAACCTTCTATCCTCATTTTGATACTCAACCACTTCCTGTTCACACAATACAACTCTCATCTTCACTCAGAACAGCCCGATAGACTCATTATCACCATAAGCAGTTACAGCCTCACTTGCCCGACTTATGAATTGCTGCATCCGACTTATAGGATGACGTCTCATTCCTATAGGGTTACAACAATTGAATAGAGTCGCTGCAAACGTGTACGCTGCCACCATACCTATGGTATAAAGAGTCGTCCCAGAACAGCATACATTACACTCTTTTCGCTCAAACCGACTAAACTTATTCAACTAATACTAACCCACGTGAAAATTAGTGGCAATTCACATATATATAAGCACACATTTACATCAACATCATCATTATGCACCACCTAGGGCACATCACGCAACAACAATCATGAAATATCATTTACCATTACTGTAAGACAGTATAATGGCAATAGGTTTCCGACCCCCAAAAAAAAATATCACGTATACTCACTCGGCATACCAACAATCGGCTTCCGGCCCTTACCGAGTAAATATCTCACCATTGGATCTTATCCATCACAAAACTATGGATTAACAATCTAATAATCCCTCATTTCATCATTCATCTTATGACAATTCAAGCCTCAACAATTCATTATACAATCAGTTTACTCAGCTCAACAATCTATAAGGTCAATCAGATTATCCGACTCGGAAATTCTAGGGGTCACCTAGTACCTACCGTGGGACATTCCCACAACATTCAAATATCACCGAGTTGAAACCACCATAGGGCCTAGTTCCACAAGTCTGACAGTATAAGATCACACTAAATCCAATCGGGGTTTCCATACCTTATGGGTCATAATTCAATCAATTATTCACTCGGTTTTCAACCACAAGACCGAGTCTAACCCAAATCCTCAAGTATCCAATTACACCAATTGCTCACCCAGTTTTCTAACCTCTCAGGTATCCATCCCAATAATATCCGATTATACATGATCATGCCCAATCAACTGGGTTACCACACCTAGTGGTCTAACATCAACCAATCATTCACTCGATTTTCACACACCAATAACCGAGACACTACCCCAATCAAACATGCATCAGATTTTACATTTAATCACCTATCACATACCCAGATTTCTAGCTTAGGATACTGCAACACATCACTTATACCATAAATCACGTACATCATATATCATATAGAGTTCTCATGCCAAGGGATGATCCCTTACAAATAGCACAAACAATCAATTGGATTCGGAAACACCACACTAGGGAATTCCTTCATTATCATTCACTTAATCAACTCAAATATATGAGTTCTAATCCATTCAACAAGCATGCCTCGGCCACGAACCACTAGCATGGCCTACACGTGAGACCGAACCAACTAATACAGTTTCAATACACATGAAGGTCTCAACACCTATCATTCCATTTTTCTCTCAATCAACCCCACACTTAGAACAACCTCTTATTCAATAAATAGCCGAACTAGGGTAGTAATCCTATACCCCCAAATCAACATCATAACAGTAGTACCTCTCACTACTGTTCACAATAAAACACATAGGCACATAATCACATAATTCATGGTTAAACATGCATCAAATCCAATAGAATACCACAAGCAATGATGACAACCGGTCATATTGCACACAACCGCCTACACTCAGTAAGCATACCTTGGCCATGGACCTTTTAAGTCCGCTCTGATACCAAAATGAGACAACCCGACTTAATTAAACCCAAACCGAGACCAGGGAAAATTTTTTCCAAAATTCACCAATGTTAACCAAGTGGCCTTAATTACTCAAGAGGGGGGGTGAATTGAGTATTAAAAATTTTCTTTGGAATGCTCTTGAATTTTGATTCTTTTGTTACTATGTTTATTTAAGAAAATAAACTAGATTGCAAGTAACAACAAATTATTACAAAATAAACTAATAACTACTAAAAGAGGTTAGATAAAGAAACAATTTAGTTACAAAGCAATTTATAGGACTTTAGAAAGATTGATTCAAGAGTGTTGCTTAAGTCTAAGTTCAATAATGTTATTCAAAAATAGTTTTCAACTTAATGTATCATGCACTTAGTCAAGTTAATGAAGCAACGAATTAAGCAAACAAGTTAAGTGCACAAATTAAATGAGTTTAGGGAAGAGAGATTTGCAAACCGATGTATACGAGTTCCACCACGCCGGTGTACGTCTCGCCTCTAAGTAACCCACTTAGCGGATTTCCACTATTGTAGATTAGAGATACACTTTGAGCAATTGCGACTTCCTAGTGTCCCACACTCAAGAATCCAATCCTCACAAGTACAAGGGCACCCCACCCAATCTCTCAATCTCACAATTACAAGGTTGAAACCCAACCCAAAGCTTCTAAGGTGTTTGGTGTTTGAGTATACAAGGAAACTCTCTCAATAGAGTGGATATACAAGTTAAAGCTTACACAAGATAATAACTCTTCAAATGAGAGGATATGCAAGTTAAGTACACAATATAATTTCCCCACAAATTTACTCTCAAAAATAATTTTAAGAAATATGCCAATCAAGAATAAAGAGAGTAAGTAGAAGAGCAAGAGAATAGAGGGGGAAGAAAGCAAATGGAAATGCTTCAAATGCTTGGTGTAAGTTTTGCCTTCAACTCCTTCTCTATTTATAGGCTCCAATGGCATGGATTTTGCAATATTAAATTCCTTGGGAGCTTGAATGTTAGGCATGCATGTCTCCATTCAACTTGGCATTCCAATTCCAATAAGCCTTTTGGTGTCTCCAAGAACATGGCATGTGCATCAATAAGCATGTTTGTTTAAATTCAAATTAATTGTATTTCCAATAAGACACATGCATGTGGAGAGAGACAAAGCATGAAACATGGTCTTGGACTTTCCAATTTGAGTGAACCGAAGGGAATTTTGAGTTTCCATATGATTTTTCCTTCTGACAGCCTTAAGAATCGATTCTAATATCTTATGAATCGATTCAAGCAATTGAAACAGAGTCACTGGGCAAAACTTGAATGTATGAATCGATTCAAGGAAGGAAGGAATCGATTCAAGTTATCAAAAATGACTTCCTGGGCCACTGTCTTCGTGTGAATCGATTCATGATTAGGAGGAATCGATTCATGTATTAATTTTACATATCCTGGGCCAATATAAACGCATGAATCGATTCATGCTTATGGCTGAATCGATTCATCAAGCTGTTCCTTCATTTTCCATGTGCTTTTTGTTCCTTTGCTAAATAAGTGCGTATGGCTTTGTTCTTTTTGAACCTTAGCCACTTTGTTGATCATTTTTCACTTGATTTAAGCCACTTAAATGCCTTGAATTACTTTCATCATCAACCATAATTAATTCGCTTGATAACGTTATTTGTTGTGTCATTATCAAAACCTACATCAACATAAAAATACAACCAAGCAGTCGGGGTAGAAATAAACCAAACGTAAGGCAAGGGAAAGCGAAAACCGATCAGAGAAAGGAAGACCGAGTTAGAAAGCCACACATAGGCAAGACTCAGCTTCGGTCATACAGCCCAGCAGAATACAGCGCTTGAGCGAGCCCTTTTCTCGATGGAGCGAATCCTCATTCGCTGAAGCGAACCCATTCACTCGGTAATTTCATCACTCGGATTCAGGACCACGTCCACTCGGAACTGTCCCCATAGGGTTATGCTTCACTCGGCAAATTCATACTTAGCCAAATACTTAGTTTATTCAAGAAGCTCACGCACATGCTTCATTCGGAAGCGTCATAATCTCCACTCGGGAAATGATTCCCTCGATTACTCCACTCGGAGTCCATGAGCTTCCTTCACCCAAAGTATTTCCCCAGTCCAATACCACTCGGTATATTTCAACCTCAATTCACTCGGAGTTCATTATCTATTCTGCACTCGGCATATAATGATCTTCCTCACTCGGAGATCACATAAACCTATCTTCCCTCGGAAGGAGTCTCCACAATCAAGTTTCATTCGGAATTCCTCTGACCTCTCATCACTCGGAGGAATTCACCAAGTTAAGTCACTCGGACTTATTAAATACTTAGCCACTCGGAAAATATAACATTCACTCAGAATATATATATAGCCTCGTTCACTCGGAAGAGGACTCCTAGAATACCTTAATCAAAACCATCACAACGACTCTTCCCTCGGAAGAGGTTCACTCGGGATTTCCCACTCGGAGATATTCAAACCCTTCCCCACTCAGGGTTTACTCATATTTTCACTCGGTAACATACGGACTAATCTTCCCTCGAAAGTAGCCCACTCGAGTACATCTTACTCAGAACTGTCTTATGCCTTCATCACTCAGAAAAAGGCCACACAAACAATAGCCTCACTCAGAAACGGCTCTCCCAACAATATTCCACTCGGAATTTATTAACTTAGCATTATTCTCTCTACACCACATAATGAACAATTCGGGTAACTTTATAACAATGTAAAATATATATATATATAATGTATACTTGTTCACAATCCTAATAGTCAACCCATATAATTAAATCCGTTCGGATTACAAGAGAGCCGGCCAAGGCTTTAACATATCTGTAACACCCTAATTTGAACAAATCATAGACGGGAAAAACAGAGGAAAATTTTTTTTTTTTCACAATTAAACTAGAATGCCACTGGAAGGGATGAGAGAAGGAGAAAACGAGAGTACAGAAGAATTACAAGGAACTAACAGCGAAAGAAGGGAAATTGCATCGGTGGTTACATAGCAACGCACACGCGCTCAAGCGAAAGCTTCACTCGGTGATCGCTCATTTCACTCGGTAACTCCGCACTCGGGTTTCATCACCTGATTCACTCAGACTTGGCCCTTACGCCTACTAGTCCCATTCGGAAAAGTAACTCATTCTACAATTTCATCAATCAGAACACATGCACGAATAATACTGACATGGCCCCCACTAACACTTATTCAGGTTCTATGGAGCTCCTCACTCAAAGTAATCTTTACGTCCTTTTGTCACTCGGGGTATTTTTACTAAATTTTCACTCGGTGACTATATCCTTCCGACTCTAAACATTCTACTCGGCTAAGGCTCGCTCAGATCCTTTGTCACTAACAGCTTACTACAGCGGAGGTCCCCAAGATTCTAAAAGGTCACTCTCTAGTCGGAAGAATCATCACTCGGCAAATTCTCACTCAGGGTTCGTTGATTATCCTACGCTTGGGGAAACCCTAGTAATGACTACTCGGAACGCCTATTTAGACTCTCAACCTTGACCCTTATAACTCGTTGTTAGGGGTAGTCTTCTATGTCAACTCTCACTCGGAGCTATCTGATTTCACTCACTCAAAAACGTCCGAACCTTCCCCACTCGGTGACAGCGTCACAACTCACCCTCTAGACTCTAAATTGGCTTACTTCACGTTAAATTATATCATATCTTACACCTTCGGGAATGTGATCATGTATATATAAAGGTTACCCAAGCATTTCACGGCATAAAACAGACATACAACATGGCATCACATAGGCATATACATATACATAGGAGTGCATATCACAGATCTGCGACCACATTGTCATGTCCCCATTCTAAGGGAAACAACTCCTTATAAGAGACTACTAGCAAAACACGAGCCGGCCAAGGCTTAACCCAAAAAAAAACACTGTATACAGCATATGCACAATCATAAAAACTTCCATAGTGCTTCAACACTTCACCCGGCATTTCCGCTCCTCTTCCAATCCTCATTACGAGAGATGTTCACTGAAAGGAATTGCCACAGCAGGGGTGAGCATCTTAAATTTTAAATGATAGATACTTACTCAGGTCGTTTCACATTTATATAACTATATATATATATATACACAGTCACACGTAGCAATAATTAAGGTCAGAGTTTAACTGATTAACCAGAACGCACGCACAAGATCCTTACCGATCAAGATTCCACAATTGTCACTCGGTCCCTTAAACACACCAACTCAATAATATTAACATACAGCAATCAGTGGCGTGATACTAAGGTCCATAAATCAGAATGAATCTCTGGAATAATTAACAGTCAGGATCCCTGATTATCACTCGGCTATATATATATATATATAACTCTCCAATGATATAACATGCATTCATAAGGCAGGTTTCACTTAGCATCAATAGCACAAGCACACGGATATACATATACATATATATATTCATCATCTCATACATAATCAATTCCAGCAATATCAACAGTTAACATACACAATTCATTCACTCGGATCCGCGTTCGTGTGTAATCGGTACTGACGTTGCAACGTAGGCTCTCAGCCTTTTGTACATAGTTCTCAACTATCATTTCAGCTCCCAGCTGCTTGGCCATTTTACAGGTACCCAACCGTTTTGCCCACAGGTGACACCAATGCTCTCAACGTCAACGGAGGTGTTCACAGGCAGCCCGAGTTCCACTCAGAGCTACCTTGAGTCCCACTCAAGGATTTCATAGCGTCCCACGCTTTATGACCGATGGTAGTGTCCCACACTACGTGCTCTTAGCACAACGCATCCCATGCGCCACACGCGGGTTCAACACACAGCATTAAATTCTTTTGCACCCATCCTCTTATTCAATCACACAGATTTCACATGCAGTTGGTAACACACATTCTCAGGACTCCGCATGTTAATTTAGCACACACAACTTCCATACAGTTATCATTATAGCAGCATATCAATCTAATGCAGTTGTATCATTTAATATCAAGCTCCAATGGGCGTTTTCATTAACTCTAGTTAACATGCAATCAATATACCACAGTGTTATAACTCAATCAACGCATGCATCATAAGAATATGAACAGATTCAACAACGCATTCCCAATAATCTCAACATATCATGCAATCATCAAGGACGATACTAACATGCAACACTCATTCTGACTTGTCTCACACTCGGTTACTTCACATGCAAGCATTATCATACAATAGGATGCAGGGCTATCGTTTCACTACTCGAAACCCAAATATAATCCATGCATTTAACATGTAAGATACTCCCCCTACCAACTATGAGACTCCGAGAGGCTTTTCCGTTTGGATGTTGGTTCCTTTCCTCGCTGCTTCACTCAGTGTTTCCGCTCGCTTAGCCTTTACTTGAATGCTAGTCACGAATGGTGCGGGGTTGTTTCTGCTTCGACACTCTTCTTCTACTCGTGTGAGGAAACTCTTACTCCTCTGCAACACTGTTACTCGTCTTCGGAAACAGGGGATGAAATAGAGGGCAGAGAAGGAGAAGAGAAGAAGAAGGAATTCGTAGGGAGCTCTCTCCAGAACGAATGGCAGGGGAAATCATCGTCCACTTATAACGCATGCATGAAGGAAGGAATGGTGGGGTGGGAAAACGTGAGGAGCAGTCTGCTCACGTCACCCAATCCCATCAGTACCCACTAACGCTAATCACTTAATTTTTTTTTTAGTTAATTTTGTTAAATGTAATTAGTGGACAGATCTTACTTGACATTTTAAATGGCTTTTTATTTTGCGCGATTATCTTTATTAAAAATTAGGATGTTACAGTTCTCCCCCACTCGAAAAGAATTTCGTCCCCGAAATTCAGTCGGTTACTCACCTAAGTAAACAACTCGGGGTATTGTTGTCTCATGGCGTCCTCGCGTTCCCAGGTGCAAGAGGTAGTCTTGCCTTGCTGCCACTCTACTTTAACCAGCCCTACATTTTTGTTCCTCAAGCGCTTTACCGATCGGTCCACAATTCCGATCGGTGTAGTCACAGTGGTCAGGTCTTCTTTGATTTCTACTTTGTCATCCGGTATTGTGTGGCTAGGATCATGTAGATACTTCCTTAGTTGAGACACGTGAAACACATTGTGTAATCGGGATAAGTGGGTTGGTAGCGCTATTCGGTAGGCCATGGTGCCGACTCGTTCCAACACTTCATAAGGTCCAATGTATCGAGGGCTTAACTTTCCACCTTTCAAGGCTCGTCCGACTCCCTTACTCGGAAAAGTCCTTAAAAACACTCTGTCTCCGATTGAAAATTCCAATGGTTTGATGCGTTTGTCATAGTAGCTCTTTTGCCTGTCTTGAGACGCTTTCATCCTTTCCTGTATTACTCGGATCTGTTCTGTGGTTTGCTTCACAATGTCTGGTCCCAATAGCAGACTTTCTCCTGTTTCCGACCAGCAAAGTGGGGTTCGGCATCTCCGTCCATACAATGCCTCGTAGGGTGCCATGCCAATGCTGCTATGATGGCTGTTATTGTATGTAAACTCAATCAATGGGAGATACTGCTCCCAATCTCTACCGTGCTCTAACACACATGCTCTTAATAAATCTTCTAAACTTTGAATCGTCCGCTCGGATTGTCCATCTGATTGGGGTGGTAGGCAGAACTAAGCCAAAGCTTCGTGCCCATTTCCTGGTGTAGGTTGTTCCAAAGCCGAGACGTGAACCTAGGATCCCTATCTGACACGATAGAAGAGGGTATACCATGTAGTCGGACAATCTCTTGAATGTAAATCCGAGCCAACTTATGCAACGAGTACTTCATGTTTATAGGTAGGAAGTGTGCACTCTTCGTCAGTCGGTCAATAATGACCCAAATGGCGTCATGTCCCGCTCGGTTCCTTGGTAATCCCATGACAAAATCCATGGCAATTGAGTCCCATTTCCACACGGGAATCTCCAGGGGTTGCATTGCACCGTACGGCTTTTGGTGCTCCACCTTTGATTTCTGACAAGTAATACACCGAGCCACGTATTTTGCCACATCCCTCTTTAGTCCGGGCCACCAGAACTGTTTCCTCAGGTCGTGGTACATCTTCGTGGTACCCGGGTGGATACTGAGTAGGCTTTTGTGGGCTTCATCTAGCACCATTCTCCTTAACTCTCCCCCACTCGGGATGTATATCCTATTTTTCACTCGGAAAATCCCATCTGATCCCTCGGCTAAGGACAAGTTCTTTCCTCTAGCCTGAGTTTCCTTCATCTCAGCCAAGTAGGAGTCTGACTACTGCTGCTCGTATACGGATCTTAGGAATTCGTTGGAAATCTTCAGCGTGCCGATCATCATCTTCTGAGAAGAGGGGGTGACAACGTGTAAGTTCATGTCTCTAAACTGTTCTAATAACTCTACTTCTTTCACCATCATCACCGCTGCATGGAGAGATTTCCAACTCAACGCGTCGGCAACAACGTTTGCCTTACCCGGATGGTACTTTAACTCGAAATCGTAGTCCTTTAGAAATTCCATCCATCTCCTTTGCCTCATATTCAGCTCCTTTTGGTCGAATAGGTATTTGAGGCTCTTGTGATCACTGTATACTTCAAATCTGGACCCGTATAAGTAATGTCTCCAGATTTTCAATGCGAAAACCACTGCTGCCAGCTCCAAGTCATGGGTAGGGTAATGCTGCTCGTGAGGTCTCAGTTGCCGAGAGGCATACGCTATCACTCGGTCTCTCTGCATGAGTACACATCCTAATCCGAGTCCTGATGCATCGCAGTAAACCACGAAACTCTGTTGCAAGTCAGGTAATGCCAACACTGGTGCAGTTGTTAACTTGTTCTTCAGCTCTCGAAAGCTGCTCTCGCACTCAAGACTCCACACGAAGGGAATGTTTTTCCGAGTCAATTTAGTTAGTGGTGAAGCCAACTTAGAAAAACCTTCAATGAACCTCCTGTAATATCCGGCCAAGCCCATAAAGCTCCTTATCTCTGAGACCGACCTGGGTCTCTCCCATGCCATTACGGCTGCCACCTTTGAAGGGTCCACCGAGACACCTTCCTCGGAAATCACATGTCCAAGGAAATGGATTTAATCCATCCAGAAGTCGCATTTCGAAAGCTTTGCAAATAACTGCTTCTCCCTCAACACTTGAAGTACCGCACGGAGATGTCCTTCATGCTCCTCGGAATTCTTAGAATAGATTAGAATGTCGTCAATGAAAACAACTACGAACCGATCTAAGTAGGAGTGGAATATGCTGTTCATGTAATTCATGAAGACAGCAAGGGCGTTTGTCACACCGAACGGCATCACTACATACTCGTAGTGACCATACCGAGTCCTGAAGGCAGTCTTTGGAATGTCCGACTCCTTCACTCGGATTTGGTGGTATCCCGATCGCAGGTCGATTTTTGTGAAAATTGAGGCTCCACGTAGTTGGTCAATGAGGTCATCAATTCTGGGCAGCGGGTACCGATTCTTAATCGTGAGTTTATTTAGCTGTCGGTAGTCTATACAAAGCCTCATGCTGCCATCCTTCTTTTTAACGAGCAGTACAGGTGCGCCCCAAGGCGATACACTCGGCCTAATGAATTGTTTTCCGAGTAATTCGTCCACTTGCTTCTTCAGCTCAGCCAGTTCAGTCGGGGACATCCTATAGGGTGCACTGGAGACTGGCTCGGCTCCAGGGACTAGGTCTATAGAGAATTCGACTTCTCTATTGGGAGGGACACTCGGCACGTCATCAGGAAATACCTCTGGAAATTCACAAACAGTTGGGATTTCGTTCACTCGGGTTTTACTCTCACCCTGGGTTAGACAAAGCATCATAAACAGTCAGGTTATACCTTGTGCTGGGTCGTCCTCAATATGCTGCCTCGGGAAGATTATCCTTCGGCTTCTGCAATCCACTAACACCTCGTTGGCTGATAGCCAATCTATTCCGAGCACAATATCGAGTTCCTTTAAAGGTATGCACACCAAATCGAAAGTAAAACTCCGATCACACAACACAAACGTCACATCCTTACATACTGACGATGTCAACACTGAAGGGCCAGTCGGATTGACTACTTCCAAGGTCCGATCCATAAATACAGTTGGTAATTTTAAACGCTTTACACACTCATCAGCTATAAAAGAATGGGTGGCTCCCGAATCGAAAACAACATTAAGTGTATGTCTACCGAGTGAGCACTTACATTGTACCAGGTCATTTGTTTGTGTAATACCCTCTGCGTTGATGGGATAGACTCTCGCCACTGCTGGTTGGTCCGCATGGTTGCTTGAAGCAAGTATTGTGTTCCTCTTAGCTCTGTTGCCTCCGCCACCCGGTTGTCGGTTATCATGCACTCGGCTTCTCCCTTGGGAACCTCCCGGACGTACGCTGGGGCTTGCTTGACGGAGTTGGGGGCAATTGGGGCGAATATGTCCTCTTTTATTACAATGGAAGCACACCATTTCACCACTACTGTTGCAATCTCGAGCATAGTGGCTTCCTCCACACTTGAAACATTTACCGTCTCCTACTACTGGTCATCTTTCTGACTGATTCTGCCTTCCATATCTGGAAAAAGACTTATTCCTACCAACGTTGCCTGCCCTCTTGAAGCGGGATTGCTGGGGCCTCAAAGAATAGTTAGCTCTGCTGCTCTGGCCCGAATGGGCCTTGTCATCTTCCTCAAATATCCTACACTTGTTTACTATTGCGGGAAAACTCCGTATCTCTTGGTATCTACAAGCCCTCTTAATATCGGATCTTAGCCCATTCTCAAACTTGAGGCACTTGGAACTTTCCGTCCCAGGCTATTGGAAAGGTGGGTAGAATAGGCACAACTCCTCGAATCTGGTCGCATACTCCTCCACAGTCATAGGGCCTTGTTTCAACTCCATAAACTCTAACTCCTTCTGACTCCTTACTATATCGGGAAAGTACTTCTCCAAGAAGCATGTTTTGAAATTGTCCCATGTCAACTGAGCATCATCATCAGGGAATCGGTTTCTAGCTATCTTCCACCAATTTTCCACCTCATCTCACAGCATGTACACTGCACACTCCACCTTCTGGGCCTCGGTACAGCGAAGACCCCCAAAAATCCTTTCCAGCTCCTGAGTCTACTTAAACGTTGCCTCAGGATTCCTCCCTCCAGGAAATTCACTCGGCTTCCTCTTCAGGAAGCGGTCTAGTACTTGGCCCTCCTCAACTCGAGGCTGGCCCTGCCTTTCAAACACATCCGCAAAGCGTTGGAATGCTATGGCTATAGCCTCCATGCTTTGACGATTTGCCATCCCTTATCCTGAAATTAACATCCAAGGATAAGTACACTGAGCCACTCATTACCAATCGGGTTTCAGCCTAATGTTTTAGTATCTTAACTCATCATTCCATCCTCATATGTTATACGATCAATCGGCCCAGGAGGGAGCAACCCCCCTATCTACAAGTCAACATCAATCAGGTTCAACTAACATTACAATCAGGATGACCACTCGGTCAGAAGCATATAACCGCTTACACTCGGTAAGCATACCTTGGCCTTGGACCTTTCGGTCTGCTCTGATACCAAAATGTAACACCCTAATTTGAACAAATCATAGACGGGAAAAACAGAGGAAAATTTTTTTTTTCACAATTAAACTAGAATGCCACTGGAAGGGATGAGAGAAGGAGAAAACGAGAGTACAGAAGAATTACAAGGAACTAACAGCGAAAGAAGGGAAATTGCATCGGTGGTTACATAGCAACGCACACGCGCTCAAGCGAAAGCTTCACTCGGTAATCGCTCATTTCACTCGGTAACTCCGCACTCGGGTTTCATCACCTGATTCACTCAGACTTGGCCCTTACGCCTACTAGTCCCATTCGGAAAAGTAACTCATTCTACAATTTCATCAATCAGAACACATGCACGAATAATACTGACATGGCCCCCACTAACACTTATTCAGGTTCTATGGAGCTCCTCACTCAAAGTAATCTTTACGTCCTTTTGTCACTCGGGGTATTTTTACTAAATTTTCACTCGGTGACTATATCCTTCCGACTCTAAACATTCTACTCGGCTAAGGCTCGCTCAGATCCTTTGTCACTAACAGCTTACTACAGCGGAGGTCCCCAAGATTCTAAAAGGTCACTCTCTAGTCGGAAGAATCATCACTCGGCAAATTCTCACTCAGGGTTCGTTGATTATCCTACGCTCGGGGAAACCCTAGTAATGACTACTCGGAACGCCTATTTAGACTCTCAACCTTGACCCTAATAACTCGTTGTTAGGGGTAGTCTTCTATGTCAACTCTCACTCGGAGCTATCTGATTTCACTCACTCAAAAACGTCCGAACCTTCCCCACTCGGTGACAGCGTCACAACTCACCCTCTAGACTCTAAATTGGCTTACTTCACGTTAAATTATATCATATCTTACACCTTCGGGAATGTGATCACGTATATATAAAGGTTACCCAAGCATTTCACGGCATAAAACAGACATACAGCATGGCATCACATAGGCATATACATATACATAGGAGTGCATATCACAGATCTGTGACCACATTGTCATGTCCCCATTCTAAGGGAAACAACTCCTTATAAGAGACTACTAGCAAAACACGATGCACAATCATAAAAACTTCCATAGTGCTTCAACACTTCACCCGGCATTTCCGCTCCTCTTCCAATCCTCATTACGAGAGATGTTCACTGAAAGGAATTGCCACAGCAGGGGTGAGCATCTTAAATTTTAAATGATAGATACTTACTCAGGTCGTTTCACATTTATATAACTATATATATATATACACATTCACACGTAGCAATAATTAAGGTCAGAGTTTAACTGATTAACCAGAACACACGCACAAGATCCTTACCGATCAAGATTCCACAATTGACACTCGGTCCCTTAAACACACCAACTCAATAATATTAACATACAGCAATCAGTGGCGCGATACTAAGGTCCATAAATCAGAATGAATCTCTGGAATAATTAACAGTCAAGATCCCTGATTCTCACTCGGCTATATATATATATATAACTCTCCAATGATATAACATGCATTCATAAGGCAGGTTTCACTTAGCATCAATAGCACAAGCACACGGATATACATATACATATATATATTCATTATCTCATACATAATCAATTCCAGCAATATCAACAGTTAACATACACAATTCATTCACTCGGATCCGCGTTCGTGTGTAATCGGTCCTGACGTTGCAACGTAGGCTCTCAGCCTTTTGTACATAGTTCTCAACTATCATTTCAGCTCCCAGCTGCTTGGCCATTTTACAGGTACCCAACCGTTTTGCCCACAGGTGACACCAACGCTCTCAGCGTCAACGGAGGTGTTCACAGGCAGCCCGAGTTCCACTCAGAGCTACCTTGAGTCCCACTCAAGGATTTCATAGCGTCCCACGCTTTATGACCGATGGTAGTGTCCCACACTACGTGCTCTTAGCACAACGCATCCCATGCGCCACACGCGGGTTCAACACACAGCATTAAATTCTTTTGCACCCATCCTCTTATTCAATCACACAGATTTCACATGCAGTCGGTAACACACATTCTCAGGACTCCGCATGTTAATTTATCACACACAACTTCCATACAGTTATCATTATAGCAGCATATCAATCTAATGCAGTCGTATCATTTAATATCAAGCTCCTATGGGCGTTTTCATTAACTCTAGTTAACATGCAATCAATATACCATAGTGTTATAACTCAATCAACGCATGCATCATAAGAATATGAACAGATTCAACAATGTATTCCCAATAATCTCAATATATCATGCAATCATCAAGGATGATACTAACATGCAACACTCATTCTTACTTGTCTCACACTCGGTTACTTCACATGCAAGCATTATCATACAATAGGATGCAGGGCTATCGTTTCACTACTCGAAACCCAAATATAATCCATGCATTTAACATGTAAGATACTCCCCCTACCAACTACGAGACTCCAAGAGGCTTTTCCGTTTGGATGTTGGTTCCTTTCCTCGCTACTTCACTCAGTGTTTCCGCTCGCTTAGCCTTTACTTGAATGCTAGTCACGAATGGTGTGGGGTTGTTTCTGCTTCGACACTCTTCTTCTACTCGTGTGAGGAAACTCTGACTCCTCTGTAACACTGTTACTTGTCTTCAGAAACAGAGGATGAAATAGAGGGCAGAGAAGGAGAAGAGAAGAAGAAGGAATTCGTAGGGAGCTCTCTCCAGAATGAATGGCAGGGGAAATCATCGTCCACTTATAACGCATGCATGAAGGAAGGAATGGTGGGGTGGGAAAATGTGAGGAGCAGTCTGCTCACGTCACCCAATCCCATCAGTACCCACTAACGCTAATCACTTCATTTTTTTTAGTTAATTTTGTTAAATGTAATTAGTGGACAGATCTTACTTGACATTTTAAATGGCTTTTTATTTTGCGCGATTATCTTTATTAAAAATTAGGATGTTACAATATCTATTTACAATATATACATATACTATGTGTGCACTTCAACAATCGGAGTGCCCATCACTCGGACTTGAGGCCATCTCCTCATTCCCAGTCCGACCTGCACATACTGAAAAATATAGCGACAATAGGGGTGAGATTTTACATATTAAATAACAGTTATTGACTCGGATTAATCTTTGAATCCTCAACCATACAATAACATATCTCAATCAGTAATAATGCACTCTGCCATTCAATATGAACCCTACAACAATTTCATCCACTCGGGATTCATGCAATTCAATCAAGACTAAGTAATTCACAACATTCACAATCACATATTCACAGCCATATCATCACCTTGCACTCAGCAACAGTACCAATGTACATATATTCACTCAGTCGGAATTCACACCAATTATTCATGGCTATATTAATCATGCAATTCACAACAGCATTTACACATATATATACCATTTCATTGAGCTGATCAACAACATAAATGTGCACTCAGCAATAGCATCAGTATACATGCATTCATCCACTCGGATATAAGTGTGCACTCGGCATAGCATCAGTATACATGCATTCATCCACTCGGATATAAATGTGCACTCGGCATAGCATCAGTATACATGCATTCATCCACATATTCATACAATTCACATTGAGCTCAATAACAATCATAAGTGTGCACACATTTATTTCACCCGGATCCGATTATTTATTATCAATTTTTATTGTTGCAACATAGGCCCCAAGCCTTTTCTCAGCTCCAAGCTGATTCGGCCGTTTTACTGGTACCAAACCGTTTGCCCTCACATGTAACACAGTCACTCCAAGCGACAACGGAAGTGTTACGGGCAGCCCCGAGTCCAACCCGGTAGGCTTGCCTTGAGTCCAACCCAAGGTCTTTAAGCGTCCAACGCTTAGTGCACTCGGCACTGCCTCGAGTCTAACCCGAGGTCTTTCAATATATTTTCAACACATATTCATATGATTACCGATCGGTATTAAGCGTCCAACGCTATATGCTCCAAGCATTTCTAGTGGCGAATCAGATGCATACGATCTCATTCATTAGGCGTCCAACGCCAATGCACTCGGCATTGCCTTGAGTCCAACCCAAGGTCTTTCATTATATTTCACTCATATTCATCTGATTGTCGATTCAATATTAAGCGTCCAACGCTATATGCACTCGGCATTTCCAATCGCAAATCAAATGCATACGATTTATTCATCAGGCGTCCAACGCCAATGCACTCGGCATTGCCTTGAGTCCAACCCAAGGTCTTTCAATATATTTTACACACATATGCACTCGGCATTCAAATATCAATAACATGCATCCAATGCATTTTATCATTATTATTCATAAACAGGGGTCGGCATAGCAATAACACAATACATGCACTCGGCAATCACATGCACTTGGCAATTCACATGCTTTTTAATATAAAATCCCAAACGGGAATTAACATAACCGACCCACATCTCATGCACTTGGCAATCACAATGCCATCCACTCGGAATTATCATTTACAACAAGCATCACATGCTATTTCATAAGATCCACTCAGCATTAACATTTGCAACAAGCATCACATGCTTTTCATATAATATCCACTCGGGATTAACATTTTTATAGCAAGCATCTCATGCTAATTCATATAGAATCATAAACAAAACCAGTACAACATTTACACACCACATGCATTCGGTATTCACACTGGTTCACAGTACATGCACTCGGCATACTCATTAAAAGCCAACATTTCCATGGATTCACTCAGCATTTCATATTTATCATCATACATCTCATGGACAGAATCATGACAACATCACGTAGACCACAATGATCACAAATCTGGGTGTTTCATGCACCAATACTCAACTATAACATATCAATCAATATATTTCAATCATGACACAACACATTAAAGCAAAACCACCCGGAACCCGTCCATAAACCATACATTTGAGATGTAAATTAGCCCCCCTACCTGGAATGAAGATCCCAGAAGCTCCCTGAGCTTGCATCTCCACGAAGTCAGCATAGTACCCAGCATGGAGGAACACTGAGCTACTCGGACACACGAACAGCTCTGCCTCCATGACACTCTATGCTCTGTTTATAAGACAGTTGAGAGTTTCAAACCTCCAAGGCACAACGTAGTCCTCACACGCGGTCCAGTGGAGGATTCTAAGGCTGCTCCCCTACTCAAGTAGAACAGTCTTCACCAACAATGGAGGACCCCCATGCTCTCATGTAACACAATCATCAACGTTCAGGCAGAACAGTGGAGGATCCCAGCCTCCAAAACACTCAGCACCATACGGTTCTCTCACTCAACCACGCTGTTCCACTTCCCACTCGGGTTCTACTCAGTGTTGAGTGGAAGAAGAAGATAAAGAAGACGAAGATGGAGAACAGCAAGAAGAAGAAGCGGAGCTTCAGAAAACTCTAGAGAGAACAGGGGAGTGATTCTCAATGTACCCCAAAGTGTAATGAGCAGGGAGTGGGAAATGTGCAGCTCTTATCCCTTCACTGCCGTGATAGCACCACTCCCATCAACCATCACATCACCATTACTCTCCCATCCTATCAGTGTGGGAATCACAAGGGAGATCGAGCGGGGACCGAACCCCATTTTCACCCACCAAGGGCATATGTGTAATTTTGCCTGGCCAAATATTATTATTATTATTCAATCAATAAATCTTAATTCTCTAATTAACCTTAATCGGTAATTAAATTTAACTGGGATGTTACACGTAGCGCCCCCCTGACGCATAGCGTCAGGTACGCATTAGTGACCTGACATGTAGCGCCCCGCTGACCCGTAGCGTCAACGTCACTGGCAGAGTTAAAACGTTACAGTTAAAGCATGCAAAATAGAATAAGAAACTATTCTTTTCTTTTCCCTCTCTCTGGCCGTGACTCCCAGGGCTCAATTGGAAGAGTTCAAACCTCTTGGGCTTGCAATTAACCATGGATTTGTGATAGGGGATGTGAGGTGAGTATTCTGGTACCATTAATTCTAAGTTTCTCCATTTCCCCTCTCTTTCTCTCTCTAGCCGTGTGGTGGTTAATGTATGGGGCCTTTTATTTTGCATGTTTATGGTAAGGTGAAGTATAACAGGGTTGCATGGTGTTGTGGGCATTCCAAAGTGAGTGACGGGGCTTGTTTCGGTGATTGTAGGATCGAATCAAGAGTCGGAAGGTCACTCTACACGGCGGGAGTTTAAAAGCAAGGATCGAAAATGGAACGGTAAGCTCCCATGACCTTAGATTGAGATTTAGGATTATTTTAAGGCTTATGGGTTATGGGTTGATAATTATAATATTTATTAGAGATTCTTTAATTTTGATTTTAGAGTTTTGATATACTTCAGAGGAACCCGACAATTGGTTGGAAGCTTGGGAAAGCTTGGAATCGAGGTAAAGGGGTGTGTTGGGTTGTGGTCAATGTAGAAATGTATGGCGCCAAGAGTGTATAAGAGAAAGGATATATTGGAGCCATCTTTAGTTGCTTTAAATTGATTTGGATTAGTTATAATGAATTAAAAAGTATACAAACTGGAAGGAAATGGAATTATTAAAATAAAGAAGGTAAGATCACTAATAATTATATAAATGGCAGAGAGATGTATTAGTGTATGATACTAAGAGAATGAAAGTGTATAAGTGATAATATCTCATGTAGAGAATGAGTTGAAATAGACTTGGCACCAGTACCAGTAGTGTATATATATATATATAATGACGGAATAGGTAAATGCGATCATTGGAAATTGACAATAGTATGATTGTAAAGTATGAATAAAGATCACAAGCTAATGTAAAGCTAAAATGATAATGGATTTTGAATTATAAGTTAAGGAGCTAAAATAAGGTGAAAAGTATGTTGTTAAAGATGATGATAATGCATATACTTACAGGCATATAGATAACATAAATATTGTCTATGGTGATGATGATTTCTGTTAATAATTAATAATGAATTGTTAAGAAACATATGTTAATTTAATATAACTAGAATCATGTGGATATAGTAATGGACAATGTAAATTACCATGAGGACTTAATGAATTGAAAAGGGTATAATGAGGATGATGATGTGGTTATGTATAGGTATGGTGTGATTATAATTCTATGAAATTGTGTAACGAATGACCCTGTTTATACAGAATGTAATGACTGAAATGTATGTTTATTATTGAGTATTGCTAGCATGATTGGATGCTTGGGGCTTGGCAAGTCGGCCGTCCCAATGATGATAATAAATTAGTATGGTGGTAGTATATTAGTGGGCTTGGCAAGTCGGCCGCCCTATGGTATGATTATAGGTCAGTTTCTGACATTTATATGTAAGATTGATGATGTTTTAGCCGTATTGCCATAATTGGATATTGAACTATATACTAATAATGAGACACCCTGGACACTGTTGAGGGTAGGAAGTGGTCGCGATGCGTTAGCACGGTCAAGGAGCGGCTCCTGACAGGCTTCTAGTGGAGGGATCGTATGGCTATGTCTAAGTTTATATAACTGATTATGTGATTATGTGGTGGAGGATGACCGACAGTATGTGTTACCCTCGTTTTTGGCTCCTATGGTTTTTGTGCCCAATTGAGCTACCAAGTGGTCAAGT
Organism: Clitoria ternatea; assembly: GCA_037962975.1. Taxonomy (NCBI): domain Eukaryota; kingdom Viridiplantae; phylum Streptophyta; class Magnoliopsida; order Fabales; family Fabaceae; genus Clitoria; species Clitoria ternatea. The sequence continues at coordinate 27,591,702 of CM075672.1, read as the reverse complement.
AGGACCCAATGGTTGAGGGGGAGTCAAGTAGGACTCGGTGAACCATGTCGGGTTCACGGGGTGTCAAGTCGGACCCCCAGCTGAAGGTCGATCCTTTTAGTATCTAGATACTAGGGTGTCATAATTTCTATCTGAGAGTCAATTATGCTACGCATGCCTTGACTTGTATGATGTATGTATAAACATGTATATATGTATGTGTGATGGCTTGTGAGACTAGAACTTATGTTATAAATATAGTTAATTGCTATATGTATGTATATGTGTTGAGTCCATGGGAGGGACTGAATGTTATATTGGCGTATAGGAGGTGCTTGGTGATTTTGAATTGAGAAATAGGTAAGTGAGAACATAGTGTGTTGATAAGAATATTACTAATAGTTATTGGTAGTTGAGAAATAATGATGCCATAGGAGTGAATGAATAGGGAAATGAATGTGGGATTATTAATGTGACCATTAAAGTAAAACCGAATTAAGCTTAGATACTTAATCGAATGGAATAAGGTCATTAATTAGGAAGGTAGCCAAATTATGCTTTTCCTAGAGTACGTTTACCTTTTCTATATTGATTTGTAATTCTAGTCACTCACCCCCTTTCATTGTGGTTTAGGTGACTATTGGCAGGTCAAGGATGTATACCACGGAGGTTAAAGCTAAATGAGGCCAGGGCGATATGGAAACTAGAAGAGGAGACATATAATTGTTCATTTGTTTGTTGGTTCATAAAATGTTGAATTATGTTACTTTGTTGGCGTGAATATATATTGATGTAGTGGGTAGCATTTCATTATGTTTACATGTTATATGGCACAGAGCCACTGTATGATTGCATGATATGGGCAGGTCTTGCAATATCTGCATGCTTAAATGATATGTGAAGTGTGATTGCATATTGAATTGTTGATGTATGTAATGATTCATAGATTATATTTGATGAATTAGTTATGTCATAATTAGTAGGATAGCCGGATGGTCTTAGTGTGTGATGATGTATGATGATAGTTGATGATGTTGATGAGAAATTACATGATGATGAATTTAGAATTGGAATATGGTGTGATGATGACATGGATGAAATTAGGCTTAGGCTTGATATGATGACTAGCTTTATAATGTGTGAATCGAATGTATGTTGGCATGGAGCCATTACATGAATGATTGTTATAGGCAAGTATTGTTCATGTGTATGATTGATTGGTAATATGATCGTGTAATTGATTGATGATTTGATTTATTTTAGAAGTTATGCATATAGTGAGTTTTGTGAGTTTAAGGAACTGAATAGGTGATTTTACGATTCAGCTAGATTTGGGACCCCTAGAAGGGATCCGTAGGGTCCCTAGGTCATTTAGAAATGGTGTGTATTGGCCTTGGACCAATTGATGTCCATTTGGATAGTTTGGTGCAAGGATTTTGTACCTAAGCGAGTCAAACTACATTTTGCGCATAACTTACGCATATGATGGAATTTTGGTGAACGAACGGTGCCAACAATTTCAGAATGGGGAAAACATGTGCCCGCAAAGTTTCGTGACAATCGGACCTAAAACGGGCTAACAGGGTAGGTCAAAAGTTGGCCGATTGGCCTAAAACTCATGACAATAACAGGTGCTGCTACTGTCATGTTCACGCTACGCGTGGGGCTGACGCGTAGCGTAGGGTGCGCAGCTTTGGGCTGACGCTACGCGTAGGGCTGGGGCGCAGCGTTAGGCCCCTTGTTTCAACTTTAAGTTTCTTTTTAAATTAAATGGTTTTGGGGTTTTAAATTATTATATATATTTTATATTTTAGCACTTTTAAATGAAAATAGCTATTTTCCTAAGTTAGGGTATAATTAAATTATGTAATCGCGAAAAAATTTATTGTAAAAATTATAAATTGGGCAAAAATAAAAACAAATGATGAAGGATGTCACAAAATTTATTATTGTTGTTATGATAATAATATTATTATTATTCTATTATTTATTTATTATTATTATTATTATTGTATACAAAACACTAGACATAATAATAATTTATCCAACCCACAACCCATATCGTATCTCTATTCTTATTCTACATTGTTCTGTTTGCTATCCTATCATTTACTTGCCTATCTTACCTATCAAACAAGTTAATCAAATGAAATTCAACCAAAAAAATTAAAACTAATAATTCTATGCTGCAATTCTTTTTATAATCAAAATGTTGACATATTTCATGACTACCCTTTAAGTAAAGGTGCCACATATATGAAATTGAAAATTCAACCAAAAATAATAATAATAATTCTATGCAGCAGCAGTTCTTTATATAATCAAAATATGAAAGTTATGATTTCAAACTATTCAAACTAATTCTGATAAAGCTAGAATCTTTTGAACTAAAACTTCATACCATGCTAAACCGACCCCTGCAGATTTTATAAAAGGACCTTTAAGCACGGTTCTGGGGACCCTTTAAGCACGGTTCCAGAACCGTGCTTGTTCCCACCGTGCTTGTAGCTTAGGACTTTTAAGGACGGGTCCCAACCGTGCTTGTAGATGGCTTTTAAGCACGGTTATTTTCAACCGTGCTCGTAGGTGGGAACTTTTAAGCACGGTTCCTCCTGAACCGTGCTCGTATCTCTGACTTTTAAGCACGGTTCCTACTGAACCGTGCTTGTTTCTTTGGGACTTTTCAGAACGGTCAATGCATAACCGTGCTTAAAAGGGTGACTTTTAAGCACGGTTAACACCATAACCGTGCTTAAAACCTTAATTTTTTTTTTAAATTTTTTTTTGATTTTTATTCTTTCCCAGAAACCTGTAAACAGTCCCAGATAGTCCAATGATAAATAATAATGAACGTTTTAAAAAATTCAATCAAATTGTCTAAACATCAAATATGGTATATAAAATGCACAATAAGTAATTAAGCTACACTAATAGATATATAACTACACAGTAATAATATAATAAATAACAGAAGTCTATTGGGCTCCTTCCTTGAGTTGAAGAAGGCTGGTGGCCCATTGGTTTCTGATTTCGTCAATGTATCCTTCAGGGAACATTGAGGAAGAGTCTCGAAAGTGCTGTAAAGAAGACATAATCATTAATAAGTGAGCAACAAATTGTAATAGTAATATGTCAAAACCAAATAAATTAAAGTAGGCAGGAAAAACTTACAGTTGTCCATCCGTCTACTATACCAGATTGGACAATGGTGAGCATCGTCTTCATCACGAAATACCCACACTCAAAGGTGCCATCCTGCCGATAAGACTACAAGGTACCATACATTGATTTCATAATTAGTTATTGTTTTTGTTACTAATTGAGGTAACTTTAAAAGTAATGCTTATTAATTGAAGTGCTTACTTTTGGGAAGACCCACTTTAGTCTTTTCTTGCTCACTTTGCCGCGTAGTAGATGGCACCCAATTAAAGCCCTATAAGAGAATAAAACATCAGTTTAGTTAATAGAATGACTTAATCAAATATGTAAAGTTGTTTTATTTTTTAAAAATCAACTTACCCGTCGAGTATTTTCATGTAGTCCGCACCAGGACTCCCATACAACGAACAGAAGCATGCAGCAATGCCGTCCTTCGGGCAAATGACCAACAGTTGCCAGTGAAGGCTGCAATGTACCATTGATTAGTAACAACATAATCCATTATTAAATTGACAAAAATAACTAAATATTTATTAGACTCTTACTCTCTATGAAATGGTGCAAGGTACACAGTCTTGTTCGAGGCATGCATCCAATTCTAGATGTATGCCTGAATCTCCTCCTTGCTGTTCCCACGAAGTTGTATTAGAGAGGGCTCCAGGAAACCATAAGTGTTATCGACACCTCTCTCTATGCAAAGTCTATGTAAAAACCTAATCAAATTTGTAGACGTTTAGTGTTGTAAAAATATAAATTTAATTGACACTATCATTGAATATAAAACATTATACTTACAGGTCCCAACACTGAATCACTAAAATGTTCAACATCGTGTTCCCCATTAGGACCTCACACAAGTCAGGTCGTGCAATGTACACTGGGACAGCACTAGGGAAACCAAAAATGGATTCCTCCCATGGGACCGGGATAGTGCAATTGCGAAGCCCAGCCGATATGTCCCATAGTCGTTCTATCGGATCAAAGGGGACTCTGGCTTCTTTGATGGGGCAACACCCTGTTAAAATAGTTAAAAAATTAGAAGCAACTTATGATTATTGAAACCATAACTTAATATATAGTTGATGTTTGGGTAAAGAGCATACCTGGGGACCGGAATCTGACACAAGTCTGGTCGGCCACATAAGGAAGTGTCCTACAGCCTGGCCGACCAGATGTACCTCAGATGTTGGAATGAGAACAACTGCATCTGCCTGAAGGACCTGTACAACCGAAATCCTTGACACACCATCGGGAAATTTCTGATGGTGAACCAAAGGGCCTTGGTTATACACTGAACCAATGGCAACTGGCTCTTCCACTCCATCCACAAATAGGTCACACTGACGGCAGTCTCCAACATTTACGTCGTCATCGTCACCGTCAGGTGCAGCACATGACCCCTTCGTGCTGACCCGCCTAGTCTACATAATTACACAACATTTTGAAGTTATTCAAGAAATAATGATAACGAATCATAGGTGAGTCAATTAAATAATGTACAATGTAACCTGTGGGTCCACCACTGGTGGCGTAGGTTGACATTGTTGACTGAATGACGCCATCATCTCACTCCGAAACCGTGCCATCTCTTCCTGAAGCAGTCTCTGCATTTCCTCCTTTGCCTCTGCCTTCACTGCAGCAACCTTCTCCTTAAAGGTCTTCTCCAAATCAGATATGGACTGGGAAGGGGTGGCTGGATGGCCGAAATAGCTTTGGAGGCCTGCAGAGAAAGAATAATTAGAAATAAAAATGTTATCATACAAAATCTAAGACTATTAATGTAAACGTACCATGACCTCGACCAGCTGCACGTACACGTCCAGGGTGCTCTGTTCGACCGATGGCGGCGGTCAATATATCATCCCTACCATGTGGGACAAATGACCCTTGGGTTGACTGCTCAACCAAGGAATCCTGCAACCAAAAATCAGTGATCAGTGTTAGGGTTTGATGGACATTTAACGTTTCATAAAAAGTAGTGATAAGCTTTATACTTACAATCCTTGAGACAACCTCCTCAACATGTGATGAAGTGTACTGACCACTCTTCTTCGTCCTGGCACGCTTCCATTTTTCATGTCGTGTGGGTGGAGAGGGGGGATCCACAATAGTGGCGTCAGGGTGGCTACCTTGACGCTGCATAGCTTTCTCCTCCACTATCCGATCCTCTAATAATCGGTAACCCCCACGTGACAACATGTGAGGGCAGTCATTTTTCCCCTTAATTTCCTGTGCTTTCATGCGTCTTGCCTGCATCAAAAACAATTCAAAGCCATTTATACGTTATACATTCTCCGATAACTAGAAAAACATAATCAGTAAAACATACATACCATAAACTCGTCCGTGTGCCTAGATGCCACAAACGCATCCCAAGTCTGCCGATCTATGGATGTGTATCTATCTCCAGGAAACTCACCCTGCTTCTTCCCGTAGAAATACCTAAAATTTAAAATATTTGAATTAACTAATTGATAACTTAAAAAATGATGAGTTTAAACATTGGTATTTTAAAATTAAAATATACATGGAGGTCAGGTTGCTCTTGAATGTCCTCCATCGGTCAGCGATCTCAGACATGATCTTCCTGCGTAGTGTATCAACTGTAGGAATATCCCAAGCATCCTACAAGTGCCAAATAATCAAGGATGAGATTATTATGCATAAAAAACTACAATACGAGTAAATAAATGTACAGATAATTATACTTACAACAACATCAGCCCAAATTGCATTCTTCACGACCTCCTCAACACTATCCCAATCAGGGATAATGATGGACACCTTCGTCCGTGCCAAGACACCTAAGTAACTCTGAAACTTGGCGGCGTTGGGTCCTGAAGTCCTCCCGGTGCAAATATCAATGTCAACATGGGTCCTCTGACCCTGACGGCGCCTAAGTGCAACACTGGTCATCCAAGTAACACCTCTCCTCCTAGCTGAGGAATCTGTGCTCTGAGAGTCAGATCTCACATGTGAATCCTGATCAGCCATAGGTATCTGTTCAAAAAAACAAGAATCTGTTTATAAACATGACGAATGATATATAAACATGGTGAATGATATATAAACATGATGAATGATATATAAACATGATGAATGATATATAAACATGATGAATAATATATAACCATACCCTATGTTTCCCATAGACCCTCCTGGTGGTCATTTCGAGTCACAACTATATCATCTATGAGATCTTCCACAACATCTGTTGGTGTACGTGTTGTTAGATAAGGTATGTCTAGGACATCAAGACATGGATCCTCAATGTTGTGTCTACCTTGGAGAACAACTGACCACCATTTATCGGATGGGTCAACAACGTAGAAAACTTGTTTTACTTGAGCTGCCATAATAAAAGGCTCCTCCTTATGACCAACCTTGTTTAAGTCCACTAACGTAAAACCAAAATCATCTATTTTGACACCACTTTTGCTATCAACCCATTTACATTTAAAAACAGGCACTGTGAAACGACCGTAATCAACTTCCCATATATCTTCAATGACACCAAAATAACATAACTCAGCCATGACAGGGTTTTTGTCCTTTGAAGTGGAAAAATGCATTGATTCGGCCACAACCATAACTCCAGAGTTCTGCACCGTACTCTTGTCATCTTGAATCCTTGTATAGAAAGAATAATTATTTATGTCATAGCCACAATAAGTGATTACATCAAAGTTAGGTCCTAGTGCCAGTCGATGCAACGTCTCAGAAGCAGATGTATCTTTAAGAAGGGTCATTTTGAACCACTGCATGAACGTTTTGTTGTGTTCGTTCAACACCCACTTTTCAACCATTCTAGGGTTGTTTCTTTTGACTATGTCTTTATGTGCAGCTAAATACGGGAGCACAGCGTCTGTGTTGTTCAAAATATAAAAGTGTGCTTGGAGTACTTCATCACGTGACATGCTTTTAATTTTTTTCCCAATAGTACCTTTCCCATCCAACCGTCCTTCGTGACGAGTCTTCGGAATACCAATGCTTTCAGCCTGTGACATATAATCTGTGTAGAACTCAATTGCTTCCTCTGCAATGTACCTTTCTACTATCGATGCTTCGGGACGACGTTGGTTCTTCATATAACCTTTCAAAATTTTCATGTATCGCTCAACAGGATACATCCACCTCAAGAACACTGGCCCACACAAACGGACCTTCCTCACTAAATGGATGATTAAGTGTACCATTATGTCAAAGAATGAATGAGGGAAATACATTTCCAACTGGGATAGTATAAGAAACCCTTCCTGTTCCAACGCTTCCAACTCATCGTGGGCGATTACTTTGGCACATATGGCATTGAAAAATAAACACACCCTTGTTATCACATGTCTTACATTTTGAAGGAGAATGCCACGAATGGCAATGGGTAGAAATTGTTGCATCAGCATATGACAATCATGTGACTTCAAACCAACTAACTTTAGATCATTCAAGGAAACACAAGTGTTGATGTTGGAACCATGCCCAGATGGAACTTTGACACCACACAACGATTCACACAAACTTTATTTCTCTTTTCTAGACAAGGTATGACATGCTGGCGGCAAGTATGTTCGTTTGCCCTTTACTTGTGGGTGCAACTCCTCACGTATACCCAACAACTCCAAGTCTAGACGCGAATTTAGGCCATCCTTTGTTTTTCTAGGTATGTTTAACAGGGTTCCAACCAAACTATCGCACACGTTTTTCTCCACATGCATCACATCAATACAGTGCCTCACATCAAGCTCTTTCCAATATGGCAGATCAAAAAATATTGACCTCTTCTTCCACGTGTTTTTTGAGACAGACTACTTCTCAAACTTACCAAGAACCACATTAACTTCTTTCACCTTTTCATATACTTGACGACCAGACAATGGTGGGGGAGGCATTTCAAACTCTTGTGCACCATTGAACGACTTCTTCAAACCTATGAAGTGGATGATTAGGTGTGAGAAACCTACGATGTCGAAGATAAACATTTTTCCTTCCATGATGTAGTCGATCAGAACTAGTTCCCTCCTCACATACAGGACACGCTTTATGTCCTTTGACGCTATAGCCCGAGAGGTTACCATACGCTGGAAAATCATTGATCGTACAGAATAACATGGCCCTCAAATTGAATGATTGTCCTGTTAGCCCGTCAAACACATCAACCCCCTCTACCCATAACATTTTCAGGTCTTCAACTAACGGAGATAAGTATACATCAATGTCGTTCCCTGGTTGTCGTGGACCAGAAATCATCATTGATAACATAACGTACTTCCGCTTCATGCACAACCACGGCGGCAAGTTGTAAACAAACAACAAAACAGGCCAAGAACTGTGGTTTGTGCTTTGGTTCCCATATGGGTTCATGCCATCTGTGGCTAGTGCAAGCCTAACATTTCTTGGGTCACAGGCAAAATCTGGAAACATCGTATCCATTTTCTTCCACTGTAATCCATCTGCCGGATGCCTAACTAATTCGTCAACAATCCTTTCATCAACGTGCCATCTCATAAGCTTCGCATCATCTGCATTGGCAAATAGACGCTTTAGTCGTGGAACTATAGGGAGATACCACAACACCTTCGCAGGAGACCCCTTTTTGCAGAAATCATCAGAATCAACCTCTTTCTTCTTATATCGTGACACCCCACACCTAGGACATCGATGCAGCATTTCGTACTCACCACGGTATAATACACAATCATTTGGGCATGCATGTATCTTCGTATACTCCAAGCCCATAGGACACAACACCTTTTTAGCCTCATAGTTACGATTTGACAAAGTGTTACCAACTGGGAGCATTTCTTTCAACAACTTAAGAAAGTCAGTGAAGCTTTTATCTGTCCACCCATTTATCGCTTTTAAATTAAATAATCGTAAAACTGCTGACAACCTTATGAAATTAGAGCAATTCGGATACAACGGCTTTTCAGAATCCTCACATAGACTCGCATATACGTGAGCTCTCTTAAAACTTTCTACCCCTACATCACGGATCATATCCTCAAGTCGGTCATCCATGTCATCATCAACCTCATGAGCAAAGCTTTGGTCTTTTGTTTGAAAACTAGTACTTGTCACCTCAACATGTTCACCATGCCATATCCATCGCGTATAACTTTGAAGAAATCCATCACACAATAGATGTTCTCGCACCTCTGCCAATTCTAGTCGACGCATGTTTAAGCATTTAACACATGGGCAAAAATACATTCCATTCAGCTCTTCAGCATTTCGTATCACGAACTCTATGAATGTTTCAACTCCACCCTCATATTCTGGACTTATACGTGATGCAGCTATCCAACTTCGATCCATACTCTCTGTTTACAATACCCGTAAATTTAACGGTGCTATGAATCTTACTTTCTTCACAAAGGTGGTGGTCCTACCCATTCAGGATGAAAATTTTTCTATACCTCATAACCACATACAACTTAGGAGTCATTTTAAAATTTGATAAAATTTTGGCAGCATTTCGCATTGGTCTCTAAGTACACGAAATGAAAGTGGTGAAATCAAATTCAACCACAATCAAATATGCACCCAGAGAACAATACAAAACTTAACTAACCAAAACTTTATCAAATTTTAAAATAAGTCCTAACTTGTACATAGCAATGATGCATAAAAAAATTGTTCATCCCAAACTGTCTAAACAGACAATTCAAGATTCAACACAAATGATGAAATCAATTAATTTAATTACCATTTGTGTCGAATCTCAAACGGGAAACTATGGTTCACTTGTTTACAATTTAAAAAATCACAATTCAAAGGGACTATATCAACTTATCAAAAACTAATAAATAACAAAAAAAATAATCTACTACTAGTACTAGTACTGGTAATAACTACATTTAAAAAACATATTAAACTACATTTCATTTGTCTTATGTAAGAATCTTAACTTAAAAATCTAAATCTACTACTAGTACTAACTACACTCCATTTGAGACATGATAAAGTTTTTTATTATCAAAATTTAACCCAACAGCATTCAAAATTAGAAACTTTACATTATCTAAAACTAACATTACATTATCTAAAACTAACATTATTCCAATTAATAACATTACATTCCATTTCAATTAAAACCAAAATTACAATTATTCATCAAATTATCTAAAACTAACATTACATTCTATTCTAATTAATAATTCACAATAAATATTACATTATCTAAAACTAACATTACATTATCTAAAACTAACATTATATTTCATTCCAACTAATAACATTACATTCCATTTCAATTAAAACCAACATTATAATTATTCATCAAATTATCTAAATCTAATAATTTAATTTTAAGCCAACGTGGAAGAAGGATACCAACCTGGAAATAAGTGTTACTTCGTCAAAATGGAGAAATAGAGGGAGAAGGAGGGAACCCGAACAGCCCCACGTAGTCGTGCGTCGTTCATCAGCTTGGAGAATAAACACGAAGAGAAATGGAGGGAGGAGGAGGAGACAAGAGAAATGAACGGAAGATAGATAGAGAAATGGAGGGAGGGAGCTGTTTGTGTGAAAGAGAAAGAAGAGGGAAGATGAAACAAGAGAGGGAAAGTGAAAAGTTAAAATGAGGCAAAAAGAGAGAGGCAAGGCAATGCAGAGGTGAATGGAGGGAGACGAAAACCAAAAGCCAAAAGGTGAAGTTAAACATTGGAGAGCGCGCAACCTTTAAGCACGGTTGTGTTATACCCGTGTTCAAATCCAACCTTTTAAATAATTTTTTTAAAAAATTATAAAAGCCTTTAAACACGGACCCTGGAGAACCGTCTTTGTTTCTCAATTAAATAAATATTTTTTTAAAAATATAAAATGCTTTAAGCACGGACCTTGGTTAACCGTCCTCGTTTCTTCATTTTAAATAATTTTTTTAAAAAATTATAAAAGCCTTTAAACACGGACCCTGGAGAACCGTCTTTGTTTCTCAATTAAATAAATGTTTTTTTAAAAATATAAAATGCTTTAAGCACGGACCTTGGTTGCCCGTCTTTATAGTGTACCTATAAAGACGGTTTTCACACAACCGTCCTTATACATTTGTTTTATAAAATTTTATAAAGTTCCTCATTATTACAAAATTGCCACCGTCTGGATTCAAACACGGATTTGCTAGAACCGTGCTTATATCCCGTCATTATAGCTTCTTTTTGCACTAGTGTTACTTATATTTAGACATTAATTAGTCGAAAAAAATTAAAAATACATACATAAAATAGATAAAACATAATGACTCTCGCGATACAAAAAGAAGACTAAAACGTAAATTAATCGAAATCATTAATCAGCCGTAAAATATATAGCTTTAGCATGACCAAAAAAAGGGTCAATTACAATTGTCAGAATATACGCATTTAGTGTTTGGTATATAATATCTTTTTATATTATCAGGTAAATTTGATGAAAATAAAATATTTTTATATTTAATATAAGGTAGAAAAATTATTTCTGGAAATAAAAGATTTCCATTTAAAAAAATGTTTTAAACTTTTGTAATTTTACCGGGAGTTAAATTTTATAATTGTGACTTTATATTTTAAGGGAGGTAAATTTTATTTTATTTTCTTATAAATATTCTAGTTGAATAACAATAAAAATACTTTTAAAACTTATTGAAATATTTTTTATTTTCAAAAATAAAATTTATTAAAAATATAAAAACATATTATACCAAATAGCCTTTAGAGTATGGAAAACAAGAAAACAGTACAACAACATGCATATGACCATGGAATAAAAGGTTTCCAATCTCAATCAATTCAACAAACTTGAAAAGGCACAGAACTACTCGACAAGCACAGGCTTTTCCCGAATCGTTTTCAAAGCCCATAAAAGATTGAATGGCCCACATTGATTGATGAAGGTGATTTAAAGGTTTCATATTATAATACTGTATAACACGAGCCAAAGTAATTAATTAAAAAAATTGACATTTCATAACACGAGAGTACAATAAAAACTCTGTAGCAAGTAACGAAATAACGTAACAAAGGGGAAGAGGGGGCCAATGCGAAAGGAAGGAGATAGAAAGAATTGTGGTTGACTTTAACGATTTGATGACGTTGGGGAATTGAAAATGAACGGTAGAGATTGAGAGGAATGTTGACAGAGATGACAAGTGAGAGACCAGAAACAGACAAGGCATTGGACACTGATCTGAAACGTGCATTTATGGAGTCTAACTGTTCGATGCTTGCGTTTTCAAAATGTCAGCACTAAGGACGAAGCATGCATCATATACACAATACACAGACCCCACTCTGTGACTCTGAATGACTTGCCATTTTGCCAAGTCTCACCTTTAGTACCCTTGTTCTTAACACTGTCTTCATACTTCATACCCCCATCAATATTTCATTTCACTATATATATATGAAATGTATTTTACTAAAAAAATTCTTTTACCTGTAAGTGAGAAAAATGAATTTTTTAATGTTATAAAATTTTCTTATATAATACATCTTTTATATATATATATATATATATTATATTTCCGGTTCAATTTTAAATCCTCCTGAATTATTATAAACTCTTTCTACTCATGTTTATTTTTTTAACATAATTTTAAGATTTTCATTTGAATTCAAGGTTAAGTTAAAATTATATTCTTAAATAAGTTGACTTAGTTAACATCATAAAATCAAGATTATTAAAAAAGCTTATATTCAATCTCCATTAAGTATATGTTTATGAGAATGTAAGAAACATGACTGAATCTTAAATATAATTGTCTTTGAAGGAGATATTAACACAAAATATATTCTTTATGTTTTCTAAGTTGATATTTATTATAGACGACAATTCTCTATTAAGTTTTAAAATAATTATATTTTCTGAATTTAAACTTAAAATCATTGATTAAATTAGAATAGTCCTTGTCATAACTGATCTACGCGGTCAATAGTGGGAAAATTTAAAGTTAGAAGTTGAGAAAGACATTGATTTGTTTTTCTAATTTAACAAATAATTTTTGTTTGTTATATTTATTTAGGTTAGAATCAAAAAAAATTATTATAAATCACAAAAAAAAAACTCTTCCAATATTTAATGGAACTACGTTTCTTTGAACTAGAAACCCACCCTAATTAACTTATTTATGGATGCGTGTCTTATTTATATTTTTATTAAGATATTATATTAAACCGTAATAAGAAATCTGATAAAAGCACAGGCACTTGTACTGGTTATTAGTTTGTGATTTATACATAAATAGTAATTGTCCTTCTACAGTCCAATTGTGAAAATAGTTTAGCAACTTGAAAGATATTAATAACTGACTCTCTATCACATTGCTATCAAGTGCAGTCCTTTTGCTATAAAATGTGTAACATTTGATGTAGTAAATGATTATTGTTCAATCCAAGTCACATAACAAGCATCACATGACACCGAATTGGACATCCTTACAACTTTACTGCAGATATAGTTTTACTGCATGAATACCAAATTCAAAGTGAAGTGCATGGCAAATCGATTTTTTACTGTACCATTTATTACTAGTTAGTTGATGTGAACTGTGTTTTGTGCCTTCTTTATTATTAGTCGAAATTTATAAAAATATGAAAAATCATAGATGAATATTTATTCAAATAAACTTTAATTGTAATAAAGGACCTGTTAAAAAAACATATTAAAAAGTTTTATACCAACTTCCATCTAGTTTTATAGACATAAATAAAAATAAAATATCAGACAAAACAATAGAATTTATGGAGTCAGGATGTCATGTGAGATGCGGAAATTTTATTGGTACAGAACATCCTTTACTTTATTTTCTAATAAAGACAGTTAATTTTGTTGGAATTTTTTTTAGCAAAGTTGTTAGAGGCTACAGCTACAGTGTGCATCAATTACCACAACAAGAGGTGCTAAATTATCATGGGAGAGAAAGGGGTGTTTGTCCAAGCTAAAGAGTGTGTGGTACTGAATTAGCCTTACTTGGGAAGAATCTGATTCATTCTGTTAAGAAAAGATAATAATAAGGTCATGATGACTCATACACCTACAATCAGTTCTCTTCATTCACTCATCACATTTCAGACTCTCTCTCTCTCTCTCTCTCTCTCTCTCTCTCTCTCTCTCTCTCTCTCTCTCTCTCACTCTTTGTGTGCTGTGCATGGACTGAAACCTCACTTGAATGCTCCTCTAAAAGGAACATCAGCATGAGACTAGTACTTTTTACCTATCTAATTCACCACTCCCTTTTATGCCTGCTTAAACCTCTTCCCTTTTTGTCTCTTCCTCACCATTTCACTGTATCTTTCTCTCTGTCCCTCTATTTATACATGCCATTTCTTGTCCTCAACCCAAGAAGAAGCTCATCAACCCTCAATCTCAAAGCTATAAGGAGCTATGTCCCCAGCAGGTTCATCAAGATGGAGCCCTACAACAGAACAGCTCATGATCTTGGAGGAACTGTACAGGAGTGGGATTAGGACTCCCAGTGCCTCTCAAATTCAGCAAATAACAGCACACCTTTCTTTCTATGGTAGAATTGAAGGAAAGAATGTGTTCTATTGGTTTCAGAACCATAAGGCTAGGGATAGACAGAAACTCAGAAGGAAACTCAACAAGCAACTGCAACTACAGCAGCAGCAACAACACCAACATCAACAACTCCAAGTCCATCAACATTGCCAACTGAATCAGGATATCACTAACCCTTTTGTTGGTAACTTTGGTTACCCTCCTCGTTCCACTACCCAAGATTTTCCCTTTTATAACTCTCCTAGCTTGCTTTTTCAGGTAATATTGCCTTTCCTACCATGCATGTACTATAAGCCTGAGTAGTAATGTATATTAATTAATGTTTCTTTTCTCTGTCTTGTGCTGATTCTTCTCTATATTTAAACCCATGAATGCCTGGGATTTGATGACTTAGCATCCTTATAAAAGGCTTAAAATAAGTTAAGTGTAAATGCACACAATGCTACTTGTGGCATTGCACAATGATGGAATAAGAGAGACATACTTGGATTCATGATTAATTAATTAGAACTATATCAAGCTAAGGGGGGAAAAACAATGCTTAATTGTTTGCGACTTTCTACATTTCTCTCTTGATATGTTAGATTTTCATTTGATATGTCCAGGGAGGAGCTGCAAACACAGCCGAACAAGCGTTGAATTGCAAATGGAATGTGTATAGCCCACAAAGTAATTTGGTGGAGAAGAAAGAGATGACATTCTGCAACTATGGTTGGACACTTGTTGATGTTAATCATCAAGCATCTTCATGTTGCACTCCACCTCTTAAGACCCTTGATCTCT
Organism: Clitoria ternatea; assembly: GCA_037962975.1. NCBI lineage: Eukaryota > Viridiplantae > Streptophyta > Magnoliopsida > Fabales > Fabaceae > Clitoria > Clitoria ternatea. Next base: position 27,576,291 of record CM075672.1, on the reverse strand, counting down.
TTCCACTCACAGCCACCAGAGTCAAAGAAGACTTCACCACACCACCCAAGTAGCTCTAACTCAATTATCATTATTATCCCATTTCCTTCAACAAAACCCGAAACTGCACGTGTGTGACATTTGATATGTTTATATAGCCTATTAATATTGCTTTGAGGAAATTAATCTCTACATACAGTGCTTCTTAGGAAACCATGCTGGAATGTGCAATTACCAAGAGGAGTACCTAGTCTTGTACGTAGGACCTTCGGTTGCACTATATTAAAAAAGCATGATATTCAATTCTGCTACAGATCAAATCCTAGCTAGGGGTAACATGGTATATCCCCGTATGAGACCAAGATTATTTTATCCCATATAATGAACCTGTCACTTGTTTTCTGCTACTCTGAGTTATTGTGTTTGTGTTTACTCTCATTCATTAATTAGTTTAGTTATCAAATAAATATTCTGGCTAATATATATGTGTGTGCTCAATTTGTTTGTATGGAAATTGTGAAACCGGTAACTTGGGTATTGATACTATATGGTCCCATCCTGTTATATCTTTTAAGTCTATTTAATGTGTACCGGTTGTCCTTCACTCACCAATTTCGAGTTCCTCTCATGGTGCATGATGTTGATGCAAAATAAAAGGAAGAATTTATTGATATGTGGTAAATCAGCTTTTTTTGTTGAACTTGAAACTTTTTTGAGTGAATGAAAAGGTAACTGTTGTGTTTTGACCATGGATCTCACCCTCACACTACATGACGGCAAACAGAGTATAAGTACATGGACTCAATAGTCAATTGTTGAGAGAGTAAGTTGATGATGTTGGTGATTGGTGGACATGAGGCATGGTTAATAAGCATGACAAATGAATATACGAAGGGAATTACTTTATATAGGATGCACATGCATGCTTGGATTAAAACTTACCTTTGCAATTTTGTGTGGATAACTAGGGTTTGTGGAGTTGAAACATTTTGGTTAGCCCCAAGAAAAATTAAGCATACTTTCTTGCAAGGATTTTGTTGTCAACTATTTAGATTGTAACAACTTAAAAAATTTGTTATATATAGATGCTATTATTACAATTTCAATCATTACTTTTCTAATAACAGTCATTAGTGCATTTTATTTTTTAGAGTGCATTGCTCACTTTAGAAGAATCGGATCCTTCTCATAATACCTTTTAAAAGAAAAACAGACAAAACAAGATAGAATGAATGATGTGATATTAATAAATAAAGATTATAAAAAAATTTTGTGATAGCTGGAAAGCAAAGAGGGTAACAAGAATATTTATAAAAGATTAGTTTAAATGCTACATATTTAATTCCTTTTAAATAAAATCTTCAATTTAAAGCCAATAGACAATATATCCATTGAAAGACGGAAACTTTATTTTTAACCAGCTACATACCTTCATTTATTACTATTATCATTAATACATTCATTAACCCCACTATTTATCATAGTTGACATTAGTGCAGTCCCTCATGTAATTGTCACCATCATCCTTATCAGACGAATCCAAATGAGGAAGTGGTAAAAGAAATTTGTGTACTGCTTTCAATTTAAATTTTGAAAATTAAAAATTAATTTGTAAACTTAAAATTGACAACACCAAACAGGCCTTAATACTGTTTTGATTTTATTGAAAAAGAATGAATTTAAATCTTATTGACGTGAGAGTTAAGTTAATTATGATCTACGGATATTTTTGTAAATATTTATCAAATTTTAAGACATACTCTAACCTAATGATCATTTAAAAATAAATTTTTTAAATCTTTGATGATTCATTTTATAAATAATAAATATAGATTAAAAATAATTTAAAATAAAACTATTTTTAAAAATAAAATATTTACACATAAATATTAATTAATACAGCCATCACATGATTAAAAGAATCACGATGTTAACAATATAAAAGATATATAATACTCTCTTTACATAGTGTGAAATTGGTGATGTGAGTGATCATTCGAGAGAGAATAAATTTACCTCTCATTTTTAATAATAATATTTTAAAAAATATAATAGGGGTGATATCCTTACCAAGATTAAGGAAATATTAAATAATATTAAATTTTTCATAAGAAATAGTATTTACCCAAACCAATAATTGGTTTTCAATGTATATTCTAATGGGTATAATAACAAATTAATCAAGGCCTTGTTATTTTCTGAAACATTCATACACTGACCAGAGCTAACCAAATAAAAACGAAGAAAAAGTGATAGTAAATGGAATTTTACTTTAGGGGTAAATATACCAATTGTAGTGAATAAATATATTAGTTAGTTCAGTATCATCGTGTTATTAGATCTTTCATACTTTAAAAATTTAACTATCAAGTTATTAGATTTGTGATGTTAAACTTTCGACAAGTTACACTTATGTGACACATTTTGTGATATGTATTAGGGGTGTTTATCAACCGATCTGGAGCGTGAAAAACCGCTCAACCGATCAAAAAAAATCAAAACCGATCAAACCGAAAACCGAAAAACCGAAAAAATTGCATTTTATATGTGGTTCGGTTCGGTTTTTGGTTCCACCTATGAGAACCGAACCAAACCGATCCGCAGGTTTTATGTTTTAATGTTCTCATTTCATTTAGTCACAACCTCTTTCATTTATTGCTTTATTAGTTTGTTTAATTTGGTCTCTATATTTTATTTTGTAATTTTGTTTAAAGTGTATGATAACACTTATTTTTTAAAAATTTGTCCATGTTAGAGGAAGGATAAGAAGACTAAAATCTTGGCTCAAGACTTTTAATAATTCTGTTGTTTTACATTGAATCTTATTTAAGTCTTATTTAAGTAGTACTTTATTTGTTTTATGTTTGAATTTAAATTGTTGAAAACTTGTCTTGTTTTACTTATTAATAATTTTTCTATCATTGAGAACTTAAAATATTCTTTGCATTGATATAATTATAATGTTCATTTGATTTTATAAAAAAATATGAAATGAGAAAAAAATCACATAAACTGATCCAATCCGAACCGCATTTGCTAGATTGGATCAGATCGGATGGTGCCATTCATTTCAACTGAACCGTAAATTTAATAAAGTAATCGGATCAGATGACATTTTGTCATAAAATTGAACCTCCAGACCGCGAACACCCCTAATATGTGTTACTCCATATGGATGTCAAAGTGAAAACTAAAGATTGTATATCTGTAAAGTGAAAACTAAAGATTATATATCTGTGTTGAGGCCAATATAGTTAGTGCATATGGGGTATGACATAAGTCCCACACAAAATTCAAACAATTTCTGCATGGGACAAACCCACGCAAACTCGTATAGATTTTTTAAAAAACTAAAGGTAGAGTTTGAGTGGCACTTTGTCCCACGCAAGTTCTGTGTTTTAGGAAACTAGTAGTCACCTTCCATATTTCGATCCTGTATTCTTTACTCTTAGTAGTAACTCCTACCCTTCCCCCACTCCTTATTTTAATCTTTTCAATCACGATATTGAGTGCTCCATTTTAAGAGATTAATATACTATTGTGTTTATGACAAAAAAATAGAACATTTCTAACATATTAATTTTACATTTTAATGAGATGTTAGTTATATTTTAACCCCCTTTAGTTTATATATATTGTGTTGATTATTTATGTAATATTGAAATTGAACAACATAACTGTTGGAAGTATACACTAAGAGCCTATATGGTTAGGACATGTTACTTTGTTTAAATAAAGACATTTTTGTTAAATAGCTTAAGGAGAACACAAGATGGAGTATTCCATATGTGTATCATCCCCTTACCATATTATAATAACGGTGTAGACAAAGTATTTGTACAACACTGTTATAAGATTATCACATGATTTATTTAATGAAATCGATGACTTTAATTCAATAAAAAAAGAACTCGAATTTTAGAATTAAATCAGAGATATATTCTTTTGTTTTTTTTTGTATAGTCAACAAAAGAACATAAATTAACATACTAACAAGAAGATGATGATTTTTCATTTTTTACATCAAGCACATGAAGAAAAGTAAAATAAGATAGAAGATAGATAAAATAAAATTAAACTTAAAAAAACCTATCAATAACATAAAAGGGGAGGCTAAAAAGGGTAAAGGGAAAAGAGAGAAAAAAAGGAAAAAAAGAAAAAAGGAGGGGTTGAAGCATCCCTCAGTTAACTAGGATAATCCCTCATGGTCATTCTACTTATCTAAGAGTTCTACTTAAAGTTTGTAAAATTGAGGATTGATTTTTTTTTTGTACTCAATAAAAGACATTTGGTGAAATAGAGCATTTATAAAATAAGTTAATTTGTCATATGGTCTCAATAGTGCATACATACTCTGAATGAAAAGGGCACGCGGGCTCCTGAAGATACAACTCAATAAAACACAACCTATACATTAATACCCTAAGGTAACCTCTGATTCATTCCTCGTCGTACGAGTAGGAGTGACGCATGCATCACCTATATAGAAGCCATAGAGCCCACACAGAGCTTGGAGGTTGCCTTGGAGAGTTTTAGAGACCCTTTGACTAGGTCAAGAAAGCCAAGGAGACACTCCAGAGATATTTAGCTTCATTGATGACTTCCATAGACGGGCCCACACCTAAGGAGAAGTTTTTGAAGGTCTTTACTTGTTTTACTTGCACTATCTTAGAGTAAGGAGCCTTATAATTTTTGGACCTCCTTTGGACCACCTCTTGGGCCATGACTTACTCTTGTATACATTTTAGTTTCATTTTATTAGTTTAGGAAATTTTTAGGATTAGAAATTAGGGATTAGTTTGGGCTTTACATAGTCATTGTTGTCTTAGGCCACTTTTAGGCCTTGTACTTAGCACCTCTTTTACTTTAGATTTGTATTGGGTCAATTTCTTGGAGATTCCTCAAGGACTATAGAGTGAAAGAATTCCCATAGAAGGTATATATACATCATTCCTTTATATTTTTGCCATAACTTGAGTTTAAGTGAGTTTTAGTGAGATAAGCTCTATATTCTCTCTAGAAAGCAGAGCATTAGCTTCTTCCCGTAGTTTCTTATCCTTTGGACTCCTCCCAAAGATGTTGAAACTACAAGACCTTATGATACCCCTGATTTTCTGTACTCGAATCCCGATGTAATCGTCATAATTAATAAAAATACGAATAAATTTTTCGCGTTTGAAAATATTTCCAAGACTCCACCATGATCACATCAAGACCGAATCACAGAAAACCAAAGAGTGAGATTAAGTAACATATAACTGGATCGAGAAATAGTTTGCCCATTCGGTATACAAAATAACAGAGTTTACAGCGGAAGAAGAATGTGTATACCGGGCACACGCCTAGTCCCATATATGAAGATATGAGAAAAGGCTCGGCAAAGCATGCAAAGGCATATCATAAGCCTAATATACAACCATCATCATTTTACATAATCACATAAGCATGCAATGCCTAAGATATATGTATGTACATATCTATATGGTCATGCAACATACATCTCCATCATTCATATTCAATTCAACCTCAAGACATATGTCATCAACACTTATACATTCGTCAAGCGGGTGTGAATCTGTATCCCCCCAAATACCAATACAATATCCACTTAAGTCATTATTCATAATACATCCAAAAATACCATGAAATATCAGCACCATTATATACATTCATTCACAACTCGATAAATTACAATCGCTGCCGGCCAAGGCATTCCATTACAACTATTTACCTTCCCAAGAGATTTACTTCATAAGCGTTCTCATCCCATGGTTTTCCTGCATCAATACTAAAAAGTAGACCACATGGGAGAGTGAGTTATACATTTCAAATGACGATATGAATACAATTGAAATTATGTGCATATGCATATCAACATCATGTATGCTTTGCTAAATGCATCACTAATCATCATAATTTGTCAATTCAATATCATATACATAATTCATATTATTTCATCTTTTCATAGCAAAGCAAGCATATACACATCTATCACATCGCCACAATGGGCCAACACGTATCTACCACATCGCCACAATGGGCCAACATCGTCAACATAGACCGTTCTGGTCTTTCATCAAAGCCACCATGGGCTAGCATCATCATTATCAATCATAAACAAATCGGCTCTTCATTACATTGGGCCATATCATACATATCGTCATATTTAACATCATTTCGTATATTTATATCATTTATTACTTTTATGTGGTCTTTTGGTATATTAATTACCCATCTCAATTATCATCATACCACCATCTTAATCATCATCAATCATCATCATATTCTGGCAAATCTCCATGCTATATGCAAATGCTCTTATGGCTAATGCATATGCACAATGGAATAAACAACAACAAATGCGGATCCGACTGTGGGAAATAAACACCAATTATGGGTTCAAGCATGATCGCATACCATGCCCCTACTGCAGTAGTAAAATGTGTACACATATATCATAATGCATGCATATTCACCATATTTTTACTGGTACCAAACCGCATCGCCCATTTTACAACACCTGGTCATTTTCACCATGACCGCGATATACAACATATTCAACATATGGTGTTACGGGCCGGCCAGATATCAAATCATGGTGGCTGTGATCCCAAGGACCACCGGGGTCACCTGCTCATCAAGAGCCTGTTAGTCCTCAAATTTTCAATAAAAGCTTTAATAAAAATTTCATAAAAATTATAAAAATTAGTTTAATTTGTTAGAAAATTAGGCTTTAAATTCAATAAATGGATGTTGTTGGAAATAATCTGCCCTTGATAAATTTTCTCTAGTTTTGCAGTGAAAAAGTAAAGAATTCAATAGAAAAGTACACTAGAGGATCTGACGCGTAACATCAATCCTACGCGTAGCGTCCATAGCTACTTTTGATGCTGACGCTATGCGTCACAGCCACGCGTAGCGTCAGTGCTGCGTGGTCTCCACCTCCTACTTGGCCAACCACTCCACTTGGACCCAATAATGGGTACTCCACTCAGCACCAAGGGCCACCCCACTAAGCACAAATGGACAAAATATAGTGGAAACACGTCCAAGTGGCCAAGCATGATCAAATTTAATAATTTGAAGTGGTCATTATCAGTTGTTTAATGGAAGCTGAGTCAGGGGCCTGACGCGTAGCGTCACACTGACACGTAGAGTCAGCACCCTTGCTCAGCCCTATAAATAGGGCCATCCAACACCATTCTAAGCATCTCATTCTCTATTTTCAGAGTTCTTTCCTCTCTTCTATACTTGAGTTTTGAGTATTTCTTTTAGAGTTTGTAGTTCTAGAATAGTTTTCTAGATACTTGAGAGTGTTGTGGTGTATTGTGATCGTTGTATCGTGAAGTTTCCATCGTCTTCGTAATGTCAAACTCTGTAAGTGTTGTTTCTACTTTTACCATGTGTAACTAATTTGTTTATGTTGGAATTGGTGAACTAATCTATTGAGTATAATGTTATGAATTCGACCTCTGCATGTTTATGATTCAAGTCCATGTTAGTATTTCAACCTTTTATTAATATGAACGTCAAACGGGAGAATGATTTTCATATGTATTGAAACTTGTTTTATTAGTATGAATGACAGACGGGAGAATGATTATTCATGCCGTATTGAAACTTATTTTGACGAAAGTAAAAGTTGGAATACCCTTGGTATCTCAATTCTATAGGGGTTGTTAACCATTGTTGCCATAAGGCCAGGTCTTAATGCAAGTTTTTACTGAGAAAGCTCACGAGGGATCAGACTTTACGGTGAATTCTTAGAATTTATATCACGAGGGATTGGTTATAATGATTTTAAGCTGCAATGACATGAAACTTGATGATTAAATATGCATGTCTTGAGTTCCTCATTGTTATTCTAGATTAGGGATCCAATTTCCAACATAATTTGTTTATCTGTGTTTATCTCAAGTATCTTACCTATTCTAGATTGCAACTCAACTTTTTAGATAGATTTTTATTTTCTTTTTAGCTCATGAACTACTCAATCATGCTATCCTATGAATATTGTATAAATTGTATATAAATCATTCTTTTGTCTATAACTTTCTTCATATTTACCATAGTGAATAGAAAATTACTGTTGTTATTGGACTTTCAATCCTAGTGGAACGATATCTAAATTTTGAAAACTACAAACGATTGGTGCGCTTGCCAATTAACAACCCGGTGGTAGAAACAAATGGTTGAGACGCTATCGCCGGGTTAACAGAGCCACCCCCCACAAGGGTCGGCCACATGTAGCTCCCCGTAGCAATACATAGACGGCTTCGTGACTTACACATCGAGTCACAGGGGATACAACAAATTGCTCGTGCACTGAGCCACCCTCCCACTGGGTCGGCCGAGGGAACTCCCCTAATGTTCTAATGTCGGCGGCTATGATATGCCATGGATGTAATGCATTGCAAATCAAATGCATTCTCACTCTGTGCATCCTAAATGCCACTCATCAAACATCATCATCATAATCACCAACACCACCATACACCTTAGTGGATTTTATCATCGCTGGTTTCTTAGCCATTGTTCTCAAGTTTTAATGTGGCATTTTCATCTCAATATATTTCACAATATTTAACATCATACACGCAAGTCAATACTTACAATCAACCACAATGGCATTTCAAAATTACATAATATTCATCAATATTATCATACTTTCATTTAGTGGATTTTCATCTTATTATTCCTTACCATTGTCTCATGTATACTTATATATTTATACATATATTGGTGTGGCATTCACAATATTTCATTATTATATTTCAAACCACATATACAAGATCACACTTGTATCACACATAATGGTATACAACAATTCATCAATAATAATATACACCTCTTTGTGCAAGAGAGTGCTCTACATCATCATCTATCATTATTTAATGTCATATTTTCTCCAATTCATCAATTTATATTGTATATCATGTCATTCAATTATCCCCTCATCAATTTCAAATTTGCCCAAGGATATCTCTCATAATCCTGTTATAGGGTTCTCAATATTATCCTTTCATCACTCCGTCCTTAGTGGTAATTATATCACAATTAATTCGCCCTACAATTGCATTGATTAATTTCAGCCAATACCATGCCTTATCATCATAGCATACCCCATATCATCTCTCAATTATCTTATAACACTAAGAAGGGGTCTAACATAAGCTCACCATAATTAAAATTGGGCAAATTCCATTTCTGGTGGAAACTCGCTCAAGCGAGATTCACCTCCGCTTGAGCGAGACAGGCCAGGCTCATTTGGGCAACATCAGCATGGAGCGCTTGAGCAAGCCCCCAATTCCTTAAGCGAGAAAACTTTAAGCATCAGACCCGATTCTCGCTTGAGCGGACCACACCAGTGTCTTATTCACGCTCACTTGCTCGGGCGAAGCGCCTTCACACTCGGTCACTCGCTCGAGCGAGAATTGTCCAGTAACAAATCCCACTAACACTCGTTTGAGCGAGGCACCCACTCGCTTAAGCGAAATCTGACCAGAGGCCGTCCTTCCCTTCTACACTCGCCCCCTCGGCAAGGCTTCCCAGCACTCATGTTTTTACTCGGTGGTTCACAGCACTCGGTTTTTCACTCGGTGAAATGATTCCAGAACCGACTCATCTCTCGCTCGGTATTTCACTTGGCAAAATTATTTCAAGCCGACTCATTTCTCACTCAGTCCTTCACTCGGTGAAATTATCCAAAACCGACTCATCACTCGATTGGTCTTGCACTCGGAAAATTACTCCAAAACCGACTCATCCCTCGTTCGGTCTTTCACTCGGCAAATTATTCCAAAGCTGACTCATCTCTCAATCGGTCTTTCACTCGGCAAATTATTCCAAACCCGATTCATCTCTCGCCCGGTCTTTCACTCGGCAAAATCATTCCAAAACCGATTCATCTCTCGCTCGGTTTTTCACTCGGCAAAATTAACCAAAACCGACTCATCTCTCACTCGGTTTTCCACTCTGCAAAATCAATCCAAACCGACTCATCTCTCACTCGGTTTTCACTAGGCAAAATTATTACAAAGCCAACTCATCTTTCACCCGGTTTTTCACTCGGCATAATCGTTCCTAAATCGACTCATCTTTCACTTGAGCGGGGCTTTCTAGCACTCGGTGGAATTATTCCAGAACTAACTCCTTTCTCGCTCGACTCGCCTGGGCGAGTAACTCATTTTCCTGGGCAGATTTGGGCCAGAGGCCAATTCTCTGAAGTAGGGGACTCTCGCTTGGGCGAGATCCCATCTAGCTTGAGCGAGACTATCAGGACTTACGCAGAATTAACAATTCTCATAACCTGACACATGAAATCCTCATTTTAAGCCAACTTAATTACAACCAATACTTCATACACGCCATATGGGACATCTAAAACTCGCTCTAAGCATTCATACTCGGAAATCCTCATTCCAGCTCATCAACCACCCTTACTTATTTAATTTTACGAGAGAAGGTTTTAACTATATCCCACATCACTCCCTCTTTCGTTTTTCTACACAATCTCTTCAAAATAATCTTCTACGATTTATGTAGTTCATTAATTTATAGATTTTTATACTCATCTAATTTTATGTCCAACCAAGGGACCATCAAACACTTATTATCAACAACATATATACACGTACATTTTCATAACGACCAACATAAACCAAGCCATCATTCATCACTTCATCAAATTAATCATATAAGACATTCATGGCAAGGCATTGTATGAGTTCAACATATACATAATTAACAATGAATTTACTCATGCAATTTGAAATGTAAACTCCTCTCCTACCTCGAGAGAAGAACCGCCACGTAATTACATCGATCATTCTGCATCATCGTCCGGAATACAATCCTATCAACAATTACACATACACATGTAATCAATAAACCATCACAAAGCATCACATCCCTTAACTTATTATCAAGTCCTAGACTTGTCTAAGCTCCAAATTCATATGCCTATGTTAGGCTTCGGGAATTCCTTTCCCCAAAGCAAAGGTCTTCTAAGTCTTAAAGGGTTAACTATACCCAACACTCATCAAGATTATCAAGTGGGTCAAAACCCCTAAATTATTAATACTTAGGGTTTCTTCTCCAAAATCACCCAACAACCATCAAAGATCTCTATCAATCTTCAATCCATTTTACTTTATCATAATGACCTCATCAACCTCTAAATCTCACATAATCATAAAGCCCTAAATCAAGGGTTTCATTTCCAAACATTCAAGCCTAGGATTTCCATTTCCACCCACATGCAAGGGTTCAAACATCACCATCTTCAACTCAACAACCCAAAACCATAAATAAAACAAGGTGGAGGTAAGAAATCTTTACCTTAAGCTTAAGCTCCACCAAAACAACAATGAAGTGAGGAAGAGGGAGGTGACCAATGCAAGCTCCCAAGCTCCATAGATGCCTCACATTTCTAAGCTTTTGTATTAGTTTTGATGAAAATGGGTATAGAAGAGGGTGGGTCATGGTTTGGGCAAAAGAAGAATGGAGGAGAAGAAGAAAATGACAAAGATAAAGTGGAGAAGAAGAGTGTACCGAGTGGTGCTGAAATCCTGAGTCATTAAATTGGTGGTGAAATCTTAATAAAATGAAATGTGACTCTCGGATTCACACTTATGGCAAGCGCACCAGTCGTTAAAATTGTAGTATATTTGATCGTCTCACAGGGATTGTGGTAAGTACCTCAATCTAGGACTAGTACAAGCTGAACCAACAGAAAATACATGAAATTCATTCGGTTTTTATGGTTTTAGTGTTTTATAGTTGTTTTTATATTTTGAGAAACAGAGTTAAAGTGAAATGTGAAAAGTGATTAAAAGAAAATAGGTCAGGATTGCTTCGGCTCACAATTTCCTCAAGAAACATGCAATTAAGTATAATCGAATTTCACAATCTAGAGGACAATCCGCTTGTGGTTATTCCCTAATTCCTTAGGTGAAAAACACTAATCCTTAAGCAATGAACCTTAATTCCTTAAGTGCTCAATTAACCTAAGAATCTAATGCGAAATTGGAGGTTGAACTCTAACTATTCACCTAAATTGATTAGGCCTGAACTAGTTAGAAAGCTGGAAGTTACCTAAGCTTCAGCCATGATTCCTCACTGGTGAAGTTCTTCATCCGTTCTGGATTTGTCAATCCAGTGATTCTGATCCACTCCTCAGCTTGTTTGCCTCAAGATCTTCGAAGCCGATCTACTTGCTCACAGCTTCAAGATTCAATTGCTCACCTTCACAAATCCAACCTTAGGGATTTAGAACTCCATAGACTTCGGTTCCATCGAAGGATTGTGGAACGTCATGGAGGAGAGAGTTTAGAGAGATGAAAAATGTAGTGAGAGATTGGAATTGGAAAATAAAATTGTATTACGTTGCTCTGTATCTCTACACACACACCCGCCACCCCCTACTACAGAGTATGTACAACCTATTTATAAGTTTCTACCTAACTAACTTAACTGATAACTTCGGACAACTTAAACTAACGACTAACACTACTTCCTTCATAGTTTACAAAATAACTAACTAAATACAGCTCAGCTCTTAACAGAATCCAGCTCAACCTTAGCTAATGTACAGCTTAGCACCAGCTAATTGACAGCTCACTTCTTAAGTTAGCTTGAGGTTACAGTAGTAGAGAAGAAGGCAATGGGAGCAGAACAGTATTGCACCAAGTGTGTTATTGGAGGGAAGGAACAGTGTTTAAATTACTGCCTTGATGCTTCAGCTGCTGAGTACTCGCCTGAGCGGATTAAACTTCGCTTGAGCGAGTCCGGATTTTACACTGCAGTGTTTCTTTCTCACTTGGGCGTTATGGCAAAACTTGAGCGAGGACGGTCTCTTAAAGTTATGCTTGAGTGAGTCCGGATTTTACTTAGGACGGATTAAATAATGACTAAGCACATCAGTTTCTTATGTAACATTCCGATCTTCTTCTCTTTTGTAACCGGTGTCTTGGGAGTCTTCTTAAGTAAGCTTACTTGAAGTCTTGCTTGGGCGGAGTCTTGCTTTTCTTAAGCGAACTTGGACCCTCGCTTGAGCGAATTTAACTCCCGCTTGGGCGGATTAATTATTAAATCGGTATCCTGTAGTTGGCACTCGGGTTCTTCATGCAGTATTCTGAGTCCTTGTTCTCTTTTGGAGTCAGTGTCTTTGAAGTCTTACTCAGTCGGTCTTTGGACTCTTTTCAGTCGGAATTGGGGAAATCTCACTCGGATTTATCAAATCTTGCTCGGTTCTGTAGGATTTCACTCGAAATTTCCTTCTTATCTCGAGTCCACCCTGTTCCTGCACCAATAAACAGCTACCTGCCTAGCATTTATACGCTGGCTGCTTAGTAAATTGTAAATACTTCAAAATTCCTTATTTAATTAAAATTTTCAATCGGTTTCTTACATAGATAACATACTTTTGAAATAATTAACTACAACATGAATTCTTATCAAATTATTAAATAATAATAATAAAACTAGACAATACTTAGTAAATTATGTTGAATAATCAGTGGAATAATTAAGTCTTTTCAAGACTTATCACATCCCCAAACTTAAAACTTTGCTTGTCCTCAAGCAAATATTCAGATTAATTATCAATCAGCAATTGATCAACACAGTCAACCTTTCCTTAACTTAATTCATACTATAATCATTGAATACCGATCATGCTTTCTTCTCGCAATTTCTAAAAGTATAAATACTTACACCTCCTTTGGAAGACAAGCTGCTGATGCTTTCCTCACTGGTCGGTGTTTAACTCTTCTCTCGGTGTGTAGGGTAAATAAAATGCACTCAGCACCTGCATACTTGTTAGATCAATATAGGCTTGCAACAGTTCTAAACATCATGAAATATGCCAACTCAATCGGATCAGCAAGGGCTTTTTAAGCTTATAATGGGGCTCGGCTACAGGCTCAATTATTGTTTTTTCGAGTCATAGATAGGTTACAAGATGTGTCCACTGATGCTTTGCCTCGATTCTAACTTACTTGCCTCGACTAACAACTCTCTTTATTTTTCCGACAGGATGCTACTTAATAACTCGTGCTGTTTTGCACTTCCTTTTTCTCTCAGTCCTTCGGACTTTTCTTTTCCTTTTCTTTCTTTTCTTTCCATCTTTTCCGATCGATTTTTTTTTCTTTTGGTGCTTTGCACCTCTTTTTCTTTCCAGTACTTTGTTCATTTTTCTCCCGGCTTTGCCTTTCTTCCTTTTATTTTTCTACAAATTTATCCATAATCAAGGTCGAAGTGTGTCCTTAATTACTGTTAGGCACACTCTTCATCCCCAAACTTAGAGATTGCTAGTCCCTAGCAATAAGCAAAAATGAGTAATTCATCAGTGGAACATCAAGGGTAATCTAGTCGGGTTTTTCTTGGATAAATAGGCTTGTAACGTTAGGTGAATAAAACGAATGAAAGGGTCTCAGGCTCAAACATATTATTGGGTCAAAGGATGATTAATATATTAGGAAGGTTATTTTTGGCCCTGGCTAAATAATCAAAGAAGGCCTTCATCATTTCCGATTGGTTGACATACGACAATTAGCAATAACTGAGGCAAATTCTGTCTCACTAACTAGCATGCAAGCTCACTCGGAAAAGATAAAACAGGCTCAAAAGCTCAAATAATTATAACAGCTAATCAGCTAGTCTTGTCCCCAAACTTAATGTAAGATCATACATCTAGAATGCTAACTAGCATGCCGAGTAAACATTTTAATTAATGATGAAGAATAGTTAAGGGCAGAGATCATGAGTTAAGCAAAAACCGATCAATTAATTTATCCGACTACAGCTTAACGAATCAGCAAACTTTTTAAATTATGAAGATGGATTTTAAATTAAATATAATTAACATATTTTATCAAATAAAGACTCGGAAAATCAAATAAGGAGTCGGGGTACTAGAATACTTCCCTTTTACCTGAGTGGCAGTGCTGGGAAGCACCTGGTTGGACTTTCTCAGAAATTAGAAGACGTGCCTTCTCCTACAATGCGCGTAAGTACGCTGAAATATTGGCGTGCCGACGCCCAATCTAAAATAAAAATGAAGCATCAGGTATGATATTCACTCAAGCGTGTTAAATCACGCTCAAGCGAGAAACACAGCATTAGGTATCATCAATATGGTACTCACGCTCAAGCTCACACACCAAATAGATAAAAGACCAAGAAAAACTGAGAAAGAGATACCGAGAGAGAGAGAAAGACGAATGTACAATGAGTGATTACGAGACGAGTGTATGACAGAATGAAAGATCGGATAAAGAATAAAAGTGACAGACTGAAGGTGGAAGATCGAATGAAATAAATACCAAGTGGATCAAGAACGAATGAAGAATGGGACCGAGTGAATGAAAACGAGTGAAAGAAATATACTAAGTGGATGAGGTCAGGGAAGGAAGCGGTGAGGGAAACAAGCGAACAAATGGCCGAGTGACTGGAAGGCCGAGTAGACAATATATGTGTATTAAACACGTGAACGAAAGACAGAGAAACGCGTAGAAAAACGAAGGGATAAGAAACTGACTGAAATAAACCGAGTGAATGAAAACGAGCGAATGAGAGAATTATGGAGAGATGGGTAAGGAACACAATGGAAATAAGGTAAATTGAAAGAACGAGTGAATGATATACTGAATGGAAAGAATACTGAGTGAATGAAGAATGAGAAAATGAAGACGAGTGAAAGATTAACTGGGGGAATGAAGGGCCGAGTGAATAGAAGAATCAAGAAAGAATGAAAGAGATGCTGAGTAAATGGAAGAACCGATGAATAAAAGACGAATGGAAAAATGAGAGCAAAGCTGAGTGAATAAAACGACAAGTGGAAGAACAAAAAAGATAGAGTGCGGTAATGAAAGACTGAATGACGGGTGACGAACAGAAAAGAGAGTGACCGAGTGGAAGAGTAAACGAGTAGATTGAGGGTGGATGAAAAAAAAAACAGTGGATGGAAGAATGAATGGGAGAACTAATGAGAATATTCCGAGTGAAGGAGATGAGTGAAGGATATACCGATCGGATGACGGAGATGAACGAGTGGAAGAAACCGAGTGATCTAGCGAGAAACCGAGTGAATGAGGAACTGAGTGATGAGTGAGTGAGAAAAAGTGAATAAAACACTGAATGAAAAGGGTACTGAGTGAAAGAATACCGAATGGGTCACAGAATGAGTGAAAGAATGAATGAATAAAGAAAAGTGTATGAGAACCGAGTGTGACAATGAATGGACGAGTGAACAACTGCAGTGAGATACGAGTGAACCGAGAAGCGAGTGGGAGAAAGAACGAATGAGAGTAAGGCTGAGCGAAAGAAAGGACGAGTGGATGAAACTGAGTGATATAGATCGGAGATATGAAGAATGAGTGAATGACAATGAGAGTTCGGGCGAAGAACAAAAATGATAGGAGTAGAAAATAGAATGAAAGAAATACCGAGTAAATGAAAGGCCGAGTGAATAAAATGAATACAATGGAGAAACTCAGGGAATGAAAAACGCGAAGACAAGAAATTGAGTGTGACAATCGCGAATGAAACACGAGTAGATGAAAACGAAAAACCGACAGCGTGAGAAAACTAAGAAAGAAAAATAAGTGGAATGAAACGACGGGTAAATGAATACCGAGTGGATTAAACCGGGTACAAGTAAAAAAACGAATGAACAAACAGCGAGAGGTCGGACGAATATAAAAACAAGTGAAAGGACAGGAAAGAATGGATGACCGACCGGGCGAACAAACATGAGTGAAAGATAGATGAAGAAGAAGATAAAAGAACTAATATATTGGAAACTGAGTGGATGGATATACTGAGTGGACAAAAGAATGAGTGAATGAAAGGCTGGGTGAACAACCAACACATGCCGAGAGATCGGGTGAGGAAACCGAGGAAGAGCTCAGCTGGATTAAAAACACGAATGCATGAATCGATGACTGAGAAGAAGAGATAAAGTATGGAAATGAGTGACAGGTGAGAGTGGATAACAGAATACATGAAAAGAAGGCCGAGTGAAAGATAAATGAAAGAAACTGAGTGAAGAGTGAGGAATGAGGGATCCGAGTGATAAAAGGCTGATTGAAATAAGTCACCCTTCATCATCTGACCTGTTTATTACATCAACAATCAGAAACCATTTATTAAAGTCCCCATGAGAAGTTTCCGATCGAAAAGGGTATCAGTGGGTATCAGTGGGTATCATGTCAATCTCGCTCAGGCTCATTAAGCTTTCGCTTAAGCGAGAAAATGCACAGCACATCCTCAGGCCCGATTGCGCTCAAGCGTGAGCTTGAAGCGCTCAAGCGGAGGTGCAGAAAAAACCATGCATCACTGTCACACTTTGAGCGTGTGGAATGACGCTCAAGCGAGCAGTTTATTGAGAGGCAAAAGAGCTCACGCTCAAAGCGGAAGGGGAAACAGGTCTCGATCTCGCTCAAGCGTAAAGAAGACACACTCAAGCGAAAAGACTTATACAAGGTCACGCTTAGATCACGCTTAAGCGTCAACTTCCTCTTGCTCAAGCGTGGAGGGAATCTGATTCTATTTTCTTCATGTTGTTCAGTCTCTCACTATTTTATTTATGTACATGAAAAACCAACACAAGATCATCCTCCAGGATCCCATTTCTTATGTCCATACAATCTTGGTCTTTTTACTCCTTGTTTTTCCTTGTTATGTTTGAAGCTAATGCTCAACATAACTTTCCTCCAATCTTTTCTTTTCCAAACTTTCTGTTTTTTCTTCTTTTTCTTTTCTTCACTTTTTTCTTTTTCTGTTTTTTGTTAGTCTTCCTCTTTTTATGCCACAAGCAATGTTCTTCTTGACTGGATGATTCACATTTCTTTTTGAATTCCATAGCTGCAGTAGTCATCACTAGCAAACGCTCCTCATAACATGGCTGAATTTCTTCTTCTTCTTTTATATTCTCAACATCTACACATGTTAACTCTTCTTGTGCATGAACTTCTACTTCTTTCTCTGTGTTCACACTTGGCTCCAACAAAAATTCAGTATCATTATTATGTTGCCAAGATATGGTTTCCATCTTTGCTGAGATCTCAACCTTTTCTATCACTTCTTGCTCAATAATAGTGTCTAAATGATTTTCAGGTTCCTCAATGACTTCTGTTGTCATTTGTTCAATTTGCACTCCTACAACACTTGCACCATCAAAGAAATTATTCAATGACAACTCTTGCTCTTGTTCTTCTTCAGACCAATCTTTTTCATTCCAATCATCAAAGAATGCTTCACTAGATATACTATCATCTTCCACTTCTGAAGTATAATCCATATCACTTTCTTCTTCACATTCTTCAATTGACTCTTCTTCCATCAAATATCCCTGAACTTCCTTATTTTCTTCTTCTTCTTTTGTTTCAAGTTCAGGTTCATCCATTTCAATGTTTTCTAGCTGGTCTTCTTCTTCCCCAAACTTAATTTCTTATACTAGACCAACATCATCATCCCATGGCTCTTCATATTGGTCTTTTCTTCGTACAACCTTTGTATTGCTTTGCTCTTCGGCTAACTGCTTTGCAATAAAATCCACTTGCTTTTGAATATTCATGATTGAATTATCAAAATTTTGAAGGCCGGTTTGAGTGACTTTTATGAATTGAATTAAACTCCTTTCTAACTCTGATGGCTCCTCCTCAATTGGTTGTACCTCCTCTTCATGGTTCATGCATAATGTTTGTGAATATTGAAGAAACTCTGCTAAGGTGTCATCAAGATCCATTACCTGTAACTTTTCACTTTCCAAAGGAACTAGGAAAAACATAAATGCAACAACTAACTACAAACAAGGCTACTGTAACAGTTAGTACCAACAACTAAACAACTAAAATCGAAACAGTAGTAACTATGAACAACAATACAGCGAGATTTAACAAATCCTACTCGTACAACGAAATTTACTAACAACTAACAATCATGTACAGAAACTAACAAAAATGGTTCAGTCTAGTACCGGTCCAAGGATTGTTGATATTACTCAACAATCCCCGGCAACGGCGCCATTAACTTGGTGCTGAAATCCTGAGTCATTAAATTGGTGGTGAAATCTTAATAAAATGAAATGTGACTCTCGGATTCACACTTATGGCAAGCGCACCAGTCGTTAAAATTGTAGTATATTTGATCGTCTTACAGGGATTGTGGTAAGTACCTCAATCTAGGACTAGTACAAGCTGAACCAACAGAAAATACATGAAATTCATTCGGTTTTTATGGTTTTAGTGTTTTATAGTTGTTTTTATATTTTGAGAAACAGAGTTAAAGTGAAATGTGAAAAGTGATTAAAAGAAAACAGGTCAGGATTGCTTCGGCTCACAATTTCCTCAAGAAACATGCAATTAAGTATAATCGAATTTCACAATCTAGAGGACAATCCGCTTGTGGTTATTCCCTAATTCCTTAGGTGAAAAACACTAATCCTTAAGCAATGAACCTTAATTCCTTAAGTGCTCGATTAACCTAAGAATCTAATGCGAAATTGGAGGTTGAACTCTAACTATTCACCTAAATTGATTAGGCCTGAACTAGTTAGAAAGCTGGAAGTTACCTAAGCTTCAGCCATGATTCCTCACTGGTGAAGTTCTTCATCCGTTCTGGATTTGTCAATCCAGCGATTCTGATCCACTCCTCAGCTTGTTCGCCTCAAGATCTTCAAAGCCGATCTACTTGCTCACAGCTTCAAGATTCAATTGCTCACCTTCACAAATCCAACCTTAGGGATTTAGAACTCCATAGACTTCGGTTCCATCGAAGGATTGTGGAACGTCATGGAGGAGAGAGTTTAGAGAGATGAAAAATGTAGTGAGAGATTGGAATTGGAAAATGAAATTGTATTACGTTGCTCTGTATCTCTACACACACATGCCACCCCCTACTACAGAGTATGTATAACCTATTTATAAGTTTCTACCTAACTAACTTAACTGATAACTTCGGACAACTTAAACTAACGACTAACACTACTTCCTTCATAGTTTACAAAATAACTAACTAAATACAGCTCAGCTCTTAATAGAATCCAGCTCAACCTTAGCTAATGTACAGCTCAGCACCAGCTAATTGACAGCTCACTTCTTAAGTTAGCTTGAGGTTACAGTAGTAGAGAAGAAGGCAATGGAAGCAGAACAGTACTGCACCAAGTGTGTTGTTGGAGAGAAGGAACAGTGTTTAAATTACTGCCTTGATGCTTCAGCTGCTGAGTACTCGCCTGAGCGGATTAAACTTCGCTTGAGCGAGTCCGGATTTTACACTGCAGTGTTTCTTTCTCACTTGGGCGTTATGGCAAAACTTGAGCGAGGACGGTCTCTTAAAGTTATGCTTGAGTGAGTCCGGATTTTACTTAGGACGGATTAAATAATGACTAAGCACATCGGTTTCTTATGTAACATTCCGATCTTCTTCTCTTTTGTAACCGGTGTCTTGGGAGTCTTCTTAAGTAAGCTTACTTGAAGTCTTGCTTGGGCGGAGTCTTGCTTGGGCGGAGTCTTGCTTTTCTTAAGCGAACTTGGACCCTCGCTTGAGCGGATTTAACTCCCGCTTGGGCGGATTAATTATTAAATCGGTATCCTGTAGTTGGCACTCGGGTTCTTCATGCAGTATTCTGAGTCCTTGTTCTCTTTTGGAGTCAGTGTCTTTGAAGTCTTACTCAGTCGGTCTTTGGACTCTTTTCAGTCGGAATTGGGGAAATCTCACTCGGATTTATCAAATCTTGCTCGGCTCTGTAGGATTTCACTCGGAATTTCCTTCTTATCTCGAGTCCACCCTGTTCCTGCACCAATAAACAGCTACCTGCCTAGCATTTATACGCTGGCTGCTTAGTAAATTGTAAATACTTCAAAATTCCTTATTTAATTAAAATTTTCAATCGGTTTCTTACATAGATAACATACTTTTGAAATAATTAACTACAACATGAATTCTTATCAAATTATTAAATAATAAGAATAAAACTAGACAATACTTAGTAAATTATGTTGAATAATCAGTGGAATAATTAAGTCTTTTCAAGACTTATCACCGAGAATAAGGAAGAGAAGGGAAAAATTAGACCAAAATTGGACATTGTCCAATGGTTAAAAGGATGTCACATTTTGCTTTTACCAATGGGTAATAATTCCCCATTATCCAACAGGTAAATGAATCAAGTGATAAAGAGAAAGAGGTCACGGTGATAATGGGAGGAGAAATGGATTTTTGGTTTTCTTTTAATTCTAATTGGTTCGTATTTTCCCCGTCTATTATCATACGTCGAATCCAATTAATTATTTCCTTAGCACTAAAAATTAATCTAACTATACCATCTTAACCACAATAATTTTCTCAACATTCTAAACCCATCAAATACTCAATTTGATCAAGTGGGTCTCCCATCATCAGTTAATTCATCCGGTTCCGGTAAATATTAATTTACCGATAATTCACCTCTAACATCTAACAACATCTCCCATAATTATCCGATCTTAAATAATCAGTTATCGCCATCCAAAAAATTTAATTTCCTTAAAATTCGGGATGTTACAGACCTCATCTGTCTAGCGTTAGAGAGTGGCAGAACCAAACATTCCACACCCTAACCTCTTCATTCTCCTTCATTTCTCTTATAATTTCAAGCTTAGATCTAGGTTTTCCAAGCACCAAAACCTCTATTTCCTCTTAATCATTGTCTCAACCAACACTTATACTCCATGGTTTCAATTTGTATTTCCATATTTAAAGCTCTCTTGACTTGGATTTGAAGAAAGGAGAAAAAAAAGATCCATCTCTCTTAGGGATTCAAGAGGAATCCTATAACATTTGGTATCAGAGTCTCCAACCTCTTGTTTCCATTTCTTTAGGTCTATTTCTTTTGAGTTCTTATACTGAAATTTGAATTTCATATTTGCATTCTACTCTTCCTTAGCTTCAATTTAACATATCATATGTGAAAATTCATAAAAAATTGAAAGAGTTGTCAAATTTTAAATCTTAGATTTACTCCATTTGCCTTTAGTTTTTGCAAAGTCTCTTCATAAATTATGTTGCTGTTTGTGTTTGAATAATAACCTAAGAGTTTGAGAAAAAAATGAGCAAAAACAATTTAGGTCAACTCTTTGACCTTTGGTGCCTTACATCACAAGTTACCTTGCTTTTCTTGCTTTTTAGTGCTGCTTTCTTGCATATTATCATTTGTTTGTGTCCAATACATGTTGTGAAATAAAAATTCAATGTTGTACTACTACAATACTGTGTGTTATTATGTGTGCATCCTAGGTGTTTTGGAGCTTGTTTCTTTGTGTTTCTAGACTTGTTTCTTGACATTTGCTATATGCTTGAGTTGCTGGATTCTAAGGCATTTTAATAACATTAGTTGAAGTGCCTTACAAGATCCTTGTGTTAGTTTTATCCATCTCACTTTAAGGTGGCTTTTGTTGCTTATTAATTGTTATAGGTGGTTAGCTTTCCTAGGTGTGTTTTCTAGTTTGTTTTTAATTTTTCCAGTATATTTATGTCACTCTTTGAATATTGTATTTTGACTCATTTTATTGTATTTTATGTCATTTTGCCTTGCCTTCCATGTCTATTAATTGTTGGAAGAAGATGCTTACATAGTACTACTTTTTCCTTTACTTTTGTGGTCCTTTTGTGCACTTCTTGCAATTGTTTGTGGTTCTAGTTTTGGTGCAATATTTTGATTCTTATTTCTGAATTCTCGTATGGAAATCCTCTACGATGTTCATGTTGAGCTCAAAGCCTAGTTCTAAGCCCATTTGGCCCAGTTTGTAAGGCAAGTCACTGCCTTGTTGTTTCTTTAATTTAATCACACACCTGTTAGTATGTCGATTAAAATTTCTCCATTCACGGTTGAAATTAATCAGTTCTTTTTTTAATTCCTAAATAAAATTGACTACAAGTTTCGTGAAGACACCTCAAGCTAATTCTCTACCTATTTTCGCCAATTAAGTTTTGAAGATCTTGCACCTCATTCGCGTTTTCGTCCTAACAGTCTCTCGTAATTTGGCTATATCTCATGCTCTCGATATTGAAATTAAGTCGTTCTTGTCCTTAATTTTTTGTGTTGAAATTATCAATAACTCTTATGTTGACCACGAAATCTAATTCTTGTTCATTCAATACCAGTTTGAAAATATCATACTGATTCAAAACTTCTCTAATTCAGTTGACCCTTCTTCAGTATTTTAAGCTTTTCTCTTTTGTACGACCTTGAAATCGAATAATTCTTTTTTTTGATAATTCCTAAACTCGTATTTTCCCAGCAATTTTTCTAAGTATGTTGATCCCTAACTCATTGCCACCTAGAACAGTTTTAGTAATCGAGGCATATCTCTTGTTCCTAATATCGGATTTTCACGTGTTGTAGCTCGTTTCAAAGAGAAAACAAAGATCTAGATTTTTTCTCAAATTCCAATTATAGAAAAATTTAAAATTTTTTACCGAGTTTTAGCTCTCTAATGTGTGCCACCTTACCATTCCACTCACAAATGGACCAATCAGCCCATGCCACCTCACCCCACACGTCTTCTTCTAATTAGACCGAGCTCCACTATGGAAACTTTAGGAAATCTAGCCTTGTTAAATGAGCTTTCACTCTATTTTCATTCTCTGAAAAGGACCATGACTTTGCTCTCCTTTGGCCCTCCTTTTGATTTTACAACAAAATGTTCCACTATTTCTTTTGTTTTCTTCAAACAACATCACCCTTCTTCATCTACACTCTATTCTTATCATATTTAACACTTAATAAACATCAATCTCTTCCTCCCTTATTGTGGGACTGTGACCTATTGGTCTCATTTTCCCCTAAGGTTCTCTTTACATTTCTCTAAGAAATTCCCATCATTCTCTTGGTTTCTTCCACCGGTGACATCATCCTTCTTCACCATATTATCTCCACCACATTAAGCACCAAAGAACACCATTTCCCTTCCTCTTAGCATGCTGAACCCGAGAGGACAAGGGAGCCAAGATCTAAAACCTTCATTGTTTCTCCTTGTCGTGAGATCACCAAGAGGTAGGGGGAGTGTTCTCATCTTTGCTTAAGAACATTGCATGCATTAAGTTAGTACAAAACTTCCTAGGATTTCTATTATTTTAAGGCTCCAAGAACATATTGGTTTTAAGGATTTAGTGGCAAAATCTTGCTCTAAAATCACATGTAAAAGTTGAAAAATTATAAATACTAAAAAGGTGTTCTTGGAACCCTATGGCTGAATACTTGGTGCAAGTGTTTTCCTTGAATTTGTATGGTTTTGGACTTTTATAATTGTTGAATTTTAAGCTTTTAATGGTGTTTTGCATGCTGGATTTTAAATAGTGATGTTAGATAAAATGATACCCTTAAGCTAAGGGATTTACATGTTGTTAATAAATTTAAATTATTTTGCCTTGTACCATATAATATGTATGTGTTTTTCTCTTAAACTTGATTCAGTTTTTAGGCATTAATAGTAAGAAATTTTGAATGATGTCTTGTTGGACCTCTTGCTAGTCGAACGACATCTATATGATTAACATTTGCATGTTGCTGATCATTTCCTAAAAATAACTTGTAGGTGTTTTATAGTGGCTTTAGGCTAAGGATCTTGTGATGCATGTGTGTTTAGGTTGATTTTCTTGAAATTGAGGGTTTGCTTAATATGGTGTGGTGACTGAAGGGTGTGCTTGGTAAATATATGATGATCTTGTAATTTGTTAAGTGTTGAAAATGGGTGAAAAATTTTGGTTTGATGTTGATGATTTAAGTGTTTTCAAAAGTGATTTAGAAACTATAAGAAAGTATACTTGTGTTTAAGGGATGGTCGTGATTTGTTTTATAATGGGGAAGTGATTTCCTAAATTTCTAAAGATGAATAATTGAAGTGTTAAGAGCTAAAAATTTATGGTGTAACAAGGTAAAACTAATTGTGTTAAAAATTTGAAAATTTAAAGGATATTGAAAATTAAATTTTTAGAAGTTAAAACCAAATTTTGAGCGTCAAAATTTTGGAGCTAACTTTTAAAATAAACAATTTTCTTAAGACAATTTGATCTTAATAGAATTTTATAAATGTATTTAAGAACTAAGTAAAGTAAATTAATTCTTTTTGGAAAACTTTATAAAAGTATTTGGGTGTTGGAATTCTAGGAGGTTTCAAATAAATTAAGAACTTTTAAGTATAATGTTTCTAAATATTTAATGGTTTATGAACAAAGGAATTTTATGTAAGTCCAAAAAGGAAACTTAGCTTTTAACAAAAGAATTTTATTACTAAGACAAGGAAAGAACTTAAGTTTTGGATACAAAAATAAGAAATTAGCTATGGATGAGACTTATAGAATTTAAATTAATATTAGCAAAAGTTTTATAGTAACCGGGTGTTTAAGATAACAGATTTTGAACTTAAGACTCAAAGTAAACAAGGGAGATGTGGAAGGGTGAATTTTAATGAATACTAGGTTATTTTAAATAGTTAAAGCGTATGTAGACTAAGGGAATATTAACCTAAAGATAGTTAGGGCCTTATATAAATATATTTTAGGCGTAAAGAGTATTGGTGAGCGGGAAAGTGATTAATACAAAAGATTGATTGAAGGTTTAAACACTCTGATGTTTATGTAGGATGAGCTATGGTGTGATTAGTTTGTTGAGTGTGTGAATTAAAGTGTTTGATTTTCAATAGCTTGGTTGTATTATGTTGATAGAATTAATATACTAACTCCATGATCGAGATGGATGATTGACTTGAAGATGCTTAACTGATAATGATAAGTAGGCATGTGATTAATTTACTGGCTATATGATGATGTGATATGAGACTTTAAGATGTGTATTTAAATTGAAGTACCCAATTATAAAGGGAATATTAGTAATATGCTATTAGCAAGACTGCTTATAATGAGGTGATAAAAATAATATGCTTGTGTGCTATGTTGATGAGGATTGATATATGAGTTAAGATATTTGATTAGTGATGGAATATGTCTATACTATGATAGTAATATTCATGCATAAGTGAAAATTGATTGATAATAATTGACTAATAAGAATGTGTTGTGAAATTGTTTGATAATTGATGTGTATTCTAATGAGCCTGATTGTGTGAAATGGGCGTGTGTGATACTAATATCATTATTGAGAATTGATTATGAAATATGAGATTAGATTGATGTATGAATTGATGAGAATAAGTTGTAAATAATTGAAATGAAGAAAGAAAATTTGTGAAATGAAAAATAAATTGATGATGTGAATTATAAAAGTGATGAGAGTCCCGGTGGGATCCTGGAAAGAGAATCCGACAAGGTTGGTAAGAGGTTGATATGACTATGAGATGTGGTTTGATGTGGATTCAAAATGATGGATTAACGAATTGATGAATTGATGAATTGTTGAGTTGTGATGAATTACCCCATGATATAAGCATGATTGAAAGAGTGCTATATGGCATTGTCCTTAATCATGGATTTTGATGACCTATGGTTTTAAGATGTAGAGTTTATGTGTTTTTGAGAAAGTAACCTATATAGCTTAAGGAAATCGTTGAGATAAAGCTCCGTTATGGTATGGTATAACGGGGTTGAGTCTATGTTATTATTATTTAAGGTTTCATTCGAAAATCAGTGTTTTTGTGTAAAGGGTTTTAAAGAAAAAAGTATTATTTTAACTTATGAATACACTTTTCCATATGTTATTATTTTTTGATATATATATAATTGCATAGTTTTGGTACTATGAGAGTTTAAAAAAATTATGTGGTGGATTTGAGATGTTAATGATGAGCTTTAGCCCTCTAGATTAAGGACAATGGCCTATCTATACGGGGATTCTACTCAGTGACTACGAGTTGAAAGATAAGTGCATACATGCATCATTTCATTGGTTATGAGATGAGTTAATGTTGTGTTGTGGCTAATTGCATTACAATGTAAGGGTGCACTAGAGAACGTAGGTGTTTCAGGTTTAGAAGGAACCTTGGGAGTACCTCCGAGTTCGGGCGTCCAAATGACTCGGGCTTGCACCCTAATGCTAGATTGTACGTGACTAGCCAGGAGTACTTCGATATGAACGGTAGTTTCTATTACCGTGTAGCGTGATTTTAATTATGTTGCCACGTGCGGGACGTAAGGATTGGATCCATGATGATTGGGATGGGTTGCAGTCTATATACCCCTAGCAGAGAACTTAAAAGGCCTCCGGCCACACTAGTATACCACGACGGATATTCCTCCCAGTATACACACTAGCAAGGTATTGTTGTTGTTGTTGTTAATGATGAGATGATGGGCCCCATCTGCATACATGAGACTTAATTGAGAAAGAGAATCATAAACTGTGTAACTTATGCGTAGTATCTGATTGACTAATAGCATGTGACTTACGATATCTATGTTATGATATGTGATGATAGGTTGTTGATAATGATGATTGTGTTCGTGACTGGTTTCGTATGTGTTATAGTCTCATTTGAGTATAACATGTGTTGTTATGAGTAGTAAGGTATTAATACTAGTGTAAACTATGTGAAGTGTAATGATGTACGGTAATTCTTGTGATTTGAGGCATTACCTAACTGCGTGACTCTGAACCTTATGATGCTGATATATGTGACTATACTTATTTAGAAATGTTGTGATGTTATGCTGTGACTGGCTTATGGGAGTATGAGGTGTACAGGTATGGATTATGAGTTTGCATAGAAATCATGTATGTATTATAATGATAATGGTTAGAGTTATAATTAAAAATAATGGACAATGTCATGATTATACTTAGGATCTATATGATTGTTGTAATTGTTGAAGAACAATGACTTCATGAATTCTAGGAAGGTATCATTATAGATTGAATTGTAAATTATGTGATCGTAGTGTCATGGTTTAGTTGGATGTTGTAAAACAATGAAAATACTGATGGGTGATTGAGTAAAATATGGGGAAGCTACTTCCGATTTGATTTATTTAAGTGCATGACATATTAATGATATGGTGTGGGAGGTGTCAGCAATGACATGACTCCTTTTGTATAATAGGATAAGTGGAGATAGGACCTCACCCTTTCTTTTTATTTGTGGTTTTCCTTTTGTGTATATTTATATATGCACTCTAGGTGGTAAAGGACTAGTTCAAGGAGAGCAAGGATAAGCATAAGAACTACACCACGGACATAGATGGACTCCCAGTTAGATGAAATAATGGTTAGGAAAGAATATGATTTTATGGGTGCTTGTATGCCCCTACCATTCAGATGTAATATAAATTGTTGTTGTGGCCATGTTTTTCACAATGTATATTATTTCTCGATCCACCATTGTTTTTTGTACAAAAAAAACTTCCTTATTTTTAATAAACTTGTGTATCTTAGTTAAATAGGATGATCCAATGGGAGGGATTCATCCTAGTTAACCAAGGGTGTCACATAGATAACTTAGAAAATAAGGAGGAAAGAGATAGACTCACTAGACATCATAGGCACCATAGACATAGACATCATGATGAAACTAGTGAGGTAGATCATAGGCATCTTAAGAGGAACTATAGGCCTCAAGAAAAAGGTGGTTTAAAAGAGGTCAAATTTGAAGTTTCCCCTTCCATATGAAGAGTGACGTTAAAGCCTATCTTGATTGGGAGATGAGAGTAGAATAACTCTTCAACTCCCATCAAACAAAAATTAAGAAAAAGGTTAGGGTAGCCACACTAACTTTTCAAAAGTATGAACTTGTATAGTGGACCCAACTTTGCAAAGAGAGAAAGAAAGACCATTTCCCACCCATTGATGAATGGGATGATTTAGAAGCTTTATTAAGAAAACATTATGTTCCCTCATACTATAGGGGTAAGCTATTGGTAAATCTTAATAGGATCTCCTAAGGGTCCAAAAGTGTGGAGGATTATTATAAAGCTTTGGAAATGGCTATGATTAGGGCCAATATTGAGGAGGATGAAGAAATCCTCATGTATCATTTTTTACATGGCCTTAATCATAATATAAAGAAAAAAGTGAAACTTCTACCTCCTGTTAGAGCTTTCTCCACCACTAGAGCTCGGCCTATCACGTCTCCTGTAGTTGTATACTTTTGAAGTAGCTTTCAGCAATTTCTTTCTTGTCGGGCTCATGTCTGGGATGTCTTCCATCTTGCCATAACTATAACTTTGATATACATGGCACAAGAAATCGTGGGAGCGATCCATTCTACACGTATGACTAAACAGTTCATTAGTGATGGTTTTGTCCTTTTTCCTTTATTAGTGGGCTTTATCTGCTGATGACTAAACAGTTCATTAGTGATGGTTTTGTCCTTTTCCCTTTATTAGTGGGCTTTATCTGCTGAGTAGGGTCTTCTTCTTCTTCTTCTTCTTCTTCTTCTTCTTCTTCTTCTTCTTCTTCTTCTTCTTCTTCTTCTACACTGACTTCCTTCTCCTCCTAGCTCCTCTTCATCCATAGGAGTGTACACAAGCGATGGAGGGTTAACTTCCACTTTGGGTATAGGTAACTTAGGCTCATGATAATGGCTCAAATCTCCCAATGTTGATGGAAAACTATCTTCTAACAAGTGTTCGTAATCTTCTAGATTTAAGGTGGAAGGTGGGTCTGCATACCACTACACTAAACTTCTCTCCTTTGACAAGGGGTTTCTTCCTTGATGACGGGTAATCTTTCCTCGAGAACAAAAGGAACATCACTTCTTTAAGGAAAAGGGGCATTACTTTGTCGAGGCCATCGAGAACTTCCTCCTAAGATTGCCTTCCCGTTCTAGATAGCACCGAACATCCTAGAAGCATAAAATAAAATACCAAAACACTACTATAGGGGGAGTACTTTACTCCTACTTGCCGGTCTCACACATAAGGTGCCCGCCACACATGGCGTTTCACCATTTATCAATGATTCAGGGGCTATACTATCACCCATCACATCACATACTCGAGGTTCTCCACTCTCACCTTATAGGTCCTGCTAGACAGGTACCTATGCTTATAGTTATTTAATTGTTTTCCAATATATTGGGTATCCTCACTAATCAAAAACTGCTATTATGCTAGATTCAACACATCAATCATGCAACAACCATTTTTTGACAATCCTACAATCAAGTACCAAAACAACAATAGTATCTTACAAAATTAATCATAGACATCCTCATCATTGTGTAGTCCACAATCATAATCATAATGTAGTTAGTCAATCAATATATTATGCATGAGTCAGGTGTCTTATGAATTTCTCTTTATTTAATGTCTCATGATGTGAATAAGGCCTAAGATTATTATCTCATCATTTTATCTCCATAGTACGTCTACTAGAAGGTACATCTTTTATTAGAGTGATGAGAGTACACCAAACTCTCGAACCAAGGATATAGGACACACAAGTCTGAACTCATATGAATCTATCACATACATTGTGATCATGTTCAAACGAGATTGGCTCTCCTATGGTCATAGTAATACTTTATCTTTAGTCGAAGTGCGTCAGGCTTACCACGGACTGCCTAGCCTCGGTGCTACGTCGAGCCATTGGGTGCCCGACCTGATTGCACTCCCAA
Source organism: Clitoria ternatea (assembly GCA_037962975.1). NCBI lineage: Eukaryota > Viridiplantae > Streptophyta > Magnoliopsida > Fabales > Fabaceae > Clitoria > Clitoria ternatea. The sequence continues at coordinate 27,545,764 of CM075672.1, read as the reverse complement.
GATTTAACATCGGAATCAAACACTCATGTCCTCAAGTGTATTCTTCACTGTAGCTCTAGTCTGAGGCTCAAGCCTTCAACTCTATCTTTAGCAATTCGGCCACATGAATATGATGCATGATTTAATTTCTTTTCTCTTTCCTTATCAACATCATCATCACCAAGTAGGTCCCTTCCACAAGAAACGCTTTGTCCTTAATGCCAAGGGTAAAGCACGACATGCGATTCCTAGTGTCTTATGGATTCATGATGTTAAGGGTTTGTTACTATGACTTCTTTACGTGGCTTATTAAGTCTTTCTCGATACCTTATGAGTTCTTAGGTACATTATAACGAGTATAAACATATTATTTGTACATATTATACGGGTCTTAGGGGGAATTACCTATTTGACCTAAGCCTAAGGAGTTTTAGTAATAAGGTGTTACGGTATATTTTACTTAATTACTATTAAGAATATAGTCGTAATTATCTCATTGGCGCTTTAGATTCGTTAGGAAGTATACTAAGATTTTGAGTGATGAGTTTTTCATAAGGAATTAGTTGTTCTTACTAGTTATCATTTTTCTTCAACCCAAATGTTAATTTTTAGCAAAGAAAAATACAATGTAGTATAAGAAAATTCATACTTTTCCTAACTACTCAACCAAGAATCCATAGTTTCAATTTATTTGAAAGATAAAAGTTAAGGATGAAAGCATAAAACATATTTTTGTTATAGGTCTTTCACTGATTTGGCAAAATGCTACTCCGTGGCATTGTCTGCCATAAAACTTTACTCCCTCGGTCTCTATTTAAATTGAGTTAGAGGTGTTTAAAGGAAATCCAAAGGTTGAGTTTTAAAACATAATTCCCTCATGATTGTAATTTCTTGGACTGATTGAGTGGTTTGCCGCCCCGTCGTATTTTGTTGCCACGGAACCTTGTCCCTTCGACCTTAAAACCAAGACTTTCTTAAATTCTCCTTGTTGTAAATTAATTTAATTAAATATGGTTGATTCAAACCAATGGTAGCACTTACATAAAAATTTATAAAATCACTTGAATTGATTTCTTGCCAGATTTTTATGAAAACCTTGTTACCGCCGCATTTTCACTAGAAAACTCAGATCGAGGTGATTCTAAAGTAAAAATTATGTAATTTTAAAGTCCTATATTTCTAACACAAAATAATCTTATAAAATTGTCCAAAATTCTGAATTGCTTCTGACTCTTTGTTCTTTTATTAAAAACTTTATTTTTATTACTTAAAACGTCATCGATCGCGATTAAGGATAAAGTCATCATTTTCACAACCCTTTAGCCCATTTTTAAACCTAGATAGTAACCATTCTCTCATTATCATTACACATATTTACATACCAAATAAAATTCCAAGGGCCTTAGTGCCCTCCATTCTCGTATCTTCCACTGAAACTCGTTTTCAATGAATTTTCCATCACAGACCCTACCGGGACTTTAATTCTTTTCTCATATTCATCAAGCCATGCAATCATAAATCACATGTATTTATATCATAACAATTTAGAAATAGCACATAACCCCTTAGATACTTCACATAATTTTGTTCAATCATCATTATTACTTCCCAAATATTGTCACCATTTTCATGTATTATTTAGGCCTTGATCTTTTAAAATTTCTTCACTAATTCAAGCATATAATCTTGTCCAATATTTTGTCTAGAATGTTCACCCAAGGTTTAATACTAATTTATGCATAAAAATTAAATTTTTAGCACATGCATTAAGGTTTCTATACATAGGCATTAATTACTTGTCATAAAAGGTGCAAAAATGATCGTTTTAGCTAAGAGCTTCACATGCATTCATGTCACACTAATAATTCAGAATTTCAGTCATGGAAACTAACAAGAAAATCATTAAAGTCTGATAAATCATACATGTAAGGAATTCATAAACTCATACACACTAAGAATCACACATGCACCATTTAAGCTCACATTTTTACCATGTGTTTCTTACATACATTGAGCTTAATCACATCTTTATTTTATCCAGCCATGGCCACGAAATGTCTCACCCATTAAATCACACTTTAGTGCTTCTTTTAGGTCATCAATAAGACATCATGCAAGGCTTGGCCAAGATCAAGAGTGGAAAAAAGACCATCTTTTCTCAAAAGCTACTCAATATTTAAGTTTATTTTCTTTAAGTGAGAGGAGCCTCTCCAAATAGTTTCAAAAATAGATTTTTGCTCCATGGTTTGGCCTTTTTCACCTCTTGATCATGAGATATAAACCTAAGCGGGGTCTCCACCTACTTGTATATGAGGAACCAATCAAGAAAACATGAAGTACCCCATACCTTGATATTTCCATATGAAAGAAAGAAAGAGATGATCCTTGCTTTGGCTTCCCTTTCTTGCCTCCTAGGACCTCATGAGTGGCTCCTTGCAAGAAAAAGAGAGAGATGAGACCTTTTCTTGGTGATGATAAAGGTGGGGAAGGAGGCTTGATGAAAAAGGGAAATGGTTGAGATAGTTGTTGTTTACAGGGTGAGGGAACTTAGGATATGGAATGGTTACAATGATATATATACATATATATATATAGAGAGAGAGATAGAGAAAGAGAGAAAGAGAGAAAGAAAGAGAGAAAAAGAGAAATAAAGAAAGAGAAAGAGAGAGCTAGACCAAGAGAGGAAGAGTGAAGGAGGTGAGGAGAGGTTCTTGAGAAAAGTTTATTTTGCATGCAATATTCTTATATATATATATATATATAGAAAAGATGGAGGGTAGTGAGATAGTGGATGGTGGCCAAATGAGAGAAGAAGGGAGAAATGATTTTAGTTAAGTGAGTCATGGTCTTGGAAATTTATGCATGATGTGGTGATGACATTTTACTTAGGGAGAAGACATGGAAAGATGGTAGGATAGACATGATATGTTGAAGTGGTGAAGAGGGTGATGGGACAATCTACACTTACTTTTGAAGATGGGTCTCACATGCTTCTTGAATGGCAGTTGGAGGAAGATGCATGACATTATTTGCTAGTGGCATGGCTGGGTGAATGGATTTCATGCTGACATAATGTTAAGGAATCCCTCTTGGATACGCAACGGGAAAAACAAGGATTCCCATAGGATTTGCAAAGAGCCGTGTTTCAAAGCATAAGCCAAATAAAAAGAAATATTGCGTTTTAGGATTATCTTTTGTAGAAAAGAAATTTGAAGCAGTCCTAGCCTCACCCTTTAGGAGTCCACACGAGCAGTCCCACAAAAAACGCTACACTTGCCAACTGCTAGTTTAACAGTGTATAGATCTTGCAACTTTTACGTATTTGTGTCTCTTTTTGATCCAATGCCTATGAGCATCTAAAGAGTGGGCTCTTTACTCATTTTGAATGAGTTAGGCCCAATAGCTTTATTTTAGTCAAACTAACATAAAATAAAACAAAATATTTTCTGATGGGCTTACTCTATGCTTGTGACCCTATAGGTAAAATACTCGGTCATATTAATAATAAATTAGTTTATTATTAATATAAAATAAGAGCGACATCTAGCAATACATCATTATGTCTGAATATTATTTAATATCAATATAATCTATAAGTGATAATTATTTTATATGTTTGTTCCTTTTGTCATGATATCCTAATTGGGTCCAAGGCATGGTCGCGTCATCCTTGTAGAGCCAATTTATTTTACTTGATATTGGAGTAGACTTTATCTGAATAAGTATCTAATATTTATTCTTTCTAGCATGGCCATGCATTTCCTTAGTCTCACTCCATCAAGTGGCCTACAGATATCACTCTTGTCACATATGAGATACAAATCCCATCTACGTCACTCACATACCTCTGTATAATTTGTTTATTGCCTAATCACAACCTTTATAGTCCTTTTGTTACAGAAGACATTTGATTATATTAAAACAACAAATTTCTCATGTAGGAATCATAATGACTTTAGGTCGAAGGACTACATATACCATTATCACATTGAGAATCGTTTATGGCATTCATGTAACGATCCATGTAATGTTCTCATGATGGGTCTGTCCACTACATCATTACTCTTAATGTGTACCCAAGTGAAGGCTTGATAGCATCCATATCTATGATCTGTGAGATCAGATCATTAGTACAGTCACACACTAGTCTCAATGTATTTACATGTCCCCACGTAAATACTTGACTAGGGATATTTTAGGAATAACTTTCATACGACCTATTACTCCAAGGATAAATACGTTTCAAAATAATTTTAAACTAAAATACTTATTTTATTAATAAGTAGAAAAATGATACAAATGGAAAAAGCATAAAACTTCATAGTGCATGCATTAATAATCTCTCACTTACACTAGAGCTAATCAGACATTTGCCTAATGCCTAATGATCTAGTGTGTCCCTCATGTTTTTGTTGAGCAAGATTTTGTGAGTGGGTTAGCAATATTCTCATCAGTCTGTACCTTACATATCTTTATATCTTCTCGGTCAAGGATCTCTCAAATGAGATGAAAACGCCTAAGTATATGCTTAGATCGTTGATGTGATCTAGGTTCCTTAGCTTGTACGACTGCTCCACTATCGTCACAGTAGAGACTTATAGGGTCCACAATGCTAGGAACAATCCCAACTTTCGTTATAAACTCCTTGATCCATACTACCTCTTTTGCAACATTTGAGGCAGCAATATACTCAGACTCTATAGTAGAATCAGTAACTGTCTCTTGCTTCCAACTCTTCCAGCTCATAACGCCACCATTTAGACAAAACACGTACCCAGATTGTGATCTTGAGTCATCCTTATCAATTTGGAAGCTAGCATCAGTGTAACCTTTTACAATGAGCTCTTCTTCCCCTCCATATATCAAGAATGAATCCTTAATTTTTCTTAAGTACTTTAGGATATTTTTGACAGCAGTTTAGCGACTTTCACCGGGATCAGACTGGTATCTTCTCGTCATGCTTAAAGCATACGAGACATCTGGTTAGGTACATATCATGGCATACATGATTGATCCAATAGAAGATGTATATGGAATCTTATTCATTCATTCTTTTTCTTCTTTAGTGGAAGAAGATTGAGCCTTTGATAGGCTTATGCCATAAGTCATAGGTATAGTTCTTTTCTTGGAATCTTACATGTTAAACCTTTTTAACACTTTGTCTATGTATGTATTCTGACTTAGGCCAAGAAGTTTTCTTGATCTATCTCTATAGATCTTAATTCCTAATATATATGCTTCACCTAAGTCTCTTATAGAAAAATAACTTCCCAACCAAGTCTTCACAGATTAAAGGGTAGGAACATCATTTCCAATAAATAATATGTCATCAACATACAAGACCAAAAAAATAATTGTTCAGTCACTAACCTTCTTATAGACACAAGGTTCATCCTTATTTTTAGTAAAGCCAAATTGTTTAACAGCTTTATCAAAACAAAGATTCCAGCTTCTGGAAGCTTGCTTAAGTCCATATATGGAACGTTGCAGTTTTCACACCTTTCTAGATGCTTTAGGCTTAACAAAGCCTTCGGGTTGTGTCATGTACACTTTTTCAAGAAGATTTCCATTAAGGAAAACAGTCTTCACATCCATTTGCCATATCTCATAATCATGGTATGCAATAATATTAAGCAGAATCTAAACAGACTTTAGCATAGCAATTGGGGAAAAAGTTTCATCATAGTCTATACCATGTATTTGCTTAAAACCTTTGGCCACCAACCTTGCTTTGAAGGTACTTATATTACCATCCATGCCAGTTTTCTTTTTGAAAACCCACTTGCATCCTATAGGTTTTACCCCTTCAGGTGCATCAACCAAGTTCCAAACTCTTTTAGTGTACATGGTGTCCATTTCAGATTCCATGGCTTCTAACCATTTCTTAGATTTTGGACTTGCAATGGCCTCTTCATAAGATGTTGGCTCATTTTGATCCATTAGCAATACGTCTCCTTCTTGAGTTACAAGAAATCCATATCTTTCAGGTTGTTGATATATTCTACCTGATCTACGTAAGTCTTGTGCTACTAGAGCTGGTGATATCACAACATTTTGTGGGTCTTGCTTCATTTCCACCGTTGGCTCTTTAATGCCTTGTGATTCTTGAATTTCTTCAAGTTCTACTTTTCTCCCACTGATTCTTGTAGAGATGAATTCCCTTTCTAAGAATACAACATTCCAAGCAACAAACACTTTACCCTCAGTAGGATTATAAAAATAATAACCCTTAGTTTCTTTTGGGTATCCCACAAAAAGACATTTATCTGACTTGGGCCCGAGTTTATTAGAATTTTGATGCTTAACATAAGCTTTACAACCCCAAAATCTTGAGAAAAGATATATTAGGTCATTTCCCAGTCTATATCTCATATGGTGTCTGATAAGTCTTGAAAAGACTTAATTATTCCACTGTTTATTTAACATAAATTACTAAGTATTGTCTAGTTTTGATATTATTATTTAATAATTTGTTAATAATTCATGTTTTAGTTATTCATTTCAAAAGTATGTTATTTATGTAAGAAACCGATTGAAAATATTAATTAGTTAAGGAATTTTGAAGTATTTATAAATTCACTAAGCAGCCCGCATATAATTGCTAGGCAAGTAGCTTTCTATTGGTACAGGAACAGGGCGCACTCGAGATAAGAAGAAAATTCCGAGTGAAATCCTACAAATCCGAGCAGGAATTGATAATTTTAAGTGAGTCTTCACAAATCCGACTGAAAGGAGCTCAAATACTGACCAAACGAGACTTCAGGAAAGCTAACTTAAGAAGACTCCCAAGACACCGACCCCAAAAGAGTCCAAAAACCGACTCAACAAAGACTCAGAATATTGTATGAAGAATCCGAGCGCCAACTGCAGAATACCGATTGAGTAATTAATCCGCTCAAGCGTATGTTGAATCGCTCAAGCGAGAGCCCAAGATTTATTCAAGCAAACAAGTTAGCTCAAGCATAACTACAGAATATCAATTCGCCCAAGCTTCTCAATCACGCTTAAGCGACAAAGGAACACTGCAGTGCAATTCCCGAATTCGCCCAAGCGAGAGTTTAGTCCGCTCAAGCGAGAACCCAGTAGCTGAAGCATAAAGGCAGTAATTTAAACATTGTTCCTTCCCTCCAACAACACACTCGACGCAGTGCAGTTTCCATCTTCCATTGCCTTCGCTTCTACTTGTACCTTAATAATTTAAGTAGTGAGCTGTTATTAGTTGGCACTGAGTTGTACATTAGCTAATGATGAGTTGTAATCTGCTAAGAGCTGAGCTGTGATTAGTTAGTTAAGTTTAGTCGTTAACTTAAGGTTTCGGAGTTATGAGTTTTAGTTAGTTAGTTTTTAGATAGAAGCCTATATATACTCATGAACATACTCTGTAAAAAGGACGGAAAAACAGAGACAGAATACATAGAACAAATAATACACTTCATTTTTCCAATTCCAATCTCTCACTACATTTTCATCTCTCTAAACTCTCCCATCCATGTCTCTCTGTATTCCTTCGATGAATCAAACGTCAATGGAGTTCTAAATCCCTAAGGTTGGGATTGCGAAGGTTAGCAATGGAGTCTTGAAGCTGTGAGCAAGTAGATCGACTTCTAGATCCTGAGGCGAACAAGCTGAGGAGTGGAGCAGAACTGTTGGATTGACAAATCCAGAATCAATGAAGAACTTCACCAGTGAGGAATCATGGTTGAAGCTTAGGTAACTTCCAGCTTTCTAACTAGTTCAGGCCTAATCAATTTAGGTGAATAGTTAGAGTTCAACCTCCAATTTCGCATTAGATTCTTAGGTTAATCGAGCACTTAAGGAATTAAGGTTCATTGCTTAAGAATTAGTGTTTTTCACCTAAGGAATTAGGGAGTAACCACAAGCGGATTGTCCTCTAGATTGTGAAGTTCGATTATACTTAATTGCATGTTTCTTGAGGAAATTGTGAGCCGAAGCAGTCCTGACCTGTTTTCTTTAAATCACTTCCCACATTTCACTTTAACTCTATTTCTGAAAAATACAAAAACAACTATAAAACACTAAAACCATAAAAACCGAATGAACTTCATGTATTTTCTGTTGGTTCAGCTTGTACTAGCCCTAGATTGAGGTACTTACCACAATCCCTGTGGGAAGATCAAATACACTACAATTTTAACGACTGGTGCGCTTGCCAAAGTGTAAATCCGAGAGTCACATTTTGTTTTACTAAGATTTTTTTTTACCACCAAGTTAATGACTCGGGATTTTAGCATCAAGTTAATGGCGCCGTTACCGGGGATTGTTGAGTAATATCAACAATCCTTGGACCCGTACTAGACTGAACCGTTTTACTTTTGTTTGCATTTAATACGTAGTTTCAAGTTTGTTTTTAGTAAAAGTATTTTTGTCATTTTCGTATAGATTTAGTCGTAGCAGTGAATTGTTCTTTTGTTTGACATTTGTTGTATGTAGTCAAGGAGCAGAGGAGAACCTTTCTTCTTTGATCCTGACATAGACTTGTTAGAACGTAGACTAAGAAAAGAGAAAAAGCAAAAAGAAGAAAAAGAAATGGAACAGAGGAGAGTTACACTAGGTGACTACTCCAGGCCGACTGAAGAAGGATCGCAATCTAGCATCCTTAGGCCACCAATTTCAGCAAATAATTTTGAACTAAAACCAGCTTTACTGCAGTTGGTAAGAAATGAACAGTTCGGAGGAAGTGAGGTTGAGGATCCAAATTTGCATCTAGCAACCTTCCTCCAAATCTGTGACACGGTAAAAATGAATGGAGTCCCTGACGAGGCAATCCGACTGAGATTGTTTCCATTTTCAGTGAGGGACCGAGCAAAACCCTGGTTGCAGAGTCAACCGAGAGGCAGTATTTCCACCTGGGAGGATTTACAAAGGAAATTTTTGATTAAATACTTTCCTCCTTCTAAATATGCAAAGTTGCGCAATGAAATCACATGTTTCCAGCAAAGAGAAGGTGAGTCTTTGATGGAAGCATGGGATCGGTATAAGGAAAGCCTGAGGAGATGTCCTCATCATCAGATTTCTGATGTGCAGCAGGTGACTATTTTCTATAATGGTGTCAGGCCAGCTACCAGGGTCCTGATTGATGCCTCGGCTGGAGGCTTATTAACAACTAAAACTGTAGAAGAAGCTATAAAGCTGATTGATGTGATGGCTTCTAATGAATGTTTGATTAGAGAGAGGAGCCAAGTCCCTAAAAGAGGGATATTAGAATTAGAAGCACAAGATGCTTATCTGGCTCAGAGTAAACTGATGACTCAGGCTTTGGAAAAATTAAGCATTCAGATTTCAGAACTCCAAAAGCCGAGTCAAGTTTCTATGATCAGTTGTGATTTTTGTGGTGGAGACCATGAGAATGGATTGTGTGATCCAAATGTGCCTTCCGAGCAAGTGAATTATATGGGGCAGCAACAATATCAAAGGAATTATCCTTCTAATTCCTTTAATCCTAATTACAGGAGCCACCCCAATTTTTCCTGGCAGAAAGGTCCACATTTAAATTAGAACATTGCACCGAGTCAACCCACAAATAGACCACAACAACCTTCTCACCCTTCTGTTAAAGAAAAATCCGAACTTGAGAATGTACTTTCTCAGTTTATTCAGGCCACTCAGGCCAGTTTTAAGAATCAGGAAGCGTCCATAAGAAATTTAGAAAACCAAGTAGGACAGCTTTCTAAACAATTAGCTGAGAGGCAAGCAGGAAATTTCCCTGGAGATACCGAGGTAAATCCCAGGGAACATTGCAAGGCCATAATTACTAGGAGTGGAAAAATTATTTCTCCATCTCCGAGTCAGGAAATAAGTTCAGAAAAAGAAATAATACAAGAAACCGAGCAGGACAATAAAAATGAAGTAGAAAATAAAAATGAAACAGAAAAAGAAAAAGAAAATAAAGTCCACCAAAAGAAAAAGAAAAAGGTTGATCTGATTCTGGAAGAAGCTTCTAAGCTGACTCCTGAAAAATTGAGGAATGCTCCATTTCCGCACAGGTTTAAAAAGCAAATAGAGGAGCAGAAGTTTGCTAGGTTCTTAGAGGTTTTCAAGAAACTTCACATTAATATCCCTTTTGCCGAGGCATTGCAGGAGATGCCTTCCTATGCAAAATTTTTAAAAGAATTATTGTCTAAGAAGAGGAAGCTTAGGGGGGATGAAATGATTACTCTCACTCAAGAGTGTAGCGCAATCATTCAAAAGAAACTTCCCCAAAAGTTAGAGGATCCTGGATCTTTTACAATACCGTGTGCAATTGGGGATATTCATGTAGGAAGTGCTCTCTGTGATCTAGGAGCCAGTATAAACCTGATGCCTCTATCTTTGATGAAAAAACTGGGAATTAATGACTTGCAACCAACTCGCATGTCCTTGCAGTTGGCTGACAGGTCCATTAAATATCCCCAAGGGATGCTGGAAGACTTGTTAGTGAAAGTAGATAAATTTATCTTTCCAGCAGACTTCATAGTGTTGGATATGGAAGCTGACCGAGAGATCCCTTTGATCTTAGGTAGACCCTTCCTAGCTACTGGCAGAGCACTAATTGATGTAGAAAAGGGTGAACTCATGCTGAGAGTTCAAGAGGAGCAAGTAATTTTTAATGTCTTCAATTCCATGAAACATCCGACTGAACGGATGGATTGCCTAATGATTGAAGAGGTTGAAAATTACCAGACTCCATTACTATTAAAAAATGAGGAAGAAGCCCTACGAATTTTTTTAGAGGATGACTTTGACTCCGAGACTGAGGAGTTAAATGACTCTCACTCGGAAATATTGAGCCTACTGGAAGTATTAGAAGCAGGTGATTTTGAAAAAGAAAAGAAAAATAATTTGAAAAATACTGAAGCTGAGAAAGGAAAGGAATTTTCTGAAGAAAAATGTGATTTAAAACCTTTACCTTCTCATCTGAAATATGTCTTCCTGAGAGGAAACGACACTCATCCTGTCATTGTTAATGCCGACTTAAAAGAAGAGGATGTGAATAAACTAATTGGGGTATTAAAGGCTCATGAATCCGCCATTGGCTGGAACATTTCTGACTTGAAGGGAATCAGTCCATCCTTTTGTATGCACAAAATCCTGATGGAGGATGACTATTCCCCTGTTGTACAGCCACAACGTAGACTGAACCCCATTATGAAGGAAGCAGTGAGGAAGGAAGTGGTCAAGCTCCTAGATGCAGGAATCATTTACCCGATCTCGGACAGCACTTGGATTAGCCCAGTCCAAGTGGTGCCCAAGAAGGGAGGAATGACGACTGTAAGAAATGACCAAGGTGAAGTTATTGCCACCCGGCCCACAACAGGCTGGAGGATGTGTATTGATTACAGAAGGCTGAATGACTTCACTCGGAAAGACCATTTCCCCCTGCCATTTGTTGACCAAATGCTCGAGAGGTTATCAGGGCATGAGTACTATTGTTTTCTTGATGGGTACTCGGGTTATAACCAAATTGTGGTTGACCCAAAAGACCAAGAAAAGACTGCATTCACCTGTCCTTATGGAATTTTTGCATATAGGCGCATGTCGTTCGGGCTGTGCAACACTCCAGCAACCTTTCAAAGGTGCATACTGGCAATTTTTGGGGATATGGTGGAAAAATTCATTGAAGTGTTTATGGATGACTTCTTGGTATTTGGGAGTAATTTTGATTCATGCCTCAGCAACCTATCTAAGGTGCTGGTGAGATGCCAAGAAACTAACCTTGTCCTTAACTGGGAAAAATGCCATTTTATGGTTAAGGAAGGGATAGTCCTTGGCCACAAAATCTCTGCTGAGGGCATTCAAGTGGACCGAGCCAAGATTGAAATTATTGAAAAACTTCCTCCTCCGATCAACGTGAAAGGAGTAAGGAGTTTTCTAGGATGTGCTGGGTTTTATAGAAGATTCATAAAAGACTTTTAAAAAATAGCTAAGCCTTTGACCGATTTGCTTGTGAAAGATCATGTGTTTGCATTTAATGAAAACTGTGTCAAGGCATTTGAAAAATTAAAACAAAGTTTGACTTCAGCTCCGATCCTTGCATCACCCGACTGGTCTTTACCGTTTGAATTAATGTGTGATGCAAGTGACTTTGCAGTCGGGGCTGTGCTGGGTCAGAAAAAGGAAAATTAACTCATGTAATCTATTATGCTAGTAAGGTGTTGAATGAAAATCAAATACATTACACCACTACTGAAAAAGAAATGCTTGCTGTGGTGTCTGTATTTGATAACTTTCGTGCTTACTTGATTGGGGCCAAGGTTATTGAATATACAGACCACTCGGCAATCAAGTATTTACTAGCTAAGAAAGAGTCTAAACCGAGACTGATTAGGTGGGTTCTGTTACTCCAAGAGTTTGACTTAGAAATACAAGACAAAAAAGGAGTAGAGAACTCAGTTGCAGACCAATTGTCTCGTCTGGAAGTTGAGTCGGATTCTGTCGTAATAAAAGAAGAATTTCCAGACGAAAGGTTGATGGCAATTATAACTGGGCCTTGGTACGCTGACATGGCAAATTTTAAAAGTGCCTCGGTGGTACCTGATGGTTGGACATCCCAAATGAGAAAAAATTTTTTTCATGATAGTAAGGCTTTTCTTTGGGATGATCCATTTTTGTTTAAAATAGGCGTAGATGGAGTGATCAGGCGCTGTGTGCCTGAATCTGAGCAAGAAAGGCTCTTGTGGCACTGCCACGACTCCTATTATGGAGGTCATCATGGTGCCTCCCGTACAGCAGCAAAAATCTTACAGAGTGGCTTTTATTGGCCAACTATCTTTCAAGATGCCAAAGAATATGTCAAAAGGTGTAATAAATGTCAAAGAAGTGGAGGTCTCTCTGCTAAAGCTGGCATGCCTTTGACAAATATTCTAATTGTGGAATTATTTGACGTTTGGGGTATCGACGTCATGGGACCCTTTCCTAAGTCGTTCTCCAACGAATATATTCTTGTTGCTGTAGACTATGTCTCCAAATGGGTGGAGGCAATTCCGACCAGAACCAATGATGCACAGGTTGTGCTTAGGTTCATCAAGAAGAATATTTTCTCTAGGTTTGGAGTTCCGAGAGTAATTATTAGTGATGGGGGTTCACATTTTTGCAATAAGATAATGGAAAAAGCCCTGCGTCACTATGAGGTTTTACATAAGATATCCACTCCTTACCATCCACAAACTTGTGGACAAGTCGAGCTGTCAAATAGAGAAATCAAAAGAATCTTAGAGAAAGTGGTCGGAAAATCTAGAAAAGATTGGTCGGTAAAATTAGATGATGCACTGTGGGCTTACCGAACAGCTTTCAAAACTCCGATTGGCATGTCCCCGTATCAATTAGTATACGGTAAGGCTTGTCATCTCCCTGTGGAGTTGGAACACAAGGCGTGGTGGGCCACAAAGCTATTAAACATGGACTGTGACCAATCTCAGGAGGAAAGAGTTTTGAAACTCCATGAATTAGAGGAGTTCCGACTCAACGCTTATCAAAGTGCCTCCATTTATAAGGAGAAAACAAAGAAATGACACGATAAGCGAATTAATAAGAAAGAGTTTCAGAAAGGTGATCGTGTTTTATTATTCAGTTCCCGACTGAAACTCTTCCCTGGAAAACTTAGATCCAAGTGGTCGGGGCCTTTTACTGTAAATGAGGTTTTTCCTCATGGAGCGGTTGAGCTGAAAGACCCGACTACCGATCGGATTTTTAAGGTGAATGGCCAGCGACTCAAACTCTACTTTGGAGGAGAGGTTGATAGGCAGAAAACCTCCTTGTTACTGAAGGCATCTTCGTAGATGCAATAAGGTCAAGCTAGTGACCTTAAAGAAGCGCTCTAGGGAGGCAGCCGTATCTTCCGATTGTTTTGTTTTGAAATTTGAGTCAGAATGAATAAAAAGAAAAACTAAAGATCTAATAAATGAAGTTTGTGAAGTTGAAGAAGGAAATCCGAGCTAGATTCTTCTATTTTCGCTCAGGCGAAGCACGTGTAGCTTAAGCGAGACACTGCTGGGTGTTGTTTCACACTTAAGCGAAAAATTTACTGAGTTTTGAGTGAAAATAGTGCACTCAAATAACTGTTACTTATTCTTAATCCTTCTTCCCGATTGAACTTCACTCGTCAGTTTTCAATAAAATTTCAAATTCTGATGCGAATAAAAGAAAGACTTTGAAGGATTTCTGATCGTTGATGTAATGAACGGGTCAGATGGTGAAAGGCGACTTATTTCAGTCGGCTTTTTATCACTCGGATTCCTCACTCATCACAATCAGTATTGTATCCATTAGTCTCCTATTCATGCGGTCTTTCGGTTTTTCATTCATCCATTCGGCTTTCTCTCTTTCTCTTGGCCGACCTTTATCACTCGGTATTTCTTTCATGCATCTCTTTTCGCAATTCCTTTTTCATTCACTCAAATGTCTCATTAGAGTATTCGGTTTCTTCCACTCGGTATTCCGTTCACTCGGACCCCTCTGCAGTCGTTCTTTCATTCACTTGATTCTTCCATTCACTCGGCTCTTCATTCACCCAGTCAATCTTTCACTCGTCTTTCATTTACTCATTCTTCATTCACTCAGTATTTTTTTCCATTTATTATATCATTCACTCGTTTTACATTTACTCGGTTTATTTCAGTCAGTTTGTTATCCCTTCGTTCACTCGGTTTTTCCTTCGTTTTTCTACTCGTCTCTCTCTCTGTCTTTCGTTCACGTATGTTTAATACACAGATATTATCCACTCGGCCTTACTTTCATTCGTTCTTTCTCCCACTCGCTTCTCTGTTCACTCGTATTTCATTGTAGTTGTTCACTCGTCCATTCATTATCGCACTCGTTGCATTCATTCTTTATTCTTTCCCTCGTTCTATGACCACTCGGTATTCATTCACTCAGTACTTTTTTTTTATTCACCCGTTCATTCATTCATTCTTTCATGTTCTTCCACTCATTTTTCCGTTCTTACGTCTACTCGTTGTTCAGTCATTCGTTTTTCATCATTCGGTATCTTTCTCCATACTCACTCAGTCATTATTGTTTCGTTCTTTTCACTCATTTACGCAATCTCTTCCTTTACGATCTTCCACTCTTTTCACTCATTATTCATTTACTCGGTATTCCTTCATTCCTTCATACTTCCATTCGTTTCTTTTATTATCCATTTGATGCTCTATTCACTCGTTTCTTTTAAAAATAATAATAATAATAATAATAAAATATAAATAAATAAATAATAAACAAAATAAAAATATAATAATAATAGTAATACATATATATTATGATAAAGTAATAATTAAAGCTGGAACGCATTTACGCGTTTCTTGAAAATTGAATTCAACAATATAAAAAACCCTTTCAGCTTCCAACCCTCTGTACCTATGCTAAACTTGGGCTGAAGACGAAAAGACATTTTCTAGTTTCGAAGAAAGGTATCACCTTTCCACTTCTTTCACTTATTTCATGCATTTGTAAGTTCATGTTTATTATCTTCTTGATCATTGTTATTGTTTTCCACTGTTCACAAGCCATGCATCTCACAGTTCTGGTTTGCTATCTTTCTGTTGGCTTGCTGTTCTTATTTTTGCTTACTTAGGTTGGTTAGCATCATTCTTTTATCATTAATCATGAAAAGAAGATCACAAAGACTTCTGCAGAAACCTAGACCAAATTTTGCAGAAGGAAGTATGCGAAGGAAACAAATAGATAACGAAAGAGAAGTGGCGACCATTACTTTATCTGATTCGTCTGTACATGTAGCTAATCGAAGTCAAGAGCAACGGGATGTATCTCCTCTAGTTCGAAGGAATGTATCCCCTGCGAATAAGGAAAATGAATCACCAGAGGTTGAAAATGTTAAGGCTGTTGAAAACTGTGCCATGAAGTTTAAAGCAATAGAACCAGAACATCCCAAGCAATCAGCAGGAACCGGTTCTTCTTCTTCCAACATTTCTATGGTGTTGCAGGAATTGCAGGCCATGAAGAAGATGCAACTTGGAATCTATGATCGAGTTTTGAGTCATGACCTCATGCTTAGGAAAATTGCCACCAAACTGAGGGTAGCACATAAAACAGAAATGGGGATCCCACCTGATAGAGATGCATGGTTGGCCTCCATTGGATTCATTATCCCCTCTGAGGATGTACCCCTGGCAGCTGATCCCCCTTCCTCTCCAGAACAGAACGAAGAGCATGAAGTTTCGGATGATTGACTTATTGCTCAGTAGTTTTATTATGCCATGTTGATGTAATGACTTAACTTAAGTTTAATGTTTTCCTAAACAGTGAATATTTCCTTTGGTTGTCATGAAATTTATGTTTTTATTCAGTTGTTCCCTTTTATTTATTTTGTTTCCCTTGTATCTGTAAATGCGTGCATGACAGCCCGAGTAATTGCTTTCCAGGCGCTGCCAGCCAGGTAAAAAGGGAAGTATTCTAGTACTCTGACTCCTGATTTGATATTCCGATTCCTTATTTGATCAATCTATTAATTATATTTCAAATCCACTTTAATAACTTAAAGTTGCTAATTCTTAAGCTTCAGTCGGATAAATTAATTAATCGGTTTTTGCTTAACTCATGATCCCTGCCCATAACGATTTTTCATCTTTAATTAAATTGTTTACTCGACATGCTAGTTAGTAATCTGAATGTATGATCTTACATTAAGTTTGGGGACATGACTGGCTGATTAACTATTATATTCGTAGCTTTTGAGCCTGTATTATTCTTTTCCGAGTGAGCTTGCATGCTAGTTAGTGAGACAGAATTTGCCTCAGTGCTTGCTAATTGTTGTATGTCAACCAATCGGAAGTGATGAAGGCCTTCTTTGTTTATTCAGCCAGGGCCAAAAATAACCTTCCTAATCTATTAATCATCCTTTAACCCAATAATTATAATTGAGCCTGAGACCCTTTAATTTGTTTTAAATACCTAACGTTACAAGCCTATTTATCTAAGAAAAACCCGACTAGAGTACCCTGGATGTTCCACTGGTGAATTACTTGATTTTTGCTTATTGCTAGGGACTAGCAATCTCTAAGTTTGGGGATGAAGAGTGTGCTTAACAGTAATTAAGGACACACTCCGACCTTAATTATGGATGGATTTGTAGAAAAATAAAAAGGAAGAAAGGCAAAGCCGAGAGAAAAAAATAAAAATGAATAAAGTCAGAAAAGAAAAAGAAGTGCAAAGCACCACAAGAAAAAAAATTCGATCGAAAAAGATGGAAAGAAAAGAAAAAAAAAGGGGGGAAAGGAAAAGTCCGAAGGACTAAAAGAAAAAGAAGGTGCAAAACAGTACGAGTTATTAAGTAACATTCAGTCGAAAAAAAAATAAAAAAAATTAAGAGAGTTGTTAGTAGAAGCAACTAAGTTAAAAATTAAGGCAAGGCATCAGTGGATACATCTTGTAACCTATCTATGACTCGGAAAGACAATAATTGAGCCTGTAGCCCAGCCTCATTATAAGCTTAAAAAGCCCTTACTGATCTGATTGTGTTGGCATATGACATGACGTGAAGAACTGTTGCAAGCCTATGTTTATCTAACAAGTATGCAGGTGCTGAGTGCATTTTATTCACCTTACACACCGAGAGAAGAGTTAAACACCGACCAGTAAGGAAAGCATCAGTAGCTTGTCTTCCAAAGGAGGTGTAAGTTTTTATACTTTTAGAAATTGTGAGAAGAAAGCATGATCGGTATTCAATAATTATAGTATGAATTAAGTTAAGGAAAGGTTGATTGTGTTGATCAAATGCTGTTAGTTAATAAGTCTGAATATTTGCTTGAGGACAAGCAAGATTTAAGTTTGGGGATATGATAAGTCTTGAAAAGACTTAATTATTCCACTGTTTATTTAACATAAATTACTAAGTATTGTCTAGTTTTGATATTATTATTTAATAATTTATTAATAATTCATGTTTTAGTTATTCATTTCAAAAGTATGTTATTTATGTAAGAAACCGATTGAAAATATTAATTAGTTAAGGAATTTTGAAGTATTTATAAATTCACTAAGCAGCCCGCATATAATTGCTAGGCAAGTAGCTTTTTATTGGTACAGGAACAGGGCGTACTCGAGATAAGAAGAAAATTCCGAGTGAAATCCTACAAATCCGAGCAGGAATTGATAATTCCGAGTGAGTCTTCACAAATTCGACTGAAAGGAGCTCAAATACTGACCAAGCGAGACTTCAGGAAAGCTAACTTAAGAAGACTCCCAAGACACCGACCCCAAAAGAGTCCAAAAACCGACTCAACAAAGACTCGGAATATTGTACGAAGAATCCGAGCGCCAACTGCAGAATACCGATTGAGTAATTAATCCGCTCAAGCGTATGTTGAATCGCTCAAGCGAGGGCCCAAGATTCATTCAAGCAAACAAGTTAGCTCAAGCGTAACTACAGAATATCAATTCGCCCAAGCTTCTCAATCACGCTTAAGCGACAAAGGAACATTGTAGTGCAATTCCCGAATTCGCCCAAGCGAGAGTTTAGTACGCTCAAGCGAGAACCCAGTAGCTGAAGCATAAAGGCAGTAATTTAAACACTGTTCCTTCCCTCCAACAACACACTCAACGCAGTGCAGTTTCCATCTTCCATTGCCTTTGCTTCTACTTGTACCTTAATAATTTAAGTAGTGAGCTGTTATTAGTTGGCACTGAGTTGTACATTAGCTAATGATGAGTTGTAATCTGCTAAGAGATGAGCTGTGATTAGTTAGTTAAGTTTAGTCGTTAACTTAAGGTTTCGGAGTTATCAGTTTTAGTTAGTTATTTTTTAGATAGAAGCCTATATATACTCATGAACATACTCTGTAAAAAGGACGGAAAAACAGAGACAGAATACATAGAACAAATAATACACTTCATTTTTCCAATTCCAATCTCTCACTACATTTTCATCTCTCTAAACTCTCCCATCCATGTCTCTCTGTATTCCTTCAATGAATCCAACATCGATGGAGTTCTAAATCCCTAAGGTTGGGATTATGAAGGTTAGCAATGGAGTCTTGAAGCTGTGAGCAAGTAGATCGACTTCTAGATCCTGAGGCGAACAAGCTGAGGAGTGGAGCAGAACTGCTGGATTGACAAATCCAGAATCAATGAAGAACTTCACCAGTGAGGAATCATGGCTGAAGCTTAGGTAACTTCCAGCTTTCTAACTAGTTCAGGCCTAATCAATTTAGGTGAATAGTTAGAGTTCAACCTCCAATTTCGCATTAGATTCTTAGGTTAATCGAGCACTTAAGGAATTAAGGTTCATTGCTTAAGAATTAGTGTTTTTCACCTAAGGAATTAGGGAGTAACCACAAGCGGATTGTCCTCTAGATTGTGAAGTTTGATTATACTTAATTGCATGTTTCTTGAGGAAATTGTGAGCCGAAGTAGTCCTGACCTGTTTTCTTTAAATCACTTCCCACATTTCACTTTAACTCTATTTCTGAAAATACAAAAAACAACTATAAAACATTAAAACCATAAAAACCGAATGAACTTCATGTATTTTCTGTTGGTTCAGCTTGTACTAGTCCTAGATTGAGGTACTTACCACAATCCCTGTAGGACGATCAAATACACTACGATTTTAACGACTGGTGCGCTTGCCAAAGTGTAAATCCGAGAGTCACATTTTGTTTTACTAAGATTTTTTTTTACCACCAAGTTAATGACTCGGGATTTTAGCATCAGTGTCTTTATGACAGCCTTTGAAGGAACAAGGTTAAGTGTGAAAGTTGTTGTCAACAAAGCATGTCCTCAAAAGGAGTTAGGGAGGTCAGTTTGACTCATCATTGATCGAACCATGTCCAACAAGGTTCTATTCCTCCGCTCAAACCCTATTCCATTCTGGTGTTCTAGGGGGAGTAAGTTGAGATATAATCCCATACTCTTTAAGATATTCATCAAGCTCTAAGCTCAAATATTCACTACCTTGATCAGATCAAAGTGCTTTAATTGTCTTTCCAAGTTGGTTCTCTACTTTATGCTTAAACTCGTTGAACTTTTCAAAGGATCCTGATTTAAGTTTCATAAGAAACACAAATCCATATCTACTGAAATCAACAGTAAAAGTGATGAAGTAACTAAAACCTCCTACAGCCATTGTCCCCATGGGCCCACATATATCACCATGTATCAAGCCAAAAAGATCACTCATCCTTTCAACTTTCTCTATAAATGAGGTCTTAGTCATCTTCCCTAATAAATAAGATTCGTATGTATCTATTGATTTAAAATTAAAACATTCTAAATATCCATCTTGATAGAGATTAGAAATGCATTTCTCATTATATGTCTTAGGCGACAATGCCAAAGATAAGTTAGGTTTAAATAATTTGTTTTAACCCTTTTAGTATTAACGTTATAGATAGGGGTTTCGAGATCTAGAACATAAAGTCCATTACTTAAATTTGCACAACAATAAAACATGTCATTTAAATAAACAAAACAACTATTGTTCTTTATTATAAAGGAAAACCCTTTCCTACCAAGACAAGAATAGAAATAATGTTTCTCCTTATTGCCGGAATAAAATAACAATTGTCCAATTCAAGGACTAACCCTGAGGGAGACGATAAAAAATAAGTCCCTATAGCTAATGCAGCAACTCTTGCTCCATTTCCAACACATAGGTCTACCATTCCCTTCATCAACTGCCTACTCTTTCTTAGATCCTGTGTAACGCCCTTTGTTACATCTTAATAAATTCTAAAAAATTTTGTAATAATTTTTTTACTAAAAATATAATCGTTAAAAAGAAACTATCGAATAAATTACATATAATATTTTTGAAATACCTCATAATATCATTAAAATTTATAAAGTAATTTTACATTCATCTGAAGTAAATAAATGTTAAACATTATTAGAAAGAGAGGAAACTCCATGGCCCAAGAGCAGTTACTTAATGACATCATTTATTCATTGGACCATGATATTCATACCAAGCTCCCTTTCTAGAGCGTACTATATTTACTACCGAGATTCTTTGATCCCTCCCTCTGTACAAACTATCAATTTAAAACATATATTAATATCAATCATAATCACATACACAATCAATTATGAATGCATGAATGTTATGTAATATCTTCATCAAAACTTACCTATATATGTTGGCCCTTAAATTTTAATTTACACTGGGCCAACCAGGAGTTTACACTGTTCCACAATTCCAGATAATAATAACATGAATAGCTCAACTGACATAGAAACACTTAGAGACTAGTTAATTGAGAAGGTTTTTATTATGAAAGTACCTGACACTAAGGAGCTACCCTAGGTCCCCTGAAGCACCTTTTCACACCCTCTCATCCCAAGGCTCGTAATTAAGCCTCTTATGATGTATCCTCGGTTTCTATAATCTGTCCTTAGACAATATCATTTTGTTTTACTTTAATGATTCATGATGCATGAACTACTCGCGTATTTAGTTGGTTAAGGCTTTTAGAAACTCAATTATTAATGAAGGTTTATAACATCATCTCAATAAACTGTACATTTCCTCAATTCTCTAAATTTCTATCATACAAAAATAAAATTGGTACAATTATCAAATTCTATTTTCACCAAAATTGAGTTTTCAAGTCTTAAATATCTCAAAACTTCTCATAGAAAACCTTACATCTTTACATAATCTTTCTTAAATTGAATCTTAACAATTTAGTTATTAGGTTGGGAAAAAACGAAATAATTTACTTTTAAAAATTTTATTTTACTAAAAGAGAATAATTTTTTTATCATTAACCAAAAATATTTAAAACTATAAAATGTTTTTTTAATACAAGAACTAATTATCTCAATCTTTTTATAAAATAATTTTCATAAAATGGCTTCTTTCTAAAATAAATACTAGATTTTTTTTGATTAAAAGTAAAATTAATGAAAATAATTTCTAAGAAGAAATAAAAGACAAATAATTAAAAAAATACTTTCTCTTAGAATAAAAATTTAAAGAGTAAGGTAAGAAAATTCTTACTGAGCTTTAGCTTTCCGTCATGCTTGCTATAAGCTCAACTCCACATCACAAGATCATCAATCAAAATCAAATTTTATCAATCACAATTACATATCATCAATCAAAAATCAAATAATATCAATTATAATAAAATCAAATCAATTAAATGTCACTCATAAATATAATTGAAATTTTAATGGTTATTTAAATTAGTAGAATTGATTTTGATTCCTTATAGTCCATTCCTTGCACAGGTCTATGTAATTCCATATATATATAATCCAGTCTTCGTATAGGTATAGTTCAGTCCACAGGTAATAATAGTCCAATTCTTTGCATAGGTTTAGTTCAGTTCGCATAGGTTATCCAGGTCCTTGCATAGGTATTTCAGATCAAATTACACAAGATACTCAATTTAAAATTTTTTATAAATCTTAAGTTAAAAAGTTATTGTTTTAAAATAATAATATTATTAAATTTAAAAGGAGTAGGGGACTCCTTCCATTATTCTTGTGTCTTTTCATATTATATTCTTATCTCACTCCCCCTTACCTCTTGTATCTTGATTCATTATGGAAAGTTCGTACGTATCTCGTCTCCGAGTTCTAAAATATACCATTTTCATTTTAATATAATTATAAGATGAAAATTTAGATTACTATTTGAAATAGAAAGGATAAATAGTAATTATGTATAGTAACGGTAAATAGTAATTTTTTAAATAGTTACTATGAATAGTAACAATAAATAGTAAAACATGAATAGAACAGTAAATAGTAAAACGTGAATAGTAACAATAAATAGTAAAACATGAATAGTAAAAGTAAATAGTAAAACATGAATAGTAACCATAGATAGTAAAACGTAAATGGTAACCATAAATAGTAATAGTAAATAGCAATTTACTATTTGAATAGTAATTTACTATTCATAATAGTAACTTAAATATATATTATATCTAGTATAATAATCGATTTCTAAAACGATATGAAAATAAATCTAAAAAATATAAAAGAGAGTTATTCTTACCTTATAAATATGGTAGAACCACTTTCCAAAGAAAATTATTTCTCTCTCTTACTTCCACCACTATCTCACTAGCACTACTATATTAAGGAAACGTAAGCAGAACTGTGATTTCCTCACTTCACTACCTCGCTATTTATAAGAAAAATTTTTACTATACATTTCAATATTTTATTATAAAAATGCTATGCAATTTTTATAATTCTGTTCCTGGTTAATGTGCTACATTTGAAATTTTTGTTCATGCATAGTGTTTTGCATAGTAAATGTAGACTAAATTATTAAGCCAAATAGTAACCATTCACTCAGTATGTTTTAAATATTCAAAATTAATCATTTTCAAAATTTAGCGATATTATATCAGTCCTCACTAATTTTATAATAAGTAATATAAAGTTTAAATTTTAGAAATCTAATATTTTCTGTTAGTAAAAATTTATTAGTACGTTTCTGATTTTTTTTTACGATTGGGAAAAATTAAGATTTTACTCAAACTGATCTTTTTTGGATAAGTCTACTTGAAATGGATTTTAGAAAATTTTCTTATAATTTAACTTTACTTTCTTGTAAATATTTTTAATTTGAAGTCACTTTATATGAATTTAAAATTATTAAAAATATATTATTTTATTAAATATTTTCAAAATTTTAAAAAGCTTCAAAAAATGATAAATAATACGTAGATTAAAAAGTTCTAAAGAACCATAACCTAATTCCTTTAAAATTTTTATATAAATTTTTTTGTAATGAATTAAAATAAAAATAGGGGTATTACAACTCTACTCCCCTTAAAAAAATTTTGTCCTCGAAATTTATACTTTTCTATAAAACAAATGGGGATAAGACTCTTTCATCTCAGCTTTTAGTTTCTATGTAGCATCTTCTCCTATTGTTTCATTCCAAATGACCTTTACGAGTGGAATTGCCTTGTCTCTTAGCTTTTTTATTCTTTTATTAGCTATTTCGACAGATGGTGCATCATATGTAGGATTATCTTTAACTTGTATGACATCAAGTTCAATAACCTGTGTAAGGTCAGATATATACTTTCATAAATTGGACAAATGAAAAACGTTATGGATATTAGAAAGAAAAGGTGGTAATGCTATTTGGTAAGCAAAAGGACTAACTTTATGAATTATTTGATATGGACCAATAAATCTAAGAGTTAGTTTTCAAGATTTCATTGCCCGACCGACCCCAGTCGTAGGTGTGACTTTCAAGAATACATGATCGCCTTCTTAAAATTCGAGCGGCTTCCTTCTTTTGTCATAGTAACTTTTCTGCCTGCTCTGTGCTGCCTTCATCTTTTCCTGAACCATTTTGATTTTATCTGTGGTTTGTTGTAGTAACTCTGGTCCCAGCATCAAGTTTTCACCAGTCTCAAACCAACATAGCAGAGTCCTACATTTTCTCCCATATAATGCTTCAAAAGGTTCCATGCCAATGCTAGCATGGAAACTGTTGTTGTAGGTGAATTCCATATACGGTAAGAATTGATTCTAACTTCCTTTATGCTCTAACACACAAGCTCGTAACAAGTCTTCTAGAGATTGGATTGCTCATAACAACTTCCTCTATGCTCAAAAGTAGTCTTGTTCCCAAAGCCTTGTGTAAGCTCTTCTAGAATTACGATATAAAATGAGGGTCCTGATCAGAAATGATACTTGAAGGAATTCCATTCAATCTCACAATCTCCTCGATGTATAATTTTGCCAGCTTCTCCATAGGGTAACGAATATTGATGGGAATAAAGTAGGCATACTTGGTTAATCTATCAACTATTACCCATATTGAATCATGTCCTAATAGAGTTTTAGGTAAAGAAGTCACAAAATCCATGGTAATGCTATCCCATTTCCATTCTGGTATTTCCATCGATTGTAGCATTCCAGGGGTTATGTTCCACTTTAACCTTCTGGCAAATTAGACATGCAGCCATGTACTCCGCCACCACTTTCTTCATTTCAGGCCACCAAAACAATTTTTTTAAATCTTGATACATTTTAGTAGCTCCGGGATGAATACTCATATAACGTTTGTGGCCTTCTTCCAGAATTTCTTTCCTCAACTCAAAGTCATCGTCCTTTAAGAGCTTCATCCATCTCTGTTGCCTCATGTTTAACTCATTTTGGTTGAATAAATACCTGAGACTCTTATGATCGCTAAATATATCAAATGTTGCACTGTATAGATAATGCTTCCAAATCTTTAAGGCAAAAACTACAGCAGCTAACTCTAAGTCATGGGTAGGGTAGTTAATTTCATGTTGCCTTAATTGGCACGACGCATAGGCTACAACCTTCTTGTCTTGCATGAGTACACTTCCTAATCCTTCTTTAGACGCATCACAGTAAACTTCAAAACTTCGATATGGATCGGGGAGTACTAACACCGACGCAGAAGTAAGTCAATCTTTCAGCTCTTGGAAACTATTCTCGCATTGTGTCATCCACAAAAAAGATTAGTGGGTATGCTAACTTTGAAAATCCTTCGATGAATCTCCTATAGTATCCAGCCAAGCCCAAGAAACTTCTGATCTCAGTTATTGTGGTTGGTCTCTCCCATTTCAAAACTGCTCCACTTTGGAAGGGTCTACAGCTATTCCTCCTTGACTAATTACATGTCCTAAAAAGTTCACCTCTTCCAACCACAATTCACACTTCGACAGCTTTGCATACAGTTGTTTCTTTTCTTAGATTTCCAACACAACTTTCAAGTGTTCAACATGTTCTTCTCTTCTTTTAGTGTACACTAGTATATCATCAATGAATACCACTACAAATTTATCTAGATATGGATGAAAAATATGATTCATGTAATCCATGAATACGGCTGGTGCATTAGTTACACCAAAAGGCATCACTAGATATTCGTAATGGCCATAACGTGTTCTAAAAGTAGTTTTCGGTACATCTTCTTTCTTTACCCTTATTTGATGGTATCCAGACCTCAAATCAATTTTGGAGAACACCGTGGCACCATGCAGTTGATCCATTAAGTCATTAATCCTTGGCAGAGGATATCTGTTCTTGATCATCACCTTGTTCAGTTGCCGATAATCTACTCACAACCACTTACTACTATCCTTTTTCTTAACCAATAACACTGGTGCACCCTAAGGGGATACACTAGGTCGTATAAACTGCTTCTCTATCATCTCTTTAAGTTGTTTCTTTAACTCTGCTAATTCTAGAGGTGACATTCAGTATGGTGTAATTGAGATTGATCCAACTCTAGGTACTAGATCAATGGTGATTTCTACTTCTCTTTTTGGGGGTAAACCAGGGATATCTTCTGGAAAAATGTATGGAAATTCACATACGATCGACAGATTTTTAATTTTTGATTCTTGCTCTCCTTTCATTGAAAGCAAGAACATGAATCCTTGAGCCCCTCCTTTTAAAGAGGCACTCACTTGGTTGGCGGATAGAAATCTCAAATCCTTTGGATTCAAATTTATAGGTTCTTTAAACGTTATGGTTTTATTATGACAATCTATCAAAACATGATTGTCAAACAACCAATCTAGCCCAATAATAACTTCTAAGCCATAAAAGGGTAAGCAAAAGAGATTAGCCTTTAAGTCCCTACCATCAATGACAATAGGGCATTCCCAACAGGCTTTAGAAGTGGCAATGGGATTATTCCCAGGAGTATGAGCAGATAAATCAAATGGCAATTCTATCACGGGTATTTTTAGTTTTTCTACACAGTCATTGGTAATAAAAGAATATGATGCACCTGAGTCATACATAACAGTTAAAGGAATCTTATTAATGATACACTTACCTTTCACCATGGAGTCAGAATAGGATGCTTCTTCCCCAGTGATTGCAAAAACCTTTCCTTTCGCCTTCGGTCTTCCGACTGCATTGTGTGTGCCTCCCTGAGTATTATGGTTGTACTCACACCTTTAGGCTTCTCCCTCTTTATCTCTGGGCAATCCTTGATGTAATGACCTAGTTTGTTACACTTAAAACAAATATAAGTGTTTTTGGGACATCCCTTTTCAAATGGGGTCTTCAATTGATAAAGCATTTAAAATCTAGTGTAGGTGTCGGATAATAGCTTCCAGATGAAGATTGGGGTTTATTAGGAACAAATGCTACTCCAAATTGACAAAATGGCGCTTGGTAAGGCTTTTTCCTCCTAAAGTCTCTTCTTTGGTGATGGTGAGGTCCTCCACTTCTCATTTCTCCCACCTTGTGAATAGTCACAGCTTTTGATCATTCGGTCCTTATAATCCTCTTTGAATATCCTGCAACGATTTACTAATGCAGAAAATTCACAGATATCTTGCATTCGTATGACTTCTTTGATTTCTGGCCGCAATCCATTTACAAACTTTGCGCACCTATCTCCTTCATTAGTAGCATCGTTATAATGAGAATGAAAATGAAATAGCTCTTCAAACCTAGATGCGTACTCTCCCATGGACATATTTTCTTGGGTCAGTGACAGGAATTTGAATTGTCTTTTCTCTTTGACATCAGCTGGAAAGTATTTTCCTAGGAACATATCCTTGAAACGATTCCAGGTGATCTCCACATGGTTGACTTTGAATTATCTACGCATGCTATCCCACCAATGTTCGGCATCCTCAGATAAGGCATAAGTAGCAAAGAATACCTTATCAACTTCAGTGCATTACAATGCTCGAAAGATCTTCTCTATCTCTCAAATCTAGATTTGTGCTCCATCAAGGTTATATCCTCCCTTGAAATGAGGTGGATTGCGCTTTTCAAACAGGTCCAGCCTTCTCAAGGCATCATTACCTTGACCTTCACGTGCTCCTATTGCAGTGATTAAGCGTTCTACAACTCCAGCAAGATCGTTTCCGGCCATTAATTTCCTGTTGCATAGTAATTGAGACTTGTTACATCAATCACAGTTACTACCAAGTCAGATATTCTATTTTCTATCACCTATATAGAGTTTACAGACAAAGCAAGATATACCTTTTTCCCCAGGCCTACGGGATTAACTACTCTGATACCACTTTATAACACCCTCTGTTACATCTTAATAAATTCTAAAAAAATTTATAATAATTTTTTTACTAAAAATATACTCATTAAAAAGAAACTATTAGAATAAATTACATATAATTTTTCTAAAATACCTCATAATATCATTAAAATTTATAAAGTAATTTTACATTCATCCAAAGTAAATAAATATTAAACATTATTAGAAAGAGAGGAAACTCCATGGCCCAAGAGCAGTTACTTAATGACATTATTTATTCATTGGACCATGGTATTCATACCAAGCTCTCTTTCTAGAGCGTACTATATTTACTGCCGAGATTCTTCGATCCTTCCCTCTGTACGAACTATCAATTTAAAACATATAAAACAAAAACACGGAGAAAGGAGTGAGAAACAAAATATAATATTCCCAAACGGGGCATAAGAAACAAAGGGTTTTCAAACACTAATATATATTAATATCAATCATAATCACATACACAATTAATTATGAATGCATGAATGTTATGTAATATCTCCATCATAACTTACCTATATATGTGGGCCTTTAAATTTTAATTTACACTGGGCCAACCAGGAGTTTACACTGTTCCATAATTCCGGATAATAATAACATGAACAACTCAACTGACATGGAAACACTTAGAGACTAGTCAAATTGAGAAGGTTTTTATTGTGAAAGTACCCGATACTAGGGAGCTACCCCAGGTCCCGTGAAGCACTTTTTCACACCCTCTCATCCTAAGGCTCGTAATTAAGTCTCCTCTAATGTATCCTCGGTTTCTATAATCTGTCCCCAAACAATATCATTTTGTTTCAATTTAATGATTCATGATGCATGAACTACTCACGTATTTAGTTGGTTAAGGCTTTTAAAAACTCAATTATTAAATACCATAAAGGTTTACAACATCATCTCAATAAACTGTACATTTTCTCTAAATTCCTGTCATACAGAAATAAAATTGGTACAGTTATCAAATTCAATTTTCACCAAAATTGAGTTTCCAAGCCTTAAATATCTCAAAACTTCTTATAGAAAACCTTACATCTTTACATAATCTTTCTCAAATTGAATCTTAACAATGTAGTTATTAGGTTGGAAAAAAACAAAATAATTTACTTTTGAAAATTTTATTTTACTAAAAGAGAATAATTTTTTTATCATTAATCAAAAATATTTAAAACTATAAAATTTTTTCTTTAATACAAGAATTAATTATCTCAATCTAAAGTGGCTTCTTTCTGAAATAAATACTAGATTTTTTTAAAATTAAAAGTAAAATTAATGAAAATAATTTCTATGAAGAAATAAAAGACTAAAATAATTAAAAAAATACTTTCTCTTAGAATGAAAATTTAAAGAGTAAGGTAAGAAAATTCTTACTGAGCTGTAGCTTTCCGTCATGCTTGTTATATGCTCAACTTCACATTACAAGATCATCAATCAAATTTAAATTTTATCAATCACAATTACATATCATCAATCAAAAATCAAATAATATCAATTATAATCAAAGCAAATCAATTAAATGTCATTCATAAATATAATTCAAATTTTAATGGCTATTTAAATTAGTAAAATTGATTTTGATTCCTTATAGTCCATTCCTCGCACAGGTCTATGTAAGTCCATATATATATAATCTAGTCTTCGCATAGGTATGGTTCAGTCCACAGGTCTTAATAGTCCAACTCCTTGCATAGGTTTAGTCTAGTTCACATAGGTTATCCAGGTCCTTGCATAGGTATTTCAAATCAAATTACACAAGATACTCAATTTAAATTTTTTTATAAATCTTAAGTTAAAAAGTTATTGTTTTAAAATAATAATATTATTAAATTTAAAAGGAGTAGGGGACTCCTCCCATTATTCTTATGTCTTTTCATATTATATTCTTATCTCACTCCCCTTTACCTCTTGTATCTTGATTCATTATGGAAAGTTCATGCGTATCTCGTCTCCGAGTTCTAAAATATACCAATTTCATTTTAATATAATTATAAGATGAAAAGTTAGATTACTATTTGAAACAGAAAGGGTAAATATTAATTATGTATAGTAACGGTAAATAGTAATTTTTTAAATAGTTACCGTGAATAGTAATAGTAAATAGTAAAACGTGAATAGTAAAAGTAAATAGCAAAACATGAATGGTAACCGTAAATAGTAAAACGTGAATGGTAACAGTAAATAGTAATTGATTTGGTCTGGATACCGGCCCTTAGGCTAAGACGTCATCTTGGCTGACCTGGAAGGTCAACCAGTATCACAGGTCAATGTCCGTATTGCAAAGACACTATGTAGGATCCCTTCCTACACCGGTCGTCCGAAGTTGCATCCGAGACACCGGATACTTCATCCACTCTCATTCCTCCGTCATATATAATCGTTTGCCTCAGTGTCTCAATAAGATAAGTGGAGTCAATACTTATCAAAATAGATACTCTGCATAGCGGAATATGTCTATATCATTCACTAAAAGCAGTAAGTACGATTATAGGCGTGATATACAAAAAAAGAGGATTATCCCCATTCCTGTGTCAGAATCGTACACTGACCATTAACCTACCCACTATCACACTCTGAACATTGAACTACTCTGATTGATACTTTACACATGGCATCAGAGCTTATGGGCCCACTTATACCCAACGATTCATTTTCCACGCTCAACTATAAATAGTATATTCTCCAACACATGCAAGGTTACGTTGTTCTTACTCTCACTTTACTATTACATTGCTTAAGTTTTCATTGAGTTCCTATATACCCTGCTAACTTGAGAGTCGAAGAATCTTCGCAGGTGACACCACCTTTTGCCCTCTAACAACGCGAAACTTTGGTGTAAAGGATCTCCAGGACAACGAGACCGGTCTCTCCCACTGAGAGGTCGGATTATAATACCGGATACCTACTGTACCGGTGTATAAACATTCAAAACATATACTTTTGTGACTGGTTCCACACCGGATCGTTGATAAGTCTTGAAACACTTAATTATTTCACCTTTAATTTAACTTAATCCATTTAATTTTGTTTAGTTTGGCATTATTATTTAATAAATTGTCAATAATTTTGGTTTTATTTATTTATTTCAAAAGTGTTTAATTTATGCAAGAAAATGATTAAAAATAATAATTAGTTAAGGAAATTTATTTATTTATAAATTCACTAACCCAGCTTACACACGCTGGACAGCCAACGTACAAACGCTAGGAATTATTTGTTTGTATGTGCTGGTGCAGTAAGATATTCTTCACGCTCAAGCTTGAAAGCTTCATGCTTAATCTTGAGAACCATGCAAGTTACGTACAAAGGAAGAAAGACACAACATGCGATCACGCTCAAGCTTGCCCAATCACGCCCATGCGTGGATCCACTGTAGCCTTCAAATCAAGTTCGCGCTTAAGCTTACTTCTATCACGCTCAAGCGTGAATTCCCAGCGTGCATGAAATATATCGATCGCGCTCAAGCGCAAGTCCTTCACGCACAAGCGTGAAGGTGGTTATTTAACCTGCTGTTTCCCTCCAATTGAAGCGTTGCACCGTTGCTATTTTCTATTTTTCTGTTGTACTATAATAACTTAAGTATTGCATTGTAATTAATTATTTATTTGTAATTATGTAATTAGATTATTTAGTTTAATTATTAATTAAGTTTCCTTTGTAATTAATTAAGTTAGTTAGTTAGTTAGATGCCTATATATATATATATATTTGTACATACTCTGTAGAGGGGAGAACACACACAGAAGCAATAATACGATTCATTTTCTCATTTCCAATCTCTCTCTAATTCTTTTCTCTCTTTAAATTCTCTCATCCATGTCTCTTCACATTCCTTCGTTAGAATCCATCTCCATGGGTTTCTAAACCCCTAGGGTTGGGATTGCGAAGGCTTATAATGAATTCTTGAAGGTGTATTAAGGAAGTCAACTTCTGGTTCATGAGGAGAACAAGCTGAGGAGTGAAGTTGCATTGCTAAATTGACAAATTCAGATCCAAATGAAGAATCTCACCAGTGAGGAATCATGGTTGAGGCTTAGGTAACTTCCAGCTTCCTAACTAATTCAGACCTCGTAATTAGGTGAATAGTTAGGGTTCAACCCCCAATTTCACATTAGATTTCTCTGTTATTGAGCACCTAAGGGATTAGGGTTTAATGCTTAGGAATTAGTGTTATTCACCTAAGGAATTAGGGATTAACCAACTGTGAATTGTCCTTTTGAGTCTAAAGCTTGATTGAACCTTAATCGTATGTTTCTTGATGAAATTGTAAGCTGAAGTAATCCTAACCTATCTTCTATTAACCATATTTCACATTTTATACTGCTTCTGAAAACACAAAAACATAGAAAATATAAAATGACAAAAACAGAATGAATTGCATCTGCTTGCGTTGGTTCAACTTGTATTAGTCCAAGATTGCGGTAATTACCACAATCCCTGTAGGAACGATTAAATATATTACAAATTTAACGATTGGTGCGCTTGCCAAAAGAAAATAAATCCGCTGAGAGTCACACAATAAGTCGATAATAATTCATGATTTTCACATCAAGTTAATGGCTTCGGATTTATTGTATCAAGTTAATGGCGCCGTTGCCGGGGATTATTGAGTAATATTAACAATCTTTTTACCGGTACTAGACTGAACTATTTAATTTTGTTTTTGCAATTAGTAGCAGTTTAATTTTCGTTTGTAGTATAGCAGTAGTTTGTGTGTAGCAGTAGCTTTAAATTGTTTGTGTCTAACATTTGGTGTATGCAGTCAAGGAACAGAGGAGAGCTATTCTTCTTTGATCCTGATATTGATTTGTTAGAGCATAAGCTTAGAAAGAAGAAAAAGCAAAAAGAACAGCAAGAAATAGAATAAAAGAGAGTTACACTAGGTGACTACTCTAGGCCTACTGAAGAAGGATCGTAATCTAGCATCCTTAGGCCTCCAATTGTAGCTAATAACTTTGAACTCAAACTGCCTTTGCTGCAGTTGGTTAGAAATGATAAATTTGGAGGAAGTGAGGTTGAGGATCTAAATTTGCATCTAGCAACCTTCCTCCAAATCTATGATACTGTAAAAATAAATGGAGTCCCTGAAGAGGCAATAAGACTGAGATTATTTCCTTTTTCTTTAAGGGACAGGGCTAAGGCTTGGTTGCAGAGCCAACCAAGAGGTAGTATCTCTGCTTGGGAGGATTTACAAAGAAAATTTCTGATTAAATATTTCCCTCCTTCTAAGTATGCCAAGTTACGCACTGAAATCACTTGTTTCCAGCTGAGAGATGATGAATCTCTAATAGAAGCATGGGATAGGTATAAAGAGAGTTTAAGGAAATATCCTCACCATAGGATTCCTGATGTGCAGCAAGTTACCATATTCTATAATGGTGTAAGACCAGCAACTAGGGTCTTGATTGATGCCTCAGCTGGAGGTTCACCGTCCACTAAAATAGTTGAAGAGACTATAAAATTGATTGATGTTATGGCTTTAAATGAATGTTTAGTTAGTGAAAGGAGCTAAATCCCTAAGAGAGGGATATTAGAATTAAAAGCACAGGATGCTTATTTGGCTCAAAGTAAGTTGATGACTCAGGCTTTGGAGAAATTAAGTGTACAGATTTCAGAACTTTAAAAGCCTAGTCAAGTTTGTATGATGAGTTGTGATTTTTATGGTGGAGATCATGAAAATGGCATGTGTGATCCAAATGTGCTTGCTGAGCAAGTGAATTATATGGGGCAGCAACAATTTCAAAGGAATTATTCCTCTAATTCCTTGAATCCTAACTATAGGAATCACCCCAATTTTAAATGGCAGAAAGGTCCATATTTGAATCAAAACATGCCACAAAATCAAATCACAAATAGACAACAACCTTCTCCCCCTCCTTCTAAAGAAAAATCTAAACTTGAGAATGTGCTATCTCAATTCATTCAGGCCACTCAGGCTAGCTTTAAAAATCAAGAAGCGTCTATTCGAAAGTTTGAAAATCAGGTTGTACAGCTATCAAAACAATTAGTTGAGAGACAATCACGCAATTTTCCTAGAGATACTAAGGTAAATCCAAGGGAACATTACAAGGCAATAACTACAAGGAGTGGGAAAATTCTTATCCCAACTCCAAGTCATAAAGTAAGTTTAGAAAAAGATGCTAAAAAAAAGAGCAAGAAAGTGAGCAAGTTGTTGATAAAACTGAAAATAAAGTAGAAACAGAAATAGAAAAAGAAAATCAAGTCCATCAAAAGAAAAAGAAAAAGGTTGATTTGATCTTGGAGGAAGCTGTTAAGCTAACTCCAGAGAAATTAAAGAATGCTCCATTTCCACAGATTTAAGAAACAAATAGAGGAGCAAAAGTTTGCTAAGTTCTTAGATGTGTTTAAAAAGCTTCACATAAATATTCCCTTTGCTGAGGCATTGCAAGAGATGCCTTCATATGCTAAATTCTTGAAAGAACTTTTGTCTAAGAAGAGAAAGCTTAAGGGAGATGAGATGATTCCTCTCACTCAAAAGTGGAGTGTAATTATTCAAAAGAAACTTCCTCAAAAGCTAGAAGATCCTGGATCTTTTACAATACCTTATGCAATAGGGGATGTTCATGTAGGAAGTGCTTTATGTGATCTAGGAGCTAGCATAAACTTGATGCCTTTGTCCTTAATAAGGAAGTTAGGAATTAATGACCTGCAACCAACTCGTATGTCTTTGTAGTTGGCTGATAGGTCTATCAAATATCCTCATAGGATGCTGGAAGATCTATTAGTTAAGGTAGATAAATTCATCTTCCCAGCTGATTTTGTAGTTTTGGATATGGAAGCTAATAAAGAAATTCCTTTAATTCTAGGGAGACCCTTCTTAGATACTGGTAGAGCTTTAATTGATGTAGAGAAGGAAGAACTCATGCTGAGAGTTCAAGAGGAGCAGTTAACTTTTAATGTTTTCAACGCTATGAAACATCCAGCTGAGAAGATGGATTGTTTTATGATTGAAGAAATTAAAAGTCATAAGACTCCTATGTTGTTGAAAACTGAAGAAGAGGTTTTACAAGCCTTTTTGGAGGATGATTTTGACTCTGAGGTTGAGGAGTTGAATGACTCATATAATGAGTTGCTGAACCTATTAGAAGTGTGTGAAGTAGGTGAATTAGAAAATGAAATGAAAGAAAAGTTAAATAATACTGAACTTGAGAAAGGTAAGGAGGTTTTAGAAGAAAAACATGATTTGAAACCTTTGCCTTCTTATTTGAAATATGTTTTCTTAAGAGATAATGAATCACATCCTAAAATCATTCATGCTGAATTAAATGATAAGGATGTAGAAAAGTTGATAGGGGTGTTAAGGAAACATTAATCTGCTATTAGCTGGAATATTTCTAATCTAAAGGGAATTAGTCTATCATTCTGTATGCATAAAATTTTGATGGAAGATGACTATTCCCCTATTGTTCAGCCACAAAGAAGATTAAACCCCATAATGAAAGAAGCTGTAAGGAAAGAGGTGGTTAAACTTCTTGATGCAGGAATTATCTATCCTATCTCGGACAACACTTGGATTAGTCTAGTCCAAGTGGTGCCTAAGAAAGGAGGGATGACCACTGTTAAAAATCAAAAAGGTGAAGTCATTGCCACCAGACCAACTACAGGTTGGGAATGTGCCTAGATTATAGAAGGCTTAATGACTCCACTAGAAAAGACCACTTTCCTTTACCATTTGTAGATCAAATGCTTGAGAGGCTGTCAGGTCATGAGTATTACTGCTTCCTTGATGGATATTCTGGTTATAACCAAATTGTAGTTGATCCAAAAGATCAAGAGAAGACAGCCTTCACCTGTTCTTCTGGAATCTTTGTATATAGGCGCATGTCATTTGGTTTGTGCAATGCACCAGCAACCTTTCAAAGGTGTATGCTGGCAATTTTTAGGGACATGGTAGAGAAGTTCATTGAGGTATTTATGGATGACATCTCTGTGTTTGGAAATAGTTTTGATGTATGCCTCAGCAACCTATCTAAGTTGCTAGTGAGATGTCAAGAGACTAATCTTATCCTTAATTGGGAAAAGGGTCATTTTATGGTTAAGGGAGGGATAGTCCTTGGCCACAAAATCTCTACTGAGGGTATTCAAGTAGATAGAGCCAAGATTAATGTCATTGAAAAACTTCCTCCTCCAATCAATGTGAAAGGGGTGAGGAGTTTCTTAGGATGTACTGGCTTCTATAGGAGATTTATAAAAGATTTTTCAAAAATAGCTAAGCCTTTGACTGATTTACTTGTGAAAGATCATGCTTTTGTTTTTGATAAAAACTGTGTCAAGACTTTTGAAAATCTGAAACAAAGATTAGTAACAGCTCTAATACTTGCAGCACCTGATTGGTCTTTACCATTTGACCTAATGTGTGATGCAAGTGATTTTGTTATAGGAGCTATGCTAGGACAAAAGAAAGAAAAATTAACACATGTGATTTATTATGCTAGTAAAGTGCTGAATGAGAATCAAATAAATTACACCACCACTGAAAAAGAAATGCTTACTATGGTGTATGTATTTGATAAATTCAGAGCTTACTTGATTGGTGCTAAGGTCATTGTGTATACAGATCATTCATCAATCAAGTACTTGCTAGCTAAAAAGGAATCAAAGCCAAGATTGATCAGGTGGGTTCTTTTACTCCTAGAGTTTGATTTAGAAATAAGAGATAAAAAGGGAGTAGCGAACTCAGTGGCTGATCAACTCTCTCGTCTAGAGGGTGAATCTGATTCTATCTTGATTAAAGAGGAATTCCCAGATGAGAGGCTGATGACAATCATCACAGGGCCATGGTATGCTAATATGGCCAACTTTAAAAGTGCCTCTGTGGTACCTGAAGAATGGACATCCCAAATGAAGAAAAAATTCTTTCATGACAGTAAAATTTTTTTATGGGATGATCCATTTCTTTATTAGATAGGAGTAGATGGAATTATCAGGAGATGTGTGCCTGAATCAAAGCAAGAAAGACTCTTATGGCACTGCCATGACTCCTATTATAGAGGACACCATGGTGCCTCTAGAATAGCAGCAAAAGTCTTGCAATGTGGCTTTTATTGGCCAACAATTTTTCAGGATGCTAGAGTATATGTGCAAAGGTGTGATAAGTGTCAAAGAAGTGGAGGCCTTTCTACTAAAGCTGGTATACCTTTGACAAATATTTTAGTTGTGGAGTTATTTGATGTTTGGGGCATCGACTTCATAAGACCATTCGCAAAGTCATTCTCCAATGAATATATCCTTGTTGTTATGGAATATGGCTCCAAGTGGGTGGAGGCAATCCCTACCAGAACCAATGATGCATATGTGGTGCTTAGGTTTATAAAGAAGAACATTTTCTCTAGATTTGGAGTCCCTAGAGTCCTCATTAGTGATTGAGGGTCATATTTCTGCAATAGAATTATGGAAAAAGCCCTGAGACACTATAAGATACTGCATAAGGTATCCACTCCATATCATCCACAAACTAGTGGACAAGTTGAGTTGTCTAATAGAGAAATTAAAAGAATATTAGAGAAAGTGGTAGGGAAGTCTAGGAAAGTGATAAGTCTTGAAAAGACTTAATTATTTCATCTTTTATTTAACCTAATTCATTAAATACTGTTTAGTTTAGCACTATTATTTATTAAATTGTTAATAATTCTTATTTTAATTATTTATTTTAAAAGTGTTTAATTTATGTAAGAAAATAATTAAAAATAATAAATAGTTAAGGAAATTGGTTTTATTATAAATTCACTAACCCAGCGTGCTTACGCTGGACAGCCAGCGTACAAACGCTGGGAATTATTTGTTTGCATGTGCAGGTGCAGTAAAGAACAGTTCATGCTCAAGCTTGAAGGATGCAAGCTCAGGCGATATTCATGCAAAGTACGTGAAGAAAAAGAAAGAAAAGCACGATCTCACTCAAGCGTGACCCCAAAATATCATCCACGCCCAAAGCTTCCACACTCACGCTCAAGCGTGACTCCATCAATGCATTGAATAATTCGACCTCGTTCAAGCGAGAGCCCTTCACGCTCAAGCGTGAAGGTGGTTATTTAAAGCTGATGTTTTCCCTCTAAAAAGTAGCTCTGTTCTGTTACTTTGCCTGTGTTGTATTGCTGCTGTACCTTTGTAATTTGAGTAATGTTTGTAATTATTTATTTATTTCTAATTATGTAATTAGTTTAGTTAGTTTAATTATTAATTAAGGTTTCTTTGTAATTAATTAAGTTAGTTAGTTAGTTAGTTAGATGCCTATATATATACTTGTACATATTGTGTAAAGAGACAGAGAGATAGTGGACAGAGATGGTAGAATACATAATACGATTCATTTTCCCATTTTCAATCTCTCTCTAATTCTTTTCTCTTTCTAAATTCTTTCATCCATGTCTCTCCACATTCCTTCGACAGAATCCATTTCCATGGGTTTCTAAGTTCCTAGGGTTGGGATTACGAAGGTTTGCAATGAATTCTTGAAAGTGTATTGAGGAAGTCAACTTCTAAATCAAGAGGAGAACAAGCTGAGGAGTGGATCTACTTTGCTAGATTGACAAATCCAGATCTGATGAAGAATCTCACCAGTGAGGAATCATGGTTGAGACTTAGGTAACTTCCAGCTTCCTAACTAATTCAGGCCTAGTAATTAGGTGAATAGTTAGGGTTCAACCCCCAATTTCACATTAGATTTCTCTGTTAATTGAGCACCTTAGGGATTAGGGTTTAATGCTTGGGAATCAGTGTTATTTAGCTAAGGAATTAGGGAGTAACCATCTGTGGATTGTCCTCTTGAGTCTGAAGATTGATTGAACCTTAATTGCATGTTTCTTGATGAAATTGTAAGCTGAAGCAATCCTAACCTATCTTGTATTAATCACATTTTATCTTTCACACTGTCTCTGAAAATACAAAAACCTTAGAAATATAAAACAATAAAAACAGAATAAACTCTATCTGCATTGCGTTGGTTCAGCTTGTATCAGTCTAAGATTAAGGTAATTACCATAATCCCTGTGGGAACGATCAAATATATTACAAACTTAACGATTGGTGTGCTTGCCAAAAGAATAAATCCTCTGAGAGTCACACTATAAGTCAATATTAATTCAGGATTTACACACCAAGTTAATGGCGCCGTTGCCGGGGATTGTTGAGTAATATCAACGTTTAATTTTGTTTTTGCATTTAGTAAGTAGTTTAATTCTTGTTTCTAGTATAGCAGAAGTTTTGTGTAGCTGTAGCAGTAGCTTTAATATTGTTTGTGTCTAGCATTTGGTGTAAGCAGTCAAGGAACAGAGGAGAGCCGTTCTTCTTTGATCCTGATATTGATTTGTTAGAGCGTAAGCTTAGAAAGGAGAAAAAGCAAAAAGAACAACAAGAGATGGAATAGAGGAGAGTTACACTTGGTGACTACTCCAGGCCTACTGAAGAAGGATCGTAATCTAGCATCCTTAGGCCTCCGATTACAGCTAATAATTTTGAACTTAAACCGACTTTGCTGCAGTTGGTTAGAAATGATCAATTCAAAGGAAGTGAGGTTGAGGATCCAAATTTGTATCTAGCAACCTTCCTCCAAATTTGTGATACTGTGAAAATAAATGGAGTCCCTGAAGAAGCAATAAGACTGAGATTATTTCCTTTTTCTTTAAGGGACAGAGCAAAAGCCTGGTTGCAGAGCCAACTAAGAGGTAGTATCTCTACTTGGGAGGATTTACAAAGAAAATTTTTGATTAAGTATTTCCCTCCTTCGAAGTATGCTAAGTTGCGCACTGAAATCACTTGTTTCCAATAGAGAGAGGGTGAATCTCTAATGGAAGCATGGGATAGATATAAAGAGAGTCTGAGGAAATGTCCTCATCATCAAATCACTGATATGCAGCAAGTTACTATATTCTATAATGGTTTAAGACCAACTACTATGGTCTTGATTGATGCCTCAGCTGGAGGTTCATTAACCACCAAAACTGTAGAAGAAGCTATAGAGCTGATAGATGTTATGGCTTCTAATGAATGTCTGGTTAGTGAAAGGAGCCAAATCCCTAAGAGAGGGATACTAGAATTGGAAGCACAAGATGCTTATTTGGCTCAAAGTAAGTTGATGACTCAGGCTTTAGAGAAATTAAGTGTACAGATTTCAGAACTTCAAAAGCCTAGTCAAGTTTGTATGATAAGCTGTGATTTTTGTGGTGGAGATCATGAAAATGGCATGTGTGATCCAAATATGCCTACTGAGCAAGTGAATTATATGGGGCAGCAACAATTTCAAAGGAATTATCCCTCTAATTCCTTTAATCCTAACTATAGGAATCACCCCAATTTTTCATGGCAGAAAGGTCCACATTTGAATCAGAACATGCCATAAAATCAAACCATAAATAGATCACAACAACCTTCTCCCCCTCCTTCTAAAGAGAAATCGGAACTTGAGAATATGCTGTCCCAGTTCATTCAAGCCACTCAGGCCAGTTTTAAAAATCAAGAAGCGTCCATTCGAAATTTAGAAAATCAGGTTGGACAGCTATCAAAACAATTAGCTGAGAGACAGTCTGGCAACTTTCTTGGAAATACTGAGGTAAATCCTAGGGAACATTACAAAGCAATAACTACTAGGAGTGGGAAGATTCTTTCCCCACCTCCAAGTCATGAAAATAGTTTAGAAAAAGATACTGAAAAAGAAAAAGAGCAGGAAAGGGAGCAAGATAATAATGAAACTGAAAATAAAGTTGAAACAGAAAAAGAAAAAGAAAACCAAGTTCATCAGAAGAAAAAGAAAAAGGCTGATTTGATCTTGGAGGAAGCTTCTAAGCTAATTCCTGAAAAATTAAAGAATGCTCTATTTCCTTATAGATTTAAAAAACAAATAGAGGAGTAAAAGTTTGCTAAGTTCTTAGATGTGTTTAAAAAGCTTCACATAAATATTCCTTTTGCTGAGGCATAGCAGGAGATGCCTTCATATGCTAAATTTTTTAAAGAACTTCTGTCTAAGAAGAGGAAGCTTAAAGGAGATGAGATGATTTCTTTCACTCAAGAGTGTAGTGCAATTATTCAAAAGAAACTCCATCAGAAGCTGGAAGATCCTGGATCTTTTACAATACCTTGTGCAATAGGGGATGTTCATGTAGGAAGTGCCTTATGTGATCTAAGAGCTAGCATAAACTTGATGCCTTTATCCTTAATGAAGAAGTTAGGAATTGATGACCTGCAACCAACTCGCATATCTTTGCAGCTGGCTGATAGGTCTATCAAATATCCCTATGGGATGCTTAAAGATCTATTAGTTAAGGTAGATAAGTTTATCTTCCCAGCAGATTTTGTAGTTTTGGATATGGAAGCTAATAGAGAAATTCCATTGATTTTAGGAAGACCCTTTTTAGCTACAGGTAGAGCTTTAATTGATGTAGAAAAGAGAGAACTCATGCTAAGAGTTCAAGAGGAGCAAGTAACTTTTAATGTCTTTAATGCTATGAAACATCCAGCTGAGAAGATGGATTGTTTTATGATTGAAGAAATTAAAAGTTATATTACTCCTATGTTGTTGAAAAATGAAGAAGAGGTCTTACAAGTCTTTTTGGAGGATGAGTTTGACTTTGAGATTGAGGAGTTAAATGACTCACATTCTAAATTGCTGAACCTACTTGAAGCATGTGAAGTAGGTGATTTTGAAAATGAAAAGAAAGAAAGTTTGAATAATACTGAACTTGAGAAAGGTAAGGAGGTGTTTGAAGAAAAACATGAATTAAAACCCTTGCCTTCTCACTTGAAATATGTCTTCTTAGGAGATGATGAATGACATCCTGTAATCATTAATGCTGATTTAAAAGATAAGGATGTAGAAAAATTGATAGGGGTTTTAAGGAAACATGAGTCTGCTATTGGCTGGAACATTTCTGATTGAAAGGGAATTAGTCCATCCTTTTGTATGCATAAAATTTTAATGGAAGATGACTATTCCCCTGTTGTTCAGCCACAAAGAAGATTAAACCCTATAATGAAAGAAGCTGTAAGGAAAAAGGTGGTTAAACTTCTTGATGCAGGAATTATCTATCCTATTTCGGACAGCGCTTGGATTAGTCCAGTGCAAGTGGTGCCTAAGAAAGGAGGGATGACCACTGTTAAAAATAAGAAAGGTGAAGTCATTGCCATTAGACCAACTACAGGTTGGAGAATGTGTATAGATTATAGAAGGCTTAATGACTCCACTAGAAAAGACCATTTTCCTTTACCATTTGTAGATCAAATGCTTGAAAGGCTGTCAGGCCATGAGTATTACTGCTTTCTTGATGGGTATTCTGGTTACAACCAAATTATGGTTGACCCAAAAGATCAAGAGAAGACAGCCTTCACCTGTCCCTATGGAATCTTTGCATATAGGCGCATGCCTTTTGGTTTGTGCAATGCACCAGTAACCTTCCAAAGGTGTATGCTGGCAATTTTTAGGGACATGGTAGAGAATTTCATTGAAGTGTTTATGGATGACTTCTCTATATTTGGGAATAGTTTTGATATATGCCTCAGCAACCTATCTAAGGTACTGGTGAGATGTCAAGAGACTAATCTTGTCCTTAATTGGGAAAAGTGTCATTTTATGGTTAAAGGAGGGATAGTCCTTGGCCATAAAATCTCTGCTGAGGGTATTCAGGTAGATAGAGCCAAGATTAATATCATTGAAAAACTTCCTCCTCCAATCAATGTGAAAGGAGTGAGGAGTTTCTTAGGATGTGTTGGCTTTTATAGGAGATTTATAAAAGACTTTTCAAAAATAGCAAAGCCTTTGACTCTGTTACTTGTGAAAGACCATGTTTTTATTTTTGATGAAAAATGTGTCAAGGGTTTCGAAAATTTGAAATAGAGATTGATTTCAGCTCCAATCCTTGCAGCACCTGATTGGTCTTTACCATTTGAACTAATGCGTGATGCAAGTGATTTTGCTGTAGGAGCTGTGCTGGATCAGAAGAAAGAAAAATTAACACATTGCATTTATTATGCTGGCAAAGTATTGAATGAGAATCAAATAAATTACACCACTACGAAAAAGAAATGCTTGCTGTGGTGTATGCATTTGATAAATTCAGAGCTTACTTAATTGGTGCTAAGGTCATTGTGTATACAGATCATTCAGCAATTAAGTACTTGCTAGCTAAAAAAGAATCTAAGCCAAGGTTGATCAGGTGGGTTCTTTTACTCCAAGAGTTTGATTTAGAAATAAGAGACAAAAAGGGAGTAGAAAACTCAGTTGCTGATGAATTATCTTGTCTGGAAGGTGAATCTAATTCTATTTTAATTAAAGAAGAATTTTCAGATAAGAGGTTGATGACAATTATCACAGGGCCATGGTATGCTGATATGGCCAACTTTAAAAGTGTCTCTGTGGTACCTAAAGGTTGGACATCTCAAATGAAGAAAAAATTCTTTCATGACAGTAAAACCTTTCTTTGGGATCAACAATTTCTTTATAAGATAGGAGTAGATGGAATTATCATGAGATGTGTGCCTGAATCTGAGCAAGAAAGGCTCTTGTGGTATTGCCATGACTCCTATTATGGAGGACACCATGGTGCCTCCAAAACAGCAGCAAAAGTTTTACAAAGTGGCTTTTATTGGCCAACCATTTTTCAGGATGCTAAAGTGTATATTCAAAGGTGTGATAAGTGTCAAAGAAGTGGAGGTCTCTCTGCTAAAGCTGGCATGCCTTTGACAAATATTTTAGTTGTGGAGTTATTTGATGTTTGGGGCATCAACTTCATGGGACCATTTCCCAAGTCATTCTCCAATGAATATATCCTTGTTGCCGTGGATTATGTCTTTAAGTGGGTGGAGGTAATCCCTACCAAAACCAATAATGCACATGTGGTGCTTAGGTTCATAAAGAAGAACATTTTCTCTAGATTTGGAGTCCCTAGAGTCCTCATTAGTGATGGAGGGTCGTATTTCTGCAATAGACTTATGGAAAAAGCCCTGAGACACTATGAGGTACTGCATAAAGTATCTACTCCATACCATCCACAAACTTGTGGACAAGTTAAGCTGTCTAATAGAGAAATTAAAAGAATTTTAGAGAAAGTGGTAGGGAAGTCTAGGAAAGATTGGTCTGTAAGACTAGATGATGCATTGTGGGCCTATAGGACAGTATTTAAAACTACCATTGGCATGTCTTCTTATCAGTTAGTTTATGGTAAGGCTTGCCATCTTCCTGTGGAGTTAGAACATAAGGCATGGTGGGCCACAAAGCTGTTAAATATGGATTTTGAACAATCTCAAGAGGAGAGAGTCCTAACACTCCATGAACTTGAGGAGTTTAGACTCAATGCTTATCAGAGTGCCTCAATTTATAAAGAGAAAACTAAGAGGTGGCATGATAAGAGGATAAATAGAAAAGAGTTTTAAAAAGATGATAAAGTTTTGTTGTTTAACTCTAGACTGAGACTCTTTCCAGGAAAACTAAGATCAAAGTGGTCTGGACCTTTTATTGAGAATAAGGTTTTTCCTCATGGTGCAATTGAATTGAAAGACCCAACCACTGATAGAACTTTTAAACTGAATGGCCAAAGACTCAAACTCTACTTTGGAGGAGAGTTTGATAGGCAGAAAACCTCCATGTTGTTGCAGGCATCTTCTTAGGTGTCAGAAGGTCAAGCTAGTGACCTTAAAGAAGCGCTTTAGGGAGGCAACCCTACATTCTGATAGTTGAATTTTTGTGTTGGAAATAATAAAAGAAAACTAAAATGTTTGTGAATAAAGTGTGAATAAAATTGTAAAATTTTGAATAAGGTCTGAGTGTTCATACACTCAAATTTTCAGTGTGCATACTTGAAAATTCATTAGTTAGAATTAGAATCAGGTACCTTGTTCGCTTGAGCGAATCTATTTGTGCTTAAGCATAACCTCCTGTTTGTCCAGTCGCTTGGATGAAATCTATT
The DNA here is from genome assembly GCA_037962975.1 of Clitoria ternatea. NCBI lineage: Eukaryota > Viridiplantae > Streptophyta > Magnoliopsida > Fabales > Fabaceae > Clitoria > Clitoria ternatea. The sequence goes on along the minus strand of CM075672.1, from coordinate 27,500,911 downwards.
TGCGCCTAAGCGAGACCTGTTTTGCTGAACTAGTCGCTCGAGCGTGATTTATTCACGCTTAAGTGAGAACTGTTCCAAGTTTGATCTTTCCATTCGCTCAAGCGAATACAAGGTGAGCTTAAGCGAGTGCACCCATTTTTCTCTATTTCGCTCAGGCGAAGCATCTGTCGCTTAAGCGAATTTCATGTAGCACGCAAATTACTAAAGTCTTGTCTCCTCGCTCAAGCAAAACCTCTTAAGCTTAAGCGAGAAGCTCCTGTTGTTCCTACATGCTTAAGCAAAAGCTTATTGAGCTTGAGCGGGATCGAACTTTGTACCCCTGTTTGCAACTCACGCTTGAGAGCACACTATCTTCACCTAAGCGTGAGCTCACCTGTAAGCCACTGATTCTCACGCTTGAGCAAAAATTCAACACGCTTGAGCGTGATTGATGATTTCCTCCTTGCGCTTGAGCGTGCCTTGCTGTCGCTCGAGCGAATCATTCCCTGTTGCATCTCACGCTTAAGCGTCATTCCACACGCTTTAAGCGTGATCGTGATGCATAAATTCTGTTTGTATTTCACGCTTTAAGCTCTGAGCGTGATTGTTGGTACCTGAAAGAAAAGAATCCGCGCTTGACCCTTGCTGACCACGCTTTGAGCGTGCCTGGTAGATGACTCCCATGCTTAAGCGCCCCAAGCTCACGCTTGAGCTCGATCGGGGCTGAGGTTGTACTGTTCATTTCCTCGCTTAAGCGTGCCACTTTGAGCTTGAGCGTGAGTGCCAATATTGAGGACCTCTGATACTATTTGTTTGACGCTTGAGCGTAATGTAGCACGCTTGAGCGAGTATCATACCCGATGCTTCCTATGCGAATTAATTTAGGCGTTGGTATGCCAAGATTGTAGCGTAGTTACGCTTACCTCAGGTAATGGGTTCAACATTATAAAACCCCCTCAGTGTACAAACCCTAACCTCCTATGCTGGAAAACTTGGGTTTTTGAAAAGGAAAAGACACAACTTGTAATCCCTGAGAAAGGTACCATCTTTTCATATCTTACTTTCAATTCTCAGTTACATAGTTAATATTTTACCATTTCATTGTCAAAATTCTTTCATTTTTCATAACCATTCATCTTATATTTTTTTTTTGGTTTGCTGTGATTGTTTGGTTTTTGTACTTGTTTCCATTTAGGCTTTTTAACCACCATCTTTAACACTCATAATGAGAAGATCACAAAGATTTTTGAAAATACCTGAAGAAATTATGAAAGTGGAAAATGTGAAGAAAACCCCAAAAGATAAGGGAAAGGGGGTGGTTACTGTCAGTATCTCTGATTCCCCACCACCCAAAATAAGTAAAAGTCTGAGTGAGAGGAATAAATCCCAGGTAGTTGAAAGTTTTGATGGGCATAGGTTTAGAGATTTTAAAGCTGCCCAAGATTATGAACAAAAGTTTAAAACCAGAGGAGTAATAAAGGATAGAGCTCTGGTTATTGAGGGAGAAAAATGTGCTCTGCTATGATTGAAAGGGGATAGCAGTTCTTTAATGAGAACTTAGGCAATGGTTACCAGGAACTCACTCGGGAATTTTATGCCAATCTGAGGACTCATTCTATAGAGGATGAATTTCCTTTTTCTTCCTTCTTGAGAGGTGTCACTATTCCTCTAACTGGTAACATTTTGAACAAACTGTTAAAAGTACCTATATTAGAGGAAGAAGGATGTCACTATACATGGAAAGTGGATATTTTTCATAGGGCTGAAAATGAAAATCTTAGGAAAGAAATATTAGAGGAGTGTTGTGAACAGGGAGCTGCATATTTGACACGGGTCAATGGTGTACCAAAAAGTGTCAGGAAGAATTGTTTGAATCACCTTCCCCTTCTATGGTGCCACTATGTCCTATCATCTTTGCAACCTGTGCTGCATGCTACTGAGATTACCATTAAGAGGTTGGTATTGATTTATTTCCTAATGAGAGGTTTGTATGTAAATTTGGGTAAGTTGATATTGGAAGAGATGATGAAGAACCTTGAAAAGAATCTTCAACTGCCATATTGCTATGTTATCACCTTGTTGGCCCAAAAGAATTAGGTTATGGTGAATTATGCTGAACTGACAAAGGTAAAGCCTGAAAGGATTATGGATAAGCAATGGGTGATAAACCACATTGACAATTTTATGCCTCAAGAGTCTAAACGTCCAAGGCAACCTCAACCAACATCTTTTGCACCACCTTCAATAGAAGCAGGTCCTTCTTCTGATATTTCCATGATACTGCAGGAACTGCAGGTTATGAAAAAGATGCAGCTAGGAACCTATGATCTGGTCTTGAACCATGATCTCATGCTGAGAAAGATTGCCACCAAATTAAATGTGGATCATGCTGAAGAAATAGGAGTTCCACTTGACAGAGATTCATGGTTGGCTTCCATTGGATTCACCATTCCCCCTGATAACACACCTTTAGCAGCTCAATTTCCACCTTATCCAGAGCAAGATGATGATGAATCTATGAATGAAGAAAGTGAAGAAGAGGATGACTGATCTTTTACTTTGTGTTTATGTTATGTTGCTTCTTTGTAATGACTTTGTTTAGATTTTTTCTTGAACAATGTATTTCCTTTTTCAGTTGTAATGGAACTTTATTTCTATGTTAAATTGTTTGTTGTTATTTCTTTTCTCAATTGTATAGTTAAATCCATGCACTCTATTCCGAACAATTTCTCACCATGCACTGCCATTCAGGTAAAAAGAGAAGTATTCTATCCTTTCATCTCATTAATTGATAAACTATGTTACCTATGTTTGATTTAGAATCCATCTTAATAATTTAAAATTTACTGATTCTCAGGCTTTAATTGGATAAATTAATTGATTTTCATTGCTTAATTCATGATCCCTGTCCATAACTATTTCAATCCTATATTATTTGTATATTCAGAATGCTAGTTAGCAATCTGAGTTTATAATCTTGCATTAAGTTTGGGGACATGATTGGCTGATTACCTGTTAATTTTTAGCTTTTGAGCCTTTATTAATTCTTTTCTGAGTGTGCCTGCATTCTTGCTTAGTGAGACAGAATTTGCTTCAGTGCTTGCTAAATGATTATATGTTTGCCAATTGGAAATGATGAAGGCCTTCTTTGTTAATCTAGCCAGGGCCAAAATTAGCCATCCTAATATTATTAATTATCCTTTGACCTAATAATTATATTTTGAGCCTGAGACCCTTTCATTCTAATTATGTACCTAACTTTACAAGCCTATTTATCTGAGAAAAACTAAGTGCATTATCCCTAGATGTTCCACTGATGAACTATTGAGTCTTATCTTATTGCTAGGGACTAGCAAGTTCTAAGTTTGGGGATGAAGAGTGTGTCTAACAGCAATTAAAGGACACACTCTGACCTTAATTATAGATGAGTACTTTGAGAAATGAAAGGAAGAATAGCAAAAGCTAAAGAAAAGTGAAAAATCAGCAAAGAAAGAAGGTGCAAAGCACCACAAGAAAAAAAAAGAGAAGAAAATTTTTTTTTTGAAAAAGATGGAAGAAAAGAAAGAAAAGAAAAAGTCCAAAGGACTGAAAGAGAAGAAGGTGCATAGCACCACAAGTAATTGAGTTACCCTTCATATGAAAAATAATGAAAAACAAAAGAGCTAGTTAGTTAAGGCATTTAAGTTAAGATTGAGGCAAGGCATCAGTGGGCTCATCTAACCCAGCATTGACTAGAAAAACAAAAATAGAGTCTGTAGCCTAACCCCATTACAAGCTTAAAAAGCCCTTACTGATCCAATTATGCTATCATATTTCATGATGTTTAGAACTGTTGCAAGCCTATGTTGATCTAACAATTATGCAGGTGATGAGTCCATGTAATGAACCCTATACACTGAGAGAAGAGAGAAACACTAATCTAGTGAGGAAAGTATCACCAGCTTGTTTCCCAAAGGAGGTGTGAGTAGTTATATTTTCAGAATTTGAGAAAGGAAAGCATGGATGATATTCAATAATTATGGTATGAACTAAGTTAAGGAAATGATTGATTATTTTGAGTAAGTGTTGTTAATTGATTAATCTCAGTATTTGCTTGAGGACAAACAAGTTTTAAGTTTAGGGATGTGATAAGTCTTGAAAAGACTTAATTATTTCATCTTTTATTTAATCTAATTCATTAAATACTTTTTAGTTTAGCACTATTATTTATTAAATTGTTAATAATATTTATTTTAATTATTTATTTTAAAAGTGTTTAATTTATGTAAGAAAATGATTAAAAACAATAAATAGTTAAGGAAATTGGTTTTATTATAAATTCACTAACCCAACGTGCTTACGCTGGACAGCCAGCGTACAAACGCTGAGAATTATTTGTTTGCATGTGCAGGTGCAGTAAAGAACAGTTCACACTCAAGCTTGAAGGATGCAAGCTCAAGCGAGATTCATGCAAAGTACGTGAAGAAAAAGAAAGAAAAGCGCGATCTCGCTCAAGCGAGCAAACTCACGCTCAAGCGTGACCCCAAAATATCATCCACACCCAAAGCTTCCACACTCACGCTCAAGCGTGACTCCATCAATGCATTGAATAATTCGACCTTGCTCAAGCGAGAGCCCTTCACGCTCAAGCGTGAAGGTGGTTATTTAAAGCTCATGCTTTCCCTCCAAAAAGTAGCTGTGTTCCATTACTTTGCCTGCGTTGTATTGCTGCTGTACCTTTGTAATTTAAGTAATGTTTGTAATTATTTATTTATTTCTAATTATGTAATTAGTTTAGTTAGTTTAATTATTAATTAAGGTTTCTTTGTAATTAATTAAGTTAGTTAGTTAGTTAGATGCCTATATATATATACTTGTACATATTCTGTAAAGAGACAGAGAGATAGTGAACAGAGACGGTAAAATACATAATACGATTCATTTTCCCATTTTTAATCTCTCTCTAATTCTTTTCTCTCTCTAAATTCTTTCATCCATGTCTCTCCACATTCCTTCGACAGAATCCATTTCCATGGGTTTTTAAGTCCCCAGGGTTGGGATTGCGAAGGTTTGCAATGAATTCTTAAAAGTGTATTGAGGAAGTCAACTTCTAAATCAAGAGGAGAACAAGCTGAGGAGTGGATCTACTTTGCTGGATTGACAAATCCAGATCTGATGAAGAATATCACCAGTGAGGAATCATGGTTGAGACTTAGGCAACTTCTAGCTTCCTAACTAATTCAGGCCTGGTAATTAGGTGAATAGTTAGGGTTCAACCCCCAATTTCGCATTAGATTTCTCTGTTAATTGAGCACCTAAGGGATTAGGGTTTAATGCTTGGGAATCAGTGTTATTCAGCTAAGGAATTAGGGAGTAACCATCTGTGGATTGTCCTCTTGAGTCTGAAGATTGATTAAACCTTAATTGTATGTTTCTTGATGAAATTGTAAGCTGAAGAAATCCTAACCTATCTTCTATTAATCACATTTCATCTTTCATACTGTCTCTGAAAATACAAAAATATTAGAAATATAAAACAACAAAAACAGAATGAACTCTATCTGCTTTGCTTTGGTTCAGCTTGTATCAGTCTAAGATTGAGGTAATTACCACAATCCCTGTAGGAAGGATCAAATATATTACAAATTTAACGATTGGTGCACTTGCCAAAAGAATAAATCCTCTGAGAGTCACACTATAAGTCAATATTAATTCAGGATTTACACACTAGAAAGATTGGTCTGTAAGATTGAATGATGTATTGTGGGCCTATAGGACAGCATTTAAGACTCCAATTGGCATGTCTCCTTATCAGTTGATATATGGTAAGGCTTGTTGTCATGATCGGGATCGCGGCGGCACGGCCGACCCTCAAAAATATTAACACGCGGTTTTGAAATCCTTTCAAAAAGAAAATAGGGAGTCGCCACCAATATTTTTTAAGGATAAAATACCAGAAAAACCTTTGTTAAAGCACTGGTTATAAAAATGAAATTCCGTGTTCGGGAGTCTAATTACAGGTGAGGAAGGTATTAGCTCCTCACAACAGTCCGTTATGAAAACGGTTAGCTCAATATGATAGCGCGCATTATAATTAACCTAGAAATTATTTTAACTTCTTCATGAAAAGAAAGCATATGAAATGACAAAATATACAAAGATAAACATAGAATTTTTACATGAGATTAACAGGACGTCTCGTCCAAATTAATCTCGCTCCACCTTTTTTTAAAATAATAATAATAATAATAATAATAATAATAATAATTATAATTTTTAGGCTAGTCCAAATAGAATGTGTGAAGCACTCATTTTTTGTTAATATTTATTATGAATCTTGGTGAGGGGTTAACTCAATCAACAGAAATTAATTAATAATTGAAAGGAAACAGAGTCATTGAACAACAATTAATTTGATAGAAAATAAACAAATACAAGCAAAAAAAATGAGCAGCAGAGTGGAACCGGTGTGGTGAGAGAGCTGGACGGTGTTATGGGCCTGAGGGGAGCTGAAGGTACGGTGGGGATTTTAGGAGCAGGACGGTGTGGTATGAATCTGAGGAGCTGGGCGGTGTGGTGTGAAGGGAAGAGGTGCTGGACGGTGTTGTGAAGGGAAGTTGGACGGTGTGGTGTGGAGAAGGACGGTGTGGGTGAGGAGAGAGGGACGGTATGGATGATTTGAGGGGGGCTGGACGGTGTGTTTTAAGGAGAGGGATGATGTTGGAGGATTTGAGGAGGCTGGGGTTATTTTGAGGGGACAGTGTTTGAGAGAAGAGAGGACGGACAGTGTGGGTTAGGAGAGAGTGAGGGGCTGTACGGTGTGTTGAAGGGAAGAGGTGCTGGATGTTGTGAAGGGACGTTGGACGGTATTGAGTCTAGGAGGAGAGGGACAGTGTTGGAGGAGGAGGACGGTATGGTGGATTTGAGAAGAGAGTAACAGTGTGGTTTTTGGGAGGAGAGGGACGGTGTTTGAGAGGAGGAGGACGGACAGTGTGGGTTTTAAAGCTATGTTTCTTCTCTCTAAAGAAAAACGCTTTCGGGTTCTCTCAAAATGAAGGCTTCCCCCAAATGAAAGCTTCAGCCTCCTCTTCTTCTCTTTCGTTGGGGTACTTATAGAAATCCCAGGTGTGCATTGATTGCTTGAATAGCCCAGAGACAGCCTGGCTACCAATGATTTTATGGGGAACTTAAACGGCGGCTAGTGGGACTTCTTTATTATTTTCTCTTTTGTCTGTTGCCAGCCGCCCCCGATAATTCAAGGATCCACTTGGATAGAGGAAATCCAAGTCATCATGGGTGAATAATGGAGATACGGAACCAGCATTCTTCTTTTGACTCGGATTAGTGCTTCAGCCGGTATCCATCCTCAGTGGGAATTAATCCGAGCGGAACTGGTGCTCTCATATGTAAAAGACCGAGTGAAAGCTTGAATTCACAAATCTGATCCAACCTCTAACACTCGGCGTGAAGGCCTGAATTCTCAGATCATTGACTCGAAAATTGTTTTCCGAGAAGCATTCATCAGGACCTCTGTCTATTCGGAATTGCTTTATTCGGTGTTGCTTTGGAACTTCACTGCTTGAAGCACTTTGATCGGAATTTCTTCAATCGGATGTGTTTTTCTCAGAACTTCACTACTTGAAGCATTCGTTTGGAACTGTTTCAATCAAAGATGCTTCACTCGGAATTATCACTCCTTGAAGCAATCAATCGGAATTGCTTTACTCAAAGGTGCTTTACTCGGAATTACCACTTCTTGAAGCAATCAATCAGAATTTGCTTCAAAAGTGACACTCGAAGATCATTTGCTCAGAGGTGCTTTTACTTGAAGCACTCATTCATACCCTTGATATGTCTTGAAAAGACTTAATTATTTCACCTTTTTATTTAACATTATTCAGTAATTATTGGTTAGTTTGTTAGTATTATTTAATAATTTGATAACAATTCGTATTTTAGTTATGAATTTCAAAAGTACTTCATTTATGTAAGAAAACGATTGAAAATATTAATTAGTTAAGGAATTTTGAAGTGTTTATAAATTCACTAAGCAGCCAGCGTATAAATGCTAGGCAATTAGCTGTTTAATAGTGCAGGAACAGGGCGTACTCGGGAAAAGAAGACAAATCCGAGTGAAAATTACAAAAAGCCAAGCAAGAATTTACAGAGCCGAGTGAGAATTCGTAAATCCGACTGAAGGAAGTTCACAAGACCGACTGGGCGAGACTTCAAAGGGTTGACCGAAAAGAATTAACGAAAAGCTGATTGCAAAGATTTCCAAGATACCGACTCCAAAAGAGAACAAGGAACCGATCGAAAATAAAAGGAAGAACCCGAGCGTCCATTTCAGAAATGCTGATTGAAAAGATAATTCGCTTCAACGATAGTTTAATTCGCTCGGGCGAGGGTCAAAGTTCGCTCAGGCAAAGCAAGCCTACGCTCAAGCGTGACCTCAAAACATCACCTTTCACCTAAGTTACTCTATCACGCTTGAGCGAGAAAGCCATTCTGCATTACATATTTTCAATTCGCCCAAGCTTCGCCATAACGCTTAAGTGACAAAGCAACACTGCAGTACAATTCCCGAGCTCGCCCAAGTGAGAGTTAATCAGCTCAAGCGAAAACCCAGCAGCTGAAGCGGAAAAAGCAGTAACTTAAACCCTGTTTCTTCCCTCCAACAACACACACCTGGTGCAGTACTGTTTCCGCTTCCATTGCCTTCTTCTCCACTGCTGCAACCTTAGTAACTTAAGTAGTGAAATGTCAATTAGCTGGTGCTGCGCTGTAACTTAGCTAAGGCTGAGCTGGATCCTGTTAAGAGCTGAGCTGTAATTAGTTGGTTACTCTGTAAACTGTGTAACTAGTAGTTTAGTCGTTAACTTAAGTCTTCTAAGTTATTAGTTAAGTTAGTTAAGTTAGGAAAAAACATATATATAGGTAGTACATATTATGTAAGGAGGACACGCATACACAGATACGAAATAACAGAACAGAGAACATTCATTACACACTTTGAACATCTCACTACATATTTTTCTCTCTCTAATCCTCTCCTCCATGACGTTCCACAATCCTTCAATGGAACCAAAGTCAATGGGGTACTAAATCCCTAAGGTTGGGATTGCGAAGGTTAGCAATGGAGTCTTGAAGCTGTGAGCAAGTAGATCGGCTTCTAGATCCTGAGGCGAACAAGCTGAGGAGTAGAGCAGAACTGCTGGATTGACAAATCCAGAATCGATGAAGAACTTCACCAGTGAGGAATCATGGCTGAAGCTTAGGTAACTTCCAGCTTTCTAACTAGTTCAGACTTAATCAATTTAGGTGAATAGTTAGAGTTCAACCTCCAATTTCGTATTAGATTCTTAGGTTAATCGAGCACTTAAGGAATTAAGGTTCATTGCTTAAGAATTAGTGTTTTTCACCTAAGGAATTAGGGAATAACCACAAGCGGATTGTCCTCTAGATTGTGAAGTCCGATTATACTTATTTGTATGTTTCTTGAGGAAATTATGAGCCGAAGCAATCCTGACCTATTTTCTTTTAATCACTTTTCACATTCATCTTAACTCTATTTCTGAAAATACCAAAAACAACTAGAAAACATTAAAATCATAAAAACTGAATGAACTAGTATTTCGTGTTGGTTCAGCTTGTACTAGTCCTAGATTGAGGTACTTACCACAATCCCTATGGGACGATCAAATACACTACAATTTTAACGACTGGTGCGCTTGCCAAAGTGTAAATCCGAGAGTCATATTTTGTTTTACTAAGATTTTCATATCAAATTAATGACTCGGGATTTTAGCATCAAGTTAATGGCGCCGTTGCCGGGGATTGTTGAGTAATATCAACAATCCTTGGACCGGTACCAGACTGAACCATTTTACTTTAGTTTACATTTAATACGTAGCTTCACTTTTTCTTTTTTTTTTTGTAAAAGTATTTTGTCATTTTCGCATAGATTTAGTCGTAGCAGTGAATTGTTATTTTGTTTGACATTTGTTGTATGCAGTCAAGGAGCAGTGGAGAACCTTTCTTCTTTGATCCTGACGTAGACTTGTTAGAACGTAGACTAAGAAAAGAGAAAAAGCAAAAAGAAGAAAAAGAAATGGAATAGAGGAGAGTTACACTAGGTGACTACTCCAGGCCGACTGAAGAAGGATCGCAATCTAGCATCCTTAGGCCACCAATTTCAGCAAATAATTTCAAACTAAAACCAGCTTTACTGCAGTTGGTAAGAAATGAACAGTTCGGAGGAAGTGAGGTTGAGGATCCAAATTTGCATCTAGCAACCTTCCTCCAAATCTGTGACACGGTAAAAATGAATAGAGTCCCTGACGAGGCAATCCGACTGAGATTGTTTCCGTTTTCAGTGAGGGACCGAGTAAAAGCCTGGTTGCAGAGTCAACCGATAGGCAGTATTTCAACTTGGGAGGACTTGCAACGAAAATTCTTGATTAAATATTTTCCTCCCTCTAAATATTCAAAGTTGCGCAATGAAATCACATTTTTCCAACAAAGAGAAGGTGAGTCTTTGATGGAAGCATGGGATCGGTATAAAGAAAGTTTGAGGAGATGTCCTCATCATCAAATTTCGGATGTGCAACAGGTAACTATTTTCTATAATGGTGTCAGGCCAGCTACTAGAGTCCTGATTGATGCCTCAGCTGGAGGTTCATTAACAACAAAAACTGTAGAAGAAGCCATAGAGCTGATTGACGTTATGGCTTCTAATGAATGCTTGATTAGTGAGAGGAGCCAAGTCCCTAAGAGAGGGATATTAGAATTAGAAGCACAAGATTCTTATCTGGCTCAGAGTAAACTGATGACTCAGGCTTTGGAGAAACTAAGCATACAAATTTCAGAACTCCAAAAACCGAGTCAAGTTTCTATGATCAGTTGTGACTTTTGTGGTGGAGACCATGAGAATGGATTGTGTGATCCAAATGTGCCTTCCGAGCAAGTGAATTATATGGGGCAGCAACAGTATCAAAGGAATTATCCTTCTAATTCCTTTAATCCTAATTACAGGAATTACCCCAATTTTTCCTGGCAAAAAGGTCCACATCTGAATCAGAACATCCCACCAAGTCAACCCACAAATAGACCACAACAACCTTCTCACCCCCCTGTTAAGGAAAAATCCGAACTTGAGAATGTACTTTCTCAGTTTATCCAGGCCACTCAGGCCAGTTTTAAGAATCAGGAAGCGTCCATCAGAAATCTAGAAAATCAAGTCGGACAGCTTTCTAAACAATTAGCTGAGAGACAAGTAGGAAATTTCCCTGGAGATACCGAGGTAAATCCAAGGGAACATTGCAAGGCCATAATTACTAGGAGTGGAAAAATTATTTCTCCATCTCCGAGTCAGGAAATAAGTTCAGAAAAAAAAAGAAAAAGAAATAATACAAGAAACCGAGCAGGATAATAATGAGGTAGAAAATAAAAATGAAACAGAAAAAGAAAAAGAAAATAAAGTCCATCAAAAGAAGAAGAAAAAAGTTGATATGATTCTGGAGGAAGCTTCTAAGCTGACTCCTGAAAAATTGAGGAATGCTCCATTTCCACACAGGTTTAAAAAACAAATAGAGGAGCAGAAGTTTGCTAGGTTCTTAGAGGTTTTCAAGAAACTTCACATCAATATCCCTTTTGCCGAGGCATTGCAGGAGATGCCTTCCTATGCAAAATTTTTGAAAGAATTATTATCTAAGAAGAGGAAGCTTAAGGGGGATGAAATGATTACTCTCACTCAAGAGTGTAGTGCAATCATTCAAAAGAAACTTCCCCAAAAGCTAGAGGATCCTGGATCTTTTACAATACTGTGTGCAATTGGGGTTATTCATGTAGGAAGTGCTCTCTGTGATCTAGGAGCCAGTATAAACCTGATGCCTCTATCTTTGATGAAAAAACTGGGAATTAATGACTTACAACCGACTCGTATGTCCTTGCAGTTGGCTGACAGGTCCATTAAATATCCCCAAGGGATGCTGGAAGACTTGTTAGTGAAAGTAGATAAATTTATCTTTCCAGCAGACTTCATAGTGTTGGATATGGAAGCTGACCAAGAGATCCCTTTAATCTTAGGTAGACCCTTCCTAGCTACTGGCAGAGCATTAATTGATGTAGAAAAAGGTGAACTCATGTTGAGAGTTCAGGAGGAGCAGTTAACATTCAATGTCTTCAATTCCATGAAACATCCGACTGAAAGGATGGATTGTTTAAAGGTTGAAGAGATTAAAAGCTACCACACTCCAATGCTTTTAAAAACTAAGGAAGAGGCCCTATGAAGTTTTTTAGAGGATGACTTTGACTCCGAGACTGAGGAGTTAAATGACTCTCACTCGGACATATTGAGCTTACTGGAAGTATTAGAAGTAGGTGATTTTGAAAAAGAAAAGAAAAATAATTTGAAAAGTGCTGAAGTTGAGAAAGGAAAGGAATTTTCTGAAGAAAAATGTGATTTAAAACCTTTACCTTCTCATTTGAAATATGTTTTCCTGAGAGAAAACGACACTCATCCTGTCATTATTAATGCCGACTTAAAAGAAGAGGATGTGAATAAACTAATTGGGGTATTAAAGGCACATGAATCTGCGATTGGCTGGAATATTTCTGACTTGAAAGGAATCAATCCATCATTTTGTATGCACAAAATTCTGATGGAGGATGACTATTCCCCTGTAGTGCAGCCACAACGCAGATTGAACCCCATTATGAAGGAAGCGGTAAGGAAGGAAGTGGTCAAGCTCCTAGATGCAGGAATCATTTATCCTATCTCGGACAGCACTTGGATCAGCCCGGTCCAAGTGGTGCCCAAGGAAGGAGGAATGACGACTGTAAGAAATGACCAAGGTGAAGTTATTGCCACCCGGCCCATAACAGGCTGGAGGATGTGTATTGATTACAGAAGGCTGAATGACTTCACTTGGAAAGACCATTTCCCCCTGCTATTTGTTGACCAAATGCTCGAGAGGTTATCAGGGCATGAGTACTATTGTTTTCTTGATGGGTACTCGGGTTATAACCAAATTGTGGTTGACCCAAAAGACCAAGAAAAGACTACATTTACCTATCCTTATGGAATTTTTGCATATAGGCGCATGTCGTTCGGGCTGTGCAACACTCCAGCAACCTTTCAAAGGTGCATGCTGGTAATTTTTGGGGATATGGTGGAAAAATTCATTGAAGTGTTTATGGATGACTTCTCGGTATTTGGGAGTAATTTTGATTCATGCCTCAGTAACGTATCTAAGGTACTGGTGAGATGCCAAGAAACTAACCTCGTCCTTAACTGGGAAAAATGCCATTTTATGGTTAAGAAAGGGATAGTCCTTGGCCACAAAATCTCTGCTGAGGGCATTCAAGTGGACCGAGCCAAGATTGAAATTATTGAAAAACTTTCTCCTCCAATCAATGTGAAAGGAGTGAGAAGTTTTCTAGGATGTGTTGGCTTTTATAGAAGGTTCATTAAAGATTTTTCAAAAATAGCTAAGCCTCTGACTGACTTACTTGTGAAAGATCATGTATTTGCGTTTAATGAAAACTGTGTCAAGGCTTTTGAAAAATTGAAACAAAGTCTGATTTCAACTCTGATCCTTGCTGCACCTGATTGGTCTTTACCGTTTGAATTACTGTGTGATGCAAGTGACTTCGTAGTCGGAGCTGTACTGGGTCAGAAAGTAGGAAAATTGACTCATGTAATTTATTATGCTAGTAAGGTGTTGAACGAAAATCAAATACATTACACCACTACTGAAAAAGAAATGCTTGCTGTGGTGTATGCATTTGATAAGTTTCGTGCTTACTTGATTGGGGCCAAGGTTATTGTATATACAGACCACTCGGTAATCAAGTATTTACTAGCTAAGAAAGAGTCTAAACTGAGACTGATCAGGTGGGTTCTGTTACTCCAAGAATTTGATTTAGAAATACGAGATAAAAAGGGAGTAGAGAACTCAGTTGCCGACTAACTGTCTCGTCTGGAAGGTGAGTCAGATTCCGTCTTAATAAAAGAAGAATTTCCAGACGAGAAGTTGATGGAAATTATCACCGGGCCATGGTATGCTGATATGGCCAACTTTAAAAGTGCCTCGGTAGTACCTGATGGTTGGACATCCCAAATGAAAAAAAAATTCTTTCATGATAGTAAAAACTTCCTTTGGGATGATCCATTTCTGTTTAAAATAGGAGTAGATGGATTGATCAGGCGGTGTGTGCCTGAATCCGAGCAAGAAAGGCTCTTGTGGCATTGCCAAGACTCCTATTATGGAGGTCATCATGGTGCCTCCCGCACAGCAGCAAAAAGAATATGTCAAAAGGTGTGATAAATGTCAAAGGAGCAGAGGTCTCTCTACTAAGGCTGGCATGCCTTTGACAAACATTCTAATTGTGGAATTATTTGACGTTTGGGGTATCGACTTTATGGGACCCTTTCCTAAGTCGTTCTCCAACGAATATATACTTGTTGTTGTGGATTATGTCTCCAAATGGGTTGAGGCAATTCCGACCAGAACCAATGATGCACAGGTGGTGCTTAGGTTCATCAAGAAGAATATTTTCTCTAGGTTTGGAGTTCCGAGAGTAATTATTAGTGATGGGGGTTCATATTTTTGCAATAAGATAATGGAAAAAGCCCTACGTCACTATGAGGTGTTACATAAGATATCGACTCCTTACCATCCACAAACTTGTGGACAAGTTGAGCTGTCAAATAGAGAAATCAAAAGAATCTTAGAGAAAGTGGTCGGAAAATCTAGAAAAGATTGGTCGGTAAAATTAGATGATGCACTGTGGGCTTACCGAATAGCTTTCAAAACTCTGATTGGCATGTCCCCGTATCAATTAGTATACGGTAAGGCTTGTCATCTCCCTGTGGAGTTGGAACACAAGGCGTGGTGGGCCACAAAGCTATTAAACATGGACTGTGACCAATCTCAGGAGGAAAGAGTTTTGAAACTCCATGAATTAGAGGAGTTCCGACTCAACGCTTATCAAAGTGCCTCCATCTATAAGGAGAAAACAAAGAAATGGCACGATGAGCGAATTAATAAGAAAGAGTTTCAGAAGGGTGATCAGGTTTTATTATTCAATTCCCGACTGAGACTCTTCCCAGGAAAACTCAGATCCAAGTGGTCGGGGCCTTTTACTGTAAATGAGGTTTTCCCTCATGGTGCAATCGAACTGAAAGACCCGACTACTGATCGGATTTTTAAGGCAAATGGCTAGCGACTCAAACTCTACTTTGGAGGAGAGTTTGATAGGCAGAAAACCTCCCTGTTACTGCAGGCATCTTCTTAGATGCAATAAGGTCAAGCTAGTGACCTTAAAGAAGCGCTCTAGGGAGGCAGCCCTATGTTCCGATTGTTTTGTTTTGAACTTTGAATCGGAATGAATAAAAAGAAAAACTGAAAAAATTTAGTAAATAAAGTTTGTGAAGTTGAAGAAGGAAATCTGAGCTTGATTCTTCTATTTCGCTCAGGCGAAGCACTTGTAGCTTAGGCGAGACACTGTGGGTTGTTGTTTCACACTTAAGCGAAAACTTACTGAGTTTAAGTGAAAATAGTACACTCGGATAACTGTTACTTATTTTTAACCCTTCTTCCCGACTGAACTTCACTCATCATTTTTCAATAAAATTCCAATTCTTGATGCGAATAAAAGGAAGATTTTGAAGGATTTCTGATCGTTGATGTAATGAACGGGTCAGATGGTGAAAGGTGACTTATTTCAGTTGGCTTTTTTTTTATCACTCGGATTCCTCACTCATCACAATCAGTATTGTATCCATTAGTCTCCTATTTATGCGGTCTTTTGGTTTTTCATTCATCCACTCGGCTTTCTCTCTTTCTCTTGGCCGACCTTTATCACTCGGTATTTCTTTCATGCGTCTCTTTTCACAATTCCTTTTTCATTCACTCAATGTCTCATTAGAGTATTCGGTTTCTTCCACTCGGTACTCCGTTCACTCGGATCCTTCCGCAGTCGTTCATTTTTCACTCATCTTTCTTACTCTGTCATTCTGATTTTCGTATTTCACCTCATATTCTTTTCATTCGGTTCTTCGTCCACTTGGTATAACTTATATTCTTCTATTCCACTCAGCCTTCATTCACCCAGTCAATCTTTCACTCGTCTTTCATTTACTCATTTTTCATTTCTCAGATCTCTATCGCTCGGTATCTTTTTCCATACTCACTCAGTCATTATTGTTTCACTCTTTTCACTCATTTACGCAATCTCTTCCTTTACAATCTTCCATTCCTTGTCTCTTATTCATTTACTCGGTATTCCTTCATTTATTCGTGCTTCCATTCGTTTCTTCTACCATCCATTTTTCTATTCACTCGTATTTCACTATAGTGGTTCACTCGTCTCTCATACGCTCTATTTCATGCATCTATTCTTTCACTCGTTCTTATGTCTATTCGTCCTTTATTCGTTTAGGATCTTTTCCATTTAGTGTTTCATTCACTCGGGATTCTGTATTCATTCATGGATTTTTCACTCATTCATTCTTTCAATCATTTATTTACTTATAGTTTTCATTCGCCCATTCTGTCTTATCGTTTGTTCATTTATTCATCTTCCATTCTCTTGTGTCCACTTGGCATCACATTGGTATTATCCCACTCTTACTCGATCTTCTACCTATCCAGTATTTGAGTATATTAAAAGAAAAAATAATAAATAATATATATATATATTATAATAATAAAGTAATAATTAAAGCTGGAACACATTTACGCGTTTCTTGGAAAATGAATTCAACAATATAAAAAAAACCTTTCAGCTTCCAAACCCTAAGTACCTATGCTGAACTTGGGCTGAAGACAAAAGGACATTTTCTGGTTTCTAAGAAAGGTATCATCTTTGCACTTCTTTCACTATTTTCACTTATTTCGTGCACTTGTAAGTTCGTGTTTATTATTTTCTTGTTTCCTTGTCATTGTTTTCCACTGTTCATAAGCCATGCATCTCACAGTTGTGGTTTGCTGTCTTTCTGTTGGATTTCTGTTTTTATTTTTGTTTATTTAGGTTGGTTATCATCATTCTTTTAACATTAATCATGAAAAAAAGATCACAAAGACTTCTACAAAAACCTAGACCAAATTTTGCAGAAGGAAGTATGCGAGAAAACAAATAGATAACGAAAGAGAAGTGCCAACCATCACTATATCTGATTCCTCTGAACATGTACCCAGTCAAAGTCAGGTTCAAAAGGATGTATCTCCTCTGGTTCAAAGGCATATATCCCCTGCAAGTGAGGAAAATGAGTCACCAGAAGTTGAAAGTGTTAAGGTTGTTGAAAACTGTGCTATGAAGTTTAAAGCCACAGAGCCAGAACGTCCCAGGCAATCTGTAGGAGCTTCTTCTTCCTCTTCTTCTGACATTCTTATGGTGTTACAGGAATTACAGGTCATGAAGAAGATGCAACTTGGAATTTATGATCGGGTCTTGAACCACGATCTGATGCTCAGGAAGATTGCCACGAAACTGAGGGTTGAACACACAGCAGAAATGGGAGCCCCACCTGATAGAGATGCGTGGTTAGCTTCCATTGGATTCACGATTCCCTCCCAGCAGGACAAAGATGATGAAGATCAGGATGTTTAAGCAGTTGTTCCACGTTTTTTTTGATGTTTCCTATGTAATTAATTTGACATTATTGTAACTGTTTTCTGAACAGTAAACTTGCTTCTATTTTCATTATGTAATGAATATTTTATTTCCTTGTTAAATTTGTTGTTTTATTCGTTTTTTGTTGTATTGATAAAATCCACGAGTCCCAATCCGTCTACGCGTTTCCCATCCACAACCACTCAGGTAAAAAGGGAAGTATCTTTCCGACTTATTCCTTAATTAATATTCTGACTTATTAATTGCTAAATTATGTTTATTGTTTCTTTCACTCCATCTTAATAATTTAAAAGTTGCTGATTCGTTAAGCTTAGTCAGATAAATTAATTGATCGGTTTTGTTTAACTCATTATATCTGCCCCTAACGATTTTTCATCATTAATTAAAATTGTTTACTCGGCATGCTAGTTAGCAATCTGAATGTATGATCTTACATTAAGTTTGGGGACATGACTGGCTGATTAACTATTATATTTGTAGCTTTTGAGCCTGTTTTATCCTTTTCCGAGTGAGCTTGCATGCTAGTTAGTGAGACAGAATTTGCTTTAGTGCTTGCTAATTGTTGTATGTCAACCAATCGGAAATGATGAAGGCCTTCTTTGTTAATTCAGCCAGGGCCAAAAAGTAACCATCCTAATTTTATTAATCATCTTTTGACCCAATAATTATGTTTGAGCCTGAGACCCTTTTTATTCATTTTAAAAACCTAACGTTACAAGCCTAATTATCCAAGAAAAACCCGACTAGAGTACCCTGGATGTTCCACTGGTGAATTACTCGGTTTTTGCTTGTTGCTAGGGACTAGCAATTTCTATGTTTGGGGATGAAGAGTGTGCCTAACAATAATTAAGGACACACTCCGACCTTAATTATGGATAAATATGTAGAAAAATAAAAGGAAGAAAGGCAAATCCGAGAGAAAAATGAATAAAGTCAGAAAAGAAAAAGAGGTGCAAAGCAAAATAAAAAAAAAATCGATCGGAAAAAGATGGAAAGAAAAGAAAGAAAAGGAAAAGTCTGAAGGACTAAAAGAAAAAGAAGGTGCAAAACAGCATGAGTTATTAAGTAGCATTCAGTCGGAAAAGTTAAGAGAGATGTTAGTAGAGGCAATTAAGTCAAAATTGAGGCAAGGCATCAGTGGATGCATCTTGTAACCTATCTATGACTCGGAAAAACAATAATTGAGCCTGTAGCCCAGCCCCATTATAAGCTTAAAAAAAGCCCTTACTGATCTGATTGTGTTGGCATATGGCATGACGTGTAGAACTGTTGCAAGCCTATGTTTATCTAACAAGTATGCAGGTGCTGAGTGCATTCTATTTACCTTACACACCGAGAGAAAAGTTAAACACCGACCAGTGAGGAAAGCATCAGCAGCTTGTCTTCCAAAGGAGGTGTAAGTTTTTATACTTTTAGAAATTGCAAGAAGAAATCATGATCGGTATTCAATAATTATAGTATGAACTAAGTTAAGGAAAGGTTGAGTGTGTTGATCAAATACTGTTAGTTAATAAGTCTGAATATTTGCTTGAGGACAAGCAAGTTTTAAGTTTGGGGATGTGATAAGTCTTGAAAAGACTTAATTATTTCACCTTTTTATTTAACATTATTCAGTAATTATTGGTTAGTTTATTAGTATTATTTAATAATTTGATAAGAATTCGTATTTTAGTTATGAATTTCAAAAGTACTTCATTTATGTAAGAAAACGATTGAAAATATTAATTAGTTAAGGAATTTTGAAGTGTTTATAAATTCATTAAGCAGCCAGCGTATAAATGCTAGGCAATTAGCTCTTTAATAGTGCAGGAACAGGGCGTACTCGGGAAAAAAAGATAAATCCGAGTGAAAATTACAAAAAGCCAAGCAAGAATTTACAGAGCCGAGTGAGAATTCGTAAATCCAACTGAAGGAAGTTCACAAGACCGACTGGGCGAGACTTCAAAGGGTTGACCGAAAAGAATTAACGAAAAGCTGATTGCAAAGATTTCCAAGATACCGACTCCAAAAGAGAACAAGGAACCGATCGAAAATAAAAGGAAGAACCCGAGCGTCCATTTCAGAAATACTGATTGAAAAGATAATTCGCTTCAGCGATAGTTTAATTTGCTCGGGCGAGGGTCAAAGTTCGCTCAGGCAAAGCAAGCCTACGCTCAAGCGTGACCTCAAAACATCACCTTTCGCCTAAGTTACTCTATCACGCTTGAGTGAGAAAGCCATTCTGCATTACATATTTTCAATTCGCCCAAGCTTCGCCATAACGCTTAAGTGACAAAGCAACACTGCAGTACAATTCCCGAGCTCGCCCAAGTGAGAGTTAATCAGCTCAAGTGAAAACCCAGCAGCTGAAGTGGAAAAAGCAGTAACTTAAACCCTGTTTCTTCCCTCCAACAACACACACCTGGTGCAGTACTGTTTCCGCTTCCATTGCCTTCTTCTCCACTGCTGCAACCTTAGTAACTTAAGTAGTGAACTGTCAATTAGCTGGTGCTGCGCTGTAAATTAGCTAAGGCTGAGCTGGATCCTGTTAAGAGCTGAGCTGTAATTAGTTGGTTACTCTGTAAACTGTGTAACTAGTAGTTTAGTCGTTAACTTAAGTCTTCTAAGTTATTAGTTAAGTTAGTTAAGTTAGGAAAAAACATATATATAGGTAGTACATATTATGTAAGGAGGACACGCATACATAGATACGAAATAACAGAACAGTGAACATGTTAGCCAAGGCCTCAACGCTCAAGAGGGGGGGTGAATTGAGTGTTTCAAATTTTCACGTGGAATCCCCTTGGAAATGGTTAGTAATATACAAATGATGCAATAATGAAGATACAATAACTTTTATGCACATATCACACTATGAAACACTTGATGTGTAATGACAATATAAGACTTAAAGTGTGATAAACAAGCAAGTTATTGGTTTGAACAATTTATCAAACAGTTAGAGTGCACAGATTTATTTAAGAAATGATATGATGTTTCCTATGAAGATTCAACTCATTCAATCTATCAAATAGCTTGTGAGTATAAGATAGATGATATTAATTAAGCAAGTATAACCCAAGAGTTGATAGGAAGCAAAGTTCTAGATATTTGGCAAGTTATAGCAATTTCCAACCTTGAAGAACTTCATCAAATATTGATTCAAGCAAATTGTCAAACACTTGGCATGCAGAGTTAAGTATTCTACTTGAACAACAACTTTGATTCAAACATTCAGCTCATGCATTTCAACAAACAGTTTATATGTGTAGTTGTATAAAGAGTTCAAGGTAGAGAGAAATGCAAACCAAATTTAACGAGTTCCACCAACCCGGTGTACGTCTCGCCTTCAAGCAACCCACTTGAAGGATTCCACTATTGAAGATTTGAGATACAAGCTTTGAGCAATTGCAGCTTCCTAGTGTCCCACACTCAAGAACTCAATCCTCACAAGCAAAGGGCAACCCACCCAATCTCACAATCTCTCAATACCCAAAGGTTGAACCCCAACCTTTGTGACCACTCAACCTAGAGTGAACAACCACTCAACCTAGAGTGAATACCTTGTGTTTGGTGTTGTGTTTACAATCAATACACTCTCTCAATAGAGTAGATACACAAATAAAAGCTCTCACAAATTCTAACTCTCAACAAGAGAGGATATGCAAATTGAAACTCACAATCTAACAACTCTTAAGCAATATGCAAGTTTAGAATCAAGAGTTGCAGAATATACAAGAGAAATCTAGTAAGAAGACCTTAAGAAGAGAAATGTTTGTTGCCTTGTGTTGTGCCTTGGTCTCCCCTCTTGTGTGTCTTTTCTTGCTTGAATCCATGCTCTATTTATAGCCATTTGGGAGCTCTTAGCCGTTGCACAAATGTTTCCAACGGATACCTCAAGTGGGCATAAAGTGGGAGTGAAGAAATGAGCTGGAGTTCCACTTAAAAGCATTTTCCCACGTTCTGACACTGTGGTAATCGATTAGCCTTTGAGCTGTAATCGATTAGCTTTTGAAATCTTCAGTATTATGCAGCAGGTAATCGATTAGCATTTCTACTGTAATCGATTAGCTATGAAACAGAACCATTCTAATCGATTATTCCTTGCCTTGTAATCGATTATGATTGATACCTGATGCTCTTAATTTGTGTCTCGCAGCATGGTAATCGATTAGGACTTCATGTAATCGATTAGGGACAAAACAGAACTTACGTAATCGATTATGCTTGACTTGGTAATCGATTATGGTGAATACCTGATGCTCAGTCTTCAAACTTTCAACTGGTAATCGATTAGCCTTTTATTTGTAATCGATTATGTTCATTCCAGAACCTATGTAATCGATTGTCCTTCTTATTGTAATCGATTGTACCATAAACAGAGTTATGGTAATCGATTATTCCATTGTGGTAATCGATTAGTACATGTACCTGATACAATTCTTCAAGGTTTTTGATATGTTCTTGATATGTATTGACCCATGGCTTATTCCTTTGATCCTCATGCTTGTTTCCTTGATTCTTCTTTAACTTATGAGCTTGTTCTTCATGATTTAGTTCATGTCATCAACCTTGTCTTCCATAGCTCATGTTTCTTTAACTCTTTGTGAGGCATCTTCATCTCTTTATTCTTGGCCATTGTCTTTGTGCTTGAACCTTCTTGTTTCTGAACCTTTTGCCATTCCATCATCATCATGAATACTTTGTCATTCATCAAAACTACTTTGCATACTTACATATGCAACTTCATTCTCCCCCTTTTTGATGATGACAATTAATGTTCCATATGGCTTGTATTCATGTGTTGCAAATTCATCATATTGGCTTCATGGTAATATCCTTTCTTCCTTTAGGAGTCTTTGCCTTAGTCTTCATGTTTGTCATTATCAAAACCTGTTTCAACATTTAAACACATTCTCCCCCTTTTTGATGATGACAACCAATGTTCATCTCGTGGGGTGTTAGTTTCACAGAATAATGACAATCAATGTTTATATGTATTCTCCCCCTATATGATGTAATGAATGCTAGTTAAGAGTTATCCTCCCCCTTAATCTTGTAACTTATGCCAATTGTTTTAAACATATCAAATGATGGAAACATGATATCTCTCCCCTTTTTAGCATAATTGGCATCCTATTCTTTTTACTGATCCTTCCACTAATCTCTCCCCCTTTGGCATCATCAAAAAGATCATTATCTTAGTCATAATCTATGCCATCAACATATAAGCTCATTTATTTGAGTAAGAGAGATTTAGAGCAAGTATTTCATATGGATTTCAAATTAAATCTTTAAAACATGATCAAAGATAAATACCATTTTAGTGCATCTAGAGTCAATAAGCAATCACATAATTTATTCATCAAGTAAGCATATGATTGATTGCTAACTTATTCTAATCATGTAGTGAGTATCATTTTCAAAAACGTCACATGATTCTTTCACATATCATTTCAAGTAAACACATAGTTTTCTCCTATTTTGGCATCATCAAATGCACAAGAATAATTTTCCAAGTGAACATATAGGAGAATAGAGGTAACATTGTAAGTATAAGTGCCATGAGTATAGTCATAAAGAGGTGAAATCAAGGATAATCATTCATATGTATGCTCCCCCTTACTATTGTAATTGATACCACTTGAAAAAAAAATGTACCACTAATTAACATGTAAAATCGATTATACGAATTTGATCAAGTTTGATATCACTTGTAGGTCAATTTAATCAAGTCTGATACCATTTGTTTACTTTTTAAAGCATGTGATCTCTTTTTAATAGATACCATTGTTGAAATAATAGATACTATAATATGAATAAATACCACTCAAAGGTTAGATACCGTTGCATATAACTATCCACTTGTTAATCATTTCATTAATATTGCTTGATGCATTTCTAGGTATCAGAGCAGTAATATAGAAGGATTTTCAACAATGTATGCTTATATCTAGGTATCAGAGTAGGGATGAAGTGATATATGTAGCTTGTGAAATTCGTTATTCATACCACTTGTTAATATGATTTGAATAATTCACGGAGCATGATGGTAGAGTAAGGATTCGATCATACCTTGGTATTTTGCAAGTTTTATACCCTTTTTCACATCCTTGTGTGGCATTTTGTTGTTTCCATGTTATATTCCTTGAATAATTCTTTGTTCGCCCAGTATGGTAGTTTGATTTGCCATTTTGAGTCATCCTACATAACCTTAACAAACTCTTTGCAAAGCATTTTGTTAGTAGCATTGAGTCCACAAGAGTTTGTACCAATTTTGGGTCTTTGATGCAGTATTGTTTTGGAAAGAGAGTTTTCTAAAAAAGATTTGCTCAATTTTTCATACCACTTGATAAAGAGATAACATATCATCAATAGATATCACTTGTTAAAAAGAAATGTTATAAAATTCCCCCTTAATCATGTAATTTAACAAGGATAAATATAGATGTTGATACCACTTTATTGATTAACATAATTCATATGATTCGGAGCATAGTGGTAGAGTGAGCACTAACTTCAAACATAGGCAAATAATCAAGTGTAACAATCTTTCCCTTTCAATGGATACCACTAGTTGATGCAATTTCATTTATGTCTAGATATCAGAGCAAAGATGGAGTGATTAAAACAATTTGTTGGCTTACTCATGCAAGTGTATTATAACATATGCCAATATATTCACTCTTTTCCATATGACTTTTGTATCTCAAATAATCTCTTCTTATCTTATGCCTATGATGTTACATATAGGTCTAGTCAAGCATTCACATATGGCATTTATCAAATATGTAGGAGAAAGCATTTTGCATAGATAATTAGTAACGCATATAGATAAGTCACAAAAGCATCTCATGGTTATCGTGTGTAATGCAAGTCATACTCTCATCTATGTCATACAATTTGTTATCTAGATATTATGCATGATACCACTTGATGGATTTGCTAATTTAAGCTCTTGATATCAATTACTAACATTTAAGCATTCAACACAAGATTTTTAGCAATCATCATTGTTCATAATGTTATTCAAAAATTCTTTTCAATCTCAATGATGCATATTTTTCAAACTTCTTTTCACAGTCAAGATCATGCATCATCAAACATACGACATAGTAAGAATTATAATGTTGATCGAGATAGATACCACTTGCACATACATGGTATATGATCATAGCATGCATTATTACTTATCATATCATGTATTGTTTCTTAACATATCATCATGTTCATGCCTATGATATTACAATCATGAAGTTAAAATCTAGGCAATCACTTGTTGTAACATACATGCTTTCTCTTAGGAATATAATTGCATAGATTGTCAAAGCATACATACACTTGTACATGCAATATATGTATTTATTATCAAGGCATAGTGATAAGCACATAATCAAGATTATGTCCTCATGATCTCTTCCTCTTACTAATTCAATTCATATCATTTTTAAAGGAAGATGTTTGTTATTTAGATACTACTAGTTAAACAACACATAAATGATACATCATCAAGAATTCATATTCAATCAAAAATTCATGCATCATTAAGAATCAATAATAACCAAGAATTCATGATATATCACCAAGAGTTCATGTATCATCAAGGGTTTAAACATTATCAAAGATTCATACGTGTTTGTGCATAATCATCTTTAATCTCAAGATTTTCATGTACCATGTTATTCAAACAATCATTCATCAAACTCATCATCAATTATTACTGATCATCAATTACTATATACATATACATCATTGATTCTAAGGATTTCATAAGTTTAAGGGGTCCTAAGATTATTTGTTCATCCATCTTAAGATGTCATATCATTCATGCTCAATCATATATAAAATCAAGATTCATGAAGAATGAGTGTTAACATTGATTATATGATAATTACTTGCACCTTTTGTTGTACCACCTTTAGTGTTGTCCATTGGATTTTGTCGGTGCAATCCATCTTGTGAGTCATATTGAAGCTTCTTGTCCATTTCCTTGTTTTGAATGGTTCCCTTTTAGATGTATGATGAGTCATCATAATCTTGGCTTGCTCTATTCTTCTTCTTTGTCTTTTGGAGTGGAGATTGAAATACTTGATATCTCCTTAGGCCATGAGTTTTGGTCATCCATCAATGAGAAGTTGTTGTTTTGAAGTTTGCCTACAAGATTTCAAAATTTTGAGGTACCCTTTGAGATTTGGGTCCTTCCTTGTTAGTTTGGGATTTCAAGATTGTTTTGGAATCCATACTTTTCTTGTACGCTTTTGACGGGATTTCTTTATAAAACAATTGGATGATATATGACCAAATATTCCACAATAAAAACATGTTGCATCCAAAGAATAAGTCATGGTAGAATTGTAATGGTTCCTATCATGTTCTATGTTCTTCCTTTTAAAACAATTAGGCATAGAATTTCCCTTTCTTTCATGGTTTGTGCATCTTAAGGAGGATTTGGATTTTTCTTTGTAGGATGCAAAATAGTTCTTGTAATGACCTATTTTTCTTCTATCAAGTGTATGCCTTTGATTTTTAATAGGTGCACTTAGATTCTTTTGACTATTTGTAAGCTTGCTAAGTGCTTCTTTTAGTTCTTTATTCTCTTTTTCAAGAAGCATACATTTATCAATAAGCATACAATCATTATTTCTATTACAAGTACTAGGAGATACATTTGAAGCTACTAATTCATCATTTTGAACTCTAAGATATTCTTTTTCTATGTGAACATCATGCAATTCTTTTTCAAGAGTCAAAATGGTTTGTTTAGAGCATGCATATTTCTTTGATAACAAGACAAATTTTTCATGCAATTCTTCAAAAGCTTCTAGCAATTCATCTTTATCAAATTCACTTTCATCATCACTAGATTCGTTTAGAGAACTTACCTCATCATCTTCGGAGTGCTTTGTTATAAGGCAAAGGTTGGTAAATTCCACTTTCGATTCCATGGTCTCTTCTTCCGAATCTACTTTGAATTCTTCATGTTTGCTAGAAAGAGTACTAATTCTTGCATCTTGATCATCATTAGTATTTCCATATATTGTTTCAAGAGTTTCCCATATTTCTTTAGCATTGTTACAAGCAATAACTCTAGAAACATCATTAGATTCTAATGCTAATGTGATAAGAATTTTAGCTCTAAGATTAAATTGTACCTTCCTTTCTTCTTCCATAGTCCACAAGTTCATGGGCTTCATACATTCTATATTATTGACAATATGCATAGGAATGAAAGGACCAAATTGAATAGCATTCCATACCTTGAGGTCATAGGATTGGATAAAGATTTTTATCCTTTCTTTCCAAATAGCATAGTCTTTGCCATTGAAGATTAGAGGTCTACTTATTGTGCCATTTTGTGGAAATGCATCATAAGAGGTAGAGGCCATCTTGATCTCCTGTAGCTGTTAAGCCTTGTGGCAAGAGTCAAGCTCTGATACCACTTGTTAGCCAAGGCCTCAACGCTCAAGAGGGGGGGTGAATTGAGTGTTTCAAATTTTCACGCGGAATCCCCTTGGAAATGGTTAGTAATATACAAATGATGCAATAATGAAGATACAATAACTTTTATGCACATATCACACTATGAAACACTTGATGTGTAATGACAATATAAGACTTAAAGTGTGATAAACAAGCAAGTTATTGGTTTGAACAATTTATCAAACAGTTAGAGTGCACAGATTTATTTAAGAAATGATATGATGTTTCCTATGAAGATTCAACTCATTCAATCTATCAAATAGCTTGTGAGTATAAGATAGATGATATTAATTAAGCAAGTATAACCCAAGAGTTGATAGGAAGCAAAGTTCTAGATATTTGGCAAGTTATAGCAATTTCCAACCTTGAAGAACTTCATCAAATATTGATTCAAGCAAATTGTCAAACACTTGGCATGCAGAGTTAAGTATTCTACTTGAACAACAACTTTGATTCAAACATTCAGCTCATGCATTTCAACAAACAGTTTATATGTGTAGTTGTATAAAGAGTTCAAGGTAGAGAGAAATGCAAACCAAATTTAACGAGTTCCACCAACCCGGTGTACGTCTCGCCTTCAAGCAACCCACTTGAAGGATTCCACTATTGAAGATTTGAGATACAAGCTTTGAGCAATTGCAGCTTCCTAGTGTCCCACACTCAAGAACTCAATCCTCACAAGCAAAGGGCAACCCACCCAATCTCACAATCTCTCAATACCCAAAGGTTGAACCCCAACCTTTGTGACCACTCAACCTAGAGTGAACAACCACTCAACCTAGAGTGAATACCTTGTGTTTGGTGTTGTGTTTACAATCAATACACTCTCTCAATAGAGTAGATACACAAATAAAAGCTCTCACAAATTCTAACTCTCAACAAGAGAGGATATGCAAATTGAAACTCACAATCTAACAACTCTTAAGCAATATGCAAGTTTAGAATCAAGAGTTGCAGAATATACAAGAGAAATCTAGTAAGAAGACCTTAAGAAGAGAAATGTTTGTTGCCTTGTGTTGTGCCTTGGTCTCCCCTCTTGTGTGTCTTTTCTTGCTTGAATCCATGCTCTATTTATAGCCATTTGGGAGCTCTTAGCCGTTGCATAAATGTTTCCAACGGATACCTCAAGTGGGCATAAAGTGGGAGTGAAGAAATGAGCTGGAGTTCCACTTAAAAGCATTTTCCCACGTTCTGACACTGTGGTAATCGATTAGCCTTTGAGCTGTAATCGATTAGCTTTTGAAATCTTCAGTATTATGCAGCAGGTAATCGATTAGCATTTCTACTGTAATCGATTAGCTATGAAACAGAACCATTCTAATCGATTATTCCTTGCCTTGTAATCGATTATGATTGATACCTGATGCTCTTAATTTGTGTCTCGCAGCATGGTAATCGATTAGGACTTCATGTAATCGATTAGGGACAAAACAGAACTTACGTAATCGATTATGCTTGACTTGGTAATCGATTATGGTGAATACCTGATGCTCAGTCTTCAAACTTTCAACTGGTAATCGATTAGCCTTTTATTTGTAATCGATTATGTTCATTCCAGAACCTATGTAATCGATTGTCCTTCTTATTGTAATCGATTGTACCATAAACAGAGTTGTGGTAATCGATTATTCCATTGTGGTAATCGATTAGTACATGTACCTGATACAATTCTTCAAGGTTTTTGATATGTTCTTGATATGTATTGACCCATGGCTTATTCCTTTGATCCTCATGCTTGTTTCCTTGATTCTTCTTTAACTTATGAGCTTGTTCTTCATGATTTAGTTCATGTCATCAACCTTGTCTTCCATAGCTCATGTTTCTTTAACTCTTTGTGAGGCATCTTCATCTCTTTATTCTTGGCCATTGTCTTTGTGCTTGAACCTTCTTGTTTCTGAACCTTTTGCCATTCCATCATCATCATGAATACTTTGTCATTCATCAAAACTACTTTGCATACTTACATATGCAACTTCAAAACATTCATTACACACTTTGAACATCTCACTACATATTTTTCTCTCTCTAATCCTCTCCTCCATGACGTTCCACAATCCTTCGATGGAACCAAAGTCAATGGGGTACTAAATCCCTAAGGTTGGGATTGCGAAGGTTAGCAATGGAGTCTTGAAGCTGTAAGCAAGTAGATCGGCTTCTAGATCCTGAGGCGAACAAGCTGAGGAGTGGAGCAGAACTGCTGGATTGACAAATCCAGAATCGATGAAGAACTTCACCAGTGAGGAATCATGGCTGAAGCTTAGGTAACTTCCAGCTTTCTAACTAGTTCAGGCCTAATCAATTTAGGTGAATAGTTAGAGTTCAACCTCCAATTTCACATTAGATTCTTAGGTTAATCGAGCACTTAAGGAATTAAGGTTCATTGCTTAAGAATTAGTATTTTTCACCTAAGGAATTAGGGAATAACCACAAGCGGATTGTCCTCTAGATTGTGAAGTCTGATTATACTTATTTGTATGTTTCTTGAGGAAATTGTGAGCTGAAGCAATCCTGACCTGTTTTCTTTTAATCACTTTTCACATTCATCTTAACTCTGTTTTTGAAAATACGAAAAACAACTAGAAAACATTGAAATCATAAAAACTGAATGAACTACTTGTATTTCGTGTTGGTTCAGCTTATACTAGTCCTAGATTGAGGTACTTACCACAATCCCTGTGGGACGATCAAATACACTACAATTTTAATGACTGGTGCGCTTGCCAAAGTGTAAATCCGAGAGTCATATTTTGTTTTACTAAGATTTTCATATCAAATTAATGACTCGGGATTTTAGCATCAACCCTCGCCTCATTCGGGAAGTCTTCATTTAAAAATTGATTCAATCGACACTTCAAAAATGTTTTACTCGGCTATATCCCTGGCTGACAAGTCAGAACCATTTCTCTCTTTGACTTAAGATTGATTCAATCGTGAAGTAAGTTTCACTCTGAAACACATCACTGGGATTGAATTACTTAGAGAAATCTCGGTCAGATACATTGCTTGGTAATAATTCAATCGGACACATCCATCAAGCTTGCCTTTCACTCAGAATTGTTTTAATTGTGCATCAACCCACTCGGATGTACAATCGGGAATCGTCCTTGTTTTTCAATCAGAATGGTTTCACTCGTCAACCAACAGTTCGGATGCACTCACTCGGGAGCCGGCCTTACTTCCCACTCAGAATTTGGAACTCAGCTTCAACAATTCTCTGGGTGTATTCACTCGGGAGTAATTCAATAGGGAGCCGGCTTTCTTTTCAATCAGAATTTGGATTTTAAGAATCTGACCACTCGGATATATTCACTCGGAGCCGCCCTTCTTTTTAATCAGAATTTGGATTCTGACCACTGGATATATTCACTCGGAGGTCGCCTTCTTTCCAATCAGAATGGTTTGTGTATGGACAATCAACCCACTCAGATGTGTTCATTCAGGAGTCAGACCCAGAATGGTTTTTCAATCGGTAATCAACCCACTCGGATATGTTTATTCAGGAGTCGGACTCAGAATGGTTTCAATCGTTAATCAAATCAGTCGGATGTGTTCATTTAGGAGTCAGACTTAAAATGGTTTTAATCATTAATCAAATCATTCAGATGTGTTCATTCAGGAGTCGGACTCAGAATGATACTTGAGAGAATCTGGGCCGAAAGAGGCTCATTACCGTTTGAACCTTTCCTTGCTTGAAAGGACATTTTCTCTGAAATATACCACTCGAAAAAGACCCATTCTTTGCTCGAGAATGCCATCTACACCACTCGGAAACCTCTTATTCAAGAAGTGTTCATTCAGGGGCTTCCTCTGCTCAGACAATAGTCTTTGGGACGGTGTTTGTCCACAGTCAGTCCCCTTTTTCACTCAGAGTGGCTGCAACCGAGAATCTTCCACTCGGATTTATCTCCAGCCGGGAAGTATTCATTCAAGGTCAGCTATATTTCATTTGGAGTGGCTTCCCTCGGGAATCTTCCACTCGGATCTCCAACCGGGAGACAATCCACTCGGCAACGTCTCACTCGGAGACACTCTACTCGATAATGATCATTCCGAGTCATACTACTCAGAAATGACCATCCAGAGCCTTTTCCTCGTTCAGAAATAACTCCCTCAGAGGCAGCCAAATTGGACACGTGTCAGTCAGAATCAACTCACTCGGATATTTCACTCAGAAACATCTTACTCGGATATTTCACTCGTGAACAGCCATCTTTCACTCAGAAATAGCTATTTTTCACTCGGAAATAGCATTTTTCACTCAGAAATCTTAAAGCCAGAAGGATTAGTCAGAATTGAAGCTCAGTCATCTCTCGCACATCCCTACTCTTGGTGAAACCTGACCAGACCGAGATAGGTGTTCATAGATGCCCCTCTTTACTTCTTTTTCATGAGAAAAGCATGAAGTTTCTTCTTGCTTTTGAAATGGAAAGGGAGTAAAGACGTGAACACCATTGTCGAAGTTAATGCCGATTTTAATAACCAAGAGAGTCAGTATTGTTCCATTGAAGAAAACCAACAGCGGTACCAATTTCTCTGACTTGATGAATGAAGCAAGGCATATACTTTGATGGCTTTGGCGATCCGATAAGGGTGGAAACCTAGGAATTAACACTTGAAGCTCATGCTTTCTCTCTTTTTTCTCTGTTCTTCTTTCTCTCTCTTTTTTTTATTTTGTTTTGTTTTTTTTGTTGTTTTTTTTTTTTTGTTTTTTGTTTTTTTTGTTCTAAATCTAGAAAAAGTAAAGGGTGCCTTCATAGGCGGCTGGAAAGGAAAGGGTGCCTTCATAGGTGACTGGAAAGGTAAAGGGTGCCTTCATAGGTGACTAGAAAGTAAAGGGTGCCTTCATAGGCGACTGGAAAGTAAAGGGTGCCTTTATAGGCGACTGGAAATGAAAGGGTGCCTTCATAGGCGACTGAAAAGGAAAGGGTGCCTTTGTAGGCGATTGGAAAGTAAAGGGTGCCTTCATAGGTGACTAGAAAAGGTAGAGTGTGGGGTTGATCCTCGGTTGATAGGAAATGTAAAGATGGGGGAGCTAACAGGATGTCTCGTCCGAATTAACTCACTTGACCTAAAGGCTCGGGGTGATGCCCCAGTTTGACATGACTGAAGGTTCTTGGGGAATTGCCCCTTGACTGAAAGAGAGTAAACCTGGGGTGCTTCCCCAATTTGACATGACTGAAGGTTCTTGGGGAACTGCCTCTTGACTGAAAGAGAGTAAACCTAGGGTGCTGCCCTAATTTGACATGACTGAAAGTTTTTAGGGAGTTGCTCCTTGAATGAAAGAGAATAGATCTGGGGTGATGCCATGATTTGAAGAAACCTCGGGGAATTTCCCCTTGACTGCCAGAGAATAATCCTAGGGTGGTGCCCCAGTTTGACATGATTTGAAGGAATCTTGGGGAACTGCCCCTTGACTGGAATAAAAGAAATCTGGGGAGATGCCCCAGTTTGAGTTGTTTAGGAAGTGTAATTCTACTGGGGAAGGGTTTGGTGATTCAGGCTACTGTCTCTTTGGGTGAAAGAGAATGATAATGTTGGTCTGAGATATTTGGGAATGAAGAGTTCACTGAAAGAGAATCAAGTTTGTATAATATGAACTCAATGGAATGGATGTGCCAAGTTTAAACACAGAGGTTGTAATACAGTATAGATATCGTTCCACTGAGGAGGTGTAGGAATGAAAATCTTAGTCTTGAATTGATTTGGCAGAATGGTTTGGTTTTTGTTTTGTTATAAATGATGTTGATCAAGAAGACAGTAAATAACAGAGAGTAAAAGTTGCAAAAGATAACAGTGAATGGTTTTGGAGAAATCAGTTTTGTGAAACAGGGATTGGCTTCATCACATCTTCACCTCTGTAAGCTGCATAAGTTTTCATTTAAGTAAATTGAAACGATAAATTCTACGTCACAATCAAAGTCATTTGTATCGATCCCTCGACTACAAAATTCATAAGAATGACTTCAAACCGCTGATCCCTCAGTCACTTTGAAATCATCCCAGCATTATCGATTGATTGTTTTGACGTTTATTGCGTTAGACGTCATCCCTGGCTACCTACTCACAATAAGTATTTGCTTCAGGTTCTGCTTTCAAAAGTCACTTCCCAGCATACTTGAGAAAACTCAGAACAAGGAAATAGTGATCAAGTATTTTCAGGCATTAAACGCAGAAAGAAATACAACAACTTATCAAATCTCATTACCAAATAAAAACTTACAGCAGCATTACTTTAGTGTTGAATGGATTACAGCCAATCCCATAAGGGAGATTCAGCTACTCATGCCTTGCATTTTCACTATCAACAGAGTGAATACAGAAAATAATGGAAAGTATGAATGAAATACAGAGGATGAATCTGATGCTGGTTATGTTATTTGCAGCTTGATTTATAGGAGTCAAGGTTCAGCTTCCCTTTTCTACTTGCGTAGAACCCATGCAGCATCTTTCAGAGACTTGCAGAGACACAAGAAGTTGGGTGAGTTGGCATCGCATCATTGGTGAATATTAAATTGGAAAATCCCATACTGCAAGAGTCACGCTTGAGCTTGATGGTCTTACGCTCAAGCGTGAAGGGTTCTGATGCTTTTTGATGGTCTCACGCTCAAGCTGAAGTAACCACGCTCAAGCGTGGCCTTTCTTATGGTGCAGAACACTTATCCCTTCTCATCTTGCGCTCAAGCGTGGCCTTATTATCCATCCCTCATGCTCAGGCGTGTGAAGCTTACGCTTAAGCGTCCTCCATGTGCCTCGTCACGCTCAAGCTCCATTTAGTCACGCTCAAGCGTGCTTCATGTGCAGGGTCACGCTCATACTCACGCTTGGTCTTCGCTTGGGCGCTCTCGAGCTCACGCTCAAGCGTCTCATCCCCACGCTTGAGCGTGAGAGAGGTCCTGATGCCTCTTTGTCTTCTTTAAGTCATGCTTGCCATGCTTAATCCTCGCTTAAGCGTCTAATATTCACGCTTAAGCGTGAGAGGTGCTTTTGTTCTCCAACTTTCATGCTCAAGCTTGCTTACTTTGTCTTTCCTGCAACTTTCCAAGGGTTTTAACAAAACATTTCTTTTTATACAATGCTTAAAAGATTCATGCTCACTTCCTTCAATAATTCATCAATTTAGCTCAAGTCTTTACAAAATTAGTTCAAATGAGTCATGAAATCAATGCTTAATCAACACTTATCAGAGAACGAACCTGGGGTGATGCCCCAGTTTGAACTATCTACCTCTGAACCTTGGGGGACTGCCCCTTGAGCGAGAAGAAGTGATCCTGGGGTAATACCCAGTTTGATTTGTTTGGGAGGCGTAGTTCTACCAGGGAAGGATTAATGGTTCGGGGCACTGCCCTTTGATTGGGAAAGGAAAATCCGGGGTCCACCTGGTATGTGTGGATTCACTGAGAGAAGTGTGTTGGGGCCCCTTGGGGTGAGTTCTTCTAAGCCTGATTAGAAAAGTGTTCTTATTAGGGGGAGAAGATGATCTGAATTGTAGGCTCACTGGGGAGAGAGTTTGGTGATTCTGTTGGGAGAGAATTTTGCTGGAAACCATCCTTGGGCTTGGGAAGGGACACGCTTGACTGT
Organism: Clitoria ternatea; assembly: GCA_037962975.1. Taxonomy (NCBI): domain Eukaryota; kingdom Viridiplantae; phylum Streptophyta; class Magnoliopsida; order Fabales; family Fabaceae; genus Clitoria; species Clitoria ternatea. Next base: position 27,466,276 of record CM075672.1, on the reverse strand, counting down.
CAGAATGTATCAGGTAGATTCCTTGGAAGGGAGTTTAAAAAAGTGTCAGCTTTGGCAGTTGAGAAGAAGACTTCAAGAAGTGCCAACTTTGGCGATTTAGGGAAGGAGTTCTGAGAAGTGCCAATATTGGAGGTTGAAGAAGAGATTTTGAACAGTGCCAACTTTGGCAACTTGAGGAAGGGACTTTGAGAAGTGCCAACTTTGGCATTTTGAGGAAAGGATTCTGAGGAGTGCCAACTTCGGCAGTTTGAGGAAGGGACTTGAAAGATTCTAGTTTTGGCAATCGCGGTTCCATTGAGGAAAAGGACTGGATTAAGGTGTCAACACTTGACATGACTGTCTGTTATAATAACCTGCAGAAAAAAAGGTAAGTAGTGCAAAGATAAATTCAAAAACTGGGTAGGTCCTGTGAAACCGCGACCTATAAGATAACTCATGGACAGAGGAGAATGAAAGAGGCGATCATAGCTTTGAAGCGCGTTCCTGGCTGAGTCTTCATGATGATTGCCTAAGACGAGGTCGAGTAGTGGGAGCGTCTTGTTCCTCACGACTTTAAATGTTCACCATTCTTTCATTTATTTTTATAAAACCACAATGTTTTATCAGATCAATGCAATTCATAACACGTATCGAATCAAAGGATAAATTTTATTCATGTATGTCAAATGGACAATGGGGAAAATAGATGGGATGAAATGAAGTCACGTAGGACAGGTCAAGGCCAGGGGAAACAGGGAAGGTTCAAGGATCCTCTAGTGAATTCCTGAGACTAGTGAGAACCTTAATCCCACGTCACAACCTCAAGTATATCGTTCAACTCTGCTTTTGAGAGGTTAGTTTGACCATGGTCTACATGCCCCAGTTTGCACGTTTTGTATTGGAAACTTTAGTTACTCTGCCGAAATCTTGACCCTAATTTTTACCTGAGCTGCCTTTTCAGGTTTTTGACTCACCGGGTTGCTCTAACTTTTGCCTAGGCCGTCTTTTTAGGTTTTTGGTCCAACGAGCTTTTCCCTTTCTTTATAATGTGTTTTTCCTTTCTTGTTTATTTTTGGCTGCATCCTTTACAGTAAAAGGTTGAAACTGATCACACTCCAGTTGAGTCTGCTTAACCTTTTCCAAATTTAGTTTTGATCTTTTGGGGAGCTGATGTCACTTCAAATAGGAGACTCTATTCCTATGCCATGTACACAAGGAAATATTGGTGAGTCTTTTGACATCGATGAGAGGGAATTACTTTGAGTCATCATTTTAGCCTTTATTTTCCTTTTCTCTTTTTTTCTTCTGGATTTTTTCTTTTTCATTTTCCATTTTTATTTCTTTTTGTTTACCCTCTTTTTGTTTTTTTTGAATCCCTTTAATGACGCAATGACTCAATCTGACAGACTATTTCTGGGCTACATAGGCATGAGGAATGGCGCACTCTTTAAGGTTGAGGTGTTGATGATGACATTCATTCCCCTTATATAAAAAATGACAGCTTGCTCGATGATCTGGATGTAACCAGCTTGCCCTACTTGGCACGTGTATTGGACTCCAAGCTTGATTCTATTTTTTTAATTTTTTAATTTTTTTTTGTTTTTTTGTTTTTTTGTTTTTTATTTTTTTGTTTTTGTTTTTGTTTTTTTCGGTAAAGTCTCCCTCAATTGTGTCTGTATTTATAGGCATCAGTAATTTTCCCTTATCTATGTTGGTGACTGTTGAAGTTTCCTTAAACGATTGGTCTGCCTCTGTCCAATTTGGGACTTGGCCATGTTGTCATTTACATAGATTCCTACCACGTCCTGAAACAAAGTTACTAATGCCTTCTGATAGATTGCTCCTATGTTTTAAACTAAAGGACATTAATAACTTAAACGATTCCTTCAGTTGTTCTTGACTCAGGGGTATACCCATCTTGATCTTTTTTCCTCTCCATTTGACAATCTTAACCGCCTTTTAAAAGGGATAAACCTCTTTAACTTCTTGTTCTAACAATCTTATTAACTCAGGTGGTGACTCACAAGCTTCCCCACCTTCTTTGTCAGTGAGATTGGCCGGGTAGTTGAGGTCGTGAAACAGGATTATGATTTCATTAGTCTCAAGAGGATCATTTTTGGATCTGCAATTTAACGTATTATGGCAAAAAATAAAAAAAAGGGATAAAGAGGAACAAGCAAGTAAAGAAGATGAATCAAAGCAAGATAAAGGGATAAGAAAAATTTTTTTGAATTTCGATACGCATTTATTGATTGATTGGTAAAACAAGTTTTTTTTCGCCCTTATTACATGAAAAGTCCCAAAGCCTTAGGCATAGCAGAGGGATAAACAAGACATTAAGGCAATGACAAATTACTTTGGTGAATCATTTAAAAACGTAGGGAGTTCGACTGACTCCTAGTTACGGAGCTCTTGGCCCGGCGGGCAAGCGACCACCAAATCAGCATTATCATCAAAACCATTTTCAATATCGGCCACCACGGTATTAACTCCTGAACCTCCATGATTGGGCAGGGGATTTGTGGTCATGTTAGGGCTTCCTTCCCAAAAATTAATCCAGTCAACTTTGATCAAATCCCTCACTTTATATTTCAAGGCCATGCAATTTTTCGTGGAATGCGCTGTTGCCCCAGCGTGATAATCACAATGAGCGTTTGGGTCATACCCCCTTGGGTAAGGAGGTTGCAACGGCCTCATGGGGCATGGAGCTACCAGGCCCTTTTGAATAAGAATTGGAAAATGTTCGGTATATGTTATGGGAATTGGATCGAACTGTACAGGTGTGCACTCATTGTTGGGGTTCCTTGTATTTTGATTATGATTGGGTGGTCGAATCACTTGTTGAGGATGATGGTATGTCATAGGTTGCGGCATTTGCGCTCTTACCATGGGCGGACAAAAGTGGGGAGTATAATCTGTCGGGCCCTGAGTGGCAGCGGCCACATAAGGATTGGGAGTTTGAATCATGGTAGGGACGAATGGCCTCGGTGGAGCCGTCTTTTGATTAGAAGAGATGGAATTAGTTTCTCTATCCCTTCTCCCAGGCGTCGGCTTTCTTGTCGTGCTTGCCCCAGATGGGCCCTGAGTGATCTTTCCTGTTGGTATTCCGCTTTCCACCCTTTCCCCAATAGTCACGATGTCGGAGAAGTTGGATGAAACACTACCAATCATCTTGCCATAGAAAGGTGATGGGAGTGTGTCGATAAACATCGCGACTATCTCTTTTTCCGACAATGGGGGGACCATTTGCGCAGCTGTCCCTCTCTAGCATTGGGCATACTCTTTAAATGTTTCACTGTCCCTTTTCAACATATTCTATAACTGAACCCTGTTGGGTGCCATATCCATGTTATACTTATATTGTCTAAGGAAGGCATCTGCCAGGTCCTTCCAACAACGAATATGGTTTCGCTCAAGGTGAGCATACCATGTAAGAGCGGCCCCTGCCAGATTATCTTAGAAGCAGTGGATCAACAATTGGTCGTTAGAAGAGTAGGATGCCATCTTTCGACAGTACATCGTGAGATGGTTCTTTGGACAAGTCATTCCCCGATACTTGTCAAAGTCTGGCATCTTGAATTTGGGCGGGAGGACAACATCTATGACTAGGCATAGCTCAGAGGCATCTATCAGTCCAAAACCTCCAGCGCCTTCCATCATTCTCAAACGCTCTTCTAAGATTTCTATCTTTTCCTTTTGGGGAACTGGGACCGTGTTATGACTGGCTACCGGGTTCATCATGCGGGTTGTATCTTGGAGATTGATCATATAGGGGGTTGCATATCCGTATGGACAGCCGAGTGGCTGGTTGAACAGAGGCAACGCATGGGACTGGTTCATTAGGCCTGTATTTGGTGAGGGACCTTGGGGTTGGGCTATAGTTTGTACGGCATAAGTTGGCTGGGTCATCTGGGCTTGTGTGTTTTGGGTTTGGTAGGTTTGTGGGTCATGGGTTTGCGTGTTTTGGGTTTGGTAAGTTTGTGGGTCATGGGCTTGCATGTTTTGGGTTTGGTGGAGTGGTGGCATATTTGGCTGGGTGGGGTATGAAGCGTGAGGATTCATCGCTTGCTGGTCGTGGGCGTCTTGTTGGTTAACGAGCGGGGGATAATATCCCGGTGGTAGGCCATAAAGTGGAAAAGGTACTGGGTTGCCGTCAGGACTGACAAATGTATGTTGTTGTGCATAGGACTGGCCGTAAGGTAGCTGGGTCTCAATGGCAGGGTTAGGTCTTCCGACATGAATAGTGAGAGGGGGTGTCATTGTGTTAGGGAGTTGGGTTCTTACTAGGTCAAAACCAAGGGGGTGGCGCGGTGGCAGGCTGCTGTTGGGCATCCTCAACACCTGCAGAGGAGCCTTCTTCTGTGAGTTTCTTTTCTAAAAGTTTAGTTAACTCCTCCACTCGCTCTTTCAGCTGATCAAACTCAGTTCTAAAGTCTCCGTCCACAGCTTCTGCCTCAGCCATGAATTTCTTTTAGAGCCGGGTCTGGTAAGGATTCCTACCCGTGACGTCTGTGTCTCCCTTTTTTTAAAAAAAAATGAAAAACGTTAGGTGGACATAAAAAGAAGGAGAATGTCATGGGAAGCAATCAAGCTCAAACATTTTCTTTGGGCAACTACAGCCCTCATCCTATAAGTTCAATCCCATGTTAATTTATATGTCTACTCAAAGGGTATTCATTAAGCTCTGAATAGCTTCCGACAACAATAGAGAGAAAGAGCTATCAGGAATTGACGTGTTTCACAAATCGATGCTCCCCTAGTAACTTTCTTGAAAACATTTTTGTATTTAGGGGTTACAATTTGACAAAACTTGCGCCAAATCAAAGGTCATGTGAGCTACGGATTTTCTGATCATCGTCAATACAAAAAGAATTAATTTTTTGTATTTTTTTTGTTTTTTTATTCGAAAGGTCCGTAACTCAAGGCCCAAAGACTTAAACAAATATGCATAAAAGGAAAGGACTATTTGCCTGTTAAAGGATCATTAGTTAAAAGTATGTCATTTTCGGAAAAAGTAATCCACTAAACGGGTAAGTGGTCCCCTAATTTGGATCAGAAGGGAAAGTGAGAATAAGAAAATGTATAAGTAAAGTTTTCCCCTTTGTGCCTTAAGGTGGGTTTTTCTGAAGGTCTCCTAATGGTTCTAAGGTTTGTCTAATAGTGATATCTCGCATCAGGTGGCTTGTTCTAAAACTTCTAAAGGTCACTAGAGCCAAGATCCTACTCATGATATTGACCGCAACAGTAGGAAGTCTACTAGGTGTGGGCACCATGAATAAGTCAAACTCTAGCTGAGATTCTCACGGTAACCAGACAGGAAGTACATCCCAAATGGCTCCGCTATCAACCTCCCCTAATCTTAAGTTTTATTTAGGCCCGGGTATAGGGTCCCACTCAAAAGTGTGTGTAAATTGTGAGTGTAGTGTATGAAAGAGGCATTTAATACCTGTACCTTACTCATCCTGCACATAGAACAAACACAGAGCAACAAATAAAGTTGTCTACCCTAGGGTTCAACAATCACACAAACATTTACAGAACATAAATGATAGAATACAAATAAAACAGAAACCATATACAAATATTGACAGAAAATAAAATAAAAAAAGAAGTTAAATAATTATTATGCTAATTAAAACATGCGCTATCAAATTGACTGGCTTGACTCTCTAAGTCCCCAGCGGAGTCACCATCTATCGCGACCGGGATCGTAGTGGCACGGCTAACCCTCAAAAATATTAACACGCGGTTTCAAAATCCTTTCGAAAAGAAAACAGGGAGTCGCCACCAATATTTTTTAAGGATAAAATACCGAAAAAACCTTTGTTAAAGCACTGGTTATAAAAATCAAATTCCGTGTTCGGGAGTCTAATTACATGTGAGGAAGGTATTAGCACCTCACAACTGTCCGTTATGAAAATGGTTACCTCAATATGATAGCGCGCATTATAATTAACCTAGAAATTATTTTAACTTCTTCATGAAAAGAAAGCATACGAAATGACAAAATATACAAAGATAAACACGGAATTTTTACATGAGATTAACAGGACGTCTCGTCCAAATTAACCTCGCTTCACCTTTTTTTTAAAAATAATAATAATAATAATAATAATAATAATAATAATAATAATTACAATTTTTAGGCTAGTTCAAACAGAATGTGTGAAGCACTCATTTTTTTGTTAATATTTATTATGAATCTTGGTGAGGGGTTAACTCAATCAACAGAAATTAATTAATAATTGAAAAGGAAACAAAGTCATCGAACAACAATTAATTTGACAGAAAATAAACAAATACAAGTAAAAAAAATGAGCAGCAGAGTGGAACCGGTGTGGTGAGAGAGCTGGACGGTGTTGCGGGCTTGAAGGGAGCTGAAGGTACGGTGGGGATTTTAAGAACAGGACAGTGTGGTATGAATCTGAGGAGCTGGGCGGTGTGGTGTGTAACATCCTGAATTTTAAAATGAGAGAATTAATTACCGAAATAAATATTAGAAATTGGTATATGGAGTATTTAATGTCCCAAACTATTGAGAATAATTAAATTGATAATTTTGGGAATTTTTGGTAAATTTTAGAGACCGGTTAAGCTGAAATTAAACCCGGTTGAAATATGGGTGTCGGACCAAGTATCTCAGAATGAGACAATATTGGTCAGGGCTGAAGAGAATATTATTGGGAATCCGAATATGTATTCAGAATAATTTTCAGATGATGTATTGAGCCCGAACGGAGAACCTGTTGGTTATAAAACGATGAAGTTTTAAGGAGTTGGATTAAAAATAAATTGGAAATTCTATTTTTCCCTTGCTTATTCATGTGAGTTTGCTGATGGAATTAGGCACTTACACTTCTTCTTCTTCTCTTCACCATTTTCTTCATTTTTCTTCCTCTTCTTCTTCCAAACCCTATCAATTTAATTTCATCTTCCACATCTCCTCCTCATTTTCGTTTGAAGTGGAGCTTGTAGGAGGTTGTGGAGCTGCTGTTTTTCCTTCTCCTCTTCCTCATTTTCGCAGCTTTCTCTCCCTCTAGTGAACCCATTTCCGTTTTTTGGGTTTTGAGGTAAGCATTCCCATATTTTGCTAAGGTTTTGGGTTAAGAGTATGTGGTATTATGTATTTTGGGAGCTATGCATGTGAATGGATGTTCTTGAGGAGAGTAATTAATGCAAGGGTTTGATATGGATTCTATGAAAGTAAGGTTTCTTTGTGAAGTAATGAAGTGGGTGTATTTATGGTTGGAAGGAGAAGAATATTTATGAAGGTTGTTGGAAATTTTATGAAACCCTAACTTCATGAATTTGGGGGAAATGCATAATGGAGGTTGATGAGCATTAATTGTTGATGATAAATGTGAGATATGATGTTTAAGGGTCATTGGTGATGATATTTTGTTGGTGGAAGTTAATAATGGAGAAACCCATGAAAGGGTTTGGTTGTTGAATGCATAATAATAAAGGGTAGCACCTAACCCATGGTGGTTATGATGGATAAAATGAAATAAGAGTTTGAGGGTTATAATAATATAAACATCAAGTTATTGATATATGTATAAGTATTTAAGTCTTAATGAGTAAGTAGAAAATTGATTGTATAATGTATTGTGATGTAGGAAGTGACCCCATTGACGAAGCGGGACCATCGAACCGCGTTGATCACTACTTCACTTGAGGTAGGAAGGGGTAACTTTTCTAAATGCATGATTTCATCCATTGGTGATGTGAAAATATGTATATGTGATTATGTTAATGGTTGTTTGAATGGATGATATGATACGTTTGATTTGAATGCATTTAGAATGATGATTGTTATGTGGCATTGTGTTTGGGATAAAATTAATGATGTGATAATATTATATTAATGAAGTATGATGATGGTTTGCAACCATATGTGGATTGAGATTGTGATGTGAATATCCCAAATATGTGTGTATAATTTATTGAATGTGTATGCCACTAACTATTGATGAGAATAAGTCAAAGAAAATTGGGATTGGATAAGAATGATGAGAATATTGAAATCCACCAAGTGGTGGTGACGAATGATTAAATGTGGAGTGGCATCTAGGATGCATAGTGTTAGGATGCACTTGATTTGCATTTGCATTGCATCCATGGCATATCATAGCTGTTTATGTGGAATATTAGGGGGTTCCACTAGGCAGGCCCAGTGGGAGGGCGGCTCAGTGCACGAGCGTATTATGACTTTCCCCTGTAACTCGGTGTATGAGTCACGAAGCTGTCCATAGTTTGGTGACGAGGCACCCTATGTGGCAGGCCCAGTGGGCGGGCGGCTCTATGGTGAGCGAGTTTACCTCGGTGTCCGATGGGGCACGGCTCTCTCGATGTGTGTTCGGGAGGGGCCCGTAGCACTTGTGGTAGTTGAGGCCACGATGTTGATCCGCAAGTCACAGGGTGACTAGTGCTACAGATGGGCGATAGCGGTTTGGTACCAGTAAAATTATGATGATGATGTAAGCATGCATAAATTGAGATATATGTGTACACAATTTTTCTACTGCAGTAGAGGCATAGTAGCACACCTATGCTTGTCCAACAATTGATTTAATGATATATTTTCCCACAGCCGGATCCGCATTGTTTGATAAGAAATTCTTGTGCATATGCATTAGCTTTAAGAGCATTTGCATATAGCTGGAGATATGCCTGGGTGAAAGCCCTTGGTGGCAACGGATGAATGAGAATTGAAAGGGGAAAGAGTTGAATACTAACCCGATATGTGTGTTTGGCAATCCAAATGATTGATATTGTGAATGTATACTTAAAATTATAAGATGTATTGTGTATAATGTATGATGTGGTGTAATGATTGCTAATTGTGCAAGTATACATGTATTTCATCGTAATGTATGACTTTAATTCATTTGGATTATGTTACTCACCTCCCCGTTGCCATTTTTAAAGTTGATGTAGGTATGACTTAAATCCTACAACTTTTGGAGGCCGAGTATGAAGAAGGTAAAATATGGATAGGAATGCGTAAGCCTTGGCCGGCATGAAATCTGTTTTGTAGAGTATATGAGGTTTATATACTCAATTTTTGTAATGTTGGTAATTTTGGAGGTCATGGGAGAAAATTGGACATGTTTGTGTAATGACAATTTTCATTCATGACCCAAAAGATGTAAAGAATGGATCTGAATACTTGACTTTGTTAAATGAATGGATGTTGTGTTTTTATGCTATATTATGGAGCTTGTGGAATGATGTGGAATATAGATGTATGTAGGGAGTGCATGTGGTTTGATGATGAATTTCAATTATATGCATGAGCTAATGTTAGCATGATGATGGTTAATGGTGAATGAGGCAGGTTCCAAGGGTGTTATATAATGTATAAATCTTGTAGGAACTGAATGAATTGCCATAGATTGAGTTTTAGTATGGTAGGTTGAGTGTTAGCAATGCAAGTTCACGTTTTCTGCTGAGTTTCTGCAGAACTCGCTCAAGCGAGTAGTAATCTCGCCCGAGCGAGATGGTTGTGGAACAGGGGATTCGTTCCTGCCCCAAATTCGCTCAAGCGGACGTGCATTTCGCCCAAGCGAGATTGCCACAGAATCAGTGTTTTGATTCTGGATAATTTTCACCCAGGCGTGAAGGGCAGCGCTCAAGCGAGGGAGAAGGAGAATGGATTCTGGACGATTTTCACCCAGGCGAGTGGTGCCTCGCCCAAGCGAAAATTGGCTAGAGAGTCCTCAACATTTCTGGAACAATCTCGCTCAAGCGAGCCTTGGGCCGCTCAAGCGAGATCGACCCCTGATACTCCTTTCTTCTTCGCTCAAGCGTCTCGCTTCCTTCGCTCAAGCATTCCTTCATTTCTCGCTCAAGCGAGATAGGGCTCGCTCAAGCGAGCTGGGCCCTGATGCTTATTCCTTCATTTCGCTCAAGGTCGCTCAGCGTTCGCCCAAGCGTGGGCACGCTGGCTCGCTCAAGCGACTTGAGTCACGCTTGAGCGAGTATGCCCCTGATTCTCATTTTGTTATTTTAAATTAAATTTTAAAATGTTACGCATTATTTCTTCCTTAGATATTATTTTAAGGTATTGAGGAGTATATTTAGGCCTTCTAGATTATATAAATTGTGTCCCATATTTTTATGAATGGACTCATCTTGAAAATCAATTAGCCACTAATTAAACCAAATTAAATAATTCTTTCGCTGCTTCCGATTAAAAAATATATAGTTAGTTTCACCCTCTCATATCTTCATATATGGGAGTGGTTCATTTTAGATCCAGGGGTTTGGTGAAAAATGTTTCACCACTTTAATTATTTGGATTATTAATATTCTCAAAAACGTGAAAAATTTTCCCCTATTGAATTTGGGGGGGGGGGTTTGGGGCGTCTCATGGTGTGAAGGGAAGAGGTGTTGGACGGTGTTGTGAAGGGAAGTTGGACGGTGTGGTGTGGAGAAGGACGGTGTAGGTGAGGAGAGAGGGACGGTATGGATGATTTGAAGGGGGCTGGACGGTGTGTTTTAAGCAGAGGGATGATGTTGGAGGATTTGAGGGGGCTGGCGTTATTTTGAGGGGACGGTGTTTGAGAGGGGAGAGGACGGACAGTGTGGGTTAGGAGAGAGTGAGGGGCTGTACGGTGTGTTGAAGGGAAAAGGTGCTGGATGTTGTGAAGGGACGTTGGACGGTGTTGAGTCTAGGAGGAGAGGGACGGTGTTGGAGGAGAAGGACAGTATGGTGGATTTGAGAGGAGAGTAACAGTGTGGTTTTTGGGAGGAGAGGGACGGTGTTTGAAAGGAGGAGGACGGACAGTGTGGGTTTTAAAGCTGTGTTTCTTCTCTCTAAAGAAAAATGCTTCCGGGTTCTCTCAAAATGAAGGCTTCCCCCAAATGAAAGCTTCAGCCTCCTCTTCTTCTCTTTCGTTGGGGTACTTATAGAAATCCCAGGTGTGCATTGATTGCTTGAATAGCCCAAAGACAGCCTGGCTACCAATGATTTTATAGGGAACTTAAACGGTGGCTAGTGGGACTTCTTTATTATTTTCTCTTTTGTCTGTTGCCAAGGATCCACTTGGATAGAGGAAATCTAAGTCAGCATGGGCGAATAATGGAGATACGGAACCGACATTCTTCTTTTGACTCGGATTAGTGCTTCAGCCGGTATCCATCCTCAGTGGGAATTTATCCGAGCGGAACTAGTGCTCTCATATGTAAAAGACCGAGTGAAAGCTTGAATTCACAGATCTGATCCGACCTCTAACACTCAGTGTGAAGGCCTGAATTCACAGATCATTGACTCAGAAATTGTTTTTTGAGAAGCATTCATCAGGACCTCTGCCTATTCGGAATTGCTTCATTCGGTGTTGCTTTGGAACTTCACTGCTTGAAGCACTTTGATCAGAATTTCTTCAATCGGATGTGTTTTTCTTGGAACTTCACTGCTTGAAGCATTCGTTTGGAACTGTTTCAATCAAAGGTGCTTCACTCAGAATTATCACTCCTTGAAGCAATCAATCGGAATTGCTTCACTCAAAGGTGCTTTACTCGGAATTACCACTTCTTGAAGCAATCAATCGGAATTTGCTTTAAAAGTGACACTCAGAGATCATTTTCTCGGAGGTGCTTTTGCTTGAAGCACTCGTTCATACCCTCGCCTCATTCGGGAAGTCTTCATTTAAAAATTGATTCAATCGGCACTTCAAAAATGTTTTACTCGGCTATATCCCTGGCCGACAAGTCAGAACCATTTCTCTCTTTGACTTAAGATTGATTCAATCGTGAAGTAAGTTTCACTCTGAAACACATCACTGGGATTGAATTACTCGGAGAAATCTCGGTCGGATACATTGCTCGGTAATAATTCAATCGGACACATCCATCAAGCTTGCCTTTCACTCAGAATTGTTTCAATTGTGCATCAACCCACTCGGATGTATAATCGGGAATCGTCCTTGTTTTTCAATCAGAATGGTTTCACTTGTCAACCAACAGTTTGGATGCACTCACTCGGGAGCCGGCCTTACTTCCCACTCAGAATTTGGAACTCAGCTTCAACAATTCTTCGGGTGTATTCACTCGGGAGTAATTCAATAGGGAGCCGGTCTTCTTTTCAATTAGAATTTGGAATCTGACCACTTGGATATATTCACTCAGAGCCTGCCTTCTTTTCAATTAGAATTTGGATTCTGACCACTCGGATATATTCACTCGGAGCCAGCCTTCTTTTCAATCAGAATGGTTTGTCAATCGACAATCAACCCACTCGGATGTGTTCATCCAGGAGTCGGACTCAGAATGGTTTTTCAATCGGCAATCAACCCACTCGGATGTATTCATTCAGGAGTCGGACTCAGAATGGTTTCAATCGTTAATCAAATCATTCGGATGTGTTCATTCAGGAGTCGGACTCAAAATGGTTTCAATCGTTAATCAAATCATTCAGATGTGTTCATTCAGGAGTCGGACTCAGAATGACACTTAAGAGAATCTGGGCCGAAAGAGGCTCATTACCGGTCGGACCTTTCCTTGCTTGAAAGGACATTTTCTCTGAAATATGCCACTCAGAAAAGACCCATTCTTTGCTCGAGAATGCCATCTACACCATTTGAAAACCTCTTATTCAACAAGTGTTCATTCAGGGGCTTCCTCTTCTCGGACAATAGTCTTTAGGACGGTATTTGTCCACAGTCAGTCCCCTTTTTCACTCAGAGTGGCTGCAATCGAGAATCTTCCACTTGGATTTATCTCCAGCTGGGAAGTATTCGTTCAAGGTCAGCCATTTTTCATTTGGAGTGGCTTCCCTCTGGAATCTTCCACTCGGATTTAACTCCAACTGGGAGACAATCCACTCGGTAACGTCTCACTCGGAGACTCTCTACTCGGAAATGATCATTCCGAGTCATACTACTCGGAAATGACCATCCAGAGCCTTTTCCTCGTTCAGAAATAACTCCTTCAGAGGCAGCCAAATCGGACACATGTCAGTCAGAAATAGCTCACTCGGATATTTCACTCGGAAACATCTTACTCGGATATTTCACTCGGGAACAGCCATCTTTCACTCGGAAATAGCCATTTTTCACTCGGAAATAGCCATTTTTCACTCAAAAATCTTACAGCCAGAAGGATTAGTCAGAATTGAAGCTCAGTCCTCTCTCAGAGATCCTTTCGCCTGGGAAAGGCACATCCCTACTCTTGGTGAAACCTGACCGGACCGAGATAGGTGTTCACACTTGCCATCTGCCTGTGGAGTTAGAACATAAGGCATGGTAGGCCACAAAGGTGTTAAACATGGATTTTGATCAATCTCAAGAGGAGAAAGTCTTAAAACTCCATGAACTTGAGGAGTTTAGACTCAATGCTTATCAGAGTGCCTCAATTTATAAAGAGAAAACTAAGAGGTGGCATGATAAGTGGATAAATAGAAAAGAGTTTCAAAAAGATGATAAGGTCTTGTTGTTTAATTCTAGGCTGAGACTCTTCCCAGGAAAACTTAGATCTAAGTGGTCTGGACCTTTTATTGTGAATGAGGTCTTCCCTCATAGTGCAATTGAGTTGAAAGAACCAGCCACTGATAGAACTTTTAAGATGAATGGCAAAAGACTCAAACTCTACTTTGGAGGAGAGTTTGATAGGCAAAAAACCTCCATGCTGTTGCAGGCATCTTCTTAGATGTTAGAAGGTCAAGCTAGTGACCATAAAAAAGCGCTTGAGGGAGGTAACCCTACATTTTGATTGTTGCATTTTGTGTTTGGTGTTTTAAAATAGTAAAAGAAAACTAAAAATTTTGAATAAAGTGTGAATAATCTTATAAAATTTATTTTTGAATAAGGTTTGAGCGTTCATACACTCAATTCCCAGTGTACATACTTGTAAATCTATTAGTTAGCATTAGAATCAGGTACCCTGGCGCTTGAGCGAGCTTTGATACGTTCAACCGAGATTGTAATCTAAGTGCCTATTTGCTTGAACGTGTTATTTCACGCTTGAGCGCGACCTCCTATATATCTTGGCGCTTGAGAGAGCTCGGGTCCACGCTTGAGCGTGACCCTCTATTTTGATCCTAACGCTTAAGCGTCATATGGCAAAGCTTAAGCGAGTGGCTCTATTTTCTTTACACGCTTGAGCGTAAGCATACATGATCTAAGCCTGACATGGAAAATACTGTACTCGAGCTTGGCTCATCACGCTTGAGCGTGATCGAGAAATATATGCTCCAATTTGGCTTTGCTCTTGATCGAGTAAATCCATGCTTAAGCGTGAGTGTGCCTGCACCAAACCTCTCACTGTTTCATGCCTTACGCTTGAGCATAATTCATTCACACTTGAAGCGTGATTCATAGCAAACTTTCACGCTTGAGCTTGGCTCATCACGCCTGAGCGTGATCATGATGAGAAGGCCCTATTTCTCTTACACGCTCAAGCAAGAACTCGTCAAGCTTAAGCGTGGTCATGATCGTGAGCGTGAGTGTAAAGTTTACCTTTGTGCTTGAGCCTGACTTCTTGTCGCTTGAGCGTGTGTTTATTCATTCCTGAGCATGAGTTTTATTACTTGCCTAAATGTGTCCTTCGCCTGAGCGCCCAAGTCCACGCTTAAGCGTGATCATCACTGGTGCTTGTTCATTGAATCCCACGCTTGAGCTTAGCTATTCACGCTTTAAGCGTGGCTTGTATGTATGCTTAATGCATGAGCACCCCAAGCTCACGCTTGAGTGTGATCAAGTTAAGGAAGTCCTATTTCAAATTTGTCGCTTAAGCGTGATGTTGTAAGCTTAAGCGTAATCGTCCCAGTGAAGCAATCTAATACCTGTTTGTTTGGCACTTGAGCGTAGTTCTTCACACTTGAGCGTGACATTCACTTACATATTATTCGCTTGAGTGAATAATGGTTCGCTTGAGTGTGATTCATACCTGATGCTACCTGTGTGTTTTTAATTTGGGCGTTTATACGCCAAGATTTTAGTGTAGCTACGAGTACCTCAGGTATTGGGTTCAACAGTATAAAACCCTCTCAATGTACAAACCCTAACTCTTTACACTGGAACCTTGGGTTTTGAAGAGGAAAAGGCACAATCTCTGGATTCCTTTGAAATGTACCATCTTTTTAGTTCTTACTTTCACTTTATAGTTAGAATTGTTGTAGTTCATTGTTTCAATTTCAAATTTCTTTCATCCATCATATCTGTTCATCTTACATTTTCATTTTATTGTGGTTTTGCTATTTGTATATATGTATCCATTTAGGCATTATAAATACCATCGTTAACACTCACCATGATCAGATGATCACAAAGACTTTGTAGAAAACCTGAAAAAAAGTGTTGAAATAGAAAATGTGAAAGAAGCCCGAAAAGAGAAAGGAAAAGGGGTAGCTACTATCAGTATCCCTAATTCTCCATCAACTAAAAGGAGTAAAAGTCTTGAAGAAGAAAAGAAGTCTCAGACAGTTGAGGGTTTTGATGGGTATAGGTTTAGAGATTCCAAGGCCGCCCAAGATTATGAGAATAAGTTCAAATATAGGGGATTAATAAGGGATAGAACTCTGGTCCTTGATGAAGAAAATTGTTCTAATTTTAATGTAAAAGCTGCTATGATTGAAAGGGGACGACAGTTCTTTAATGAGAATTTAGGCAATGGTTACGAAGAACTCACTAGAGAATTCTATACCAATCTGAGGACTTATTCTATGGAAGATAAGCTTTCTTTTTCTTCCTTCTTGAGAGGAGTCACCATTCCTCTAACTGGTCATATATTGAATAAGCTATTGAAAGTACCTATATTGGATGAGGAAGGATGTCACTACACATGGAAAGTAGATATCTTTCATAGGGCTGAAAATGAAAATCTTAGGAAAGAAATTTTAGAGGAATATTGTGAACAAAAAGCTGCATATATAACAAAGGTTAATGGTGCACCAAAAAGTGTCAGGAAGAATTGTTTGAATCATTTTTCCCTTTTATGGTGCCACTATGTCCTTTCAACCCTACAACCTGTGGCTTATTCTACTGAGATTACCATTAAGAGGTTGGTGTTGATTTACTGTTTAATGAGAGGCCTGTATGTTAATCTGGGTGAGTTAATACTGGAGGAGATGATGAAAAACCTTGAAAAAAATCTCCAATTGCCATATTGCTCTGTTATCACTTTGTTGGCCAAAACTAATCAGGTTAGGTTGAATTATGAAGAATTGACAAAGGTAAAGCCTGAGAGGATTATGGACAAGCATTGGGTGATAGACCACATTGACCATTTTATGCCTCAAGAGTTAAAGCATCCCAGACAACCTAAACTAACATCTTTTGCACCACTACCCCCAACAGAAGCAGGTACTTCTTCTGATATTTCTATGGTAATGCAGGAACTTCAGGTTATGAAGAAGATGCAGCTAGGAACCTATGATCTGGTCATGAACCATGATCTCATGCTGAGAAAGATTGCCACCACATTGAATGTGGATCACACTAAAGAAATGGGAGTTCCACCTGACAGAGATTTATGGTTTGTTTCCATTGGATTCATCATTCCCCCTGATGACACACCCTTAGCAGCTGAATTTCCACCTTACCCTGAGCAAGATAATGATAAGTCTATGAATGAAGAAAATGAAGAAGAGGATGACTGATCTTTTACTTTGTTTATGTGTTATTTTGCTATTTTCAAGCTGTAATGACTTTGTTTAATTATTCTCTTGAACAATGTATTTTCTTTTCAGTGTAGTGGAACTTTATTTCTATGTTAAGTTATTTGTTGTTATCTCTTTTCTGAATTGTATTGTTAAATTCATGCACACCATTCCTCACCATTCACTGCCATCCAGGTAAAAAGGGAAGTAATCAATCCTTTCGTCTCATTGATTGATAAACTATGATTAATTATGTTTAATTTAGAATCCATCTCAATAATTTAAAGTTTGCTGATTCTCAGGCTTTAATTGGATAAATTAATTGATTCGCATTGCTTGATTCATGATCCCCATCCATAAATATTTTCAATCCTGTATTATTTGTTTATTCATTGTGCTAGTTAGCAATCTGAATTTATAATCTTGCATTAAGTTTGGGGACGTGATTGGCTGATTACCCGTTATATTATTAGCTTTTGAGCCTTTATTAATTCTTTTCTGAGTGTGCCTGCATTATTGCTTAGAGAGACATAATTTGCTTTAGTACTTGCTAAATGATTGTATGTTTGCCAATTGGAAATGATGAAAGCCTTCTTTGTTAATTTAGCCAGGGCCAAATTTAGCCATCCTAATCATTATTAATTATCCTTTGACCCAATAATTATGTTTGAGCCTGAGACCCTTTCATTCTGATTTTGTACCTAACTTTACAAGCCTATTTATCTAAGAAAAACCAAGTGAATTATCCCTGGATGTTGTACTGATGAACTGCTGATTTTTATCTTATTGCTAGGGACTATCAAGTTCTAAGTTTGGGGATGAAGAGTGTGCCTAACAATAATTAAAGACACACTCTAACCTTAATTATAGATGAGGATTTTGAAAAATGAAAAAAAAGGAAAGGAAAAAATGAAAGGAAGAACAGCAAAAGAAAAAAGAAAAGTGAAAAATCAGTAAAGCAATTCCTATATAGAAGAAAAATGGTATTAAAAAAAATAAAAAAAATTTGAAAAAGATGGAAGAAAAGAAAGAAAGAGTCCAAAGGACTGAAAGAGAAGAAGGTGCAAAGCAACACAAGTAATTAAGTATCCTTCATCTGAAAACAATGAAAGCAAGAGAGCTAGTTAGTGGAGGCATTTAAGTTAAGATTGAGGCAAGGCATCAATGGGCACATTTTTTAACCCAACATTAACTAGAAAAACAAAAATAGAGCCTGTAGCCTAACCCCATTACAAGCTTAAAAGGCCCTTACTGATCCAATTGTGCTAGCATATTTCATGATATTTAGAATTGTTGCAAGCCTATGTTGATCTAACAATTATGTAGGTGATGAAAGCATGCTATTTAACTTATACACTGAGAGAAGAGTGAAACACCAATCCATGTGAGGAAAGATTCACCAGCTTATTCCAAAAGAAGGTGTGAGTGTGAACACCTATTTCAGCCCATCCGCAAATGAAAAGAATTTTTTTTTTTAAAAAAAAAGGGGACTCGGAAATGATCATTTCCGAGTGGAAGGACTCGGAACAGATCAAATCCGAGTGGAATATACCACTGTTGAAGAGAAATCCGAGTAGAACTACTCAGAAATGATCAAAACCGAGTGGAACTACTCAGAATAAAGCAAATCCGAGTAGAACTACTCAGAAATGATCAAAACTGAGTGGAACTACTCAGAATGAAGCAAATCCGAGTAGAACTACTCAGAAATGATCAAAAACCGAGTAATAATGAAGCATTTCCGAATGGAATAGGCTCCTGTTGGGGAATCCGAGCGGAATGACACATACATG
The DNA here is from genome assembly GCA_037962975.1 of Clitoria ternatea. NCBI lineage: Eukaryota > Viridiplantae > Streptophyta > Magnoliopsida > Fabales > Fabaceae > Clitoria > Clitoria ternatea. The sequence continues at coordinate 27,447,904 of CM075672.1, read as the reverse complement.
ATCAAATCCGAGTAGAATTACTCAGAATGAATCAATTCCGAGTGGAAGGCTTCCCTGTCAGAGCCATTCCGAGTGAAGAAATTCAAATTTCTAATTCTGAGTGTGAAGAAGTTTATTTCCGAGCGAAAAATGGCCAAAATTCAAATTTCCGAGCCATTTCAATCGGTTCCCAACCAATCCTCACTCATCCGAGTCCTCCTTTACCCACTTCCGAGCCATTTCAATCGGTTCCGAGTCATTTTATACTCGGATTGTGGAGAGGAAGTGAAGGCTGACCCCTTTTCCACTCGGATTTGACTCCTAATATGGAGGAAGGCTGACTGAGAGGGTGATCCGAGTGAGAATCACTCGGATTCTCCATTTTTGCTCGGATTACTCCATTTTCACTCGGATTTACACATCCTTACTCGGATTTGACTGCCAGTGTGGATGGATACTGATTGGAAGGTGGATCCGAGCCATTCTCACTCGGATTCCCCATTTTTTACTCGGATTCCATCATTTTCAATCGGATTTACACATCCTCACTCGGATTTGACTGCCAGTGTGGATGAATACTGATTGGAAGGTGGATCCAAGCCATTCTCTCTCGGATTCCCCATTTTTTACTCGGATTCCATCATTTTCACTCGGATTCACACCATCCTCACTCGGATTCCATCATTTTTACTCAGATTACAGCATTTTCTCTCGGATTTCCACTCTCCTCACTCGGATTCACATGCTGACCTGGATTCCACCCCCAAAGTGGATCCAGGAATCCCGGAGGTGGCTGGCAGACAGGGGCGGAGGTGGAGGAATTAAAAATTCCCACCAGCCGTTGTCCCCCACTACCCAAACCGAGTAGAGGCCTGAGCTGGCATTCCACTCGGAAGTGGAAGCCTGAGCTGGCATTCCACTCGGGCCAGCCTATAAATAGGCAAGGGGGAGGGCATTTAGGGAGGCATTCAGAGGAAGGGAAAACTCTGCCCAAACAAACCTCTGTTCTCTCTCTCTCTCACGCCAAGTCTTTTCTCCCTCTCACTTCACTCACCCCTCACCTTTCAAACTCTCTTTACCCCAACATTCTCTACACTCTCACTCAATAGCACTCCTTCCAGCTCTTTTTTCCCTCTCGGACTTGCAATTCTTGTCCCAATCGTTCTTCTCTGCTCAAATTTCACCAGGTAAGCCTCTTTCCACTCGGATTCTCACTGTTTCACTCGGTTTCCTTTATTTCCACTCGGATTTTTACTATTCCACTCAGATTCTCAATGTTTCACTAGGATTTACTATTTTTGCACTTGGTTTCTCTTATTTTCACTCAGATCCTTACTGTTTCACTCGGATTTACTATTTTTGCACTCAGATTCTCACTGTTTCACTAGGATTTACTATTTTGCACTCGGTTTCCCTTATTTTCACTCAGATTTTCGCTGTTTCACTCAGATTTTCACTATTTCACTCAGATTCTCACTATTTCACTCAGATTCTCACTGTTTCACTCAGATTTTTACTATTTCACTCAGATTTTTACTGTTTCACTCGGTTTTCCCTGTTTTCACTCGGATTTTTCATAGTTTCACTCGGTTTCCTTATTTTTTCGCTCGGTTTTTCTTATTTTTTCACTCGGTTTTCTTATTCTTCATTCGTTTTTTTTCATTTTTGCACTCGGTTTTCCTCTCCCGCTCAGTTTTTTATATATATATTCATTTTTCTTAATCAGTGTCGTACGGAAAATACTTCCGTCTACACAGTCTCTATGAGATCCGTGCACATGCGAAGCACTTCGCCTTGTATGGATTCTTCACTAAAATGATGCCTATCAATATCTTCCTAATCTTTCCCTAAAAAAAACATTTTAAGAACTACGTGACCCTGATTTCTCGAAAGCTCGAGAATAAGTAAGAGCGGGCCCATCTTTCTTTATTTAATTTTTTAGAGTTTTCATCTTTGTCTTGTTATCAAAAGGAGGAGCGAGGTTAATTTGGACGAGACGTCCTGTTAATCTTATATTTTCTTTTATATCTCTTTAAAAAGGCGGAGCGAGGTTAATTTGGACGAGACGTCCTGTTAATCTCATATTTTCTTTTATATCTCTTTAAAAAGGCGGAGCGAGATTAATTTGGGAGACGTCCTATTAATCTCATGTAAATATTTTGTGTTGATCTTTGTTTATTTTTGTTTATTTTGTCGTTCCTTACACTTTTCTTGTCATGAAGAAGTTAAAATAATTATTGGGTTAATCATAATGCGCGCTATCAAATCGAGGTAACCGTTTTTTATAACGGACAGTTGTGAGGTGCTAATACCTTCCTCACCTGTAATCAGACTCCCGAATCATGGAATTTCATTTTTATAACCAGTGCTTTAACAAAAGGTTTTTCCACTATTTTATCCTAAAAAAAATATTGGTGGCGACTCCCTGTTTATATTTAAAACCGTTTCGAGGGTCGGCCGCGCCGTCGCGATCCCGGTCGCGACAGATGGCGACTCCACTGGGGACTTAGAGAGTCAAGCCAGTCAATTTGATAGCGCATGTTTTAATTAGCATATTAATTATTTAACTTCTTCTTTTATTTTATTTCCTTGTCAATGTTTAGGTCCTGTTTTGTTTATATTCTATCATTTGTGTTCTGTAAATATCTGTATGATCATTGAACCCTAGGGTAGTCGACTTTATTTTGTTGCTCTGTGTTTGTTCTATGTGCAGGATGAGTAAGGTACAGGTATTGAATGCCTCTTTCACACACTACACTCACAATTTGCACACACTTTTGAGTGGGACCCTATACCCGGGCCTAAATAAGCTTAAGATTAGGAGAGGTTGATAGCGGAGCCATTTGGGATGTACTTCCTGTCTGGTTACTGTGAGAACCTCAGCTAGAGTTCGACTTATTCATGGTGCTCACACTTAGTATACTTCTTACTATTTGTGATCAACATCATGAATAGGATCTTGGCTCTAGTGACCTTTAGAAGTTTTAGAACAAGCCACCTAATACGAGGTATCATTGATAGATGAACTTTAGAACCATTAGGAGACCTCCAGAAAAACCTGAATTAAGACACAAAGGGGCAAACTTTACTTATACCTTTCCTCATTCTCGCTTTCTTTTATGATCCAAATTAGAGAGGACCGTTTACCCATTTAGTGGATTACTTCTTCCAAAAATAACATATTTTTAACCCGTGATCCTTTAATGGGCAAGTAGTCCTTTCCTTTTATGCACAAGTCTTTGGGATTTGAGTTACGGATGTTTTGAATCAAAAAAAAGGGGTATGAAACGTGATTTGCTGTCCCGACTGGGAAATTTTTTGGTTTTATGTTGACGCAACGTGGCATTAAAGCTAATCCAGGAAAATTTTGAGCGATATTGGACATGTAGAGTCTGAAGAACTTGAGGGAGGTGCAATCTTTAAATGGGAAAGTGGCAGCTTTGGCTCGATTCATGCCCAAGATGGCACATAGATCCCTTCCTCTTTATAAAGTACTAAAGAAGTCTAAGAAGTTTGAGTAGGGATAGGAGCAGGAACAAGCTTTTCAAGAGCTTAAGGAGGTGTTGTTGAGTCCTCTGATCTTGGTAAAGCCAGACCCTGGTGAATCCCTCATTTTGTACTTATCGATTTTAGATGAAGCCTTGGGCGTAGCATTGGTCAAGGAAACCCCAGAGGGGCAGAGGCCAGTGTATTTCACCAGCAAGATGTTGCAGGGAGCAGAGAATAGATACCAGAAGATAGAGAAGACTGCTCTCGTAGTTATCTGGGCTTCACGATGATTGAGGTCGTACTTCCATGCACACCCTATTTTGGTAAGAACAGATTTTCCACTCCGTTCCGTGCTAAGCAAGCCAGACCTCGTGGGGAGGATGATCAAGTGGTATATCGAGCTCTCTAAGTTTGAAGGTTCTTATGAACCGCGAGGAGCCATTAAAGCCCAAGTCTTGGAAGATTTTGTTGTAGAAATGACAGAGGCAGATCCAGCCGCACCTCACGCTCACTGGACCATTTATGTGGATGGGTCATCTAATAGTAATGGTTGTGGAGCCGATGTTGTTGTGGAAAGTGATGACGGTGTGCACCTAGAGATCTCTCTTTGATTTAATTTTAAAACCTCCAACAACCAAGCTGAATATGAAGCATGTCTGGCCAAACTCTGAGCGGCAATTGATATCGGGGCAATATAGGTGACATTATACAGCGATTAGCAGTTGGTGATATCATATATTCAAGGTGAATACCAGGTCTGTAAGCCCCAACTTCAGCTATATTTGAACTGTGTGAATGAGTTAAAATAAAGATTCGATGTGTTGGAGTTTAAGCATGTGCCAAGAGAAGAAAATACTAAAGCGGATATTCTATCAAGGCTCGCAAGTACGAAACAGCCTGGTAGTACAACAATAGTGGTCCAAAGTACTTTGACATCGCCCAACATTCCTTTGTTCCCTTCTCTAAATGCCACAATGGTCAATGCTTCCTACGAGAATTCATAGGTTACCCCGTATATCTGTTACCTGGCTGACGAACAACTACCCACCAATGAGAAGAAGAAAAGAAGAGTAAAAAAGGAATTGCCATATTTTACCATGGTTGACGGTGTTTTCTATAGAAGAGGATTCTCAGTCTCATACCTCTTTTGTTTAAAAGAGAACGAGATACAAGGAGTAATGGAAGAGGTACACGAGGGGCAATGTGGGTACCACACCGGAGGAAGAAGCTTAATGAGAAAAATCCTCAAGGCTGGATATTGGTGGCCCACGATGAAGCAGGATTCCATTGATTTCGTTAAGAGGTGTGATGCTCGCCAGAGATTTTCTAATCTTCATCATACACCGGCCCAAGAACTTTCTTCGTTCGCGGTACCTTGGCCTTTCTATCAATAGGGCCTCGATATCTTGGGCCCATTCCTAACCGCGTCTGGAGGCATTGAATACCTCATCGTGGGAGTTGATTATTTCACCAAATGGATCAAAGCAGAGCCAGTAATACATATCATATCAGCATGAACATGACGTTTTGTATACGAGAATATCATAGCACGGTTCGGAGTCCCAGGGCGGATCAAACTGACAACGGCACCCAGTTCACAGATAGGAAGTTCACAGAGTTGCTTGAAGGACGAGGGATAGTCCAAATCTTTTCATCTGTTGAACACCCTCAGATGAATGGCCAAGCTGAGGTAGATAATAGAGAAGTGTTGAAAGGACTGAAGAAGCACCTTGGTGAAGCAAAGGGGGATGGACTGATCAGCCATGTCTAATTTTGTGGGCATATCGTACTACACCTTATTCTTCTACCAACGAGTCTCCATACCGTCTTACTTACAGGGTCGAGGCGATGATTCTGGTGTTGGTGTATGCACTATAAGCTTTTATGCTTTTTCATTTGTATCATTTTTCTATTTATCAATAAAATAAATATTTCAGTTTAAAATTGTTTTAAAACGTATTTATCCTTGGAGTAATAGGTCATATAAAAGTTATTCCTAAAATGTCCCTAGTCAAGTATTTACATGGGGACATGTAAATACACTGAGACTAGTGTGTGAGTGTACTGATGACCTGATCTCACAGATCATAGATATAGATGATATCAAGTCTTCACATGGGTACACATTAAGAGTAATGATGTACTGGACAGACCCACAATGAGAACGTTGCATGGATCGTTACATGATTGTCATAAACGATTCTCAATGTGATAATGGTATATGTAGTCCTTCGACCTGAAGTCACTACGATTCCTATATGAGGAGTTTATTGTTTTAATACAATTAAACGTCTTCTGTAACAAAAGGACTATAAAGGTTATGATTAGGCAATGAACAAATTATACAAAGGGATGTGAGTGATGTAGATGGGATTTGTCTCTCCTATGTGACAGGAGTGATATCTATAGGCCACTTGATGGAGTAAGACTAAAAAAATCCATGGCCATGATAGAAAGAATAAATATTAGATATTTATCCGGATCCATTCTACTCTGGTATCAAGTAAAATAAATTGGGCCGTAGAAGGATGACGCGACCATGCCTTGGGCCCAATTAGGATATCGTGACAAAAGGAACAAACATATTAAATAATTATCACTTATAGGTTATTTTGATAATATTCGGACATAATGATGCATTGATAGATGCCGCTCTTATTTTATATTAATAATAAAATAATTTATTATTAATATGACCGAGTATTTTACCTGTAGGGTCACACACATAGAGTAAGCCCATCAGAAAATGTTGTCTTATTCTAGTTGGACTAAAATAAAGCTATTGGGCCGAACTCATTTGGAATGAGTAAGGAGCCCACTTTTAGAGAGAACAAATTAGGTCAAACCTAAGCCTATAAATAGAGCATAAGATGCTCATAGGCTGTTCACTCAAGTGAGACACAAATTCGCAAAAGTTGCAAGAGCTACACGCCGTCAAACTAGCAGTTGGCAAGTGTTGCGATTCTGGTGGGAATGCTCGTGTGGACTCCTAAAGGACGAGGCTACGACTACTTCGGTGTTCTTCAAGAGGTAATCCAAAATGAATTTGTTGTGTTTGTTTTGTGCTTTGAAACACGGAACTTTGTAAATCCTATGGGATCCCTTTTTTTCCGCTGCTCATGTTTAGGGATTACCTAACATCTGGTGGAGCTCCAGACAAGATCAATGAGAGTGGAATACTTTTCTTTGGAGAATAATAGTGCCAATTTGGCATCAGAGCTAGATGTTCTCCATGAGTTAAGAGAAGAGGCTTTTGTTAGGGACCGGGCGATAAAAGCGAAGGCCGCCCTCCAATACAACAAACGTGTGCAATACAGAGCTTTCAACATTGGGGATCTTGTTTTGAGGAAAGCGAGTGTGGGGAATAAGTTCGCCCATCAAGGAAAATTGGCGCCAACGTGGGAAGGCCCTTACAGAGTATCCAAGGTGACTGGAAAAGGATTATACTGGTTAGAAGAGCTTGATGGAACATCGATCCACAATAAATGGAACACTCAGAATTTTCGCATTTATTACAGCTAGTTGGTAAGACGACATGTACTCTTTTTCCTTACTTGAGTTTTTTCCCATTGGGTTTTATCAAGAAGGTTTTAACGAGGCATGACTTCAGCTACGCTTTCTTTGTAATTCACATTCAATTCAATGAAGATTTAATTCATGAATATGTTAATTTCACCTTTTTCTCTTCTGTATTTCAATTTATAGCATTGACCAGACTACGAGGCAAAGCTCAGGACGGATGATCCCAATCACCTATTCTTTGATTGGCGATGTAACTCCTCCAGTCAAGAAATGGGTGGTAGGATCAAACCTTCTTCAAGGTTGTACCGAATCCCATCTGAAGGCTCGGATTGTAGGACTAAACCGAACTCCGAGTACGCTTAGTATTATTAAACCGAACACCGTTGAAGACTTGAGTTGTAGGATTAAACCGAACCTTAAGAAATGGGTTGTAGGATCAAACCTTTTCCAAGGTCGTACCGAACCCCACACGAAGGCTTGGATTGTAGAATTGAACTGAACTCCAAGTACAACTAGTAAGTTTGGCCGAACGTTGGTGAAGAATCAATCATTGTCCTTATGATTGAAGTAATTTCCCCAGGACGGATGATCTCAATCACCCATTCTGTGAGTTGATGATGTAACTCCTGGCACGGACAATTCCCACCATCATCCTTATGATGGAAGACTCAATCACCATCCTTATGGTTGGAGTATTTTTCTTACAGATTCCTAAGCACGAAATGATATTCTTAGTATCTGTTAATGATTATTACCCATTCTACGGTATTACATTATAGAGATCGGATGGAATTTCTCACCCTCGAAGGAGTTAAAAGTAGCATCTCATGATAAATATTTACCCCCCAAGATACTCATACTTGGGGACAGTACACGTATGAATGATTATACATTCTATAATTTGTCTATTTTAAGTTTTATTTAATCATTTTCTCCGGGGTGCATATTACATTTCAACGTCAAGATAATTATACAGAACGGTCTCACGAATGGTGCAAAGGTAAAAGCGTAGCATATATGTCTAAGTTATGTTATAACAATACCATTATTGCAAATGCTAAAGGCAAATTCAAGGAAAATCTCATTCATTCAATGGAAATTTTATATAAGTTGACATAAAACTGGAGCTGATCCTAGAACACAGTAGTAAAAACGGGAAGTAAGTATGAGACTAAGAGGAAGGCTTCAGATTTTCCATTGTGGATGCCTTCTTACCTCCGTCGTCCTCTTGGTTAGCCTGGGTCTTCTTCGCACCGGTCCCCTTTTCTTGGGCTTGCTCTTTTAACTGATCCCCTTGATCCGAAGTAGTTTCAGAAGGAACCATGCTCTGACCTTCTGGGAGAGGGGCGTCTCATATAAAGTTAAAGGGGGTTCCTTGTGCTTGCCATCCACCACAGCAACTAATTTCCCTTTGTGAAATTCGTAAAAAGGATTCATACCGTATAGATTGAATTTTATGTTGGGGTTGCGGTAGAAGACCTGGCAGACAGCAAGGCCAAAGGAATCGTAAGCCACAGTGGTACAAGCCTCAACAGCCTTAGTCACCCTGGCCTTTTGATAAGTGCTATTTCACATTGATTTAAATACTTCAATTAAACTTATTTTTGAAAGAATTTAACCAGATTAGTAATTAATTAAGCATGATTTTTGTTGAAAATAACACATTGTGTAAAACAAGCTTGATTTGACAAAATATGTGAAAAAAGTACCAACAAGGCTTGAAAAAACCAAGAAGAACCAAAACATCAAAGCTCAGGGACGCTTAAGCGTGGCACTCAACACGCCTAAGCGTGATTTAATGAAGATAACCCCCCCCACGATTCAAGGCAGCTTGAGCAAGAAGTGTTAAGAAGAATCTTACACTTGAGCACGAGCCCAAGCTCGCTCAAGCGTGACTCTGGACATAGCTGGTGCGCTTAAGCGGAGGACTTACGAAACTTGAGCGTAACTTAATTTAGCATCAGCCCCATTGCACTTGAGCGTAAGAAAGGGATGCTCGAGCATGGGTCCAAGCACGCCTGAGCATGAGATAAGCGTGGATTGAGAAGAAGAGCGCCTGAGCGCAAAGATTCTATACCTGAGCGTGACTGATAGATAACAGAGCATAAGTTTGAGCTTGCCCAAGCGTGAATCAAGCGTGGAAACTAGCGTACTGAACAAGAAGGCCACGCTTAAGCGTGGTTAAGACAGCTTGAGTGTGAGGCAACCAAGTGGACATCAGAACCCTCCATGCTTGAGCGTGACCATCAAGCTCAAGCGTGACTCATGCAGTATGGGAATTTTAATTTAATATTCACCAATGGTGCGATGCCAACTCAACCATTTTCTTGTGTTTCTGCATGTCTCTGAATATTCCTTCATGGGGTCTATGCAAGTGGCAAGGGAAGCTGAACAATAATCCCTATAAATCAGGCAGAAAACAGGACATCAAGATGAGATTCATCCCCTGTATTTCGCTCACAATCCAACCTTCTCCATTATTTTCTATATTCATATTTTGAAGGTGAAAATGCAAAGCATGAGTAGCTAAACTCCCTTATGGGATTGGTTGTAATCCATTCAATCCTGAAGTAATGCTGCTGTAAGTTTTTATGTTGTAATGAGATTTGATAAGTTTTTGTATTTCCTTCTGCGTTTAATGCTTGAAAGTACTTGATCACTATTTTCTTGTTTTAAGTTTTCTCAAGTATGCTGGGAAGTGACTTTTGAAAGCAGATCTGAATGAAATACTTGTTGTGAGTAGGTAGCCAGGGATGGCATCTAACACAATAAACGTTAAAACAATCGATCGATAATGCTGGGATAATTTCAAAGTGACTGAGGGATCAGTGGGTTGAAATCATTCTTATGAATTTTGTAGTCGAGGGATCGATGCAAATGACTTTGATTGTGACGTAGAAATTATCTTTTTAAGTTACTTACGTAAAAACTGATGCAACTTACAAAAGGTGAGATGTGATGAAACCAATCCCTGTTTTACAAAACTGATTTTTCTTAAAATTATTCACTGTTATCTTTTGCAAAATTTCACTTTCAGTTATTTATTACTTTTTCAATCAGCAACATTTATAACAATCCAGAACAAAACTTTCTGTCAACTCAGTTCAAAGCTAAGATTTTCATGCTAACACCTCCTCAGTGGAACGACAACTATACTATATTACAACCTCTGTGTTTAAACTTGGCACATCCATTCCCTTGAGTTCATATTATACAAACTTGATTCTCTTTCATTGAACTCTTCATTCCTTTATATGAAAACAACTATATCAAGTTTTGACGCCACAGCCGGGGAGATGATTCATGTTTGAATATTTTAGCATGGAATTGACAAGACAGTGTAAATAAATTTGTTTTCAATTTATCTTTAATTTTGGTAGTAACTTTTCTATTTTGAGTACTTGATTTATGATCTTGAGAGGATAGGTTACAAAAGAACAATTTGCATTCGATCCAGAGATAGACAGGTTCCTCAAGAAAATAAAGAAAGCCAAGCAGAACTTCCAAGCAGGACAAACTTCCTCTGATACAATGGATGTCAACAGCAACAACCAAAACCCACCAAGGAGAACACTTGGAGATTACACTCTGTAACAAGGACCTAGACACTACTCAAGCATTGCTATACCAAATACAATCAGGGCTATACAAATGAAACCTGCCTTCCTTAGTTTAATTAGTTCCCATCAATTCCATGGAATGTCCAGTGAAGATCCATACACTCACCTGACCATATTCTATGAATTAGTAAGAACAATGGGCTTTGAACAGGAAGTAATTGAAGCAGCGTATCTAAGATTGTTCCCTTTTTCTCTTGCAGGTAAAGCTAAAGAATGGCTCCAGTCGCACCCAAATCAAAACCTGAACAGTTGGGACACAGTGGAAGAGAAATTCCTACACAGATTCTTCCCACCATCTAGATTTATCAAGGCTAAGTCAGATATTACAACATTTAAACAAAGCCATGATGAACCCTTTTGCGAGGCATGGGAACATTTCAAATCTCTCTTAAGAAGATGCCCAAACCATGGTTTAGAAGATATTGCCCAATTGAATATCTTCTACAGTGGACTTAAAGCGGATACAAAAATGATACTGGATGCAGCAGCTGGAGGAACCATGATGATAGTGGATGCAGAGCAAGCTACAAGGATTATTGAAGCATTATCATCCACAGATTACCAAGCTCAGCATGACAGAACACAAGTCCAAAAGAAGGGAATGTTGGAACTCAATACAACAGATGCCATTTTGGCTCAAAACAAAATTTTGACACAACAAATTGAAGCTCTGACACAGCAAATGGCAAAACTCCCTCAACAACTGCATGTTGTACAATCCTCTACGGGAAATCAACAAGCATAAATGAGATGTGATTTTTGTGGAGGAGAACATCAGAATGGACACTGTCAAGGAGAGCAAGGAGACCAATCCATCCTATATATGAATAACCAAGGTAAGTAGGGTAACTTCAATAACAATGCTTACTCTAACAATTTTTTACAGGGATGGAGAAATAATCAAAATGGTGGATGGAAGCAAGAAGGAAGCACGTCCAACAGACAACAACCTTATTAGCAAGGCCCTTGACAGAAAGGACATCAAAACTAGAGGACACTCTAGAAAAATTCATGCAGGTCTCAATCACCAATCAGAAAAACACCGATGCTTCAATAAGAAACCTGGAGACTTAAGTGGGGCAATTGGCTCGTCAAATCGCAAAGCATCATAACTCTCAATTTAGAGCCAATACACACCCAAATCCGAAGGAGCAATGCAAAGCAATCACAACAAGAAGTGGGAAGGTCATTGGACAGCAAAAAGATGGTGACAAGGTGGAAGAAAATGTGGAAGAAAATTTTAAAAAAGAAACAAAGGAGGAAGTTAGTGAAAAGAAAAATAAAAAAATTGAAGATGTACATATGAAGGAGGAGGAAGTTGAAAAAGAAGAAAAGAAAGAAATAAAAGAAGGAAAGAAGAAGGTAGACGACCCAACACCACAGCTGAAAAGTTTGTTGTATCTAAAGAACCCTTCAAAAATAGACAAGGAGAGGCAATTTGCAAGATTTATGGATATTTTCAAAAGGTTGCAAATAAACATACCTTTTGTGGAAGCCATGGAGAAAATGCCAACTTACGCAAATTTCATGAAAGAGCTGTTAACAAAAAAGAAAAGATTTTCCAAAGAAACAGTGGAACTCGTCACAGGATGTAGTGCCATCATTCAAAAAGCACTGCTACAAAAAACAAAAGACCCCGAAAGTTTCACAATCCCAGTGACTATTGGTACTTTACCAGTAGGAAAAGCACTCTTAGACTTGGGAGCAAGCATTAACCTAATGCCCCTCTCAATGGTGAAAAGAATTGGAGATCTTGAGGTGAAGCCAACACGGATGACTCTCCAACTTGCTGATCGATCTATGAAGTTTCCATATGGCATAGCTGAGGATGTGTTGGTATGAGTTGACAAGTTCATATTTCCTGTAGATTTTGTCATAATGGATATTGAAGAAGATGCAGAAGTGCCTCTCATTCTGGGAAGACCCTTCATGAAAACCGCAAAAGTAATTATTGATATGGATGATGGAAAGCTAAAAGTAAGAGTACAAGATGAGGAAGTAAACTTCAATGTGTTTGATGCAATAAAGTATCCAAAGGAAAAGCAACAGTGCTTCAAAATTGACATTGAAGAAGAAGCCATCAGAGAACAAACCAGTGAATGGCTCAACAAAGATCTACTAGGTGAGCTAAACGTTGAAGCAAATGGAACAATGGATGGGGAAACTCGAAGGAGGACAAGCATGACATTCAAAAAGAAATTCATTATGAAAAGTTGTCAGAGAAGACAAAAGAAGTTGTCCTGCCAAAAGTGGAGTTAAAGGCCTTACCTTCACATTTGAAATATGTTTTTCTTGATGATGATAACCAAAAACCTATTATTATTAATAAGGAATTGACAGGTACAGAAGAAAGGCAATTAATTCAAGTCTTGAAAGAGCACTCAACAATAATTGGATGGAGACTGGAAGATTTGAAAGGAATAAGCCCAGCCTACTGTATGCATCACATTTACATGGAACAAGAATTTAAACCAATTGCTCAGCCACAGAGACGCTTGAATCCAACCATGAAGGAAGTAGTGAAAGGGGAGGTAATTAAATTACTAGAAGCTGGTATAATTTATCCAATTTCTGATAGCTCTTGGGTAAGTCCTGTGCAGGTTGTTCCAAAGAAAGGAGGAATCACCGTCATACAAAATGAAAAAAATGAATCGATCCCTACAAGAACAGTCACAGGATGGAGGATGTGTATCGACTACAGAAAACTGAACACTGCAACCCGGAAAGATCATTTTCCTCTGCCCTTCATGGATCAAATACTGGAAAGACTTGCAGGACAAGCATACTACTGCTTTCTGGATGGTTACTCAGGCTATAACCAGATAGCAGTTGCACTAGAAGATCAAGAAAAAAAAGCATTCACATGTCTTTTTGGGGTGTTTGCATACAAAAAAATGCCCTTTGGGTTATGTAATGCTCCTGCAACATTTCAAAGATGTATGCTAGCTATCTTCTCTGATTTGGTGGAAAAATGCATTGAGGTCTTCATGGACGATTTCTCTGTTTTTGGTCCATTATTCGATCAATGTTTGAAAAATTTGACCATAGTACTGAAAAGATGTATGGACACCAATTTAGTTTTAAATTGGGAAAAGTGCCACTTCATGGTCACCGAAGGCATTGTGTTAGGACATCAAATCTCCAAACGAGGCATTGAAGTGGACAAAGCAAAAGTGGAAGTAATTGAGAAATTACCACCACCAGGGAACGTGAAAGGAGTAAGAAGCTTCTTGGGCCATGCAGGATTCTATAGAAGATTCATCAAGGACTTCTCAAAAATTGCAAAACCTTTGAGTAATCTTTTAAACAAAGACACTCCTTTTATTTTTGACGATTCTTGTTTACATGCATTTGAAACCTTAAAACATAGACTAACATGTGCACCTGTAATAGTTGCCCCTGATTGGGAATTAGACTTTGAAATGATGTGTGATGCCAGTGATTATGCTATTGGGGCCGTATTAGGACAAAGGAAGGCAAAAGTTTTTCATGTCATATACTATGCTAGCAAAGTTTTGAACCCTGCACAAACAAATTACGCAACAACAGAAAAAGAACTCTTAGCAATAGTGTATGGCCTGGAAAAATTTAGACCTTATCTGATTGGTTCCAAAATCACTATTTTTACTGACCATGCTGCTATTAAATATCTACTGAAAAAACCTGATTCTAAGCCCAGGCTAATTAGATGGATCTTGCTGATGTAAGAATTTAACCTAGTAGTCAAAGACAAAAAGGGCAGCGAAAATTTTATTGCAGATCACTTGTCCCGTCTTGTCAATCAGGAAGTCACACTACTCCAACCTGAGGTGAAGGAAGAATTTCCTGATGAAAATCTATTAATGATGAAAGAAAGGCCATGGTTTGCAGACATGGCAAACTTTAAGGCTGCTGGAGTATTGCCTGATGATCTTTCATGGCAACAGAAGAAAAAATTTTTGAAAGATGCAAAACAATTCATATGGGATGATCCTTACCTGTTTAAACTTGGATTAGACCATGTTTTGAGGAGATGTGTGTCCCAAGAAGAAGCTAACGGCATCTTATGGCACTGCCACAGCACACCCTATGGAGGACACTTTAATGGGGAAAGGACAGCAGCTAAAATCCTCCAATCAGGTTTTTATTGGCCTTCATTGTTTAAAGATGCTAATGATTTTATGCAGCACTGTGATGCATGTCAGAAGACAGGTAGCATATCAAGAAGACAAGAGATGCCATTAACCACCATCCTGGAAATAGAAGTCTTCGATTGCTAGGGCATAGATTTTATTGGGCCACTACCAATGTCATTTTCAAATGGATACATTATTGTGGCAATAGACTATGTCTCAAAGTGGGTAGAAGCCATGGCATGTATTAAAGCTGATGCCAAGAGTGTCATCAAATTTCTTAAGAAACACATATTCAGTAGGTTTGGCACTCCAAAAGTGCTGATAAGTGACGGAGGCTCTCATTTCTGCAACACCCAACTCCAATGATGCCTAGAACATTATGGAGTCAAGCACAAAGTAACCTCTCCTTACCATCCGCAAGCCAATGGCCAAGTAGAAGTATCCAATAAAGAAATTAAGAGGATACTGGAGAAGACAATTAGTCAAAGTAGAAAGGATTGGTCGTTGAAACTGGACGACGCTCTATGGGCTTATAGAATAGCTTACAAGGCACCAACTGGATTTTCACCTTATCAGTTGGTATATGGAAAAAGCTACCATCTTCCTGTCGAACTTGAACATAAAGCATTTTGGGCAATGAAAGCACTCAACTATGACCCAAAGGCATCAGCTGAAGAGAGGAAAATCCAGATGCACAAGTTTGAAGAATGGAGGAATCAGGCTTATGACTCATCAAGGATTTATAAAGATAAAATGAAGGCTTACTATGATAGGCACATCATGAAGAAAAGTTTTCACCAGGGACAATCTGTTCTTCTTTTCAACTCAAGGATGAAACTGTTTCCAGGAAAACTCAAATCTAAATGGTCAGGACCCTTTATTGTGAAGGAGGTGAAATCTTATGGGGCTGTTGAATTACAGGACCCTAAGTCTGAAAGAACTTGGGTTGTAAATGGACAAAGATTAAAGCCTTATTTAGGAGGAGAGGTGGAGAAGGTCGCCACTGATATTCTACTGAAGGATCCATGATCAAACTCAGGCGTCAAGCTAAAGACGATAAACAAGCGCTCATTGGAAGGCAACCCAATCTTTTATGCTTTCTTTTCATGTGAATTTCACTTTAAATATTATTAAAGTTTCTGTTTATTTTTGTAGGTCACTCATCAAGAAGAGGAAGAGTAAAAAGGTATGCTTAAACAGGGAAAGACAGTGAGGAGAGCATCAAGAAATCCTCTCGCTTAAGCTTGAAGACTCTCGCCTAAGCGAGACAAGGTAAGTCATGTCTCATATATTTCACGCTCAAGCGCTGGATATACTCACTCAAGCGAGCCAAGGTGAGCTATATACTATCCACATCAGGCTTAAGCGAAGGACTCACGCTCTAAGCGTGGCACCAATACAAAGGGAATTTTCAACAAAATAAACCCGATCATGCTTAAGCGTGATCTGTTGCGCTTAAGCGAGAGTAATTAAAAGACTGCCACGCTTAAAGCAAGAATACTTCACGCTTAAGCGAGAAGCATCAGGTACCAATTGTGAATATCACGCTCAAGCGTGACAGACACACGCTTAGGCAAGCAACAAATGATTAGATTTTAATTTAAATTCGCTTGGGCGAATGGTAATACGCTTAAGCAAGGAAGTACATACTACATCAAGATATGCACGCTTAAGCGAATATTGAGAGCGCCTAAGCGAGACAAATTTAAACACTCAAATGTACCATCACTGGTCGATCACGCTTAAGCGTGATACGCCCACGCTCGAGCGAAAAATTCAAAATGGCCCCTGATGCTAATAAATGGAATATTTTGTAACTGACCATTAACTCTTCCACTCAAATAACCATCCATTACCTCTCCTGACTCTACAAGTTTTGTAATCGACCATCTCCTTTCACCATTTGTTCCTTCCCCTCTCATTTCATAAGGTACATTTTACTGCATTTCATTGAAACTAAGTATATCTTCTCTCCTCTGCATCACTCTCTGGTTCTCTCAGGTGACCACTAGACTTTCCTCTTTTAAATTGCATCATATGAGAAATGAGACCCCTTTTCAGGAATGCATGCATTGAAGTCTGTAACCAATTTCTTTTCAATCCTACTGTATGCCTATTATGATCTGAAGTTGATTATTTTCTAGGATGTTTAGAAAAAGAGATCGGTACTATTATGCTTCAAATTCTTTGTAATGCATGTTAAGTGTTCGTAAAAAGTCCTGGAAAGCATTTGTTTTGCATGATCCTTATCATACATAATAAGCATACTTAGTACGAAGTAGCTTTCCCCAATGCTTAGCCTTAGGACTAAAATGCTCTGTTATATTATTGAGAGGATTATGTACTTATAATGTCACACTCCTTGATAGGTGATTACAGATGGCAAGAACTAAGCAGGTTACACCTAATCACCCTCCAACCACTTCTCCTCAAAGGTCATCCAGAAGAAATAAAGGAAAGAGGCCACGCACCGATGACCAAGACAATGCCCCAAAATTCAGGAACAAAGATAAGAGTAAGCGTTATGAGGACATCTCCAACTGGACCTTCATACCAGAACGAAAGGTGGATTTGGCCTTGGGAGATTGTGATGACTTCCTGCAAGTTATACGAAGGAGAAATTGGTTGAAGATATGCTACCAAAGAGACAAGTATGACCCAAAAATTGTCAGAGAGTTCTATGCTAATGCTTGGACAAGGGATGGAGCAGGAGATAGAAAGACTTATGTGAGGGGAACTTGGCTCTCCTATGATAGGATGAAATCAATTTTTACTTAGGAAGCATTATGAACCTAGGAGAGGGAGAGATATGTGAATATGCTGCCATGTTTGTAAGAAACCAACTCATTGCCACGAGTGATCTTGAAGCAGCCATATGTATTCCAGGGCATCACTTTCAGAGGGGGCAAGGAGAGAACCCACTACGAGTTCTCAGAAAAGACATAACCTTCATCTCTCGAGTATGGACGTCCTTTTTGCTTGCTAACATAACACCTAATGCCCATGTTTCTGATCTAATTTTCAGCAGGTGTTATTTATTATACTGCATTTTACAAGATGATATTTCCATTGATCTGGCCCAAATACTCTCTGATGAAATTCACAAATTTGTGATTGTTGACAAAAAATATGCTCAGGCAAGCCAGAAGGTAAAAGCAAGTCTGGGTTTCCCTGCTTTTATTACTGACTTTTCTGCAGCACATGGGATTGAGGTACAAGACCTCAAACCTATCAGGCCTTCTATTGATAAATGCTTCATCGAACGATTTTGCAGCACACAAGAAGCCCAGCAACAGCCACAGCCAGCACCACCACAGGCAGGACCAGAACCTACTCCTCTTCCTCTCAGCACAGAAACCGCCATGATTTTACAGGGCATTCACCTCTTAGAAATCCAACTCAGCCACCTTCTGGCACAGCAAAATGCTAATCATAGAGGTTTGATGCATATTCATAATGGCCTATATCACAGCATCCCTGCAGGACAACCCAATCCTTGGATGCACGCTGCCCAATTTGAAGCCCTCATTGCTTGGCCTAGGGACAGGCCTCCTTTTGTGGGAGGGGGTGAGACTGCACAAGAGAGGCCAGGACCTTCTTCACAGTAACCTCCAGAAAGAGACCAGGGAGCAGAAGAAGATTCCTCTGAGGATGAGTGATGAATTTTAATGCTTCAATTTTTAATTGGTTTAATTTACTACTTTAAGTTTTCTTTCTAACTGACATTTGATGATGCATGATTTATCTTTAATTCTTCACTTTAAATGTGTATAATTTGCCATCACTTATTGTCTAATATATTGCATTTTAACACATTTTCATCATATGAGCTTTATTTAATATTTGATTTTAAAAAAATTAATTAACGATTCATTTTTTTAATAAATATTGGTTTTCTCTTGTTTACTTGGGTATTTTATTTTGCAGAAATTAATAAAATTAAGGAACAAGTACAAAGATAATCGAAGGGTCAATAATAAGATAAAAATGACCATCAAATGATAAAGAAACAAGAAGAACAAGCCCCGGTGTAAGAAAAAGCTACAAAAGCATGAAAATTAGCTATTAGTGCGCTATCTATTAGTGTGGTTGTAACAGGAACCGCACTAATAGGGTGGGAATCGATTCCTACACCAAATCAGCCCATGGGAATCGATTCATGCACTTGGGAATCGATTCCCAGCCCACATGAATCGATTCATTTGATGTTTTTCACCTGGGAATCGATTCCCAACCTATAGGAATCGATTCATGAGCCTAGGAATCGATTCCCCTTGCTAGGAATCGATTCATGAGCTGTATTTTACGTAAAAATGAACTGGAGGAATCGATTCATCAGTGAAATCATGCGCCGAATCATTGGAAACAACAAAACGCAACTTGGAAACAGCTGGAAATCATATGCACCAAAAGTTTCCACTTGCAACGCGTTTTCCTCAGCTGGCTTCTCCTTTCATTTGCCTATAAAAAGAGAAGAACGAGAGGCTTCAGAACACATCTTCAGACACTTCACTTCACACTTCTCTCTTAGTTCCTTTTCTTTCTTTTAAGCATTAGAGGAAGGCTTCTGGAGGAGTTCTTCCATTCCGGGTTCGGTCTTTCTTATTTTTAGTTTATTTTAATTATGGAGGGCTAAAACCCCTAGATTGATTTTCTTGGAATATATTGTAATATAATTTTGAGGTTCTTGTTTTTAATATAGTATGCTTTTATTATTGTTTATTTCTTCATAATCTTACTCTGCTTATTTAATTCCATTCTGTTTAATTAAATTTGTATGCTTAATCGGTTTAATTATTCAAATGGAATAAAATAAGATTTTAAATTAAAATAGATTAATAAAATATGCATGCTTAATGAATATTTTCATAATCACTTTTAATAATTATGGTTTGCTTAATTCCATAATTTGAGAATAGATTATGTATGTAGGCGATGTTCTTAGATTTTACGATCTTGACTCCTTTTGCTTAATTAGGATGCTTGATTAAAATATTCATTTTTAAATGAAAGTAAAGGAATTATGAATTGAAAAAGACGCTTAGTTGATTAATTCAAATTGAGCTAAGAAATCAACAGTAATGAAAGTATACAAATTATCTTTAGTGAACCAAGGATAAATTTATTTACAATATTCCAAGAAAATCAATCGCTTGTTATTTATTGTTTTAAATCCTATATTTACTTTGTTTTAGTTTTAATTGTCACAACAAAATCAATCAAAACCCCCCAATTGTATTTGTATGTTTGTTAAATTTTTATTTGTAAAAATTAATTTTAAACTTGATTTTTTTCCTAAATTTCTGTGTTGATCCTTGAGAGAACGACCTAGGTTGACACCCTAGTACTACATTAATTAATTTTGATGTACTAATTTGACAGAACCATGACAAACACGTCAAATTTTGGCGCCGCAGCCGGGGATCAACGATCTTTAGGAAAATTCTTGTTTTAAATTAATTTTTTTATAAAAATTGAAAAATTATAAAAAAATAATTAAAAAATAAAAAGAAATAATTTTTTTTATTTCTATGATTTAGGATTCTTATGATTTATTGCTTATGATCATCAAATATCTTGTTGTATGCTATGTATGACTAGAAGAACTTTTGAGCATTTATATTCATTTGATCCTGAAATTGATAGAACTTTTCATAGATTAATTAGAGAAGCTAGATTTAATAATAACTTTGTTGATATTGATAGTGATAGTATCTCATCTGAATCTGCTGAAAGTACTACTGCTAGTTTTTCTGATATGGCTGAACCCCGTGAAAGAACTCTTAGAGAACTAGCTGCACCTGAATTCACATACGAAAGTTTGTGTATTCAATATCCTGAAGAGGATATCCCTTTTATGCTTAAGACCGGACTTATACACTTGTTGCCTAAGTTTCATGGTCTTGCGGGTGAAGATCCGCATAAACACCTCAAAGAATTCCACATTGTGTGCTCCACAATGAAACCCCAAAACGTTCAAGAAGACCATGTCTATCTTAAAGCGTTTCCTCATTCTTTAGAGGGTGTTGCTAAGGATTGGCTGTACTACCTTGCTCCAAGATCAATCACAAGTTGGAATGACTTAAAGAAAATGTTCTTGGAAAAGTTCTTTCCTGCCTCTAGGAAAACTGCAATCCGTAAGGACATATCTGGCATTAGGAAACTCTCTAGACAAAATCTTTATGAGTATTGGGAGAGATTCAAGAAACTCTGTGCAAGTTGCCCTCACCACCAAATTTCTGAACAACTTCTTCTTCAGTACTTTTATGAAGGTCTACACCACGTTGATCGCAACATGATTGATGCGGCAAGTAGAGGAGCTTTAGGAGATATGACTGCTGCTGAAGCAAGAAACTTGATTGAAAAGATGGCATCTAACTCTCAACAATTTTGTGTGAGAAATGATTCTTTCAAACCTATGTTTGATTCAAATTCTAGTTCATCCGGAATTAAATTAGAGAATAAACTGGATGCTCTCACCACTCTGGTTACACAATTGGCAGTAAATCAAAAATCCATGACTGCTAAAGTATATGGCATATGCTCTTCACAAGAGCACCCCACTGATTATTGTCCTTCTCTACAAGAAAAGGATAATAATAGTCCCCAAGCCTATACAGCTAACACCTACCATGATAGACCACCACAACAACAACAAAACCATGACCTTTCCACCAACATATACAATCCAGGTTGGAGGAACCATCCAAACTTGAGATGGGGTAACCAACAATAAAATACCCAACCTCTATTTCAAAGACCTACACCTCAACCATCCACAAATGGCCCTTCTTTGGAAGAACTAGTTAAACAAATGGCTATACAAAACTTGGAGTATCAACAGAGGAATAATGCTACCATCCAGAGTTTAAGCAACCAAATTGGGCAACTGGCTTCATCATTAAGCCAGTTATAATCTCAAAACTCTAACAAATTACCATCTCAACCAGCTGCAAATCCCAGAAATGTAAGTGCAATTCAGTTAAGATCAGGTAAGAACCTTGAATTACCCATACCCAAGGAACCTGAGAAACAAACAGATGTGCCCACAACAGTTGAGAATGATGTACCTTCTTCAAGCACAAGCAAGCCTGAGATGCAACCACCCCAAAATCCACCTCATATTCCTCTTTCTTTCCCACCAAAAGCAATTCCAAGCAAAAAGATAGAAGAAGTGGACAAAGAAATTTTGGATACTTTCAGGTAAGTGGAAGTAAATATACCTCTTCTTGATGCAATTAAGCAAATACCCAAGTATGCCAAATTTTTAAAAGAACTATGTACTCACAAGAGGAGACTCAAAGGCAATGAAATGATAAGCATGGGAAGGAATGTATCTGCATTACTTGGTAAGGAAATTCCAAATATTCCTGAGAAATGTAAAGATCCAGGTACGTTTTCTATACCCTGTATCATAGGCAATAACAAATTTGAAAATTGCATGTTAGATTTAGGAGCTTCAATAAATGTTATGCCTATGTCTATTTTCAAATCTTTGTCTCTTGGAAATTTACAACCTACTGGTGTAGTAATTCAGCTAGCCAATAGAAGCACTGCTTACCCTGTTGGAGTTATAGAGGATGTTTTAGTTCAGGTAGAACAACTTGTTTTCCCTGCTGACTTTTTCGTACTTGATATGGAAGAAGGTATACCTCAAATTCCTGTTCCTATAATTTTGGGAAGACCATTTTTGAAAACAGCCCGAACCAAAATAGATGTTCATTCTGGAACTCTTTCTACGGAATTTGGTGACACGAGAGTTCAATTCAATATTCTTGATGCCATGAAATACCCAGCTGAAAATCATTCTGTTTTCCAAATTGACATTATTGATGAACTAGTTTTTGAACATTTTTCTAATGTTAATTTGGAATGCATAGATGATTCAAACAATTGTTTTGCATGCAATGATTCTGGAAGTTGTGATATTTATGCTGAAATTGATAAATACAATTTCTGATTCAGAGTCTTTAGATATACCTGTTAACCATAAGGAGCTGAATGCAGGATTTCAAGAAAACTCTAACAAAATTTTTGAAGTGCAAGCAGCGAAATCCAAATCTACTTTGTTAGTTCCATCTATTTTACAGGCACCTAAGTTAGAATTGAAGCCTCTACCTGAGAACCTCAAATATGTATACTTAGGGGATGATGAACAACTCCCGGTAATAATTTCCACTTCTCTTAATAAAAGTCAAGAAGAAAAATTGTTGCAGGTATTGAAAAGACACAAGAAGGCTATAGGCTGGACATTGGCAGACATTCCTGGAATTAGCCCATCTATGTGCATACATAAGATATTTCTGGAGGAAAATGCTAAAGCAGTGAGACAACCTCAAAGGAGACTCAACCCTGTAATCCTTGATGTGGTTAAGAAGGAGATTACCAAGCTTCTACAAGCAGGAATTATTTATCCTATCTCTGATAGCCGATGGGTGAGTCCGATCCAAGTGGTTCCTAAGAAAACAGGGATCACAGTTGTGAAAAATGAGAAGGATGAATTAATCCCTACCAGAGTGCAAAATAGTTGGAGAATCTGTATTGACTACAGGAGACTAAACCAAGCAACAAAGAAGGACCATTTCCCTTTACCCTTCATTGATCAAATGCTTGAGCGTCTTGCAGGTAAATCTCATTACTGTTTTCTTGATAGATTCTCTAGATATTTTTAGATTCATATTGCACCTGAGGATCAAGAAAAGACCACATTCACCTGTCCCTTTGGCACATTTGCTTATAGGAGAATGCCATTTGGCTTATGCAATGCTCCTGGAACTTTTCAAAGATGCATGATAAGTATTTTTCATGATTTCATTGAAAATTGCATAGAGGTGTTTATGGATGATTTTACTGTTTATGGATCTTCATTTAATGCATGCCTTGATAGTTTGGATAAAGTTTTAAACAGATGTATTGAAACTAACCTTGTCTTAAACTATGAAAAATGTCATTTTATGGTAAAAGATGGAATAGTTTTAGGGCATGTAATCTCTGAGAAAGGAATTGAAGTAGATCGTGCCAAGATAGAAGTTATATCACATTTACCTTACCGCTCTTGTGTTTGAGAGGTTCGTTCTTTTCTTGGCCATGCAGGTTTCTACAGAAGATTCATAAAGGATTTTAGCAAGAAGGCTAGACCATTATCCAGTCTACTTCAAAAGGATGTGGTATTTGAGTTTGATGAAAAGTGTAAGGAGGCTTTTAATTGCTTGAAGCAAGTATTGACTACTACCCCAATAATTCAAGCACCTGTTTGGACAGCCCCATTTGAGTTGATGTGTGATGCCTCTAATTATGCATTGGGAGTCGTCCTTGGTCAAAAGATTGACAAGCAGCCTAGGGTCGTCTACTATGCATCTAAAACTTTAGATGCCGCCCAGGTAAATTATACCACTACTGAAAAAGAGCTCTTGGCCATTGTTTTTACATTAGATAAGTTCAAACCTTACCTACTCGGTTCTCGAGTAGTTGTCTTTACTGACCATGCAGCTCTGAAGTACTTATTGAAGAAAGGTGAGTCCAAGCCAAGATTAATTCGTTGGATGCTCTTGCTCCAAGAGTTTGACTTGGAAATTCGTGACAGAAGTGGAACACAAAACTTAGTGGCATACCATTTAAGCAGAATTGAGAATGCTCCTGACTCGGCACCTATTCGGGACCATTTTCCCGATGAACACCTTATGAGTATTTCTAACTCTTTTGATACACCTTGGTATGCTAACATTGTAAATTATCTTGTTGCCTCTGTTTTTCCACCATATGCATCGAGGAACCAAATTTTAAAATTAAAAAGTGATGCAATGTATTATATATGGGATGACGCGTATTTATGGAAATTATGTAATGATCAGGTGATTCGAAGATTCATTCCCGATCATAAGATAGAATCAGTTCTTCGATTCTTCCATGCTTCACCAGTTGGTGGACATTTTGGTCCACAAAGAACAGCAAGGAAGGTGTTGGACTCTGGTTTATACTGGCCCACAATTTTTAAGGATGCATGGAGAATTTGTAACACCTGTGAGAAATGCCAAAGAACTGGAAACGCTATCACATGGCGTCAATAGATGCCTCAGCAACCTATGTTGTTTTGTGAAGTATTTGATGTTTGGGGCATTGATTTTATGGGTCCATTTCCTCCATCCTTTGGTTTTACTTACATTTTATTGGTTGTAGATTATGTTTCTAAATGGGTGGAAGCTAAAGCCACTAGAACTAATGATGCTCGAGTTGTTGTGGATTTTGTTAGATCTCAAATTTTTTGCAGGTTTGGCATCCCAAGAGCAATCATTAGTGATCAAGGAACACACTTCTGCAACAGGACCATGCAAGCTATGCTTAGAAAGTATGGGGTTATTCATAGAATCTCTACTCCATATCACCCCCAAACCAATGGACAAGCAGAAGTCTCTAACAAAGAAATCAAAAGAATCCTGGAAAAGATAGTACAGCCTAACAAAAAGGATTGGAGCAGGAAACTGGATGATGCTCTTTGGGCACATAGAATAGCTTTTAAGGCACCTATAGGAATGTCTCCCTATAGAATTGTTTTGGGTAAAGCATGTCATCTTCCAGTGGAGATTGAGCATCGTGCTTATTGGGCTGTAAAAGCTTGCAACTTAGCACTTGATCAAGCAGGTGAAGAAAGAAAATTATAACTGAATGAGCTTGATGAGATCCGTTTGGCAGCTTATGAGAACTCAAAGTTCTATAAGGAGAAAACAAAGAAATTCCATGATAGCTCAATAGCTAGAAAGGATTTTACTGCTGGACAGAAAGTGCTACTGTTTAATTCCCGGATGAAACTGATGACCAGAAAATTGCGCTCCAAATGGTAAGGACCTTTCATTGTTACTAATGCATTCCCCATGGAGCTGTTGAAATAAAAAGTGAAAACTCTAATAAAAGCTTCAAGGTTAATGGACAACGTCTGAAGCCATTTCATGAAAATCCTTCACTTGTGGATGTTACAATGGAGGAACATACTTTAGGGGAACCACTTCTTGATCCCCCTTGAGGGAGTTTTTCTTACCCATCTCTTTACTTTTTCATTCTGTTGTCTATTTTGCATGCTCTGTCTTACATTGAGGACAATGTATGATTTAAGTGTGGGGGTGGGATTATTCTTGTATGATATTTTTGTGTGTGTTTCTATTTTCGTGTGTGAAGTGTTTTTGTGTGAAAAAGAATTAATAAATAAAGGTTTTGTGTGTGTTTTTGTTTAAAATGGAATGTTTTATTGGAATTTTAGGATATGCATGAGTAACAGGTAATTTCTTTCATGTTTGATATGAGTTTAATGATATGTTATAATTTGAACTCAAGCATTTTTGGTATGTTGAGAATAACATGATAATTGAGAGATGATTATATATGATTGAATTATGCCTTGTGAGATTTTTGAGCCTTAAAATTTGATGGAACACATTAAACCATCTTAATTCTTTCATGTGTGATGTATTCCTGAATGCTTACATCTCAATCTTTGTCTTATTTCTTGATGATACTTGAAACTCATGTGAATATATTTGAAATGACACAGGCATTTTGTTCAATTGAGCCACTAAGCCATATAAGCCTACCATGAATAAATCATCCTTTGTTAGCCCCTTTGAGCCTATTTAACCATTTCTTTGTTGCAGCTCAAATAAGCCATGAAAAAAAACCAAAAATATACCTACCTTAAGGAATATTTTGGAGCTCTAGAATCAAGTCAAAAATAGGCATTCAATTAAGAATGAGGATGTGCAAAAAGGAGTCGCAACTCTTGTTTCAAGTGTTAAGCAATAGTATAAAAAAATGATGATGAATGAAAAAAAATAATATTTTGATGATTGCGACCAAAAGAAATTGGAACAATAAATGTTTTACCCTCACTGTTTGCCAGTTAAATTATTTGCTCCTTATTCTTTTTGGTACTTGCCACAAATTCCAAAATTTTACCACTCATTTTAACCTTGGCCATATTACAACCATGGAAAGCCCTGTTGATCTATACATGCATTTGTGTTGATTGTGGAATTAAGAAATTTGCCAAATTTATGGGACTGTCTGTTTTTAGGAAATATTTTGAGTGTATACACAAACCCAAAACACTTGAGAGTTGAGAGTATGTCTTGTGAGATTCTGTCACTTATGATCTTCTTTTGAGTTTAATTTAATTTTCACATGCCTAAGTGTTTGAATGATTTTTATACATATCTTGATGCTCTGTATCTTGCATGATGAATAACTCTTGTTTCTCTGTATATTCCTAAAGATTTTATATTGAACATGCTAGTTTTGTGTGTTTAGTATTTTTCAACTTAATGTTTTCAAAAAACTGTGATACTTGTTTTTATTCTGATTTTGCCCGGGAGTGCAAAAGAATAAGTGTGGGAGTATTTGATGATGCATGATTTATCTTTAATTCTTCACTTTAAATGTGTATAATTTGCCATCACTTATTGTCTAATATATTGCATTTTAACACATTTTCATCATATGAGCTTTATTTAATATTTGATTTTAAAAAAATTAATTAAGGATTAATTTTTTTAATAAATATTGGTTTTCTCTTGTTTACTTGGGTATTTTATTTTGCAAAAATTAATAAAATTAAGGAACAAGTACAAAGATAATCCAAGGGTCAATAATAAGAGAAAAGTGACCATCAAATGATAAAGAAACAAGAAGAACAAGCCCAGTGAAAAAAAAAACTACAAAAGCATGAAAATTGGCTATTAGTGCGCTATCTATTAGTGCGGTTGTAACAGGAACCGCACTAATAGGGTGGGAATCGATTCCTACACCAAATCAGCCCATGGGAATCGATTCATGCACTTGGGAATCGATTCCCAGCCCACATGAATCGATTCATTTGATGTTTTTCACCTGGGAATCGATTCCCAACCTATAGGAATCGATTCATGAGCCTAGGAATTGATTCCCCTTGCTAGGAATCGATTCATGAGTTGTACTTTACGTAAAAATGAACTAGAGGAATCGATTCATCAGTGAAATCATGCGCCGAATCATTGGAAACAACAAAACGTAACTTGGAAACAACTTGGAAACAGCTGGAAATCATCTGCACTGAAAGTTTCCACTTGCAACGCGTTTTCCTTAGTTCGCTTCTCCTTTCATTTGCCTATAAATAGAGAAGAACAAGAGGCTTCAGAACACATCTTCAGACACTTCACTTCACACTTCTCTCTTAGTTCCTTTTCTTTCTTTTAAGCATTAGAGGAAGGCTTCTGGAGGAGTTCTTCCATTCCGGGTTCGGTCTTTCTTATTTTTAGTTTATTTTAATTATGGAAGGCTAAAACCCCTAGATTGATTTTGTTGGAAAATATTGTAATATAATTTTGAGGTTCTTGTTTTTAATATAGTATGCTTTTATTATTGTTTATTTCTTCATAATCTTACTCTGCTTATTTAATTCCATTCTGTTTAATTAAATTTGTATGCTTAATCGGTTTAATTATTCAAATGGAATAAAATAAGATTTTAAATTAAAATAGATTAAGAAAATATGCATGCTTAATGAATATTTTCATAATCACTTTTAATAATTATGGTTTGCTTAATTCCATAATTTGAGAATAGATTATGTATGTAGGCGATGTTCTTACATATGCTCAATAATTCCTAGATTTTATGATCTTGACTCCTTTTGCTTAATTAGGATGCTAATTAAAATATTCATTTTAAATGAAAGTAAAGGAATTATGAATTGAAAAAGACGCTTAGTTGATTAATTCAAATTGAGCTAAGAAATCAACAGTAATGAAAGTATACAAATTATCTTTAGTGAACCAAGGATAAATTTATTTACAATATTCCAAGAAAATTAATCGCTTGTTATTTATTGTTTTAAATCCTATATTTATTTTGTTTTAGTTTTAATTGTCACAACAAAATCAATCAAAACCCCCCAATTGTATTTGTATGTTTGTTAAATTTTTATTTGTAAAAATTAATTTTAAACTTGATTTTTTTTCCTAAATTTCTGTGTTGATCCTTGGGAGAATGACCTAGGTTGACACCCTAGTACTACATTAAATAATTTTGATGTACTAATTTGACAGAACCACGACAAACACGTCAACATTATATAGTTTTTCTTTGAACTCTTTTAGTTGATATTACTGCAGCATGCTTTGGAATTGTTTGTGATTTTTTTGTTTATTTTAATGCTTGCAATTGTAACATTTTTGAAAAACCCAACCAAGATTTAACTTTTTGAAAAAGAAAAGTTTCTAAGCAGCAAGATAATTTTAGACAGTAACACTAATTTTAAAAAAGGAAAAATGGCTAAATTAAGAACCAGGGAAATGAAATGAATGTACTCTTGATTGTTTACATGCTTGAACCCTTTTCTGTTAGAATATAGAAGTAGCCCTATACCCTGGTGAGAAGTGAGAAACTTAAACACTGAGAGTCTCATGAGAATTTATTAAATAGCATTGCTTGATTTTCTGATTAACATTTTTTTAAAAGGATTAAGCAAGGAAATTGTAAAGGCAAATTTTGAAAATAAAATAAACCCAGAGCCAAAAAGCTACCTTTAAATATATCCTAATTTTTGTAGCCCATTTTTGAGCCAAAAATTTTATTCAAACACCCTAAACCAGGCATGAGAAATAAAATCTTACCTTATCAGCATGCTTAAATTTTCGATATGAGCATAAAACACTTTTCCAAAAGGGTGATAAAAGAAACTGAGGCTGAAGAAGTTAGTAAAGTTCTCCAAAACTTTAAACAAAAGAGAACTAGAAAAAGAGAAACAAAGAATTCTGAAGCACAAAGGAAGAAGCCTCATACAAGTTTGAAAAATTTCAGAACATATGCTCTTCTTCATGCATGCAATTTTGAATCCAAGAAAAACCAAGAATTCTTGATAGCCCAGCCTCATTACAACTGTGAAAAGACCTTTTTGATCCTTACTTATCTTATGAATTGAATTTGATTAGAAATGATCGGCAATGTTAATTAGGCAGTTCTCATGATGAATATGCAACACACACACCTGGTGAGAAATAATGAGAGTTCCTTATTCTTACAGCAATTGGTTACCTGCTTTGTGAACAAATTAATGATGCATTACATTTCAAAGAATTGGTATTAAGAAGATCATTTGCCTAAATATAAACTGAGATTATTGTCTTTTAAAATTTTGTCTGCAATAGAATATGATCTTATTGAATGCTTGATTCCCTTTCCAAACTTCTTTTACTTGAGGACAAGCAAAAATCTAGGTTGGGGAGAGTTTGATAAGTGCTATTTCACATTGATTTAAATACTTCAATTAAACTCATTTTTGAAAGAATTTAACCAGATTAGTAATTAATTAAGCATGATTTTTGTTGAAATTAACACATTGTGTAAAACAAGCTTGATTTGACAAAATATATGAAAAAAGTACCAACAAGGCTTGAAGAAACCAAGAAGAACCAAAACATCAAAGCTCAGGGATGCTTGAGCGTGGCACTCAACACGCCTAAGCATGATTTAATGAAGACAACCCCCCTATGATTCAAGGCAGCTTGAGCAAGAAGTGTTAAGAAGAATCTCACGCTTGAGCGCGAGGCCGAGCTCGCTCAAGCGTGACTCTGGACATAGCTGGTGCGCTTAAGCGGAGGACTTACGAAACTTGAGCGTAACTTAATTCAGCATCAGCCCCGTCGCGCTTGAGCGTAAGAAAGGGACGCTCGAGCGTGGGTCCAAGCACGCCTGAGCGTGAGATAAGCGTGGATTGAGAAGAAGAGCGTCTGAGCGCAAAGAATCTACGCCTGAGCGTGATTGATAGATAACAGAGCATAAGTTCGAGCTCGCCCAAGCGTGGAAACTAGCGTACTAAACAAGAAAGCCACGCTTAAGCGTGGTTAAGACAGCTTGAGCATGAGGCAACCAAGTGGACATTAGAACCCTCCACGCTTGAGCGTGACCATCAAGCTCAAGCGTGACTCATGCAGTATGGGAATTTTAATTTAATATTCACCAATGGTGCGATGCCAACTCAACCATTTTCTTGTGTTTCTGCATGTCTCCGAATATTCCTTCATGGGGTTTATGCAAGTGGCAAGGGAAGCTGAACCATAATCCCTATAAATCAGGCAGAAAATAGGACATCAAGATAAGATTCATCCAATATATTTCCCTCACAATCTAACCTTCTCCATTATTTTCTGTATTCATATTTTGAAGGTGAAAATGCAAAGCATGAGTAGCTAAACTCCCTTATGGGATTGGTTGTAATCCATTCAATCCTGAAGTAATGCTGCTATAAGTTTTTATGTTGTAATGAGATTTGATAAGTTTCTGTATTTCCTTCTGCGTTTAATGCTTGAAAGTACTTGATCACTATTTTCTTGTTTTAAGTTTTCTCAAGTATGCTGGGAAGTGACTTTTGAAAGCAGATCTGAATGAAATACTTGTTGTGAGTAGGTAGCCAGGGATGACATCTAATGCAATAAACATCAAAACAATCGATCGATAATGCTGGGATGATTTCAAAGTGACTGAGGGATCAGTGGGTTGAAATCATTCTTATGAATTTTGTAGTCGAGGGATCGATGCAAATGACTTTGATTGTGATGTAGAAATTATCTTTTTAAGTTACTTACATAAAAATTAATGTAGCTTACAAAAGGTGAGATGTGATGAAACCAATCCCTATTTTACAAAACTGATTTTTCTCAAAATTATTCACTGTTATCTTTTGCAAAATTTCACTTTCTGTTATTTATTACTTTTTCAATCAGCAACATTTATAACAATCCAGAACAAAACTTTCTGTCAACTCAGTTCAAAGCTAAGATTTTCATGCTAACACCTCCTCAGTGGAACGACAACTATACTATATTACAACCTCTGTGTTTAAACTTGGCACATCCATTCCCTTAAGTTCATATTATACAAACTTGATTCTCTTTCATTGAACTCTTCATTCCTTTATATGAAAACAACTGTATTACCTTTGCTTTAACCAAATCCTTTTTCAATTTGGAATTTTCCTTTTCCAAGGACCTAGCTGTAGAACTCCCCGCCCTCAACTCTTCCTGTTGCTGGTGCAGTTCCTTTTCCCTAGCCGTAAAATCTTCCTGGCTCTTGAGTTTACCGGCCACTAAAGTTATCAGGTCATTAGAAAGCTTGGAGCTCTTTTGCTTCTACGTCTTGAGGTCCTCTTGAAGTTCAGAAACCTTCCCTTCAAGAGATTTGACTGATTTTCTTAGGGAAGCTACCTCATCCGTTTGCTCCAATTCCAGCTCCCGAGCCTTCTTTAGTTTCTCCTCCGCTGTCTTCAGATGAGCCCTATCCTTCGCAGCCGAGATATTCAGATGCTTAAGTTTGCCAGCTAACTTATCTGCTTCTTTAACACTGTCAATAGTGCAGCTGAGGGAGTTCAAAAGACCGGTTAACTCAGCCAATTGCCACTTGCCAGCTACAATGGCTTCTTTCATTTCATCCACCTCTAAGGTGGGGCGTGTAACATCCTGAATTTTTATAAAAATGAGTAAATATGCGAAATAAATATTAAATAATTATAAATGGGTTAATGAGTGTCTCTGAAATATTGGAATAATTAAATTCAGATTTGTGAGGATTATTTGTAATTTATTGAGACTAAATGAGATACAATTTCACCCGGTTAAAATATGGGTATCGGACCAAGTATCTCCGATTGAGATGCCGTTGGTCAGGGCTGTAAATAATATTATTAGGAATCCAAATATATATTTGGAATAATTTTTAGATATGGTATTGAGCCCGAATAGAGATCCTGTTTGTTATAAAATGGTGAAATTTCTAATGATGGGTTAAAATTTAAACACAAAACTCTCTTTTCCTTTCTTATTTTCACGGCACTTTTCTTCTTCTTTGCCAAACCACTTCCTCTTCTTCTCCTCTCATGTTCTTCTTCTTCTTCTATTCTCTATAACCCATGTGTGATGGTGTGCCCTCTCCTCCACCATTTTCATTTTCTTGGGAGCTTGAAGGAAAAGCTTGTGGCTGGAACCCTTCTCCCTCTTCTCTTCCATTTTTCGTATGGCCCTCCCCCTCTCTTGGGAGCTGTCTCTTTCTTCTCTTGAGGTAAGCTTCTTACCATTTTTCAAGAGCTTAAACCTTTGCTTATGAGATTTAGGTGTTGGGAGAGTGGTTTATGTATGTGGGTTATAGGTAGAAGCTATTATTATGGAAAACCCTAAGGTAGGGTAGCTTAAGTGTAAGCTTTTATGAGTATTTAATGTGGTACTCAAAATTAATGTTGAAAGGTGACAAAAAATTGATGAGCATTTATGATGGTGATGGTTTTTAGTGAAACCCTAACTTTAATAAATTGGGGAAAGTGTAAAATATGAGTAGAATATATGTTTAATGATGTTAGAGAATGATGGTAATGATGAGAGATAGCCATTCGTAATAGTTGATGAATATTGATAATGGTTGTTGGGTTTTCATGAAACCCTAGCCCTAAGAATTTAGGGAAAATGGATATATTATAGCTTGAAGGGTTGAATTAAATATGAATGGGTGATATTTAATCTTTACTTCCTTTTCACTTCAAAAATACAGAAAACTTCGTATTTTTTTTGTGAAAAAGAAGTAAAGCACCGATGTATGAGTCAGGTGGGACCTCTCGATCGTTATAGCATCTGAAGGTGTTGGCAATCACGAGTCAGAGTGACCTTTTCCTCTTTAAAGATGAGCATTTTCCACATCTCTCTCTCTCTCTCTCTCTCTCTCTCTTTTATTTTTTTTTGTTTTTGTTTTTGTTTTTGTTTTTGTTTTTTATTTTTGAGTTCTAAATTGACCGGGAAAAATTGTCTTTCAGTTAACAGGAGGTGAGAAGACCGGGGTTGACCCCCGGTAGACTGGAAGGTAAAGGTTGCCTTGTTAGGGGAATGGGAAAAAAAGGGGTGCCTTCATAGGCGACTGGAAAGTAAAAGGGTACCTTCATAGGCGACTGGAAAGGAAAGGGTGCCTTCATAAGCGACTGGAAAGGAAAGGGTGCCTTCATAGGCGATTGGAAAGGAAAGGGTGCCTTCATAGGCGAATGGAAAGTAAAGGGTGCCTTCATAGGCGACTGGAAAGGTAAAGGGTGCCTTCATAGGCGACTGGAAAGGAAAGGGTGCCTTCATAGGCGACTGGAAAGGTAAAGGGTGCCTCCATAGGCGACTAGAAAGGTAAAGGGTGCCTTCATAGGCAACTGGAAGAAAAGTAAAGGTGAGGGTGTTGCCTCCCGGTTGACTGGAAAGTAAAGGGGTGCCAGCTTCGGTGACTGGAAAAGGTAAAGAGTGCCTTCATAGGTGAATGGAAAGGAAAGGGTGCCTTCATAGGCGACTGGAAGGAAAGTAAAGGTGAGGGTGTTGCCTCCTGGTTGATAGGAAATGTAAAGATTGGGGGAGTTAACACGACGTCTCGTCCGACTTAACTCACTGGACCTAAAGGCTTGGGGTGATGCCCCAGTTTGACATGACTGATGGTTCTTGGGGAATTGCTCCTTGAATGAAAAAGAATGAACCTAGGGGAACTGCCCTTTGAATGAAAGAGAATAAACCTAGGGTGATTCCCCAGTTTGACATGATTTGAAGCAATCTTGGGGAACTGTCCCTTAACGGGAACAAAAGAAATCTGGGGAGATGCCCCTGTTTGAGATGGTTTGAAGGAATCTTGGGGAACTGCCCCTTGACTGGAACAGAAGAAATCTGGGGAGATGCCTCAGTTTTAGGAAGTGTAATTCTACTGGGGAAGGATTTGGTGATTCGGGGTACTGTCTCTTTGGGTGAAAGAGAACAAACCTGGGGTGATGCCTTAGTTTGAACTATCTGCCTCTGAAACTTGGGGGACTGCCCCTTGAGCGAGAAGAAGTGATCCTGGGGTGATACCCCAGTTTGATTTGTTTGGGAGGTGTAGTTCCACCGGGGAAGGATTAATGGTTCGGGGCACTGCCCTTTGATTGGGAAAGGAAAATCTGGGGTCCACCTGGTATGTGTGGATTCACTGAGAAAAGTGTGTTGGGGCGCCTTGGGGAGAGTTCTTCTAAGCCTGATTACAAAAGTGTTCTTATTAGGGGGAGAAAATGATCTGAATTGTAGGTCACTGGGGAGAGAGTTTGGTGATTCTGTTGGGAGAGAATTTTGCTGGAAACTATCCCTGGGCTTGGGAAGAGACACGCTTGACTGTCAGAATCTATCAGGTAGATTCCTTGGAAGGGAGTTTGAAAAAGTATCAGCTTTGGTAGTTGAGAAGAAGACTTCAAGAAGTGCCAACTTTGGCGATTTAGGGAAGGAGTTCTGAGAAGTGCCAATATTGGAGGTTGAAGAAGAGATTTTGAACAGTGCCAACTTTGGCAACTTGAGGAAGGGACTTTGAGAAGTGCCAACTTTGGTGTTTTGAGGAAAGGATTCTGAGGAGTGTCAACTTTGGGGGTTTGAGGAAGGGACTTGAAAGATTCTAGTTTTGGCAGTCGCGGTTCCATTGAGGAAAAGGACTGGATTGAGGCGTCAACACTTGACATGACTGTCTATTATAATAACCTGCAGAAAAAAAGGGTAAGTAGTGCAAAGATAAATTCAAAAACTGTGTAGGTCCTGTGAAACCGCGACCCATAGGATAACTCATGGACAGAGGAGAATGAAAGAAGCGATCATAGCTTTGAAGTGCGTGCGTGGCTGAGTCTTTGTGATGATTACCTAAGACGAGGTCGAGTAGTGGGAGCGTCTTGTTCCTCACAACTTTAAATGTTCACCATTCTTTCATTTATTTTTATAAAAACACAATGTTTTATCAGATCAATGCAATTCATAACACGTATCGAAACAAAGGATAAATTTTATTCATGTATGTCAAATGGACAATGGGGAAAATAGATGGGATGAAATGAAGTCACGCAGCACAGGTCAAGGCCAGGGGAAACAGGGAAGGTTCAAGGATCCTCCAGTGAATTCCTGAGACTAGTAAGAACCTTAATCCCACGTCACAACCTCAAGTACATCATTCAACTCTGCCTTTGGGAGGGTAGTTTGACAATGGTCCACATGCCCTAGTTTGCACATTTTGCATTGGAAACTTTAGTTACTCTACCGAAATCTTGACCCTAATTTTTACCTGAGCCGCCTTTTCAGGTTTTCGACTCACCGGGTTGCTCTAACTTTTGCCTAGGCCGCCTTTTCAGGTTTTTGGCCCAGTGAGCATTTCCCTTTCTTTATAATGTGTTTTTCCTTTCTTGTTTATTTTTGGCTGCATCCTCTATAGTAAAAGGTTGAAACTGGTCACACTCTAGTTGAGTCTGCTTAACCTTTTCTAAATTTAGTTTGATCCTTTGGGGAGCTGATGTCACTTGAAATAGGAGACTCTACTCCTATTCCATGTACCCAAGGAAATATTGGTGAGTCTTTTGGCATCGATGAGAGGGAATTACTTTAAGTCATCATTTTGGCCTTTATTTTCCTTTTCTCTTTTTTTTCTTCTAGATTTTTCTTTTTTTATTTTTATTTTTATCTCTTTTTGTTTGCCCTCTTTTTTTTTGAATCCCTTTAATGACGTAACGACTCAATCTGACAGACTATTTCCTGGGCTACATAGGCATGAGGAATGGCGCAATCTTTAAGGTTGAGGTGTTGATGACGACATTCATTCCCCTTATATAGAAAATGATAGCTTGCTCGATGATTTGGACGTAACCAGCTTGCCCTACTTGGCACGTGTATTGGACTCCAAGCTTGATTCTATTTTTTCATTTTTTCATTTTTTTTGTTTTTTTTTGGCAAAGTCTCCCTCAATTGTGTCTGCATTTATAGGCATCAGCAATTTGCCCTTATCTATGTTGGTGACTGTTGAAGTTTCCTTAAACGACTGGTTTGCCTCTGTCCAATTCGGGACTTGGCCATGTTGTCATTTACATAGATTCCTACCACATCCTGAAACAAAGTTACTAATGCCTTCTGATAGATTGCCCCCGTGTTTTAAACTAAAGGACATTAATAACTTAAACGATTCCTTCAGTTGTTCTTGACTCAGGGGTATACCCATCTTGAGCTTTTCTCCTGTCCATTTGACAATCTTAACCGCCTCTTAAAAGGGATAAACCTCTTTAACCTCTTGTTCTAACAATCTTGTTAACTTGAGTGGTGGCTCACAAGCTTCCCTACCTTCTTTGTCAGCGCGATCGACCGGGTAGTTGAGGTCGTGAAACGGGATTATGATTTCATTAGTCTCAAGAGGATCATTTTTGGATCTGCATTTTAGCGCGTTATGGCAAAAAAGAGAGAAAAAAAGGATCAAGCAAGTAAAGAAAATGAATCAAAGCAAGGATAAAGGGATGAGAAATTTTTTTTTTGAATTTCGATACGTATTTATTGATTGATTGGTAAAACAAGTTTTTTTTTTGCCCTTATTACATGAAAAGTCCCAAAGCCTTAGGCATAGCAGAGGGATAAACAAGACATTAAGGCAATGACAAATTACTTTGGTGAATCATTTAAAACCGTAGGGAGTTTGACAGCCTTCCAGTTACTGAACTATTGGCCCGGCGGGCAAGCGACCACCAAATCAGCATTATCATCAAAACCATTTTCAATATTAGCCACCACGGCATTAACTCCTGAACCTCCATGATTGGGCAGGGGATTTATGGTCACGTTAGGGCTTCCTTCCTGAAAATTAATCTAGTCAGCTTTGATCAAATCCCCCACTTTATATTTTAAGGCCATACAATTTTCTGTGGAATACCCTGATGCCCCAGTGTGGTAATCACAATGAGCATTAGGGTCATACCCCCTTGGGTAAGGAGGTTGAAACGGCCTCATGGGGCATGGAGCTACCAGACCCTTCTGAACGAGGATTGGAAAAAGTTCGGTCTATGTTATGGGAATTGGATCGAACTGTATAGGGGCCCGCTCATTGTTGGGGTTCCTTGTATTCTAATTATGATCGGGTGGTCGAATCATTTGTTGTGGGTGATGGTATGGCATAGGTTGCGGCATTGGCGCTCTTACCATAGGCGGACGGAAGTGGGGAGTATAAGCTGTCGGGCCCTGAGCGGCAGCGGCCACATAAGGATTGGGAGTTTGAATCATGGTAGGGACGAATGGCCTCGGCGGAGCCGTCTTTTGATTAGAAGAGATGGAATTAGTTTTTCCATCCCTTCTCCCAGGCACCGGCTTTCTTGCTGTGCTTGCCCCAGATGGGCCCTGAGTGATCTTTCCTGTTCGTATTCCGCTCTCCACCCTTTCCCCAATAGTCACAATGTCAGAGAAGTTGGATGAAACACTACCAATCATCTTGCCATAGAAGGGCGATGGGAGCGTGTCGATGAATATTGCGACTATCTCTTTTTCCGACAATGGGGGGTCTACTTGCACCGCTGTCTCTCTCCATCGTTGGGCATACTCTTTAAACGTTTCACTGTCCCTTTTCACCATATTCTGTAACTGAACCCTGTTGGGTGCCATATCCATGTTATACTTGTATTGTCTAAGGAAGGCATCTGCCAGGTCCTTCCAACAACGAATATGGTTCCCCTTAAGGTGAGCATACCATGTAAGAGCGGCCCCCGCCAGACTATCTTGGAAGCAGTGGATCAACAATTGGTCGTTAGAAGAGTAGGATGCCATCTTTCGATAGTACATCGTGAGATGGTTCTTTGGACAAGTCATTCCCTGATACTTGTCAAAGTCTGGCATCTTGAATTTGGGCGGGAGAACAACATCTGTGACTAGACATAGCTCAGAAGCATCTATCAGTCTAAAACCCCTAGCGCCTTCCATCATTCTCAAACGTTCTTCTAAGATTTCTATCTTTTCCTTTTAGGGAACTGTGACCATGGTATGATCGGCTACCGGGTTTATCATGCGGGTTGTATCTTGGAGATTGGTCATATAGGGGGTTGCGTATCCATATGGATAGCCGAGTGGCTGGTTGAACGGAGGCAACGCATGGGATTGGTTCATTAGGCCTGTATTTAGTGAGGGACCTTGGGGTTGGGCCATAGTTTGTACGACATAAGTTGGCTAGGTTATCTGGGCTCGTGTGTTTTGGGCTTGTGCGTTGTAGGTTGGCTGGGCCATCGGGGCTTGTGTGTTTTGGGTTTGGTAGGTTTGTGGGTCATGGGTTTGCATGTTTTGGGTTTGGTAAGTTTATGGGTCATGGGCTTGCATGTTTTGGGTTTGGTGGAGTGGTGGCATATTTGGCTGGGTAGGGTATAAAGCGTGAGGATTCATCACTTGCTGGTCGTGGGCGTCTTGTTGTTTAGCGAGCGGGGGATAATACCCCTGTGGTAGGCCATAAAGTGGAAAAGGTACTGGGTTGCCGTTAGGACCGACAAATGTATGTTGTTGTGCATAGGATTGGCCATAAGGTGGCTGGGTCTCAATGGCAAGGTTAGGTCTTCCGACATGAATGGTGAGAGGGGGTGTCGTTGTGTTAGGGAGTTGGGTTCTTGCTGGGTCAGAACCAAGGGAGGGTGGCGCGATGGCAGGCTGCTGTTGGGCGTCCTCAACACCTGTAGAGGAGCCTCCTTCTGTGAGTTTCTTTTCTAAAAGTTTAGTTAACTCCGCCACTCGCTCTTTCAGCTGATCAAACTCAGTTCTAAAGTCTCCGTCCACAGCTTTTGCCTCAGCCATGAGTTTCTTTTGGAGCCGGGTCTGGTAATGATGCCTACCCGTCACGTCTGTGTCTCCCCGTTTTTTTTAAAAAAACAAAAAAATGTTAGGTGGAAATAAAAAGAAGGAGAATGTCATGGGAAGCAATCACAGGCTTTGGCGAATATCCTTTGACCATTCCTTAGAACTTATCGTTCAAAAGTACTAGGTATGATAAACATGGAAATTAATACGGGATAATTGTGAAGACAGAAGAAATCCTTCATCCTGAGGCGGGAGCCTCAAGCTCAAACATTTTCTTTGGGCAACTACAGCCCTCATCCTATAAGTTCAATCCCATGTTAATTTCTATGTCTACTCAAAGGGTATTCGTTAAGCTCTGAATAGCTTCCGGCACCAATAGAGAGAAAGAGCTATCAAGAATTGACATATTTCGCAAATTGATACTCCCCTAGTAACTTTTTTGAAAACACTTTTGTATTTAGGGGTTACAATTTGACAAAACTTGTGTCAAATCAAAGGTCATGTGAGCTACGGATTTTCTGATCGTTGTCAATACAAAAAGAATTAACTTTTTTTTGTTTTTTTTATGATTCGAAAGGTCCGTAACTCGAGGCCCAAAGACTTAAACAAATATGCATAAAAGGAAAGGACTACTTGCCCGTTAAAGGATCATTAGTTAAAAGTATGTCATTCTTGGAAAAAGTAATCCACTAAACGGGCAAGTGGTCCCCTAATTTGGATCCGAAGGGAAAGTGAGAATGAGAAAAGGTAGAAGTAAAGTTTGCCCCTTTGTGCCTTAAGGTGGGTTTTTCTGAAGGTCTCCTAATGGTTCTAAAGTTTGTCTAACAGTGATATCTCGCATCAGGTGGCTTGTTCTAAAACTTCTAAAGGTTACTAGAGCCAAGATCTCACTCATGATGTTTACCACAATAGTAGAAAGTCTACTAGGTGTGGGCACCATGAATAAGTCGAACTCTAGCTAAGATTCTCACGGTAACCAGACAAGAAGTACATTCCAAATGGTTCCGCTATCAACCTCCCCTAATCTTAAGTTTTATTTGGGCCCGGGTATAGGGTCCCACTCAAAAGTGTGTGTAAATTATGAGTGTAGTGTGTGAAAGAGGCATTCAATACCTGTACCTTACTCATCCTGCACATAGAACAAACACAGAGCAACAAATGAAGTTGTCTACCCTAGGGTTCAACAATCACACAAACATTTACAGAACATAAATGATAGAATACAAATAAAACAGAAACCATACACAAACATTGAAAGAAAAATAAAATAAAGGAAGAAGTTAAATAATTCATATGCTAATTAAAACATGCGTTATCAAATTGACTGGCTTGACTCTCTAAGTCCCCAGTGGAGTCGCCATCTATCGCGACCGGGATCGCGGCGACACGGCCGACCCTCGAAAGTATTAACACGCGGTTTCAAAATCCTTTCGAAAAGAAAATAGGGAGTCGCCACCAATATTTTTTTAAGGATAAAATACCGGGAAGTTATTAGCACCTCATAACTGTCCATTATAAAAATGGTTAACTCAATATGATAGCGCGCATTATAATTAACCTAGAAATTATTTTAACTTCTTCATGAAAAGAAAGCATACAAAATGACCAATAAACAAAAATGAACACGGAATTTTTACATGAGATTAACAGGACGTCTCGTCCAAATTAACCTCGCTCCACCTTTTTTAAAAAAAGGATATTATAAAAAAAATGAGATTAACAGGACGTCTCGTCCAAATTAATCTCGCTTCTCCTTTTTAAGAAAATAAAAATAAAAATAATAATAATAATTATTATTATTATTACAATTTCTAAGCTAGTCCAAATAGAATATGTGAAGAACTCATTCTTGTTAATATTTATTAT
This sequence comes from Clitoria ternatea, assembly GCA_037962975.1. Taxonomy (NCBI): domain Eukaryota; kingdom Viridiplantae; phylum Streptophyta; class Magnoliopsida; order Fabales; family Fabaceae; genus Clitoria; species Clitoria ternatea. The sequence continues at coordinate 27,406,702 of CM075672.1, read as the reverse complement.
GAATCTTGGTGAGGGGTTAACTCAATCAATGGAAATTAATTAACAATTGGAAAGGAAATGGATCCATCAAATAATAGTTAATTTGATAGAAAAATAAATAAATGCAAGTATTGAAAATGAGGAACAGATCCTGATGGGAGACTAATCCAATCAATGGAAATTAACTACTAATTAAAAAGGAAACAGAGCCATCGAACATCAATTAATTTGATAGAAAAATAAATAAATACAAGCATTAAAAGTGAGCAGAGTGGGACCGGTATGGTGAGAAAGGAGCTGGACGGTGTTGTGAGCTTGAGGGGAGCTGAAGGTACGGTGGGGATTTTAGGAGCAGGACGGTGTGGTGTGAAGGGAAGAGGTGCTGGATGGTGTGTTTTAAGGAGAGGGACGATGTTGGAGGATTTTAGGGGGTTGGACGGTGCATTTTAAGGAGAGGATGATGGTGTAGTTTTAAGAGGATTTGAGTGAGGAGCTGTACGGTGTTGGTGGAGAGAGAGGGACTGAACGGTGTAGGTGAGGAAAGAGGGATGGTGTTATTTTGAGGGGATGGTGTGGTGAGGATTTAGGAGCAGAATGGTGTTGGTTTGAGGAGGAAGGGACGGTGTTGGTGAGGAGAAGGACGGTGTGGGTGAGGAGAGAGGACGGTGTTGGTTTAGGAGAAGGACAGTATGGTGGATTTGTGAGGAGAGTAACAGTGTGGTTTTTGGGAGGAGAGGGATGGTGTTTGAGGAGGAGGACGTGTTTGAGAGGAGGAGGACGGTGTAGAGAGGGGGAGCTGATGTGAATGAGAGGAGGAGGACGGACAGCATGGGTTTTAATACTCTGTTTCTTCTCTTTAAAGAAAAAGCTTCAGAGTTCTCTCTAATGAAGGCTTCCAGGATCCCTTTTCTTCATCTTCGTTGGGGTATTTATAGGAATCCCAGGTATGCACTGATTGCTTGAACAGCCTGGACAGGAGCTGATGAATAACTTATTATTTTGATTTTTGTTTGTTATCAGCCGTCCCATAAAATTAGCAAATCAACTTGAATGGTGCTTTGAGGAAACAGCCTGGACATTGACGATCAGGGAGAATGGCAGCTAGTGGGACTTCTTTATTATTTTTGCCTTTGTCTTGTTGCCGGCCGCCCCCCATAATTCAAGGATCCACTTGGACAGTGGGAATCCAAGTCAGCATGGGAAAACAATGGAAATATGGAACCGGTGTTCTCTTTTAAGACTCAGATTAGTGCTTCAGCCGGTATCCATCCTCAGTGGGAATTAATTCGAGCGGAACAGGTGCTCTCATATATAAAAGACCTAGTGAAAGCTTGAATTCACAGATCTGATCCGACCTCTAACACTCGATGTGAAGGCCTGAATTCACAGATCATTGACTCAGAAATTGTTTTCCGAGAAGAATTCATCAGGACCTCCGTCTATTTGGAATTGCTTCATTCAGTGGTGCTTCGTTCGGAAATGTCACTGTTTGAAGCATTCATTCGGAATTGCTTCATTCGGTGCTTGACTCAGAATTACCACTGCTTGAAGCAATCAATCGGAATTGCTTCACTGTTTGAAACATTCGGAATTGTTTCAAAAGTGACTTACTCGGAGATCATTCACTCAGAGGTGCTTGGCTCGGAATTACCACTGTTTGAAGCAATCAATCAGAATTGCTTCAATCGGAGGGGCTTTGCTCAGAAGCCCTTCTGCTTAAAGCATTCATTCGGGAAGTCTTATTTACAATTGATTCAATCGGCACCTCAAAAATATTTTACTCGGCTATATCCCTGGCCGACAAGTTAGAACTATTTTTCCTTGACTTCAGATTAATTCAATCGGGAAGTAAACTTCACCCGGAAGCACATCACTGGAATTGAATCACTCGGAGAAGATTTGGTCGGATACATTGCCCGGGAGAATTCAATCGGACACATTCATCAAACTTGCCTTTTACTCAGAATTGTGCATCAAACCACTCGGATGTATTCACTCGAGAGTCGGCCTTGTTTTCCAATCAGAACAGCTTCACTCGTCAATCAACCCTTCGGATATATTCACTCGGGAGTCGGCCTTCTTTTCAATCAGAATGGTTTTTCAATCGTCAATCAACCTTTCAGATATGTTCATTCGGTAGTCAGCCTTGAAAGAGATGCTGCCCAAAAGAGGCTCATTCGTGATCAGAGATTTTTCTGCGCTTTGAATCGATCCACCCGGAAATATCTCATTCGGAAGTGGGGAACTCATAAGTGAAAGTTGATCTTTTGTAATCGAAGTGTTTCTTCGCTTGGAGACTCATCCCTTAAACCGGTCAACCGAGGAATATCCCATTCGGAAGTGGGGAACTTGAAAGTGAAAGCTGATCTTTTGAAAAGGAATATCCACTCGGGAGTGGGGAACTCGGAAACTTGTACCACTCGGAAACTTGTTCTTTGCTCGAGAATGCCATCTTCTCCAAATCACACCACTCGGAGACCTCCTTATTCAATAAGTGTTCATTCAGGGGCTTCCTCTGCTCAGACGATAGTCTTTGGGACGGTTCACTCGGAGACACCCTTATTCAACAAGTGCTCTTTTGGAGTTCAGACTGTTTCTTCATTCAAAATCATACTACTCGGGGATCTTCGATTCGGAAACAATTTTGCCCAGAAAAAGTACTTATCCCGAATCAGACTCATTTTCATTCAGAGTGGCATCAAACGGGAGCCCTCCACCCGGAAACATCTTTGTCTAGAAAAAGACATTTATCCCAAAATCAGACTTGCTGCTTCAATCGGTAATCCTTCACTCGGACATATATCCTTCGACAGTATTTATTCAAATTCAGTCCCTTTTTCACTCAGTAGCTTCAATCGGGAATCTTCCACTCAGATTTATCTCCAACCGGGAGACAATCCACTCGGCAACGTCTCACTCGGAGACTCTCTACTCGGAAATGATCATTCCGAGTCATACTACTTGGAAATGACCATCCAGAGCCTTTTCCACGTTCAGAAATAACTCCCTCAGAGGCAGCCTACTTGGATATTTCACTCGGAAATAGTTGACTCAGATATCTCGCTCGGAAACAGCCATTTTTCACTCGGAAATATATCTCTCGGCAGTAAACCACTCGGAAATGGCTTCCTTGGTGACATCCCACTTGGATATAACTTTGCCCGACAAATGCTCTTTCAAAGTTCAGTCCTTTTTGTTCAAAATCAATTCACTCAGAAAAGATTCGCTTAGAAACATCTCTGTCTATAAAAAAGCACTCATCCAAAGTCAGAATCTCTTTTCCCTTAGAGGTACTTCAATCGGGAATTCTTCACTCGGATGTATTCATCAAACATCGGACTTGCTTTTCATTCAGACTGGCTTCAGTCGGAGATTATCCACTCGGATATATTCATCTGAAATCAGACTTACTTTTCATTCAGACCGGCTTCAATCGGGAATCCTCCACTCGGAAATACCCTACCCGGAGACAATTCACTCGGCAATGTCTCACTCGGAGGCATGTTACTCGAAACACCTGAGCGAAGGAAAGGAATATGCATCAGGTATCAATCTCGCTCGGGCGAGACATGTCTCGCTTAAGCAAAATTGTTCCAGTATATAAAACTTTTCCCTCTCGCTTGAGCGCTCACTTCTCCGCTTGAGCAAAGTTGATCCAGGGGCTAACTCCTGATTCTCCATCAATCTCGCTTGGGCGAAACCACCACCCGCTCAGGCGAAGACAGGCCAGAGACCAAATTCCTGATTCACCACAATCTCGCTCGAGCGAGATTCCCTCTCGCTTAAGCGAGATATGCAGGTTTTATGCAGAACAGAAAATCCTTCAACTTAGCATATGAAATACTATTTTCTCCTACTCTAACTCTTCCTAATGCATCATATCACATCACCATACATCTATAAACTCTCTCAGCATCTTGAAGCATTATAGTTTGAGAGGTTTACTTCATCTTTTCATAGAATCAAGCAAACACCTCACTCGAAAATAACCCCACTTGGGAATTCCTCACTCGGAGTCACCCCTGCCCGGAAATAATCACTCGGAAATGATTCCTGATTTGGGCAACGGATGTCTGGTCTCTTTTAATCAAATCCTTGGTATTTGGGTCGGACCAAAAGAGGTGTTCATAATTAATATGTGTGTTGTTAATTATAATGATGAATAATTTTGAACATAGTAGATAACCCTTAATGGTGGAATCAATGGGATATACATATTGGTTGGTGAATTGATAGGCCATGATTTTTCATTAGAGTTTGATAATTAAGGATGGTTTAAGAGAAGCAATGATAACTTGTGTTAAGCTCTAAGTGATAATGATGATATTTGAAGAATTGATGTGATTTGGGATTACATTATATAATGAATGAGATGTTGTTGTTGTTGGGTATAGTTGGCCCTTTTAGATCTTGTAACAACCCAGTTTTTTGGACTCAGATCCCGATGTAACCAAGATAATAATTAATAAAAATGTGGGTAAATTTTTCGTGTTTGAAAACCCTCAACGATTACATCAAGACCCGAATCACAGAAAACCGAAGCGTACGATTTAATAAACTAAAACTGATCGATAACTAAAATGCCCATAACGGTATACAAAAATAATAGAGTTTATAGCGGAAGAAGAATGTGTATACCGGGCAAACGCCTAGTCCCATATATGACGATATGAGAAAAGGCTCGGCAAAGCATGCAAATACCCGACATATACCTACTGAAACAAAGGTCGTCTAATTCACTCCCAACATATACATGCTTTGCCTAAGACACAATTATATATATATATATACATATACATACGGGGATCTTCTCCCAACATTCACAATCATCAATGTTCATCATTCAATTTCAATCCTTCTAGTACACATTAAATCATCTCTTACATACTACATTTATATCCACAAATCACAATTTCAAAGGATTATCTTATACATATCCAAAATCACTAAATCCTCTATATCATCATAAGCAACTTATTCATTTCATAAATTCAATACATGATAGTTCACAAATAATGTCGGCCAAGGCACTTCCTCTACCACTATTTACCTTTACTAAAGCCTTGATTTAAAATCTGAACTCATCCCATGGCAACATGCATCACAATGCTAAAAAGGAGACCACATGGGAGAGTGAGTTATACATTCAAAATGACGAATACAAATATATATTGTGATCATGTGTATATGCATATAATCATCATGTGTGCCTTGCTATAAAGCCATTAAAACAACATTCAATCATCATCGCATTATTATAATAGGCATACAAAACATCATGAATCGAAATCCATAACATAAGCAAGCACAAGCACATACACAATCACATTGCCACTTATCAACAAGGGCATTCACAAATTATCATCATCAATTCATTAAATCTTTACTCAATTCCTCCTTGCAAAGGGTTTCTCTTTTCTCGTGGTCATCCCATCTCAAATGCCATGCATCTATGGCTAATGCACATGTCAACTGTTTAATGCATATGCAACGGATCCGATTTCATACCAACGGGTGATCGCAACCACCATAATTATTCATTCACATGGGTTTCCCGCCTCGCAAGGGGTACTCTCTCTAGCAGCCTCGCAAGGTGCTTTCTCGTGATCGTAACCACGTTCAACAATTCTTATAGGTTTCCCGCCTCGCAAGGGGTACTCCCGCCTTGTGATCGCAACCACGGGCATCATAGGAACTCACAAGCCCTTTTTCATTTCAAATACCAAGTGATCACAACCACTGGCTCATCATCATACAATGGTCCCTGCAGGGCCTTTCACTTTCCACAACCAGGTGATCGCAACCACCGGCCCAATATCATAACATCATCAAGTTGGTTTCCCGCCTCGCAAGGGGTACTCCCTTCATAGAATCCTGCAGGATTTTTCATCACTGTGATCGCAACCACACAATGTCAATGCTATGCCATGCCATGAATGCAAGATACAATAATACATATGCCGACCAACCTCACAAGGATATCTCACCCTCTCACATAGGGATATAATTTGATTTGGCATTTTCAATAATCATATAATCATTTACAAAGCCCCTTAAGGCACATCATTCACATAATTGGCATTACAATGGCCACAAACATCATTTCATGACAATCAGAAGGCACAGCAAGCATCATCATATTAATCCACACTTAGAATTATTCGAGGCATATTTATCATTCCACATATGGCACTTACACTTATGCCCAACACAATCATATTCTTGAACTTACATCTCAACACATCACATATATATATTTCATATCATATAGCAAGTCAATATTTGTGATAAACCATAATGGCTTTACAACATCAAGTAATGATCATCAATATTACCACACATTTATTTAGTGGGTTTTCATCTCATTATTCATCGCCATTATCTCGTATATTATGTATATACCTATACGTGTTAGTGTGGTATTCATAATATTTCTATCATCATACTCTAAACCACCCTCATAAGATCATACTTGGATCACTCATAATAGCATTCAATAATTAATCAATAATAACAATCACCCTTTGTGCAAGGGAGTGGTCGACACCATCATTTATCATTAGTCCCTACTAATGTCATGTCCAATCATTTGATTCACAACACATGGTATATTATTTTATCAATTTTCTAATTGGTTTCATAATTACCTTAGAGTGTATCTTATAACCTCTTCATCAAATTCTCTTTATTATTCTCTCATATCCCATTCTTAGAGGTGAAAACATCATAAATAATTCATTCCAAATGTATCCATTAATTTCATTTCCCCACCATGGCATACCATCATTAAATACCCCCTTATACATTTCCATAGATATCCCATATTATAAGGGAATGGGCTCAGCATTAAAATTGAAGAAATAAACAAAATCCCAAGTTTTGGGTATCTTGCTCAAGCGATATTCACCTTCGCTTGAGCGAGATGGGGATGGTTCGCTTGGGCGCCCCCAAGTTTTCCTGAGCGAGATAGTTTTAGGCATCAGACATCATTCTCACTTGAGCGAGCCTATCTTGCTTGAGCGAGATCCCACTAGTACGGGTTCCTATACTCGCTCGCTCGGGCGAGGCTCCCCAAGGCCAGCCATTCACTCGAGCGAAAATACTCTAGTGCCCAATTCCACATATACTCGCTTGAGCGAGACTCCCTACAACGGGCTATTCGCTCGGGCGAAATTATTCCAGTAACCACTTCTACCCGCGGACGCTTGAGCGAGGCTCCCTTCAAGTAGCCACTCGCTCGGGCGAGAATTGTCCAGTACCTATTTCAAGGCTAGCTCACTTGAGCGAGACCCAGCTAGCGTCATCCTTCGCTTAAGCGAATAACTCACAGAACCAATTCCTCTCTCGCTCGATCAAGCGCGGCCACGCCCGCTTAAGTGAGATTCGTCCAGTGTCTCTCCTGCTCACTTTACACTCGTCTCGCTTAAGCGAGTAGCTCACTCGCCTGAGCGAGATTAGGCCAGAGGCCATAATAATGGTACAGGGGATTCTCGCTTGAGCGAGAATCCATCTCGCTTGAGTGAGATTATCAGAACTTATGCAGAAAAACATAAATTTTCACAACCCAACATACAAAATCTCATTCTAAACCAATTTAATCACATCCAACACATCATATACATCACATGAGGCCTATCCAGAACAAGATCTACATACCACATACATATGCACTCATACAATCAATAACCATTTCAAGGCATTCCTCATAAATTCTAAATAATGACCTATATATTGTATGGCTTATGAACAAGTTCTAAACTTATCAAAACACCGATTTATGCAATTGTGTTAGGCTTCGGGAATTCCTTTTCCAAAGCTAAGATCCTCTAGATCTTAAAGACTAACTAAACCCAACATCATCATCATCTCATCCATTACATAATGTAATCCCAAATCACCTCAATCCTTCAAACATTATCATTATCACTCATTATTCAACTTAGCTCTCATATCCTTCAATAACCATAATTAATTAATCAAATTTAAATGGCACACCACAAATGATATAGAACCTCATCAAGTCACAATCTTATCATACCAATCCCTCACATTCCACATTCATAACAACACCTATTTATAGATTTCACCATCAATGGTCCCCTATCATTTTAAATAACATTCCACCTTAAATATCATCTATCCACATTCAACTAACCTCCCAAATTACAATATATTCATTTTCCCCAAATTCTTAGGGCAAGGGTTTTCATCAAAACCCAACAACTATTACCAATACTCATTAATCATCATCAATGGCTATCTTTCATCATTAATATCATTCTCTAACATCATTAAATATACATTCTACTCACATTTCACATTTTTCCCATTTTATTAAAGTTAGGGTTTCACTAGAACCCACCACCATCGTAAATGCTTATTAATTTCTCATCATCTTTCAACATTAATCTTAAATACCACATTAAATGCTTATAAAAGGTTACATTTAAGCCACCCCACCTTAGGGTTTCCATACCTAATGTTTTTCCCAATAACCCTCATACAATAAATACTCCCCCAAATACCAAAACACAAAACCTAGGGCACAAAGCTCATGAAAATAATGAGGAACTTACCTCAACCAAGAGACAACCATGAGCTTCTAAGGGAGGGAGAGAGAGCACGAAAATAGAGTAGGAGAAGGAGAGCTCCATACCACCATTGCCATCTCCTCCAAGCTTGATGCACAATAAAAATGGGGAAGAAGAATATACACCATTTTTCTTTCTTACGTTTTTGAAAGGAAGAGAAAGAAAATGAATGAGGAAGGTAGAAGAAGAGAATGTTTGCCCAAAGAGAGTAGAAACCAACGTGAAAATAAAGGGAGGAAAGAAGAGTTCATGTTTTAATATTTGGCTTCACATTAAAATTTCACCGTTTTATAATAAACAGGCTCTCAGTTCGGGCTCAATACATTATCAAAAATTATTCTGAATATATATTCGGACTCCCAATAATATTCTTAATAGCCCTGACCAACGGCATCTCAATCGGAGATACTTGGTCTGACACCCATATTCTAATCGGGTATTATTTTAACTCTTAAAATCCCAATAAATCATAAATAATTCTTATAAATCTCAATTTAATCATTTTAATATTTTTGGGACATTTATTAACCCATTTATAATTATTTAATATTTATTCCTCCTATTTAATCATTTTTATAAAATTCGAGATGTTACAGATCTAGAGAACCTTGGTTTTGGGAAAGGAATTCCTGAAGCCTAACGTGAAAGTATAAATAGATGCCATGACAGGTTTAGAACTTATTACTAAGCTTCATGCTATAGGAGCAATTATTTAGAATCAAAATAAGAACCTTAATATGGCACATAATTGAATAAATGCAAATGTGTGTATGTTGTGTAGATTGTGTTCCGGACGAGGGTGCGGAATAATCAGAGCATTTAGATTTCGGCTCTTCCCTCGAGGTAGGAGAGGAGTTTACATTCAAGTTGCATGAGTAGATTGATAGTGATTATTGTATGTGTTTAGTACTCATGCTTGCCTTGCCATGTAGTTATTGAGATAATAAGAATGGCAATTTGATGATTATTGAGAATGGTGAATGAGAGTATGTGATGATTGTTATGGGAATATATATATATATATATATGTGTAATGATGATAAGTTTAATTTTAATGGGATTAATGAATTGGAATGGAAATTATTGAGCATGAATGTTTGAGACAAGTTTTAAATATCTAATAAGGGGTACATGATGTGTTGAATTTGACCAATTTAGCTTTGTATGGGTTTTGGTATATAAGGTTGCTGAATTCTCACGTTTTTGCAATTGAACTGGTAATATCGCTCAAGCGAGAATCCCCTACACCAGTATTATGGCCTCTGGCCCAATCTCGCCCAGGCGTGTAAGCGTCTCGCTCAAGCGAGATGAGTGTGAGGTAAGCAAGAGAGACACTGGACGAATCTCGCTCAAGCGCGGCCACGCCCGCTTGAGTGAGTGAGAGAGGAAATGATACTGGATGTTTTTCGCTCAAGCGAGTGGCTGGCACTAGTGTGCCTCGCTCATGCGAGACGTGTGTGGAATGCGAGGATGGTCTCTGGCCGAATCTCGCTTAAGTGAGTGAGTGTCTCGCTCAAGCGAGCGTTGGTGGAAATTGATACTGGACGATCCTCGCTCGAGTGAGTGATCGAGTGGAAACGCTACTGGATGGTTTTTGCTGACGCGAAGGGGCTCGCCCAAGTGAGCTATGTTTGTCTTGCTAAAGCGAGTGACGGACTTGCTCAAGCGAGATCGGGGTCTGATGCTAAAACTTCTTCACTCAAGGAAATTTCGGGCGCGCTCAAGTGGCACATTTCCATCTCGCTCAAGCGAGTAGAGCCTCGCTCAAGCGAGTTGCCCAATACGAAAATTTAAGTGGTTTTCCCTTATTTTTCTGGTGTTAAGCCCTTTCCTTTGTAATTTGAGATACCTGAAGGATTGTATAAAGGGTATAATGTGAGGATATAATAGGTGGCATTGATAATGATTAGAACATCGAGATAACCCATCTATACCCGTAATAAGTAATGGAAAACATAAATGTTAACCACCAAGAATGAGATATGTGAGAGCGATAATAAGGGTTTGATGATGAGTTATGAGATGTACCCTTGGGTAATTACTAACCCATTATGAGAATGATTAAATGGTGAGGTATTTGTTATAAACCGGTGCATCGGAGATGATATCAGTATCATGCGATGATAAACGATGATGTGATTATTCCTTGTACATGAGGACAAACGTTATTATCGAGGAACTGTGAAATGTCATTGTAATGTATACAAGTGTGATCCTGTATATATGGTCTAAGATTATGATGATGGATTGTTGTATTGCCATTCTAGATATGAGATAACATTGATGAACAATGAGATAAAAACCACTAAATAAAAGTGTGTCAGTGTTGATGAACATTATGATGTTGTAACACCATTGAGGTTAATCGCAAGTGTCGATTTGCATATATGATATGACATACATGTGAAATATATTGAGTTGAAAACATATATTTATTTATGGAACAAATGATATGCCTTGGATATTACGATGATTGACATTATGTTTACTTCCATGCATGGATTGTTATGCAATAAGATTGTAGCTATTGAGATGCTAAGTATGTGAATAAAATGCCTTGAGGGGCTTGTACATAATTGTATGTTATTGATTGAGAATGTCAAATTAAAATATATCCCTATGTGAGGGGGTGAGATATCCTTGCGAGGTTGTTTGGCATATGCATTATTGCATTTTGCATTCATGTCATTGCATAACATTGAAATATGGTTGCGATCACAGTTGTGAACACCTATTTCGTTCCAGTCAATTTTCACCAAGAATGGGAAATTCATAAGGGAAAAGAATTTAAAAAAAAAAGAAAAAATAAAAAAAAAGGAAGAATAAAAAAAAAAGAAGAAAAGAATTTAAAAAAAAAAAAAAACTCTGACTCGGAAATGATCATTTCCGAGTGAAAGGACTCGGAATGATCATTTCCGAGTGAAATAGCCTCCAAGTGGATCCTTGAATTACGGAGGCTGGTTGGCAATAAGACAAGGTGGAAAATGATAAAGAATTGCCACCAGCTTTCATTTTCCTTAATTGTCAAAGATCCAGGCCGTTTCCAACACCACCATGCAAGTTGTTTGACAATTTCAAAGGGCGGCTGACAAGAAGACAATGTGGAAATATTAAAAAATCCACCAATTGGCAGCAAGATTCGTCACAGGTCTGTTCAAGCAATCATGGCGCTCCTCAAATGCTCTATAAATACTACAAGCGAAGGAAGAAGGAGGATCCCTGGAAGAGTGATTAAAAGAGAATTCATTCACTTTTCAACCGCCCAACACCTTCTTCTCAACACCGCCCAACACCTTCCTCTCAACACTACCCACGCTGTCCTCTCCACATACCGCCCCAAATCTTCCTCACCCGCTCTCACAACCCTCTTCTCCACGCCGTCCCAAGACCGTCCTCAGTCTTTCCCACACACCGCCCAACACCTTACTCTCCACACTGCCCTACACACCGTCCTCACATCCCTTGCAAACCTCTCCACACACTGCCCAAACCTCCTTCCCAATCCGTTCTCAACACCGCCCCCTCTCTACACCGCCCCACACACTACCCTAAAACACCGCCCTCTCAACACCGCCCCCTCTCCACACCGCCCCACACACTACCCTAAAACACCGTCCTCTCAACACCGCCCCCTCTCCACTCCGCCCCACACACTACCCTAAAACACCGTCCTCTCAACACCGCCCCCTCTACATACCGTCCTCAACACCGCCCCCTAAAACACCGTCCTTACAGCCCTTCCCAAACCTCTCCACTCTACCCCACACACTGCCCCTCTAAATACCGTCCTCTCCAAACCGTCCTCCCCACACACCGCCCCTCTAAACACCGTCCTCTCCGCACCGCCCCAAACACCGTACCTATCCCTCACCTCACTTCACTCCACTTTCTTCATCACCCCTCTACATCGTCCCACTCTACTTTCCCCCATATCATCCTCTTCCTTACCCCCCACCACTGTTACGTCCCTATTTCACAGCCCCTTTTATTATCTCATTTCTCCCCCACTCCACGCTCACTCTTCCCTTCCTTTCCTCCTTTAAAACCAACCCACGCACACACTTTTGTCCTTCCCCTCAAACACCCATCCAAAAACAGCACCTTATCCCTCCTTTCCTCTGTCCAGGACCTCAAGCCCACAATACCATCCAACTCCTTTCTCACCATACCGGTCCCACTCTTCACCTTATTCTTAATATTTGTATTTATTTTATTTTCTGCTAAATTAATTGTTATTCAGCGATTTTGTCTTACTTTTCAATTATCAATTAATCTTTATTGATTGATAGATATTAATAAAATGAGTGCTTCACACATTCTATTTAAATTAGCATAAAAGGTGTGACTATTGTTATTATCATTATTATTGCAATTTTTATTTCTTTTATTCTTTATTCTTTTTATTTTAAAAAAAGGAGGAGCGAGTTTAATTTGGACGAGACGTCCTGTTAATCTCATTTTTTTTAAAAAAAGGTGGAGCGAGTTTAATTTGGACGAGACGTCCTGTTAATCTCATGTAAATATTCCATGTTTATTTCTGTTTATTTTTATATATTTTGTCGTCTCGCATATTTTCTTTTCATGGAAAAGTTAAAATAATTATTGGGTTAATTATAATGCGCGCTATTAAATTGAGGTAACCGTTTTTATAACGGACAGCTGTGAGGTGCTAATACCTTCCTCACCTGTAATTAGACTCCCGGATCTGGAATCTCATTTTTTGACCAATGCTTTAATTAAAGGTTTTCCCGGTATTTTATCCTAAAAATATTGGTGGCGACTCCCTGTTCATTTTCATTTTCAAAAAATCGTTTTGAGGGTCGGCCGTGCCGTCGCGATCCCGGTCGCGACAGATGGCGACTCCGCTGGGGACCTAGAGAGTCAAGTCAGTCAATCTGATAGCGCATATTTTAATTAGCATATTAATTATTTGACTTTTTCCTTTATTTTAGTTGGTCTCTGTTTTATTTGTATCTTATCCTTTATGTTCTGTAAATATATGTGTGATCATTGAACCCTAGGGTAGTCGACTTTATTTTGTTGCTCTGTGTTTGTTCTATGTGCAGGATGAGTAAGGTACAGGTATTGAATGCCTCTTTCATACACTACACTCACAACTTGCACACACTTTTGAGTGGGACCCTATACCCGGGCCCAAATAAAACTTAAGATTAGGGGAGATTGATAACGGAGCCATTTGGGATGTACTTCCTATCTGGTTACTGTGAGAATCTCAGCTAGAGTTCGACTTATTCGTGGTGCCCACACTTAGTAGACTTCCTGCTATTTGTGGCCAACATCATGAGTAGGATCTTGGCTCTAGTGACCTTTAGAAATTTTAGAATAAACCACCCAATGTGAGACATCACTGATAAATAAACCTTAGAACCATTAAGGCATCTTCAGAAAAACCCGACTTAAGGCACGAAGAGGCAAACTTTACTTATACCTTTTCTCATTCTCGTTTTCTCTTCCAATCCAAACTAATGGACCGCTTGCCTGTTTAGAGGATTACTTTTTCAAAGAATAACCTATTTTTAACCTGTGATCCTCTAATGGGCAAGTGGACCTTTCTTTTTGTATTTGCTTAAGTCTTAGGATCTGGAGTTATGAACTTACTAAAAAAAAAAGAAAAAATAATCAGAAAATTCATAGCTCGTGTGATCCTTGATTTATTGCAAGTTTCGACAAATTGTAACTTCCCTAAATCCCAAAATGTTTTCAAGAAAGTTATTAGGGGAGTATCAATTTGCAAAGCATGTTAGTGATTGATTTTTCTTTTCTTTATGTCCCTACAGGAAGTTATTAAGGGCTTGGCCAGTATCTTTGAGTAAAATATAGAAATTAACATGAGGTCAGATGGTTGTGGTGGAAATGTACCCGAGTTGAAAAGATTACTGCATGTTAAGGTTAGGAAAGTTGATACAACCAGTCTACAAACATTAGGGAAGAAATTGGACATGAATCAGAAGATGGTTTTCTCAAGGAAATATGGGAGGATCCTAAAACTGCTAGAAGTGGAAGTACAAGTCGAGGAAATTACCGCTTTGACTCAATTCTATGACCCACCTCTCCGTTGTTTTACCTTCCGGGACTTCCAATTAGCTCCGTCAGTTGAGGAGTTTGAACAAATTCTGGGGATGCCATTAGAAGAACAAACACCTTACCGTCATCTTGGACGTCAAGTAAATATTGTTACTGTTGCTAATGTCCTAAAGATTCACCCGGAAATGTTAAGGAGTGCGCAACTGAATAGAAATCAGATCCTGGGATTTGATCGAGAGTATTTTGAAAAGCACATGCACTTGCTAGCTGAGAAAAGAGATTGGGAAGCCTTCATGGATACTCTAGCTCTCACCATTTATGGAGTTATCTTGTTTCCTAATATCGACAATTATGTGGACTATGATGCTATTGGCGTTTTCCTTGCCCATAGGTTCAAGTCTGAAAATCCTGTCACTGCTATATTGGCAAATATATACTGCACCATGGACTTCTGCTGTACACGAGGTGGAAAGAGAATCATTTGCTGTTTACCTGCTCTATATGTATGGCTTACATCATATGTCTTCCATCAAGTCAGCAAAATTGAATGTCCAGTCTCAGATCTGAAGTTATGCCAGTTAGTAGCGAAGAATAGGCGTGAATGGGCCAATCACCTGGTAGGACTCACAGCTGATAAAGTAAGGTGGTACCCGCAATGGTTGAAGGTTGATACCATAATTCACCATTGTGGAAACTACCCGAATGTTCCTCTCATGGGTACTCAGGGGTGTATCAATTACAACCCTGTCATAGCCAAACGTCAGCTAGCCTATCCCTTACTTGGATCACCCGATGGAGAATCCCTTACTTCTTTCATCGTTTATTTCTCAGAGGGGGATTGCACGTCTGTCATTCGGGATATAGCAAATGCATGGAAGAAAGTCCACAAACAAGGGAAAGAATTAGGAAGTCGAAGCCACGCCGTGAAGGAAGAGTACTACCAATGGGTCTTAAACAGAGTTTCCATTGTCAAGCTACCTTTCAAAAGTCCCTCCTGTCTCCCGACAGGCGCACATGTTACCTCTCCTACCCTTGAAGAAGAGGCAATGAGAGCCAAAATAAAAGAGCTAACCGCCAAAAATGAGGAATTGGAAAAAGAATTGCTGATATCTCAGCAAGAATGTGCCCTTCAGAAAAGGGAGAATTTAGAAAGCAAACAAACCATCAGGAAGATTAGAAAGAAAAGAAAAATTGAAAGGGACTACCTGAGGAAAAAAAGCCAATGCCTCCGAACGACTAATGCTCAACTAAAAGCGAAGAACAAGCAAAGAGATACCATGTTGACTGATAAGCAGCTTCTAAGGGACATGTTGGCAAGAGCCAAAGAGCACGAGCAAAATGTCTTGGTACAGAAAGAACTTCTGCAATTGCAAGTTTGCCGATTAGAGCATCAGCTTGATGAGATGGTAGAAGCTTACCAGCATGAGATAAATGGTGAGCGACGGCGTGTGATAGAGGCTGAACAAGAATGTGGTGAAGCTATCCGTGTTTTGAAAGATGAACTAACACAGCAAAATGAAGATATTCATTCATGGATGAATCGCTTTGCCCACTTGGCATATTTGGCTAATGGAGTTCTGGAAGACCTCCCGCTCCTACTCAAGCAAGCTGAGGGGATGGTTAATCCTCTTAACACTCCAAGAGAAATTGTGACCTTCCTTGATTATTGTAGAGAAAGGATTTGTAAAATAAGGGCTATGATTGCCCGAGCTAGGAATGGCTGATTTACTTTTTCTGCATAAAAATAGGCTGGCAGCAGTAATGTATTCCGAAAAAAAAAGGAGTTTTCTTCATGTCCCCACAACTACCTCATGTTAATTTCCACTCATCACTTTTGAATGAAGTTCTAAAAAAAGTCGAAAGATACTGGCTGAATTCCGCGATTGCTTCACGTATCATTTATTTTTCTTTTGCTACTTTCTTTTTAACAATTTCTTGTTGACTTCTCAGAAATAACGGGTAAACATCCTTACGCGACTTGGCTTAATACCAGACTCATGGCTGAAATAGAACAAGAAAATGAGAGTTTGAGAGCTGAAGTCAATCAACTGAAAGAGCAAATGGCTGAAATGGCCAAACTTCTTGAGAGAAGGGTCACAGAAGGGGATTCTTCAGCAGGAATTGAAGACACTAGACAACGACCGTCCACTCAGGGTCCCACTGGGGGACCAAGTTCAAACCCAGCTGCGCCTCCCCTAACCATTCATGTTAGGAAACCAAACACTGCTGAAGCCCAGCAACCCATCTTTGTAGATGCAGAAGGTAACGTCATACCTTACGGATTGCCACAGGGTTATTTCCCACCGCTTCAAGAAGAACCTGATTATCAAGAGGCGATTTTACATACGGCCCAGCCAAGTGTCCCGCCCGTCCGAGACCCTCAAGCAAATCCAATCCCTGCACAAGTTACGCAACCACAAGCTACCCAGACGACAGCCAGACCCCACATCTCAATGCCTAATGCAAACCCGGCACATGTCGACCAACCAGTTAGGGATACCAGTCATCATGCCACTGCGGGTCCAAATACTGCTGCTACTACCCAGGAAGGAAGACTAGAATTCCTGGAAAGGCGATTCCGAGAAATGGAGAGAACAAACAGGTTTGGAATGGGCAGTGCTGCACAACTCTGTCTGATTCCTGATGTTGTCATTCCCCCCAAATTCAAAATGCCAGAGTTTGACAGATATCGGGGGCTAACCTGTCCAAAGAACCATCTAACCATGTACTGTCGGAAGATGGCCTCTCATGCCTCTAATGACCCTTTGCTCATTCATTGTTTCCAGGATAGTTTGGTGGGAGCACCTCTTACCTGGTACAACCACCTTGAACGATCTCATATACGCTGTTGGGAAGATTTGGCAGATGCTTTCATGCAACAGTACAAGTATAATCTGGATATGGCGCCAGATAGAGTACAGTTGCAAAACATGGCCAAGAAAGATAATGAAACGTTTAAAGAATATGCCCAACGGTGGCGAGAAGTAGCAGCACAAGTCGATCCACCTCTATCAGAAAAGGAGGTGATTTCTACATTTATTGATACACTCCAGTCACCTTTCTATGACAAGATGATTGGAAGCATTTCCTCCCACTTCTCCGACATCGTCACTATCGGAGAAAGAATAGAGAATGGCTTGAGAATGGGGAAGATTACTCGTAGCCCATCTGGGGCTGGGACAGCAAGAAAACCTTCTTTTGGAGAAGGAAAAAGAAGAGAGGGAGAGACTAACCTGGTCTTTCACAACCAAAGAAGGAACCAGCTCAGACCACCTACTCCCGTTACCTTTCCGTCAACTTACCATAACACACCACACCCATATGTAGCTGCAATTCCAAATCCAAACCCACCGCATTTTCGACCACCTGTCATGCGACCACCCGCACCACCACAAACACCATATCAACCACCCCAAATAAACCCACCAAATCCAAACATGAGGCGATAGAATGATGACCGCACCCAAGTGCAATTTGATCCAATTCCCATGACCTACACAGAGCTTCTCCCCCATCTTATTGAAAACACCTTAGTGGCACCTTGTCCTTTAAAACCGCTTCAACCACCTTATCCCAGAGGGTATGACCCAAATGCGCGATGTGATTACCATGCCGGTGCACCAGGACATTCCACCAAAAATTGCCTGGCATTAAAGTTTAAGGTAAGAGATTTAATCAGAGCTGATTGGATAAGCTTCAAGGAAGGAAGCCCGAATGTGACCACCAATCCTTTGCCTAACCATGGGAGACAAGGCGTTAACGCTGTGGAAAAAGATGAGGAATGTATTTCCAAAGTTCAGGACATCCAAATGTCGTTGGAAACCATTCATTCCCATATGCTTAAGATGGGATTGATAGAAGGATCATGGGATAAAGAGTGCAATGACCTCTTGTCTGTAAAGCAAAGGGACTTCCAGAAAACCCTTCAGGGATTTATGGACAGTCACGTCATAGAAGTTTGCCGGCATCGTGAAGACATAATAAATATGATACAAGAGCAAGGCCGAGTTCGAGCTCCAAAACCTCTAGCCATATTTTATAATAAAAATGCACCTGTGGCTTCAACCCCTGTTAAAACTGTCATCACGGTAAACACTCCAACCCCATTCCCTTACAAGGATTCGCGAGCTGTACCATGGAAGTATGGTACTGATGTGATCGTTACCAGTTCTGAGGCCGTTGAACCTACTCCATCATCCCCTGTCACGAATATTGCTAGAATCGGGGGTGTCACCCGAAGTGGAAGAGTGTATGCTTCCCCAGAACCAAAACTTGACAAAACCACAGGGAATGGGAAGGGAGAATCCTCCGGTGAAGCAAAGAAGGTAGTAACCGAAGAGGAAGCCCAAGAGTTTCTTAGATTCATTCGTCATAGTGACTACCAGGTGTTGGACCAACTAAACCACACCCTGGCAAAAATTTCTCTGTTATCCTTACTAATGAGTTCTGAACCACACCGGAACACGTTGATGAAAGTTTTAAGTGAGGCACATGTGAAACATGATTTGCCGGTAGATAAATTCGAGGGCATAGTGGGACACATTGTGGCCAACAACTATCTAACTTTTACGGATGATGAGACACCAGTGGAAGGAAGAGGGCACAACAAAGCCCTTCATATCTCCGTAAAATATCAAGATCATATCATGGCGAAGGTGCTGGTTGACAATGGATCGTCCTTGAATGTAATGCCATAATCTACGTTGGCAAAGTTGCCTTCTGATGGGACCCATATGAGACCCAGTTCCATGGTAGTCCGGGCTTTTGACGGAACTCGCCGAGAAGTCATGGGAGAAATTGAATTGCCTATACAAGTTGGGCCATGCACCTTTCAAATCCTTTTTCAAGTCATGGATATTACGTCCGCATACAGTTGTTTACTGGGACGGCCGTGGATCCATTCGGCTGGGGTAGTTCCTTCTACTCTACATCAAAAGTTGCAGTTCATCATTGACAACAAGTTGGTGATTGTCTCTGGAGAAGAAGACTTGTTGGTTAGTAAGCCTGCCAACACCCCATACATTGAAGCGACTGAGGAAGCCCTTGAAACCTCATTTCAGGCTTTAGAGGTGGCCAATACGACGAGCATTACAAAGAAATCCTTCCCAAACGTGCCTCTGATGGTTTCAAAGACAATGTTGAGAGAAGGATACAAGCTGGGAAAGGGGTTAGGACGAGAATTGGAAGGGAGAACCCAACCTATATGTCTCCCAGAAAACAGGGATAGGTATGGTCTAGGATACAAGCCTACAGCAGCTGATAGAAAAAGGATGGGAGAAGAAAGAAGGGAGAGAAGGATCGCTCGCCTTACCGGTCAAAAGTTCGATACTGCTAGAATCCCTATCTGTGACCTCTATCAAAGCTTCAGAAGCGCCGGGATTATATATCCGGGTCAGGTGGCTATGGTTGGAGACGAACACAGCCCTAATGTGGAATTAGGGCACGCTTGCTTACCCGGTCAAGAACTGGACAACTGGGAAATCATGGAGTTCCCCATAACTATCGATCCTCAGCCAAAGTAATTGTTGTTTTCAAAACTTGTCGATCCTCTTGCTATGCCTAAGCCTTTAGGATCTGTTTTGTAATAAAGGCGAAAACTTGCTTGTTTATTAAATTAAATGAATGCAGTCTGATTTCATACCTCATCTTTGTTCAAACTCTTTCTTTTAAACCTTCCATTTGCTTGCCTTTCTTTATTTTCATTCATTATGATATAACACTAAATGCAGATCTGAAAGCGATTCTTCTAAGAGCAATGAAAACTCGATTCTATTTCATGACTCTGATAATCCAAATGATTATGCCTATGAGGATAGTGAGGAAGACTTTGAACCTTCACTCGAGTTGACAAAGTTAATGGAACAAGAAGATAAAGAAATTCAACCTCATCAGGAAAAGATTGAGACCATTAACCTGGGAGATGAAGGAGAAAATAAAGAAGTCAAGATAGGCACCCTTTTGAGCAAACAACGGCAGAGTGAATTGATTAGACTACTCCGGGAATTTCGAGATATTTTTGCATGGTCGTATCAAGATATGCCAGGTCTGGATAATAACATTGTAGAACACAAGTTGCCTTTAAAGCTGGAATGTCCACTGATCAAGCAAAAGTTACGATGAATGAAACCAGAAATGCTTCTTAAGATCAAAGAAGAAGTCAAGAAACAATTCGACGCTGGTTTCTTAGCCGTAGCTAAGTATCCGCAATGGGTAGCCAATATAGTTCCCGTTCCAAAGAAAGATGGGAGAGTAAGGATGTGTGTGGACTACCGAGACTTGAATCGGGCGAGTCCTAAGGATGATTTTCCTTTACCTCAGATTGATGTATTGGTTGATAACACAGCTCAACATTCCATTTTCTCATTTATGGATGGATTTTCGGGATATAACCAGATCAAGATGGCACCAGAAGATATGGAAAAGACCACGTTCATCACTCTGTGGGGCACCTTTGTTACAAAGTAATGTCTTTCGGATTAAAAAATGCAGGAGCCACCTATCAAAGGGCAATGGTGACTCTCTTCCACGACATGATGCACAAGGAGATAGAGGTCTATGTGGATGACATAATTGCCAAGTCCAGGTCTAAGGAGAAGCATATTGCTGACCTGAGAAAACTTTTCGAAAGGTTGAGGAAATTCAAGCTTAGATTGAATCCCGCCAAGTGTACTTTTGGCGCAAGATCCGGTAAATTGTTAGGGTTCATTATGAATGAGAAGGGGATAGAAGTTGATCCTGACAAAGTCAAGGCAATTCTGGAAATGCCTCCACCTCGTACTGAAAAAGAAGTCCGAGGATTCTTGGGAAGATTGAATTACATCGCCGGATTCATTTCCCAAATGACGGCAACTTGTGAGCCAATTTTCAAGTTGCTTCGCAAGAATCAGCCTGGACAGTGGAATGAGGATTGCCAGATTGCATTTGAAAAAATAAAACAGTACTTATTGGAGCCACCAATCTTGGTGCCACCCGTTCATGGGAGACCATTAATCCTATACCTGACTATGTTGAATGAATCCATGGGATGTGTATTGGGTCAACATGATGAGACTGGAAGAAAGGAATGCGCCATCTACTACTTGAGCAAGAGATTTACCGAATATGAGATGAGGTATTCGTCTCTTGAAAGAACGTGTTGTGCATTGGCTTGGGCTGCCCGACGCTTACGGCAGTACATGCTTAATCATACTACTTGGCTGGTGTCTAAGATGGATCCCATCAAGTATATCTTTGAAAAACCCGCTTTGACTGGAAGGATTGCCCGTTGGCAAGTGTTACTGACGGAATATTACATAACATATGTTACCCAAAAGGCAATTAAAGGGAGTGCGCTGGCAGATTACTTGGCATACCAACCCATTGAAGCTTATCAACCAATACGGCATGATTTCCCAGATGAGGATATCTTGGCTCTTTCCAAAGAAGAAGATGGCCTGGAAACCAGATGGATCATGAGATTCGATGGAGCATCCAATGCACTAGGACATGGAATTGGGGTTATTTTAATCTCACCTGATAAGGAATTCATCCCTATTTGCGCTCAGCTGTGTTTTGACTGCACCAATAATATTACGGAATATGAAGCATGTTCTTTAGGAATACAAGCGGCTCTAAACGTGGGAATAAAGGTTCTGGAGGTTTATAGAGATTCTGCTTTAGTTATCCATCAACTAAAGGATGAATGGGAGACTAGAGATAATAAACTAGTTCCCTATCATGCTCATATCAAAGAGATGATCAAAAGGTTCGATGAAGTTACCTTTCATCATGTTCCACGGGAAGACAACCAAATGGCAGATGCTTTAGCCACCCTAGCTGCTATGTTCGAGGTCAGCAATGATTACGAAGTGCCTCTCATTGAGGTAAAGAAACAGTAAGAACCCGCCCATTGCTAGGCCATAGAAGAAGAACCGGATGGCAAGCCCTGGTATCATGACATCAAAAGATACCTCCAATGCCAAGAATACCCTGAAGGTATCACGGACAATGACAAACGAACTTTGAGAAGGCTAGCTATGGGATACCTATTGAGTGGTAACGTGCTTTACAAGAGGAATTATGATTCCATTCTCCTCCGGTGTGTTGATACCGTTGAAGCAAACCAGATCATGAAAGATATCCACGAAGGATCTTTCGGAACTCATACAAATAGGCATGCTATGTCAAGAAAAATACTGAGAGCTGGGTATTATTGGATGACTATGGAAGCCGATTGTTTTGCTTACGTACGGAGGTGTCATAAATGTCAGATTTATGCTGATCACATTCATGCTCCTCCCTCATCCCTAAATGTCTTGTCAGCACCATGGCCTTTTTCAATGTGGGGTATGGATGTAATTGGGCCCATTGAACCAAAAGCCTCGAATGGTCATCGTTTCATTTTGGTTGCTATCGATTATTTCACCAAGTGGGTAGAAGCAGCTTCATACGCCAATGTGATGAAAAATGTTATGGTCAAATTCGTCAAGCGTGAGCTGATATGCCGGTATGGCTTACCAAATCAAATCATCACGGACAATGGTACAAATTTAAACAACAAAATGATGAAGGGGCTTTGTGAGAGTTTTAAAATCTCCCATCACAACTCCTCTCCATACCGTCCGAAAATGAATGGAGCGGTTGAGGCAGCCAACAAAAATATAAAGAGGATAGTGCAAAAGATGGTAGTAACCTACAAAGACTGGCATGAAATGCTCCCTTTCGCACTACATGGATACCGAACTTCGGCACGAACCTCAACTGGGGCAACCCCATTTTCTTTGGTTTACGGAATGGAAGCTGTACTACCATTCGAAGTGGAAATTCCATCCCTTAGGGTGATCATGGAGGCTAAATTGCAAGAAGCTGAATGGGTCCAGGCCAAATATGACCAATTGAATCTAATTGACGGGAAGAGATTAACTGCCCTTTGCCAGGGACAATTGTATCAAAGACGCATGAAACAGGCATACGAAAAGAAAGTACGCCCCCGACAATTCCAAGAGGGAGATTTGGTCCTCAAGAAGATTTTGCCAATTCAAAGGGATGTTCGAGGGAAATGGACACCTAATTATGAGGGACCATATGTTATAAAGAAGGCTTTCTCCAGAGGAGCCCTTATACTCACTAATATGGATGGAGACGACCTGCCAATGCCTGTCAATACCGATGTAGTGAAAAGATACTTTGCATAAAAAAAAAAAGGAAAAAAGAGCTCGCTAGGTTGAAAACCTGGAAAGGCGACCTAGGCAAAAGTTAGAGCAGCAAGATGAGCCGAAAACCTAAAAAGGCAGTTCTACAAATTCTACTCCACAACATAAACCCTTCAAGCCAAAGTCAAAGGAAGTCAAAACGGGTATTAGGGTCATTGTCAAATTACGCCCTCAGAAGCAAAATCAAAAGACGAACACAAAGTCATGATATGGGATCAAGTTTCTCATTGCTCACGGAGGATCATTTGAGGATATATGAGCCTTTTCCTTTTGTTTTGCCTTCAATTCTTTATATACCTTGTCACATCACTGTGTTTAATACTATCGCTGTACATGTCTGATGTTTATAAAATCTCCCTTCATCCTACATGTGTTCATTTTTTATGAATAAACAAGTTTTTGCCGAAAATTTTTGAAATTGGAAACAACAAGAGCATAAAGTTATGGGGGATGAAATATTTCCTAGCGCCAAACTTCGCTTGGTATAAGCATAACCATTTCCACTAAATACTCTCGCCAAAAGTCGGGAGATGTTTCTGCTTCGTCCATGAATTATCTTAAAGAGCCAGTCGCCAAGGAAAATTTACCTATAAGTCTTTTATACTAACTCATTCTTTTGTCAGCGGGACGCCAAATCCATCATCCAAAAGCAGGTATTCACCAAAGTTTTCTCTCAGCAAGACCTATAGACTGAACATCTCTCCCAAGGAGTTCCATAAAAATGGGATCAGTTCCCTCAACCGGGATGTTTCTTTGATCAGGCTTAAGAGGACTTGTCTTTCCCCAGTGAGTTTGCCATTACCAAACTAGCATCCATCATACTCCTCTCACTAAAAAGCTCAAACTGGGGCATCTCCTCAGATTTCTTTCAAGGGGGCAGTTCCCCAACAACCTTCAGTTATGTCAAACTGGGGCATCTCCCCAGATTTCTTTCAAGGGGCAGTCCCCCAACAACCTGCAGTCATATCAAACTGGGGCATCTCCCCAGATTTCATTCTCTTTCCTTAGAAGGACAGTTCCCCGACAACCCCCAGATTACTCTGTCCCAACTCACCTAATACTTTCCCAGTGGTACCATGAAGGTTACCAGGAGGAATTATCCTTCCCCAGTGGAGCTACACTTCCTAAACAATTCCAACAGGAGCATCACCCCAGGTTTCCCTTTAGACAAAAGGCAATGCCCCATGAATTCTTTCAGACTACCCCAAATTAGGGCATTACCCCCAGATTTATTCTCTTTCAATCCAGGGCCTCAGTCATGTCAACCGAGAGGCAACACCCTCGTCCTTTTACTTTTCCAGTCAACCGAGAGGCAACACCCTCGTCCTTTTACTTTTCCAGTCAACCGAGAGGCAACACCCTCATCCTTTTACTTTTCCAGTCAACCGAGAGGCAACACCCTCATCCTTTTATTTTTCCAGTCAACCGAGAGGCAACACCCTCATCCTTTTACTTTTCCAGTCAACCGAGAGGCAACACCCTCATCCTTTTACTTTTCCAGTCAACCGAGAGGCAACACCCTCATTCTTTTACTTTTCCAGTCAACCGAGAGGCAACACCCTCATCCTTTTACTTTTCCAGTCAACCGAGAGGCAACACCCTCATCCTTTTACTTTCCTTGTCAACCGAGAGGCAACACCCTCATCCTTTTACTTTCCTTGTTAACCGAGAGGCAACACCCTCATCCTTTTACTTTTCCAGTCAACCCAGAGGCAACACCCTCATCCTTTTATTTTTCCAGTCAATCGAGAGGCAACACCCTCATTCTTTTACCTTTGCTGTCAACCTAGAGACAACATCCTCATCATTTCTGTTAATCAAGAAGTAACACCTTCACTTTCTACTTTTCCAATGGTGTTCACGTCTTTACTCCTTTTCCATTTCAAAAAAAGCAAGAAGAAACTTCATGCTTTTTCCTCATGAAAAAGAAGTAAAGAGGGGCATCTGTGAACACCTATTTCGTTCCAGTCAATTTTCACCAAGAATGGGAAATTCATAAGGGAAAAGAATTTAAAAAAAAAAGAATAAAAAGAAAAAAAAAGGAAGAATAAAAAAAAAGAAGAAAAGAATTTAAAAAAAAAAAAACTCTGACTCGGAAATGATCATTTCCGAGTGAAAGGACTCGGAATGATCATTTCCGAGTGAAATAGCCTCCAAGTGGATCCTTGAATTACGGAGGCTGGTTGGCAATAAAACAAGGTGGAAAATGATAAAGAATTGCCACCAGCTTTCATTTTCCTTAATTGTCAAAGATCCAGGCCGTTTCCAACACCATCATGCAAGTTGTTTGACAATTTCAAAGGGCGGCTGACAAGAAGACAATATGGAAATATTAAAAAATCCACCAATTGGCAGCAAGATTCGTCACAGGTCTGTTCAAGCAATCATGGCGCTCCTCAAATGCTCTATAAATACTGCAAGCGAAGGAAGAAGGAGGATCCCTGGAAGAGTGATTAAAAGAGAATTCATTCACTTTTCAACCGCCCAACACCTTCTTCTCAACACCGCCCAACACCTTCCTCTCAACACTACCCACGCTGTCCTCTCTACATACCGCCCCAAATCTTCCTCACCCGCTCTCACAACCTTCTTCTCCACGCCGTCCCAAGACCGTCCTCAGTCTTTCCCACACACCGCCCAACACCTTACTCTCCACACTGCCCTACACACCGTCCTCACATCCCTTGCAAACCTCTCCATACACTGCCCAAACCTCCTTCCCAATCCGTTCTCAACACCGCCCCCTCTCCACACCGCCCCACACACTACCCTAAAACACCGTCCTCTCAACACCGCCCCCTCTCCACACCGCCCCACACACTACCCTAAAACACCGTCCTCTCAACACCGCCCCCTCTCCACTCCGCCCCACACACTACCCTAAAACACCGTCCTCTCAACACCGCCCCCTCTACATACCGTCCTCAACACCGCCCCCTAAAACACCGTCCTTACAGCCCTTCCCAAACCTCTCCACTCCGCCCCACACACCGCCCCTCTAAATACCGTCCTCTCCAAACCGTCCTCCCCACACACCGCCCCTCTAAACACCGTCCTCTCCGCACCGCCCCAAACACCGTACCTATCCCTCACCTCACTTCACTCCACTTTCTTCATCACCCCTCTACACCGTCCCACTCTACTTTCCCCCATATCATCCTCTTCCTTACCCCCCACCACTGTTACGTCCCTATTTCACAGCCCCTTTTATTATCTCATTTCTCCCCCACTCCACGCTCACTCTTCCCTTCCTTTCCTCCTTTAAAACCAACCCACGCACACACTTTTGTCCTTCCCCTCAAACACCCATCCAAAAATAGCACCTTATCCCTCCTTTCCTCTGTCCAGGACCTCAAGCCCACAATACCATCCAACTCCTTTCTCACCATACCGGTCCCACTCTTCACCTTATTCTTAATATTTGTATTTATTTTATTTTCTGCTAAATTAATTGTTATTCAGCGATTTTGTCTTCCTTTTCAATTATCAATTAATCTTTATTGATTGATAGATATTAATAAAATGAGTGCTTCACACATTCTATTTAAATTAGCATAAAAGGTGTGACTATTGTTATTATCATTATTATTGCAATTTTTATTTCTTTTATTCTTCATTCTTTTTATTTTAAAAAAAGGAGGAGCGAGTTTAATTTGGACGAGACGTCCTGTTAATCTCATTTTTTTTAAAAAAAGGTGGAGCGAGTTTAATTTGGACGAGACGTCCTGTTAATCTCATGTAAATATTCCGTGTTTATTTCTGTTTATTTTTATATATTTTGTCGTCTCGCATATTTTCTCTTCATGGAAAAGTTAAAATAATTATTGGGTTAATTATAATGCCCGCTATTAAATTGAGGTAACCATTTTTATAACGGACAGCTGTGAGGTGCTAATACCTTCCTCACCTGTAATTAGACTCCTGGATCTGGAATCTCATTTTTTGACCAATGCTTTAATTAAAGGTTTTCCCGGTATTTTATCCTAAAAATATTGGTGGCGACTCCCTGTTTATTTTCATTTTCAAAAAATCGTTTTGAGGGTCGGCCGCGCCGTCGCGATCCCGGTGAGCTATGTTTGTCTTGCTAAAGCGAGTGACGGACTTGCTCAAGCGAGATCGGGGTCTGATGCTAAAACTTCTTCACTCAAGGAAATTTCGGGCGCGCTCAAGTGGCACATTTCCATCTCGCTCAAGCGAGTAGAGCCTCGCTCAAGCGAGTTGCCCAATACGAAAATTTAAGTGGTTTTCCCTTATTTTTCTGGTGTTAAGCCCTTTCCTTTGTAATTTGAGATACCTGAAGGATTGTATAAAGGGTATAATGTGAGGATATAATAGGTGGCATTGATAATGATTAGAACATCGAGATAACCCATCTATACCCGTAATAAGTAATGGAAAACATAAATGTTAACCACCAAGAATGAGATATGTGAGAGCGATAATAAGGGTTTGATGATGAGTTATGAGATGTACCCTTGGGTAATTACAAACCCATTATGAGAATGATTAAATGGTGAGGTATTTGTTATAAACCGGTGCATCGGAGATGATATCAGTATCATGCGATGATAAATGATGATGTGATTATTCCTTGTACATGAGGACAAACCTTATTATCGAGGAACTGTGAAATGTCATTGTAATGTATACAAGTGTGATCCTGTATATATGGTCTAAGATTATGATGATGGATTGTTGTATTGCCATTCTAGATATGAGATAACATTGATGAACAATGAGATAAAAACCACTAAATAAAAGTGTGTCAGTGTTGATGAACATTATGATGTTGTAACACCATTGAGGTTAATCGCAAGTGTCGATTTGCATATATGATATGACATACATGTGAAATATATTGAGTTGAAAACATATATTTATTTATGGAACAAATGATATGCCTTGGATATTACGATGATTGACATTATGTTTACTTCCATGCATGGATTGTTATGCAATAAGATTGTAGCTATTGAGATGCTAAGTATGTGAATAAAATGCCTTGAGGGGCTTGTACATAATTGTATGTTATTGATTGAGAATGTCAAATTAAAATATATCCCTATGTGAGGGGGAAAGATATCCTTGCGAGGTTGTTTGGCATATGCATTATTGCATTTTGCATTCATGTCATTGCATAACATTGAAATATGGTTGCGATCACAGTGATGAAAGATCCTACGGGATTATGTGAAGGGAGTACCCCTTGCGAGGCGGGAAACCATTATGAATTGTTGAACGTGGTTGTGATCACGAGAAAGGACCTTGCGAGGCTGCTAGAGGGAGTACCCCTTGCGAGGCGGGAAACCCATTGTCACGACTGGGATCGCGGCGGCACGGCCGACCCTTAGAAATAAAACAGGTTTCGAAATCCTGTCGAAAAGAAAACAGGGAGTCACCACCAACGTTTTTATCCATAGGAAAAACATTGGAAAAAAACTTTAACAAAGTACTGGTTAAAAAAAGTAAGATTCAAGTTCGGGAGTCGGTTACGAGTAGGGAAGGTATTAGCACCCTACATCGCCTATCAAAAATAGTACCAAGATTGAAAATGCGCAACATAAATAGCCTTACAAAAGATGTTCTATTTCTTCCTTTTTATTATTATCTAGCAAAAAATAAGGTAAAATCAACAAGACGTCACGTCTAAATTGATTTTTATAGAAGTGATAAAAATGGAACAGTTAAAAAATATAAAACATAAAAATGGAAAAGGAGGGATGGACCCGACAGGAGTTATGTCCTGCTCCTACGTATTCTCGGGTTATCGAGAAATCAGGGTGACGTAGTTCTTGATGATGTTTTTTTAGGAAAACACTAAAAGATTAATGGTGGATGATATTTTTGAAGAGAACTCATACAAAGCGAAGTTCTTCGCACGTGTACTGGTTCTAAGGAGATTGTGTAGACGGGAGTCCTCCCGTATGACACTGACTAAGAACAATTTTATGCTAATCAAAATAAAGCGTGTGAAATACTTATTTTTTTACCATTTATTACGAACCCAGGGGGGAGAAAAAAAGAAAATAAAATAAAACAACAAAAATTTATTTAAGTGGGGATACAGATTCGACAATTAGTAATAAATTTAACAGAAAAATAGGTAATGAAAAGCAAGGAAAATAAGGAACGGAGTGTAACAGGTGTGACGAGAGAGTTGAGGGTCGGTGTGACGAGAGAGCTGGAAAATGAAATGGCATTGGTTCAGCTGTGGAATTATAGAGCTATTGTGTGGCTTGTTGAATGGAGGAGTAAGGGAATAGAGCAGAGTTTTTGACTCAAAGAAGGCTAAAGAATCCTCCTCTTTTTTCCTCTTCTTTCGAGGTATTTATAAAAATCCCAGGTGTATACTGATCGTTTGAACAGCCCAGAGATAGCCTATCCACCAATGATTATGGGGAACAACGGCTGATGAATAATTTATTATTTTGATTCTTGTTTGTTATCAGCAGCCCCACAAGATCAGCGAATCAACTTGGATGGTGCGTTTGTATGTAATGGAGAAACAGCCTGGACATTGACAATCATAGGGGAACGACGACTAGTGGTAATTCTTTATTATTTTCACTTTTGTCTGTTGTCAGCCGCCTCCCAGAATTCAAGGATCCACTTGGATGGTGCGATTCCAAGTCAGCATGGGCAAACGGTGGAAATTAATCCGATCAGGACAGGTGGCTATATACAAGTCGGAGTGAAAAAACCGACCTTTGACACTCGGTGTGAAGGCTTGAATTCACAGATTATTGACTCGGGAGTCTTTTTCCGAAGAGTATTCATCAGAGCCTTTTTCATTCGGAATTGCTTCACTCGGAGGTGCTTTGTCCGGAAATGTCACTGCTTGAAACACTCGGGAATATCTCTTTCCGAGAATCATTCATCAAAGCCTCTTTTTGTTCGGAATCGCTTCACTCGGAGATGATTCGCTCGGAAGTCTTGAAGCACTTATTTAAAGTCAGACTCGCTTCCCTCGAATGTGACCCACTCAGAATTTTCTCATTCAGAATTGCCTCATTCAAAAATACCTCACTCGGATATATCTTCGGCCGACAAGCTCCTTCAAAGTTAGAACCATTTTTCACTTAAAATTCATTCACTCGGGAATTCTTCACTCGAATGTCTCAGTCCGAGAGGTATTCCTTCGAAATCACAGTCTTTCTTCACTCAGAAGCACATCTCTTGTAAATAAACCACCCGTAAATGCTTCACTTGGAGACGCCCTACTCAGATATGTCTTTGCCTGAAAAGTATTCATTCAGAATCAATCCACCCAGAAATTGTCCACTCTGAAATCTTTGTACCCGAGAAATACTTATTCGAAATCAAAGTCTTCCTTCACCCGGAAGTGTTCCTCTCGGAACTGAACCACTCGAAAATAATATATCTTTGAGCAAAAAGTATTCAGTCAGAGCCCTTCTTCACTTGGAAATAATTCCCTTGAAATCGATCCACCCGGGAATATCTCACTCGGAGACAACCTACTCTGATATACCTTTGTCCGAAAAGTACTCTTCATAGTGAGGGCCTTTCTTTGCTCGGAAGTAATTCCCTCAGAAATGGCTCACTTGAAGGCACCTCATTCGGAAGTATGGAACTCGAAAGTGAAAAGTGCTCCTTCGAAATCAAAGTGTTTCTTCGCTCGAAAACATATCTCTCCGAAACACACCACTCAGAAATATCCTTGCCCGACAAGTGTTCATTCATAGTCAGGGGCTTTCTTTACTCGGACGTAATTCCTTGAAATGATCCACTCGGAAATAATTCCCCTGAAATCGATCCACCCAGGAATATCTCACTCGGAGATTTTTAACAAGAAAAAGCACTTATCCCAAATCAGACTCGCTTTTTCATTCAGAGTGGCTTCAATCGGGAATCATTCACTTGGATGTATCTCAACCTGAGGGGTACTTACTCATAATCAGTCTCATTTTCACTTAGAATGGCTTCAGTCAAGAATCTTCCACTCGGATGTATCTCTGCCTGAGGGGTACTCACTCATAATCAGTCTCATTTTCACTTAGAATGACTTTAGTCAAGAATCCTCAACTCGGATATATCTCCGCCTGAGGGGGACCCACTCAGAGTCAATCATCTTTCGTTCAAAGTGGCTTCAATCGGGAATCTTTCACTCGAATGTATCTCTACCCGGGATATATTCATTCAAAGTCAGTCCCTTCTTCATTCAGAGTGGCTTCAATCGGGGATTATCCACTTGGATAGTTGAAACTTGAGAGATACCTATTCAAAGTCAGCCATTTTTCATTCGGAGGTACCTCCCTCGGAAATGATCATTCAAAAATATAGAACTTTGAGAGAGTCCACTCGAAAGGTATTCTTTCCTAGTCAGAGCCTTTTCTTCGTTTGGAAGTAACTCCCTCAGAAGCAGCCCACTCGGAAACACCTCACTCGGAAATAACCCACTCGGCAACATCTCACTCGGAAACACCTGCTCGGAAATGATCATTCTGAGTCACCCTACTCGGAAATATTCATTCCGAGTCGGAATTCAGTCCTTTCAGAATTCTTTCCACTTGGGAATATCACTCGGAGCCCCAGACAATCTTGAACCCGAGCACAAGCTCTTGGTAATTCTTAAGGCACATCCGAGAATGAATAAAAAAGGAGGGGTTCCAAGTGACAGGACTCCCCATTCTTGGTGAAATTTGACCAGTCTGAGATAAGTGTTCACACCCATGTGAATGAATGATATGGTGGTTGTGATCACCTGAGGAAATGAAATGGATCCATTGCATATGCATTAAACAGTTGACATATGTATTAGCCATAGGTGCATCGCATTTGTGATGGGATGACCATGAGAGATAAAAAAACCCTTTGGGAGGAGGAATTGAGTAAAGAATTAATGAATTGATGATGATGATTTGTGAATGCCCTTGGTGATAAGTGGCAATATGATTGTGTACATGCTTGTGCTTGATTATGTTGTGGATTGCGATTCATGAGACTTGTATGTCTATTATAACAATGTGATGATGATTGAATGATGAATTAATAATTTAGCGATTCATGAGACTTGTATGATTTAGTGATTTTGGTCATGTATAAGATAATCGTGCATGCATGAATGGTGAATATACGCATTTAGTATGTACGTGAGGATTTGACGTGTACTAGAGGAATTAAAAATTTAAATATTGTATAATGTCGTTGGTGGTGTTTGTATTAATGCCAATAGGTGAATAAATGGGCTAATTATGAGATATGGGCAGTAGTGATAGTTATTGCATGACCCCAGATGTATACATATATATAATTATACTTGAGGCAATGCTTGTGTATATTGTAAGTGAAGGATTGGTACTGACTTAATAGATTTATGATAAGTATTCGCATGCTTTTCCGAGCCTTTTCTCATATCGTCATATATTGGACTAGGTGTATGCCCAGTATACATATTCTTCTTCTGCTGTAAACTCTATTTTTGTATACCATTGTGGGCAAATTTGTTATCAATCCAGTTATATTTTATTAAATCGTACGCTTCGGTTTTCTGTGATTCGGGTTTTGGTGTGACATCGGTCTTACTTTAGAACATGAAAAATTTACTCGTATTTTATTAGTCATTATATTGATCACATCGGAACCCGAGTGTGGAAAACTCAGAGTGTTACAAAGGTGGTATCAGAGCGTGGTTTTGCTCTAAGTTAGATTTGTTAATCATCATCAGAGTAAGGCTACTCTACATTGAAATTGATATCATGGATGATTGGAGCGTGATTACTCAATTGAGAGGCATTTTGGTGATTGTTAGGATTTGGTTGTTCTGTATAGATTTAAGAGTGATAATTATCTTGAGGACAATATTATGTCAAGCATTGATTGCCCTATATGGATTGGTGAAGGGCTAATTGTCTAGGAATTATGAATTGATTATAAGGGCAATGCTTCCTTAATGGCTATTCCTTATGAATTATTAGTATAGAATTGTGATGATAGCTCATTGAGGGCTCTGTGAAATTCTGGTTCATAAGTTATGATTGATGTTTATGGGAGTATGCCCAATAGCATTAAGGTTGTGTGATACACCTATGGAGCATAGTTGCTCATTAGTTGATTAGAGTTGAATCATAGAACTGAATACATATGGATAAATAATATGATGTGAATGGTATGTTTATTTGTGTAAGTCCGGCCAAGTTCCTTACCCTATTTCCTCCTATTGATGAATATATTGTGATTATGCATTGATGTTTATACATTGAGTATAAAATTGATTGATGATAGATCCATGTTGAATGTTAATCATGGAAGTGAAATATTGAAATTGATGAATGAGAGATATGAAATATGAATTGACATGGTGATAGACCATGGATGTTGAGACCTTGAAATATGTATTGAGGTTAAATTGTTGGTTAGGTCTTTTGTATGATTCATGCTTGTGGCTCTTAGCCGAGGTATGCTTGTTGAATGAAATAAGACTCGTATTCTTGAGTTGATTAAATAAATGCTAGTGAAAGAGTTCCCTAGTGAGGATGCTTATGAATTGAAATGTTGGGGTGTGCAAAAATTTAAAGGATGGGTTCTATGCCCTTGGCACAAAAACCTTGCATTGTATGATGCAAGCAAATTGTTGTGCCTCCCTAGATCAGGGATACAAATAAATGGTGAAATTTGAAACTGTGAACGTATATGATTGCGGTTTGACTCAGTTTTATATTTGTGAACTGAGTGAATGATTGAATTAATTATGACCCACTGAATGTGGTAACCCTAGCTTAACTTGACATGATCTTGGGATATGAAACTTTGTGGATGATTGATTTCATTGTACCCTATGGTGGTCTAGGCTCTATATAATTGGATATGCCATGCTTAGTGATGTTGTGTGTTGTGGGAGTATTCCACAATGGGTCTTAAATAACCCTTAGGCTTTTTAAGTCTAATGATTAGATGAACCTTGTAAATAGTTGGACCATAGTGAAATTAATTGTAAAGTAAGTGTTTGAGGTTAGAGCCGACATGTGATGGAATACGAAGGATGAATGTAACCCCGGATGATTGATGAATAATAATGTTGAATTCAGGGTATGATTTGGCGTTAGATGAAACATGATTTTATGGTAGGACCTTAGGCTAGATTGTGTGTCGTTGAATATGCGACTAGTGAATTAACTAAGAGCTATGATAAAACATTGACAAAACATATGTGACTATGGGTTGGTAAAAAGGAAATTGCATCATTTCACTACTTCCCATTTAATTTGAAAGATGACATATTGGTGATAGAAACCACATAATGAAGTGATACGATATGTGATGTAGGTCCAACTTATGAGTTTGAGTTATAAGTTGTGAGGAGAATCCCTAATGTGAAAGCTTGTTATGCGGTTGAGGACCCTACTTAAACTTCGGAATTGTGTACCTCCTACGAGAATGAAATAAATGATTGTCATGATGTTTGATCATGGGTTCTAGATGGATGAAGTTCGACGATTGGGTAATTGCCCTTTGATGTTTAGGAGCCCATTGTTAATATCCCAAATTTAAATGAGGGAAATGGATGATTAACGATTTTAGGCGGCATGAACTATGCCAATTTATGTATGATAACCATATTGATATAAGTGTGACAATTATGGACTTGTGTGAATTGTCACCGAGTCTCATAGGAATCGATATTATTTGAATATGTGTGACTGATATAAGCAATAGGAATACGAAGTACTGGCCCCGACATGGCCTTACATGCCATAGGCATTATGGCAATATGCACTTATGCACCAACTTTATGTGTTTGTGGTAACCACTACGGGATTGGGACGCCTTCCTGTATGTTGGATGCAGCAACACGTAGGCCAGGCAGGTGTAGGGATTGTAACTACTTATGGTGAATGTACTGCGCCTATCTGGTCGTACTGAGTATGAACATGTGTGGCCTGATGGATAAGTTGCGATCGATGACGTATGACACGCTTGGATGTGGAAATTTTATGTTAAGAATGATGAGATAATGGTGAACATGTCTTAATGGACTTTGGGAAGTCCGATGTTACGTCATGGTACCAGTGAACTCTGATGGTGCGCGGCCTGAAGTATGGCCTTACGATACATGTCGAGGTTAAATTTCAAGGACAAAATTTCTTTTAGGTGGGGTGGATTGTAACATCCCAAATTTTTATAAAAATGAGTAAATATGCAAAATAAATATTAAATAATTATAAATAGGTTAATGAGTGTCCCTAAAATATTAGAATAATTAAATTGAGATTTATGAGAATTATTTGTAATTTATTGAGACTAAATGAGATAAAATTTCACCCAATTAAAATATGGGTGTCGGACCAAGTATCTCCGATTGAGATGCCGTTGGTTAGGGCTGTAAATCATATTATTAGGAATCCAAGTATATATTCGGAATAATTTTTAGATATGGTAATGAGCCCGAATGGAGATCCTGTTTGTTATAAAACGGTGAAATTTCTAATAAGGGGTTAAAATTTAAACACAAAACTCTCTTTCCCTTTCTTATTTTCATGGCACTTTTCTTCTTCTTTGGCAAACCACTTCCTGTTTTTCTCCTCTCATGTTCTTCTTCTTCTTCTATTCTCTAAAACCCATGTGTGATGGTGTGCCCTCTCCTTCCACCATTTTCGTTTTCTTGGAAGTTTGAAGGAGAAGCTTGTGGCTGGAACCCTTCTCCCTCTTTTCTTCCATTTTCGTATGGCCCTCCCCCTCTCTTGTGAGCTGTCTCTTTCTTCTCTTGAGGTAAGCTTCTTACCATTTTTCAAGAGCTTAAACCTTTTTCTTATGAGTTTTAGGTGTTGGGAGAGTGGTTTATGTATGTGGGTTATAGGTAGAAGCTATTATTATGGAAAACCCTAAGGTAGGGTGGCTTAAATGCAAGCTTTTATGAGCATTTAATGTGGTACTCAAAATTAATATTGAAAGGTGACAGAAAATTGATGAGTATTTATGATGGTGATGGTTTTTAGTGAAACCCTAACTTTAAACTAAATTGGGGGAAGTGTAAAATGTGAGTAGAATATATGTTTAATGATGTTAGAGAATGATGGTAATGATGAGAGATAGTCATTCATAATAGTTGATGAATATTAATAATGGTTGTTGGGTTTTCATGAAACCCTAGCCCTAAGAATTTAGGGAAAATGGATATATTATAGATTGAAGGGTTGAATTGAATG
This sequence comes from Clitoria ternatea, assembly GCA_037962975.1. Lineage (NCBI taxonomy): Eukaryota > Viridiplantae > Streptophyta > Magnoliopsida > Fabales > Fabaceae > Clitoria > Clitoria ternatea. Next base: position 27,369,733 of record CM075672.1, on the reverse strand, counting down.
TGAATGGGTGATATTTAATATGTATGTTGTTAATTATAATGATGAATAATGGTGAACATAGTAGATAACCCTTAATGGTGGAATCAATGGGATATACATATTGGTTGGTGAATTGATAGGCCATGATTTGTGTCATTAGAGTTTGATAATTAAGGATGGTTTAAGAGAAGCAAGGATAACTTGTGTTGAGCTCTAAGTGATAATGATGATATTTGAAGGATTGATGTGATTTGGGATTACATTATGTAATGAATGAGATATTGTTGTTGTTGGGTGTAGTTGGCCCTTTTAGATCTAGAGAACCTAGGTTTTGGGAAAGTAATTCCCGAAGCCTAACGTGAAAGTATAAATAGATGCCATGACAGGTTTAGAACTTATTACTAAGCTTCATGATATAGGAGCAATTATTTAGAATCATAATGAGAACCTTAATATGGCACATAATTGAATAAATGCAAATGTGTGTATGTTGTGTAGATTGTGTTCCAGACGAGGGTGCGGAATAATCGGAGCATTCAGATTTTGGCTCTTCCCTTGAGGTAGGAGAGGAGTTTACATTCAAATTGCATGAGTAGATTGATAGTGATTATTGTATGTGTTTAGTACTCATGCTTGCCTTGCCATGTAGTTATTGAGATAATAAGAATGGCAATTTGATGATTATTGAGAATGGTGAATGAGAGTATATGATGATTGTTATGGGAATATATATATATATGTGTGTAATGATGATAAGTTTAATTTTAATGGGATTAATGAATTAGAACAGAAATTATTGAGCATGAATGTTTGAGACAAGTTTTAAATGTCTAATAAGGGGTACATGATGTGTTAAATTTGACCAATTTAGCTTTGTATGGGTTTTGGTATGTAAGGTTGCTGAATTCTCACGTTTTTACAATTGAACTGGTAATCTTGCTTAAGCGAGATGGATTCTCGCTCAAGCGAGAATCCCCTACACCAGTATTATGGCCTCTGGCCCAATCTCGCCCAGGTGAGTAAGCGTCTCGCTCAAGCGAGATGAGTGTGAGGTAAGCAGGAGAGACACTGGATGAATCTCTCTTAAGCACGGCAATGCCCGCTTGAGCGAGTGATAGAGGAAATGATACTGGATGTTTTTCGCTCAAGCGGGTGGCTGGCACTGGTGTGCCTCGCTCATACGAGACGTGTGTGGAATGGGAGGATGGTCTCTGGCCGAATCTCGCTTAAGTGAGTGAGTGTCTCGCTCAAGCGAGCATTGGTGGAAATTGATACTGGACGATCCTCGCTTGAGTGAGTGACCGAGTGTGAGGGAGTCTCGCTCAAGCGAGCGAGCGTGGAAACGCTACTGGATGGTTTTCGCTGACGTAAAGGGGCTCGCCCAAGCGAGCTATGTTTGTCTCGCTCAAGCGAGTGAGGGACTCGCTCAAGCGAGATCAGGGTCTGATGCTAAAACTCCTTTGCTCAAGGAAATTTCGGGTGTGCTAAAGCGGCACATTTCCATCTCGCTTAACCGAGTAGGGCCTCGCTCAAGCGAGTTGCCCAATACGAAAATTTAAGTGGTTTTCCCTTATTTTTCTGGTGTTAAGCCTTTTCCTTTGTAATTTGAGATACGTGAAGGATTGTATAAAGGGTATAATATGAGGATATAATATGGTGGCGTTGATAATGATTAGAACATCGAGATAACCCATCTATACCTGTAATAAGTAATGGAAAACATAAATGTTAACCACCAAGAATGAGATATGTGAGAGCAATAATAATGGTTTGATGATGAGTTATGAGATGTACCCTTGGGTAATTACGAACCCATTGTGAGAATGATTAAATGGTGAGGTGTTTGTTATAAACCGGTGCATCGGAGATGATATCAGTATCATGCGACGATAAACAATGATGTGATTATTCCTTGTACATGAGGACAAACGTTATTATCGAGGAACTGTGAAATGTCATTGTAATGTATACAAGTGTGATCCTGTATATATGGTCTAAGATTGTGATGATAGATTGTTGTATTGTCATTCTAGATATGAGATAACATTGATGAACAATGAGATGAAAACCACTAAATGAAAGTGTGTCAGTGTTGATGAACATTATGAGATGTTGTAACACCATTGAGGTTAATCGCAAGTGTCAATTTGCATATATGATATGACATACATGTGAAATATATTGAGTTGAAAACATATATTTATTTATGGAACAAATGATATGCCTTAGATATTACGATGATTGACATTATGCTTACTTCCATGCGTGGATTGTTATGCAATGAGATTGTAGCTATTAAGATGCTAAGTATGTGAATAAAATGCCTTGAGGGGCTTGTAAATAATTGTATGTTATTGATTGAGAATGTCAAATTAAAATATATCCCTATGTGAGGGGGTGAGATATCCTAACGAGGTTGTTTGGCATATGCATTATTGCATTTTGCATTCATGGCATGGCATAACATTGAAATGTGGTTGCGTTCACAGTGATGAAAGATCCTACGGGATTCTATAAAGGGAGTACCCCTTGCGAGGTGGGAAACCATTATGAATTGTTGAATGTGGTTGCGTTCACGAGAAAGCACCTTGCGAGGCTGCTAGAGGGAGTACCCCTTGCGAGGCGGGAAACCCATGTGAATGAATGATATGGTGGTTACGATCACCTGAGGAAATGAAATGGATCCATTGCATATGCATTAAACAGTTGACATATGCATTAGCCATAGGTGCATGGCATTTGATATGGGATGACCATGAGAGATAAGAAAACCCCTTGCGAGGAGGAATTGAGTAAAGAATTAATGAATTGATGATGATGATTTGTGAATGCCGTTGGTGATAAGTGGCAATGTGATTGTGTACGTGCTTGTGCTTGATTATGTTGTGGATTGCGATTCATGAGACTTGTATGTCTATTATAACAATGTGATGATTATTGAACAATGAATTAATAATTTTATAACAAAGTACACATGATGAACGAATGCATGTACACTTAATCACAATATATTATATTCGTCATTTTGAATGTATAACTCACTCTCCCATGTGGTCTCCTTTTTAGCATTGTGATGCAGGTTGCCATGGGATGAGTTTGGATTTTAAACTGATGTTTTGGGAAGGTAAATAGTGGTAGTGGAAGTGCCTTGGTCGGCATCATTTGTGAATCTTAATGTAATGAATAAATTGTTATGAGGATATTTATGATTTAGTGATTTTGGTCATGTATAGGATAATCGTGCATGCATGAATGGTGAATATACGCATTTAGTATGTACGTGATGATTCGACATGTACTAAAGGAATTAAAAATTTGAATATTGTATAATGTTGTTGGTGGTGTTTGTATTAATGCCAATAGGTGAATAAATGGGCTAATTATGAGATATGGGCAGTAGTGATAGTTATTGCATGACCCCAGATGTATACATATATATAATTATACTTGAGGCAATGCCTGTGTATATTGTAAGTGAAGGATTGGTACTGACTTAATAGATTTATGATAAGTATTCGCATGCTTTTTCGAGCCTTTTCTTATATCGTCATATATGGGACTAGGCGTATACCCAGTATACACATTCTTCTTCTGTTATAAACTCTATTTTTATATACCATTATGGGCAAATTTGTTATCGATCCAGTTATATTTTATTAAATCATACGCTTCGGTTTTCTGTGATTCGGGTTTTGGTGTAACATTAGTCTTACTTTAGAACGTGAAAAATTTACTCGTATTTTATTAGTCATTATGTTGATCACATCAGAACCCGAGTCCGGAAAACTCAGAGTGTTACAGGGGGAAGTTTGTAGAGCGGAGGAGGAAGTACGGCAGGAAAAGGCCCTTCATACACCAAGAAGGGAGAAAGGAAGGAGTAGTTGGGTGGATCCATTCTCACCCGTGGGAATGACGGAGGAGCAGAACGATCAGAAGCTTGAGGGGTCGCTCCAGAGGATGCGGTGTCCTTCCCTGCCCCGGTATCATGAATAATTTTTTGCCTCTTCTGTGGCACGGCGGTGGAGGTCTTCTTCTTTTCAGAAGCTTTAATAAGCCTAACCCTCTTTTTCTTCTTCTCCCCTTACGGCTCCTCTTGAGAGGCCTCCTTATCGCCAACTTGAGAATCCAAAAGGGGGACATTGTCACCCACCTTGGAGGTTAAGGGGATGATCTCAACTCTCGCCTTGATGGCATTCCTCTTGGGCTGAACATTGTTTTCCTCATTCTTAGAGGAGGAGCCATCTTCAACCAGCAGAGACTTTAAGGCAAGCATCTCCGAGCTATTCTTTTCTATCCAGTCTGTAAAAGTAAAGAGAGAAACGTAAGTTGCAATAACACATCGGATTACCACATACACGTATAAAGAGTTAAGCTAATTACTCAGATAAACATCTCTGCTAGAGGCGGACTCCAGGAGATGCTTGCAATAGAATTCCTTGTGAACAGAGGTAAATTCCCTCAGAGCGCCCAAAACTTTAATTGAGTGAGAGGAAAATTCACTCTCATCTGTAAAATAAGCATGACTGGCGAGCAAGAAGTGCTCATGGGTCCAGTTTAAGGGGAATTTGGTGATTCTGTCCTCGCTCATCCAGAAGACCGGTTCGTCCGGTTCCACACGAATCCTCATGTAGTACTGTTTGAAAGAGCGTACATCAATCTTCGCCAATTTGGTGAAGGATTTGAAGTTGATGACTCTCGAATCACAGCTCAGAGTTATGAAGCCCAAACCACCTTTCTTATTAGCACGGTGGACCACCTGGCAGTAGTAGAATAACATAGCCACGGTGGGTTTAAAATTGAAGTGTGCACCTAGGACTTCAAGAGTGCGGATGATACTTCACCCGTTGGGATGCAACTGAGAGGGAGCACATTCCAGGAATCTCAGTACTCCCATTTGGAAATCGGTCATTGGGAAGCGCACTCCAAGGTATTGAAAAATGAAGTCGTACATATAAACGGAGAGCTTGTCTGGCACGGTGTGGCAGATTCGTTCCATAGGCTGGGGTGCCAGAACCAAGAACCTCCCATGATTTTCTTCTCCAGCAAAAACTCTAAAGTGCGGGGATACTAGTCCACCATCCTCACGAGTGTGTCGAGAGGGGATTTCTTTGAATTCTTCCTCTACCCAGCAATAAGGGTGAGTCCGATTGATAGTTTCCCAGTCCAGCCGATGTGCCACAACATTGACACACCCCTCTTGAGTGCGTACGGTTGGAACTTTACCACGTCCCACAATTTCCATCTCGTCTGTGGCGTGGCCAAAAGCGTCCGTACTGTGGTAAAAAGCAACGTCATCAGCAAGGAACCATTCCGAACCCGACAAGCTTCTTGGGGAACCGATGGCCTCAGAAGAGGGTTCACAGTCAAGCCTAACCACTGGCTGCCTTGCGAAAGAGGCTCCGCCTCTCCCTGAACCATGAGACCCAACTCTGGAAGGACCCACATAAATCCTTCCACCATGATAACCGGAGGGCCTGTAAGGGATATTTCCCCTCCTATTCGAAGGACCAGCATGGCTCTGCCTAGGGTGCATGGTTAAAAGTTCAAGAGAAATGAAGATGAAGAAGTTAAAAAGTGGGAAAGGAGGTTACCTAAAAGGAAGTTAGGGTTGGAAAAAGAGAAGAACTTCATAAAATTTCTGCAGAGTTTCACTAAGGTTGAAGGTGAATGTGATTTTTCAAAATCGCTAAGTTGTCCTTTTATAGGTAACGAAGGTGCCCAACCATCAGCCGGAGGATGCGCCGTTTGAAGCAAAACACAATGTTATCAAGCTAAACGACGTTGTCGTTTCAAACCCCAAGGTGCGAAACAACGACGACTCACAAAAGGTTTTGATGAAATGGGCCAAAAAATTCAAATTTCAGGCCCAAAATAATTATAGCGACGGTTACCCATTTGGAGTAATAATGACTCACGTGTTGAAAAGCATTTAATGTCCAAATCATTTAGAAGCATTAAATGCATTCCAGCAGCCACTCGAATACCAAGAGTTATGATTTCCAAAAACTCTTGGGATTCCCTTTCTTACAAATCTTTGTCCAAACCCGTTCTGGGAATGCCATAAGAACGGTTACGTCACCCGTAGAACGACTCAACAGGCAGAATTTCAGCACGGAACTTATACGTATTAATTAACAAGAACTTTTGCATCCAACGACAGCATCTAGACTTTTTACAAACAACATACTTATATGAGCAACTTAACAGTCCCTCACACAAGCTAGGGGACAAATGATCCGGTCTCGATACCGGCCGTTAGGCTAAGACATCATCTTGGCTGACCTGGAAGGTCAACCGGTATCATAGGTCAATGTCTGTATTGCAAAGACACCATGTAGGATCCCTTCCTACACCAGTCGTCCAAAGTTGCATCCGAGACACCGGATACTTCATCCGCTCTCATTCCTCCGTCATATATAACTGTTTACCTCAGTGTCTCGATAAGATAAGTGGAGTCAATACTTATCAAAATAGATACTCTGCATAGCGGAATATGTCTATATCATTCACTGAAAGGAGTAAGTACGATTACAGGTGTGATATACAGAAAAGGAGGATTATCCTTATCCCTGTGTCAGAATCGTACACTGATCATTGACCTACCCACTGTCACACTCTGAACATTGAACTACTCTAATTGATACTTTGCACACAACATCAGAGCTTATGGGCCTACTTGTACCCAACGATTCATTTTCCACGCTCAACTATAAATAGCATATTCTCCAACACATGTAAGGTTATGTTGTTCTTACTCTCACTTTACTATTACATTGCTTAAGTTTTCATTGAGTTCCCATATACCCTGCTAACTTGAGCGTCGGAGAATCTTCGTAGGTGACACCACCTTTAGCCCCCTAACAACGCGAAACTCTGGTGTGAAGGATCTCTAGGACAACGAGACCGGTCTCTCCCACTGAGAGGTAGGATTATAATACCGGATACCCACTGTACCGGTGTATAAACACTCAAAACATATACTTTTGTGGCTGGTTCCACACCGGATCGTAGACCCCAGTCCAGACTAGTTCAGTACTAGTAAATAGTAATTTACTATTCATAATAGGAATTTACTATTTGAATAGTAATTTACTATTTCAATGGTAATTTACTATTTGAATAGTAACTTAAATATATATTATATCTAGTATAATAATAGATTTCTAAAACGACATGAAAATAAATCTAAACAATATAAAAGAGAGTTATTCTTACCTTATAATTTTGGCAGAACCATTTTCCAAAGAAAATTATTTCTCTCTCTTACTTCCACTACTATCTCACTAGCACTACTATATTAAGAAAACGTAATCAAAACTGTGATTTCCTTGCTTCACTGCCTCTCTATTTATAAGAAAAAATTTTACTATGCATTTCAATATTTTATTATAAAAATGCTATGCAATTTTTAAAATTTCATTCCTGGTTAATGTGCTACATTTGAAATTTTCGTTCATGCATAGTGTTTTGCATAGTAAATGTCGGCTAAATTATTAAGCCAAATAGTAACCATTCACTCGGTATGTTTTAAATATTCAAAATCAGTCGTTTTCAAAATTTAGCGATATTATATCAGTCCTCACTAATTTTATAATAGGTAATATAAAGTTTAAATTTTAAAAATCTAATATTTTTTGTTAATAAAAATTTATTGGTATGTTTCTCATTTTTTTACGATTGGTAAAAATCAAGATTTTACTCAAACCGATCATTTTTAGATAAGTGTACTTGAAATGGATTTTAGAAAATTTTCTTATAATTTAACTTTACTTTCTTGTAAATGTTTTTAATTTTAAGTCACTTTATATGAATTTAAAATTATTAAAAATATATTATTTTATTAAAATATTTCCAAAATTTCAAAAAATTCTAGAAAATCATAAATAATACTTAGATTAAAAAGTTCTAAAGAACCATAACCTAATTCCTTCAAAATTTTAATATAATTTTTTTGTAATGAATTAAAATAAAAATAAGGGTGTTACATCCTGCACATTAAGACAAATGTGAGATCCACATCCAGTATCTAATACCCATGATGTTGAAGTTAACATGTTAATTTCTATAACAAAAATACCTGAAATGGAAGTGTCACTTCCCTTCTTCTTAAGCTTTTCTAAGTACTTTGGACAATTTCTCTTCCAATGTCCCTTTTGTCCACAATGGTGACATTTTACCTTCCTTAGCCACCCCGCCCACAGGTTTTAAGGTTGATGTACTTGGCTTATCCTTGCCTTTCTAAATTTTATTGTCTTTTCTTGCAATAGCCTTTCCTTTGCCTTTATACATGCCCTTTCCTTTACCTTTGCCAGAATTGACCATCATTATGGCCTTGCCCTTTCCTTTAGAAATATTGGGCTTAGTAGTCCTTGACATATTGAGTAGCTCTGGCAATGTTTTGTCCAATGGATTCATGTTATAATTCATGATGACTGGCTTAAAACTCTTAGGTAATGACTTCAAAATGAGATCGATGGCTAACTTCTGAGGGAAAGGGAATCCTAGCCTAGCTAGATTCTCCAAGTACCCAATCATTTTGAGCACATGAGGTCCTATAGAACCTTTCTCTTCAAGTCTATAAATAAACAGGGCTAAGGAAACTTCATATCTTTCCTGGTCAGTAATACATCAATTTTAATACACTTTTTATAATTTTACACTTGGGGTTTATTATATAATTACTATATTTAATAATAGTATTTTAATTAAGTTTTATGTTGTTTAGTTAAATTGAAGTATTATGTATATATGTTTTCATTTTCATTTTTTGTATGTATCTTGAGTATCTTGCCTTGTTTTGGCCATAACTTGGGCTTTTGTGGTCTAAATAGGCTAATCTTAAAGCCTATGAAAAGCTAAGGTAGAGGCCTACATCATAATGATCGGATTTGGTTATTTTTCATCTAAAAACATGAAGAAATGGAGCTTGAATCAATCAACTCTCATGTGTCCCACCTGCATTGACATAGTTCACCAAAATACACATATCTGGAGCTGTAGATATGTAAATGACCTCATTCTTATCCTAAATTCTCAATAAGACAGAGATCTACAACTTTATTGTTGATGATTTTGCATAATTATGCCATCTAGATAGTCATATTTGACTCGCAAGGTGGAAAAGATAAAGAGGAGAATGAATTTCAACACTTACCATTATCTTCTTTTAAATTATTGTAATTTCAAGCCCACCAATGTTTAAAAAATGCATTAATGATCAAAAAATGAATGTACAGTGTCATGATACCTTGCCTATAAATAGATGCTTGAAGTTGTAAGGATGATACACACGAGATACATAAGAAATGCATGCTTTAGTTTTTATTACATTTCTATATCTTTGCTTTAGTTTCTTAAGTTTTAGTTCTTTCTCTTGCTTTATTTCTTTGTTTTATATTCCATCCCTCAAGTTATGGTTTTCATTTCCTTTCCTCAATATCAAGTAAGTTAATTTTATTATTTGTTATTTACTTTTATAATCAAAGTTATAGTTAATTTAATATTATCTTTCATTGTTAAAAATTATAATGGAAGCTTAATCTTTTAAAATCAATTCAAGGAATTTAATTTTTCTTTATGTTAACTTTGAGTTCTTGCTCTTAATATTTTGATTGAAGATAATTAATTTTCTTTGTTTCTCAAATACTTATGATGATAGATTATTTAAGTATATAATTGATTGATATATAATTAAACAATCTATAATCTAAAATGATGTTAGTTGGTTAATCAATAATGAATTTGAGAACAAAGATTAAGTCACTAAATAAGAGATTTCTATTTAGTTTCTTAACTTAATCAAACTACGGTTTTAAAATTATTTTAGTAATTAATCAGAATATATAGATTGATTATTCTTATTAGTTCATTAATTCAATTTTAGAAGATTTTCTAGAATATAATCATTTAGGGATTCCAAATGATTCAAGGTTGAGAAATTAATTAAATTTAATCATATTTGTGATTAATGTTTAGTTAACTAAAGATTTATTAATTTCTTGAGTTGGTTATTTCTAAATTTGATTATTCACTCACTCATAAGTTTACTTTTTACACTATTATATAATTACTTAGTTTTTCTTTCAATCTTCACATAAACCCCCCTTTATTATAATTAAATTGAGTGTAACTAATTTAACTAAGGTCCTCGAGAGACGACTAAGGTTGTTCACCTTATATTATATTAATTTAACTTTTTATTTGACCCGACAACGACAGCGTGTCAAATTTGGTGCCATTGTCGGGGACCTTTGGTCTTAATTATTTGCATTCAATTACCTAATATGTTTTATATTTTTTTTGTAGGTGTGTTGAAGATATTCAAGTTTGCTTGAATATAAGCTTGTTAAAAAAATTTAAAAAAATCCACTTTATTATAGTTTTATTTATTTTCTAGTAATCTTGTTTTCAACCATTCAAAAACAAGTTAAAAAATATTAAAAAGATAAAATCTTTAAATATTTAAATATATGTTCTAAGCATTAAATAATTAAAATGATAACTTTTTCATTTATTACATAGTTGTAGTATCTTATTGCAATATGTATATATGTATTATGCAGACTAGATCTCATCCCGAACCATTACATCCTTTTAATCCTGAAATAGATAGAACATTTCATCAACTAAATAGATCATCCAAGAGACTATTAGGCAATAATAACGAAACAAATAATAATATTGTAGCTAATAACATAAGTAGTGAAACTAAACCTTCGACTTATGAGCATTTGTATAACATGGCTGAAAAGACATTAAGAGAACTAGCTACACAAGATGTCACTAATTAAACATCGTGCATCTTATATCTTGAGGAAGATGTTCCTTTTGTGCTTAAAACTGGTTTAGTTTATTTGTTGCCTAAGTTTCATGGTTGTGCAGGTAAAGATCCTCATAAACACTTAAAAGCATTTCATATCCTTTGCTCTACCATGAAACCTGAAGGGGTTTCAGAAGAACATGTAAAACTTAAAGCTTTTCCTTTCTCCCTAGCAGATATTGCTGAGGATTGGTTATTTTACCTTCCTCTTAGCTCTATTACAAGTTGGGGTGACCCTAAAAAAATATTTCTTGAAAAATTTTTCCCTGCTTCAAGAACTTCCTCAATTAGAAAAGAAATATGTGGCATTCAACAACATGACTGGGAAAATCTTTATGAATACTAGGAAAGATTTAAAAGATTGTGTGCTAGTTGTCCCCATCACCAAATTACGGACCAACGTCTTATACAATATTTCTATGAAGGTCTTAACCCAATGGATAAAACATTGGTTGATGCAGCTAGTGGTGGTGCTTTGTAAAATAAAACTACAATTGCAGCAAAAACTTTATTTGAGAACATGGGTGCTAATGCTCAACAACATGCCACTAGAAATAATTCTGTAGTAATTAGAGGAGTCCATGAAATTGAAACTACTAATGATGGAGATAAAAAATGGGAAAGTAAATTTGCTGAACTAGCAACACTTATGAAAAAAATTATTGTGTCTCAAAAACAATAACCTACAACCCCTGCTAAGGTATGTGCTATCTGTACTTTATTAGATCATTATACCGATTGTTGTTTTACACTGCAGGAAACTAAAATTCCCAATGAAAATCCTCAAGTATGTGCTGCCAACTTATACAATAAGAGACTGCCACAACAACAACATAACAATTATGATATCTCTTCTAATAGATATAATCCTTGTTAGAGGAATCACCCTAATTTAAGATGGGGTAATTCCTCACAACAACCTCATACACCTTTTCAGGTAAATATTGGACCAAGAAGACCTTATCAACCTCCTCATATTCAACAACAAGCTACACAAATAGCTGCACCTTCCACTGAGAAATAAAATTTGAAGGAATTGATAAAGCAAATGTCAGTAGATAATTTGAACTTCCAAAAAGGAACTGAGGCTACAATTCAGACTATTGAAAATTAGATTGGTTAATTGGCTACATCTTTAAACCATTTGCAATCTCAAGGTTCAGATAAGTTACCCGCTCAGACAATTGTTAATCCTAAAAATGTAAGTGCAATTACTTTAAGATTTGGTAAAGCTATCCATGGACCAAAAAAACAACAAACTAAAAATACTATTGTTATAGAAAAACATGCAGAAGAAGTCTTGGATAGTTCATGTAATAACAGTAATGATATATCTCTTACAAATCCTCCTTCTGTGGCTGGTCCTGATAAACAACATATCCCTCTTCCATTTCCACAAAGACAAAATCTATACAAAATAAGAAAATAGATGAAGAGATCCTGGAAACATTTAGAAAAGTAGAGGTAAATATACATTTATTAGAAGCCATCAAGCAAATCCCAAGATATGCCAAATTCTTTAAAAAACTATGCACTAATAAAAGAAGACTAAAAAGCAATGAAAGGATTAACATAAGTAGAAATATGTCTGCATTAATTGAGAAACCTTTATCACATATATAACACCCCAAATTTTAAAGAAAATAATTTATTGAATAATGGTAATTAGTTATTTATGGTTCAATAATTGTGGGAGGATTAATTTGACATTAGAGGTGAATTATCGGTAAATTAAGAATTACCAGAGTTGGATGATTTAACGGATGATGTGGGACCCACTTGGATGAATTAAATAATTGAAGAGTTTAGAATGTTTAGAAAACTATTATGGTTATGGTGGTATAATTGAAATAAGTTTTGGTGTTAAGGAGATAATTAATTGGACACGGTGTATATTATTAAACAGAGAAAATATGAGCCAAATGAAATTAAAAGAAAATATGAAATCCCATTTTCCCTCTCCATTTTTACCGTCCACTTTCACACTCCACTTTACTCTCTTTTATCCATTGGGTAATAGGATTTTTGGACCATTAAAAAAGTAACTTGAGGCACCCTTTTAACTATTGGACAATGTCTAATTTTTATACAAATTCTCTCCTTTTCTCCTCTACCACCGTGTACTCTCCTTCTTTCCCACTCACTCTTTATTTTTTTTCTTCTCCTCCTCATTCTCCACCAAAACCGAACCCACCTCTTTTCCATTCCATTTCTTGCCTAAAATTAAAACTAAGCATGGATTTGTGGAGCATTTATGGGACATTGGGGCAAAGCTTGGACCATCTTCTTTTTCCTCTCTCCCTATTTTCATTTGGTAATAATCATGGATGTGAGGTAAGGTTTCTTGCCTCTTTAATGTTCTATTTGTGGTTTTGATGTTGTTAGGCTTGAAATGGTGATGTTAGAAACTTTGGGTGTTGAAGAAAATGATGAATCCTAAGGTTGAAGGGCTTGAGAAGTGATTTTGATTATGGTTTTGTGAATAAATAAGAGTGAGGGCTATTAAGTCATGAGGACTCATGAAATGAGTTATAGTGGTTAATTTGTTGATTTTAGAGAAAAACCCTAAGTGTGGTGATTTAGGGTTTTTTTTGGCTAAATTGATGATTTTGATGATTTTGAATACTCTAGGATGATTTATATGAAGGGGGTGAATTTTTAGAATCATTAAAATTGATTAATAAGGTTGATGATATATGCATGCATGTAGGAATGATGATTTGAAGTGTTGGGTTGAGAGTGAATATGAGATATGGTTATCGTGATAATAATAGTTAAAAACCATTGGTAAGGGATACTTGAGTAGATGAGTAGTTAGATCATGATGAATATCTCAAGAGTTTGTTGATTGGTGATGGTCTTAGATGGAGCCAAGAGGCTTATAATGAGTTTGAATAAATTTTGATGATGGTTGAGTGATTCATGAGATGACTTGGAAGACTTATGAATAAGAGGTAATGATGTTGTTGGGTATAGTAGCCCTTTTGAGACCTAGAGAGTCTTGGTTTTGGGAAAGGAATTCCCGAAGCCTAACATAAGTGTATGAGTTGGAGTTTAGACAAGTCTAGGACTTGATAATGAGTTTTAAGAGATGTTGCCTTATGATGGTTTATTAATGGCATGTATATATGTGTTTGTTGATAGGATTGTATTTTGGACGATGATGCAGAGTGATCGAGGCAATTGCGTTGCGGTTCTTCTCTCGAGGTAGGAGAAGAGTTTGCATTTCAAATTGCATTAGTGAATGATTGCTAATTATGTATATGTATGAACTCATGCATTGCCTTTCCATGAATATGTTAAATGTTTGAATTAATGATGTGATGAATGATGGCTTGGCTTATGTTGAATGTTATGAATATATATATATATATATATATGATAAATGTTGGGATGTCCCTTTGTTGGACATGAATTATTGGAAATGAAAATCTATGAATAGATAACTCACTTGAGGTGTGAAATAGCATTTATGATAATTATGCATAATGATATGTATGGCTATGATGAAAATTGATGTTAAAATCCCCTTAAGTAGTTAAATGAATTAGAATTGAAAATGGTGAGGTATAGGGATATTGGGGATATTGGCATGTGAAAGGGAGTGAAAAACTTGAGTTTTAGGCGTGTACTGATTAACTCGCTCAAGCAAGTTGGGATCTCGCTCAAGCGAGAGTCGCTTGCATCAGATGGATGGCTCTGGCCCAATCTCGCTCAAGCGAGACGTATGTGCAACAAAGGGATGCACACTAGACGAATCTCGCTCAAGTGGGTGTGGCCACGGTTAAGCGAGCGTGATGGGAAAACAGTTCTGGACTGATCTCACTTAAGTGAGTAATGTGGCATATTGGGTCTCGCTCAAGCGAGCGAGTGGGGAATTGGATACTGGATGTTTTTTGCCCAAACGAACATGTAGGTGATAGAAGCCTCGCTCGAGCGAGCGAGCGTAGAAATGACACTGGAGGAATCTCGCCCAAGTGAGAGTGGCCTGCTAAAGCGAGATCGAGGCCTGACACTTAAAAACTCCTTCACTCAATGGAAATTGGGGGCGCTCAAGTGAGCAAGGCCTCGCTCAAGCAAGTTACCCAGAAGGGAATTTTATTTCATTTTCTTTGTTTTGGGATTATGATGGACCCCTTCCTTTGCATTGTAAGATAATTGAGGAGATGTGTATAGATATTTAATGATGACATGACATGGTGGTGATTGGAATTAATTGATACACTTGGAATAAATTATTCATGATACTTTTACCACCTAGAGTGGGATATGAATGAAGGGTAATGAGTAATAAATGGATGATGATGTTGATCATTTTCTTATATAAAGAAGAATTGTCATTGAGGTTGATTGTTATTATTAATGAGTTGTTGTGTACCATTGTGAGTGATACAAGTGTGATCTTATATGTGTGGTTTGAAATATAATAATGAAATGTTGTGAACGCCACACCAATATATATATATATATATATATAGATGAAACAATGGTAATGATAAATGAAACGAAAATCCACTAAATGATTATGTGGTGGTATTGATGAAAGATAAATGAATGATTAATAATGATTTGTGATGTTTGTGAGGCCGTTTTGGTTGGTTGCAAGTGTTGACTTGCATGTATAATAAATGATATATTGAGATAAAAATGCCACATATAAAACTTGAAAACAATGGCTAAAACCAACAATGATAAAATCCACTAAGGTGTGTATGGTGGTGTTGGTGATTATGATGATGATGATTGATGAGTGGCATTTAGGATGCATAGTGTGAGAAATGCGTTTGATCTACATTGCATTGCATCCATGGTATATCATACGCTATCAGAAAGAATATTAGGGGGTTCCCCCGGTTGGCCTAGTGGGAGGGCGGCTCAGTGCATAAGCATTCTTGTTGTTTCCCCTGTGACTCGGTGTGTGAGTCACAAAGTTGCCCTTAGTTTGGTGACGAGGCACCCTATGTGGCTGGCCTAGTGGGCGGGCGGCTCTGTGATGAGCAAGTACCTCGGTGTCCGACGGGGCATGGCTCTCTCGATATGTGTTTGGGAGGGGCCCGTAGCACTTTTGGCAGTTGAGGCCATGTTGTTGATCCGCAAGTCACGGGGTGACTAGTGCTACAGATGGGCGATAGCGTTTTGGTACTAGTAAAAGATGTTGTTGATATGCATGCATGCTTTGAGATATATGTACATATTTTTCTACTGCAGTAGGGGCATAGTAGCACACCTGTGCTCGACCCATAATTTTATGTTTATTCCCACAGTCGGATCCGCATTTGTTGTCTATTCCATTATGCATATGCATTAGCCATAAGAGCATTTACATATAGCATGGAGATATGCCAAATGATGATGATGATTGAGATTATAGTATGGTGTTGATGAGATGGGTAATTGAGTACCTAAAAGATCACATAAAAATTTATAAATGATATACGTACAACAAAAAGATATCGAATATGACGATATTATGTTATGGCCCAATATAACGTAGGGCATAATTAATATGATTGATGATAATGATGATAGCCCATGGTGGCTTTGAGAAAAGACCTGAATGGTCGATATTGATGATGTTGGCCCATTATGGTGTTGGAATTGATGCGTATATGCTTGCTTTGCTATGACTTGATTAAAGGATATGAAATGTGAATATATTGTTGAAGTAATTTATGATGATCATTGATGTGTTTAGCAAAGCATACATGATGTTGATATGCATATGCACATAAATTCAATTGTATTCATATCATCATTTGAAATATATAACTCACTCTCCCATGTGGTCTCCTTTTTAGTATTAATACAAGGATGTCATGGGATGAGGATAATTTGAAGAAAAGCTTTTGTGAAGGTAAAATAGTGGTAATGGAATGCCTTGGCCGACAGCAGTTGTAAATTATTGTATTACGGATGTGATGTGTACTGCGTAGTGATAATTCTTGATATCGATGGATGTATTGTGAATGATATTATAAGTATTTAATATATTGATAATTGGAGTATTGGAATTCATACCCATTGATGAATATAAAGATGTTGATTATGTAATCATTTTGGGAATGCATAGGTGTTGATGATTGATAAGTCTTGAAAAGACTTAATAATTTCATCTTTAATTTAACTTAATCCATTAAATATTGTTTAGTTTGGCATTATTATTAAATAAATTGTCACTAATTCTTGTTTTAGTTATTTAATTAAAAAATGTTTAAATTGTGCAAGAAAATGGTTAAAAAGATAAGTATATAAGGATTTATGTGTATTGAGAGATTTATTAACCCAGCGTACATATGCTAGAAAGACAGCGTACATACGCTAGGCATTTATTTGTTTGTATGTTGCAGGATCAGGTGCAGGACATCCAGTGTACATACGCTGGAATCCCAACGTATATACGCGCATAAACAGAACCTCAAGCGTGAAAGCATCAAGCTCAAGCGTGAAAGCATCAAGCTCAAGCATGAAGTCATCATGCAATTCACGTAAAAGGGAAGAAAGTCACAGTATGCATTAAAGCTTCGACCACGCTCAAGCGGTCACGTTCACGCTCAAGTGTGAAGTCATAGAGGCATAAATTAACGACCTTGCTTAAGCGCCTTGCAATCATGCTCAAGCGTGAAGTTGGTTAATCCAGTTCGTTATTTTTCCCTCCAAGCGAAGTGTTGTAGTTCCAATTAATTAGTTACATTTGTTGTACCTTAGTAATTTAAGTAATGTCTTGTAATTAATTATTTCCCTGTAATCATGTAATTAGTTTAGTTAGTTTAATTATTAATTAAGTTTCCCTTGTAATTAATTAGTTAGTTAGTTAGTTAGTTGTAAGTTACCTATACATACTTGTACATCTTTTGAAGTAAAGTGGAGAAAAACATAGAAGCAAGAATACGATTCATTTTCTCATTTTCTAATCTCTCTCTAATTCTTTTCTCTCTCTAAATTCTCTCGTCCATGTCTCTCCATGTTCCTTTGTCTGAATCCATTCCCATGGGTTTCTAAACCCCTAGGGTTAGGATTGCTGAAGCTTCCGATGGAATCTTGAAGCTGCATTGAGGAAATTGTCTTCTGAAGTAAGAGGAGAACAAGCTGAGAAGTGGATCTACTCTATTGAATTGACAAATTCAGATCCAAATGAAAAATCTCACTAGTGAGGAATCATGGTTGGGGCTTAGGTAACTTCTAGCTTCCTAACTAATTCAGGCGCAGTAAGTAGGTGAATAGTTAGGGTTCGATCCCCAATTTTGTATTAGATTTCTCTGTCACTGAACACCTAAGGGATTAGGGTTTAATACTTAGGAATTAATGTTATTCACCTAAGGAATTAAGGATTAACCAACTGTGAATTGTCCTCTTGCATCTGAAGCTTAATTGAACCTCAATTGCATGTTTCTTGATGAAGTTGTAAGCTGAAGTAATTCTAACCTATCTTCCATTAAACACACTTTATCTCTTCTATTATTTCTAAAAATACAAAAACATAGAAAGTATAAAACAACAAAAACAGAATGAATTCTATCTGCTTGTGTTGGTTCAGCTTGTGCTAGTCCAAGATTGCGGTAATTACCTCAATCCCTATGGGATGATCAAATATATTACAAATTTCACGATTGGTACGCTTGCCAAAAGAATATAAATCCTCTGAGAGTTACACACCAAGTTAATACCTCAGGATTTATGCATCAATTTAATGACGTCATTGTCGGGGATTGTTGAGTAATATCAACAATCCTTAGACCGGTACTAGACTGAACCATTTTTTTTAGTCTCTGTAATTTTCGTTAGTTGTTAGTGAATTTTGTTGTAGGAGTAGATTTTGTTAACTGTTGGTATTGTGTTGAGTGTTTGCTGTTAGTTGTTTTTGACCATTTTAGCGGTAGCACTAACCATTACAGTATCTTTGTTTGTAGTTAGTTGTTGTATTTATGTTTTTTCTAGTTCCTTTGGAAAGTGAAAAGTTACAGGTGATGGATCTTGATGACCCTTAGCAGAGTTTCTTTAATATTCACAAACATTATGCATGAACCATGTAGAGAAGGTACAACCAATTGAACAAAAGCAATCAAAGTTAGAAAGAATTTTGATTCAATTCATGGAAGTCACTCAAACCAGCCTAAAAAATTATGGTAATTCAATCATGAACATTCAAAAGCAAGTGGATTTTTTACAAAGCAGTTGGCTGAAGAGCAAAGAAATACAAAGGTTGTATGAAGAGAAGACCAATATGAAGAGCCATGGGATGATGATGTTGGTCTAGCTGAAGAAATTAAGTTTGGGGAAGAAGAAGACTAGCTAGAAAACATTAGGATGGATGAACCTGAACTTGAAGTTGATATAGAAACAAAAGAAGAAAAAAATGTAAAAGTTTAAGGTTATTTGATGAAAGAAGAGTCAATTGAAGAATATGAAGAAGAAAGTGATATGAATTATACTTCAGAGTTGGAAGATGATAGTATATCTAGTGAAACATTCTACGATGATTGGAATGAAGAAGATTGGTTTGAAGAAGAACAAGAGCAAGAGTTATCATTGAATAATTTCTTTGATGATGCAAGTGTTATAGAAGTGCAAATTTAACAAATGACAATAGAAGCCATTGAGGAACATGAGAATCAATTAGATACTATTGTTGAGCAAGAAGTGATAGAAGAGGTAAAGGTCTCAGATGAGATGGAGACCACATCTTGGCAACACAATAATGATACTGAAATTTTGTTAAAACCAAGTGTGAATGTAGAGAAAGAAGTGGAGGTTCAAGCACAAGAAGAGTTAACATGTTTAGATGTTGAGAATACAAAAGAAGAAGAAACTCAGTTATGTCATGAGAAGCGTTTGCTATTAGTGACTACTGCAACTATGGAAATTACAAGGAAATGCAAATTCCCAAGTCAAGAAGAACATTGCTTGTGGCACAAAAAGAGGGACACTAACATAAAACAGAAAAAGAAAAAGAGGAAAAAGTTGAAAGAATGGAAAAAGAAAGATTGGAGGAAAGTTGTATTGAGAATTAGCCTCAAACATATCAAGGAGACACAAGGAGTAAAAACACCAAGAGTGTGAGGTCATAAGCGATGGGATCCTGGAGGATGAGCTTATGTTTGTTTTTCTTGTACATAAATAAAGTAGTGAGAGAAGTTTTCAAAAAAAAGAAGAAGAAGAGAAAAATAGAGTTAAAAAAGAGAGAGAGAGAGAGAGAGAAGAAAAAAAAGAAAAAAAACAAAAGAGAATTTTCAGGATTACACAGTGGATGCTCCGAAGAAGCGTTCTTACGCTTACCTTCATTCCTTGAATAATGAACCACCAGAGTATGCACTTCTACACCATCTTTTTCTCTCCACGCAGGTAGTTTCTATTCATGCATCTTAGTTCCTTTATGTGAAAAAAATATATTTCAATTTTGTGTTTTGTAGCCATACCAGTGTACAATATCCATTTTTCATTTTGTGTTTCATGTTGGTTCTTTGTTACTGTCAATTGCCTTATAAATATTAAAAAAAAAGAAGAAAACTAAAAAGGGAGAAAGAAGAAAAGACTGAACAACATGAAGAAATAAGGATCAGAGCCCCCTGGCGCTCAAGCGAGAACATTCCACGCTTGAGCGAGCTCAGGGAGTCATAAGCGTGACCTTTTTTTTATGACTTCACGCTTGAGCGCGACTTCTGTCCGCATAAGCGAGTCATCTGTGGGTACCCTGGACCAAATTGGCGCTTGAGCGTATGCCTTCACGCTCTAAGCATGACCCCCTGTGCATGTATACGTTTGAGATAGAGGATGTGGTGCTTGAGTAGAGCAAGTGCGCGCTTGAGTGCGGCTTTGAGGGGTTACCCCTATGTATGCTTGCGCTTGAGCAAGCTCGGGTTCACGCTTAAACGTGACCCTTCTTACTGGAACTGGCTCTTGAGCGGGTTCCTTGACTTTTTAAGCGTGATGTCCCTAAGATGCTCACACTTGAGCGTGACCATTTCACGCTTGGAGCGTGATCCCTCCTGTTATGTCCTGTGCTTGAGCAAAAGAATATCACGCTTAAGTGGGACTCCTGTACTCTTAAGCGTGATTGTATGCGCTTGAGCGAGAATTTATACTTCACCACCTGTTACCATCTATTGTGCTTTAATAAGGGCGTATGTACGCCAAAGATCCAGCATACCTACGCGTACCCATGAGTCATACCCCTTGTACGTTGGAAGCTCTGGTTCTTCAGAGTTGGAAGATGATAGTATATCTAGTGAAGCATTCTTCGATGATTGGAATGAAGAACATAGGTCTGAAGAAGAACAAGAGCAAGAGTTGTCATTGAATAATTTCTTTGATGATGCAAGTGTTACAGGAGTGGAAATTGAACAAATGACAACAGAAGCCATTAAGGAACATGAGAATCAATTAGATACTATTATTGAGCAAGAAGTCATAAAAGAGGTAGAGGTCTCAGCTGAGATGGAGACCACATCTTGGAAACATAATAATGATACTAAAATTTTGTTAGAACCAATTATGAATGCAGAGAAAGAGGTGGAGGTTCAAGCGCAAGAAGAGTTAACATGTTTAGATGTTGAGAATACAAAAGAAGAAGAAACTCAGCTATGTCATGAAGAGCGTTTGCTATTAGTGACTGCTGCAACTATGGAAATTACAAGGAAATGCAAATTCTTAAGTCAAGAAGAAGAATGCTTGTGGCACAAAAAGAGGGTCACTAACATAAAATAGAAAAAGAAAAAGAGGAAAAAGTTGAAAGAGTGGAAAAAGAAAGATTGGAGGAAAGTTGTGTTGAGAATTAGCCTCAAACATATCAAGGAGACACAAGGAGTAAAAATACCAAGAGTGTGTGGTCATAAGCGATGGGATCCTGGAGGATGAGCTTATGTTTGTTTTTCTTGTACATAAATAAAGTAGTGAGAGAAGTTTTCAAAAAAAAGAAGAAGAAGAGAAAAATAGAGTTAAGAGAGAGAGAGAGAAGAAAAAGAAGAAAAAAAAAAGAGAATTTTCAGGATTACACAGTGGATGCTCCGAAGAAGCGTTCTTACGCTCACCTTCATTCCTTGAATAATGAACCACTAGAGTATGCACTTCTACACCATCTATTTCTCTCCACGCAGGTAGTTTCTATTCATGCATCTTAGTTCCTTTATGTGAAAAAAATATATTTCAATTTTGTGTTTTGTAGCCATACCAGTGTACAACATCCATTTTTCATTTTGTGTTTCATGTTGGTTCTTTGTTACTGTCAATTGCCTTATAAATATTAAAAAAAAGAAGAAGAAAACTAAAAAGGGAGAAAGAAAAAAAGACTGAACAGCATGAAGAAATAAGGATCAGAGCCCCCGACACTCAAGCGAGAACATTCCACGCTTGAGCGAGCTCGGGGAGTCATAAGCGTGACCTTTTTTTTTATGACTTCACGCTTGAGCGCGACTTCTGTCCGCATGAGCGAATTATCTGTGGGTACCCTGGACCAAATTGGCGCTTGAGCGTATGCCTTCACGCTCTAAGCGTGATCCCCTGTGCATGTATACGTTTGAGATAGAGGATGTGGCGCTTAAGTAGAGCAAGTGCGCGCCTGAGTGCGGCTTTGAGGGGTTAGCCCTATGTATGCTTGTGCTTGAGCAAGCTTGGGTTCACACTTAATCGTGACCCTTCTTGCTGGAACTGGCTCTTGAGCGGGTTTCTTGACGTTTTAAGCGTGATGTCCCTAAGATGTTCACGCTTGAGCGTGACCATTTCACGCTTGGAGCGTGATCCCTCCTGTTATGTCCTGCGCTTGAGCAAGAGAATATCACGCTTAAGTGGGACTCCTGTACTCTTAAGCGTGATTGTATGCGCTTGAGTGAGAATTTATACTTCACCACCTGTTACCATCTGTTGTGCTTTAATAAGGGCGTATGTATGCCAAAGATCCAGCATACCTACGCGTACCCATGAGTCATACCCCTTGTACTTTGGAAGCTCTGGTTCTTCAGAGTTGGAAGATGATAGTATATCTAGTGAAGCATTCTTCGATGATTGGAATGAAGAACATAGGTCTGAAGAAGAACAAGAGCAAGAGTTGTCATTGAATAATTTCTTTGATGATGCAAGTGTTACAGGAGTGGAAATTGAACAAATGACAACAGAAGCCATTGAGGAACATGAGAATCAATTAGATACTATTGTTGAGCAAGAAGTGATAGAAGAGGTAGAGGTCTCAGCTGAGATGGAGACCACATCTTGGAAACACAATAATGATACTAAAATTTTGTTAGAACCAATTATGAATGCAGAGAAAGAAGTGGAGGTTCAAGCACAAGAAGAGTTAACATGTTTAGATGTTGAGAATACAGAAAAAGAAGAAACTCAGCTATGTCATGAGGAGTGTTTGCTATTAATGACTGTTGCAACTATGGAAATTACAAGGAAATGCAAATTCTCAAGTCAAGAAGAAGAATGCTTGGGGCACAAAAAGAGGGACACTAACATAAAACAGAGAAAGAAAAAGAGGAAAAAGTTGAAAGAGTGGAAAAAGAAAGATTGGAGGAAAGTTGTGTTGAGAATTAGCCTCAAACATATCAAGGAGACACAAGGAGTAAAAAGACCAAGAGTGTGTGGTCATAAGCGATGGGATCCTGGAGGATAAGCTTATGTTTATTTTTCTTGTACATAAATAAAGTAGTGAGAGAAGTTTTCAAAAAAAAGAAGAAGAGAAAAGTAGAGTTAAAAGAGAGAGAGAGAGAAGAAAAAAAACAAAAGAGAATTTTCAGGATTACACAATGGATGCTCCGAAGAAGCGTTCTTACGCTCACCTTCATTCCTTGAATAATGAACCACCAGAGTATGCACTTCTACACCATCTCTTTCTCTCCACGCAGGTAGTTTCTATTCATGCATCTTAGTTCCTTTATATGAAAAAAATATATTTCAATTATGTGTTTTGTAGCCATAGCAGTGTACAGCATCCATTTTTCATTTTGTGTTTCATGTTGGTTCTTTGTTACTATCAATTTCCTTATAAATATTAAAAAAAGAAAAAGAAAACTAAAAAGGGAGAAAGAAGAAAAGACTGAACAACATGAAGAAATAAGGATCAGAGCCCCCTGGCGCTCAAGCGAGAACATTCCACGCTTGAGCGAGCTCGGGGAGTCATAAGCGTGACCTCTTTTTTTTATGACTTCGCGCTTGAGCGCGACTTCTATCCGCATGAGCGAGTCATCTGTGGGTACCCTGGACTAAATTGGTGCTTGAGCGTGTGCCTTCACGCTCTAAGCGTGACCCCCTGTGCATGTATACGTTTGAGATGGAGGATGTGGTGCTTGAGCACAGCAAGTGCGTGCCTGAGCGCGGCTTTGAGGCGTTACCCCTGTGTATGCTTGCGCTTGAGCAAGCTTGGGTTCATGCTTAAGCGTGACCCTTCTCGCTAGAACTGGCGCTTGAGCGGGTTCCTTGACGTTTTAAGCGTGATGTCCCTAAGCTGCTCACACTTGAGCGTGACCATTTCACGCTTGGAGCGTGATCCCTCCTGTTATGTCCTACGCTTGAGCAAGAGAATATCACGCTTAAGTGGGACTCCTGTACTCTTAAGCGTGATTGTATGCGCTTGAGTGAGAATTTATACTTCACCACCTGTTACCATCTGTTGTGCTTTAATAAGGGCGTATGTACGCCAAAGATCCAACGTACCTACGCGTACCCATGACTCATACCCCTTGTACGTTGGAAGCTTTGGTTCTTGAAAAGAAAAAAAAAGCATATTCTTTGGATTCCATTGAAAGGTAGCATCTCTTTAATCCATTGATTTTAGTTAATAGCTAGAATTATTACATTCCACTGTTTCAATTTTAAATTTAATGCATTCATCATTTCCATTCATCTCACATGTTCAGTTGTGTTGTAATAGCTCTATGTCAATGTCCTTTCTTGAACAATTTATTCCCTTTTGAGTTGTAATGAAATTATATTTTCCATGTTAAGTGTTTGTTGTTATTCTTTTCTGATCTGTATTGTTCAATTCTTGCAACCACCACTCAACCAATCACTGCCATATAGGTAAAAAATAAAGGAAGTAATCTATCCTCTCATCCCATTAATTTGAGAAATGTGTTAACTGTGTTTAATTTAGAATCCATCTTAATAATTTAAATCTTGTTGATTCTTAGGCATCAATTAGATAAATTAATTAATTCGTATTGCTTGATTCATGATCCCTGTCCATAACAATTTCAATCCTTTATTAATTGTATATTCACCATGCTAGTTAGCAATATGAGTTTAGGATCTTGCATTAAGTTTGGGGACATAATTGGCTGATTACCTATAATTTATTAGCTTTTGAGCCTTTATTAATTCTTTTCCAAGTGTGCCTACATTCTTGTTTAGTGAGATAGAATTTGCTTCAGTGCTTGCTAAATGATTATATGTTTGCCAATTGGAAATGATGAAGGCCTTCTTTGATAATTAGCCAGGACCAAATTTAGCCATCCTAATATCATTAATTATCCTTTGACCTAACAATTATATTTTGAGCCTGAGACCCTTTCATTTTGATTATATACCTAACGTTACAAGCCTATTTATATGAGAAAAACCAAGTGAATTATCCCTGGATATTCCACTGATGAACTACTGAGTCTTATCTTATTGTTAGGGACTAGCAAGTTCTAAGTTTGGGGATAAAGAGTATGCCTTACAACAATTAAAGGACGCACTCTAACCTTAGTAATAGATGAGGATTTTGTAAAAAAAAAATGAAAGGAAGAACAACAAAAGTAAAAGAAAAGTGAAAAATCAGTAAAGCAATTCTTATAAAAGAAAAATGGTATTGAAAAAAAATGAAAGAGAAAAAAATAAAGAAAGAGTCCAAAGGACTGAAAGAGAAGAAGGTGCAAAACACCACAAGTAGTTGAGTTATGGTATGAAAAAAGATAGCATGAAGGATATTCAATAATTATGGTATGAATTAAGTTAAGGAAAGGTTGATTGTCTTGAGTGAGTGCAATTGATTTAATTAATCTGAGTCCTTGCTTGAGGACAAGCAAGTTTTAAGTTTGGGGATGTGATAAGTCTTGAAAAGACTTAATAATTTCATTTTTAATTTAACTTAATCCATTAAATATTGTTTAGTTTGGCATTATTATTTAATAAATTGTCAATAATTCTTGTTTTAGTTATTTAATTCAAAAGTGTTTAAATTGTGCAAGAAAATGGTTAAAAAGATAAGTATATAAGGAATTATGTGTATTGAGAGATTTATCAACCCAGCGTACATACGCTAGAAAGCCAGCGTATATACGCTAGGCATTTATTTGTTTGCAAGTTGCAGGATCAGGTGCAGGACATCCAACGTACATACGCTGGAATCCCAGTGTATGTACATGCACAAACAGAACCTCAAGCGTGAAAGCATCAAGCTTAAGCGTGAAAGCATCAAGCTCAAGCATGAAAGCATCAAGCTCAAGCATGAAGTCATCATACAATTCACGTAAAAGGGAAGAAAGTCATAGTATGCATTAAAGCTTCGACCACGCTCAAGCGGTCACGTTCACGCTCAAGCGTAAAGTCACAGAGGCATAAATTAACGACCTCGCTTAAGTGCCTTGCAATCACGCTCAAGCGTGAAGTTGGTTAATCCAGTTCATTATTTTTCCTTCCAAGCAAAGTGTCCCATTAATTAGTTATGTTTGTTGTACCTTAGTAATTTAAGTTTCCCTTGTAATTAGTTAGTTAGTTAGTTAGTTATAAGTTACCTATATATACTTGTACATCTTCTGAAGTAAAGTGGAGAAAAACACAGAAGCAATAATACGATTCATTTTCTCATTTTCTAATCTCTCTCTAAATTCTCTCGTCCATGTCTCTCCACGTTCCTTCATCTAAATCCATTCCCATGGGTTTCTAAGCCCCTAAGGTTGGGATCGCTGAAGCTTCCGATGGAATCTTGAGGCTGCATTGAGGAAATCATCTTCTGAAGTAAGAGGAGAACAAGCTAGGAAGTGGATCTACTCTGCTGAATTGACAAATTCAGATCCAAATGAAGAATCTCACCAGTGAAGAATCATGGTTGAGGCTTAGGTAACTTCTAGCTTCCCAACTAATTCAGGCCTAGTAAGTAGATGAATAGTTAGGGTTTGATCCCCAATTTTGCATTAGATTTCTCTGTCACTGAACACCTAAGGGATTAGGGTTTAATGCTTAGGAATTAGTGTTATTCACCTAAATAATTAGGGATTAACCAATTGTGAATTGTCCTCTTGCATCTGAAGCTTAATTGAACCTCAATTGCATGTTTCTTGATGAAGTTGTAAACTGAAGTAATCCTAATCTATCTTCCATTAATCACACTTCATCTCTTCTATTATTTCTAAAAATACAAAAATATAGAAAGTATAAAACAACAAAAATAGAATGAGTTCTATCTGCTTGTGTTGGTTCAGCTTGTGCTAGTCCAAGATTGCGGTAATTACCTCAATCCCTATGGGACGATCAAATATATTACAAATTTAACAATTGGTGCGCTTGCCAAAAGAATATAAATCCTCCGAGAGTTACACACCAAGTTAATGGCTCAGGATTTATGCATCAATGATATATGACTTTGAGGATGAATTTGAATATGGTTAATTAGGAATATGAATATTGGAGATGTATGATGTATGACCATATAGATATGTATATATATATCTTAGGCTTCATATGTTCATGAAATTATGTGAAAAGATGATGGTTGTTTCTTAGGCGTAAGATATGTCTTGCATGCCTTGCCGAGCCTTTTCTCATATCCTCATATATGGGACTAGGCGTATGCCTAGTATACACATTCTTCTTCCACTATAAACTCTGTTATTTATGTATACCGTTATGGGCAAACTATTTATCGATCCAATTATAAATAATCAAATCTCACCCTTTGGTTTTCTGTGGTTCGAGTCTTGATGTAGTCGTAGTGGTGTTTTGAAATTATTTCAAACGTAAAAAATTTATTCATATTTTTATTGTTTAATTATTTAGATTACATCGGAATTCGAGTCTAGAAAATTAGGGTGTTACAACATATACCAGAAAAGTCTAAAGACCTTGGGACATTTACTATTCCATGCATAATAGGTAATAACAAATTTGAAAATGCCTTGCTAGACTTACGTGCATCCATTAATGTTATGCCTATGACTGTATTTACTTCACTTTCCCTTGGACCTTTGCAAACTACAGGTGTGGTGATACAATTAGCAAATCGAAGCTCTGCACATCTTACAGGAATCATTGAAGATGTCCTTGTTAAAGTTAATGATTTAATTTTTCCTACAGATTTTTATGTTCTAGATATGGAAAGTGAGACTTCCACCAATAAAAGTAATCTGACAATGGAACAAACCCTTGCAAAACTTAAGGAAAGATTCCCTACACTTCCACGTGACGTGGTTGTAAAAATTTACAAAGATTGAGTTCAAAGGTTAAAACTACTCACATATTTTGGCATTTCAGAGGATGTTCGTTGGCTTATTAAAGAAAAGGTACGTCTTTCTGGTGAATTACATAGGTCTTATATAAAACATTTGCCAGGTATGGGATATAGTTCTTATTCTAAAAAACGAAGAGCTAAGAGGATGGGAGTTTGCCACAAGTGCGTAAGATGGAACTGTGATACACATTGTAGGAACCCTGGAATGTTATCTATAAATCGGGAGGACAAAATTAAATTTATAAAGGATAGACTAAGTAAATAGTGCAACTTGGATAACTTAATCCAAACTCTTGAGACGCATCCATGTGGAATTGTTCAAGGAGTTCTTCTGAAATTATATGATCTATTCATTCAACAAAAAGAAAACTATAGCCTTGGGAATCTGGCGTTAAATGACCTGTTTGCCAGTTTATAAGAAAACTGGATGGGTAGCTAAACCCTTAACTCATAGAACGCATTTAAGCCATTACTGGACATAAAACCAGAGGAAGATGTGAGCCACAATCACAACTACTATACATATTTACTGTTATTTTCAATGTTTTACTTTTCTGAATTCACTCTGACTTTTAAAAATTACCTGTTTTTATTTTCTTCAATCATGTCTTTTCAAATTTCTTTAGTACCGTCATTTCTTTTTATATGATAATAATTGTGTAAAATTTTTATCTTTCATCAATTATTTCATCTTAGTTTTCATATATATAAGGGCGCATAACTCTATATAGAAAACACAAAAAAAGATGAAAAAATCAAATCTATTTGTGTGTTTGGTGGATCCAACAATGGTAATTGTAAAGAGTACCTAATAGCAGCTGCTAAGTTGGGGAAACTATTGGCTGCGAAAGAAATAAAGGTCTTGTATAGAGGAGGAGTATAAGGTTTGAGAGGCTCCATGGCACTATCTGCACTAGTTAAAGGAAGCAATGTCTCTAGTATCATCCTATAACATGTTGGAATTACACCAACTATTGCTATCGGAACTGGGGTAAAAGTTACAAGCATCCATCAACAAATGGCTTGTATGGTTATAAGTGTTGAAGCCTTTATTGTACTTCCTGGAGGTTTCGGTACTTTTGAGGAAATATTTTGCATTGCATCATGGTGTAACATGAACCTTCATAAAAAGCCATTAGGATTGTTAAATATTAATGGTTTTTATGACAGTTTGTTAATTTTTTTAGATAAAGCTGTGGAACAGGGCCTTATAACTCAAGAGGATCGATCATTCATTCATGCTTCTTCAAATGTAGATGAATTGATTGATATTTTAGAGAGTTTTTTACCCCAACCTTAACCCCTCTTGAAGCAAGATAAGGATCACACACACAAGTGAAAGAATCCAAAACCAGACACCACCCTTCAGTTATAATTTCTTTCACACCTTTTCATTAAAAAAAGAGACTGTGGAAATCATATAAGACACTAAGGACAATGTCTTGAATAAGTGTGAGGGGGTCTGAGTTATATATATATATATATTCTTATCTTTTTATGAGGGATAGACAGAGTAAAGATTAATTTAGGAAAGTTGCATCTGAAGTCATAAAGCTGCATCTTTGAGAACCAAAGTCTTGAAACTGTTGGATAAATCCTTATGGATTATATTCTTTGGCAAGCGCACCAATCATTATATTTGAAATATATTTGATTGTTCCCATAGGGGTTATGGTAATTACCTCAATCTTGGACTAGCATAAGCTGAACTAACACAATGCAGTATAATATTCATTCTGTTTTTGTTATTTTTATACTTTTTATGTTTTGTATTTTCAGAAACAATAGAAGAGATGAAGTGTGATTAATGGAAGATAGGTTAGGATTGCTTCAGCTTACAATTTCATCAAGAAACATGCAATTAAGGTTCAATCAAGCTTCAGACTCAAGAGGACAAGTCACAGATGGTTAATCCCTAATCCCTTAGGTGACTAACACTAATTCCTAAGCATTAAACCCTAATCCCTTAGGTGCTCAATGACAGAGAAATCTAATGCGATATTGGAGGTTGAACCCTAACTATTCACCTAATTACTAGGCCTGAATTAGTTAGGAAGCCAGAAGTTACCTAAGCCTCAACCATGATTCCTCGCTGGTGAGATTCTTCATCAGATCTGGATTTATCAATCCAGCAATGGAACTCCACTCCTCAGCTTATTCTCCTCATGATTTAGAAGTTGAATTCCTCAATACACCTTCAAGAATTCATTGCAAGCCTTCGTAATCCCAACCGTAGGGGTTTAGAAACACATGGAAATAGATTTAGATGAAGGAATGTAGAGAGACATGGACGAGAGAATTTAGAGAGAGAAAGGGATTAGAGAGAGATTAGAAATAGGAAAATGAATCGTGTTATTGATTCTGTGTGTTCTCCTCCCCCTTCTTTTTTACAGAGTATGTATAAATATATATAGGTAACTTACAACTAACTAACTAACTAACTGATTAAAGGGAAACTTAATTAATAATTAAACTAATTACATGATTACAGATAAATGATTAATTACAGCAACGTAAACGTACTACTTAATGGGAACTGCAACACTTCACTTGGAGGGGAAAATAATGAACTGAATAAACAACCTCACGCTTGAGCGTGATTTACTGGCGCTTAAGTGAGGTCATTAATTTATGCATTCCGTGCCTTCACGCTTGAGCGTGAATGGGAGGTGATTGAGCGTGAGTGTTAAATTCATCGGTGTGGTAAAGTCTTGCTTAAGCGTGACTATGGTCCGCTTAAGCGTGATCGTGTTTCTTTTTCTTCATGCAATGTTTTCTTCCTTTTACGTGAATGCATGCATTCTTCACGCTTGAGCTTGGAGCTTTCTCGCTTGAGCATGGTGTCTTGTACCTGATCCTGCAACATGCAACAAATAAATACCTAGCGTATGTACGCTGGCTATCTAGCGTATGTACGCTGGGTTAGTGAATTTACAAATAAACAAATTTCCTTATATACTTATCTTTTTACCCATTTTCTTGCATAATTTAAACACTTTTGAAATAAATAAATAAAACTAGAATTAATGACAGTTTATTAAATAATAATACCAAACTAAATAATATTTAATGTGGATTATGTTAAATTAAAGATGAAATTAATAAGTCTTTTCAAGACTTATCAGAGACGTATCCTTCACCATATAGTTTCAGTATCACTTTTGTCTAATTTTTTTTTGTTTTAAAATAAAAAATAAAAAACAAAAACAATTTTTTTGACATGAATACTTTTGTTGGGATGGGCCGAGTAAAGTGTCCAAACTCTTGAGATGCATCCTCGCAACACTTCTCACTCGGATAACCACAACTGTTTCACCTTTTTTATCAAAAAATTTTTACTAAAAAAATAAAAAGTAAAAAAACACACACATAGCCACTATCTTTCCTTTAGTGTCAGGTATTCCTTGCCTTTACCTTCACCACGATCATTTCTATTCAACATCGAGCATTCTGTAAGCATAAACATCATCTTCATTATTCTCCAGCTGCCACACTTTGCACTCATCATTTTCTTTCAGATTGGAGCCACACCTCACCACTAGTCAATCATCAAGTTCTTTATTTTCTCTTAATGGATGATATAGAAGAGTCGTTCTATAGGTATACAAATGAATTAAGATGTATGTTATTCCTCTTGATGTTACTTATGGTTGTGTTGATGATATTTTTCTTTTGGGTTCTAACACAAGCCCTAAGAAACTAGGTTATATGACACAATCAAAATTTTCAGTTATACTAATTATTTCACATGCAATTGAACTGATCAAATGTTGTTGTAGGTATCTTCGTTACTAAGCGCCCTTGAAAAAAAAAGTATAGAGCAAGAAACATAAGGAACAAGATCCTGGCCCTAATATTTGGTTATGATTTTTTTTCTTCTTTGTTTCTTGTGCACAAAAAAATATCATCATTTCTAGTTTTTCATTTTAAATTGTACATGCTCTTCACTGATTTTTTTAATTTATCTCAATAATGAGTAATTACATCACCTTTGTCTAATATTTCATGACATGTTGTGAATAATTTCCTTGCATATTAATTCAATAAGTTGTTTGTGAAGATTAAATTATATATGAATTGTGATAGATTGACCACCCTCGG
This sequence comes from Clitoria ternatea, assembly GCA_037962975.1. Classification (NCBI taxonomy): domain Eukaryota; kingdom Viridiplantae; phylum Streptophyta; class Magnoliopsida; order Fabales; family Fabaceae; genus Clitoria; species Clitoria ternatea. The sequence continues at coordinate 27,337,415 of CM075672.1, read as the reverse complement.
TGAGATTTTAAGCTTAATTGGATGGACGAGATTATGCCATCTTTCTTTTGTTTTTGATTGACCCTTATTTATTAGTACTCTAGAACTTGACTTGTTTCTTTTTGATATATTATGTTCCATATGCATGCTTTGATATGATTAAGGCCATTTTTGTTTTAACCAAACACTAGCCATATGCCTTACCTTGCATATTTTCTATTGTTACCCTCGTTGAGCCTATATCCATTTCTTGATTCAGCCACATAATTAGCCAATAGCCAAAAAAACATGATCACTTTGGCTTAGGAATTGATTAGGAGTTTTAGAATTACTATGAATAAAGGTTCTTAATGTGAGATTATAAACTAATAATATTACAGGTAATCAGTCAATCATGTCCCCAAACTTAATGTGAGATTATAAACTTAGATTGCTAACTAGCATGGTGAATATACAATTAATAAAGGATTGAAATAGTTATGGACAGGGATCACAAATCAAGCAATGCGAATCAATTAACTTATCCAATTGATGCCTGAGAATCAACAAGATTTAAATTATTAAGATGGATTCTAAATTAAACATAGTTAACACATTTCCTTAAAGTAGTGAGATAAAAGGATAGATTACTTCCCTTTTTTACCTATATGGTAGTGATTGGTTGAGTGATTGTTGTAGGAATCAATACAAATCAGAAAATAAATAACAACAAACACTTAACATGGAAGTAAAATTTCATTACAGCAGAAAAGGAAATACATTGTTTAGGGAAAAAACATTAAAAGAAAGTTATTACAACCCAGAATTAACTTAACACAAATATAAACAAAGTAAAATATCAATCATCCTCTTCTTCACTTTCTTCATCCATAGGATCATCATTGTCTTGCTCAGGATGGGGTGGAAATTCAATTGCTAAAGGTGTTTTATCAGGGGGAATGGTGAACCCAATGGAAACCAACCATAAATCTTTGTCAGGTGTGTCACGACCGGGATCGCGGCGGCGCGGCCGACCCTCAAAACGATTTTAAAAATAAACAGGGAGTCGCCACCAATATTTTTTAGGATAAAATACCGGGAAAACCTTTGTTAAAGCACTGGTTATAAAAATGAAATTCTATGTTCGTGAGTCTAATTACAGGTGAGGAAGGTATTAGCACCTCACAACTGTCCGTTATAAAAACGGTTACCTCAATTTGATAGCGCGCATTATAATTAACCCATTAATTATTTTAACTTTTTCATGAAAAGAGAATATACGAGGTGACAAAATATACAAAAATAAACAAAAAGAAATTAAACACAGAATATTTACATGAGATTAAAAGGACATCTCGTCCAAATTAATCTCGCTCCATCATTTTTTAAGAAATATAATAAAGATTACAATAATAATAATAACGACAATAATAATAATTACAATTTTTATGCTAGTCCGAATAAAAAGTGTGAAACATTCATTTCTATTAATATTTATTAATTAACAAAAATTAATTAATAACATAGTCATTAAACAGTAATTAATTTAACAGAAAATGAAATAAATATGAGTATTAAAAATGAGAGTGAGACCGATGTGGTGAGAAAGGAGCTGGATGGTGTACAAAAGAGAAGGACGGCTGAAGGAGTTTGTTGGTGAGGTCGGATGGATGTTTGAGGGGAAGGACGGAGGTGTGTGTGTGGTTTGGTTTTGAAGGAGAAAAGGAAGGGAAAAGTGAGCGTGGAGTGAGGGGGAAATGGGATAGTGAAAGGGGGCTGTGAGGTGTAGAGAGGGAGGAAACAGTGGTGAAGGGTAAGGGTGGAGGACGGAGTGAGGCAAGGGAGAGAGGGACGGTGTAGAGGGGCTGTGAGGAAGGCGGAGTGAGGAGAGAGGACGTGAGGAAGGTTTGGGGCGGTGTGGAGCAGGACAGTGTGAGGAGTGAGGAGAGAGGACGGTGTTGGGAGAGGGCTGTGAGGCGGTGTTGAGGGGCTGTGAGGAAGACGGAGTGAGGTGAGGAAGGGGGACGGTGTAGAGGGGCTGTAAGGCGGTGTTGAACAAGATAGTGTGGGGAGTGAGAGAGGACGGTGTTTGGAGGGTGAGGACTGTGAGGCGGTGTTGAGGGGCTGTGAGGACGGTGTTGGGTGAGGTGAGTGGGGACGGTATTAAGAGGGACGGTGTTTTAGATGAAGGGGGCTGTATGGGAAAGGAGAAGGATGGTTGAAAAGTGAGGAAAAAAATTTGTTTCGAATTCTCTCCAATGAATGCTTCCAGGATCCCTTCTTCTTCCTTCGTTTGCAGTATTTATAGAACATTTGAGGAGCATGATGATTGCCTGAACAGACCCGTGACAGCCTGGCTGCCAATTGGTGAGGATTTTTTTAATATTTCCACATTGTCTTGTTACTAGCCGCCCCTTGAAATTGTCAAACAACTTGGATGGTGTGTTGGAACAGCCTGGATCTTTGACAATTAAGGAGAATGGAGGCTGGTGGCAATTCTTTATCATTTTCCTCCTTGTCTGGTTGCCAACCACCTCCCGTAATTCAAGGATCCACTTGGATAGTGGAAATCCAAGTCAGCATGGTGAAAATCTGAGAGAAAATGATGGAAATCTGAGTGAGAATGGTAGAATTCCGAGTGAAAATGACTCGGATCAGCCTCTCAGTCAGTATTCATCCACATTGGGAGTTAATTCCGAGTGGAATGAAGCATTTCCCATAGAAAGCCGAGTGAAAATACTCCTTCCCGAGTGAGAATTCTTCTGGGAGGAGTCCTTCTATGGAAGGCCGAGTAGAGGTTTTGCTTGGTGTGAGGCTGCTGTGAAACATTCAATCGGAACCGAGTAACAAGTGACTTGGAACCGACTGAAATGGTTGAATAATGACTCAGAATTAGGTGGAGATGACTCGGAATTGAGTGAGAAGTCACTTGGGAATTAGTGAAAATGACTCGGAATCTGGGTGAGAATTGACTCAGAAACGAGTAAAGGATGACTCAAAATCTGGGTGAGAATGGTGAATCAGATTTGGGTGAAAATAAGCTCGGGTTTGATGAAAATGAGCTCAGTGATGTTTAAATGTGGCTCGGTGATGGTTTAAAGAGTGACTCGGGAATGGGTGGGATGGAGGGTGATAGTAAAAGAATGGCTTGGAGCTGACTAAAAATGGAAGGGAATGACTCGGTGCAGACTGGAAATACTTCACTCAGTTCTGAGTGGAGAGGCATCACTCGGTGTTGATTGAAGATTCTTCACTCGACGTTGATTGAAGATTCTTCACTCGGTATAGCTTCATATCTTCCTTCACGATATGCTCGGAATTGGCTTCATACTGCAGCACTCGGTGTCATCCTTTACACCTCAATCAGAATTGAGAAATTGAGAATCTGACCACTCAGATATGCTTACCCGGGAATGAACCTGTTCTCTTCAATCAGAAAAGTTTTTCTCAGCCTTTTCAACGCACTCGGAGTCGGTCTTCCCTCCACTCAGAATTTGGATCTCAGACATTTTCACTCAAAATTGCATATTTCTTACTTAGAAATTCAAATTTGGTAATCTGACTCGGAATTGGCCCTGTTTTCACTCGGAATTGGCCTTATTCCTCACTCAGGATTTAGAACTTGGACAACCACTCCGAAACCGCCTTATTATCACTCGAAACTTGGAAATTTTGACATATCCACTCGGAAACCGCCTTCTTATTACTCAGAATTTGGAAACTTGGCATTTTCACTCGGAATCTGCCTGCTTTTCAATCAGAACTTGGAAATTGGACTCGGAATGATTGCAGTGGGACAACTTCCACTCGGGTTTACTTCTAATAGGGACATATTTCCTCAAGATCAACAACTTTTCATTCGGAATGGCTTTGATAGGGAAGTTTTCACTCGGATTTTCACCAACAGTGAAGTATTCCACTCGGATTCGCTCCATTCTGAGTAATTCCGCTCGGTTTTGGTCATTTCTGTGTAATTCCACTTGGATTTCATTGTTCTGAGTAATTCCACTCGGAATTCATCATTCAAAGGAAAGGAATATGCATCGGGTATCAATCTCGCTCGGGTGTGACATGTCTCGCTTGAGTGAACCATCACCCGCTTGGGCAAAAACAGGCCAGGGACCATGTCTTACTCGGAAATGATCATTCTGAGTCCCTTCACTCGGAAATGATCATTTCCAAGTCAGTTTTTTTTTTACTTGTACTTTTTTCTTTCTTCTTTTCTTTTTTACTTGTATTTTTTTACTTGTGGATCGACCGGACTGAAATAGGTGTTCACAGATGCCCCTCTTTACTTCTTTTCCATGAGAAGAGCATGAAGTTTCTTCTTGCTTTTTGAAATGGAAAGGGAGTAAAGACGTGAACACCATTGTCAAAGTATCAGATGAGGGGAAAACCTAGGAACTGACAGGAAAAGTAAAAGGTGAGGGTGTTGCCTCTCGGTCGACAGGAAAAGTAAAAGGTGAGGGTGTTGCCTCTCGGTCGACAGGAAAAATAAAAAGGTGAGGGTGTTGCCTCTCGGTTGACAGGAAAGGTAAAAGGTGAGGGAGTTGCCTCTCGGTCGACAGGAAAGGTAAAAGGTGAGGGTGTTTCCTCTCGGTCGACAGGAAAAATAAAAAGGCGAGGGTGTTGCCTCTCGGTTGACAGGAAAGGTAAAAGGTGAGGGTGTTGCCTCTCGGTCGACAGGAAAAATAAAAGGTGAGGGTATTGCCTCTCGGTCGACAGGAAGAGTAAAAGGTGAGGGTGTTGCCTCTCGGTCGACAGGAGAAGTAAAAGGTGAGGGTATTGCCTCTCGATCGACAGGAAAAGTAAAAGGTAAGGGTGTTGCCTCTCGGTCGACAGGAAAAATAAAAAGGCGAGGGTGTTGCCTCTCGGTTGACAGGAAAGGTAAAAGGTGAGGGTGTTGCCTCTCGATTGACTGGAAAAGTAAAAGGTAAGGGTGTTGCCTCTCGATTGATTGGAAAGGTAAAAGGTGAGGGTGTTGCCTCTCGGTTGACAGGAGAAGTAAAAGGTGAGGGTGTTGTCTCTCGGTTGACAGGAGAAGAAAAAGGTGAGGGTGTTGCCTCTCGATTGACTGGAAAAGTAAAAGGTGAGGGTGTTGCCTCTCGATTGACAGGAAAAATAAAAAGGCGAGGGTGTTTCCTCTCGGTTGACAGGAAAGGTAAAAGGTGAGGGTGTTGCCTCTCGGTCGACAGGAAAAATAAAAAGGCGAGGGTGTTGCCTCTCGGTTGACAGGAAAGGTAAAAGGTGAGGGTGTTGCCTATAGGTCGACAGGAAAAATAAAAAGGCGAGGGTGTTGCCTCTCGGTTGACAGGAAAGGTAAAAGGTGAGGGTGTTGCCTCTCGATTGACTGGAAAAGTAAAAGGTGAGGGTGTTGCCTCTCGATTGACTGGAAAAGTAAAAGGCGAGGGTGTTGCCTCTCAGTTGACAGGAAAGGTAAAGGGTGAGGGTGTTGCCTCTTGATTGACTGGAAAAGTAAAAGGTGAGGGTGTTGCCTCTCGATTGACTGGAAAAGTAAAAGGTGAGGGTGTTGCCTCTCGGTTGACAGGAGAAGTAAAAGGTGAGGGTGTTGCCTCTCGGTTGACAGGAAAGGTAAAAGGTGAGGGTGTTGCCTCTCGGTCGACAGGAAAAGTAAAAAGGCGAGGGTGTTACCTCTCGGTTTACAGGAAAGGTAAAAGGTGAGGTGTTGCCTCTCGATTGACTGGAAAAGTAAAAGGTGAGGGTGTTGCCTCTCGGTCGATAGGAAAAATAAAAAGGCGAGGGTGTTGCCTCTCGGTTGACAGGAAAGGTAAAAGGTGAGGGTGTTGCCTCTCGATTGACTGGAAAAGTAAAAGGTGAGGGTGTTGCCTCTCGATTGACTGGAAAAGTAAAAGGTGAGGGTGTTGCCTCTCAGTTGACAGGAAAGGTAAAAGGTGAGGGTGTTGCCTCTCGATTGACTGGAAAAGTAAAAGCTGAGGGTGTTGCCTCTCGATTGACTGGAAAAGTAAAAGGCGAGGGTGTTGCCTCTCGGTTGACAGGAAAGGTAAAAGGTGAGGGTGTTGCCTCTCGATTGACTGGAAAAGTAAAAGGTGAGGGTGTTGCCTCTCGATTGACTGGAAAAGTAAAAGGTGAGGGTGTTGCCTCTCGGTTGACAGGAAAGGTAAAAGGTGAGGGTGTTGCCTCTCGGTCGACAGGAAAAATAAAAAGGCGAGGGTGTTGCCTCTCGGTTGACAGGAAAGGTAAAAGGTGAGGGTGTTGCCTCTCGATTGACTGGAAAAGTAAAAGGTGAGGGTGTTGCCTCTTGGTCGACAGGAAAAATAAAAAGGCGAGGGTGTTGCCTCTCGGTTGACAGGAAAGGTAAAAGGTGAGGGTGTTGCCTCTCGATTGACTGGAAAAGTAAAAGGTGAGGGTGTTGCCTCTCGATTGACTGGAAAAGTAAAAGGCGAGGGTGTTGCCTCTCGGTTGACAGGAAAGGTAAAAGGTGAGGGTGTTGCCTCTCGATTGACTGGAAAAGTAAAAGGTGAGGGTGTTGCCTCTCGATTGACTGGAAAAGTAAAAGGTGAGGGTGTTGCCTCTCGGTTGACAGGAGAAGTAAAAGGTGAGGGTGTTGCCTCTCGATTGACTAGAAAAGTAAAAGGTGAGGGTGTTGCCTCTCGGTCGAGAGGAAAAATAAAAAGGCGAGGGTGTTGCCTCTCGGTTGACAGGAAAGGTAAAAGGTGAGGGTGTTGCCTCTCGATTGACTGGAAAAGTAAAAGGTGAGGGTGTTGCCTCTTGATTGACTGGAAAAGTCCTGGGGTGATGCCCCAATTTTTTTGTGGGTAAAGTGATCTGGGGGTTAACAGGACATTCCGTCCAAATTAACCAGGATTTGAAGCTTTGGGGTGATGCCCCAATTTTGAAAAAATGATTTGGGGGGTTAACAGGACGTTGATAAGTGCTTTTTAATACAATAAAATAGATTTAGTTTGCTTAGAATTTAGTCATTATCCACTGTATTTCCTTTTATTTATTGCGATTTTTACTTTCTTTCTGTGTTTGAATATGTTAACAGGTCCAAAGATGTGCAAAGATTTTGATAATGACAAACACTCTTGAAGAAACCGATGCAAAAACAAAGACATGAAATCAGAATTGAAGTAACAGCGAAGCTAATCGATTAGGCCATAGATGCTAATCGATTAGGAGCTTTCTGTTTTGGAAGAAATTGCATCAGGTATGAAAGCTAATCGATTAGGGAGCTGAATAATCGATTAGGTACTCACTGGAATTAAGGTAATCGATTATACACCAGAGACTAATCGATTACAACAATCAGAAATGGGACAAAATGCATCAGGTATGAAAGCTAATCGATTAAGGGAACCATATAATCGATTAGTGAGTCACTGGATTTAAGGTAATCGATTGCAAGACATGCTAATCGATTAGGATGCTGCGAAAACAAATTAAATGCATCAGGTACAGATGCTAATCGATTACAGGAAGTGAAATAATCGATTAGTGACTCTCTGACTTGAAGCTAATCGATTACAACGCGAGGGTGTAATCGATTACGCTAGTGGAAAAACAGATTTAAGTGGGAAACCAGGTCATGTCTCCACCATTCTTCAAATTTCCACTAACTGCAACGGCTATGATGGACTAGGGCACTCCTCAATAGCTATCTTGGCTCTATAAATTGAAGAGGAAGACAAGCACAAAGACACAACTAAGAAGGAACAATTCATAGCTCTATTTTGTGCTTTGTAAGCCTATTTCTTGCATATTGTACTTTCACTTGTATATCCTCTCATCTTGAGAGATTAGAATTTGGGAGAGCTTTTCATTTGTATATCTGCTCTATTAAGAGAGTATATTGATTGTAAACACAAACTCTAAACACAAGATATTCACTCTAGGTTGAGTGGTTGTTCACTCTAGGTTGAGTGGTTACAAAGGTTGAGGATTCAATCTTTGGGATATTGTGAGATTGAGAGATTGGGTGGGTTGCCCTTATACTTGTGAGGATTGGGTTCTTGAGTGTGGGACACTAGGAAGCCGCAATTGCTCAAAGTTGTATCTCTAGTCTACAATAGTGGAAAATCCTCTAAGTGGGTTGCTTAGAGGCGAGACGTACACCGGATTGGGTGGAACTCGTTATATCGGTTTGCAAGCTTCTCTTCCTTACTCTTTTACTTTCATTTACTGCATATTTGTTAATTGGTATTGATTGGTTGAGAAGAGCTCACTTGAACTTGCTTAATTTGTTATACCTCTAATATTGCACACCAAGTGTTTGATAAATTGCTTCAGCAATATTTCTCATTGTAGTGCATTGCTTGTTATCCTCCATTCTATTTCACTTGCATAATCTCACAATCTCGGTTATAAAAATCAATTTCAAAGGTATTCAAATCAAAAGTTTTAAAACTCAATTCACCCCCCCTCTTGAGTATTGAGGCCACTTGAACAACAAGTGGTATCAGAGCTTGACTCTTGGTAGATCAAGCTTAACAGCTTCAAGAGATTAAATGGCCTCAAGTTCTCAAAATATTTTTCCCGAGGGTGGTGCGATAAATAGACCTCCCGCTTTCAATGGGGAAGGGTATGCCTTTTGGAAAGAGAGAATAAAAATCTTCATTCAATCAATTGACTTGAGAATATGGAGTACCATTGAAAATGGTCCTTATATACCAATGCATACTATAGATAGCAAGAATGTTGAAAAACCTATAGATGAATGGACAAGCGAGGAAGAAAAGAAAGTCCAATATGGCTACAAGGCCAAAAATCTCATTACTATGTCTTTAGGTCAAGATGAATTTTTTAGGATAATGACATGCCAAACTGCTAAAGAAATGTGGGATACTCTTCAAGTAACCCATGAAGGTACTAATGATGTAAAGGATTCCAAAATTAGTACCTTGACTAGCCAATATGAATGCTTTAGGATAAATTCAGGAGAATCTATTATAGATATGCAGAAAAGGTTTACACTTATTATCAACCATCTTATTACTCTTGGCAAAGTATATACTAACAAAGAGCTTGTGCATAAAATTTTGAAAAGTCTTAGCAGGGAATGGCAACCTCTTGTCACAGCAATAAAACAATCTCCTAGCATCAATGAAATGTCTCTTGCAACACTCTTTGGAAAATTGCAAGAACAAGAGCAAGAACTTAAAGCATTGAAGCTAGCCGAGGAAGAGGAGAAATCCACCAAGAAGAAAGGGCTAGCCCTCAAAGCCACCTCCATGCATGAGGAAGAATCATGCAGTGACTTAGATGAAGAAGAAGAGTTTGGGCTATTCGTAAAAAGATTTGGAAGATTCATGAAGAACAAAAAGTTCCAAAAGAACTTTAGGCCCCAAGGTAAGAAACCTACCTCTAATGAAACTTCCTCTTCACCAAGTTGTTTTGAATGTGGCAAGGAAGGGCACTTCAAAGCCGATTGTCCAAACCTCAAAAAGAAGGGCAAGGACAAACAAAGAAGAAGAAGAGCCTATATTGCTTGGGATGAGAACGATGTGAGCAGCTCCGACGACTCGGAAGATGAGCAAGCCAATCTTTGCTTAATGGCAAATCATCAAGAAGAAGATAATGAGGTAAATCTTCTTGACTTAGATAAAAATGAGCTGTTAGATGCATTTGAAGAATTATATGATAAATTTACAAAAATCTCTAGTAAACTCAAAGCATCTAGGAAAACTAGTGATACCCTTGAATTGCATCTCATGGAAGTATGTAAAGAAAATGAGAGCTTAAAAGAAGAACTAGAGAAAGTTCAAACATGCTCTAAGGATAAACCATGTGATTTTGCAAAAAGGTGCATTGTATTAGAAACCAAGGTTGAAGACCTAAATAGGACACTAGAGAAATTCACAAATGGAAGAGATAATTTGAATATCCTACTTGGGCAACAAAAATGCATGTTTAGTAAAACCGGTTTAGGATATGACCAAGAACATAGTAACCATAAAATGGAGAAACACTATAAAAGTTTCTTTGCACCACCAAGCAAATCCTCCTCACCTTTTATGAAATGCAATCATTGTGGTCTTAAAGGTCATAACTCTTATAATTGCAATGTTAGAAGATTAGGACCAAAAGTAGTGAGAAAAGTATGGGTTCCTAAGGGAACATTTTCACAAACTAACCTACAAGGACCCAACATAAAATGGGTACCAAGCTCTCTAACTTGAATTGTTTTGTAGGTATGTTTTAAGGCAAGTAACACCCATTGGTACTTGGATAGTGGGTGTTCTAAACATATGACGGGAGATAAAAGTAAGTTTATATCACTTACTCCACGAAGCAAAGGATTTGTTACTTATGGAGATAACACAAAGGGAAGAATACTTGGAATCAGAAATGTTGGTAAAAATTCTTCCACCTCCATAAATGATGTGTTATATGTTGAAGGACTAAAACACAACTTGCTTAGTATTAGTCAATTATGTGACAAGGGCTATAAAATTGTTTTTGAATCAAATGGTTGCATAATTGAAAATAAACTAAACAAGGAGATAAAGTTTGTTGGTCAAAGAGTAGATAACATTTACATGATTAATCTAGATTGCCTTGCTTCAAATGATGTACAATGCTTTATAACCAAAGAGGATGAATCATGGCTTTGGCATAGAAGAATCGCTCACATTCATGTAGACCATTTAAATAAACTTGTTTCAAAAGATTTAGTTATTGGTTTACCAAAATTGAAATTTGAAAATAAATTTTGTGACGCTTGTCAAAAAGGAAAACAAGTAAAGGTTTCTTTTCAAGCAAAAAAAATATTGTTTCAACAACAAGACCTTTACAACTTTTACATATGGATTTATTTGGGCCTTCAAAAATCAAAAGTTTTGGTGGAAACTATTATGGTCTTGTGATTGTGGATGATTACTCTAGATATACATGGACATTGTTTCTTACTCATAAACATGAAGCATATCAAGCATTTAAGAAACTTGCCAAGGTCATCCAAAATGAACAAAATTTAAAAATAGCATCCATTCGAACGGACCATGGGGGAGAATTTGAAAACCAATCTTTTGAGAAATTTTGTGAAAAGTTTGGCATTGAACATAATTTTTCGGCTCCAAGAACTCCACAACAAAATGGAGTAGTTGAAAGGAAAAATCGATCTTTAGCGGAGCTTGCAAGAACTATGTTGAATGAAGCTAATATTTCAAAACATTTTTGGGCCGATGCGGTGAACACCGCTTGTCATGTTATGAATCGTTGTTTGATAAGGCCTATATTAAAGAAAACCCCTTATGAACTTTATAAAGGACGAAAACCAAATATTTCTTACTTTCACATTTTTGGATGCAAATGCTTTGTCTTAAACAATGGAAAGGAAAATCTTGGCAAATTTGATGCAAAATCTGATGAAGCAATTTTTCTAGGTTATTCATCTACTAGTAAAGCATATAGACTCTTTAACAAACGAACCTATACAATTGAAGAGTCCATACATGTTAAATTTGATGAACTTAACCAAAATCCTCCGAGAAAGGAAGTTGATGATCTTGTAGGTACCTTCCAAGAAATGAACTTGGAAGACAAAGAAGAAGCCAACAATGAAGGAAGTACAACTCAACTTGATAAACAACAAAATTGGGTAACCTTAAAGGATCATCCCTTGGACAAAATCATTGGAGAAATAACCAAAGGGGTAAGTAGTCGAAATGCCATTAGAAATGCATGCAATCACTTAGCTTTTGTATCTCAAATTGAACCCAAAAACATTGATGAAGCCATTATTGATGAACATTGGATGTTGGCCATGCAAGAAGAGTTAAACCAATTTGAAAGAAATGAAGTTTGGGAGCTTGTGCCAAGACCCAATGACCATCTAATAATAGGCACAAAATGGGTTTTTAGAAATAAGATAGATGAAAATGGTATAATAACTAGAAACAAAGCTAGACTAGTTGCAAAGGGATACAACCAAGAAGAAGGAATAGACTATGAAGAAACATATGCTCCCGTAGCTAGGTTAGAAGCCATTAGATTATTGCTAGCTTTTGCATGTTGTATGGATTTCAAACTGTATCAAATGGATGTCAAAAGTGCGTTCTTAAACGGCTACATTCAAGAAGAAGTTTATGTAGATCAACCTCCCGGTTTTGAAAATCATAAATTTCCAAACCATGTCTTCAAATTGAGAAAAGCTTTATATGGTTTGAAACAAGCTCCAAGAGCTTGGTATGAAAGATTAAGCAAATTCCTTTTAGAACACAACTTTGAAAGAGGAAAGGTTGATACCACATTGTTTATAAAACGCAAACATAATGACATCCTCTTGGTACAGATTTATGTAGATGACATAATATTTGGTGCTACTAATGAAAATCTTTGTCAAGAATTTGCCAAGATTATGCAGAATGAGTTTGAAATGTCCTTGATGGGAGAACTCACCTTCTTCCTTGGACTACAAATAAAACAAGCCATTGATGGAACATTCATTAGCCAAACTAAATACTGTAAGGAACTACTTAAAAGGTTTGGAATGGACAAGGCAAACGAGATAGCTACACCCATGAGCACATCCTGCTATCTAGACAAAGACGAAAAGGGTAAGGACATTGAAATCACCAAATATCGAGGTATGATTGGATCCTTACTGTATTTAACTGCGAGTAGACCTGATATTATGTTTGCGGTGTGTATGTGTGCTAGATACCAAGCTTGTCCTAAGGAATCACATTTGACTGCCGTAAAAAGAATTTTGAAATATCTTGTGGGTACTCAAAATGTTGGTTTATGGTATCCCAAAGGCGTTGAATGTAATCTTTTAGGATATTCTGATTCCGACTTTGTGGGGTGTAAGCTTGATAGAAAAAGTACTAGTGGTACATGCCATTTGCTTGGTAGTTCCCTTGTTTCTTGGCATAGCAAGAAACAAGCAAGTGTTGCATTGTCAACGGCTGAGGCAGAATATGTAGCAGCTGGTAGTTGTTGTGCTCAAATTCTTTGGATGAAACAACAACTTCTTGATTTTGGTATTACCTTGAATAAAGTCCCCATTAAATGTGATAACACTAGTGCCATTAATATCTCGAAAAATCCAGTAATGCACTCTAGAACCAAGCACATTGAGATTAGGCATCACTTTATTAGAGATCATGTGTTAAAAGGGGATTGTGTACTTGAACATGTAGAAACTTCTAGGCAACTAGTTGATATTTTCACAAAACCCTTGGCTAGAGAGCAATTCATTCACATAAGAAGAGAGTTAGGCATTCTTGACATGTCCAGTTGTGTTTGAATCTTTTGATAAGAACCTTGTTGTATGGCATAATGCATGGTATATATCACATTTCATGTTTGGAACCTTGCTGTTTGATATGTTTGAAGTTTTTGACTCCATAATCGATTACATTGTTAATCCCAATCGATTACTAAGCTTCTGTTTCTAAGATAATCGATTAGAACTCACCCATAATCGATTACAATCATTCTGTTTCTAAGATAATCGATTATCACTAATCCACAATCGATTACAAAGCTTCTGTTTCAGGTTCAAAACGTTTCCTTTTCTTCATAATCGATTACCACATTGCTCCAATCGATTAGGACGATTCTGTTTCTAAACTAATCGATTACCCTAAGCCTCTAATCGATTACCCCCTGTTTGAAACGTTTGAAATTCCCCAGAAACATTGATCTAATCGATTACCAGCTGTCTCGTAATCGATTATCACCCGTTCTGATGAGTCAAAACTCCAATTTCCTAGGCTCACTCGAACAACTCCCTCTCTTAACTCACTTCACTCCTTTCTAAACTCTCTTTCCTCCTTCCTAAACCTAATTTTCAACTATAAATACCCCTTCATTCACCTTCTCATCTCACACTACCTCCTTCCTCTCAAACCTCTCAAAAAACTCTCTACCACTCATCTCTCTTCATCTTTCTCTTTGCCTTTTCCAATCATGTCTACCTCAAGAAATGTCAAGAGAGCTAGGTCCTCTGCAGCTCAAGCCCATAACCCCCTTGACTTCTCAAGGTTCTTCTCTTCTCCCAGAGAACTTCAAAATTTTATAAAGAATTTTTCTGAAAGGGAGATTATGACCCCTCATTACACCGTTGCTGACACTTTTGACAACCTAAGCCTTACTTTCACCCAAAGCCTCAACCACTACAACCTCTTCCCCTTCCTATCCCTCAAAGAAGAAGAATACTACCCTGAACTCATGACGGTATTCTATTGTAACCTCCGCCTTGTAAATGGGATGGTTGAATCCAAGGTCAAAAACACAACCATCAAGCTGTCCAATGCCCAATTTGCAGAAATTTCCAAACTGCCCCTCAACAATGCTGACTTTGATGGAGGCGAACCCGAGGATGAATGGGGCTTCAATCCCATCACTGCCCGCCGATCTTTATGGAAACCGGCTCCTCCTATGAGCAACCACAAGCTGGTTGGTCATTTGACCATGAACAACCGCCTGCTCCACTTTTTCTTGGTCAAGATGATCGTTCCCCGTGGTGGGAACTATGCTCTGGTTGAAGAGGATGATGTCCTCTTAATGTGGGCCATGCTGAACCACAAAGAGATCAACTGGGTTCAGTTGATCAAATTCCACATGCGCCATGCCAAGGACCAGCAGAAGCTCCCTTATGGTATCCTCCTCACCAAAATTTTTAAATTCTGTGGTGTTGACTTGGCAGGGGAACTATCTGAGAAAGTGCCCCCAAGAGCTTGCATTGGCACTTCCCACCTCAATAAAATGGGCATGGTCAACATTGCTGGAATGTGGATTCTAAGGAGTGACCGAGAACATGGTGCCAACCCCTTTGCTGAACCTGCTGCTCCTCCTCCTCCTCCACCTCAACCACAAGCTGCACCATCAGCCTCTTCATCTGCACCACAAGCTGACCCATTTGCATCTCTCTACACCCATCTTGACCGCCGCTTCGATCGCCTTGAAAACTCCCTTCAAGAGTTTTCAATGACCGAGAAGCAACATTTTGAGATGATGCAGCAGTGATATGAAGAGCTGGCTCACCAAATTGTAGAAATTCGCTTCTTCAACCCGGATAATTAGAACCTTAGTTATGCTCTTGTTTAGAGTACTTATGTTATTTTCTGAATTTTGAATAATTTTGCCTCTTGTATTTCCCATTTTTTAAATTCAATAAAAGTTTCTCATTTCAGTTCATATTATTTCTCTTCACTGCTCTAATTATTTTTTGATGATTACAAAGGGGGAGAAAAATATCATGTGTTCATATCTTGCTTAAATGTGTTAGATGCTCTGATATGTGTTCACATCTTGCTTATCTCTTGTTTAAAATTTGAATAATTTTATCTGGTTATTAAATTCCTTTTGATAGGGGGAGAGTTATAGATAAGAGATAATAGACAATAGATAAAATGAGATAAGACATTGGCTGCTGAATGTGATTACTCTGATTTTTGAAATTGGTCATCTGCTATTTGAAAAAGAGATAATGTAGCAGAGTTGTCTTTGCAAAAAGATAAAAGATAAGTCTATATTATTTAAACTAACAACCCTCAAGAGATGAACATAGTTGTCATCATCAAAAAGGGGGAGAATGTGTTTGAATATGTTAACAGGTCCAAAGATGTGCAAAGATTTTGATAATGACAAACACTCTTGAAGAAACCGATGCAAAAACAAAGACATGAAATCAGAATTGAAGTAACAGCGAAGCTAATCGATTAGGCCATAGATGCTAATCGATTAGGAGCTTTCTGTTTTGGAAGAAATTGCATCAGGTATGAAAGCTAATCGATTAGGGAGCTGAATAATCGATTAGGTACTCACTGGAATTAAGGTAATCGATTATACACCAGAGACTAATCGATTACAACAATCAGAAATGGGACAAAATGCATCAGGTATGAAAGCTAATCGATTAAGGGAACCATATAATCGATTAGTGAGTCACTGGATTTAAGGTAATCGATTGCAAGACATGCTAATCGATTAGGATGCTACGAAAACAAATTAAATGCATCGGGTACAGATGCTAATCGATTACAGGAAGTGAAATAATCGATTAGTGACTCTCTGACCTGAAGCTAATCGATTACAACGTGAGGGTGTAATCGATTACGCTAGTGGAAAAACAGATTTAAGTGGGAAACCAGGTCATGTCTCCACCATTCTTCAAATTTCCACTAACTGCAACGGCTATGATGGACTAGGGCACTCCTCAATAGCTATCTTGGCTCTATAAATTGAAGAGGAAGACAAGCACAAAGACACAACTAAGAAGGAACAATTCATAGCTCTATTTTGTGCTTTGTAAGCCTATTTCTTGCATATTGTACTTTCACTTGTATATCCTCTCATCTTGAGAGATTAGAATTTGGGAGAGCTTTTCATTTGTATATCTGCTCTATTAAGAGAGTATATTGATTGTAAACACAAACTCTAAACACAAGATATTCACTCTAGGTTGAGTGGTTGTTCACTCTAGGTTGAGTGGTTACAAAGGTTGAGGATTCAATCTTTGGGATATTGTGAGATTGAGAGATTGGGTGGGTTGCCCTTATACTTGTGAGGATTGGGTTCTTGAGTGTGGGACACTAGGAAGCCGCAATTGCTCAAAGTTGTATCTCTAGTCTACAATAGTGGAAAATCCTCTAAGTGGGTTGCTTAGAGGCGAGACGTACACCGGATTGGGTGGAACTCGTTATATCGGTTTGCAAGCTTCTCTTCCTTACTCTTTTACTTTCATTTACTGCATATTTGTTAATTGGTATTGATTGGTTGAGAAGAGCTCACTTGAACTTGCTTAATTTGTTATACCTCTAATATTGCACACCAAGTGTTTGATAAATTGCTTCAGCAATATTTCTCATTGTAGTGCATTGCTTGTTATCCTCCATTCTATTTCACTTGCATAATCTCACAATCTTGGTTATAAAAATCAATTTCAAAGGTATTCAAATCAAAAGTTTTAAAACTCAATTCACCCCCCCTCTTGAGTATTGAGGCCACTTGAACAACACTTTCCACTCTATTCTACTTGGGTATGTTATTTTGCAGGAATTAAGGAAATAAAGGGTCAAAAACAAGAGAAAACCGACCTACTCCACAAACTCCGTCCTCAATCCAGAACACCGCCCAGACTTTTCCCCAACCAACACCGCCCAAGTTCCTAATCCATGACACCGCCTAGATTCTTCACCCAACCAGACTCCTCTCCTTTCCATCAACAACACCGTCCCATTCCCTATCCGCTGTCCCTTTCTTCTAATCCAAGCCTCAACACCGCCCAGCAACCGTCCTCACCTCTCAACACCGCCCAACCGTCCTCACCTCTCAACACCGCCCAACCGTCCTCACCTCAACACACCGCCCAACCGTCCTCACCTCAACACACCGCCCAACCGTCCTCACCTCAACACACCGCCCAACCGTCCTCACCTCAACTCCGCCCAACCGTCCTCACCTCAACACACCGCCCAACCGTCCTCACCTCAACACACCGCCCAACTGCCCAACACCGTCTCCCTTTCTTCTTCTAATACATAACACCGCCCAGTAACCCTCTCAACTCCGCCCAGACTCTCAAACCACAACACCGCCCAGACTCTTAAACCACAACACCGTCCAGCAGTACTCTCCACACCACCCAGACTCTCTTCACAGGCCCAACACCAGATCAATTGAACACCGCCCAGTAACTCACTCAACACAACACCGCCCAGCAACACCGGCTCCATCCACCACACCGTCCAGCAACTCCACTGTCCCTCATATCACCATACCTACCACATACAAACCAACAACGCCCAGCAACTAATACCAAACAGCAAGCTTTCACTCGGTCTTGTGGAATTCCAGTACTTTTCCATTCAGAATTTGCCCAGCTGAATAAATCCAAGCACCGAATTATTGGAAATATTAAAATAATGCAATTTGGGACAGTTGGAAGTCACATGCACCGAAAGTTTCTCCCACTTGCAAATTTTAACACGTTTCCTTAGCTGGATTCATTCATCCATTTGCCTATAAAAGCAGCAGTAACCCATCAGCAAAAAACAACTTCTTCCCAGTCAAAAATCACTCAAGCTTCATTTCTTCGTTCTTTTTTCTCTCTTTTTCTCTTAGTTCTATTCTTTTCTATTTTTTCTTTCTCTGTCCGTTTTTCTTCTCTTTCTTTTTATTTTCTTTTCTTTCTTTTATTTTGTAGGAGTGTGAGGGCTGTAAAAGTGAGATTTTAAATTTGTAATTGGTGGAGAAATTATTTCAACAAGGAATTACAGTGGTAAATTATTCTGAGCTTTTGGAGAAACCCGTAAGTCTTTATTTTTACCATGTCTTGTATGTTTTATTTTTCCATTATTTACATGAATTTAAATTATTTCATGAGTAGCTAAATTAATTATCTTGGGATAAAGGGGATATGATAATATTTTATTTTAATGTTATTTTGACTTGGAATTAAATAAATTTCTGTTTTCCATTTAGTTCAATTATGCTTAATGCTTTTAGTAATTCCCAACAAGAACCTAAATGATAAAACTGTATACTTACGGGTATATTAGTAAGTTTAGGTAATAAATAGAATCGAGAGATTTATTTTTACCAGAAAGCTTTGAACTAAACCTAAGATTTTTGAAATGCTTTTTGTGACCTCGGTAAAACCGTGAAAGTAATCAAAATTCTTTTGAGGAATTAAAAGGGATTTTCATAAAACGATAATGGGCCTTTCTGAGGATTAAGCAGCGCTTTCCATAGGTTAGGTACATTAATAGGATTCCGAAAGGAACATATTAATTAGCTTTTGGAAAATTCGCCTTGGAAAACTTAATTCGATTCTTATTTATGAAAAGTTAAAATTCTTTAAACATAAAATAGAGTCTTAATCCCCTGAAATCCCAAGATACTCTCAACTCTGATTTTTTTTTTAGTGTCAAGTAAATTTTATTTTTATTCGTATTCTGTGCAACTTTAATTTGTGCTTTATTTTATAAAAACCTTAAAAACTAATTGTGTGGATAATTAAATTTCAATATGCTGGTACTTTGAACACAGTCCCTGTGGAGAACGATAATCTTTTATATTACGCGACATAACCCGTGCGCTTGCGGGTCCTGTCAAGTTTTTGGCGCCGTTGCCGGGGACTGTTGTCCCTCAAATATCAGCAATATTGAAATTCGATTAGATCATACTTGTTAATATTTTTATTTTTAGTTTGTTTTATTTCTAGTTATTTATTTTTATTTTTATTTTCAAAGATCACACTTGATCTTTGTTTGTTATGGAATTCTTAACAGGTGCTACTGACTTTTATTGTTCGATTTGTGGTGATTCAGGTCATACTATTACAAATTGTTATTTTGCAATATCCTTAAACCACAATGAACAAGAATTTCATCAGTTGGATGCTATTGGGAACTATAACCATAGCAGTGATTTTAGAAGTTTACCAGTGTTTCAAAACTATCCTCACCAGAATTCCAAACTTGAAAAACAGATGGAAAATTTTGTAAGCACCGAAGAAAAACGAAATGAAGAGTTCTCAAATGCCATAAAAACCTTAGCTTCAAAGGTGGACTCTCTGGCCACCCATAACAAAATTTTGGAAAATCAAATTGTCCAACAAACCTCTTTTTCTATGAGAACACCAGAAACATTTCCTGTAAAACCTGAGGTGGAACCATCTAACCACACCATGGATATCGCTCTTAGGAGTGGTACTCATTATGATGATCCGGTTGGCATAACAAAAGAAGAAGCTAAGGAAGAGAAGAAATTTGATGAGTCTCTATCCCATCCGATAATTGAGGAGAGCAGTACACTGATCTAAAAGAAAGTACTGCCCAAGCTTCAGGATCCAGGTATTTTAGAGGTTATTCCTATCAAGGTAGGAAAATTTTATATACCTGTTAACTTTGTTATGCTTGAAATAGATTTTATTGACCAAGTGGTAGAGAAAGAGGCAATCCAAAACCTCCCTCTTGATCCACTTGAATCTGTTTTATCTTATGACTTTTCAGGCATTTCAAAAACACACTTCTGTGATTTTTTGGCTAAAAGAGAACTGATCCCTAAAGTGGAATTCAGACCACTAAAACCTGTGTTCAGGTATGAATTATATAGCTGAAGCTGGTTCAGAAAAGTCTGGCTGAAGACTTAAAACTTAGCACGTGTGGGGAGGTAACCTCATGTCTTTAATAAATAAATAAAAAAAAAACAAAAAAACAAAAAAAACAAAAAAAAACAAAAAACAAAAAACAAAAAACCAACTATGTCAGATGCTAGTTTGGGGTTATTACAGGTAAGTTTTCTTATCCTTTTATCATACATTTTAACATTGAGGACAATGTCAAATTCTGGTTTGGGGTGGTAAGTAAGAAAACTTAACTGTTTTGTTTATGTTGTGTGATTGTTATTTTATTATGCATGTGTGTTTTCCTTGATTTGTTTGTAATCTTGTAATTTACCATGATTGCATGATAAATTTACTTTGAACACAAGGCTAAAGTATCTAAGGACCCTAAAATTTTGAGTAAAATTTTCAAAATTTAATTGTTTAAATGCCAAATAAATGCTTAAATGAACCTTATGTGATTAAAATTTTCTTTGAAAAGACTTTCCATGGTTAGACTTGAGCCAAAATGGGTTATCTATCAAACAAATTTTCAAAACCCATATTTTCTTGATTGAGTGAATCTCATAATCATTAATATTCTAGAACTTGTTTTTCAACCGATTCAAAATGGTTTTTGATTATATGTCTTAGGATGATAAAGGCACAATTAGGTCCTATTCTTAAGCCTCAGACTTTTGTATAATTTGACCCCTAGTTGCCCCTTTTGAGCCTAAAAGCAAAAATTTTTCTTTGAAACCTTTCATTGACTGATATTCTCTTGATGGTGAAAAAGTTAGAAATTTAGTGGAGCAAAGAAATAAAAAAGGACTTAAGAAAAATATGTATTGAATGCAAAGAAAAACAAGGAAAAGAAAAAAAGAAAATCAAAAGGATGATATTGAATGAATTCCAAAAAGTCCATAAAAGTTCAAAAATTTGCTCTGTTAAAATTATAATGGTAATTTGAATCATTCATGATGTTAAAGCCCTTTTGTATTCCATTTTTCTTGAAATTCCTACCAATACAACCCAAGTCCGCGTTACAACCTTTGAAAGACCTTTAGACTTTGACATATTTTCTATCTAAACTGTGGAGTCTCTGGTTTATTAACAAGCTTATGGTAATGTTTTTTTGACTATGATGATTTGAGAGATACACAAACCTTGAAACACTTGAGTGAAAATTGTGAGAAGAGTATCTCAAGTCTTGACATTGAAATTTGATTCACATAAGTAAATGAAAATTGGCATTTGAATAAATCTGTTTCTCTATTTTGGATTCCTTAGTTTATTAAGTTTAGTGTTTTCTGTATTTTATCTTGTGAATATGGTGATTGCTTGAGGACAAGCAATGTTTTGGTTTGGGGTATTTTGATAAGTGCTTTTTAATACAATAAAATAGATTTAGTTTGCTTAGAATTTAGTCATTATCCACTGTATTTCCTTTTATTTATTGCGATTTTTACTTTCTTTCCACTCTATTCTACTTGGGTATGTTATTTTGCAGGAATTAAGGAAATAAAGGGTCAAAAACAAGAGAAAACCGACCTACTCCACAAACTCCGTCCTCAATCCAGAACACCGCCCAGACTTTTCCCCAACCAACACCGCCCAAGTTCCTAATCCATGACACCGCCTAGATTCTTCACCCAACCAGACTCCTCTCCTTTCCATCAACAACACCGTCCCATTCCCTATCCGCTGTCCCTTTCTTCTAATCCAAGCCTCAACACCGCCCAGCAACCGTCCTCACCTCTCAACACCGCCCAACCGTCCTCACCTCTCAACACCGCCCAACCGTCCTCACCTCAACACACCGCCCAACCGTCCTCACCTCAACACACCGCCCAACCGTCCTCACCTCAACACACCGCCCAACCGTCCTCACCTCAACTCCGCCCAACCGTCCTCACCTCAACACACCGCCCAACCGTCCTCACCTCAACACACCGCCCAACTGCCCAACACCGTCTCCCTTTCTTCTTCTAATACATAACACCGCCCAGTAACCCTCTCAACTCCGCCCAGACTCTCAAACCACAACACCGCCCAGACTCTTAAACCACAACACCGTCCAGCAGTACTCTCCACACCACCCAGACTCTCTTCACAGGCCCAACACCAGATCAATTGAACACCGCCCAGTAACTCACTCAACACAACACCGCCCAGCAACACCGGCTCCATCCACCACACCGTCCAGCAACTCCACTGTCCCTCATATCACCATACCTACCACATACAAACCAACAACGCCCAGCAACTAATACCAAACAGCAAGCTTTCACTCGGTCTTGTGGAATTCCAGTACTTTTCCATTCAGAATTTGCCCAGCTGAATAAATCCAAGCACCGAATTATTGGAAATATTAAAATAATGCAATTTGGGACAGTTGGAAGTCACATGCACCGAAAGTTTCTCCCACTTGCAAATTTTAACACGTTTCCTTAGCTGGATTCATTCATCCATTTGCCTATAAAAGCAGCAGTAACCCATCAGCAAAAAACAACTTCTTCCCAGTCAAAAATCACTCAAGCTTCATTTCTTCGTTCTTTTTTCTCTCTTTTTCTCTTAGTTCTATTCTTTTCTATTTTTTCTTTCTCTGTCCGTTTTTCTTCTCTTTCTTTTTATTTTCTTTTCTTTCTTTTATTTTGTAGGAGTGTGAGGGCTGTAAAAGTGAGATTTTAAATTTGTAATTGGTGGAGAAATTATTTCAACAAGGAATTACAGTGGTAAATTATTCTGAGCTTTTGGAGAAACCCGTAAGTCTTTATTTTTACCATGTCTTGTATGTTTTATTTTTCCATTATTTACATGAATTTAAATTATTTCATGAGTAGCTAAATTAATTATCTTGGGATAAAGGGGATATGATAATATTTTATTTTAATGTTATTTTGACTTGGAATTAAATAAATTTCTGTTTTCCATTTAGTTCAATTATGCTTAATGCTTTTAGTAATTCCCAACAAGAACCTAAATGATAAAACTGTATACTTACGGGTATATTAGTAAGTTTAGGTAATAAATAGAATCGAGAGATTTATTTTTACCAGAAAGCTTTGAACTAAACCTAAGATTTTTGAAATGCTTTTTGTGACCTCGGTAAAACCGTGAAAGTAATCAAAATTCTTTTGAGGAATTAAAAGGGATTTTCATAAAACGATAATGGGCCTTTCTGAGGATTAAGCAGCGCTTTCCATAGGTTAGGTACATTAATAGGATTCCGAAAGGAACATATTAATTAGCTTTTGGAAAATTCGCCTTGGAAAACTTAATTCGATTCTTATTTATGAAAAGTTAAAATTCTTTAAACATAAAATAGAGTCTTAATCCCCTGAAATCCCAAGATACTCTCAACTCTGATTTTTTTTTTTAGTGTCAAGTAAATTTTATTTTTATTCGTATTCTGTGCAACTTTAATTTGTGCTTTATTTTATAAAAACCTTAAAAACTAATTGTGTGGATAATTAAATTTCAATATGCTGGTACTTTGAACACAGTCCCTGTGGAGAACGATAATCTTTTATATTACGCGACATAACCCGTGCGCTTGCGGGCCCTGTCAGACGTCCCGTCCAAATTAACCAGGATCTGAAGTTTTAGGGTAATGCCCCAATTTTGAAAAAATGATTTGGGGGGTTAACAGGACGTCCCGTCCAAATTAACCAGGATCTGAAGTTTTGGGGTAATGCCCCAGTTTTAAAAAATGATTTGGGGGTTAACAGGACGTCCCGTCCAAATTAACCAGGATCTGAAGTTTTGGGGTAATGCCCCAGTTTTAAAAAATGATTTGGAGGTTAACAGGACGTCCCGTCCAAATTAACCAGGATCTGAAGTTTTGGGGTAATGCCCTAGTTTTGGGAGAATCTTGAGGAACTGCCCCTTGACTGAAACCTGGGGAGATGCCCCAGTTTGAATTGTTTGGGAAGTGTAGCTCCACTGGGGAAGGATTTGGTTAGCATTCGTCTGGTAACCTTCATGGTTCCACTGGGGAAGTATTGGGTGATTTGGGATATTGTCCTTTGATCGGAAGAGTGATCCGGGGGATGTTGGGGAACTGCCCTTTTAAGGAAAGAGAATGAAATCTGGGGAAATGCCCCAGTTTGATATGACTGGAAGTCATTTGGGGAATTGCCCCTTGAATGAACTCTGGGGAGATGCCCCAGTTTGATATAACTGAAGGTTGTTGGGGACTTCCTCTTGAAAGAAATCAGGGGAAATGCCCTAGTTTGAGCCTTTTGGAAATTCGGGGTACTGTCCTTTGACTGGAAGAGTGATCTAGGGAGATGCCCTAGTTTAAGCATTTCTAGTGAGAGGAGTATAATGGGTGCTAGTTCGGTAATGGTGAGCTCACTGGGGAAAGATAAGTCCTCTGATCAAAGAAATATCCTGGTTGAGGGAACTGATCCCATTTTCGTGGGACTCCTTGGGAGAGATCTTCAGTCTATAGGTCTTGCTGAGAGAAAACTTTGGCGAATACCCGCTTTTGGATGATGGGTTTGGCGTCCCTTTGACAAAAAAGTGAGTTAGTATAAAAAGACTTACAGGTAAATCTTCCCTGGCGACTGACTTTTTGAGATAACTCATGGATGAAATAGAAACATCTCCAACTTTTGGCGAGCGTATTTAGCAGAGATAGCTATGCTTATACCAAGCGAATTCTGGCGCTAGGATGCATTTTGTTCCCCATAACTGTACGCTTTTGACTGACGATTGATAGTTATGGGGAACTCCATGGTTTCCCAGTTGTCCAGTTCTTGACCGGGTGAACAAGCATGCACCAATTCCATATCACAGTTGGGCCCGTCTCCAATCATAGTCACCTGACCTGGATATATAATCCCGGCGCTCCTGAAGCTTTGAAAGAGGTCACAGATAGGGATTCTAGCAGTGTCGAACACTTGACCGGTAAGGCGAGCCATCCTTCTCTCCCTTCTTTCTTCTCCTACCCTTTTTCTATCAGCTGCTGTAGGCTTGTATCCCAGACCGTATCTGTCCTTGTTTTCTGGAAGGCATATAGGTTAGGTTCTTCCTTCCAATTTTCGACCTAACCCTTTTCCCAGCTTATATCCTTCTCTTAACATTGTCTTTGCAACCATCATTGGCATGTTAGGGAAGGATGTCTTTGTAATGCTTGTTGCATTGGCCACCTCTAAAGCTTGAAACGAGGTTTCGAGGGCTTCCTCAGTCGCTTTAATGTATGAGGTATTGGCGGGTTTGCTGAACAACAAATCCTCTTCTCCAGAGACAATCACTAACTTGTTGTTGATGATGAATTTCAATTTTTGGTGCAGAGTGGAGGGAACTACCCCAGCCGAATGGATCCATGGCCGTCCCAGCAAACAACTGTAAGCGGGCGTAATATCCATGACTTGAAAAAGGATTTGAAAGGTACATGGCCCAACTTGTATAGGCAGTTCAATTTCTCCCATAACCTCCCGGCGAGTTCCGTCAAAAGCCCGGACTACCATGGAACTGGGTCTCATATGGGTCCCGTCAAAAGGCAACTTTGCCAACGTAGATTTTGGCATTACATTCAAGGATGACCCATTGTCAACCAGTGCCTTCGCCATGATATGATCTTGGCATTTTACGGAGATATGAAGGGCTTTATTGTGCCCTCTTCCTTCTACCGGCGTCTCATCATCCGTAAAAGTTAGGTAGTTGTTGGCCACAATGTGTCCTACTATGCCTTCAAACTTATCTACTGGCAAATCATGTTTCACATGTGCCTCACTCAAAACCTTCATTAGAGTGTTCCGGTGTGGTTCGGAGCTCATTAGCAAGGACAACAGAGAAATCTTTGCCGGGGTGTGGTTCAGTTGGTCCAACACCTGGTAGTCACTATGGCGAATGAATCTTAGAAATTCTTGGGCCTCCTCTTCAGTTACAGCCTTCTTTGCCTCACTTGAGGATTCTCCTTTCCCAGGTCTAACATCCCCTGTAGCTTTGTCAAGTTTTGGTTCTGGGGGAGCATATACTCTTCCACTTCGGGTGACACCCCCAATTCCAGCAATATTCGTGATAGGGGATGATAATGTAGGTTCAACTACCTCAGAACTAGTAACAACCACTTCAGTGCCATACTTCCACGGCACAGCTCGTGAATCCTTATAAGGGAACGGGGTTGGCGCATTCACCGTGATAATAGCCTTAGCAGGAGTCGAAGCCACTGGTGCATTTTTGTTGTAAAATATGACTAGAGGCTTTGGGGCTCGAACTCGGCTTTGATCTTGTATCATATTTATTCTGCCTTCATGCTGCCGGCAAACTTCTATGAAATGACTGTCTATAAGTCCCTGAAGGGTTTTTGGAAGTCCCTTCGCTTGGCGGACTGGAGATTATTGCACTCTTTATCCCATGATCCTTCTATCAAACCCATCTTAAGCATATGGGAATGAATCGTTTCCATTGGCGTTTGGATGTCCTGAACCTTGGAAATACATTCCTCATCTCTTTCCACAGCGTTAACACCTGATCTCCCATGGTTAGGCAGGGGATTGGTGGTCACATTCGGGCTTCCTTCCTTGAAGCTTATCCAATTAGCTTTGATTAAATCTCTTACCTTAAACTTCAGTGCCAGGCAATTCTCGGTGGAATGTCCCGGTGCACCGGCATGGTAATCACACTGTGCATTTGGGTCATACCCTCTGGGATAAGGTGGTTAAAGCGGTTTTAGAGGGCAAGGGGCCACCAATGTGTTTTCAATAAGATGGGGGAAAAGCTTGGTGTAGGTCATGGGAATTGGATCAAATTGCACTTGAGTGCGGTCATTATTTTGTCTCCTCAGGTTTGGATTCGGTGGGTTCATTTGTGGTTGTTGATACGGTGCTTGTGGTGGTGTAGGTGGTCGCAGAACTGGTGGTCGGAAATGTGGTGGGTTCAGATTTGGAATTGCAGCCACATATGGGTATGGCGCATTGTGGTAAGTTGACGGAAAGGTGACGAGAGTAGGTGGTCTGAGCTGGTTCCTTCTTTGGTTGTGAGAGACCAGGTTAGTCTCTCCCTCTCTTCTTTTACCTTCTCCAAGCGAAGGTTTTCTTGCTGTTCTAACCCCAGGTGGGCCACGAGTAATTTTCCCAGTCCTCAGGCCATTCTCTATTCTTTCTCCGATAGTGACGATGTCAGAGAAATGGGAGGAAATGCTTCCAATCATCTTATCGTAGAAGGGTGACTAGAGTGTATCAATAAATGTAGAAATTACCTCCTTCTCTGATAGAGGTGGGTCAACCTCCGCTGCTACTTCTCGCCACCGTTGGGCATACTCTTTAAACATCTCGCTATCCTTTTTAGTCATATTTTGCAATTGTACTCTATCTGGCGCCATATCCAGATTATACTTGTACTGTTGCATGAAAGCATCTGCTACATCTTCCCAACAGCGTATATGAGATCGTTCAAGGTGATTGTACCAGGTCAGAGGTGCTCCCGCCAAGCTATCCTGGAAACAATGAATGAGCAGAGGGTCATTGGAAGCGTGAGAGGCCATCTTCCGACAGTACATGGTAAGATGGTTCTTCGGACAGGTTAGCCCCTGATATTTGTCAAATTCTGGCATTTTGAATTTGGGGGGAATGACAACATCAGGAATCAAACAGAGTTGTGCAGCACTGCCCATTCCAAACCTGTTCGTTCTTTCCATTTCTCTGAATCGCCTTTCCAGGACCTCTAATCTTCCCTCCTGGGTAGCAGCAGCAGCATTTGGTTCTGCAGCGACATGATGACTAGTACCCCTAACTGGTTGGTCGACATGTGCCAGGTTTGCATTAGGCATTGAGATGTGGGGTCTAGCTGTTGCTTGAGCAGCTTGTGGTTGCACGGCTTGTGTATCGATTGGAATCGTTTGGGGATCCCGGACGGGTGGGACGTTTTGTTGAGCCGTATGAAGGATTGCTTCCTGATAATCAGGCTCTTCTTGAAGTGGCGGGAAATAGCCAGGTGGCAATCCATATGGGGGAAAGGGTATGGCATTACCTTCCTCATCTATATAGATGGTTTGCTGGGTGTTAGCAGGGTTTGATTTCCTAACGTGAATAGTTAGAGGAGGTGGAACAGGGTTTGAACTTGGCTCTCCAGTAGGACCCTGAGTGTGTTGGGGAGCGGATGGTCATTGTCTGGTATTTTCAGCACCTGCTGAAGAATCCCCTTCTGTGACTCTCCTTTCAAGAAGCTTGGCCATCTCAGCCATCTGTTCTTTCAACTGAATGACTTCGGCTCTTAAGCTCTCATTTTCTTGTTCTATTTCAGCCATGAGTTTTGTATTAAGCCTAGCCGCATAAGGATGTCTACCCGTTATGTCTGGAAACCACAATATTTTGTTAGGAAAATAAAAGTAAACAGATAAAGGAAAAGAAAAACAAATGATGTTACGCAGGATGCGATTCTGAATTTAGCCCGTATTCTCCGACCGTTCCTCAGAACGTCCCATTCAAAAGTACTAGGTAAGGCAGTAAAGTGGAAATTAACATGAAACAATTATGAAAGCAGATTTATTCATCATTCCATTCTTCTGTAAAGGCACAATATTGCTCGAAAGATTTGATTACAACATTTTAACCATCCCTGGCCCGAGCGATCATGTCCCTCATTTTACAAAGTCTTTCCTGGCAATAATTCAGAAATGATGATATCTCTTTTGGGGTGGATAAAGGATTGACAATGCCTTTGGCCTGTTTCAACATTGAGGGAAAATCCAACAAGATTCCATTAGCTATGTATGCCAACTTGGCGAAACGGTCCATCCATAAATGAACAATCTCATCCCGTTGAGCTAACTCAGTCCCAAGAGCTCGTGTGGCATTTTGGCAGCGTTGCTCAGCATCACAGGCTTTTTTTTGTTCATCATGTATTTTTTGTTCATAAGCCCTCATTGTTTCATCAAGCTGTTGCTCCAATTTGTGGACCTGAGTCTGCAGCATTTCCTTTTTTACCAAGGTTTCTTTTTCTTTTTCTTTGGATAGTGTCAGCATGTTTTTCAGGACTTGTTTTTCAACCAATATGGCGTCACTCTGTTGGCCTTTTGTTTTAAGATGGGAATTAGCCGCACGAAGGCAATGGTCCTGTTTCACCCTGTAGTCTTCGTCAATCTTCCTCTTCTTTTGCATTTCATCCATAGCATGTTTCCCTTCGGAATTCTCTTTCCTCTGAAGGGAGCACTCTTGTTGACATTTCAAAAGGTCTTCTTCTAGCTTTTGATTCTTTGTTGTCAACTCTTCTATTTGCGCTTTCAGAGCTATGGTGACCTTGTCTTCCATGATGACTGGCGGAGGGAAATTATTTGCGAATTGATATGAAGGGCTTTTGAAAGGCAGTTTTACAATGGAGGCCCTGTTTAGGACCCATTCAAAATATTCGGCTCCTACAGCATGGGTTCGTGCCCCTAATTCTTTTCCCATTCTATGGATCTTCTTCCACGCATTGGCTATATCCCGAACAACGGATGTGTAATTCCCTTTTGCATAGTACAAAACGAAAGGAGAGAGTAGTTTTTCGTTCGGTAGCCCGAGTAGAGGATAAGCCAACTGACGCTTTGCAATAACAGGGTTGTAATTGATGCATCCCTGCGTGCCCATGAGAGGAACATTCGGGTAACCTCCGCAACTATAGATGATTGACTCAACCATTAACCATTGAGGATACCACCTGACTTTTTCAGCTGTAAGGCTTACGAGGTGATTAGCCCATTCACGCCCACTCTTCACGGCCAATTGACACAATTTCAAATCAGAAACTGGACACTTGGCTTTACATATTTGATGGAAGACATGAGATGTGAGCCATACATATAAAATGGGTAAACAGCAAATGATCCTCTTTCCCCCTTATGTGTGGCAGAAATCCATGGTGCAATACACATTAGCCAAAATGGCTGTGACTGGATTCTCGAGCCGGTGCTTACGAGCCAAGAAAACAGCAATAGCGTTATAATCCACATAGTTGTCTAAATTAGGGAACAAGACAACCCCGTAAATAGTGAGGGCTAAAGTATCCATGAAAGCCTCCCATTCCTCTTTATCGGCCAGGATCTGCATGTGCTTTTCGAGAAATTCTCGGGTGAACCCGGGAACTTGATTTCTGTTCATTTGCACATTCCTCAATGCCTCGGGAGAGATTTTCAAAACACGGGCGATTAAAGCGGTTGTTGCGTGATGGTCAAGATGGCGATAGGGAATTTGCCCTTCCACTTGTATCCCCAATATCTGTTCAAATTCTTCTATTGACGGAGCAAATTGAAAATCTCTAAATGTGAAACAGCGGAGGGGTGGGTCATAAAATTGTGCCAAGGCTGTAATTGCTTCGATTTGGACTTCCACCTCTAATAGTCTTAAGACCTTCCCATATTTCCTGGTAAGGGCCATCTTTTGAGTCATACTTAATCTTTTCCCCAGTGCTTGAAGACTAACTGTATCAACTTTCTTAGCTTTGAGATGTAATATTTTCTTCAACTCTGTCACATATGTACCATAATTGTCATGTTTCATGTTAATTTCCATACTTGCCCAGAGATACTGCCAATTTCTGAATCGTTTCCTACGAATATTGAAACAAAAAAAAGGAATCAGTTATTGTTATGTTTTGAAATTCATGTTTTCCCAAAGATGGGATGTAAAAAATGTTTTTGTTTTTGTTTTTGTTTTTTGGGAAACATTGATTTCCAAAACTCATGCGAGTCTAAGTTGCAGAAGCCATAGATTTTCTTAATCGTCATTGATGCCCCAGTTAAAGGGATCCAAAATTGTTCCTTTTGATTTTCTTGTTTTGACGAGCATGAAAATCTACAACTCAGGACTTGGAGGTACATGATCAAAAGAGAATTATCTATCCACTTGGAGTGTACTGGGTGTTTTGGAAATGAATAACTGTTTTTGAAATAGAATACCCTCAATGGATAGATAATTCATTCATTTGGATTTAAAAGGGAGAGTGAAAATGACATAAGGTAAAATAAAGTCTGCCCTTTTGTGGCCTAGGTTGGGTTTTGTTGAAAGTCTTTTCTAGGACCTATGGCTTGTCTAAAAGTGATTCTCCATACCGGGTAGCTTATGCTAGACATCTAGAAGGTCACCAGAGCCAAGATCCTACTCATGACAGGGACGCAAACAGTGGGGAATCCACTAAGTGTGTATATCATGAGAGGTCGAACTCTGGTTGAGGTTCTCACGAACACCGGATAGGAAGTACATCCCATACGATTTCGTTACCAACCCCTCCTAACTTAAGCTTCATTTGGGGCCCGGGTATAGGGCACCACTCATAGGTGTGTGCAAGTAAATATGAGTGTAGTGTGTGGAAGGGCATTCAATACCTTTTACCTTACCTCATTCTGCACAAAGAACAAACACAGAACAAATATACAAAGTTGTCTATCCTAGGGTTCAATAATCACACAGACATATAAATGATAAAATTCAAACAAAACAGAAACTATATACAAACATTGACAAAAAATAAAATAAAGGAAGAAGTTAAATAATTAATATGCTAATTAAAATATGCGCTATCAAATTGACTGGCTTGACTCTCTAAATCCCCAGTGGAGTCACCATCTGTCGCGACCGGGATCGCGACGGCGCGGCCGACCCTCAAAACGATTTTAAAAATAAACAGGGAGTCGCCACCAATATTTTTTAGGATAAAATACCAGGAAAACCTTTGTTAAAGCACTGGTTATAAAAATGAAATTCCATGTTCGGGAGTCTGATTACAGGCGAGGAAGGTATTAGCACCTTGATAAGTCTTGAAAAGACTTAATTATTCCACTGTTTATTTAACATAAATTACTAAGTATTGTCTAGTTTTGATATTATTATTTAATAATTTGTTAATAATTCATGTTTTAGTTAATTATTTCAAAAGTATGCTATTTATGTAAGAAACCGATTGAAAATATTAATTAGATAAGGAATTTTGAAGTATTTATAAATTCACTAAGCAGCCAGCGTATAATTGCTAGGCAAGTAGCTGTTTATTGGTGCAGGAACAGGGCGGACTCAAGATAAGAAGAAAATTCCGAGTGAAATCCTACAAATCCGAGCAGAAATTGATAAATCTGAGTGAGGCTTCCTGAATCCGACTGAAAAAAGCCCAAATACTGACCAAGCGAGACTTCAAGTAAGCTAACTTAAGAAGACTTCAAAGACACCGACTCCGAAAAAGAACAAGGACTCAGAATATTGCATGAAGAACCCGAGCGCCAACTGCAGAATACCGATTAAATAATCAACTCGCTCAAGCGAGAGTTAAATTCGCTCAAGCGAAGGTCAAAAATTAGCTCAAGCGAAGCAATCATGCTTGAGCGAGAAAGCCATTCTGTATTACATATTTCCAATTCGCCCAAGTTTCGCCATAACGCTTAAGCGACAAAGCAACACTGCAGTACAATTCCCGAGTTCGCCCAAGCGAGAGTTAATCCGCTCAAGCAAAAACCCAGCAGCTGAAGCGAAAAAGCAGTAACTTAAACCCTGTTTCTTCCCTCCAACAACACACACCTGGTGCAATACTATTTCCACTTCCATTGCCTTCTTCTCCACTGCTGCAACCTTAGTAACTTAAGTAGTGAACTGTCAATTAGCTGGTGCTGCGCTGTAAATTAGCTAAGGCTGAGCTGGATCCTGTTAAGAGCTGAGCTGTAATTAGTTGGTTACTCTGTAAACTGTGTAATTAGTTTTATTCGTTAACTTAAGTTCTCTAAGTTATCAGTTAAGTTAGTTAGTTTAGTTAGATGCCTATATATATTCATGTACATACTCTGTAAAAGTGTGTGGAGACAGAGAATACATAGAACATATTCTTTTTCATTCTAAACTTCGAACATCTCACTACATTTTAATCTCTCTAAACTCTCTCCTCCATGACGTTCCACAATCCTTCGATGGAACTGAAGTCAATGGAGTTCTAAATCCCTAAGGTTGGGATTGTGAAGGTGAGCAATGGAGTCTTGAAGCTGTGAGCAAGTAGATCGACTTCTAGATCCTGAGGCGAACAAGCTGAGGAGTGGAGCAGAATCGCTGGATTGACAAATCCAGAACTGATGAAGAACTTCGCCAGTGAGGAATCATGGTTGAAGCTTAGGTAACTTCCAGCTTTCTAACTAGTTCAGGCCTAATCAATTTAGGTGAATAGTTAGAGTTCAACCTCCAATTTCGTATTAGATTCTTAGGTTAATCGAGCACTTAAGGAATTAAGGTTCATTGCTTAAGGATTAGTGTTTTTCACCTAAGGAATTAGGGAATAACCACAAGCAGATTGTCCTCTAGATTGTGAAGTTTGATTATACTTAATTGTATGTTTCTTGAGGAGATTGTGAGCCGAAGCAATCCTGACCTGTTTTCTATTAATCACTTTCCTCATTTCACTTTAACTCTGTTTCTGAAAATACAAAAACAACTATAAAACACTAAAAGCATAAAAACCGAATGAACTTCATGTATTTTCTGTTGGTTCAGCTTGTACTAGTCCTAGATTGAGGTACTTACCACAATCCCTGTGGGACGATCAAATACACTACAATTTAAACGACTGGTGCGCTTGCCAAAGTGTAAATCCGAGAGTCACATTTTATTTTACTAAGATTTTTACACCAAATTAATGGCTCAGGATTTCAGCATCAAGTTAATGGCGCCGTTGCCGAGGATTGTTGAGTAATATCAACAATCCTTGGACCGGTACTAGACTGAACCATTTGCTTTTGTTTTTATTTGCAGTCAATACGTTTTTTTTTAGTAGTTATTGTTTTGTGTAGTTGTAGCTGTGAGTTGCATTGTCGTGTAAACAATTGTTGTATGCAGTCAAGGAGCAGAGGAGAACCTTTCTTCTTTGATCCTGACATCGATTTGTTAGAACGTAGATTAAGAAAAGAGAAAAAGCAAAAAGAAGAAAAAGAAATGGAACAGAGGAGAGTTACACTAGGTGACTACTCCAGGCCGAATGAAGAAGGATCGCAAGCTAGCATCCTTAGGCCACCGATTGCAGCTAACAATTTTGAACTAAAACCAGCTTTACTGCAGCTGGTAAGAAATGAACAATTCGGAGGAAGTGAGGTTGAGGATCCAAATTTGCATTTAGCAACCTTCCTCCAAATTTGTGATACAGTAAAAATGAATGGGGTCCCTGAAGAAGCAATCCGACTAAGGTTGTTTCCATTTTCTCTAAGGGACCGAGCAAAAGCCTGGTTGCAGAGTCAACCGAGAGGCAGTATCTCCACCTGGGAGGATTTGCAAAGGAAATTTTTGATTAAATACTTCCCTCCTTCTAAATATGCAAAACTGCGCAATGAAATTACATGTTTCCAGCAAAGAGAAGGTGAGTCCTTGATGGAAGCATGGGATAGGTATAAAGAAAGCTTGAGGAGATGTCCTCATCATCAGATTTCTGATGTACAGCAGGTGACTATTTTCTATAATGGTGTCAGGCCAGCTACCAGAGTCTTGATTGATGCCTCGGCTGGAGGCTCATTAACAACTAAAACTGTAGAAGAAGCTATAGAGCTGATTGATGTGATGGCTTCTAATGAATGTCTGATTAGTGAGAGGAACCAAGTCCCTAGGAGAGGAATATTAGAATTAGAAGCACAAGATGCCTATCTGGCTCAGAGCAAACTGATGACTCAGGCTTTGGAAAAATTAAGCATTCAGATTTCAGAACTCCAAAAGCCGAGTCAAGTTTCTATGATCAGTTGTGACTTTTGTGGTGGAGACCATGAAAATGGAATGTGTGATCCAGTTGTGCCTTCCGAGCAAGTGAATTATATGGGGCCGTAACAGTATCAAAGGAATTATCCTTCTAATTCCTTCAATCCTAATTACAGGAGCCACCCCAATTTTTCCTGGTAGAAAGGTCCACATTTGAATCAGAATATCCCACCGAGTCAACCCACAAATAGACCACAACAACCTTCTCACCCTCCTGTTAAAGAAAAATCCGAACTCGAGAATGTACTTTCTCAGTTTATCCAGGCCACTCAGGCCAGTTTTAAGAATCAGGAAGCATCCATAAGAAATTTAGAAAATCAAGTAGGACAGCTTTCTAAACAATTAGCTGAGAGGCAAGCAGGCAATTTCCCTGGAGATACCGAGGTAAATCCAAGGGAACATTGCAAGGCCATAATTACTAGGAGTGGAAAAATTATTTCTCCATCTCCGGGTCAAGAAATAAGTTCAGAAAAAGAAAAAGAAATAATACAAGAAACCGAGCAGGACAATAAAGATGAAGTAGAAAATAAAAATGAATCAGAAAAAGAAAAAGAAAATAAAGTCCATCAAAAGAAAAAGAAAAAGGTTGATCTGATTCTGGAGGAAGCTTCTACGCTGACTCCTGAAAAACTGAGGAATGCTCCATTTCCGCACAGGTTTAAAAAGCAAATAGAGGAGCAGAAGTTTGCTAGGTTCTTAGAGGTCTTCAAGAAACTTCACATTAATATCCCTTTTGCTGAGGCATTGCAGGAGATGCCTTCCTATGCAAAATTTTTAAAAGAACTATTGTCTAAGAAGAGGAAGCTTAGGGGGGATGAAATGATTACTCTCACTCAAGAGTGTAGCGCAATCATTCAAAAGAAACTTCCCCAAAAGCTAGAGGATCCTGGATCTTTCACAATACCGTGTGCAATAGGGGATATTCATGTAGGAAGTGCTCTCTGTGATCTAGGAGCCAGTATAAATCTGATGCCTCTATCGTTGATGAAAAAACTGGGAATTAATGACTTGCAACCGACTCATATGTCCTTGCAGTTGGCTGACAGGTCCATTAAATATCCCCAAGGGATGCTGGAAGACTTGTTAGTAAAAGTAGATAAATTTATCTTTCCAGCAGACTTCATAGTGTTGGATATGGAAGCTAACCGAGAGATCCCTTTGATCTTAGGTAGACCCTTCCTAGCTACTGGCAGAGCATTGATTGATGTGGAAAAAGGTGAACTCATGCTGAGAGTTCAGGAGGAGCAAGTAATTTTTAATGTCTTCAATTCCATGAAACATCCGACTGAACGGATAGATTGCCTAATGATTGAAGAGGTTGAAAATTACCAGACTCCCTTACTGCTAAAAACTAAGGAAGAGGCTCTACGAACTTTTTTAGAGGATGACTTTGACTCTGAGACCGAGTCAATTGACTCTCACTCGGAAATACTAGACCTACTGGAAGTTTTAGAAGTAGGTGATTTCGAAAAGAAAAATGATTTGGAAAATACTGAAGTTGAGAAAGGAAAGGAATTTTCAGAAGAAAAATGTGATTTAAAACCTTTACCTTCTCATCTGAAATATGTTTTCCTGAGAGGAAATGACACTCATCCTGTCATTATTAATGCCGACTTAAAAGAAGAGGATGAGAATAAACTAGTTGGGGTATTAAAGGCTCATGAATCTGCCATTGGCTGGAACATTTCTGACTTGAAGGGAATCAGTCCATCCTTTTGTATGCACAAAATCCTGATGGAGGATGACTATTCCCCTGTTGTACAGCCACAACGCAGATTGAACCCCATTATGAAGGAAGCAGTGAGAAAGGAAGTGGTCAAGCTCCTTGATGCGGGAATCATTTACCCGATCTCGGACAGCACTTGGATTAGCCCAGTCCAAGTGGTACCCAAGAAGGGAGGAATGACGACTGTAAGAAATGACCAGGGTGAAATCATTGCCACTCGGCCAACTACAGGTTGGAGGATGTGCATTGATTACAGAAGGCTGAATAACTTTACTCGGAAAGACCATTTCCCCCTTCCGTTTGTTGATCAAATGCTTGAGAGGTTATCAGGACATGAGTACTATTGTTTTCTTGATGGGTACTCGGGTTATAACGAAATTGTGGTTGACCCGAATGATCAAGAAAAGACTGCCTTCACATGTCCCTATGGAATTTTTGCATACAGGCGCATGTCGTTCAGCTTGTGCAACGCTCCAGCAACCTTCCAAAGGTGCATGCTGGCAATTTTTGGGGATATGGTGGAGAAATTTATTGAAGTATTCATGGATGACTTCTCGGTATTTAGGAGCAATTTTGACACATGCCTCAGCAACTTAGCTAAGGTGCTGATGAGATGTCAAGAGACCAATCTCGTTCTTAACTGGGAGAAATGCCACTTTATGGTTAAGGAAGGGATAGTCCTTGGCCATAGGATCTCTGCTGAGGGCATGCAGGTGGACCGAGCAAAAATTGAAATTATTGAAAAACTTCCTCCTCCGATCAACGTGAAAGGAGTAAGGAGTTTTCTAGGATGTGCTGGGTTCTATAGAAGGTTCATAAAAGATTTTTCAAAAATAGCTAAGCCTTTGACCGACTTGCTTGTGAAAGATCAGGTGTTTGCATTTAATGAAAATTGTGTCAAGGCATTTGAAACATTGAAACAAAGTTTGACTTCAGCTCCGATCCTTGCATCACCCGACTGGTCTTTACCGTTTGAATTGATGTGTGATGCAAGTGACTTTGCAATCGGAGCTGTGCTGGGTCAGAAAAAAGAGAAATTAACTCATGTGATCTATTATGCTAGTAAAGTGTTAAATGAAAATCAAATACATTACACCGCGACTAAAAAAGAAATGCTTGCTGTGGTGTATGCATTTGATAAATTTCATGCATACTTGACTGGTGCCAAAGTCATCGTATATACAGACCACTCGGCAATCAAGTATTTACTAGCTAAAAAAGAGTCTAAACTGAGACTGATTAGGTGGGTTCTGTTACTCCAAGAGTTTGACTTAGAAATACGAGACAAAAAAGGAGTAGAGAACTCAGTTGCAGACCAATTGTCTGGTCTGGAAGTTGAGTCGGATTTTGTCTTAATAAAAGAGGAATTTCCAGACGAAAAGTTGATGGCCATTATAACTGGGCCATGGTACGCTGACATGGCAAACTTTAAAAGTGCCTCAGTGGTACCTGATGGTTGGACATCCCAAATGAGAAAAAAATTCTTTCATGATAGTAAGGCTTTTCTATGGGATGATCCATTTTTGTT
Source organism: Clitoria ternatea (assembly GCA_037962975.1). Taxonomy (NCBI): domain Eukaryota; kingdom Viridiplantae; phylum Streptophyta; class Magnoliopsida; order Fabales; family Fabaceae; genus Clitoria; species Clitoria ternatea. Next base: position 27,299,469 of record CM075672.1, on the reverse strand, counting down.
TAAAATAGGCATAGATGGAGTAATCAGGCGCTGTGTGCCTGAATCTGAGCAAGAAAGGCTCTTGTGGCACTGTCACGATTCCTATTACGGAGGTCATCATGGTGCCTCCTGTACCGCAGCAAAGGTGTTGCAGAGTGGCTTTTATTGGCCAACTATCTTTCAGGATTCCAAAGAATATGTAAAAAGGTGTGATAAATGTCAAAGGAGCGGAGGTCTCTCTGCAAAAGCTGGCATGCCTTTGACAAATATTCTAATTGTGGAATTATTTGACGTTTGGGGTATCGACTTCATGGGACCCTTCCCTAAGTCGCTCTCCAACGAATACATTCTATGTCTCCAAATGGGTGGAGGCAATTCCGACCCGAACCAATGATGCACAGGTTGTGCTTAGGTTTATCAAGAAGAATATTTTCTCTAGGTTTGGAGTTCCGAGAGTAATTATTAGTGATGGGGGTTCACATTTTTGCAATAAGATAATGGAAAAAGCCCTACGTCACTATTGTGTTTGAATATGTATACAGGTTCAAGGATGTTCAAAGATTTTGATAATGACAAAACACTCTTGAAGAAACCTATGCAAAAACAAAGATATGGAATCAGGTGCTAAGTAACAGCGAAGATAATCGATTATGTCACTTATGCTAATCGATTAGGAGCTTTCTGTTTTGGAAGAAACTGCATCAGGATTGAAGCTAATCGATTATGGGAATGAAGATAATCGATTATGAAGTCACTGGAATTAAAATAATCGATTATACATTTGAAGCTAATCGATTACAATTATCAAAAATGGGATTAAATGTATCAGGTATAATGTCTAATCGATTAAGAAAGCTATACAATCGATTAGGAAGCCACTGGAATTAAGGTAATCGATTACAAGACATGCTAATCGATTAGGAAGCTGCGAAATCAAATTAAATGCATCAGGTATAGATGCTAATCGATTACAGGAATTGAAATAATCGATTAGTGACTCTCTGACTTGAAGCTAATCGATTACAACGCGAGGGTGTAATCGATTACGCTAGTGGAAAAACACATTTAAGTGGGAAACCAGCTCATGTCTCCACCATTCTTCAAATTTCCACTGAGTGCAACGGCTATGAAGAACGAAGGGCACACCTCAACAGCTATTTTGGCTCTATAAATTGAAGAGGAACACAAGCACAAAGACACAACAAGAAGCTACAAATCCTTTACTCTATTTTGTGCTTTGTAAGCCCTATTTCTTGTATCTTGAAATACATTTGTATATCCTCTCATCTTGAGAGTTAGAATTGGTTAGAGCTTTTATTTGTGTATCTACTCTATTAAGAGAGTGTATTGATTGTAAACACAACACCAAACACAAGGGATTCACTCTAGGTTGAGTGGTTGTTCACTCTAGGTTGAGTGGTCACAAAGGTTGGGGTTCAACCTTTGGGTATTGAGAGATTGTGAGATTGGGTGGGTTGCCCTTTGCTTGTGAGGATTGAGTTCTTGAGTGTGGGACACTAGGAAGCTGCAATTGCTCAAAGCTTGTATCTCAAATCTTCAATAGTGAAATCCTCTAAGTGGGTTGCTTAGAGGCGAGACGTACACCGGATTGGGTGGAACTCGTTATATCGGTTTGCAAGCTTCTCTTCCTTACTCCTTACTTTCATATACTGCTTGCTAATTGATTGTTGTTGATTGTTTGTGAAGAGCACACTTGAACTTGCTTAATTTGTTACTCTTCAAATACTGCCCACCAGGTGTTTGGGAAATTGCTTCAGCAATACTTCTCATTATTGTGCTTTGCATATTATCTTCTTCTTAATTTCACTTACATATTCTTATTAACTTGGTTATAAAAATCAATTTCAAAGGCATTCCAACCAAAAGTTTTAAAACTCAATTCACCCCCCCTCTTGAGTATTGAGGCCACTTGAACAACAAGTGGTATCAGAGCTTGACTCTTGGAAGATCGAGCTTAACAGCTTCAAGAGACTAGATGGCCTCAAGTTCTCAAAATGTTTTTCCCGAGGGTGGTGCGATAAATAGACCTCCCGCTTTCAATGGGGAAGGGTATACCTTTTGGAAAGAGAGAATGAAAATCTTCATTCAATCAATTGACTTGAGAATTTGGAATGCCATTGAAAATGGCCCTTTTATACCAATGCATATTGTAGACAGTAAAAATATTGAAAAACCCATAGATGAATGGACAAGCGAGGAAGAAAAGAAAGTTCAATGTGGCTACAAGGCCAAAAATCTTATTACTATGGCTTTAGGTCAAGATGAATTTTTTAGAATAATGACTTGCCAAACTGCTAAAGAGATGTGGGATACTCTACGAGTAACTCACGAAGGCACTAACGATGTAAAGGACTCTAAGATTAGTACTCTTACTAGTCAATATGAGTGCTTTAGATTAAACTCTCATGAATCAATTGTTGATATGCAAAAAAGATTCACTCTCATCATTAATCAACTCATTACACTTGGAAAGACTTACACTAACAAAGAGCTCATTCATAAAGTGTTGAAAAGTCTTAACAGAGAATGGCAACCGCTAGTTACCGCCATCAAACAATCTCCTAGCATAAACGAAATGTCTCTTGCCACTCTATTTGGTAAGTTGCAGGAACAGGAACAAGAGCTGAAAGAATTAAAGATGGCGGAAGAGGAAGAAAAATCTTCCAAGAAAAAGGGTCTTGCTCTCAAGGCTACTTCCATAAATGAAGAAGAAGAATCCGGAAGTGAACTTGATGAAGAAGAAGAATTTGGACTATTTGTGAAACGCTTCGGGAAATTCATGAAAGGCAAACGCCTTCAAAGAAGCTTCAAAAACCCAAGTAAGAAACCTATCACTAAAGAAAATTCTTCCTCACCCAATTGTTTTGAATGTGGCAAGGAAGGGCACTTCAAAGCGGATTGCCCAAATCTTAAGAAGAAGGGAAAAGAGAAAAGAGGAAGAAGGAGAGCATATATAGCATGGGATGAAAATGAGATAAGCAGCTCCGATGACTCAGAAAATGAAGAAGCAAACCTTTGCCTCATGGCCAATCACCAAGAAGAAGATGATGAGGTATGCTTCAAGGCAAGCAACACCCATTGGTACTTGGATAGCGGGTGTTCAAAGCATATGACGGGAGACATAAGTAAATTTATATGATTCACTCCCAAAAGGAAAGGAAGTGTCACCTACGGAGACAACACTAAAGGAAGAATCCTAGGCATTGGAAATATTGGTAAGAATTCTTCCACCTCCATAAGTGACGTATTGTATATTGAAGGCCTCAAACATAATCTACTTAGCATAAGTCAATTATGTGAAAAAGGATATAGCGTTTTATTTGAATCCAATTGTTGTATAATTGAGAATAAGCTAAACAAAGAGGTCAAATTTGTTGGAAAAAGAATTGATAACATTTACATGATTGATGTGGATAGTTTGTCTACAAATGATGAACAATGCTTCATTTCTAAAGAGGATGAAACTTGGCTATGGCATAGAAGAATAGCTCATATACATGTAGACCACTTGAATAAACTTGTTTCTAAAGATTTAGTAATTGGTCTACCAAAGCTTAAATTTGAAAATAGATTTTGTGATGCATGTCAAAAGGGAAAACAAGTAAAGGCATCTTTTCAATCCAAAAACATTGTTTCTACTCAAAGGCCTTTACAACTTTTGCACATGGATTTATTTGGACCATCCAAAATCAAAAGCTTTGGAGGAATTTACTATGGTCTAGTTATAGTAGATGACTATTCTAGATATACATGGACATTGTTTCTTGCTCATAAAAATGAAGCATATCATGCATTCAAGAAACTTGCAAAGATTATCCAAAATGAGCAAAACTCAAAAATTGCATCCATTAGAACCGATCATGGGGGAGAGTTTGAAAATCAATCTTTCGAAAAGTTTTGCGAAAAACATGGTATCAATCACAATTTTTCAGCTCCTAGAACTCCACAACAAAATGGAGTGGTTGAAAGGAAAAATAGATCTTTAGTGGAGCTTGCTAGAACCATGCTAAATGAAAACAATATTGCAAAACATTTTTGGGCCGATGCGGTAAACACCGTGTGTTATGTAATGAACAGATGTTTGATAAGGCCTATTTTAAAGAAAACCCCCTATGAGCTTTACAAGGGTAGAAAACCCAACATTGCATACTTTCATATTTTTGGATGTAAGTGTTTTGTGCTCAACAATGGAAAGGATAATCTAGGAAAGTTTGATGCAAAATCTGATGAGGCAATATTCCTAGGATATTCACAATCAAGTAAATCTTATAGAATTTTCAACAAACAAACAAATACCATTGAAGAATCTATTCATGTTAAGTTTGATGAAAATAGCCATAACCCTCCGAGAAAGGAAGATGTTGATGATCTTGTAGGTACTTTCCAAGAAATGAACTTGGAAGACAAAGAAGAAGTCAAAAATGATGGAGGTGCAACACAAATTGAGAGACAACAAGATTGGGTAACCTTGAAGGATCATCCCTTGGACAAAATCATTGGAGAAATAACCAAAGGGGTAAGTACTCGAAACGCCATTAGAAATGCATGCAATCACTTGGCTTTTGTATCCCAAATTGAACCCAAAAATATTGATGAAGCCATTATTGATGAGCATTGAATGTTGGCCATGCAAGAAGAGTTAAACCAATTTGAAAGAAACGAAGTTTGGGAACTTGTGCCAAGACCCAATGACCATCTAATAATAGGCATTAAATGGGTTTTTAGAAATAAGTTAGATGAAAATGGCATAATAACAAGAAACAAAGCTAGACTAGTTGCAAAGGGATACAATCAAGAAGAGGGAATAGATTATGAAGAAACGTATGCTCCCGTAGCTAGGTTAGAAGCCATTAGGTTATTGCTAGCTTTTGCATGTTGTATGGATTTCAAACTTTATCAAATGGATGTCAAAAGTGCGTTTTTAAACGGCTTCATTCAAGAAGAAGTTTATGTAGATCAACCTCCCGGTTTTGAAAATCATAAATTTCCAAACCATGTCTTTAAATTGAGAAAAGCTTTATATGGTTTGAAACAAGCCCCAAGAACTTGGTATGAAAGACTAAGCAAATTCCTTTTAGAACACAATTTTGAAAGAGGAAAGGTTGATACTACACTGTTTATAAAACGCAAAAATAATGACATTCTCTTAGTACAAATTTATGTGGATGACATAATATTTGGTGCTACTAATGAAAATCTTTGTCAAGAGTTTGCCAAGATTATGCAGAATGAGTTTGAAATGTCCTTGATGGGAGAACTCACCTTCTTCCTTGGATTGCAAATAAAACAAGCAAATGATGGAACATTCATTAGCCAAACTAAGTACTGTAAGGAACTACTTAAAAGGTTTGGAATAGACAAGGCAAACGAGATAGCTACACCCATGAGCACATCCTGCTATCTAGACAAAGATGAAAAGGGTAAGGACATTGAAATCACCAAATATCGAGGTATGATTGGATCCTTATTGTATTTAACTGCTAGTAGACCCGATATTATGTTTGCGGTATACATGTGTGCTAGATATCAAGCATGTCCTAAAGAATCACATTTAACTGCCGTAAAAAGAATTTTGAAATATCTTGTGGGTACTCAAAATGTTGGTTTGTGGTATCCCAAAGGTGTTGAATGTAATCTTTTAGGATATTCCGACTCTGACTTTGCTGGCTGTAAACTTGATAGAAAAAGCACTAGTGGCACATGTCATTTACTTCGTAGCTCCCTTGTTTCTTGGCATAGCAAGAAGCAAGCAAGTGTTGCATTATCGACGGCTGAGGCAAAATATGTAGCCGCCGGTAGTTGTTGTGCTCAAATTCTTTGGATGAGACAACAACTTCTTGATTTTGGCATTGTTTTAAACAAAGTACCCATCAAATGTGATAATACTAGTGCCATTAACATCTCAAAGAATCCAGTAATGCACTCTAGAACCAAGCACATTGAGATTAGGCATGACTTTATTAGAGATCATGTGTTAAAAGGGGATTGTGTACTTGAACATGTTGAAACTTCTAGGCAACTAGCTGATATCTTCACAAAACCCTTGGCTAGAGAACAATTCATTCACATTAGAAGAGAATTAGGCATTCTTGATATGTCAAATTGTGTTTGAATGATGGAATATTTTGATAAGAACTATGTTGTATGGCATGATGAATGGTATATGTTACATTTTATGTTTGGAACTTTGCTGTATGAAAAACTTGAAGTTTTTAAATCAATAATCGATTACATTCCTCCTCACAATCGATTACTATGCTTCTGTTTCCTTCATAATCGATTAGTCCCATCCCCTAATCGATTACACTGATTCTGTTTCTAAGCTAATCGATTGCCCTTGACCCACAATCGATTACTCAGCCTCTGCTTCAGGTACAAAACATTTCCTCTTCTCCATAATCGATTACCATCCTGTTCCAATCGATTAGGACGGTTCTGTTTCTTATCTAATCGATTAGTCAAAGGCGATAATCGATTACGCTCTGCACGAAACATTTGGGATTCCCAGAAACAGCGATCTAATCGATTACCCCTGCCTCGTAATCGATTAGCCTCGGTTCTGAAGAGTCAAAATTGCAACTTCCAAGGTATACTCGAAGTACTCCCTCTCTTAACTCCCTTCACTCCTTTCTAAACCCACTTTCCTCCTTCCTAAACCTAATTCTCACCTATAAATATCCCTCCCTTCATCTTCTCATCTCACACTACCTTCTTCCTCTCAAACCTCTCCAAAACTCTCAAGCACTCTTCTCTCTTCATCATCTTCTTTGTCTTCTCCACCATGTCTACATCTAGAAATGTCAAGAGAGCAAGGTCCTCTGTAGCTCAAGCCCATAACCCCCTTGATTTTTCAAGGTTCTTTTCTTTTCCTAGAGACCTCCAAAATTTCATGAAAAACTTCTCTGAAAAGGAGATAATGACCCCCCACTACACCATTGCCGACACTTTCGACAACCCCAGCCTAACTTTCACCTAAAGCCTTCACCATTACAACCTCTTTCCCTTCCTCTCCCTCAAAGAAGAAGAGTACTACCCTGAATTAATAAGGGTATTTTACTGCAATCTCTGCCTTGTGAATGGCATGGTTGAGTCCAAAGTAAAGAACACAACCATCAAGCTTTCCAACGCCCAATTCGCGGAAATTTGTAAGCTGGCCCTTAATGATGCTGACTTTGACGGAGGAGAACCCGAGGATGAATGGGGTTTTAATCCTATCACTGCCCGTCGCTCCTTGTGGAAAGCGGATCCTCCTATGAGCAACCACAAGCTGGTAGGCCACTTGACCATGAACAACCGCCTGCTTCATTTTTTCTTGGTCAAGATGATTGTTCCCCGTGCTGGGAACTATGCTTTGGTTGAAGAGGATGACGTCCTCTTGATGTGGGCAATGCTGACCTCTAAGGAGATCAACTGGATTCAGTTGGTCAAATTTCACATGCACCATGCGAAGGACCAGCAAAAGTTTCCCTATGGCATCCTTACAAAAATTTTTAAATACTGTGGAGTTGATTTGGCAGGAGAACTCTCTGAGAAAGTGCCCCCAAGAGCATGCATTGGCATTCCCCACCTTAACAAAATAGGCATGATTTGCATCGCTGGAATATGGATTCTCAGGAGTGACTGAGAACATGGTGCCAATCCATTTGCTGAACCTGCTGCTCCTCCTCCACCTCCTCCTCAACCACAAGCTGCACCATCAACCTCTTCATCTGCACCCCAAGCTGACCCATTTGCATCTCTTTACGCCCATCTTGACCGCCGCTTCGATCGCCTTGAAAACTCCATTCAAGAGTTTTCAATGACCGAGCAGCAACACTTCGAGATGATGCAACAACGCTATGAAGAGCTGTCTCACCAAATCGCTGAAATTCGATTTTTCAATCCGGATAATTAGATCCTTAGTCATGCTTTTGTTTAGGGTGCTTATGTTATTGTCTTTTTAATTCTGAATATTGTCTCTTGGTTTACTTAATGCAATTCCCATCTGTTTTCAATTCAATAAAATTATCTCGTTTCAGTTCATATTATATCTCTTTAATTGGACGAATTATTTTTGATGATTACAAAGGGGGAGAAGAATATCTGTTCATATCTTGTTTAATTCTTGTTTAAAATATAGAGAAGAATATCTGTTCATCTTGTTTAAAATCTGAAAAATATCTGTTCATCTTGTTTAAAATCTGAAAAAGATAGGATTAATAAATTCCTTTTGATAGGAGGAGATTTAGCAAGAGATAACAGATAAGAGATAAAAAGAGATAAGATATTTGCTGCTGAATGTGATAATGATTCTGACTTTTGAACTTGGTAAATAGATAATATATTTTGAAAAACTGATAATGCAGCAGAGATGTTTTTGCAAAGAGATAAAATTAGAGATAAGTTTAAAATTGTTTAAACTAACAATCCTCAAGAGATGAACATAGTTGTCATCATCAAAAAGGGGGAGAATGTGTTTGAATATGTATACAGGTTCAAGGATGTTCAAAGATTTTGATAATGACAAAACACTCTTGAAGAAACCTATGCAAAAACAAAGATATGGAATCAGGTGCTAAGTAACAGCGAAGATAATCGATTATGTCACTTATGCTAATCGATTAGGAGCTTTCTGTTTTGGAAGAAACTGCATCAGGATTGAAGCTAATCGATTATGGGAATGAAGATAATCGATTATGAAGTCACTGGAATTAAAATAATCGATTATACATTTGAAGCTAATCGATTACAATTATCAAAAATGGGATTAAATGTATCAGGTATAATGTCTAATCGATTAAGAAAGCTATACAATCGATTAGGAAGCCACTGGAATTAAGGTAATCGATTACAAGACATGCTAATCGATTAGGAAGCTGCGAAATCAAATTAAATGCATCAGGTATAGATGCTAATCGATTACAGGAATTGAAATAATCGATTAGTGACTCTCTGACTTGAAGCTAATCGATTACAACGCGAGGGTGTAATCGATTACGCTAGTAGAAAAACACATTTAAGTGGGAAACCAGCTCATGTCTCCACCATTCTTCAAATTTCCACTGAGTGCAACGGCTATGAAGAACGAAGGGCACACCTCAATAGCTATTTTGGCTCTATAAATTGAAGAGGAACATAAGCACAAAGACACAACAAGAAGCTACAAATCCTTTACTCTATTTTGTGCTTTGTAAGCCCTATTTCTTGTATCTTGAAATACATTTGTATATCCTCTCATCTTGAGAGTTAGAATTGGTTAGAGCTTTCATTTGTGTATCTACTCTATTAAGAGAGTGTATTGATTGTAAACACAACACCAAACACAAGGGATTCACTCTAGGTTGAGTGGTTGTTCACTCTAGGTTGAGTGGTCACAAAGGTTGGGGTTCAACCTTTGGGTATTGAAAGATTGTGAGATTGGGTGGGTTGCCCTTTGCTTGTGAGGATTGAGTTCTTGAGTGTGGGACACTAGGAAGCTGCAATTGCTCAAAGCTTGTATCTCAAATCTTCAATAGTGAAATCCTCTAAGTGGGTTGCTTAGAGGCGAGACGTACACCGGATTGGGTGGAACTCGTTATATCGGTTTGCAAGCTTCTCTTCCTTACTCCTTACTTTCATATACTGCTTGCTAATTGATTGTTGTTGATTGTTTGTGAAGAGCACACTTGAACTTGCTTAATTTGTTACTCTTCAAATACTGCCCACCAGGTGTTTGGGAAATTGCTTTAGTAATACTTCTCATTATTGTGCTTTGCATATTATCTTCTTCTTAATTTCACTTACATATTCTCATTAACTTGGTTATAAAAATCAATTTCAAAGGCATTCCAACCAAAAGTTTTAAAACTCAATTCACCCCCCCTCTTGAGTATTGAGGCCACTTGAACAACAACTATGTGGTTTTACATAAGATATCCACTCCTTACCATCCACAGACTTGTGGACAAGTCGAACTGTCCAATAGAGAAATCAAGAGAATTTTAGAAAAAGTGGTCGGAAAATCCAGAAAAGATTGGTCGGTAAAATTAGATGATGCATTGTGGGCTTACCGAACAGCTTTCAAAACTCCGATTGGCATGTCCCCGTATCAATTGGTGTACGGTAAGGCTTGCCATCTCCCTGTGGAGTTGGAACACAAAGCGTGGTGGGCCACAAAGCTATTAAATTTGGACTGTGACCAGTCTCAGGAGGAAAGAGTTTTGAAACTCCATGAATTAGAGGAGTTCCGACTCAACGCTTATCAAAGTGCCTCCATTTATAAGGAGAAAACAAAGAAATGGCATGACAAGCGAATTAATAAGAAAGAGTTTCAGAAGGACGATTAGGTTTTGTTATTCAATTCCCGACTGAAACTCTTCCCTAGAAAACTTAGATCCAAGTGGTCCGGGCCTTTTACTGTAAATGAGGTTTTTCCTCATGGTGCAGTCGAACTGAAAGATCCGACTACCGATCGGATTTTTAAGGTGAATGGCCAGTGACTCAAACTCTACTTTGGAGGAGAGTTTGATAGGCAGAAAACCTCCTTGTTACTGAAGCCATCTTCTTAGATACAATAAGGTCAAGCTAGTGACCTTAAAGAAGCGCTCTAGGGAGGCAGCCCTATGTTCCGATTGTTTTGTTTAGAACTTTGAATCAAAATGAATAAAAAGAAGAAAAACTAAAAAGTTAGTGAATAAAGTTGTGAAGTTGAAGAAGGAAGTCTGAGTTTAATTCTTCTATTTCGCTCAGGCGAAGCACTTGTAGCTTAGGTGAGCCAATGCTGATTGTTGTTTCGCACTTAGCGGGAAAAAAATGTACTGAGTTGAATGAAAATAAGTACACTCGGATAATTGTTACTTCTTCTTAAACCTTCTTCCCGACTGAACTCTACTCGGCTTTCTCTAGTAGTCGGTTTCTTCCACTCGGATCTCTCATTTCTCACTCCTCACTCAGTTTCTTTCATTTATGTGTCACTCGGCCTCCTTTTCATATATTATGTTGTCCACTCTCAACCGTCACTCATTCCCATACTTTATCTCTTCCTCTCAGTCGTTGATTCATTCATTCATGCTTTCAATCCACCTGAGTTCTTTTTCGGTTTCATCGATCTCTCTGTATGTGTTGGTTGTTCATCCAGCCTTTCATTCACTCATTCTTCATCTACTCATTTTGTCACTCAATAGTCTTTTTCTTCATCCATTCGGTATTCCGATTCACTCGGACCCCTATGCAGTCATTCTTATATTCACTCATTTTTCTCACTTAGTCGTTCCATATCATTCTGACTTTTGTTGTTCACCTTATCTTTCACTCGTTTTTCAGCCACTCAGTATATCCATCCACTCAGTTTCCACTATAGTGGTTCTTTGATCCACTCAGGTTATCTCCTTCTTCGTCTGTCTTTCACTCATGATTATTCGCCCGGTCGGTCAGTCATTCTTTCGTGTTCTTTCACTTGTTTTTCCATTTTTCCGACCACTCGTTGTTTTTTTTTATTCGTTTTTCACTTTTACCCGGTATAATCCACTCAGTATTCATTTACTCGTTGTTTCATTCCACCTACTGTCTTTCTCGGTTTTCTCACGATTATGTTTTTCTTTTTCATCTACTCGTGTTTCATTCGCGATTGTTACACTCAGTATTTCCAGTCACTCAATTTCCTGTCATCTCGTTTTTCATTCCACTAGTTTCTCCATTCACTCGGCCCCTTGCTGTATTCGTTTAGTTTACTCGGCCTTTCATTTACTCGGTATTTCATTCATTCCATTTTTTACTCCTGTCATTTTCGTTCTTCGCCCGAACTCTCATTATTATTCACTCATTCTTCATATCTCAGATCTAGATTACTTGGTTTCTTCCACTCCCTCCTTCATTTACTCATCTCCTTCATCGATCGGTATACCCTTTACTCATCTCCACTCGGAATATTCCCATTCGTTCTCCTCTTTCATTCTTTCATCCACTCGTCTTTGTCATTCACCATCAATCTACTCGTCCGTCTTCCACTCAGTCACTCTCTTTTACGTTCCTTACCCGTCATTCAGCCCTTCAGTTATGTATTCATTCTTTTCCTTTCATTTACTCGGACTTTCGTTTTGTTCACCTCATTCGTCGATCCACTATTCATTCACTCGGTATAATTTCTACCCACTCGGCATCCATTCATTCATTCACTTTTCACTCGCTCATTATCTGACCGATATTATCCACTCGGTATTCATATACTTGTTGTTTCACTCCACTTATTTTACTTTCCTCGGGTTTCGTATGCTGTAGTTTCCCTCTTCATTCCTTCATTTTTCATTCGTGACTGTCACTTTCGTATTTTCAGTACCCAGTTTTTTGAAATTTAGTTTTCATTCACCCGGTGTTCATTCACTCGGGTTTTCATCCTTTCAGTTGTATTCAAATTCTTTCATTTATTCGACCAATTCCTTCCCCGGTGGTATTCAGTCGGTGGTTCGTTATTCATTTTTTCCATTTATTCTTCCAATGGCTTGTGTGTTTACTCGGCCGACCCTCAAAACGATTTTAAAAATAAACAGGGAGTCGCCACCAATATTTTTTAGGATAAAATACCAGGAAAACCTTTGTTAAAGCACTGGTTATAAAAATGAAATTCCATGTTCAGGAGTCTGATTACAGGCGAGGAAGGTATTAGCACCTTGATAAGTCTTGAAAAGACTTAATTATTCCACTGTTTATTTAACATAAATTACTAAGTATTGTCTAGTTTTGATATTATTATTTAATAATTTGTTAATAATTCATGTTTTAGTTAATTATTTCAAAAGTATGCTATTTATGTAAGAAACTGATTGAAAATATTAATTAGATAAGGAATTTTGAAGTATTTATAAATTCACTAAGCAGCCAGCGTATAATTGCTAGGCAAGTAGCTGTTTATTGGTGCAGGAACAGGGCGGACTCAAGATAAGAAGAAAATTCCGAGTGAAATCCTACAAATCCGAGCAGAAATTGATAAATCCGAGTGAGGCTTCCTGAATCCGACTGAAAAAAGCCCAAATACTGACCAAGCGAGACTTCAAGTAAGCTAACTTAAGAAGACTTCAAAGACACCGACTCCGAAAGAGAACAAGGACTCGGAATATTGCATGAAGAACCCGAGCGCCAACTGCAGAATACCGATTAAATAATCAACTCGCTCAAGCGAGAGTTAAATTCGCTCAAGCGAAGGTCAAAAATTAGCTCAAGCGAAGCAATCATGCTTGAGCGAGAAAGCCATTCTGTATTACATATTTCCAATTCGCCCAAGTTTCGCCATAACGCTTAAGCGACAAAGCAACACTGCAGTACAATTCCCGAGTTCGCCCAAGCGAGAGTTAATCCGCTCAAGCGAAAACCCAGCAGCTGAAGCGAAAAAGCAGTAACTTAAACCCTGTTTCTTCCCTCCAACAACACACACCTGGTGCAATACTATTTCCGCTTCCATTGCCTTCTTCTCCACTGCTGCAACCTTAGTAACTTAAGTAGTGAACTGTCAATTAGCTGGTGCTGCGCTGTAAATTAGCTAAGGCTGAGCTGGATCCTGTTAAGAGCTGAGCTGTAATTAGTTGGTTACTCTGTAAACTGTGTAATTAGTTTTATTCGTTAACTTAAGTTCTCTAAGTTATCAGTTAAGTTAGTTAGTTTAGTTAGATGCCTATATATATTCATGTACATACTCTGTAAAAGTGTGTGGAGACAGAGAATACATAGAACATATTCTTTTTCATTCTAAACTTCGAACATCTCACTACATTTTAATCTCTCTAAACTCTCTCCTCCATGACGTTCCACAATCCTTCGATGGAACTGAAGTCAATGGAGTTCTAAATCCCTAAGGTTGGGATTGTGAAGGTGAGCAATGGAGTCTTGAAGCTGTGAGCAAGTAGATCGACTTCTAGATCCTGAGGCGAACAAGCTGAGGAGTGGAGCAGAATCGCTGGATTGACAAATCCAGAACTGATGAAGAACTTCGCCAGTGAGGAATCATGGTTGAAGCTTAGGTAACTTCCAGCTTTCTAACTAGTTCAGGCCTAATCAATTTAGGTGAATAGTTAGAGTTCAACCTCCAATTTCGCATTAGATTCTTAGGTTAATCGAGCACTTAAGGAATTAAGGTTCATTGCTTAAGGATTAGTGTTTTTCACCTAAGGAATTAGGGAATAACCACAAGCGGATTGTCCTCTAGATTGTGAAGTTCGATTATACTTAATTGCATGTTTCTTGAGGAGATTGTGAGCCGAAGCAATCCTGACCTGTTTTCTATTAATCACTTTCCTCATTTCACTTTAACTCTGTTTCTGAAAATACAAAAACAACTATAAAACACTAAAACCATAAAAACCGAATGAACTTCATGTATTTTCTGTTGGTTCAGCTTGTACTAGTCCTAGATTGAGGTACTTACCACAATCCCTGTGGGACGATCAAATACACTACAATTTAAACGACTGCTGCGCTTGCCAAAGTGTAAATTCGAGAGTCACACTTTATTTTACTAAGATTTTTACACCAAATTAATGGCTCAGGATTTCAGCATCACACCTCACAACTGTCTGTTATAAAAACGGTTACCTCAATTTGATAGCGCGCATTATAATTAACCCATTAATTATTTTAACTTTTTCATGAAAAAAGAATATACGAGGTGACAAAATATACAAAAATAAACAAAAAGAAATTAAACACAGAATATTTACATGAGATTAACAGGACGTCTCGTCCAAATTAATCTCGCTCCACCATTTTTTAAGAAATATAATAAAGATTACAATAATAATAATAACGACAATAATAATAATTACAATTTTTATGCTAGTCCGAATAGAAAGTGTGAAACATTCATTTCTATTAATATTTATTAATTAACAGAAATTAATTAATAACATAGTCATCAAACAGTAATTAATTTAATAGAAAATGAAATAAATACGAGTATTAAAAATGAGAGTGAGACCGATGTGGTGAGAAAGGAGCTGGATGGTGTGCAAAAGAGAAGGACGACTGAAGGAGTTTTTTAGTGAGGTTGGATGGGTGTTTGAGGGGAAGGACGGAGGTGTGTGTGTGGTTTGGTTTTGAAGGAGAAAAGGAAGGGAAAAGTGAGCGTGGAGTGAGGGGGAAATGGGATAGTGAAAGGGGGCTGTGAGGTATAGAGAGGGAGGAAACAGTGATGAAGGGTAAGGGTGGAGGACGGAGTGAGGCAAGGGAGAGAGGGATGGTGTAGAGGGGCTATGAGGAAGGCGGAGTGAGGAGAGAGGACATGAGGAAGGTTTGGGGCGGTGTGGAGCAGGACAGTGTGGGGAGTGAGGAGAGAGGACGGTGTTGGGAGAGGGCTGTGAGGCGGTGTTGAGGGGCTGTGAGGAAGACGGAGTGAGGTGAGGAAGGGGGATGGTGTAGAGGGGCTGTGAGGCGGTGTTGAGCAGGATAGTGTGGGGAGTGAGAGAGGACGGTGTTTGGAGGGTGAGGACTGTAAGGCGGTGTTGAGGGGCTGTGAGGACGGTGTTGGGTGAGGTGAGTGGGGATAGTATTAAGAGGGACGGTGTTTTAGATGAAGGGGGCTGTATGGGAAAAGAGAAGGATGGTTGAAAAGTGAGGAAAAAAATTTGTTTCGAATTCTCTCCAATGAATGCTTCCAGGATCCCTTCTTCTTCCTTCGTTTACAGTATTTATAGAACATTTGAGGAGCATGATGATTGCCTGAACAGACCCGTGACAGCCTGGCTGCCAATTGGTGAGGATTTTTTTAATATTTCCACATTGTCTTGTTACTAGCCGCCCCTTGAAATTGTCAAACAACTTGGATGGTGTGTTGGAACAGCCTGGATCTTTGACAATTAAGGAGAATGGAGGCTGGTGGCAATTCTTTATCATTTTCCTCCTTGTCTGGTTGCCAACCACCTCCCGTAATTCAAGGATCCACTTGGATAGTGGAAATCCAAGTAAGCATGGTGAAAATCTGAGAGAAAATGATGGAAATCCGAGTGAGAATGGTAGAATTCCGAGTGAAAATGACTCGGATCAGCCTCTCAATCAGTATTCATCCACATTGGGAGTTAATTCCGAGTGGAATGAAGCATTTCCCATAGAAAGCTGAGTGAAAATACTCCTTCCCGAGTGAGAATTCTTCTGGGAGGAGTCCTTCTATGGAAGGCCGAGTAGAGGTTTTGCTTGGTGTGAGGCTGCTGTGAAACATTCAATCGGAACCGAGTAACAAGTGACTTGGAACCGACTGAAATGGTTGAATAATGACTCAGAATTGGGTAGAGATGACTCAGAATTGAGTGAGAAGTCACTCGAGAATTGGTGAAAATGACTCGGAATCTGGGTGAGAATTGACTCAGAAACGAGTAAAGGATGACTCAAAATCTGGGTGAGAATGGTGAATCAGATTTGGGTGAAAATGAGCTCGGGTTTGATGAAAATAAGCTCAGTGATGTTTAAATATGGCTCGGTGATGGTTTAAAGAGTGACTCGGGAATGGGTGGAATGGAGGGTGATAGTAAAAGAATGGCTTGGAGCCAACTAAAAATGGAAGGGAATGACTCGGTGCAGACTGGAAATACTTCACTCGGTTCTAAGTGGAGAGGCATCACTCGGTGTTGATTGAAGATTCTTCACTCGGCGTTGATTAAAGATTCTTCACTCGGTATAGCTTCATATCTTCCTTCACGATATGCTCGGAATTGGCTTCATACTGTAGCACTCGGTGTCATCCTTTACACCTCAATCAGAATTGAGAAATTGAGAATCTGACCACTCGGATATGCTTACCCGGGAATCAACCTGTTCTCTTCAATCAGAAAAGTTTTTCTCAGCCTTTTCAACCCACTCAGAGTTGGTCTTCCCTCCACTCAGAATTTGGATCTCAGACATTTTCACTCAAAATTGCATATTTCTTACTCAGAAATTCAAATTTGGTAATCTGACTCGGAATTGGCCCTGTTTTCACTCAGAATTGGCCTTATTCCTCACTCAGGATTTAGAACTTGGACAACCACTTGGAAACCGCCTTATTATCACTCAAAACTTGGAAATTTTGACATATCCACTCAGAAACCGCCTTCTTATTACTCAGAATTTGGAAACTTGGCATTTTCACTCGGAATCTGCCTGCTTTTCAATCAGAACTTGGAAATTGGACTCGGAATGATTGCAGTGGGACAACTTCCACTCGGGTTTACTTCTAATAGGGACATATTTCCTCAAGATCAACAACTTTTCATTCGGAATGGCTTTGATAGGGAAGTTTCCACTCGGAGTTTCACCAATAGTGAAGTATTCCACTCGGATTCGCTCCATTCTGAGTAATTCCACTCGGTTTTGGTCATTTCTGTGTAATTCCACTCGGATTTCATTGTTCTGAGTAATTCCACTCGGAATTCATCATTCGAAGGAAAGGAATATGCATCGGGTATCAATCTCGCTCGGGTGTGACATGTCTCGCTTGAGCGAACCATCACCCGCTTGGGTGAAAACAGGCCAGGGACCATGTCTTACTCGGAAATGATCATTTCCGAGTCAGTTTTTTTTTTTACTTGTACTTTTATCTTTCTTCTTTTCTTTTTTACTTGTATTTTTTTTACTTGTGGATCGACCAGACTGAAATAGGTGTTCACAAGGTGGAACTCCCATTTCTTCAGTGTGGTCCACATTTAGTGCAGTGGCAATCTTCCTTAGCATCAGATCATGGTTCATGACCAGATCATAGGTTCCTAGCTGTATCTTCTTCATAACCTGAAGTTCTTGCATAACCTTGGGGAGGTCAAAAGAAGTACCTGCTCCTGTTGGGGATGGTGGTGCAAAAGATGTTGGTTTACGTTGTCTGGGACCCTTTGACTATTGAGGCATAAAATGGTCAATGTGGTCTATCACCTAATACTTATCCATAATCCTTTCAGGCTTCACCTTTGTCAATTCTTCATAGTTCAACCTAGCCTGATTCTTTTGGGCCAACAAAGTGATAACAAAGCAATATGGCAGTTGGAGATTTTTTTTCAATGATTTTCATCATCTCCTCCAGTATTAACTCACCCAAATTAACATACAGGCCTCTTATTAAACAGTGAATCAACCCTAACCTCTTAATGGCAATCTCAGTAGCATGAGCCAAGGTTGCAGGGATGAAAGGACATAGTGACACCATAAGAGGGGAAGATGATTCAAACAACTCTTCCTGACACTTTTTGGTGCACCATTCACTTTTGTTATATATGTAGCCCCTTGTTCACAGCATTCCTCTAAAATTTCTTTCCTAAGATTTTCATTTTCAACCCTATGAAAGATATCTACTTTCCAAGTGTAGTGACATCCTTCCTCATCCAATATAGGTACTTTCAACAGCTTATTCAATATATGACAAGATAGAGGAATGGCGACTCCTCTCAAAAAGGAAGAAAAAGGAAACTTATCCACAATAGAATTGGCCTTTAGATTGGCATAAAATTCCCTAGTGAGTTCCTGGTAACCATTTCCTAAATTCTCATTAAAAAATATGCTAGATGAAAAGATATGCTAGAGGCAAGAAATTTGAAATTGAAACAAAGAACTACTTAAATCCTAGTTATCAACTGAAATTAAAGAATGTCAAGATGTTACCTTTCAAAGGAATCTAGAGATTGTGCCTTTTCCTCTTCAAAACCCAAGGTTCCAATGTAAAGAGTTAGGGTTTATACGCTGAAAAGGTTTTATACTGTTGAACCCATTACACGAGGTACGCGTAGTTACGCTGAAATATTGGCATATAAATGCCCAAATTAAAGCACACAGGAGGTAACAGGTATGAATCACGCTGTAAGCTTGCACTATCACGCTTAAGCGTGAGGCATAACCATGAATCATGCTCAAGCGTACACTACTTCGCTCAAGCGAGGAGAAAGTACCATGGGGCACGCTCAAGCGCTAAGGGACCACGCTTAGGCGATAAGCTTAGAACAGCAAGCTTTTAACTTTCTTATGCCCGAGTACGCTCAAGCGTGAGGTGGGGCGCTCAAGCATAGGACTCTTTTCAGTATCAGTGGCATGCCAGGAAAATCATGCTCAGGCATGAGTAAATGCATGCTCAAGCGTGTATGCAAAACATGTGACAGGTCTAGTAAAGACTCAATCATACTTAAGCTTGATATTGTTTCGCTCAAGCGCGTATGCAAAACATGTGACAGGTCTGGTACAGACTTAATCACGCTTAAGCTTGATATTGTTTCGCTCAAGCATGTAATATACAAGGACAGTCAAGCTCAAGCGTAAAGTGGATACGCTCAAGCGCAGGACATAGGAGCATGCACTTTCTGATCACGCTTAAGCGTGATGGGCCAAGCTCAAGCGCAGGATCGGCATGAAGGGTCACGCTCAAGCATGGACCCAAGCTTGCTCAAGCGCGAGGCTTTTACAGAGTCACGCTTAGGCGGCCAAAAGGTTAGCTTAAGATCACGCTTGAGCGCATAGAAGCTCGCTCAAGTGCCAGGGGTACCTGATCCTAATTCTAGCTAATGGAATTACATGTAGGTACACTAGGATTTGAGCATATAAACGCTCAAACCTTATTCAAAAAATTTTCATGTTTATTCACGCTTTATTCATACTTTTTAGTTTTCTTTTGTTGTTTCAAAGCACAAAACACAAAATACAACAATCAAAAATGTAGGGTTGCCTCCCTCAAGCGCTTCTTTAAGGTCACTAGCTTGACCTTTGACACCTAAGAAGATGCCTACAAAAGCATGGAGGATTTCTGCCAATCAAACTCTCATCCAAAGTAGAGCTTGAGTCTTTGGCCAATCACCTTAAATGTTCTTCCAGTGGCTGGTTCTTTCAACTCAATTGTACCATGAGGGAAAACCTCATTCACAATAAAAGGTCCAGACCACTTTGATCTTAGTTTTCCTGGAAAGAGTTTCAGTCTAGAATGGAATAACAGGACTGACAGGGCCCGTAAGCACACGGGTTATGTCGCGTAATATAAAAGATTATCGCTCTCCACAAGGACTGTGTTCAAAGTACCGACATATTAAAATTTAATTATCCACACAATTGATTTTTAAGATTTTTATAAAATAAAGCACAAATTAAAGTTGCACAGAATATGAATAAATATAAAAATAAAATTTACTTGACACTTAAAAATCAGAGTTGAGAATATCTTGGGATTTCGGGGGATTAAGACTCTATTTTATGTTAATGAATTTTAACTTTTCATAAATAAGAATCGAATTAAGTTTTCCAAGGCAAATTTTCCAAAAGCTAATTAATATGTTCCTCTCGGAATCCTATTAATGTACCTAACCTATGGAAAGTGCTGCTTAATCCTCAGAAAGGCCCATTATCGTTTTATGAAAACCCCTTTTATTTCCTCAAAAGAATTTTGATTACTTTCACGGTTTTACTGAGGTCACAAAAAGCATTTCAAAAATCTTAGGTTTAGTTCAAAGCTTTCCGGTAAAAATAAATCTCTCGATTCTATTTATTACCTAAACTTACTAATATACCCGTAAGTATACAGTTTTATCATTTAGGTTCTTGTTAGGAATTACTAAAAGCATTAAGCATAATTGAACTAAATGGAAAACAGAAATTTATTTAATTCCAAGTCAAAATAACATTAAAATAAAATATTATCATACCCCTTTTATCCCAAGATAATTAATTTAGCTACTCATGAAATAATTCAAATTCATATATATAATGGAAAAATAAAACATACAAGACATGGTAAAAATAAAGACTTACGGGTTTCTCCAAAAGCTCAGAATAATTTACCACTGTAATTCCTTGTTGCAATAATTTCTCCACCAATTACAAATTTAAATTCTCACTTTTACAGCCCTCACACTCTTACAAAGTAAAAGAAAGAAAAGAAAATAAAAAGAAAGAGAAGAAAAACGAATAGAGAAAGAAAAATGGAAAAGAAGAAAACTAAAGAGAAAAAGAGAGAAAGTAACGAAGAAAAGAAAGTATATGGGAAGAGATGATTGTTTTGCTGATGGGTTGCTGTTGCTTTTATAGGCAAATGGATGGAGGATTCCAGCTATGAAAACGCGTTCAAATTGCAAGTGGAAGAAACTTTTGGTGCATGTGAGTTCCAGCTGTGCCAACTTGTTTCCAATTTGCATATTTTAATATTTCCAATAATTCAGTGCTTGGATTTTAGTGATGATTGGTGCAGAATGATGAAATTCCGAGTGGAAAAATGTTATTTTCCCATAAATCCAAGTGAAAGCTTGCTGGAGGGTGGTTTGCTGAGTGTTGGACGGTATGGGTGCAAACTGGACAGCGTGGAGAGGAGTTGCTGTTGGATGGAGATCTGGACGGTGTAGAGAGGAAAGTGTTGGAGCCGGTGTGAGTATGAAGAGTTGGAACGGAAAGGGACAGTGGATAGAAGAGGGAATGAGACGGTGTTGAGAAGTGAGTTTGGAGTTGTGGAGTGTAGGTCGGTTTTGAAAGGAGAGGGGACGGTGTTGTGGCTTGAGGGACAGTGGAGTTGCTGGACGGTGTGGAGAGGAGTGTTGTTGATTGTGGCCGGTGTTCTATTCATCCGGTTTTGGGCCCGTGAAGAGATGGAAGGAGTCGGTGTTGATGGAGGTAGTGATCCGGTGTTGCATTGTGAAGAATTGGGTCAGTTTTCACCTTCTCTCTAGAATCCGAGTGGAAAAGAGGCCTTTTGTGCAAAAGACCGAGTGAAAAGATGACTTTGGACACAAATCCGAGTGAAAGCCAGTCAGTGTTGTTGGGGGGTCGGTGTTTGGAGGAGAACCGGTCGGTGATGAAGCTGGATGAAAGGACGAGTGAAGAGTGACTGAAGAACAACTTCTGATTGAGCCATTCAGTCGAAATTGACTGCAGAAGGACTCGGAACTGACTGAAACCATTCACTCGGCTCAGGTTCATGGAGTTCATTCGGAACTGATTGAAGACTCACTCAGGATCAAAATTTATTCAATCGGTTCCCAACCATTTTCACTCGGCTGTCTCTGAATTTGAACCACTCGGTTAAAACTTTGCTCGGAAATATAGCCCAACTCACTCGGAAGTCTTCCTTGGAGACATCTCACTCGGGCTTAATGTAAAACTTGAGAGTCTGCCCGAGTGTGATTCATTCCCAGTCGGATCTTTCATTGCTTGATAAGACTTCTACTCGGAAATGTCTTGTTTCGCTTGAGAATGCCTTCTTCTCCGAATGGAACCACTCGGATTCCTCCTTATTCAGCACTTATTCATTCAGTGGCTTCTTTCTGCTCAGAATCCATTCACTAGGAATAGCTTTTTGCTCGGATTAGTTGCAAATCAAAAGGCTCCCACTCGTATTCACTTCAATCAGCAAGCCTTTCACTCGGAGAATAGCTTTGGACAGTATCTATTCAACGTCAGTCCCCTTTTTTCACTCAGAATGGACGTAGTCGGGGAAGTTTCCACTCAGAATCTCCTCCAACCGAGACTCATTCCATTTCAGCATTGAACCTTAGCCATTTATCACTCAGAATGGCTTTCACAGGGAACTTTCCACTCAGATTTGGCTTCAACAGTGCAGTATTCACTCAGATTCGCTCCAAATTGAGTCATTCCACTCGGTTTTGGTCATTTTGAGTTGTTCCACTCGGATTTACCTTCAACAGTGCAGTATTCCACTCGGAATTGCTCTATTCTAAGTCCTTCCACTCGGATTTGGTTATATCTGAGTCGGATTTCAATATTTTGGGTCGGAATTCAGCATTCTGAGTCGGAATTCAGCATAAAAAGAGAGTTCTTTCCACTTTAGGCTTGTTCTTCTTGTTTCTTTATCATTTTATGGTCGTTTTTCTCTTGTTTTTGACCCTTTATTACCTTAATTCCTGCAAAATAACATACCCAAGTAGAATAGAGTAGAAAGAAAGCAAAAATCGCAATAAATAAAGGAAATACAGTGCATTATGATTAAAAATCCTAAGCAAACTAGATCTATTTTATTATATTAAAAAGCACTTATCAAGGACCTTATCATCCTTTTGAAACTTTTTTTTGTTTATCCATTTATCATGCCACCTCTTATTTTTCTCTTTATAGATTGAGGCACTCTAATAAACATTGAGTCTGAACTCCTCAAGTTCATGGAGTTTTAGGACTCTTTCCTCTTGAGATTGGTCAAAATCCATATTTAACAGCTTTGTGGCCCACCATGCCTTATGTTCTAACTCCACAGGGAGATGGCAAGCCTTACCATATACCAACTGATAAGGAGACATGCCAATGGGATTTTTAAATATTGTTCTATAGGCCCACAATGCATCATCCAATTTCACAGACCAATCTTTCCTAGACTTCCCTACCACTTTCTCTAATATTCTCTTGATTTCTCTATTGGAAAGCTTAACTTGTCCACAAGTTTGTGGATGATATGGAGTAGATACCTTATGGAGTACCTCATAATGTCTTAGGGCTTTTTCCATGATTCTATTGTAGAAATGTGATGCTCCATCACTAATGAGCACTCTAGGGACTCCAAATCTAGAGAAAATGTTCTTCTTTATAAACCTAAGCACCACATGTGCATCATTGGTTCTGGTAGGGATTGCCTTCACCCACTTGGAGACATAATCCACAACAACAAGGATATACTCATTGGAGAATGACTTTAGGAATGGTCCCATGAAGTTAATGCCCTAAACATCAAATAGCTCTACAACTAAAATATTTGTCAAAGGCATGCCAGCTTTAGCAGAGAGGCCTCCACTTCTTTGGCACTTATCACACCTTTGCACATATACTCTAGCATCCTAAAAAATTGTTGGCCAATAAAAGCCACATTGTAACATTTTTGCTGTTGTTCTAGAGGCATCATGGTGTCCACCATCATAGGAGTCATGGCAGTGCCACAGGAGTCTTTCTTGCTCTGATTCAGGTACACATCTCCTAATAATTCCATCTACTCCTATCTTATAAAGAAATGGATCATCCCATAGAAAGGTTTTACTGTCATGAAAGAATTTTTTTTTTCATTTGGGATGTCTACCCTTCAGGTACGACAGAGGCACTTTTAAAGTTGGCCATATCAGTATACCATGGCCCTGTGATAATTGCCATCAGCCTCTCATCTAGGAATTCTTCTTTAATTAAGATAGAATCTGATTCACCCTCCAGATGGGAGAGTTGATTAGCTACTGAGTTCTCTACTCCCTTTTTATCTCTTATTTTTAAATTAAACTCTTAGAGTAAAAGAACCCACCTGATCAACCTTGGCTTTGATTCTTTTTTTAGCTAGCAAGTACTTGATTACTGAATGATCTATATACACAATGACCTTAGCACCAATCAAGTAAGCTCTAAATTTATCAAATTCATACATCACAACAAGCATTTCTTTTTCAGTAGTGGTGTAGTTTATTTGATTCTCATTCAGTAATTTACTAGCATAATAAATTACATGTGTTATTTTTCTTTCTTTTGTCCTAGCACATCTCTTATGCCAAAATCACTTGCATCACACATGAGTTCAAATGGTAAGGATCAATCAGGTGCTGCAAGGATCGAAGCTGAAATTAATCTTTGTTTCAAATTTTTAAAAGCCTTGACACATGATTCATCAAAAATAAAAGCATGATCTTTCACAAGTAAACCAGTCAAAGGCTTTGCTATTTTTGAAAAATCTTTTATAAATCTCCTATAGAAGCTAGCACATCCAAAGAAACTCCTCACTCCTTTCACATTGATTAGAGGAGGAAGTTTTTCAATGATATCAATCTTGGCTCTATCTACTTGAATGCCCTCAGTAGAGATTTTGTGGCCAGGGACTACCCCTCCTCTAACCATAAAATGACACTTTTTCTAGTTAAGGACAAGATTAGTCTATTGACATCTCACTAGCACCTTAGATAGGTTGCAAAGGCATATATCAAAGCTGTTTCCAAACACAGAGAAGTCATCCATAAACACCTCAATGAACTTCTCTACCATGTCCCCAAAAATTGCCAGCATACACCTTTGAAAGGTTGTTGGTGCATTGCACAAACCAAATGGTATGCATCTATATGCAAAGATTCCATAAGGATAGGTAAAGGTTGTCTTTTCTTGATCTTTTGGATCAACCATAATTTGGTTGTAACCAGAATATCCATCAAGGAATCAATAATACTCATGACCTGACAGTCTCTCAAGCATTTGGTCTATAAATAGTAAAAAAAATGGTCTTCTCTAGAAGAGTCATTAAGCCTTCTATAATCTATGCACATTCTCCAACCTGTAGTTGGTCTAGTGGCAATGACTTCACCATCTTCATTTTTAACAGTGGTCATCCCACCTTTCTTAGGCACCACCTGGACTGGACTAATCCAAGCGCTGTCTGAGATAGGATAGATAATCCCTACATCAAGGAGTTTAACCATTTTTTTCCTTACAGCTTCATTCATTATGAGGTTTAATCTTCTTTGTGGCTGAACAATAGGGAAATAGTCATCCTCCATCAGAATTTTATGCATACAAAATGATGGACTGGTTCCCTTTAAATCAGAAATGTTCCAGCCAATAACAGACTCATGTTTTCTTAAAACCCCTATCAATTTTTCTACATCCTCATCTTTTAATTCTGCATTAATGATTATAGGATGTGACTCATTATCTCCTAAGAAAACATATTTCAAATGAGAAGGCAAAGGTTTCAAATCATGCTTTTCTTCAAACACTTCCTTACCTTTCTCAAGTTCAGTATTGTTTAATTTTTCTTTCTTTTCATTTTCTAATTCACCTACTTCACCTACCTCAAGTAGGTTCAGCAACTCATTATGTGAGTCATCTAACTCCTCAGTCTCGGAGTCAAAATCATCCTCAAGAAAGGCTTGTAAAACCTCTTCTTTAGTTCTTAACAGTATAGGAGTCTTATAACTTTTAACTTCTTTAAGCATAAAACAATCCATTGAATTAGCTGGATGTTTCATAGCATTGAAGACATTAAAAGTTACCTGCTCCTCTTGAACTCTCAACATGAGTTCTCCCTTCTCTACATCAATTAAAGCTCTTCCAGCATCCCATGAGGATATTTGATAGACCTATCAGCCAACTATAAAGACATGCGAGTTGGTTGCAGGTCATTAATTCCTAATTTCCTCATTAAGGACAAAGGCATGACATTAATGCTAGCCCCTATATCATATAAAGCACTTCCTACATGGACATCCCCTATTGCATAAGGTATTGTAAAAGATCCAGGATCTTCTAGCTTTTGAGGAAGTTTCTTCTGAATAATTACACTGCACTCTCGAGTGAGGGCAATCATTTGATCTCCCTTAAGCTTTCTCTTCTTAGACAGAAGTTCTTTCAAGAATTTAGCATAGTAAGGCATCTCTTGTAATGCCTCAGCAAAGGGAATATTTATGTAAAGCTTTTTAAACACATCCAAGAACTTAGCAAACTTTTGCTCCTCTATCTGTTTCTTGAATCTATGTGGAAATAGAGTATTCTTTAATTTCTCAGGAGTTAGCTTGATAGCTTCCTCTAAGATAAAATTAATCTTTTTCTTTTTCTTTTGATGAACTTAGTTTTCTTTTTCTTTTTTGTTTCTACTTTATTTTCAGTTTCATCAATAACTTGCTCACTTACCTGCTCTTTTTCTTTTTCTGCATCGTTTTCTGAATTATTTTCCTGACTTGGAGTAGGGATAAGAACTTTCTCACTCCTTGTGGTTATTGCCTTGCAATGTTCCCTTGGATTTACCTCAGTATCTCCAGGAAAACTGCCTGACTATCTCTCAGCTAACTGTTTGGATAGCTGTCCAACATGGTTTTCCATATTTCGGATGAACGTTTCTTAATTTTTAAAGTTGGCCTGCGTAGCCTAAATGAACTGAGATAGCACATTCTCAAGTTCAGACTTTTCTTTAGAGGGTGGAGGAGAAGGTTGTTGTGGTCTAGTTGTGGTTTAATTTTGTGGCATGTTTTGATTCAAATGTGGACCTTTCTGCCATGAAAAATTGGGGTGATTTCTATAGTTAGGATCAAAGGAATTAGAGGGATAATTCCTTTGAAATTGTTGCTGCCCCATGTAATTAACTTGTTCAGCAGGTACATTTAGATCACACATGCCATTTTCATGGTCTCCACCACAAAAATCACAACTCATCATACAAACTTGACTAGGCTTTTGAAGTTCTAAAATATGTACACCTAGTTTCTCTAAAGCCTGAGTCATTAACTTACTTTGAGCCAAATAAGCATCTTGTGCTTCTAATTCTAATATCCCTCTCTTTGGGATTTGGCTCCTTTCACTAACTAAACATTCATTTGAAGCCATTACATCAATCAACTCTATAGCTTCTTCTAAAGTTTTTGTGGTTAGTGAACCACCAGCTGAGGCATCAATCAAGACTCTAGTTACTGGTCTTACACTATTATAGAATATGGTAACTTCCTGCACATCAGGAATCCTATGGTGAGGACATTTCCTTAAACTCTCTTTGTACCTATCCCATGCTTCCATCAAAGATTCACCCTCTCTTTGCTAGAAACAAGTGATTTCAGTGCGTAACTTGGCATACTTGGAAGGAGGGAAATATTTAATCAAAAATTTTCTTTGTAAATCCTCCCAAGTGGATATACTGCCTCTTGGTTGGCTCTACAACCAGGCTTTTGCACGGTCCCTTAGAGAAAAAGGAAACAATCTCAATCTTATTGCTTTATCAGGGACACCATTCATTTTCACTGTATCACAAATTTGGAGGAAGGTTGCTACATGCAAATTTGGATCCTCAACCTCACTTCCTCTGAATTGATCATTTCTAACCAACTGCAGTAAAACCAGTTTAAGTTCAAAATTATTAGCTGTAATCGGAGGCCTAAGGATGCTAGATTGCGATCCTTCTTCAGTAGGCCTAGAGTAGTCACCTAGTGTAACTCTCCTCTGTTCCATTTCTTGCTATTCTTTTTGGTTTTTCCCTTTCCTAAGCTTACGCTCTAATAAATCAATATCAGGATCAAAGAAGAATGGTTCTCCTCTGTTCCTTGACTGCATATACCAAATATTAGACATAAACAATGCAAAGCTACTGCTACACACAATCTACCGTTATACTAAAAACGAGAATTAAACTACTACTAAATATGAAACAAAATTAAACTGTTCAGTCTAGTACCGGTGCAAGGATTATTGATATTACTCAACAATCCCCGGCAACGGCGCCATTAACTTGTTGGATAAATCCTAATGGATTATATTCTTTGGCAAGCGCACCAATCGTTAAATTTGTAATATATTTGATCGTTCTAACAGGGATTGTGGTAATTACCTCAATCTTGCACTAGCATAAGCTGAAACAACACAATGTAGTATAATATTCATTTTGTTTTTGTTATTTTTATACTTTCTATATTTTTGTATTTTCAGAAACAATAGAAGAGATGAAGTGTGATTAATGGAAGATAGGTTAGGATTGCTTCAGCTTACAATTTTATCAAGAAACATGCAATTAAGGTTCAATCAAGCTTCAGACTCGAGAGGACAAGTCACAAATGGTTAATACCTAATCCCTTAGGTGACTAACACTAATTCCTAAGCATTAAACCCTAATCCCTTAGGTGCTTAATGACAGAGAAATCTAATGCGATATTAGAGGTTGAACCCTAACTATTCGCCTAATTACTAGGCCTGAATTAGTTAGGAAGCCAGAAGTTACCTAAGCCTCAACCATGATTCCTCACTGGTGAGATTCTTCATCAGATATGGATTTGTCAATCCAGCAATGGAACTCCCCTTCTCAGCTTGTTCTCCTCATGATTCAGAAGTTGAATTCCTCAATGCACCTTCAAGAATTCATTGCAAGCCTTCGCAATCCCAACCGTAGGGGTTTAGAAACCCATGGAAATGGATTTAGATGAAGGAATGTAGAGAGACATGGATGAGAGAATTTAGAGAGAGAAAAGGATTAGAGAGAGATTAGAAATGGGAAAATGAATCGTGTTATTACTTTTGTGTGTTCTCCTCCCCTTTCTTTTTTATAGAGTATGTACAAGTATATATAGGTAACTTACAACTAACTAACTAACTAATTAATTACAAGGGAAACTTAATTAATAATTAAACTAATTACATGATTACAGATAAATGATTAATTACAAGACATTACTTAAATTACTAAGGTACAACAGAAAACAGAAACATAAACGTACTACTTAATGGGAACTGCAACACTTCACTTGGAGGAAAAAATAGTGAACTGAATAAACAATCTTACGCTTGAGCGTGATTTACTGGCGCTTAAGCGAGGTTGTTAATTTATGCATTCTATGCCTTCACGCTTGAGCGTGAATGGGAGGCGCTTGAGCATGGGTGTTAAATTCATGGGTGTGGTGAAGTCACACTTAAGCATGACTATGGTCCGCTTAAGCGTGATCGTGTTTTTTTTTCTTCATGCAATGTTTTCTTCTTTTTACATGAATGCATGTTGATAAGTCTTGAAAAGACTTAATTATTTCACCTTTTTATTTAACATTATTTAGTAATTATTGGTTAGTTTGTTAGTATTATTTAATAATTTGATAACAATTCGTATTTTAGTTATGAATTTCAAAAGTACTTTATTTATGTAAGAAAATGATTGAAAATATTAATTAGTTAAGGAATTTTGAAGTGTTTATAAATTCACTAAGCAGCCAGTGTATAAATGCTAGGCAATTAGCTGTTTAATGGTGCAGGAACAGGGCGTACTTGAGAAAAGAAGACAAATCTGAGTGAAAATTACAAAAGCCGAGCGAGATTTGGAAAAATCCGAGTGAGACTTCACAAAGCCGACTGAAAGGAGTCCAAAGACCGACTGAGTGAGACTTCAAAGACACCGACTCTGAAAGAGAACAAGGACTCAGAATATTGCATGAAGAACCCGAACGCCAACTGCAGAATACCGATTGAATAATCAACTCGCTCAAGCGAGAGTTAAATTCGCTCAAGCGAAGGTCAAAAATTAGCTCAAGCGAAGCAATCACGCTTGAGCGAGAATGCCATTCTGTATTACATATTTCCAATTCGCCCAAGTTTCGCCATAACGCTTAAGCGACAAAGCAACACTGCAGTGCAATTCCCGAATTCGCCCAAGCGAGAGTGTAGTCCGCTCAAGCGAGAACCCAGTAGCTGAAGCATAAAGGCAGTAATTTAAACACTGTTCCTTCCCTCCAACAACACACTCGACGCAGTGCAGTTTCCATCTTCCATTGCCTTCACTTCTACTTGTACCTTAATAATTTAAGTAGTGAGCTGTTATTAGTTGGCACTGAGTTGTACATTAGCTAATGATGAGTTGTAATCTGCTAAGAGCTGAGCTGTGATTAGTTAGTTAAGTTTAGTCGTTAACTTAAGGTTTCGAAGTTATCAGTTTTAGTTAGTTAGTTTTTAGATAGAAGCCTATATATACTCATGAACATACTCTGTAAATAAGATGGAAAAACAGAGACAGAATACATAGAACAAATAATACACTTCAATCTCTCACTACATTTTTATCTCTCTAAACTCTCCCATCCATGTCTCTCTGTATTCCTTTGATGAATCCAACATCGATGGAGTTCTAAACCCCTAAGGTTGGGATTGCAAAGGTGAACAATGGAGTATTGAAGTTGTGAGCAAGTAGATCGACTTCTAGATCCTGAGGCGAACAAGCTGAGGAGTGGAGCAGAATCGCTGGATTGACAAATCCAGAACTGATGAAGAACTTCGCCAGTGAGGAATCATGGTTGAAGCTTAGGTAACTTCCAGCTTTCTAACTAGTTGAGGCCTAATCAATTTAGGTGAATAGTTAGTGTAACCTCCAATTTCGCATTAGATTCTTAGGTTAATTGAGCACTTAAGGAATTAAGGTTCATTGCTTAAGGATTAGTGTTTTTCACCTAAGGAATTAGGGAATAACCACAAGCGGATTGTCCTCTAGATTGTGAAGTTCGATTATACTTAATTGCTTGTTTCTTGAGGAAATTGTAAGCCGAAGCAATCTTGACCTGCTTTCTTTTAATCACTTTTCATATTCATCTTAACTCTGTTTCTGAAAATACCAAAAACAACTAGAAAACATTAAAATCATAAAAACCGAATGAACTACCTGTATTTCGTGTTGGTTCAGCTTATACTAGTCCTAGATTGAGGTACTTACCACAATCCTTGTGGGACGATCAAATATTCTACAATTTTAACGACTGGTGCGCTTGCCATAAGTGTAAATCCGAGAGTCATATTTTGTTTTACTAAGATTTTCACTACCAAGTTAATGACTCGGGATTTTAGCATCAAGTTAATGGCGCCGTTGCCGGGGATTGTTGAGTAATATCAACAATCCTTGGACCGGTACTAGACTGAACCATTTTTGTTAGTTTCTGTAGATGTTATTAGTTGTTAGTAAATTTCGTTGCACGAGTAGGATTTGTTAAATCATGCTTGAATTGTTGTTCATAGTTACTACTGTTTTGATTTTAGTTGTTTAGTTGTTAGCACTAACTGTTACAGTAGCCTTGTTTGTAGTTAGTTGTTGCATTTATGTTTTTCCTAGTTCCTTTGGAAAGTGAAAAGTTGCAGGTAATGGATCTTGATGACACCTTAGCAGAGTTTCTTCAATATTCACAAACGTTATGCATAAACCATGTAGAGGAGGTACAACCAATTGAGGAGGAGCCATCGGAGTTAGAAAGGAGTTTAATTCAATTCATAAAAGTCACTCAAACCAGCCTCCAAAATTTTGACAATTCAATCATGAATATTCAAAAGCAAGTGGATTTTATTGCAAAGCAGTTAGCCGAAGAGCTAAGGAATATAAAGGTTGTACAAAGAAAAGACCAATACGAAGAGCCATGGGATGAAGATGTTGGTCTAGATGAAGAAATTAAGTTTGGGGAAGAAGAAGATCAGTTAGAAAACATTGAAATGGATGAACCTGAACTTGAAGTTGAGGTAGAAACAAAAGAAGAAGAAGAAAATAAGGAAGTTCAGGGATATTTGATGGAAGAAGAGTCAATTGAAGAATGTGAAGAGGAAAGTGATATGGATTATACTTCAGAAGTGAAAGATGATAGTATATCTAGTGAAGCATTCTTTGATGATTGGAATGAAGAAGATTGGTCTGAAGAAGAACAAGAGCAAAAGTTAACCACATCTTGGCAACACAATATTGATACTGAATTTTTGTTGGAGTCAAGTGTGAACACAGAGGAAAAAGTAGAAGTTCATGCACAAGAAGACTTAACAGGTGTAGATGTTGAGAATATAAAAGAAGAAGAAGAAATTCAGCCATGTTATGAGGAGCGTTTGCTAGTGATGACTACTGCAGCTATAGAATTCAACAGGAAACGTGAATCATCAAGTCAAGAAGAACATTGCTTGTGGCATAAAAAGAGGAAGACTAACAAAAAACTGAAAAAGAAAAAGAGTGAAGAAAAGAAAAAGAAGAAAAAGTAGAAAGGTTGGAAAAGAAAAGATTGGAGGAAAGTTATGTTGAACATTAGCTTCAAACATAACAAGGAAAAACAAGGAGTAAAAAGACCAAGAGTGTATGGACATAAGAAATGGGATCCTGGAGGATGAGATGATCTTGTGTTGGTTTTTCTTGTACATAAATAAAATAGTAAGAGACTGAACAGCATGAAGAAAATAGAATCAAATTCCCTCCACGCTTAAGCAAGAGGAAAGTGAGACTTAAGCGTGATCTAAGCGTGACCTTGTATAAGTCTTTTCGCTTAAGCGTGTCTTCTTTTCGCTTGAGCGAGCTCGAGACCTATTTTCCCTTCCGCTTTGAGCGTGAGCTCATTTGCCTCTCAATAAACTGCTCGCTTGAGCGTCATTCCACACTCTCAAAGCGTGACGGTGATGCATGGCTTTTTCTGCACCTCCGCTTGAGCGCTTCAAGCTCACGCTTGAGCGCAATCAGGCCTGAGGATGTGCTGTGCATTTTTCCCGCTTAAGCGAAAGCTTAAGGAGCCTGAGCGAGATTGACATAATCGGGTCACTGATACCCACTGATACCCTTTTCGATCGGAAACTTCTCATGGGGACTTTAATAAATGGTTTCTGATTGTTGATGTAATAAACGGGTCAGATGATGAAGGGTGACTTATTTCAGTTAGCCTTTTATCACTCGGATCTCTTATTCCTCACTCCTCACTCAGTGTCATTCATTTATGTGTCACTCGGCCTTCTTTTCATGTATTCTGTTGTCCACTCTCACCCGTCACTCATTCCCATACTTTATCTCTTCCTTTCATTCGTTGATTCATTCATTCGTTCTTTCAATCCACCTAAGCTCTTCCTCGGTTTCCTTACCAAATCTCTCTGCATGTGTTGGTTGTTCACCCAGCCTTTCATTTACTTATTCTTTCGTCCACTCATTTTGTCACTCAATCGTCTTCTTCTTCATCCATTCGGTATTCCGTTCACTCGGACCCCTCTGCAGTCGTTCTTTCATTTACTCAGTTCTTCTATTTACTCAGCATCTCTTTTATTCTTTCTTGATTCTTTCATTCACTCGGCCCTTCATTCACCCAGTCAATCTTTCACTCATCTTTTATTTACTCATCTTCATTCTCTCAGTATTCTTTCCATTCAGTATATCATTCGCTCGTTTTACATTCACTCGGTTTATTTCAGTCAGTTTGTTATCCCTTCGTTCACTCGGTTTTTCCTTCGTTTTTCTACTCGTCTCTCTCTCTGTCTTTCGTTCACGTATGTTTAATACACATATATTGTCCACTCGACCTTCATTCATTCGGTCACTCTATTTCACTCGTTCTTCATTCACTCTGTCAATCTTCCACTTGTCTTTCATTTATTCGGTCACTTTCACTTATCCACTCGTCTCTCCATCTTGGTCTCTTTTACTTCTGTCACTCTTCATTCACTCAGTCAAGCATTCTCTCGTGTGTCAATCTTTCACTCGTTCTTTCTTTCACTCGGCCTTACTTTCATTTGTTCTTTCTCCCACTCGCTTCTCTGTTCACTCGTATCTCACTACAGTTGTTCACTCGTCCATTCATTGTCACACTTGTTTCTTATGCACTTTTCGTTATTTCATTCATTCTTTCACTCATTCTATGATCCATTCGGTATTCATTCACTCAATACCCTTTTCATTCAGTATTTTATTCACTTGTTCTTTCAATCTACTCTTTCTTCTTCGTTCCTTCACACACCTCTCTGTATTTTTTGTTTCCCCCACTCAGAATCTCTTTCATGCGTCTCTTTCTGTAGTTTTTTTTCATTCACTCGGTTTCTCGCTAGATCACTTGGTTTCTTTCGGGTTCGTTCACTCGTTTTTCCATTTTTCGACCACTCGTTGTTTGTTCATTCATTTTTTCATTTCTACCCGGTATCATCCACTCGGTATTCATATACTTGTTGTTTCATTCCACTTATTTTCTTCCTCGGTTTTTTTATGCTGTATTTTCCTTCTTCATTCACTCATTTTTCATTCGTGATTGTCATATTCGTATTTCCAGTACTCAGTTTCCTGTTATTTAGTTTTTTTTTTCGTTCACCCGGTGTTTGCATCACTCGGTTTCTCTTTGTTTCCATCTCATACAATTCTATCATTCTTTCATTTCTTCGACCGATTCCTTTCTCGATGTTATTCATTCGGTAGTTTGTTATTCATTTTTCCATTTATTCTTCCACTGGCTTGTGCATTTACTCATCTCTTTTATCCAGTCAGTATACCCTTCACTCATCTCCACTCGGAATATTCTCAGTCGTTCTCCCATTCATTCTTTCATCTACTCGTTTTTCTCACCCACCCTCAATCCACTCGTTCCTCAATTCACAAGTTTGCCATTCCACTTGTTGTTTTATTCACTCAGCTTTGCTCTCAATTTTCCGTTCGTCTTTTATTCATCGGTTCTTCCATTTACTCGTTCCTTCTCTGCACTCGTTGTTTTGTTTACTCTTCCACTCATTCTTTACCACTTAGTATCTCCATCACTCGGTATCTTTCATCCACTCGGCCTTCCAGTTACTCGGCGATTTGTTCGCCTGTTTCCCTCACCGTTTCCTTCCCCGACCTCTTCCACTCGGTATGGTTCTTTCACTCATTTTTATTTACTCGGTCCCTGTCTTCATTCGTTCTTGATCCACTTGGTATCTATTTCATTCGATCTTCCGCCTTCAGTCTGTCACTTTTATTCTTCATCCGATCTCTCATTCTGTCACACACTCGTCTCGCATTCACTCATTGAACATTCGTCTTTCTCTCTCTCGGTATCTCTTTCTCAGTCTTTCTCAGTCTTTTATCTATTCGGTATGTGAGCTTTAGCAAGAGTACCATATTGATGATACCTGATGCTGTGTTTGGCGCTTGAGCGTGATTTGACACGCTTGAGCAAATACCATACCTGATGCTTTATTTTTTAAATTGGGCATTGGCATGCCAATATTTTAGCGTACTCACGTGTATTGCAGGAGAAGACACGTCTTCTAATTTCTGAGAAAGTCCAACCAGGTACTTCCCAAGCACTGCCAGTTAGGTAAAAGGGAAGTATTCTAGTACCCTGACTCCTTATTTGATTTTTTGATTCTTTATTTGATAAAATATGTTAATTATATTTAATTTCAAATCCATCTTAATAATTTAAAGTTTGCTAATTCTTAGGCTTCAGTCGGATATATTAATTAATCAATTTTTGTTTAACTCATCATATCTGCCCCTAACAATTTTTCATCATTAATTAAAATTGTTTACTCGGCATGCTAGTTAGCAATCTGAATGTATGATCTTACATTAAGTTTGGGGACATGACTGGCTGATTAACTATTATATTCATAGCTTTTAAGCCTGTTTTATCCTTTTCCGAGTGAGCTTGCATGCTAGTTAGTCAGACAGAATTTGCTTCAGTGCTTGCTAATTGTTGTATGTCAACCAATCGAAAATGATGGAGGCCTTCTTTGTTAATTTAGCCAGGGCCAAAAATAGCCTTCCTAATCTATTAAATTATCCTTTGACCTAATGATTATGTTTGAGCCTGAAACCTTTCATTCTGTTTATATACCTAACGTTACAAAGCCTATTTATCCAAGAAAAACCTGACTGAATTACCCCTGGATGTTCCACTGGTGAATTGCTAGGTTTTTGCTTATTGCTAGGGACTAGCAATTTCTAAGTTTGGGGATGAAGAATGTGCCTAACAGTAATTAAGGACACACTCTGACCTTAATTATGGATGAATATGTAGAAAAATAAAAGGAAGAAAGGCAAAGTCGAGAGAAAAATGAATAAGTCAAAAAAGAAAAAGAGGTGCAAAGCACCACAAGAAAAAAAATTCGATCGGAAAAAGATGAAAAAAAAAAGGAAAGATCCGAAGGACTGAAAGAAAAAGAAGGTGCAAAGCAGCATGAGTTATTAAGTAGCATTCAGTCGGAAAAGTTAAGAGAGTTGTTAGTAGAGGCAATTAAGTTAGAATTGAGGCAAGGCATCAGTGGATACATCTTGTAACCTATCTATGACTCAGAAAAACAATAATTGAGCCTGTAGCCCAGCCCCATTATAAGCTTAAAAAGCCCTTACTGATCTGATTGTGTTGGCATATGACATGACGTGAAGAACTGTTACAAGCCTATGTTTATCTAACAAGTATGCAGGTGCTGAGTGCATTTTATTCACCTTACACACCGAGAGAAGAGTTAAACACCGACCAGTGAGGAAAGCATCAGCAGCTTGTCTTCCAAAGGAGGTGTAAGTTTTTATACTTTTAGAAATTGCAAGAAGAAAGCATGATCGGTATTCAATAATTATAGTATGAACTAAGTTAAGGAAAGGTTGAGTGTGTTGATCAAATGCTGTAGTTAATAAGTCTGAATATTTGCTTGAGGACAAGCAAGTTTTAAGTTTGGGGATGTGATAAGTCTTGAAAAGACTTAATTATTTCACCTTTTTATTTAACATTATTTAGTAATTATTGGTTAGTTTGTTAGTATTATTTAATAATTTGATAACAATTCGTATTTTAGTTATGAATTTCAAAAGTACTTTATTTATGTAAGAAAACGATTGAAAATATTAATTAGTTAAGGAATTTTGAAGTGTTTATAAATTCACTAAGCAGCCAGCGTATAAATGCTAGGCAATTAGCTGTTTAATGGTGCAGGAACAGGGCGTACTTGAGAAAAGAAGACAAATCCGAGTGAAAATTACAAAAGCCGAGCGAGATTTGGAAAAATCTGAGTGAGACTTCACAAAGCCGACTGAAAGGAGTCCAAAGACCGACTGAGTGAGACTTCAAAGACACCGACTCCGAAAGAGAACAAGGACTCGGAATATTGCATGAAGAACCCGAACGCCAACTGCAGAATACCGATTGAATAATCAACTCGCTCAAGCGAGAGTTAAATTCGCTCAAGCGAAGGTCAAAAATTAGCTCAAGCGAAGCAATCACGCTTGAGCGAGAATGCCATTCTATATTACATATTTCCAATTCGCCCAAGTTTCGCTATAATGCTTAAGCGACAAAGCAACACTGTAGTGCAATTCCCGAATTCGCCCAAGCGAGAGTGTAGTCCGCTCAAGCGAGAACCCAGTAGCTGAAGCATAAAGGCAGTCATTTAAACACTGTTCCTTCCCTCCAACAACACACTTGACGCAGTGCAGTTTCCATCTTCCATTGCCTTCGCTTCTACTTGTACCTTAATAATTTAAGTAGTGAGCTGTTATTAGTTGGCACTGAGTTATACATTAGCTAATGATGAGTTGTAATCTGCTAAGAGCTGAGCTGTGATTAGTTAGTTAAGTTTAGTCGTTAACTTAAGGTTTCGAAGTTATCAGTTTTAGTTAGTTAGTTTTTAGATAGAAGCCTATATATACTCATGAACATACTCTGTAAATAAGACGGAAAAACAGAGATAGAATACATAGAACAAATAATACACTTCAATCTCTCACTACATTTTCATCTCTCTAAACTCTCCCATCCATGTCTCTCTGTATTCCTTCGATGAATCCAACATCGATGGAGTTCTAAACCCCTAAGGTTGGGATTGCAAAGGTGAACAATGGAGTCTTGAAGTTGTGAGCAAGTAGATCGACTTCTAGATCCTGAGGCGAACAAGCTGAGGAGTGGAGCAGAATCGCTGGATTGACAAATCCAGAACTGATGAAGAACTTCGCCAGTGAGGAATCATGGTTGAAGCTTAGGTAACTTCCAGCTTTCTAACTAGTTGAGGCTTAATCAATTTAGGTGAATAGTTAGAGTTTAACCTCCAATTTCGCATTAGATTCTTAGGTTAATTGAGCACTTAAGGAATTAAGGTTCATTGCTTAAGGATTAGTGTTTTTCACCTAAGGAATTAGGGAATAACCACAAGCGGATTGTCCTCTAGATTGTGAAGTTTGATTATACTTAATTGCTTGTTTCTTGAGGAAATTATGAGCCGAAGCAATCTTGACCTGCTTTCTTTTAATCACTTTTCATATTCATCTTAACTCTGTTTCTGAAAATACCAAAAACAACTAGAAAACATTAAAATCATAAAAACCGAATGAACTACCTGTATTTCGTGTTGGTTTAGCTTGTACTAGTCCTAGATTGAGGTACTTACCATAATCCCTGTGGGACGATCAAATATTCTACAATTTTAACGACTGGTGCGCTTGCCATAAGTGTAAATCCGAGAGTCATATTTTGTTTTACTAAGATTTTCACTACCAAGTTAATGACTCGGGATTTTAGCATCA
Source organism: Clitoria ternatea (assembly GCA_037962975.1). Lineage (NCBI taxonomy): Eukaryota > Viridiplantae > Streptophyta > Magnoliopsida > Fabales > Fabaceae > Clitoria > Clitoria ternatea. The sequence continues at coordinate 27,260,873 of CM075672.1, read as the reverse complement.
CATGTCCTTCACGCTTGAGCTTGGAGCTTTCTCGCTTGAGTGTGGTGTCTTGTACCTGATCCTGCAACATGTAACAAATAAATACCTAGCGTATATACACTGGCTGTCTAGTGTATGTACGCTGGGTTAGTGAATTTACAAATAAATAAATTTCCTTATATACTTATCTTTTTACCCATTTTCATGCATAATTTAAAAACTTTTGAAATAAATAAATAAAACCAGAATTAGTGACAATTTATTAAATAATAATGCCAAACTAAACAATATTTAAGGGATTATGTTAAATTAAAGATAAAATTATTAAGTCTTTTCAAGACTTATCAGAGACGTATCCTTCACTATATAGTTTCAGTATCACTTTTGTTTAATTTTTTTTGTTTTAAAATAAAAAATAAAAAAACAAAAACAATTTTTTTGACATGAGTACTTTTGTTGGGATGGGCCGAGTAAAGTGTCCAAACTCTTGAGATGCATCCTCGCAACACTTCTCACTTGGATAACCACAACTGTTCACCTTCTTTATAAAAAAAATTTTACTAATAAAATAAAAAGTAAAAAAACACACATATAGCCACTATCTTTCCTTTAGTGTCAGGTATCCCTTGCCTTTACCTTCACCACGATCATTTCTATTTAACATCGAGCATTCTGTAAGCATAAACATCATCTTCATTATTCTCCAGCTGCCACACTTTGCACTCATCATTTTCTTTCAGATTGGAGCCACACCTCACCACTAGTCAATCATCAAGTTCTTTATTTTCTCTTAATGGATGATATAGAAGAGTCGTTCTATAGGTATACAAATGAATTGAGATGTATGTTATTCCTCTTGATGTTACTTCTGGTTGTGTTGATGATATTTTTCTTTTGGGTTCTAACACAAGCCCCATGAAACTAGGTTATATGACACAATCAAAATTTTCAGTTATACTAATTATTTCACATGCAATTGAACTGATCAAATGTTGTTGTAGGTATCTTCGTTACTAAGCGCACTTGAAAAAAAAAAGTATAGAGCAAGAAACATAAGGAACAAGATCCTGACACTAATATTTGGTTATGATTTTTTTTCTTCTTTGTTTCTTGTTCACAAAAAAATATCATCATTTCTAGTTTTTCATTTTAAATTCTACATGCCCTTCACTGATTTTTTTAATTTATCTCAATAATGAGTAATTACATCACCTTTGTCTAATATTTCATGACATGTTATGAATAATTTCCTTGCATATTAATTCAATAAGTTGTTTGTGAAGATCAAATTATATATGAATTGTGATAGATTGACCACCCTCGGTGAGATTTTGAGCTTAATTGGATGGACGAGATTATGTCATCTTTCTTTTGTTTTTGATTAACCCTTATTTATTAGTACTCTAGAACTTGACTTGTTTCTTTTTGATATATTATGTTCCATTTGCATGCTTTGATGTGATTAAGGCCATTTTTGTTTTAACCAAACACTAGCCATATGCCTTACCTTGCATATTTTCTATTGTTACCCTCGTTGAGCCTATATCTATTTCTTGATTCAGCCACATAATTAGCCAATAGCCAAAAAAAACATGATCACTTTGGCTTAGGAATTGATTAGGAGTTTTGGAATTACTATGAACAAAGGTTCTTGATGATTGTGGAAATGTACCCAAGATATGTATATTGTTGTTTCATTGCTCAAAAAGAAAGTAAAGAAAAAGAAAAAATAAAAAGGAAATGTTAAAAAAAAGAAGAAGAAAAAGAAGTGGTGAACATATGTATGAAAATAATCAGGAGGATTTATTCTCATGTTTTATCCTCCATCATGTTTCATTTTGCTGAGTATTGAGTTTCAAAATGTACTTCTACAATCACTGAATCACTTACTCCATTGCTTTTTTTCAACCCTAAGTTTATCCATATTATTTCATTTTATCCATGTTGTATCACCTTGGCCCTATTACAACCTTAATAAAGTCCTTTTGATCTCTACATCCATATGTGTTCAAATACAGAAATTAGAAATTTATCAAGCCTATGGTAGTGCTAATTTATTTGGGTGATTTTTGATAGTATACACAAACCCAAACAATCGAGATATAGAGAGCATGAAGAGAACATCTATCACATTTTCATCTACTCTTTGATTTGATCACTCAATTTGTGTAACTAGTATGTAATGCTTCTTATTCACACTTATCATGACTTCTTGATATAAGGGATGATGTGTATTATTTATTATTTTAGATTTCAAAAAAGAGTCAAAAATCAATTTAAAAAATAAAAGCTTTTTCTATTATTTCTCATTTTAGCTTTTGATTTAGTTTTGCCCTGGAGTATAAAAGCTTAAGTGTAGGGGGAATTTGATAAATCAATTTTAATACACTTCTTATAGTTTTACACTTGGGGTTTATTATATAATTACTATGTTTAATAATAGTATGTTAGTTAAGTTTTATGTTGTTTAGTTAAATTGAAGTATTATATATATATATATATATATGTTTTAATTTTCATTTTTTGTATGTATCTTGAGTATCTTGCCTTGTTTTGGCCATAACTTAGGCTTTTGTGATCCAAATGGGCTAATCTTGGAGCCCATGGAAAGCTAAGATAGAGGCCTACATCATGATGATCAGATTTGGTTATTTTACATCTAAAAAAATAAAGAAATAGAGCTTGAATCAATTAGCCCTCATGTGTCTCACCAGTATTGACATAGTTCACTAAAATACACATATCTGGAGTTGTCGATATCCAACTGACCTTATTCTTGTGCCAAATTCTCAATAAGACAGATATCTACAACTTTAATATTGATGATTTTACGCAATTAAGGTGGAGAAGATAAAAAAGAGAATGAATTTCAACACCTACCATTATCTTCTTTTGAATTATTGTAATTTCAAGCCCACCAACGTTGAAAAAATGCATTAATGATCAGAAAATAAATATATAGTATCATGATACCCTGCCTATAAATAGATGCTTGAAGTTGTAAGGATGATACACAAGAGATATATAAGAAATACATGCTTTAGTTTTCATTACATTTATATATCTTTGCTTCAGTTTCTTAAGTTTTAGTTCTTTCTGTTGCTTTTATTTCTTTGTTCTATATTCCATCCCTCAAGTCATGGTTTTCATTTCCCTTCCTCAATATCAAGTAAGTTAATTTTATTATTTGTTATTTACTTTTATAATCAAAGTTATAGTTAATTTAATATTATCTTTCATTGTTAAAAATTATAATGGAAGCTTAATCTTTTAAAATCAACTCAAGGAATTTAATTTTTCTTTATGTTAACTTTGAGTTCTTGCTCTTAATATTTTGATTGAAGATAATTACTTTTCTTTATTTCTCAAATACTTATGATGGTAGATTGTTTAAGTACATAATCGATTGGTATATAATTAAACAATCTATAATCTAAAATGATGTTGGTTGGTTAATCAATAATCAATTTGAGAACAAAGAATAAGTCACTAAATAAGAGATTTCTATTTAGTTTCTTAACTCAATCAAACTATGGTTTTAAAGTTATTTTAGTAATTAATAAGAATATATCGATTGATTATTCTTATTAGTTCATTAATTCAATTCTAGAAGGTTTTATAGAATATAATCATTTAGGGATTCCAAATGATTCAAGGTTAAGAAATTAATTATATTTAATAATATTTGTGATCAATGATTAGTTAACTAAAGATTTATTAATTCCTTGGGTTGGTTATTTCTAAATTTGATTATTCACTCACTCATAAATTTACTTTTTACACTATTATATAATTACTTAGTTTTTCTTTCAATCTCAACATAAACCCCCCCCCTTTGTTATAATTAAATTAAGTGTAACTAATTTAACTAAGGTCCTCGAGAGACGACTAAGGTTGTTCACCTTATACTATATTAATTTAACTTTTTATTTGACCCGACAACGACAGCGTGTTAGTCAGCTTGACCTTGATATAGCTTCCTTAGGTTTTTGATCACATCGAAAGCCTCCATATGCTCATGTTGCTTCTGAAGCTTAGGAGACATGGTAGCCAACATAAGGCATTGGACATCTAAAGCATCATCCTGATGCTTCTTATAAGCATCCTTGTCAGCTTTAGAGGCATTTGCAGCGGGTGGTTTCGAAACTGGACTTTCCAAGACATATTGCTTTTTCTCTTGTTTGAGGACAATCCTCGAATTTCTATACCAGTTAAGGAAGTTAGACCCAGACAATTTTTCCTTGTCTAGGATTGATCGCAATGAAAGGTTCGAAGGTGTGTTTGACGTAATGGTATCTAAAACATAAAATATGTAGTAAGTATCATTTTTCAAAAACATGTTTAAATTATGGTCATTTAAGTTAAATATGTCTCCCACTATTTTGATTCAAAACAAAATACCCTTCACGAATCAGAAAATCCCATTGGAAGATTTTCTAGTGGGCTAAGATTCATATTCTGCCAAGTGTTAAGTCAGCTTTGGCTGATCACTTAATACTTGGTTATTTAGGTAGGAAACTTTTTTCCAATTGTATTCTTATACAACTCTTAGACATTGGGTTAAGTAACCATTACTGATTATTCATCTTATGAATATTTAGCCCAATGTTTAGCCTCTAAGTTATATTCAATCCAATTGAAAACTTAGTTAAGTTAAAGCCCAATAAAACAGTTTGGGTATTACCATTATCCCATCGCGTCTTACTAATATAAATGATAGTACCCTACTTTGATAGACCCACTATTTATTGACATTAGTATTGACAAGTGTATGACAGGGCCCGCAAGCGCACGGGTTATGTCGCGTAATATAAAAGATTATCGTTCTCCACAGGGACTGTGTTCAAAGTAGCGGCATATTAAAATTTAATTATCCACATAATTGTTTTTTTAAGGTTTTTGTAAAATAAAACACAAAATTAAGTTACACAGAATATAAAAATAAAATTTACTTGACACTTAAAAAATCAGAGTTGAGAGTATTTTAGGATTTCGGGGGATTAAGACTCTATTTTATGTTAATGAATTTTAACTTTTCATAAATAAGAATCGAATTAAGTTTTCCAAGGCAAATTTTCCAAAAGCTAATTAATATGTTCCTCTCGGAATCCTATTAATGTACCTAACCTATGGAAAGCGCTGCTTAATCCTCAGAAAAGCCCATTATCGTTTTATGAAAATCCCTTTTATTTCCTCAAAAGAATTTTGATTACTTTCACGGTTTTACCAAGGTCACAAAAAGCATTTCAAAAATCTTAGGTTTAGTTCAAAGCTTTTCGATAAAAATAAATCTCTCGATTCTATTTATTACCTAAACTTACTAATATACTCGCAAGTATACAGTTTTATCATTTAGGTTCTTGTTAGGAATCACTAAAAGCATTGAGCATTTTTTAAACTAAATGGAAAACAGAAATTTGTTTAATTCCAAGTCAAAATAATATTAACAATAAAATATTATCATACCCCCTTTATCCCAAGATAATTAATTTAGCTACTCATGAAATAATTCAAATTCATATATATAATGGAAAAATAAAACAAACAAGACATGGTAAAAAATAAAGACTTACGGGTTTCTCCAAAAGCTTAGAATAATTTACCACTGTAATTCCTTATTGCAATATTCCCTACCAATTACAAATTTGGAATTCTCACTTTTACAGCCCTCACCACTCTTACAAAATAAAAGAAAGAAAAGAAAATTAAAAAGAAAGAGAAGAAAAACGAATAGAGAAAGAAAAAGAGAAAAAGAAGAAAACTAAAGAGAAAAAGAGAGAAAGGAACGAAGATGATGCTGAATTCGCTGATTTTCAGTGATTGATGCTGGATGCTTGCAACTTCTTCTCCTTTTATAGGTGATGGAATGGGGGGATCCAGCTAAGAAACGCGTTGTAATTGCAAGTGGGAGGAAACTTTTGGTGCATGTGACTTCCAACTGTCCCAAATTGCATTATTTTAATATTTCCAATAATTCGGTGCTTGGATTTATTCAGCTGGGCAAATTCCGAGTGGAAAAATGGGTCGGTTTTCATCTTTTCTCCAAAATCCGAGTGGAAAAATGCCTTTTGTGCACAAAACCGACTGGAAAAAGTGCATTTTGTACAGAAGACCGAGTGAAATATTTACTCGGTGTCAAGTTGAGGGGTCGGTGTTTGGAAGAAAACCGGTCGGTATTGAGTTGTGGGTCGGTGTTTGGAAGAAACCGGTCGGTGTTTTGAAAGGAGAGGGGACGGTGTTGTGGCTTGAGGGATAGTGGAGTTACTGTGAGGAGACGAGCAAAGCAACTCCGATTGCTTTATTTCTTCGGAACCGATTGAAGAGTGAATCGGAACCGATTGAAGAGTGAATCAGAACCGAGTGAAAAGTGATTCACTCGGAACTGATTAAAAGGTGGCTCAGAACCGACTGGAAAGTGGCTCACTCAGGATTGGGAAGTCTTCTTTCACTGTTTCACTCAGCTGTCTCTGGAATTGAACCACTCGGAGAGATCTTGCTTGGATTTCTCAGGAATTCACTCGGAATTGACTTCAGTCGTCAATCAACTCACTCGGATATACCTTTCACTCAGAAATTTGGACTTGAAAGACTGGAATCTGGTTGATAGAATTCTTTTCTCATGTCCGAGCCTTGCTTTGCTCGGAAATATAGGTTTCTTCCCCAACTCACTCGGATGTCTTCCTTGAAGACTTCTCACTCGGTCTCAGTGTGAAACTTGAGAGTCTGCCCGAGTGTGATTCATTTCCGGTCGGCTTTTCCTTGCTTGCTTAAGGAATTACTCAGAAATGCCTTGTTCCGCTTGAGAATGCCATCTTCTCTGAGTGAAACCACTCGGATTCCTCCTTAGTCAGCATTTATTCATTTCAGTGGCCTCTTCTACTCGGAATCCATTCACTCAGAACAGCTTTTCACTCGGATTAGTTGCAATCAGAAAGCTCCCACTCGGATTTACTTCAATCAGCAATCCTTTCACTCGGAGAATAGCTTTGGACATATTTATTGGAGGTCAGTCTCCTTTTTTCACTCGGAATGGATGTAGTCGGGGAAGTTTCCACTCGGAATCACCTCCAACTCAGACTTATTCTATTCCAGCATTGGTCCTTCACTCGAGTCGGCCATTTATCACTCGGAATGACTTTGACAGGGAACATTTCACTCGGATTTTCTCCAACAGTGCAGTATTCCACTCAGCAATGCTTTACTCTGAGTCTTTCCACTCGGATTTGGTCATTTCTGAGTTATCCCACTCAGATTTGGCCATTTTGAGTCGGATTTCAGTGCTCTAAGTCGGATTTTTGCTTTCTGAGTCGGATTTCAGCTTTAAAAAGAGAATTCTTTCCACTTTGGGCTTGTTCTTCTTGTTTCTTTATCATTTTATGGTCGTTTTTCTCTTGTTTTTGACCCTTTATTACCTTAATTCCTGCAAAATAACATACCCAAGTAGAAAATAGTGGAAAGAAAGCAAAAATCACAATAAATAAAGGAAATACAGTGCATAATGATTAAAGTCCTAAGCAAATTAGACCTAATTTATTGTATTATAAAGCACTTATCAAAATACCCCAAACCAAAACATTGCTTGTCCTCAAGCAATCACCATATTCACAAGATAAAATACAGAAAACACTAAACTTAATAAACTAAGGAATCCAAAATAGAGAAACAGATTTATTCAAATGCCAGTTTTATTTTTCTTATGTGAATCAATTTTCAATGTCAAGACTTGAGATACTCTTCTCACAATTTTCACTTAAGTGTTTCAAGGTTTGTGTATCTCTCAAATCATCATAGTCAAAAAATATTACCATAAGCTTGTTAATAAACCAGAAACTCCACAGTTTAGATAGAAAATATATCAAAGTCTAAAGGTCTTTCAAAGGTTGTAACGTGGCCTTGGGTTGTATTGTTAAGGTAGGAATTTCAAGAAAAATGGAATACAAAAGGGCTTTAAGAGTCATGAATGATTCAAATCACCATTATAAATTTAACAGAGCAAATTTTTGAACTTTTATGGACTTTTTGGAATTCATTCAATATCATCCTTTTGATTTTCTTTTTTCTTTTTTTTTCTTTTTCTTGTTTTTCTTTGCATTCAATACCATATTTTTCTTAAGTCCTTTTTTATTTCTTTGCTCCACTAAATTTCCAACTTTTTCACCATTAAAAGAATATCAGTCAATGAAAGGTTTCAAAGAAAAATTTTCACTTTTAGGATCAAAAGGGGCAACTAGGGGTCAAATTATACAAAATTCTGAGGCTTAAGAATAAGACCTAATTGTGCCTTTATCATCCTAAGACATATAATCAAAAACCATTTTGAATCGGTTGAAAAACAAGTTCTAGAATATTAATGACTATGAGATTCACTCAATCAAGAAAATATGGGTTTTGAAAATTTGTTTGATAAATAACCCATTTTGGCTCAAGTCTAATCATGAAAAGTCTTTTCAAAGAAAATTTTAATCACATAAGGTTCATTTAAGCATTTATTTGGCATTTAAATAATCAAATTTTGAAAATTTTACTCAAAATTTTGGGGTCCTTAGATACTTCAGCCTTGTGTTTAAAGTAAATTTATTATGCAATAATGGTAAATTACAAGATTACAAACAAATCAAGGAAAACACACATGCAAAATAACAATAACACAACGTAAACAAAACAGTTAAGTTTTCTTACCTACCACCCCAAACCAGAATTTGACATTGTCCTCAATGTTAAAATGGATGATAAAAGGATAAGAAAACTTACCTGTAGTAACCCCAAACCAGTATCTGACATAGTTGGTTTTTTTTATTTTTTTTATTAAAGCTTAAAAATAAAGACAGGGGGTTACCTCCCCACAAGTGCTAAGTTTAACGTCTTCAGCCAGACTCTATCCCTCAATCACAGTCAAGAATCAATTAGGGCCTAGAAACTCATACCTTAGTATGGAAGGTAAAGATTTAAGTTTAACATTTGGGTTCACCATGACCTCAGTGTCATGTCTCAATGGTATGTCACCTTCACTGCTTTTTGATGTTCCTGCAAACTTATTCAGAAAAATAGATTCAAGTGAGTCATTAAGAAGAGTTTCATCCTTTACCACTTGGTCAACAATTTCAATTCCATAGCAAACATCATTAAAAGGTTTTTCTAAAACATTTTTCAAATTAAAATCAACCTTTTGGTCTCCAACAGTTAGAGACAACTTACTATTTTTGACATCGATCATAGTACCTATAGTTGCTAAAAATGGTCTGCCTAAAATAATAGGAATCAAAGAATCTTCGTCCATTTCAAGCACAACAAAGTCAGTAGGTATAAAAAATTTTCCTACCTTAATAGGAACATCCTCTAAAATTCCTACAGGATATTTGATAGATCTATTAGCCAACTGTAAAGATATCCTAGTAGGTTTTGGCTCTCCCAATCCTAACTTTTCAGCAACAGATAATGGCATTAAACTCACACTCGCTCCCAAATCACACAATGCTCTATCTATAGCTATGCCACCAATCATACAAGGAATAGAAAAGCTACCTGGATCATGATGTTTTGGAGGTATTTTCTTCTAAATTAGAGCGCTGCACCCCTCAGTGAGTGCCACGGTTTCATCTTCCTCAAGCTTTCTTTTGTTGGACAAAATATCCTTCAAGAACTTCGCATAGATAGGCATTTGCTACAAAACATCTATGAAGGGAATATTGACATACAATTTCTTTAAAACATCAAGAAACTTACCAAATTGTTTGTCCAACTTTGCTCTAGCTAGGCGCTGAGGAAATGGAATAGGAGGTTGATATGGCTTAACCTCTTCTTTCTTTTCTTGTGGTTTTTCTTCCTTACTCATCGGGTGAGATGGAGACTCATCCAATTTCTTTTTCTCTTCAGTCTTACCAATTGGACCATCATATTGAGTACCAATCCTAAGAGTGATACCATTACATGGTTGGAAGGTCCAGCCTCAGGTTTCCCAGGAAATGTTCTTGGTGCTCTTTGAGAGTAGGAGGCTTGTTGGGCAATTTGAGTCTCCAATATTTTGTTATGGGTGGCAAGAGAGTCCATATTTGAAGCTAAGTTCTTTATTGCATCAGAGAATTCATCATTTTGCTTTTGTTGAGTAGCTACAAATGTCTCCATTAAGGACTCTAGTTTTGATTTCTGTGGATTGTAGGGTCCTTGTTGAGGGTTGTAGTTATTTTGGAATTGAGGTGTCCTATTTTGGAAGCTAGGTGGACCTTGTGGAGGTCTGTAGTTACCTTGATAATTTCCACCATAGTTTCCAATAGCATCCACCTGATGCATTTCTTGTTCTTGATTAGGAGTCATTGCTAAATGGCAGTTTGTAGCTCCATGTCCGGAAACACCACAAACTTCATAAACTATTAGTAGCACCTGTTGACCCTATTTTATCAAGTTTTAATAAAGTAGGGAAAGAGCATCGACAGAATACTTACCTGGTGTTTTAGAAGGTACTCCTCTCTCAGAGTTCCACTGGTGAGTGTTTTGAGCTATTTCCTCAATCAAGTTCTCAGCTTCATCAACATTTTTACTCATGAAGGCTCCTCCAGCTGCAACATCTAAAGAGATCTTTTGTGTGGAAGTTAATCCATTATAGAAAATATGGATTGTCAACCACCTTTCTATCCCATGGTGAGGATATTCTCTCAGTATCTCCCTGTATCTTTCCCAGGCTTCATACAAGGATTCATCATCTTTTTGTGAAAAATTGATGATTTGTTTTCTCAACACAGCGGTCTTGTTTCTTGGGTACCATTTATTGATAAAAGCACTGGACAATTGTTCCCAAGTCGTGATGAATCCTTCAGGAAGAGAGTATAACCACGCTCTCGCTTTATCTCTTAAGGAGAAAAGGAAAAGTCTTAAGCGAATGGCATCATTGGTGGCTCCGTTCATCTTCAGGGTGTCACAGTATTCAAGAAAGATTTGAAGGTGAAGATTTGGATCTTCGGAGGGTAATCCTCCGAATTGGTTCTGTTGAACCATTGAGAGTAGTGAAGGCTTCAATTCAAATTTGTTAGCCTCCACTGTGGGTCTAAGGATGCTAGATCCTCTCCCATTAGTGCTTGGAGCGGCAAAATCTCTTAAGGGTCTGTGTTGGTCTGCCATTTGTTTTTCTTTTTGTTCTTTTTGTTGTTTTTGTTGTTTTCTCAAAGCTCTAAGGGTACGTTCTATCTCAGGGTCAAATCCTAAGATTAGATCGACAATACGGCTTCGTCACATAAATAGAAAATAAATGACAAATAAAACAAACAATTACAAAAATAAAACAACAACAGATACACAGAATATAGAACAAAATACAAAATTATAAAGAAAAGAAAAATAAAAATAAAAATAAAAATAAAATATTAACAAGTATGATCTAATCGAATTTCAATATTGCCGATATTTGAGGGACAACAGTCCCCGGCAACGGCGCCAAAAACTTGACAGGGCCCGCAAGCGCACGGGTTATGTCGCGTAATATAAAAGATTATCGTTCTCCACAGGGACTGTGTTCAAAGTACCGGCATATTAAAATTTAATTATCGACACAATTGTTTTTTAAGGTTTTTGTAAAATAAAACACAAAATTAAGTTGCACAGAATATAAAAATAAAATTATTTGACACTTAAAAAATCAGAGTTGAGAGTATCTTGGGACTTCGGGGGATTAAGACTCTATTTTATGTTAATGAATTTTAAATTTTCATAAATAAGAATCGAATTAAGTTTTCCAAGGCGAATTTTCCAAAAGCTAATTAATATGTTCCTCTCGGAATCCTATTAATGTACCTAACCTATGGAAAGCACTGCTTAATCCTCAGAAAGGCCCATTATCGTTTTATGAAAATTCCTTTTATTTCCTCAAAAGAATTTTGATTACTTTCACGGTTTTACCGAGGTCACAAAAAACATTTCAAAAATCTTAGGTTTAGTTCAAAGCTTTCCGGTAAAAATAAATCTCTCGATTCTATTTATTACCTAAACTTACTAATATACCCGCAAGTATACAGTTTTATCATTTAGGTTCTTGTTAGGAATCACTAAAAGCATTAAGCATTTTTTAAACTAAATGGAAAACAGAAATTTATTTAATTCCAAGTCAAAATAATATTAACAATAAAATATTATCATACCCCCTTTATTCCAAGATAATTAATTTAGCTACTCATGAAATAATTCAAATTCATATATATAATGGAAAAATAAAACAAACAAGACATGGTAAAAAATAGAGACTTACGGGTTTCTCCAAAAGCTTAGAATAATTTACCACTGTAATTCCTTGTTGCAATATTCCCTACCAATTACAAATTTGGAATTTTCACTTTTACAGCCCTCACCACTCTTACAAAATAAAAGAAAGAAAAGAAAATTAAAAAGAAAGAGAAGAAAAATGAACAGAGAAAGAAAAAGAGAAAAAGAAGAAAACTAAAGAGAAAAAGAGAGAAAGGAACGAAGATGATGCTGAATTCGCTGATTTCCAGTGATTGATGCTGGATGCTTGTAACTTCTTCTCCTTTTATAGGCGATGGAAAGGGGGGATCCAGCTAAGAAACGCGTTGTAATTGCAAGTGGGAGGAAACTTTCGGTGCATGTGACTTCCAACTGTCCCAAATTGCATTATTTTAATATTTCCAATAATTTGGTGCTTGGATTTATTCAGCTGGGCAACTTTCGAGTGAAAAATGGGTCGGTTTTCATCTTTTCTCCAAAATCCGAGTGGAAAAATGCCTTTTGTGCACAAAACCGACTGGAAAAAGTGCATTTTGTACAGAAGACCGAGTGAAATATTTGCTCGGTGTCAAGTTGAGGGGTCGGTGTTTGGAAGAAACCGGTCGGTGTTTTGAAAGGAGAGGGGACGGTGTTGTGGCTTGAGGGACAGTGGAGTTGCTGTGAGGAGACGAGAAAAGCAACTCCGATTGCTTTATTTCTTCGGAACCAATTGAAGAGTGAATCGGAACCGAGTGAAAAGTGATTCACTCGGAACTGATTAAAAGGTGGCTTGGAACCGACTGGAAAGTGGCTCACTCAGGATTGGGAAGTCTTCTTTCACTGTTTCACTCGGCTGTCTCTGGAATTGAACCACTCGGAGAGATCTTGCTTGGATTTCTCAGGAATTCACTCGGAATTGACTTCAGTCGTCAATCAACTCACTCGGATATACCTTTCACTCAGAAATTTGGACTTGAAAGACTGGAATCTGGTTGATAGAATTCTTTTCTCATGTCCGAGCCTTGCTTTGCTCGGAAATATAGGTTTCTGCCCCAACTCACTCGGATGTCTTCCTTGAAGACTTCTCACTCGGTCTCAGTGTGAAACTTGAGAGTCTGCCCGAGTGTGATTCATTTCCGGTCGGCTTTTCCTTGCTTGCTTAAGGCATTACTCGGAAATGCCTTATTCCGCTTGAGAATGCCATCTTCTCTAAGTGAAACCACTTGGATTCCTCCTTAGTCAACATTTATTCATTTCAGTGGCCTCTTCTACTCGGAATCCATTCACTCAGAACAGCTTTTCACTCGGATTAGTTGCAATCAGAAAGCTCCCACTCGAATTTACTTCAATCAGCAATCCTTTCACTCGGAGAATAGCTTTGGACATATTTATTGCAGGTCAGTCTCCTTTTTTCACTCAGAATAGACGCAGTCGGGGAAGTTTCCACTCGGAATCACCTCCAACCGAGACTTATCCATTTCAACATTGGTCCTTCACTCGAGTCAGCCATTTATCACTCGGAATGGCTTTGACAGGGAACATTTCACTCGGATTTTCTCCAACAGTGCAGTATTCTACTCGGCAATGCTTTACTCTGAGTCTTTCCACTCGGATTTGGTTATTTCTGTCCACTCGGATTTGGCCATTTTGAGTCGGATTTCAATGCTCTGAGTCAGATTTTTGCTTTCTGAGTCGGATTTCAGCTTTAAAAAGAGAATTCTTTCCACTTTGGGCTTGTTCTTCTTGTTTCTTTTTCATTTTATGGTCGTTTTTCTCTTATTTTTGACCCTTTATTACCTTAATTCCTACAAAATAACATACCCAAGTAGAAAATAGTGGAAAGAAAGCAAAAATCACAATAAATAAAGGAAATACAGTGCATAATGATTAAAGTCCTAAGCAAATTAGACCTAATTTATTGTATTATAAAGCACTTATCAGTGTACTTATTGAAAGGAGTTTTAAAACTTAATATTTATTTTGAGGGACTTAGGTTATTTAAAATTACCGTCTTTGTTAAAACGCTTTAGCGTATAAAATAATCCCCAAAACACACAAACGAAAATTGTGAGATGGTTATGGTCTTCCTAGAAAATAAAATAAAATAAATCTAAAGGAACTATGGTACTTGATGTAACACCCCGACTTTTTAAAATAGAAAGTTAAATTAAGAAAATAAATATTGAATAATTAAATGTGGACTAATTAATATCCCAAAATACTAGATATAATTTAATTAAGATTTTCAGAGACTGTTAGTGAGTTATTGTGACCGGATAGGTTAAAAACTAACCCGGATAAAATATGGGTGTCGGACCAAGTATCTCCGATTAAGATGCCGTTGGTCAGGGCTATACATAATGTTATTGGGAATCCGAATATGTATTCGGAATAATTTTTGGAATAAGTATTGAGCCCGAACAGTTAGCTTGTTTATTTAAAAACAGAAGACTTTAAGTGCAAGATTAAAAATCAAAATGAAAACCTCACCATTTTTACTCTCACTCTCGTAACACTCTTCTTCTCTTACGCAAACACACTCCCTCTTCTTCTCCTTCTCATTATTTCCTTCATCCTTCCCCTAAAACCCTAGGCTAGAAGGAGATACCCTTCCCTCCTCCATTATTGTCCTTCAAGAGGCTCATGGAGAAGCTTAGAGTTTGAACTCCCTTCCTCCTCTCCCATTTTCATGGTCATTATCCCCCACTCTTGGAACTTCTCCATTTCTTTATTTGAGGTAGGGTTCTAGTTATTTTTCAAGCATATAAACCTATTACTATGTGTCTTCAATGTAAAGAAAGCATTTAATGTATGTAGGTTGTTAGGAGAAGCTTTAAATATGGAAACCCTAAAAATGGGTATCATAAATGCAAGTTTTAAATGGTATTAATAGGATATATGCATATATGGTTGGAAGTAAAGGAGAATGTATGACTATTTTTGACATGGTTGGGTTCTTATAAAGCCCTAACTTATAAGATTTAGGGGAAATGTGTGATATTGAAGGGGTTAACATTTATTTATGAAGGAAGTGTGATAAATGATGAGGTAGAGGCATTTATGGGTGATTAGAGATGGTGGTTGGAAAACATAAATGAAAACCCACTTGGTGTGAGTGAAATATAAGTGTGGCAAAGGGGGATAATCTAACAAATTAGGTTGTAACTCTTGATAATAATGAATGGTGAGTTAAGGGAAGGAATTCCCAAAGCCTAAGTAAGCAAATGAATAAACCTATAATAACTTCCACATGATATGAATCATGTGTACATAGACAGGTATATATATATTGAACTGGCTTTTGAATGAATAATTGATGTGGTCCTATAATGACTGGTGTAGGACTTGATAACACGGGTGAAGCGGGAACATCGAACCCAGAAATCTACTTCTCTTGAGGTAGGAGAGGGGTGTATTTTCTAAATGCATGAGAATTGTGATGATAATGTATGTATTAATGTAATAAGGCATGTTGTCTTGGATAGGTGTGATATCATGTGTATGTGATAAGATTGTGTATGGTGTTTTGAAATGATTACCTATATGATTAAGCCTAAATGAGGCCATGAATTGTATATTACGTGATGATGTACTATTGATTCCATATATGACATGATAAGTACCTAAAATCCTTGGTTGGAATATTTTCTCGAATATAAGGATTGAAGTTTAAGTATGAATTGGTGGATAATAATGTGGTTGAGTATGAATGTACCCTAGATGAGAGGGTGAGATAGCCCATATAAGGTTGAGGCATGCATGAGCATTGCATATATGGCATAGCATGCATATTGTGAAGATGATGTTATCATATTGATGAATGTATCACCTTACCGGCTGCCAAGAAGGGTATATCCCAGAGTGAAGATGATGTTATCATATTGATGAATGTATCACCTTGCGGGGTGCCACGAAGGGTATATTGTTGCTAAAATCCCGAGTCATTAAATTGATATGAAAATCTTAGTAAAACAAAATGTGACTCTCGGATTTACACTTTGGCAAGCGCACCAGTCGTTAAAATTGTAGTGTATTTGATCGTCCCACAGGGATTGTGGTAAGTACCTCAATCTAGGACTAGTACAAGCTGAACCAACAGAAAGTACATGAAGTTCATTCGGTTTTTATGGTTTTGGTGTTTTCTAGTTGTTTTTGGTATTTTCAGAAACAGAGTTAAGATGAATGTGAAAAGTGATTAAAAGAAGACAGGTCAGGATTGCTTCAGCTTACAATTTCCTCAAGAAACATACAATTAAAGTATAATCGAACTTCATAATCTAGAGGATAATCCGCTTGTGGTTATTCCCTAATTCCTTAGGTGAAAAACACTAATCCTTAAGCAATGAACCTTAATTCCTTAAGTGCTCGATTAACCTAAGAATCTAATGCGAAATTGGAGGTTGAACTCTAACTATTCACCTAAATTGATTAGGCCTGAACTAGTTAGAAAGCTGGAAGTTACCTAAGCTTCAACCATGATTCCTCACTAGCGAAGTTCTTCATCAGTTCTGGATTTGTCAATCCAGCAGTTCTGCTCCACTCCTCAGCTTGTTCGCCTCAGGATCTAGAAGCCGATCTCCTTGCTCACAGCTTTAAGACTCCATTGCTTACCTTCGCAATCCCAACCTTAGGGATTTAGAACTCCATTGACTTCAGTTCCATCGAAGGATTGTGGAACGTCATGGAGGAGAGGATTTAGAGAGAGAAAAACGTGTAGTGAGATGTTCGAAGTGTTTATGAATGTTCTCCGTTCTGTTATTTCGTATCTGTGTATGCGTGTGTTTACAGAATATGTACAACCTATATATATATATGTTTCTACCTAACTAACTAAGTTAACTAATAACTTAGAAAACTTAAGTTATCGTCTAAACTAACTAATTACATAACTTAGAGAGTAACTAACTAATTACAGATCAGTTCCTAATAGATTCCAGCTCATCCCTAGCTGGTTACAGCACAACGCCAGCTAATAACAGCTCACAACTTAAGTTACTAAGGTGCAGTAGGAGGGACAGCAGCATGAAACTACATCGGTGTCAAGTGTGTTGTTGGAGGAAAGGAACAATGTTTAAGTTACTGCCTCTATGTTTCAGCAAACTGGATTATCGCTTGAGCTAATTTAACTCTCGCTTGAGCGAGTTTGGATTTGTACTGCAGTGTTATTTTCTCGCTTAAGCGCTATGGCGAAGCTTGGGCGAGTTCGGTTCTTTGAAGTTACTCTTGAACGAGGTCGGCTCTTGCTAGAGCGGATTGATAAATGAATCAACGCTAGAAAGTTAACGCTCGGGTTCTCATGCAGTATCTGATTCCCTGTTCTCTTTTGGAGTCGGTCTCTTGGGAGTCTTTTCAAGTCGGGCTTTTGTTAATTCCTTTCGGTCAACCCTTTGAAGTCTCAGCCAATCGGTCTTTTGAACTTCTTTCAGTCGAATTTACGACTTCTCACTCGGCTTTATAAATTCTTGCTCGGCTTTTGGTAATTCTTCACTCGGATTTGTCCTTTTTTTCTCGAGTACGTCCTGTTCCTGCACCAAAAATCAACTAATTGCCTAGCATTTGTATGCTGGCTACTTATTAAATTTATAAATAGTAATAAACTCTTAATTTATTAATGTTTTTAACCATTCTCTTCTATAAATAAAACACTTTTGCAATATTTACATAATTTATAAATTATTATCAATTAATTGAATAATCAGGCTAAACTAACCACTTACACAACGAATTAATTCCAATAAAAGGTAGAATAATTAAGTCTTTTCAAGACTTATCATATATCCCGGAGTGAAGATGATGTTATCATGTTTATGAATATATCACCTTGTGGGGTACCACGAAGGGTATATCCCGGAGTGAATATGATGTTATCATATTGATGAATGTATCACCTTGCGGGGTGCCACAAAGGATATATCCCGGAGTGAAGATGATGTTATCATGTTTATGAATATATCACCTTGCGGGGTGCCACGAAGGGTATATCCCGGAGTGAAGATGATGTTATCATGTTTATGAATGTATCACCTTATGGGGTACCACGAAGGATATATCCCGGAGTGATGAGGTTAATTTAAGTGACTGTGATCACTATTGGATTGAAAATCGGATCCGTACATATGCATTTTAAACACTGGCATGTGCATTAGCCATAGAAGCATGACATAGAGTGATACCCTGTTGATGAGGTTATGTGAGGAGTAGGTGGAACCCTTTTCTTTAAACTACTAACTATGATTGTGATATTGGTTGATGTGACTTTGAGAAATTTGATGGATATATGAATTTAAATGAAATTGATAAATGTATGATTTGGTATTGAATGAACTTTCTTTGAGGAAGGGATATTTGTATTGCATTCATGCATATATTGTCTTAATTATCAGATTTTCATCATTGAAAAAGTATACTCACTCTCCATGTGGTATATCTTTTTAGCTCTTGTGTTGTAGGGTTGTACATGGAGCTTTTGTGTGGAGGAGGAGTGTGAAGGAAACCTATTTTGGTAAAGAATGCCTTGGCCAGCAACATTTGATTTAATAGTTATATGGAATGGTTGTAATGTGTATGATATTCTGTACATTTTGTATAGTCTGGATTTAGAATATATATTTGTATGGATAATGAACACATACATATACAATGGTAATTTTAGGGGTCATGGAGGAAAATGAGAACTTTTATGTATGGCTCATTTTCATTGATGACCCTATAAATGTATAAGGGATGAACTCATGATGAAACTTTCCCTACTTTTGATTAATGAATGAAGATTTATATTTAAGTGTTGGTTTTATGAAGTAAAGGAGTTGATGATTTGGTTCTTGTATGCATCTAATGAATTATAATGTAAGGTATGAATATGCTTATTTGGAACAAAATTTAATTGACTAATAGGATGATTTTGATGTGATGAATTGAGGAAAATTGGCTTGAGTGGAGTTTTGATAGGTTGTGTTGTTCAACTTCCACGTTTCTGTAGGTTTTCTGATAATCTTGCTCAAGCAAAATGGATTCTCGCTCAAGCGAGAATCCCGTCAATGTGGTAATTGGTCTCTGGACAGTTCTCGCTTAGGCGAGAGTAGCTTCTACTCAAGCAAGACTGCCCTAGCATCAGTGTCTTGGTTTCTGGACCATTCTCGCCCAGGCGAGAGTGGGTCTCGCTCAAGCGAGGTGGCCCTGGTATCAGGGGTTGGCCTCTGGAAGATTTTCGCTTAGGCGATGAGGGTCTCGCCCGAGCGAGTGTTGGGCAATTTAGTTACTAGACGAATTCCGCTTGAGCGAATGGCCTCAAGGATGGTGCTCGCTTAAACGAGCGAGCGTAGGTTTGGTTCTGGACAAATTTCGCTCACGCTCGCTGGCTCCGCCCAAACGAATCTTGTGTATCTCGCTCAAGCAAGTTTTGGCTCGCTCAAGCGAGTTGGCCCCTGATTCTCCTTTGGTCTTCTCGCTCAGCGTGTGGGGTTGCTCGCCCAAACGCCCTATATGGAACTCACTCAAGTGAGTGGGGTTCTCGCTTGAGCGAGGGATGCCCTGATTGCCCAAAATGAAATGTTCAAATTATTTTCTCTCTTCTTCACATTAAATCTTGACCCTGCATTATCAATTGAATACTTTGGGCATAAAAATTGGACTTCTTAATTTTAAAGTGGTTGACCTCTTTAAACCTAATTACATATCATTAACTTACTCAAATCCTTTCGTTGTTTTTAATTGAGGAATTCTTTAATGTCACTCTTCTTAACTTACCTTCTCATATATTCATATATAAGATAGGTCTCTGATAGATCCAGGGTAGTGAAAGATAACTTCATTTCTTATGATATCTTATCTTAATGTTATTTAAATCGTGAAAAATTTACCCCTATTTTGGGGGTGTCACACTTGACTTCATGAAGTCCTACTTCTTGTAACCACCATCCTCCTGGAGTCACAACTCCTTTGTTCCTTTCAAGATCATATCCAGCAAGAGTCACCACTCTAGGTTTCTTCTAGGTTTCCACCATGATGGCTTCTTCAAGATTACAACATAATAAAGAAACCTGTTTTACATACGAGTAAAGGGTTGAGAGAAAAATTCAAGAATAAAGAAAGGCACAACACATAGGCTATATTTAAAAATTAAATAAAAAAATCTAAGACCATAACCATTCACCGTTGGACATGTTAATTAATTAATTACTATAGCCATTAATATAAATTTAAAACTTTAAAACAGGCAATTAAACACGCGCGGTCAGTAGTAAGGCGCTACACAGAAAATGTACAGGGTTCCTGCTACCCGGGTAGCGGGCGGGGGTCAAAGGGGGCTGCCCCTTGCGGGGTGCAAGGCAGCACCCCGACCTGAGAAATTAGTACTGTAGTCAGGTTGGTTCCCAAGAAAGAGAGATGAATCTGGTGTGATCGCTTAAGTACCAAGTCTTTCCTAGCCAGAACGTCCATCTGACCATTAACAACTCTAAAATTTTGGCTAGGGTTTCAACTACTTTGAAACCCTAATTCCTTATTGTGAACACTTCACAACGCAGCCATCAAGGCACATAGAGGCAGCGCCATTTAGGGTTTCAAAACCTAGAATTCAATTTACGCCTATGCCAACATGCAATGCCTTTCCCTGACGGCCGTCTAGGTTTTAACTCTTAAACCCTAAACTAAGGAACGGCCAAGGTTTAACACTTAAACCTTATCACTCAACGCCCCATAACATGAACCATTCATGTTTGAAGATCAACTCAATTGATTCACAAGTTGTATGATGACCATAATATGAGTAAAATCACATGTATCAAATATGAAAATTGTATAAACTCATACGTCATACAAATTTAAATGGCAACATGCATACTAAAATTGAGAAACTCTATAACATGCATCCTATATAATTTATAAAGAATATCTCAAAAGCATATGTATTAACCTAAAAATAGAAATCATACCATATACACGATTAATCATTGTAATAATATGCATCACATACGATAACTGTAACATCCCAATTTTGAAGTTAAATACCGAATGAAAATAAAACCATTAAGACTTTAATTTCAAAGCAGAACGTTAATTGTTAATAATAATCAACTTAACTTAAGGAATAATGACAAATTAATTATGCCTAATTGGTAAAAGGTGGCTGCTTGTGATTGGCGAGTCACGTGAGTGGACTACGATTCACGTTTCCCCATCCCACTTTCCTTCTCTTCGCATGCATATACATATACCCTGTATCACCGTGGATATTCATCCTTCCTTACTGCTTCATCCTCTCTTTTCTTCTTCTTCGTCTTCGTCCTCTTTTCTTCCCCTGTTTTTGTTCTTCATTTCTGGGGATCACGACGACGGTACGAAGGGGATTGGACGAGTCAGAAAGGGCGTTAGACCAAACGTCGAAGAGCGGAAGAGCTTCTCGAGTTCCTTCTGTAGATAGGGGCGCTTGCATGTCAAATGCATGGTTCACGAATGGTACTGGATGAATGTACTGCTTTAAGTGTGTGTGATGCATGATTGTTGATCTTGGATTCCATGTGTATGATAGTAATATCTTGTTAGTAGTTATACAATAATTGCATGTAGTCAAGACGGTGGTAATGTAGTCTGATAGCCTTCTTATATAGACGAGTGTGATGCATGGTTCTATCACTGTTAATACCGTGAGAATATGAATGTGTGACTGTTAGTTGATTCATCCGATGTTATTACCTGATTTGTTTGGCTGCTGTGCATGCTGGTGTAATTGAAAAAGTAAACATAGGGACTATATTGAATTGGTTTCTACCTTGATGGTTACGAGGGAGGTATCGGTTGAGTGATGGCGCTTGCGGGTAAAACGCATAAGCTGCATGTGTAGGAATGAGGTGACCCGTGGAAGGTCAAGAGCCCCGAGGGAATGACTTCCAGCTACAGACCTTGGCTAGATCCTGTGAGAGCTCGTGGTAGCCGTGGGAGCTAGAGATGAGTCTCGAGACATCAATGGGAGGCCGGTACCACGCGGGAAGAGCTGATGGACGAGAGGCCAGTAAGGGGGAAACTGTAACTAAAAGTCATTACTTAAGTCGGATCCGTAGGCATGCATGTAGACATGATGTTGATTAGGATAGTACGCGTGGTATGTTCGGGTGTTACATTTTGGTATCAGAGCAGACCGAAAGGTCCAAGACCAAGGTATGCTTGCCGAGTGTGAGCGGTTGTGTGTATTATGATCGAATGATCATCGTTATTGTGATATTTGTTGAACCTGATTGATACTGTGATATTGATTTATGGATAGGAGGTTGTTCCTCCTGGTCCGACTAATTGTGTAACGTATAGAAATGGCATAATGTGCTAAGTTACTGAATATTAGGTTAAGATACGATCGGTAGTAAGTGACTTGGTATACTTATCCTTGAAGGGGTGTTAATTTCAGGATAAGGGATGACGCATCACCAAAGCATGGAGGCTATAGCCACAGCATTCCAACACTTTACAGACGTGTTTGAAAGGCAGGGCCAGCCTCAAGCTGAGGATGGCCAAGTGCTGGACTGCTTCCTGAAGAGGAAGCCGAGTGAATTTCAAGGAGGACGTAACCCTGAGGCAACTTTTAAATGGACTCAAGAGTTGGAAAGGATTTTTAGGGGTCTTCGTTGTACCGAGGCCCAGAAGGTAGAATGTGCAGTGTACATGCTGCGAGATGAGGCGGAAAACTGGTGGAAGATAGCCAGAAACCGATTCCCTGATGATGATACTCAGTTGACCTGGAACAATTTCAAGACATGTTGCTTAGAGAAGTACTTCCCCGACACAGTAAGGAGTCAGAAGGAGTTGGAGTTTATGGAGTTGAAACAGGGTTCCATGACTGTGGAAGAGTACGTGGCTAGATTTGAGGAATTGTGTCTATTCTACCAACCCTTCCAACAACCGGGGACGGAGAACTCCAAGTGCCTTAAATTCGAGAATGGATTGAGATCAGATATTAAGAGAGCCTGCAGATACCAAGAG
This sequence comes from Clitoria ternatea, assembly GCA_037962975.1. NCBI lineage: Eukaryota > Viridiplantae > Streptophyta > Magnoliopsida > Fabales > Fabaceae > Clitoria > Clitoria ternatea. Next base: position 27,237,719 of record CM075672.1, on the reverse strand, counting down.
ATCAGGAGTTTTCCTGCATTGGTGAATAAGTTGGACAGCTTTCTAAGCAATTAGCTGAGAGGCAAGCAGGCAATTTTCCTGGATATACCGAGGTAAATCCAAGGGAACATTGCAAAGCTATAACTACTAGGAGTGGAAAAATCCTTTCTCCACCTCCGAGTCAAGAAATAAACTCAGAAAAAGATAAAGAAAAAGAAATAGTGCAAGAAACTGAGCAGGTTAATAATGAAGCTGAAAATGAAAATAAAACAGAAAAAGAAAAAGAAAATAAAGTCCATAAAAAGAAAAAGAAAAAGGTTGATCTGATTCTGGAGGAAGCTTCTAAGATGACTCCTGAGAAACTGAGGAATGCTCCATTTCCACACAGGTTTAAAAAGCAAATAGAAGAGCAAAAGTTTGCTAGGTTCTTAGATGTATTTAAGAAACTTCACATAAATATCCCTTTTGCCGAGGCATTGCAGGAGATGCCTTCCTATGCAATATTTTTGATAGAACTATTGTCTAAGAAGAGGAAGCTTAAGGGGGATGAAATGATTGCTCTCACTCAAGAGTGCAGTAAAATCATCCAAAAGAAACTTCCTCAAAAGCTAGAAGATCCTGGATCCTTTACAATACCATGTGCAATTGGGGATATTCATGTAGGAAGTGCTCTTTGTGACCTAGAAGCTAGTATAAATCTGATGCCTCTATCTTTGATGAAAAAATTGGGAATTAATGACCTACAACCGACTCGTATGTTTTTGCAGTTGGCTGACAGGTCCATTAAATATCCCCAGGGGATGCTGGAAGACCTGTTAGTTAAGGTAGACAAATTTATCTTCCCAACAGATTTTATAGTGTTGGATATGGAGGCTGATCGAGAAATTCCTTTGATCTTAGGCAGACCCTTTTTAGCTACAGGCAGAGCATTGATTGATGTAGAAAAGGGTGAACTCATGCTGAGAGTTCAGGAGGAGCAAGTAACTTTTAATGTCTTTAATTCCATGAAACATCCGGCTGAAAGGATGGATTGCTTAATGATTGAAGAAATTAAAAGTTACAAGACTCCAATGCTTTTAAAAACTGAAGAAGAGGTCTTACGAACCTTTTTGGAGGATGACTTTGACTCCAAAATTGAGGAGTTAAATGACTCTCACTCAGAAATGCTGAACCTACTGGAAGTATTGGAAGTAGGTGATTTTGAAAAAGAAAAGAAAAATGATTTGAAAATTACTGAAGTTGAGAAAGGAAAGGAAGTTTTTGAAGAAAAATATGATTTAAAACCTTTGCCTTCTCATTTGAAATAACAAGTCTTCCAGCATCCCATGAGGATATTTGATAGACCTATCAGCCAACTATAAAGACATGCGAGTTGGTTGCAGGTCATTAATTCCTAATTTCCTCATTAAGGACAAAGGCATGACATTAATGCTAGCCCCTATATCATATAAAGCACTTCCTACATGGACATCCCCTATTGCATAAGGTATTGTAAAAGATCCAGGATCTTCTAGCTTTTGAGGAAGTTTCTTCTGAATAATTGCACTGCACTCTCGAGTGAGGGCAATCATTTGATCTCCCTTAAGCTTTCTCTTCTTAGACAGAAGTTCTTTCAAGAATTTAGCATAGTAAGGCATCTCTTGTAATGCCTCAGCAAAGGGAATATTTATGTAAAGCTTTTTAAACACATCCAAGAACTTAGCAAACTTTTGCTCCTCTATCTGTTTCTTGAATCTATGTGGAAATAGAGTATTCTTTAATTTCTCAGGAGTTAGCTTGATAGCTTCCTCTAAGATAAAATTAATCTTTTTCTTTTTCTTTTGATGAACTTAGTTTTCTTTTTCTTTTTTGTTTCTACTTTATTTTCAGTTTCATCAATAACTTGCTCACTTACCTGCTCTTTTTCTTTTTCTGCATCGTTTTCTGAATTATTTTCCTGACTTGGAGTAGGGATAAGAACTTTCTCACTCCTTGTGGTTATTGCCTTGCAATGTTCCCTTGGATTTACCTCAGTATCTCCAGGAAAACTGCCTGACTGTCTCTCAGCTAACTGTTTGGATAGCTGTCCAACATGGTTTTCCATATTTCGGATGAACGTTTCTTAATTTTTAAAGCTAGCCTGCGTAGCCTGAATGAACTGAGATAGCACATTCTCAAGTTCAGACTTTTCTTTAGAGGGTGGAGGAGAAGGTTGTTGTGGTCTAGTTGTGGTTTAATTTTGTGGCATGTTTTGATTCAAATGTGGACCTTTCTGCCATGAAAAATTGGGGTGATTTCTATAGTTAGGATCAAAGGAATTAGAGGGATAATTCCTTTGAAATTGTTGCTGCCCCATGTAATTAACTTGTTCAGCAGGTACATTTAGATCACACATGCCATTTTCATGGTCTCCACCACAAAAATCACAACTCATCATACAAACTTGACTAGGCTTTTGAAGTTCTAAAATATGTACACCTAGTTTCTCTAAAGCCTGAGTCATTAACTTACTTTGAGCCAAATAAGCATCTTGTGCTTCTAATTCTAATATCCCTCTCTTTGGGATTTGGCTCCTTTCACTAACTAAACATTCATTTGAAGCCATTACATCAATCAACTCTATAGCTTCTTCTAAAGTTTTTGTGGTTAGTGAACCACCAGCTGAGGCATCAATCAAGACTCTAGTTACTGGTCTTACACCATTATAGAATATGGTAACTTCCTGCACATCAGGAATCCTATGGTGAGGACATTTCCTTAAACTCTCTTTGTACCTATCCCATGCTTCCATCAAAGATTCACCCTCTCTTTGCTAGAAACAAGTGATTTCAGTGCGCAACTTGGCATACTTGGAAGGAGGGAAATATTTAATCAAAAATTTTCTTTGTAAATCCTCCCAAGTGGATATACTGCCTCTTGGTTGGCTCTACAACCAGGCTTTTGCACGGTCCCTTAGAGAAAAAGGAAACAATCTCAATCTTATTGCTTTATCAGGGACACCATTCATTTTCACTGTATCACAAATTTGGAGGAAGGTTGCTACATGCAAATTTGGATCCTCAACCTCACTTCCTCTGAATTGATCATTTCTAACCAACTGCAGTAAAACCAGTTTAAGTTCAAAATTATTAGCTGCAATCGGAGGCCTAAGGATGCTAGATTGCGATCCTTCTTCAGTAGGCCTGGAGTAGTCACCTAGTGTAACTCTCCTCTGTTCCATTTCTTGCTATTCTTTTTGGTTTTTCCCTTTCCTAAGCTTACGCTCTAACAAATCAATAATAGGATCAAAGAAGAATGGTTCTCGTCTGTTCCTTGACTGTATATACCAAATATTAGACATAAACAATTCAAAGCTACTGCTACACACAATCTACCGTTATACTAAAAACGAGAATTAAACTACTACTAAATATGAAACAAAATTAAACTGTTCAGTCTAGTACCGGTGCAAGGATTATTGATATTACTCAACAATCCCCGGCAACGGCGCCATTAACTTGTTGGATAAATCCTGATGGATTATATTCTTTGGCAAGCGCACCAATCGTTAAATTTGTAATATATTTGATCGTTCTAACAGGGATTGTGGTAATTACCTCAATCTTGCACTAGCATAAGCTGAAACAACACAATGTAGTATAATATTCATTCTGTTTTTGTTATTTTTATACTTTCTATATTTTTGTATTTTCAGAAACAATAGAAGAGATGAAGTGTGATTAATGGAAGATAGGTTAGGATTGCTTCAGCTTACAATTTCATCAAGAAACATGCAATTAAGGTTCAATCAAGCTTCAGACTCAAGAGGACAAGTCACAAATGGTTAATACCTAATCCCTTAGATGACTAACACTAATTCCTAAGCATTAAACCCTAATCCCTTAGGTGCTTAATGACAGAGAAATCTAATGCGATATTAGAGGTTGAACCCTAACTATTTGCCTAATTACTAGGCCTGAATTAGTTAGGAAGCCAGAAGTTACCTAAGCCTCAACCATGATTCCTCACTGGTGAGATTCTTCATCAGATATGGATTTGTCAATCTAGCAATGGAACTCCCCTTCTCAGCTTGTTCTCCTCATGATTCAGAAGTTGAATTCCTCAATGCACCTTCAAGAATTCATTGCAAGCCTTCGCAATCCCAACCGTAGGGGTTTAGAAACCCATGGAAATGGATTTAGATGAAGGAATGTAGAGAGACATGGATGAGAGAATTTAGAGAGAGAAAAGGATTAGAGAGAGATTAGAAATGGGAAAATGAATCGTGTTATTACTTTTGTGTGTTCTCCTCCCCTTTCTTTTTTATAGAGTATGTACAAGTATATATAGGTAACTTATAACTAACTAACTAACTAATTAATTACAAGGGAAACTTAATTAATAATTAAACTAATTACATGATTACAGATAAATGATTAATTACAAGACATTACTTAAATTACTAAGGTACAACAGAAAACAGAAACATAAACGTACTACTTAATGGGAACTGCAACACTTCACTTGGAGGAAAAAATAGTGAACTGAATAAACAATCTTACGCTTGAGCGTGATTTACTGGCGCTTAAGCGAGGTTGTTAATTTATGCATTCTATGCCTTCACGCTTGAGCGTGAATGGGAGGCGCTTGAGCATGGGTGTTAAATTCATGGGTGTGGTGAAGTCACACTTAAGCATGACTATGGTCTGCTTAAGCGTGATCGTGTTTTTTTTTCTTCATGCAATGTTTTCTTCTTTTTACATGAATGCATGTTGATAAGTCTTGAAAAGACTTAATTATTTCACCTTTTTATTTAACATTATTTAGTAATTATTGGTTAGTTTGTTAGTATTATTTAATAATTTGATAACAATTCGTATTTTAGTTATGAATTTCAAAAGTACTTTATTTATGTAAGAAAATGATTGAAAATATTAATTAGTTAAGGAATTTTGAAGTGTTTATAAATTCACTAAGCAGCCAGCGTATAAATGCTAGGCAATTAGCTGTTTAATGGTGCAGGAATAGGGCGTACTTGAGAAAAGAAGACAAATCTGAGTGAAAATTACAAAAGCCGAGCGAGATTTGGAAAAATCCGAGTGAGACTTCACAAAGCCGACTGAAAGGAGTCCAAAGACCGACTGAGTGAGACTTCAAAGACACCGACTCCGAAAGAGAACAAGGACTCGGAATATTGCATGAAGAACCCGAACGCCAACTGCAGAATACCGATTGAATAATCAACTCGCTTAAGCGAGAGTTAAATTCGCTCAAGCGAAGGTCAAAAATTAGCTCAAGCGAAGCAATCACGCTTGAGCGAGAATGCCATTCTGTATTACATATTTCCAATTCGCCCAAGTTTCGCCATAACGCTTAAGCGACAAAGCAACACTGCAGTGCAATTCCCGAATTCGCCCAAGCGAGAGTGTAGTCCGCTCAAGCGAGAACCCAGTAGCTGAAGCATAAAGGCAGTAATTTAAACACTGTTCCTTCCCTCCAACAACACACTCGACGCAGTGCAGTTTCCATCTTCCATTGCCTTCGCTTCTACTTGTACCTTAATAATTTAAGTAGTGAGCTGTTATTAGTTGGCACTGAGTTGTACATTAGCTAATGATGAGTTGTAATCTGCTAAGAGCTGAGCTGTGATTAGTTAGTTAAGTTTAGTCGTTAACTTAAGGTTTCGAAGTTATCAGTTTTAGTTAGTTAGTTTTTAGATAGAAGCCTATATATACTCAAGAACATACTCTGTAAATAAGATGGAAAAACAGAGACAGAATACATAGAACAAATAATACACTTCAATCTCTCACTACATTTTCATCTCTCTAAACTCTCCCATCCATGTCTCTCTGTATTCCTTTGATGAATCCAACATCGATGGAGTTCTAAACCCCTAAGGTTGGGATTGCAAAGGTGAACAATGGAGTATTGAAGTTGTGAGCAAGTAGATCGACTTCTAGATCCTGAGGCGAACAAGCTGAGGAGTGGAGCAGAATCGCTGGATTGACAAATCCAGAACTGATGAAGAACTTCGCCAGTGAGGAATCATGGTTGAAGCTTAGGTAACTTCCAGCTTTCTAACTAGTTGAGGCCTAATCAATTTAGGTGAATAGTTAGTGTAACCTCCAATTTCGCATTAGATTCTTAGGTTAATTGAGCACTTAAGGAATTAAGGTTCATTGCTTAAGGATTAGTGTTTTTCACCTAAGGAATTAGGGAATAACCACAAGCGGATTGTCCTCTAGATTGTGAAGTTCGATTATACTTAATTGCTTATTTCTTGAGGAAATTGTGAGCCGAAGCAATCTTGACCTGCTTTCTTTTAATCACTTTTCATATTCATCTTAACTCTGTTTCTGAAAATACCAAAAACAACTAGAAAACATTAAAATCATAAAAACCGAATGAACTACCTGTATTTCGTGTTGGTTCAGCTTGTACTAGTCCTAGATTGAGGTACTTACCACAATCCCTGTGGGACGATCAAATATTCTACAATTTTAACGACTGGTGCGCTTGCCATAAGTGTAAATCCGAGAGTCATATTTTGTTTTACTAAGATTTTCACTACCAAGTTAATGACTCGGGATTTTAGCATCAAGTTAATGGCGCCGTTGCCGGGGATTGTTGAGTAATATCAACAATCCTTGGACCGGTACTAGACTGAACCATTTTTGTTAGTTTCTGTAGATGTTGTTAGTTGTTAGTAAATTTCGTTGCACGAGTAGGATTTGTTAAATCATGCTTGAATTGTTGTTCATAGTTACTACTGTTTTGATTTTAGTTGTTTAGTTGTTAGCACTAACTGTTACAGTAGCCTTGTTTGTAGTTAGTTGTTGCATTTATGTTTTTCCTAGTTCCTTTGGAAAGTGAAAAGTTGCAGGTAACGGATCTTGATGACACCTTAGCAGAGTTTCTTCAATATTCACAAACGTTATGCATAAACCATGTAGAGGAGGTACAACTAATTGAGGAGGAGCCATCGGAGTTAGAAAGGAGTTTAATTCAATTCATAAAAGTCACTCAAACCGGCCTCCAAAATTTTGACAATTCAATCATGAATATTCAAAAGCAAGTGGATTTTATTGCAAAGCAGTTAGCCGAAGAGCTAAGGAATATAAAGGTTGTACGAAGAAAAAACCAATATGAAGAGCCATGGGATGAAGATGTTGGTCTAGCTGAAGAAATTAAGTTTGGGGAAGAAGAAGATCAGTTAGAAAACATTGAAATGGATGAACCTGAACTTGAAGTTGAGGTAGAAACAAAAGAAGAAGAAGAAAATAAGGAAGTTCAGGGATATTTGATGGAAGAAGAGTCAGTTGAAGAATGTGAAGAGGAAAGTGATATGGATTATACTTCAGAAGTGAAAGATGATAGTATATCTAGTGAAGCATTCTTTGATGATTGGAATGAAGAAGATTGGTCTGAAGAAGAACAAGAGTAAAAGTTAACCACATCTTGGCAACACAATATTGATACTGAATTTTTGTTGGAGTCAAGTGTGAACACAGAGGAAGAAGTAGAAGTTCATGCACAAGAAAACTTAACAGGTGTAGATGTTGAGAATATAAAAGAAGAAGAAGAAATTCAGCCATGTTATGAGGAGCGTTTGCTAGTGATGACTACTGCAGCTATAGAATTCAACAGGAAACGTGAATCATCAAGTCAAGAAGAACATTGCTTGTGGCATAAAAAGAGGAAGACTAACAAAAAACTGAAAAAGAAAAAGAGTGAAGAAAAGAAAAAGAAGAAAAAGCAGAAAGGTTGGAAAAGAAAAGATTGGAGGAAAGTTATGTTGAACATTAGCTTCAAACATAACAAGGAAAAACAAGGAGTAAAAAGACCAAGAGTGTATGGACATAAGAAATGGGATCCTGGAGGATGAGATGATCTTGTGTTGGTTTTTCTTGTACATAAATAAAATAGTAAGAGACTGAACAGCATGAAGAAAATAGAATCAGATTCCCTCCACGCTTAAGCAAGAGGAAAGTGACGCTTAAGCGTGATCTAAGCGTGACCTTGTATAAGTCTTTTCGCTTAAGCGTGTCTTCTTTTCGCTTGAGCGAGCTCGAGACCTATTTTCCCTTCCGCTTTGAGCGTGAGCTCATTTGCCTCTCAATAAACTGCTCGCTTGAGCGTCATTCCACACGCTCAAAGCGTGACGGTGATGCATGGCTTTTTCTGCACCTCCGCTTGAGCGCTTCAAGCTCACGCTTGAGCGCAATCGGGCCTGAGGATGTGCTGTGCATTTTTCCCGCTTAAGCAAAAGCTTAAGGAGCTTGAGCGAGATTGACATGATCGGGTCACTGATACCCACTGATACCCTTTTCGATCGGGAACTTCTCATGGGGACTTTAATAAATGGTTTCTGATTGTTGATGTAATAAACGGGTCAGATGATGAAGGGTGACTTATTTTAGTTAGCCTTTTATCACTCGGATCTCTTATTCCTCACGCCTCACTCAGTGTCATTCATTTATGTGTCACTCGGCCTTTTTTTCATGTATTCTGTTGTCCACTCTCACCCGTCACTCATTCCCATACTTTATCTCTTCCTTTCATTCGTTGATTCATTCATTCGTTCTTTCAATCCACCTGAGCTCTTCCTCGGTTTCCTTACCAGATCTCTCTGCATGTGTTGGTTGTTCACCCAGCCTTTCATTTACTCATTCTTTCGTCCACTCATTTTGTCACTCAATCGTCTTCTTCTTCATCCATTCAGTATTCCGTTCACTCGGACCCCTCTGCAGTCGTTCTTTCATTTACTCAGTTCTTCCATTTACTCAGCATCTCTTTTATTCTTTCTTGATTCTTTCATTCACTCAGCCCTTCATTCACCCAGTCAATCTTTCACTCATCTTTTATTTACTCATCTTCATTCACTCAGTATTCTTTCTATTCAGTATATCATTCGCTCGTTTTACATTCACTCGGTTTATTTCAGTCAGTTTGTTATCCCTTCGTTCACTCGGTTTTTCCTTCGTTTTTCTACTCGTCTCTCTCTCTGTCTTTCGTTCACGTATGTTTAATACACATATATTGTCCACTCGACCTTCATTCATTCGGTCACTCTATTTCACTCGTTCTTCATTCACTCTGTCAATCTTCCACTTGTCTTTCATTTATTCGGTCACTTTCACTTATCCACTCGTCTCTCCATCTTGGTCTCTTTTACTTCTGTCACTCTTCATTCACTCAGTCAAGCATTCTCTCGTGTGTCAATCTTTCACTCGTTCTTTCTTTCACTCGGCCTTACTTTCATTCGTTCTTTCTCCTACTCGCTTCTTTGTTCACTCGTATCTCACTACAGTTGTTCACTCGTCCATTCATTGTCACACTCGTTTCTCATGCACTTTTCATTATTTCATTCATTCTTTCACTCATTCTATGATCCATTCGGTATTCATTCACTCAGTACCCTTTTTATTCAGTATTTTATTCACTTGTTCTTTCAATCTACTCTTTCTTCTTCGTTCCTTCACACATCTCTCTGTATTTTTTGTTTCCCCCACTCAGAATCTCTTTCATGCGTCTCTTTCTGTAGTTTTTTTTCATTCACTCGGTTTCTCGCTAGATCACTCGGTTTCTTTCGGGTTCGTTCACTCGTTTTTCCATTTTTCGACCACTCGTTGTTTGTTCATTCATTTTTTCATTTCTACCCGGTATCATCCACTCGGTATTCATATACTTGTTGTTTCATTCCACTTATTTTCTTCCTCGGTTTTTTTATGCTGTATTTTCCTTCTTCATTCACTCATTTTTCATTCGTGATTGTCATATTCGTATTTCCAGTACTCAGTTTCCTGTTATTTAGTTTTTTTTTTCGTTCACCCGGTGTTCGCATCACTCGGTTTCTCTTTGTTTCCATCTCATACAATTCTATCATTCTTTCATTTCTTCGACCGATTCCTTTCTCGATATTATTCATTCGGTAGTTTGTTATTCATTTTTCCATTTATTCTTCCACTGGCTTGTGCATTTACTCATCTCCTTTATCCAGTCAGTATACCTTTCACTCATCTCCACTCGGAATATTCTCAGTCGTTCTCCCATTCATTCTTTCATCTACTCGTTTTTCTCACCCACCCTCAATCCACTCGTTCCTCAATTCACAAGTTTGCCATTCCACTTGTTGTTTTATTCACTCAGCTTTGCTCTCAATTTTTCGTTCATCTTTTATTCATCGGTTCTTCCATTTACTCGTTCCTTCTCTGCACTCGTTGTTTTGTTTACTCTTCCACTCATTCTTTACCACTTAGTATCTCTATCACTCGGTATCTTTCATCCACTCGGCCTTCCAGTTACTCGGCGATTTGTTCGCCTGTTTCCCTCACTGTTTCCTTCCCCGACCTCTTCCACTCGGTATGGTTCTTTCACTCATTTTTATTTACTCGGTCCCTGTCTTCATTCGTTCTTGATCCACTTGGTATCTATTTCATTCGATCTTCCGCCTTCAGTCTGTCACTTTTATTCTTCATCCGATCTCTCATTCTGTCACACACTCGTCTCGCATTCACTCATTGAACATTCGTCTTTCTCTCTCTCGGTATCTCTTTCTCAGTCTTTCTCAGTCTTTTATCTATTCGGTATGTGAGCTTTAGCAAGAGTACCATATTGATGATACCTGATGCTGTGTTTGGCGCTTGAGCGTGATTTGACACGCTTGAGCAAATACCATACCTGATGCTTTATTTTTTAAATTGGGCATTGACATGCCAATATTTTAGCGTACTCACGCGTATTGCAGGAGAAGACACGTCTTCTAATTTCTGAGAAAGTCCAACCAGGTACTTCCCAAGCACTGCCAGTCAGGTAAAAGGGAAGTATTCTAGTACCCTGACTCCTTATTTGATTTTTCGATTCTTTATTTGATAAAATATGTTAATTATATTTAATTTCAAATCCATCTTAATAATTTAAAGTTTGCTAATTCTTAGGCTTCAGTCGGATATATTAATTAATCAATTTTTGTTTAACTCATGATATCTGCCCCTAACAATTTTTCATCATTAATTAAAATTGTTTACTCGGCATGCTAGTTAGCAATCTGAATGTATGATCTTACATTAAGTTTGGGGACATGACTGGCTGATTAACTATTATATTCATAGCTTTTGAGCCTGTTTTATCCTTTTCCGAGTGAGCTTGCATGCTAGTTAGTCAGACAGAATTTGCTTCAGTGCTTGCTAATTGTTGTATGTCAACCAATCGGAAATGATGGAGGCCTTCTTTGTTAATTTAGCCAGGGCCAAAAATAGCCTTCCTAATCTATTAAATTATCCTTTGACCTAATGATTATGTTTGAGCCTGAAACCTTTCATTCTGTTTATATACCTAACGTTACAAAGCCTATTTATCCAAGAAAAACCCGACTGAATTACCCCTGGATGTTCCACTGGTGAATTGCTAGGTTTTTGCTTATTGCTAGGGACTAGCAATTTCTAAGTTTGGGGATGAAGAGTGTGCCTAACAGTAATTAAGGACACACTCCGACCTTAATTATGGATGAATATGTAGAAAAATAAAAGGAAGAAAGGAAAAGTCGAGAGAAAAATGAATAAGTCAGAAAAGAAAAAGAGGTGCAAAGCACCACAAGAAAAAAAATTCGATCGGAAAAAGATGAAAAAAAAAGGAAAGATCCGAAGGACTGAAAGAAAAAGAAGGTGCAAAGCAGCATGAGTTATTAAGTAGCATTCAGTCGGAAAAGTTAAGAGAGTTGTTAGTAGAGGCAATTAAGTTAGAATTGAGGCAAGGCATCAGTGGATACATCTTGTAACCTATCTATGACTCAGAAAAACAATAATTGAGCCTGTAGCCCAGCCCCATTATAAGCTTAAAAAGCCCTTACTGATCTGATTGTGTTGGCATATGACATGACGTGAAGAACTGTTGCAAGCCTATGTTTATCTAACAAGTATGCAGGTGCTGAGTGCATTTTATTCACCTTACACACCGAGAGAAGAGTTAAACACCGACCAGTGAGGAAAGCATCAGCAGCTTGTCTTCCAAAGGAGGTGTAAGTTTTTATACTTTTAGAAATTGCAAGAAGAAAGCATGATCGGTATTCAATAATTATAGTATGAACTAAGTTAAGGAAAGGTTGAGTGTGTTGATCAAATGCTGTAGTTAATAAGTCTGAATATTTGCTTGAGGACAAGCAAGTTTTAAGTTTGGGGATGTGATAAGTCTTGAAAAGACTTAACTATTTCACCTTTTTATTTAACATTATTTAGTAATTATTGGTTAGTTTGTTAGTATTATTTAATAATTTGATAACAATTCGTATTTTAGTTATGAATTTCAAAAGTACTTTATTTATGTAAGAAAACGATTGAAAATATTAATTAGTTAAGGAATTTTGAAGTGTTTATAAATTCACTAAGCAGCCAGCGTATAAATGCTAGGCAATTAGCTGTTTAATGGTGCAGGAACAGGGCGTACTTGAGAAAAGAAGACAAATCCGAGTGAAAATTAAAAAAGCCGAGCGAGATTTGGAAAAATCCGAGTGAGACTTCACAAAGCCGACTGAAAGGAGTCCAAAGACCGACTGAGTGAGACTTCAAAGACACCGACTCCGAAAGAGAACAAGGACTCGGAATATTGCATGAAGAACCCGAACGCCAACTGCAGAATACCGATTGAATAATCAACTCGCTCAAGCGAGAGTTAAATTCGCTCAAGCGAAGGTCAAAAATTAGCTCAAGCGAAGCAATCACGCTTGAGCGAGAATGCCATTCTATATTACATATTTCCAATTCGCCCAAGTTTCGCCATAATGCTTAAGCGACAAAGCAACACTGCAGTGCAATTCCCGAATTTGCCCAAGCGAGAGTGTAGTCCGCTCAAGCGAGAACCCAGTAGCTGAAGCATAAAGGCAGTAATTTAAACACTGTTCCTTCCCTCCAACAACACACTCGACGCAGTGCAGTTTCCATCTTCCATTGCCTTCGCTTCTACTTGTACCTTAATAATTTAAGTAGTGAGCTGTTATTAGTTGGCACTGAGTTATACATTAGCTAATGATGAGTTGTAATCTGCTAAGAGCTGAGCTGTGATTAGTTAGTTAAGTTTAGTCGTTAACTTAAGGTTTCGAAGTTATCAGTTTTAGTTAGTTAGTTTTTAGATAGAAGCCTATATATACTCATGAACATACTCTGTAAATAAGACGGAAAAACAGAGACAGAATACATAGAACAAATAATACACTTCAATCTCTCACTACATTTTCATCTCTCTAAACTCTCCCATCAATGTCTCTCTGTATTCCTTCGATGAATCCAACATCGATGGAGTTCTAAACCCCTAAGGTTGGGATTGCAAAGGTGAACAATGGAGTCTTGAAGTTGTGAGCAAGTAGATCGACTTCTAGATCCTGAGGCGAACAAGCTGAAGAGTGGAGCAGAATCGCTGGATTGACAAATCCAGAACTGATGAAGAACTTCGCCAGTGAGGAATCATGGTTGAAGCTTAGGTAACTTCCAGCTTTCTAACTAGTTGAGGCCTAATCAATTTAGGTGAATAGTTAGAGTTTAACCTCCAATTTCGCATTAGATTCTTAGGTTAATTGAGCACTTAAGGAATTAAGGTTCATTGCTTAAGGATTAGTGTTTTTCACCTAAGGAATTAGGGAATAACCACAAGCAGATTGTCCTCTAGATTGTGAAGTTCGATTATACTTAATTGCTTGTTTCTTGAGGAAATTATGAGCCGAAGCAATCTTGACCTGCTTTCTTTTAATCACTTTTCATATTCATCTTAACTCTGTTTCTGAAAATACCAAAAACAACTAGAAAACATTAAAATCATAAAAACCGAATGAACTACCTGTATTTCGTGTTGGTTCAGCTTGTACTAGTCCTAGATTGAGGTACTTACCATAATCCCTGTGGGACGATCAAATATTCTACAATTTTAACGACTGGTGCGCTTGCCATAAGTGTAAATCCGAGAGTCATATTTTGTTTTACTAAGATTTTCACTACCAAGTTAATGACTCGGGATTTTAGCATCACATGTCCTTCACGCTTGAGCTTGGAGCTTTCTCGCTTGAGTGTGGTGTCTTGTACCTGATCCTGCAACATGTAACAAATAAATACCTAGCGTATATACACTGGCTGTCTAGTGTATGTACGCTGGGTTAGTGAATTTACAAATAAATAAATTTCCTTATATACTTATCTTTTTACCCATTTTCATGCATAATTTAAAAACTTTTGAAATAAATAAATAAAACCAGAATTAGTGACAATTTATTAAATAATAATGCCAAACTAAACAATATTTAAGGGATTATGTTAAATTAAAGATAAAATTATTAAGTCTTTTCAAGACTTATCAGAGACGTATCCTTCACTATATAGTTTCAGTATCACTTTTGTTTAATTTTTTTTGTTTTAAAATAAAAAATAAAAAAACAAAAACAATTTTTTTGACATGAGTACTTTTGTTGGGATGGGCCGAGTAAAGTGTCCAAACTCTTGAGATGCATCCTCGCAACACTTCTCACTTGGATAACCACAACTGTTCACCTTCTTTATAAAAAAAAATTTACTAATAAAATAAAAAGTAAAAAAACACACACATAGCCACTATCTTTCCTTTAGTGTCAGGTATCCCTTGCCTTTACCTTCACCACGATCATTTCTATTTAACATCGAGCATTCTGTAAGCATAAACATCATCTTCATTATTCTCCAGCTGCCACACTTTGCACTCATCATTTTCTTTCAGATTGGAGCCACACCTCACCACTAGTCAATCATCAAGTTCTTTATTTTCTCTTAATGGATGATATAGAAGAGTCGTTCTATAGGTATACAAATGAATTGAGATGTATGTTATTCCTCTTGATGTTACTTCGGGTTGTGTTGATGATATTTTTCTTTTGGGTTCTAACACAAGCCCCATGAAACTAGGTTATATGACACGATCAAAATTTTCAGTTATACTAATTATTTCACATGCAATTGAACTGATCAAATGTTGTTGTAGGTATCTTCGTTACTAAGCGCACTTGAAAAAAAAAGTATAGAGCAAGAAACATAAGGAACAAGATCCTGACACTAATATTTGGTTATGATTTTTTTTCTTCTTTGTTTCTTGTTCACAAAAAAATATCATCATTTCTAGTTTTTCATTTTAAATTCTACATGCCCTTCACTGATTTTTTTAATTTATCTCAATAATGAGTAATTACATCACCTTTGTCTAATATTTCATGACATGTTATGAATAATTTCCTTGCATATTAATTCAATAAGTTGTTTGTGAAGATCAAATTATATATGAATTGTGATAGATTGACCACCCTCAGTGAGATTTTGAGCTTAATTGGATGGACGAGATTATGTCATCTTTCTTTTGTTTTTGATTAACCCTTATTTATTAGTACTCTAGAACTTGACTTGTTTCTTTTTGATATATTATGTTCCATATGCATGCTTTGATGTGATTAAGGCCATTTTTGTTTTAACCAAACACTAGCCATATGCCTTACCTTGCATATTTTCTATTGTTACCCTCGTTGAGCCTATATCTATTTCTTGATTCAGCCACATAATTAGCCAATAGCCAAAAAAAACATGATCACTTTGGCTTAGGAATTGATTAGGAGTTTTGGAATTACTATGAATAAAGGTTCTTGATGATTGTGGAAATGTACCCAAGATATGTATGTTGTTGTTTCATTGCTCAAAAAGAAAGTAAAGAAAAAGAAAAAATAAAAAGGAAATGTTAAAAAAAAGAAGAAGAAAAAGAAGTGGTGAACATATGTATGAAAATAATCAGGAGGATTTATTCTCATGTTTTATCCTCCATCATGTTTCATTTTGCTGAGTATTGAGTTTCAAAATGTACTTCTACAATCACTGAATCACTTACTCCATTGCTTTTTTTCAACCCTAAGTTTATCCATATTATTTCATTTTATCCATGTTGTATCACCTTGGCCCTATTACAACCTTAATAAAGTCCTTTTGATCTCTACATCCATATGTGTTCAAATACAGAAATTAGAAATTTATCAAGCCTATGGTAGTGCTAATTTATTTGGGTGATTTTTGATAGTATACACAAACCCAAACAATCGAGATATAGAGAGCATGAAGAGAACATCTATCACATTTTCATCTACTCTTTGATTTGATCACTCAATTTGTGTAACTAGTATGTAATGCTTCTTATTCACACTTATCATGACTTCTTGATATAAGGGATGATGTGTATTATTTATTATTTTAGATTTCAAAAAAGAGTCAAAAATCAATTTAAAAAATAAAAGCTTTTTCTATTATTTCTCATTTTAGCTTTTGATTTAGTTTTGCCCTGGAGTATAAAAGCTTAAGTGTAGGGGGAATTTGATAAATCAATTTTAATACACTTCTTATAGTTTTACACTTGGGGTTTATTATATAATTACTATGTTTAATAATAGTATGTTAGTTAAGTTTTATGTTGTTTAGTTAAATTGAAGTATTATATATATATATGTTTTAATTTTCATTTTTTGTATGTATCTTGAGTATCTTGCCTTGTTTTGGCCATAACTTAGGCTTTTGTGATCCAAATGGGCTAATCTTGGAGCCCATGGAAAGCTAAGACAGAGGCCTACATCATGATGATCAGATTTGGTTATTTTACATGTAAAAAAATAAAGAAATAGAGCTTGAATCAATTAGCCCTCATGTGTCTCACCAGTATTGACATAGTTCACTAAAATACACATATCTGGAGTTGTCGATATCCAACTGACCTCATTCTTGTGCCAAATTCTCAATAAGACAGATATCTACAACTTTAATATTGATGATTTTACGCAATTAAGGTGGAGAAGATAAAAAAGAGAATGAATTTCAACACCTACCATTATCTTCTTTTGAATTATTGTAATTTCAAGCCCACCAACGTTGAAAAAATGCATTAATGATCAGAAAATAAATATATAGTATCATGATACCCTGCCTATAAATAGATGCTTGAAGTTGTAAGGATGATACACAAGAGATATATAAGAAATACATGCTTTAGTTTTCATTACATTTATATATCTTTGCTTCAGTTTCTTAAGTTTTAGTTCTTTCTGTTGCTTTTATTTCTTTGTTCTATATTCCATCCCTCAAGTCATGGTTTTCATTTCCCTTCCTCAATATCAAGTAAGTTAATTTTATTATTTGTTATTTACTTTTATAATCAAAGTTATAGTTAATTTAATATTATCTTTCATTGTTAAAAATTATAATGGAAGCTTAATCTTTTAAAATCAACTCAAGGAATTTAATTTTTCTTTATGTTAACTTTGAGTTCTTGCTCTTAATATTTTGATTGAAGATAATTACTTTTCTTTATTTCTCAAATACTTATGATGGTAGATTGTTTAAGTACATAATCGATTGATATATAATTAAACAATCTATAATCTAAAATGATGTTGGTTGGTTAATCAATAATCAATTTGAGAACAAAGAATAAGTCACTAAATAAGAGATTTGTGTTTAGTTTCTTAACTCAATCAAACTATGGTTTTAAAGTTATTTTAGTAATTAATAAGAATATATCGATTGATTATTCTTATTAGTTCATTAATTCAATTCTAGAAGGTTTTATAGAATATAATCATTTAGGGATTCCAAATGATTCAAGGTTAAGAAATTAATTATATTTAATAATATTTGTGATCAATGATTAGTTAACTAAAGATTTATTAATTCCTTGGGTTGGTTATTTCTAAATTTGATTATTCACTCACTCATAAATTTACTTTTTACACTATTATATAATTACTTAGTTTTTCTTTCAATCTCAACATAAACCCCCCCCCCCCCTTTGTTATAATTAAATTAAGTGTAACTAATTTAACTAAGGTCCTCGAGAGACGACTAAGGTTGTTCACCTTATACTATATTAATTTAACTTTTTATTTGACCCGACAACGACAGCGTGTTAGTCAGCTTGACCTTGATATAGCTTCCTTAGGTTTTTGATCACATCGAAAGCCTCCATATGCTCATGTTGCTTCTGAAGCTTAGGAGACATGGTAGCCAACATAAGGCATTAGACATCTAAAGCATCATCCTGATGCTTCTTATAAGCATCCTTGTCAGCTTTAGAGGCATTTGCAGCGGGTGGTTTCGAAACTGGACTTTCCAAGACATATTGCTTTTTCTCTTGTTTGAGGACAATCCTCGAATTTCTATACCAGTTAAGGAAGTTAGACCCAGACAATTTTTCCTTGTCTAGGATTGATCGCAATGAAAGGTTCGAAGGTGTGTTTGACGTAATGGTATCTAAAACATAAAATATGTAGTAAGTATCATTTTTCAAAAACATGTTTAAATTATGGTCATTTAAGTTAAATATGTCTCCCACTATTTTGATTCAAAACAAAATACCCTTCACGAATCAGAAAATCCCATTGGAAGATTTTCTAGTGGGCTAAGATTCATATTCTGCCAAGTGTTAAGTCAGCTTTGGCTGATCACTTAATACTTGGTTATTTAGGTAGGAAACTCTTTTCCAATTGTATTCTTATACAACTCTTAGACATTGGGTTAAGTAACCATTACTGATTATTCATCTTATGAATATTTAGCCCAATGTTTAGCCTCTAAGTTATATTCAATCCAATTGAAAACTTAGTTAAGTTAAAGCCCAATAAAACAGTTTGGGTATTACCATTATCCCATCGCGTCTTACTAATATAAATGATAGTACCCTACTTTGATAGACCCACTATTTATTGACATTAGTATTGACAAGTGTATGACAGGGCCCGCAAGCGCACGGGTTATGTCGCGTAATATAAAAGATTATCGTTCTCCACAGGGACTGTGTTCAAAGTACCGGCATATTAAAATTTAATTATCCACACAATTGTTTTTTTAAGGTTTTTGTAAAATAAAACACAAAATTAAGTTACACAGAATATAAAAATAAAATTTACTTGACACTTAAAAAATCAGAGTTGAGAGTATTTTAGGATTTCGGGGGATTAAGACTCTATTTTATGTTAATGAATTTTAACTTTTCATAAATAAGAATCGAATTAAGTTTTCCAAGGCAAATTTTCCAAAAGCTAATTAATATGTTCCTCTCGGAATCCTATTAATGTACCTAACCTATGGAAAGCGCTGCTTAATCCTCAGAAAGGCCCATTATCGTTTTATGAAAATCCCTTTTATTTCCTCAAAAGAATTTTGATTACTTTCACGGTTTTACCAAGGTCACAAAAAGCATTTCAAAAATCTTAGGTTTAGTTCAAAGCTTTTCGATAAAAATAAATCTCTCGATTCTATTTATTACCTAAACTTACTAATATACTCGCAAGTATACAGTTTTATCATTTAGGTTCTTGTTAGGAATCACTAAAAGCATTGAGCATTTTTTAAACTAAATGGAAAACAGAAATTTATTTAATTCCAAGTCAAAATAATATTAACAATAAAATATTATCATACCCCCTTTATCCCAAGATAATTAATTTAGCTACTCATGAAATAATTCAAATTCATATATATAATGGAAAAATAAAACAAACAAGACATGGTAAAAAATAAAGACTTATGGGTTTCTCCAAAAGCTTAGAATAATTTACCACTGTAATTCCTTATTGCAATATTCCCTACCAATTACAAATTTGGAATTCTCACTTTTACAGCCCTTACCACTCTTACAAAATAAAAGAAAGAAAAGAAAATTAAAAAGAAAGAGAAGAAAAACGAATAGAGAAAGAAAAAGAGAAAAAGAAGAAAACTAAAGAGAAAAAGAGAGAAAGGAACGAAGATGATGCTGAATTCGCTGATTTCCAGTGATTGATGCTGGATGCTTGCAACTTCTTCTCCTTTTATAGGTGATGGAAAGTTTCGGTGCATGTGACTTCCAACTGTCCCAAATTGCATTATTTTAATATTTCCAATAATTCGGTGCTTGGATTTATTCAGCTGGGCAAATTCCGAGTGGAAAAATGGGTCGGTTTTCATATTTTCTCCAAAATCCGAGTGGAAAAATGCCTTTTGTGCACAAAACCGACTGGAAAAAGTGCATTTTGTACAGAAGACCGAGTGAAATATTTACTCGGTGTCAAGTTGAGGGGTCGGTGTTTGGAAGAAAACCGGTCGGTATTGAGTTGTGGGTCGGTGTTTGGAAGAAACCGGTCGGTGTTTTGAAAGGAGAGGGGACGGTGTTATGGCTTGAGGGATAGTGGAGTTACTGTGAGGAGACGAGCAAAGCAACTCTGATTGCTTTATTTCTTCGGAACCGATTGAAGAGTGAATCGGAACCGATTGAAGAGTGAATCAGAACCGAGTGAAAAGTGATTCACTCGGAACTGATTAAAAGGTGTCTCAGAACCGACTGGAAAGTGGCTCACTCAGGATTGGGAAGTCTTCTTTCACTGTTTCACTCGGCTGTCTCTGGAATTGAACCACTCGGAGAGATCTTGCTTGGATTTCTCAGGAATTCACTCGAAATTGACTTCAGTCGTCAATCAACTCACTCAGATATACCTTTCACTCAGAAATTTGGACTTGAAAGACTGGAATCTGGTTGATAGAATTCTTTTCTCATGTCCGAGCCTTGCTTTGCTCAGAAATATAGGTTTCTTCCCCAACTCACTCGGATGTCTTCCTTGAAGACTTCTCACTCGGTCTCAGTGTGAAACTTGAGAGTCTGCCCGAGTGTGATTCATTTCCGGTCGGCTTTTCCTTGCTTGCTTAAGGAATTACTCAGAAATGCCTTGTTCCGCTTGAGAATGCCATCTTCTCTGAGTGAAACCACTCGGATTCCTCCTTAGTCAGCATTTATTCATTTCAGTGGCCTCTTCTACTCGGAATCCATTCACTCAGAACAGCTTTTCACTCGGATTAGTTGCAATCAGAAAGCTCCCACTCGGATTTACTTCAATCAACAATCCTTTCACTCAGAGAATAGCTTTGGACATATTTATTGGAGGTCAGTCTCCTTTTTTCACTCGGAATGGACGTAGTCGGGGAAGTTTCCACTCGGAATCACCTCCAACCGAGACTTATCCATTTCAACATTGGTCCTTCACTCGAGTCAGCCATTTATCACTCGGAATGGCTTTGACAGGGAACATTTCACTCGGATTTTCTCTAACAGTGCAGTATTCCACTCGGCAATGCTTTACTCTGAGTCTTTCCACTCGGATTTGGTTATTTCTGAGTAATTCCACTCGGATTTGGCCATTTTGAGTCGGATTTCAATGCTCTGAGTCAGATTTTTGCTTTCTGAGTCAGATTTCAGCTTTAAAAAGAGAATTCTTTCCACTTTGGGCTTGTTCTTCTTGTTTCTTTTTCATTTTATGGTCGTTTTTCTCTTATTTTTGACCCTTTATTACCTTAATTCCTGTAAAATAACATACCCAAGTAGAAAATAGTGGAAAGAAAGCAAAAATCACAATAAATAAAGGAAATACAGTGCATAATGATTAAAGTCCTAAGCAAATTAGACCTAATTTATTGTATTATAAAGCACTTATCAAAATACCCCAAACCAAAACATTGCTTGTCCTCAAGCAATCACCATATTCACAAGATAAAATACAGAAAACACTAAACTTAATAAACTAAGGAATCCAAAACAGAGAAACAGATTTATTCAAATGCCAGTTTTATTTTTCTTATGTGAATCAATTTTCAATGTCAAGACTTGAGATACTCTTCTCACAATTTTCACTTAAGTGTTTCAAGGTTTGTGTATCTCTCAAATCATCATAGTCAAAAAATATTACCATAAGCTTGTTAATAAACCAGAAACTCCACAGTTTAGATAGAAAATATATCAAAGTCTAAAGGTCTTTCAAAGGTTGTAACGTGGCCTTGGGTTGTATTGTTAAGGTAGGAATTTCAAGAAAAATGGAATACAAAAGGGCTTTAAGAGTCATGAATGATTCAAATCACCATTATAAATTTAACAGAGCAAATTTTTGAACTTTTATGGACTTTTTGGAATTCATTCAATATCATCCTTTTGATTTTCTTTTTTCTTTTTTTTTCTTTTTCTTGTTTTTCTTTGCATTCAATACCATATTTTTCTTAAGTCCTTTTTTATTTCTTTGCTCCACTAAATTTCCAACTTTTTCACCATTAAAAGAATATCAGTCAATGAAAGGTTTCAAAGAAAAATTTTCACTTTTAGGATCAAAAGGGGCAACTAGGGGTCAAATTATACAAAATTCTGAGGCTTAAGAATAAGACCTAATTGTGCCTTTATCATCCTAAGACATATAATCAAAAACCATTTTGAATCGGTTGAAAAACAAGTTCTAGAATATTAATGACTATGAGATTCACTCAATCAAGAAAATATGGGTTTTGAAAATTTGTTTGATAAATAACCCATTTTGGCTCAAGTCTAATCATGGAAAGTCTTTTCAAAGAAAATTTTAATCACATAAGGTTCATTTAAGCATTTATTTGGCATTTAAATAATCAAATTTTGAAAATTTTACTCAAAATTTTGGGGTCCTTAGATACTTCAGCCTTGTGTTTAAAGTAAATTTATTATGCAATAATGGTAAATTACAAGATTACAAACAAATCAAGGAAAACACACATGCAAAATAACAATAACACAACGTAAACAAAACAGTTAAGTTTTCTTACCTACCACCCCAAACCAGAATTTGACATTGTCCTCAATGTTAAAATGGATGATAAAAGGATAAGAAAACTTACCTGTAGTAACCCCAAACCAGTATCTGACATAGTTGGTTTTTTTTATTTTTTTTATTAAAGCTTAAAAATAAAGACAGGGGGTTACCTCCCCACAAGTGCTAAGTTTAACGTCTTCAGCCAGACTCTATCCCTCAATCATAGTCAAGAATCAATTAGGGCCTAGAAACTCATACCTTAGTATGGAAGGTGAAGATTTAAGTTTAACATTTGGGTTCACCATGACCTCAGTGTCATGTCTCAGTGGTATGTCACCTTCACTGCTTTTTGATGTTCCTGCAAACTTATTCAGAAAAATAGATTCAAGTGAGTCATTAAGAAGAGTTTCATCCTTTACCACTTGGTCAACAATTTCAATTCCATAGCAAACATCATTAAAAGGTTTTTCTAAAACATTTTTCAAATTAAAATCAACCTTTTGGTCTCCAACAGTTAGAGACAACTTACTATTTTTGACATCGATCATAGTACCTACAGTTGCTAAAAATGGTCTGCCTAAAATAATAGGAATCAAAGAATCTTCGTCCATTTCAAGCACAACAAAGTCAGTAGGTATAAAAAATTTTCCTACCTTAATAGGAACATCCTCTAAAATTCCTACAGGATATTTGATAGATCTATTAGCCAACTGTAAAGATATCCTAGTAGGTTTTGGCTCTCCCAATCCTAACTTTTCAGCAACAGATAATGGCATTAAACTCACACTCGCTCCCAAATCACACAATGCTCTATCTATAGCTATGCCACCAATCATACAAGGAATAGAAAAGCTACCTGGATCATGAAGTTTTGGAGGCATTTTCTTCTGAATTAGAGCGCTGCACCCCTCAGTGAGTGCCACGGTTTCATCTTCCTCAAGCTTTCTTTTGTTGGACAAAATATCCTTCAAGAACTTCGCATAGATAGGCATTTGCTGCAAAACATCTATGAAGGGAATATTGACATACAATTTCTTTAAAACATCAAGAAACTTACCAAATTGTTTGTCCAACTTTGCTCTAGCTAGGCGCTGAGGAAATGGAATAGGAGGTTGATATGGCTTAACCTCTTCTTTCTTTTCTTGTGGTTTTTCTTCCTTACTCATCGGGTAAGATGGAGACTCATCCAATTTCTTTTTCTCTTCAGTCTTACCAATTGGACCATCATATTAAGTACCAATCCTAAGAGTGATACCATTACATGGTTGGAAGGTCCAGCCTCAGGTTTCCCAGGAAATGTTCTTGGTGCTCTTTGAGAGTAGGAGGCTTGTTGGGCAATTTGAGTCTCCAATATTTTGTTATGGGTGGCAGGAGAGTCCATATTTGAAGCTAAGTTCTTTATTGCATCAGAGAATTCATCATTTTGCTTTTGTTGAGTAGCTACAAATGTCTCCATTAAGGACTCTAGTTTTGATTTCTGTGGATTGTAGGGTCCTTGTTGAGGGTTGTAGTTATTTTGGAATTGAGGTGTCCTATTTTGGAAGCTAGGTGGACCTTGTGGAGGTCTGTAGTTACCTTGATAATTTCCACCATAGTTTCCAATAGCATCCACCTGATGCATTTCTTGTTCTTGATTAGGAGTCATTGCTAAATGGCAGTTTGTAGCTCCATGTCCGGAAACGCCACAAACTTCATAAACTATTAGTAGCACCTGTTGACCCTATTTTATCAAGTTTTAATAAAGTAGGGAAAGAGCATCGACAGAATACTTACCTGGTGTTTTAGAAGGTACTCCTCTCTCAGAGTTTCACTGGTGAGTGTTTTGAGTTATTTCCTCAATCAAGTTCTCAGCTTCATCAACATTTTTACTCATGAAGGCTCCTCCAGCTGCAACATCTAAAGAGATCTTTTGTGTGGAAGTTAATCCATTATAGAAAATATGGATTGTCAACCACCTTTCTATCCCATGGTGAGGACATTCTCTCAGTATCTCCCTGTATCTTTCCCAGGCTTCATACAAGGATTCATCATCTTTTTGTGAAAAATTGATGATTTGTTTTCTCAACACAGCGGTCTTGTTTCTTGGGTACCATTTATTGATAAAAGCACTGGACAATTGTTCCCAAGTCGTGATGAATCCTTCAGGAAGAGAGTATAACCACGCTCTCGCTTTATCTCTTAAGGAAAAAGGGAAAAGTCTTAAGCGAATGGCATCATTGGTGGCTCCGTTCATCTTCAGGGTGTCACAGTATTCAAGAAAGATTTGAAGGTGAAGATTTGGATCTTCGGAGGGTAATCCTCCGAATTGGTTCTGTTGAACCATTGAGAGTAGTGAAGGCTTCAATTCAAAATTGTTAGCCTCCACTGTGGGTCTAAGGATGCTAGATCCTCTCCCATTAGTGCTTGGAGCGGCAAAATCTCTTAAGGGTCTGTGTTGGTCTGCCATTTGTTTTTCTTTTTGTTCTTTTTGTTGTTTTTGTTGTTTTCTCAAAGCTCTAAGGGTACGTTCTATCTCAGGGTCAAATCCTAAGATTAGATCGACAATACGGCTTCGTCACATAAATAGAAAATAAATGACAAATAAAATAAACAATTACAAAAATAAAACAACAACAGATACACAGAATATAGAACAAAATACAAAATTATAAAGAAAAAAAATAAAAATAAAAATAAAAATAAAATATTAACAAGTATGATCTAATCGAATTTCAATATTGCCGATATTTGAGGGACAACAGTCCCCGGCAACGGCGCCAAAAACTTGACAGGGCCCGCAAGCGCACGGGTTATGTCGCGTAATATAAAAGATTATCGTTCTCCACAGGGACTGTGTTCAAAGTACCGGCATATTAAAATTTAATTATCCACACAATTGTTTTTTTAAGGTTTTTGTAAAATAAAACACAAAATTAAGTTGCACAGAATATAAAAATAAAATTTACTTGACACTTAAAAAATCAGAGTTGAGAGTATCTTGGGACTTCGGGGGATTAAGACTCTATTTTATGTTAATGAATTTTAACTTTTCATAAATAAGAATCGAATTAAGTTTTCCAAGGCGAATTTTCCAAAAGCTAATTAATATGTTCCTCTCGGAATCCTATTAATGTACCTAACCTATGGAAAGCACTGCTTAATCCTCAGAAAGGCCCATTATCGTTTTATGAAAATCCCTTTTATTTCCTCAAAAGAATTTTGACTACTTTCACGGTTTTACCGAGGTCACAAAAAACATTTCAAAAATCTTAGGTTTAGTTCAAAGCTTTCCGGTAAAAATAAATCTCTCGATTCTATTTATTACCTAAACTTACTAATATACCCGCAAGTATACAGTTTTATCATTTAGGTTCTTGTTAGGAATCACTAAAAGCATTGAGCATTTTTTAAACTAAATGGAAAACAGAAATTTATTTAATTCCAAGTCAAAATAATATTAACAATAAAATATTATCATACCCCCTTTATCCCAAGATAATTAATTTAGCTACTCATGAAATAATTCAAATTCATATATATAATGGAAAAATAAAACAAACAAGACATGGTAAAAAATAAAGACTTACGGGTTTCTCCAAAAGCTTAGAATAATTTACCACTGTAATTCCTTGTTGCAATATTCCCTACCAATTACAAATTTGGAATTCTCACTTTTACAGCCCTCACCACTCTTACAAAATAAAAGAAAGAAAAGAAAATTAAAAAGAAAGAGAAGAAAAATGAACAGAGAAAGAAAAAGAGAAAAAGAAGAAAACTAAAGAGAAAAAGAGAGAAAGGAACGAAGATGATGCTGAATTCGCTGATTTCCAGTGATTGATGCTGGATGCTTGCAACTTCTTCTCCTTTTATAGGCGATGGAAAGGGGGGATCCAGCTAAGAAACGCGTTGTAATTGCAAGTGGGAGGAAACTTTCGGTGCATGTGACTTCCAACTGTCCCAAATTGCATTATTTTAATATTTCCAATAATTTGGTGCTTGGATTTATTCAGCTGGGCAAATTTCAAGTGAAAAATGGGTCGGTTTTCATCTTTTCTCCAAAATCCGAGTGGAAAAATGCCTTTTGTGCACAAAACCGACTGGAAAAAGTGCATTTTGTACAGAAGACCGAGTGAAATATTTGCTCGGTGTCAAGTTGAGGGGTCGGTGTTTGGAAGAAACCGGTCGGTGTTTTGAAAGGAGAGGGGACGGTGTTGTGGCTTGAGGGACAGTGGAGTTGCTGTGAGGAGACGAGAAAAGCAACTCCGATTGCTTTATTTCTTCGGAACCGATTGAAGAGTGAATCGGAACCGAGTGAAAAGTGATTCACTCGGAACTGATTAAAAGGTGGCTTGGAACCGACTGGAAAGTGGCTCACTCAGGATTGGGAAGTCTTCTTTCACTGTTTCACTCCGCTGTCTCTGGAATTGAACCACTCGGAGAGATCTTGCTTGGATTTCTCAGGAATTCACTCGGAATTGACTTCAGTCGTCAATCAACTCACTCGGATATACCTTTCACTCAGAAATTTGGACTTGAAAGACTGGAATCTGGTTGATAGAATTCTTTTCTCATGTCCGAGCCTTGCTTTGCTTGGAAATATAGGTTTCTGCCCCAACTCACTCGGATGTCTTCCTTGAAGACTTCTCACTCGGTCTCAGTGTGAAACTTGAGAGTCTGCCCGAGTGTGATTCATTTCCGGTCGGCTTTTCCTTGCTTGCTTAAGGCATTACTCGAAAATACCTTATTCCGCTTGAGAATGCCATCTTCTCTGAGTGAAACCACTTGGATTCCTCCTTAGTCAACATTTATTCATTTCAGTGGCCTCTTCTACTCGGAATCCATTCACTCAGAACAGCTTTTCACTCGGATTAGTTGCAATCAGAAAGCTCCCACTCGAATTTACTTCAATCAGCAATCCTTTCACTCGGAGAATAGCTTTGGACATATTTATTGCAGGTCAGTCTCCTTTTTTTCACTCAGAATAGACGCAGTCGGGGAAGTTTCCACTCGGAATCACCTCCAACCGAGACTTATCCATTTCAACATTGGTCCTTCACTCGAGTCAGCCATTTATCACTCGGAATGGCTTTGACAGGGAACATTTCACTCGGATTTTCTCCAACAGTGCAGTATTCCACTCGGCAATGCTTTACTCTGAGTCTTTCCACTCGGATTTGGTTATTTCTGAGTAATTCCACTCGGATTTGGCCATTTTGAGTCGGATTTCAATGCTCTGAGTCAGATTTTTGCTTTCTGAGTCAGATTTCAGCTTCAAAAAGAGAATTCTTTCCACTTTGGGCTTGTTCTTCTTGTTTCTTTTTCATTTTATGGTCGTTTTTCTCTTATTTTTGACCCTTTATTACCTTAATTCCTGTAAAATAACATACCCAAGTAGAAAATAGTGGAAAGAAAGCAAAAATCACAATAAATAAAGGAAATACAGTGCATAATGATTAAAGTCCTAAGCAAATTAGACCTAATTTATTGTATTATAAAGCACTTATCAGTGTACTTATTGAAAGGAGTTTTAAAACTTAATATTTATTTTGAGGGACTTAGGTTATTGAAAATTACCGTCTTTGTTAAAACGCTTTAGCGTATAAAATAATCCCCAAAACACACAAACGAAAATTGTGAGATGGTTATGGTCTTCCTAGAAAATAAAATAAAATAAATCTAAAGGAACTATGGTACTTGATGTAACACCGGGGTGTTTTTAAAATAGAAAGTTAAATTAAGAAAATAAATATTGAATAATTAAATGTAGACTAATTAATATCCCAAAATGCTAGATATAATTTAATTAAGATTTTCAGAGACTGTTAGTGAGTTATTGTGACCGGATAGGTTAAAAACTAACCCGGATAAAATATGGGTGTCGGACCAAGTATCTCCGATTGAGATGCCGTTGGTCAGGGCTATACATAATGTTATTGGGAATCCGAATATGTATTCGGAATAATTTTTGGAATAAGTATTGAGCCCGAACAGTTAGCTTGTTTATTTAAAAACAGAAGACTTTAAGTGCAAGATTAAAAATCAAAATGAAAACCTCACCATTTTTACTCTCACTCTCGTAACACTCTTCTTCTCTTACGCAAACACACTCCCTCTTCTTCTCCTTCTCATTATTTCCTTCATCCTTCCCCTAAAACCCTAGGCTAGAAGGAGATACCCTTCCCTCCTCCATTATTGTCCTTCAAGAGGCTCATGGAGAAGCTTAGAGTTTGAACTCCCTTCCTCCTCTCCCATTTTCATGGTCATTATCCCCCACTCTTGGAACTTCTCCATTTCTTTATTTGAGGTAGGGTTCTAGTTATTTTTCAAGCATATAAACCTATTACTATGTGTCTTCAATGTAAAGAAAGCATTTAATGTATGTAGGTTGTTAGGAGAAGCTTTAAATATGGAAACCCTAAAAATGGGTATCATAAATGCAAGTTTTAAATGGTATTAATAGGATATATGCATATATGGTTGGAAGTAAAGGAGAATGTATGACTATTTTTGACATGGTTGGGTTCTTATAAAACCCTAACTTATAAGATTTGGGGGAAATGTGTGATATTGAAGGGGTTAACATTTATTTATGAGGGCAGTGTGATAAATGATGAGGTAGAGGCATTTATGGGTGATTAGAGATGGTGGTTGGAAAACATAAATGAAAACCCACTTGGTGTGAGTGAAATATAAGTGTGGCAAAGGGGGATAATCTAACAAATTAGGTTGTAACTCTTGATAATAATGAATGGTGAGTTAAGGGAAGGAATTCCCGAAGCCTAAGTAAGTAAATGAATAAACCTATAATAACTTCCACATGATATGAATCATGTGTACATAGACAGGTATATATATATTGAACTGGCTTTTGAATGAATAATTGATGTGGTCCTATAATGACTGGTGTAGGACTTGATAACACGGGTGAAGCGGGAACATCGAACCCAGAAATCTACTTCTCTTGAGGTAGGAGAGGGGTGTATTTTCTAAATGCATGAGAATTGTGATGATAATGTATGTATTAATGTAATAAGGCATGTTGTCTTGGATAGGTGTGATATCATGTGTATGTGATAAGATTGTGTATGGTGTTTTGAAATGATTACCTATATGATTAAGCCTAAATGAGGCCATGAATTGTATATTACGTGATGATGTACTATTGATTCCATATATGACATGATAAGTACCTAAAATCCTTGGTTGGAATATTTTCTCGAATATAAGGATTGAAGTTTAAGTATGAATTGGTGGATAATAATGTGGTTGAGTATGAATGTACCTAGATGAGAGGGTGAGATAGCCCATATAAGGTTGAGGCATGCATGAGCATTGCATATGTGGCATAGCATGCATATTGTGAAGATGATGTTATCATATTGATGAATGTATCACCTTACCGGCTGCCAAGAAGGGTATATCCCAGAGTGAAGATGATGTTATCATATTGATGAATGTATCACCTTGCGGGGTGCCACGAAGGGTATATTGTTGCTAAAATCCCGAGTCATTAAATTGATATGAAAATCTTAGTAAAACAAAATGTGACTCTCGGATTTACACTTTGGCAAGCACACCAGTCGTTAAAATTGTAGTGTATTTGATCGTCCCACAGGGATTGTGGTAAGTACCTCAATCTAGGACTAGTACAAGTTGAACCAACAGAAAGTACATGAAGTTCATTCGGTTTTTATGGTTTTGGTGTTTTCTAGTTGTTTTTGGTATTTTCAGAAACAGAGTTAAGATGAATGTGAAAAGTGATTAAAAGAAGACAGGTTAGGATTGCTTCAGCTCACAATTTCCTCAAGAAACATACAATTAAAGTATAATCGAACTTCACAATCTAGAGGACAATCCGCTTGTGGTTATTCCCTAATTCCTTAGGTGAAAAACACTAATCCTTAAGCAATGAACCTTAATTCCTTAAGTGCTCGATTAACCTAAGAATCTAATGCGAAATTGGAGGTTGAACTCTAACTATTCACCTAAATTGATTAGGCCTGAACTAGTTAGAAAGCTGGAAGTTACCTAAGCTTCAACCATGATTCCTCACTAGCGAAGTTCTTCATCAGTTCTGGATTTGTCAATCCAGCAGTTCTGCTCCACTCCTCAGCTTGTTCGCCTCAGGATCTAGAAGCCGATCTCCTTGCTCACAGCTTTAAGACTCCATTGCTAACCTTCGCAATCCCAACCTTAGGGATTTAGAACTCCATTGACTTCAGTTCCATCGAAGGATTGTGGAACGTCATGGAGGAGAGGATTTAGAGAGAGAAAAACATGTAGTGAGATGTTCGAAGTGTTTATGAATGTTCTCCGTTCTGTTATTTCGTATCTGTGTATGCGTGTGTTTACAGAATATGTATAACCTATATATATATATGTTTCTACCTAACTAACTAAGTTAACTAATAACTTAGAAAACTTAAGTTATCGTCTAAACTAACTAATTACATAACTTAGAGAGTAACTAACTAATTACAGATCAGTTCCTAATAGATTCCAGCTCATCCCTAGCTGGTTACAGCACAACGCCAGCTAATAACAGCTTACAACTTAAGTTACTAAGGTGCAGTAGGAGGGACAGCAGCATGAAACTACATCGGTGTCAAGTGTGTTGTTGGAGGAAAGGAACAATGTTTAAGTTACTGCCTCTATGTTTCAGCAAACTGGATTATCGCTTGAGCTAATTTAACTCTCGCTTGAGCGAGTTTGGATTTGTACTGCAGTGTTATTTTCTCGCTTAAGCGCTATGGCGAAGCTTGGGCGAGTTCGGTTCTTTGAAGTTACTCTTGAACGAGGTCGGCTTTTGCTAGAGCGGATTGATAAATGAATCAACGCTAGAAAGTTGACGCTCGGGTTCTCATGCAGTATCTGATTCCCTGTTCTC
The DNA here is from genome assembly GCA_037962975.1 of Clitoria ternatea. NCBI lineage: Eukaryota > Viridiplantae > Streptophyta > Magnoliopsida > Fabales > Fabaceae > Clitoria > Clitoria ternatea. The sequence continues at coordinate 27,206,310 of CM075672.1, read as the reverse complement.
TTTTGGAGTCGGTCTCTTGGGAGTCTTTTCAAGTCGGGCTTTTGTTAATTCCTTTCGGTCAACCCTTTGAAGTCTCAGCCAATCGGTCTTTTGAACTTCTTTCAGTCGAATTTACGACTTCTCACTCGGCTTTATAAATTCTTGCTCGGCTTTTGGTAATTCTTCACTCGGATTTGTCCTTTTTTTCTTGAGTACGTCCTGTTCCTGCACCAAAAATCAACTAATTGCCTAGCATTTGTATGCTGGCTACTTATTAAATTTATAAATAGTAATAAACTCTTAATTTATTAATGTTTTTAACCATTCTCTTCTATAAATAAAACACTTTTGCAATATTTACATAATTTATAAATTATTATCAATTAATTGAATAATCAGGCTAAACTAACCACTTACACAACGAATTAATTCCAATAAAAGGTAGAATAATTAAGTCTTTTCAAGACTTATCATATATCCCGGAGTGAAGATGATGTTATCATGTTTATGAATATATCACCTTGTGGGGTACCACGAAGGGTATATCCCGGAGTGAATATGATGTTATCATATTGATGAATGTATCACCTTGCGGGGTGCCACGAAGGATATATCCCAGAGTGAAGATGATGTTATCATGTTTATGAATATATCACCTTGCGGGGTGCCACGAAGGGTATATCCCGGAGTGAAGATGATGTTATCATGTTTATGAATGTATCACCTTACGGGGTACCACGAAGGATATATCCCGGAGTGATGAGGTTAATTTAAGTGACTATGATCACTATTGGATTGAAAATCGGATCCGTACATATGCATTTTAAACACTGGCATGTGCATTAGCCATAGAAGCATGACATAGAGTGATACCCTGTTGATGAGGTTATGTGAGGAGTAGGTGGAACCCTTTTCTTTAAACTACTAACTATGATTGTGATATTGGTTGATGTGACTTTGAGAAATTTGATGGATATATGAATTTAAATGAAATTGATAAATGTATGATTTGGTATTGAATGAACTTTCTTTGAGGAAGGGATATTTGTATTGCATTCATGCATATATTGTCTTAATTATCAGATTTTCATCATTGAAAAAGTATACTCACTCTCCATGTGGTATATCTTTTTAGCTCTTGTGTTGTAGGGTTGTACATGGAGCTTTTGTGTGGAGGAGGAGTGTGAAGGAAACCTATTTTGGTAAAGAATGCCTTGGCCGGCAACATTTGATTTAATAGTTATGTGGAATGGTTGTAATGTGTATGATATTCTGTACATTTTGTATAGTCTGGATTTAGAATATATATTTGTGTGGATAATGAACACATACATATACAATGGTAATTTTAGGGGTCATGGAGGAAAATGAGAACTTTTATGTATGGCTCATTTTCATTGATGACCCTATAAATGTATAAGGGATGAACTCATGATGAAACTTTCCCTACTTTTGATTAATGAATGAAGATTTATATTTAAGTGTTGGTTTTATAAAGTAAAGGAGTTGATGATTTGGTTCTTGTATGCATCTAATGAATTATAATGTAAGGTATGAATATGCTTATTTGGAACAAGATTTAATTGACTAATAGGATGATTTTGATGTGATGAATTGAGGAAAATTGGCTTGAGTGGAGTTTTGATAGGTTGTGTTGTTCAACTTCCACGTTTCTGTAGGTTTTCTGATAATCTTGCTCAAGCAAAATGGATTCTCGCTCAAGCGAGAATCCCGTCAATGTGGTAATTGGTCTCTGGACAATTCTCGCTTAGGCGAGAGTAGCTTCTACTCAAGCGAGACTGCCCTAGCATCAGTGTCTTGGTTTTTGGACCATTCTCGCCCAGGCGAGAGTGGGTCTCGCTCAAGCGAGGTGGCCCTGGTATCAGGGGTTGGCCTCTGGAAGATTTTCGCTTAGGCGAGGAGGGTCTCGCCCGAGCGAGTGTTGGGCAATTTAGTTACTAGACGAATTCCGCTTGAGCGAATGGCCTCAAGGATGGTGCTCGCTTAAACGAGCGAGCGTAGGTTTGGTTCTGGACAAATTTCGCTCACGCTCGCTGGCTCCGCCCAAACGAATCTTGTGTATCTCGCTCAAGCGAGTTTTGGCTCGCTCAAGCGAGTTGGCCCCTGATTCTCCTTTGGTCTTCTCGCTCAGCGTGTGGGGTTGCTCGCCCAAGCGCCCTATATGGAACTCACTCAAGTGAGTGGGGTTCTCGCTTGAGCGAGGGATGCCCTGATTGCCCAAAATGAAATGTTCAAATTATTTTCTCTCTTCTTCACATTAAATCTTGACCCTGCATTATCAATTGAATACTTTGGGCATAAAAATTGGACTTCTTAATTTTAAAGTGGTTGACCTCTTTAAACCTAATTACATATTATTAACTTACTCAAATCCTTCCGTTGTTTTTAATTGAGGAATTCTTTAATGTCAATCTTCTTAACTTACCTTCTCATATATTCATATATAAGATAGGTCTCTGATAGATCCAGGGTAGTGAAAGATAACTTCATCTCTTATGATATCTTATCTTAATGTTATTTAAATCGTGAAAAATTTACCCCTATTTTGGGGGTGTCACACTTGACTTCATGAAGTCCTACTTCTTGTAACCACCATCCTCCTGGAGTCACAACTCCTTTGTTCCTTTCAAGATCATATCCAGCAAGAGTCACCACTCTAGGTTTCTTCTAGGTTTCCACCATGATGGCTTCTTCAAGATTACAACATAATAAAGAAACCTGTTTTACATACGAGTAAAGGGTTGAGAGAAAAATTCAAGAATAAAGAAAGGCACAACACATAGGCTGTATTTAAAAATTAAATAAAAAAATCTAAGACCATAACCATTCACCGTTGGACGTGTTAATTAATTAATTACTATAGCCATTAATATAAATTTAAAACTTTAAAACAGGCAATTAAACACGCGCGGTCAGTAGTAAGGCGCTACGCAGAAAATGTACAGGGTTCCTGCTACCTGGGTAGCGGGCGGGGGTCAAAGGGGGCTGCCCCTTGCGGGGTGCAAGGCAGCACCCCGACCTGAGAAATTAGTACTGTAGTCAGGTTGGTTCCCAAGAAAGAGAGATGAATCCGGTGTGATCGCTTAAGTACCAAGTCTTTCCTAGCCAGAACGTCCATCTGACCATTAACAACTCTAAAATTTTGGCTAGGGTTTCAACTACTTTGAAACCCTAATTCCTTATTCTGAACACTTCACAACGCAGCCATCAAGGCACATAGAGGCAGCGCCATTTAGGGTTTCAAAACCTAGAATTCAATTTACGCCTATGCCAACATGCAATGCCTTTCCCTGACGGCCGTCTAGGTTTTAACTCTTAAACCCTAAACTAAGGAACGGCCAAGGTTTAACACTTAAACCTTATCACTCAACGCCCCATAACATGAACCATTCATGTTTGAAGATCAACTCAATTGATTCACAAGTTGTATGATGACCATAATATGAGTAAAATCACATGTATCAAATATGAAAATTGTATAAACTCATACGTCATACAAATTTAAATGGCAACATGCATACTAAAATTGAGAAACTCTATAACATGCATCCCATATAATTTATAAAGAATATCTCAAAAGCATATGTATTAACCTAAAAATAGAAATCATACCATATACACGATTAATCATTGTAATAATATGCATCACATACGATAACTGTAACATCCCAATTTTGAAGTTAAATACCGAATGAAAATAAAACCATTAAGACTTTAATTTCAAAGCAGAACGTTAATTGTTAATAATAATCAACTTAACTTAAGGAATAATGACAAATTAATTATGCCTAGTTGGTAAAAGGTGGCTGCTTGTGATTGGCGAGTCACGTGAGTGGACTACGATTCACGTTTCCCCATCCCACTTTCCTTCTCTTCGCATGCATATACATATACCCTGTATCACCGTGGATATTCATCCTTCCTTACTGCTTCATCCTCTCTTTTCTTCTTCTTCGTCTTCGTCCTCTTTTCTTCCCCTGTTTTTGTTCTTCATTTCTGGGGATCACAACGACGGTACGAAGGGGATTGGACGAGTCAGAAAGGGCGTCAGACCAAACGTCGAAGAGCGGAAGAGCTTCTCGAGTTCCTTCTGTAGGTAGGGGCGCTTGCATGTCAAATGCATGGTTCACGAACGGTACTGGATGAATGTACTGCTTTAAGTGTGTGTGATGCATGATTGTTGATCTTGGATTCCATGTGTATGATAGTAATATCTTGTTAGTAGTTATACAATAATTGCATGTATTCAAGACGGTGGTAATGTAGTCTGATAGCCTTCTTATATAGACGAGTGTGATGCATGGTTCTATCACTGTTAATACCGTGAGAATATGAATGTGTGACTGTTAGTTGATTCATCCGATGTTATTACCTGATTTGTTTGGCTACTGTGCATGCTGGTGTAATTGAAAAAGTAAACATAGGGACTATATTGAATTGGTTTCTACCTTGATGGTTACGAGGGAGGTATCCGTTGAGTGATGGCGCTTACGGGTAAAACGCATAAGCTGCATGTGTAGGAATGGGGTGACCCGTGGAAGGTCAAGAGCCCCGAGGGAATGACTTCCAGCTACAGACCTTGGCTAGATCCTGTGAGAGCTCGTGGTAGCCATGGGAGCTAGAGATGAGTCTCGAGACATCAATGGGAGGCCGGTACCACGCGGGAAGAGCTGATGGTCGAGAGGCCAGTAAGGGGGAAACTGTAACTAAAAGTCATTACTTAAGTCGGATCCGTAGGCATGCATGTAGACATGATGTTGATTAGGATAGTACGCGTGGTATGTTCGGGTGTTACATTTTGGTATCAGAGCAGACCGAAAGGTCCAAGACCAAGGTATGCTTGCCGAGTGTGAGCAGTTGTGTGTATTATGATCGAATGATCATCGTTATTGTGATATTTATTGAACCTGATTGATACTGTGATATTGATTTATGGATAGGAGGTTGTTCCTCCTGGTCCGACTAATTGTGTAACGTATAGAAATGGCATAATGTGCTAAGTTACTGAATATTAGGTTAAGATACGATCGGTAGTAAGTGACTTGGTATACTTATCCTTGAAGGGGTGTTAATTTCAGGATAAGGGATGACGCATCACCAAAGCATGGAGGCTATAGCCACAGCATTCCAACACTTTACAGACGTGTTTGAAAGGCAGGGCCAGCCTCAAGCTGAGGATGGCCAAGTGCTGGACTGCTTCCTGAAGAGGAAGCCGAGTGAATTTCAAGGAGGACGTAACCCTGAGGCAACTTTTAAATGGACTCAAGAGTTGGAAAGGATTTTTAGGGGTCTTCGTTGTACCGAGGCCCAGAAGGTAGAATGTGCAGTGTACATGTTGCGAGATGAGGCGGAAAACTGGTGGAAGATAGCCAGAAACCGATTCCCTGATGATGATACTCAGTTGACCTGGAACAATTTCAAGACATGTTGCTTAGAGAAGTACTTCCCCGACACAGTAAGGAGTCAGAAGGAATTGGAGTTTATGGAGTTGAAACAGGGTTCCATAACTGTGGAAGAGTACGTGGCTAGATTTGAGGAATTGTGTCTATTCTACCAACCCTTTCAACAACCGGGGACGGAGAACTCCAAGTGCCTTAAATTCGAGAATGGATTGAGATCAGATATTAAGAGAGCCTGCAGATACCAAGAGATCAGGAGTTTTCCTGCATTGGTGAATAAGTGTAGAATATTTGAAGAAGATGACAAGGCCCACTCAGGCCAGAACAGTAGAGAAGGTTCCTCCTTGAGGCCTCAACAGTCACGCTTTAAGAGACCAGGTAACATTAGAAGAAATGGACCCTTTACTAGATATAAAGATCGCAGTGACCAAGGGAGACAGATGAGTGGATGACCAAAATATGGCAAGTGTTTTAAGTGTGGTGGCGACCACTTTGCTCAGAATTGCGATAGTGAGGATGTCAAGTGTTTTTATTGCAAGGAGAAGGGGCACATTCGCCCTGACTTCCCCCGACTCCGTCAAACAAGTACCAATGTGTGTTAGGGAGGTTTCCAGATGAGGAGCCGTGGAAACGATGGTCAAAGCTCGGGGGGCGGAGGCAACAGAGCCAGAGGAAATATGATGTTTGTCCCAAATAACAGGAGGAGAAACACCGACCAACCAACGGCTGGAAGAGTCTACACCATCAGTGCTGAGGAAGCTGCACAGGTGAACGACTTAGTACAAAGTAAGTGCCTACTCAGTAAATATACACTTAGTGTAATTTTTGATTCTGGAGCCACCCACTCCTTCGTAGATGACGAGTGTGTAAGACGGTTGCGATTACCGACTGTGGATATGGATCGGATTTTTGAAGTAGCCAACCCGACTGGCCCTAAGGTGTTGACATCAATGATGTGTAAGGACGTAACGTTTGTGTTGGACAATCGAAGTTTTACCTTCGACCTTGTATGTATGCCTTTGAAGGGCCTTGATATCATACTCGGCATAGATTGGCTTTCAGCCAACAAGGTGTTAGTGGATTGTAGAAACCGAAGGATAATCTTCCCGAGGCAGCATAATAAGGATTACGCGGCACCAGGTATAGCTCAACTGTTTATGATGCTTTGCTTAACCGAGGGTGAGAGTAGAGCCCGAGCGAACGATATCCCGACTGTCTGTGAATTTCCAGAGGTGTTTCCGAAGGATGTGTCGGGTGTCCCTCCCAATAGAGAAGTCGAATTCTCTATAGACTTAATTCCTGGAGCCGAGCCAGTCTCCAGTGCACCTTATAGAATGTCCCCAACTGAATTGGCCGAGTTGAAGAAGCAGGTGGATGAATTACTCAGAAAATAATTCATTAGGCCGAGTGTGTCACCATGGGGCGTACCTATGCTGCTTGTTAAGAAGAAGGATGGCAGCATGAGACTATGTATAGATTATCGACAGCTAAACAAACTCACAATTAAGAACCGATACCCATTGCCCAGAATTGATGATCTAATTGACCAGCTGCGTAGCACTTTAGTCTTTTCAAAGATCGATTTACGATTGGGATACCACCAAATCCGGGTGAAGGACTCGGATATTCCAAAGACTTCCTTTAGGACTCGGTATGGTCACTACGATTATGTAGTGATGCCGTTCAGTGTGACAAACGCCCCTGTTGTCTTCATGAATTACATGAACAACATATTCCACCCATATTTGGACCGATTCGTAGTCATTTTCATTGATGATATCTTAGTCTATTCTAAGACCCCTGAGGAGCATGAAGAACACCTCCGAGCGGTACTTTAAGTGTTGAAGGAGAAGTAATTTTTTGCAAAGCTTTCAAAGTGCGATTTCTGGATGGATAAGATCCACTTTCTCGGACATGTGATTTCCAAGGTAGGTGTCTCGGTGGACCCTTCAAAAGTGTCAGCTATAATGGCATGGGAGAGACCCAAGTCGGTCTCAGAGATAAGGAGCTTTATGGGCTTGGCTGGTTATTATAGAAGGTTCATTGAGAGTTTTTCTATGTTGGCCCTGCCACTGACTAAATTGACTCGGAAAAACGTTCCCTTCGTATGGAGTTCCGAGTGCGAGAGTAGTTTCCGAGAGCTGAAAGACAAGTTGACGACTGCTCCAGTGTTGGCATTACCTGGCTTGCAAGAGAGCTTTGTGGTTTATTGTGATGCATCAGCACTCAGATTAGGATGCGTGCTAATGCAGAAAGACCGAGTGATAGCGTATGCCTCTCGGCAATTGAGACCCCACGAACAGCATTACCCGACCCACGACTTGGAGCTGGCAGCCATAGTTTTCGCATTGAAGATCTGGAGGCATTATTTGTTCGGGTCCAGATTTGAAGTATATAGTGATCACAAGAGCCTCAAATACTTATTCGACCAAAAGGAGCTGAACATGAGGCAGAGGAGATGGATGGAATTTTTAAAAGATTATGATTTCGAGCTAAAGTACCATCTGGGTAAGGCAAATGTTGTTGCCGACGCGTTGAGTCAGAAATCCCTTCATATAGCAGTGATGATGGTAAGGGAAGTGGAGTTATTGGAACAGTTCCGAGACATGAACTTACATGTTGACATCCCCTCCTCTCAGAAAATAACAATCGGTACGCTGAGAATCGACAATGAATTCCTGAAATCCGTGTACGAGCAGCAGCAGTCAAATTCCTACTTGGCTAAGATGAAGGAGACGTAGGCCAAGGGTAAGAATTTGTCCTTGCCCGAGGGATCGGATGGAATCTTCTGAGTGAAAAACCGAATATATGTACCAGGTGGAGGAGAATTAAGAAGAATGGTGCTTGATGAAGCTCACAAGAGCCTATTCAGTATTCACCCGGGTACCACAAAGATGTACCACGATCTTAGAACACAATTCTGGTGGCCCGGATTAAAGAGGAATGTGGCAGAATACGTGGCTCGGTGTATTACCTGTCAGAAATTGAAAGTCGAGCACCAAAAGCCGTATGGTGCATTGCAACCTCTGGAGATCCCCATGTGGAAATGGGACTCAATTGCCATGGACTTTGTCATGGGATTGCCAAAAAACCGAGCAAGCCATGATGCGATTTGGGTCATTGTTGACAGACTGACGAAGAGTGCACACTTCCTACCTGTGAGTATGAAGTACCCGTTGCATAAGTTAGCTCAGATTTACATTCACGAAATTGTCCGACTGCATGGTATACCGACTTCTATCGTATCGGATAGGGATCCTAGGTTCACATCCCAGTTTTAGACCAGCCTACACCAGGAAATGGGTACGAAACTTTGGCTAAGTTCCGCCTACCACCCCCAATCGGATGGACAATCCGAGTGAACGATCCAATGTCTGGAGGACTTATTGAGGGCATGTGTGCTGGAGCACGGTGGAAATTGGGAGCAGTACCTTCCCCTGATCGAGTTTACATACAACAATAGTCACCACAACAGTATCGGTATGGCACCCTACGAAGCACTTTATGGTCGAAGATGCCGAACCCCACTCTGCTGGTCGAAAACGGGTGAGAGTCTGCTATTGGGGCCAGAAATTGTAAAGTAAACGTCAGAACAGATCCGAGTGATAAGGGAAAGGATAAAGGCGTCTCAAGATAGGCAGAAGAGCTACCATGACAAACGAACCAAACCATTAGAGTTCTCAGTCGGAGACAGGGTGTTTTTGAAGACTTCACCGAGTAAAGGAGTCGGGTGAGCCTTGAAAGGTGGAAAGTTGAGCCCCCAATACATTGGGCCTTATGAGGTGTTGGAACGAGTCAGCTCCATGGCATACCGAATAGCGTTACCGACTCACTTATCCCGATTGCACAACGTGTTTCATGTGTCTCAACTAAGGAAATATCTACACGATCCCACCCACTCGATGCCAGATGATGAAGTGGAGATTAAGGAGGACCTGACCACTGTAGCTATACCGATTAGAATCGTGGACCGATCGGTAAAGCGTTTGAGGAGCAAAGACGTACAACTGGTTGAAGTGGAGTGGTAGCAAGGCGGGACTACCTCTTGTACCTGGGAACGCGAAGGCGCCATGAGGCAGTAGTACCCTGAGTTGTTTAACCAAGGTGAGTTATCGACTGAATTTCGAGGATGAAATTCTTTTGAGAGGGGGAGAACTGTAACATCCTAATTTTGAAGTTAAATACCGAATGAAAATAAAACCATTAAGACTTTGATTTCAAAGCAGAACGTTAATTGTTAATAATAATCAACTTAACTTAAGGAATAATGACAAATTAATTATGCCTAGTTGGTAAAAGGTGGCTGCTTGTGATTGGCGAGTCACGTGAGTGGACTACGATTCACGTTTCCCTATCCCACTTTCCTTCTCTTCGCATGCATATACATATACCCTGTATCACCGTGGATATTCATCCTTCCTTACTGCTTCATCCTCTCTTTTCTTCTTCTTCGTCTTCGTCCTCTTTTCTTCCCCTGTTTTTGTTCTTCGTTTCTGGGGATCACGACGACGGTGTGAAGGGGATTGGACGAGTCAGAAAGGGCTTTAGACCAAACGTCGAAGAGCGGAAGAGCTTCTCGAGTTCCTTCTGTAGGTAGGGGGCGCTTGCATGTCAAATACATGGTTCACGAACGGTACCGGATGAATGTACTGCTTTAAGTGTGTGTGATGCATGATTGTTGATCTTGGATTCCATGTGTATGATAGTAATATCTTATTAGTAGTTATACAATAATTGCATGTAGTCAAGACGGTGGTAATGTAGTCTGATAGCCTTCTTATATAGACGAGTGTGATGCATGGTTCTATCACTGTTAATACTGTGAGAATATGAATGTGTGACTGTTAGTTGATTTGTCCAATGTTATTACCTGATTTGTTTGGCTGTTGTGCATGCTGGTGTAATTGACAAAGTAAACATAGGGACTATATTGAATCGGTTTCTACCTTGATGGTTACGAGGGAGGTATCGATTGAGTGATGGCGCTTGCGGGTAAAACGCATAAGCTGCATGTGTAGGAATGGGGTGACCCGTGGAAGGTCAAGAGCCCCGAGGGAATGGCTTCCAGCTACAGACCTTGGCTAGATCCTGTAAGAGCTCGTGGTAGCCGTGGGAGCTAGAGATGAGTCTCGAGACATTAATGGGAGGCCGGTACCATACGGGAAGAGCTGATGGACGAGAGGCCAGTAAGGGGGAAACTGTAACTGAAAGTCATTACTTAAGTTGGATCCGCAGGCATGCATGTAGACATGATGTTGATTAGGATAGTACGCGTGGTATGTTCGGGTGTTACAATAACCTAAAATAGCAACATAATCATGCTTGTTCATTTTTGAATCCTAGTTTCATAAAACAATTTCGTAAACCAAAAATGAAAAGCTTCAAACAAGAGAGGATTTCACAAATCATGGTTTCTAAAAGCTCTTGCAAACGAAAACATATCACCATGAAACATAAACAAATGCCCAAATCACGGATTTACAACTAAGCTCTAATACCACTATTAAGGAATCCCTCTTGGATACGCAACGGGAAAAAAAGGATTCCCATAGGATTTGTAAAGTGCCATATTTCAAAGCATAAGAAACAAAAAAAATATTATGTTTTAGGATTACCTCTTGTAGAAAAGAAATTTGAAGTAGTCCTAGTCTTGCCCTTTAGGAGTCCACACGAGCACTCCCACCAAAAACACTACACTTGCCAACTGCTAGTTTGACAATGTGTAGCTCTTGCAAGTTTTGCGTTTTTATGTCTCTTTTTGGTCCACCACCTATGAGCATCTTATGCTCTATTTATAGGTTTAGGTTTGACCTAATTTGTTCTCTCTGAAGAGTGGGCTCCTTACTCATTCTGAATAAGTTAGGCCCAATAGCTTTATTTTAGTCCAACTAAAATAAAATAAAATAAAACATTTTCTGATGGGCTTACTCTATGTGTGTGACCTTATAGGTAAAATACTCGGACATACTAATAATAAATAATTTTATTACTAATATAAAATAAGAGCAACATCTAGCAATGCATCATTATGTCTGAATATTATTTAATATCAACATAACCTATAAGTGATAGTTATTTTATATGTTTGTTCCTTTTGTCATGATATCCTAATTGGGCCCAAGGCATGGTCGCGTCATCCTTGTATGACAATTTTTTTACTTGATACCTGAGTAGACTTTATCTGAACAAATATCTAATATTTATTCTTTCTAGCATGGCCATACATTTCCTTAGTCTTACTTCATCAAGTGGCCTACAGATATCACTCCGGTCACATAGAAGAGACAAATCCCATCTACATCACTCATATACCTATGCATAATTTGTTTATTGCCTAATAACCGCCTTTATAGTCCTCTTGTTACAAAAGATGTTTGATTGTATTAAAACAACAAACTTCTCATGTAGGAATCGTAGTGACTTCAAGTCGAAGGACTACATATACCATTATCACATTGAGAATCGTTTATCGCATTCATGTAATGATCCATGAAACGTTCTCATGGTGGGTTTGTCCAGTACATCACTACTCTTAATGTGTATCCATGTGAAGACTTGATATCATCTATGATCTTTGAGATCAGATCATCAGTACACTCACGCACTAGTCTCAATGTATTTACATGTCCCCACATAAATACTTGATTATAGACATTTTAAGAATAACTTTCATATGACTTATTACTCCAAGGATAAATATGTTTTAAAATAATTTTAAACTAAAATACTTATTTTTTTAATAAGCAGAAAAATGATACAAATGGAAAAAGCATAAAATCTTATAGTGCATACACCAACACATAAAGCCACAAGATTTGAATAATGTTCCACTGAGATTTCAGGAAAATGATGGACATGAAAGTTTCTCCTTTTTCTCTTTTCTTTCCAACGAGTCATAGAACACCTAAATCTGATAACTAGAGCCAACATTATGCCTAAAATACCAAAGGTTGTTTAGGCAGGATGTCTGGCTACTAGTTCATGGCTTAATGCACAAATTGGGACTTATGGGCTTAGAAGTGGGTTTTGGTGTCTTCGTAAGAGTTGTATAAAATTTGTTACAAAGATTTTAAGACCAAGATCACTCAAGTCGGACACTGGTAGGTCAAGTTATACTAAAAAGAGTGAAGCATGCACATAATTATACTTAATGCAAAATGTCAAGAGACAAAGATATTTAATCAGGTTTTAGAAAATTCTAAGGAAATTAATTAAGTAACAAATCTTAATTAGTCTCTTTAGTCCCATAGCTTTCCCTTCTTGTCAAGTTTCCCAAAACACTTTACGATCAGCTCCTGGTCCAAGGCATAAGATGTCGGTGATACACGAGCCATTGAAAATTCGATTTACGATTCTGGGGTAGATCTTTTATTTTAAATCCACCTATTATTTATTATCATCATTATCATTATCATTTCTCTTATTTACCAAAATTTATAATTCACAGAAATCACGTACACATAGCTAATACTTATGTTAATCTAGCATAACATGGTTAATAATACAAAGATTTGAATTTGCTCCCTTTTGAACATAACACTTTAACATTACCATCAAGACAACCATGCATTTATTACAAAAAAGCAACTCAAATTAATTATAACGTAACATAAATACTCCAATTTTAATACGAAAAACACATACAAATGAGGGGACCTAGGGTTTTAAACCCATCCCTTTCTGATACTTAAAATACAAGCTTGCCACTAAGAACAATGCAATTTTATTAACAAACTTTCAAACAAAAATATCATAAACTAAAATTTTTTAATTTTTTTTTAAAAATTTCTTATCATTTTTTTTAAAATGTAGGCTTTTGGATAAGACCCATAACCAAAAAGAAAAAGGGAAACCTAAAACTAAAAGCCATAATATGAAATCATAGAGAGTGAGGAAAGGAAAGTTAGAGAGAAGAAAAAAGATCTGGAAAGGGAATGGGAAAGAAAGAGACCAAAAGGGAGGCACCCGGTGGCGGCTCGCGATAGTGGTGGCGGCCCGCGGCAGAGGTGGTCGACAATGGCGGCGGTAAGTCTTTCTTTGGCCTTTTTTCTTATTGTTAGAGGTTTAGTAGATTGGGTTTTGGGTTGGTTTGAGTTAGGGGTTTGGGTTATGGTAGTTTGAGGTAGGAATGAGTTACTGTTGGAGAATGGTGATGGAGGTTTTGGGTTGCTAGTTTGGTGAAGAAGATGATGATTTTAGGGTTGAAGATGGTTTTGGATTGTTATTGGTAGTAAAGGGGGTTGTTGGTTTAGTGAATAAGGTAATGGTTTTGAGGTTGTGATAGAGATTTGTGGGTTTAAAAATGGAGAAGGTTGAAGGTTAGTGATGAAGTGGGTGATGTTGGTGGTAATGGGTTGTTAATGGTGAGGAAGATGATGTTGAAGGTGGTGGATTGTTGTTGGTAGTTAGGGGGATGATGATGGTGATGGTATGTTGTTAAGTGGTGATGAAGTGGGTGATGTTAGTGATGGTGGGGTTGTTGTTTGTGGTGAAAGAGATGATGCTGGAGGTGGTGGGTTGTTATAGCTTATCGAAAAAATGATGTTGGTGGTAGTAGGTGGTGAAGATGACAAGGCAGATAAAGATGAAAAAAGAGTGTTGCTATTTTAAAAAAAATGTAAATGGCTTGATTCTATATCTAAAAATCATGCCTTGCATTTTCTAATTGCAAATCTTATATTGATGCCCATGAAGTGTTTGTAAAAAAGTGCCATTGCCACTTTCATGTTCCATTTTTAAATTCAAAGCTTTCTCTTATTTTTGTTATATGCATTTGTCATTTTTCTTCTCTTTGATATGAAAAAAGCAAGTTTTGCCATACTATCAATTTTCTTATAACATGCAATGAAATTTTTTAGGGAAACAAGGCTTTCTTCATTTCATTGTTTTAGCAAAGGGAGTAAGACAAAAAAATATAGAGAAAAAGAATCAACAAAAAAAAATGTATATTTTTTATTCATTTATCGATTTAATAAAAGAATAAAATAAAATAAAAAAATAGAATCCCTTCTTTTCATTATTTTTATTTTTTGTTATTTATTATTTTGTATTGAAATAAATGGTGCCCGAATGGAAAGAGGTGTTTACACCCTTGTGAACTAGAAATTTGTACATAATGGTGGGAACGCCTATAGTGCGTTTTTACTTAACGTGTTGAGGACAAAGACTATCGAACCTAAGAACCCCATTCGACACTCTATTGAAAGAGAAGAGTAAAACACTGCATTTGTATATGCATCATATGCATTGGTTTATGATTTAAGAATAGAGCCATAATAATAGATACATTATAAAAGCAATGGCGTTTGATCCATCAACTGGGATCTCAAGAGTACGAATGGGTCGAGCACCCAATGGTTCAGAGTCACGCCTGAGACCTGGCAACCCATGGTAAGCCTATTATACTTCAACCCAAATGAGTGTTTTTTAGACCATGGAGAGCCAATTCTAGTATTGAATGTGATCAAGAATTGTGTGATGGTTATGAATCCATGTGATATGTTGGGTTGTGTTTGTACCTAGAGGTATGTGGTAGGAACTAGGTGTACTCTGGTTGCTCTAGTGTGGACTTATACTACCCAGTAGATGTACTGTGGCAAGATGATTGTGATAAGGAGAATGTTTTATGGGCCCTATTTTTATCATGAGACATTAATTAAAGATAAGATATAAGACTTCTAACTCACACATAACATATTAACTGGCTAGCATACTATATGGATAGTTGTAAACCTAACATGAATTTCCTTACATTGTTATGCGGTAACAAGTGTTTATTAATTGCATTGTACATATGATGGTGTTAAGGTACCCTTGCATGGATACCTGATAAGTCTTGAAAAGACTTAATTATTTTACCTTTTATTTAACATAATTCATTAATTATTGTTTAGTTTTGACTTTATTATTTCATAATTTGTTAATAATTCATGTTTTAGTTATTTATTTAAAAAGTGTTTTGTTTATGTAAGAAAATGGTTAAAAACATTAATTAGTTAAGAGTTTATGATTATTTGTAATTTCATTAAGCAGCCACCATACAAATGCTAGGCAATTAGTTGTTTATTGGTGCAGGAACAGGTTGCGCTCAAGCTAAGAAGGAAAATCCGAGTGAAATTCCAAAAATCTGAGTGAAACTCCAAAAATTCAAGTGAAACTCCAAAAGTCGGACTGGGAAATGCTTCAAGACACCGATTGCAACAGGGAACCGATTATTGCATGAAGAACCCGAGCGTCAACTTCAGAATGCTGATTGAATAATCCACTCGCTCAAGCGAGAGTCAAATTCATTCAAGCGAGCAAGTTCACTCAAACGTGACTCCAAAACATCACCCCTCGCCCAAGCTTCTCCATAACGCTTAAAGCGAGAAAGCAATACTGCAGTACATATTTCGAGCTCACCCAAGCAAGAACCCAGTTCGCTCAAGCGTGAAGGCTGTTATTTAAAACACTGATTGTTCCCTCCAAAAGACACTCGGCACCAGTGTTGTTTCCTGCTGCCTTCTCTCCTACTTCTGCACCTTAGTAATTTAAGTACTGAGCTGTTATTAGTTAGTGCTGCATTGTGATTAGCTAATGATGAACTGTAATTTGTTAAGAGCTGAGCTGTAATTAGTTAGTTTTCCATAATTATGTAATTAGTTAGTTAGTTTAATTATTAACTCAGCATTCCTAGTGATTAGTTAAGTTAGTTAGTTAGTTAGTTAGATGTCTATATATATGCTCTGTAACAACACACAGACAGAACCAGAAAACAGAGTACATAGAATACAATTCATTTTCCATTTCCATCATCTTTCTAATTACTTTCGCTCTCTAAACTCTCTCATCCATGTCCTTCCACATTCCTTCGATAGAACCAATGTCGATGGATTTCTAAATTCCTAAGGTTGGGATTGCGAAGGTTAGCAATGGAATCTTGAATCTGTGAGTGAGGAAATCAACTCTAGATCCTGAGGAGAACAAGCTGAGGAGTGGATTAGTTTTGCTGGATTGACAAATCCAGATCTGATGAAGAACTTCGCCAGTGAGGAATCATGGTTTTTAGGTAACTTCTAGCTTTCTAACTAGTTCAGGCCTAATCAATTTAGGTGAATAGTTATAGTTCAACCTCCAATTTCACATTAGATTCTTAGGTTAATTGAGCACTTAAGGAATTAAGGTCCAATACTTAAGGATTAGTGTTTTTCACCTAAGGAATTAGGGAATAACCACAAGCGGATTGTCCTCTGGATTATGAAATTTGATTATACTTTAATTGCATGTTTCTTGATGAATTTGTGAACCGAAGTAATCCTGACCTATTTTCTATTAATCACCTTTCACATTTCATCTTAACACTGTTTCTGGAAATACAAAAACAACTAGAAAACATTAAAACAACAAAAACCGAATGAACTTTCTGTGCCTTGTGTTGGTTCAGCTTGTACTAGTCTAAGATTGAGGTACTTACCATAATCCCTGTGGGACGATCAAATATAATACAATTTTAATAACTGGTGCGCTTGCCAAAGAATAAATCCTCTGAGAATTACACATCAAAATAATGACTCAGAGATTTAGCATCAAGTTAATGGCGCCGTTGCCGGGGATTGTTGAGTAATATCAACAATCCTTGGACCGGTACTAGACTGAACCATTTACTTTTGTTTGCATTTAGTACGTACTTTGATTTTTGTTTTTAGTAGTAGTAGTTATTTATTTTCGTTTAGCTGTAGTCATAGCTGTGAATTGTTCTTTTGTTTAACATTTGTTGTATGCAGTCAATGAACAGAGGAGAGCCTTTCTTCTTTGATCCTGATATTGATTTGTTAGAACGTAAACTGAGAAAAGAGAAAAAGCAAAAAGAACAAAAAGAAATGGAACAGAGGAGAGTTACACTAGGTGACTACTCCCAGCCGACTGAAGAAGGATCGCAATCTAGCATCCTTAGGCCACCAATTTCAGCAAATAATTTTGAACTTAAACTAGCTTTACTGCAGTTGGTAAGAAATGAATAATTCGGAGGAAGTGAGGTTGAGGATCCAAATTTGCATCTAGCAACCTTCCTCCAAATTTGTGATACAGTAAAAATGAACGAAGTCCCTGAAGAGGCAATTTGACTGAGATTATTTCTGTTTTCTCTAAGGGACCGAGCTAAAGCCTGGTTGCAGAGTCAACCGAGAGGTAGTATTTCCACTTGGGAGGACTTGCAAAGAAAATTTTTGATTAAGTACTTTCCTCCTTCTAAATATACGAAGTTGCGCAATGAAATCACGTGTTTCCAATAAAGAGAAGGTGAATCTTTGATGGAAGCATGGGATCGGTATAAAAAGAGTTTGAGAAGATGTCCTCATCATCAGATCACCGATGTGCAACAAGTCACTATTTTCTATAATGGTGTCAGGCCAGCTACCAGGGTCTTGATTGATGCCTCGGCTGGAGGCTCATTAACAACTAAAACTGTAGAAGAAGCCATAGAGCTGATTGACGTTATGGCTTCTAATGAATGTCTGATTAGTGAGAGGAGCCAAGTCCCTAAGAGAGGGATATTAGAACTAGAAGCACAAGATGCTTATCTGGCTGAGAGTAAGCTAATGACTCAGGCTTTAGAGAAACTAAGCATACAGATTTCAGAACTCCAAAAGCCGAGTCAAGTTTCTATGATAAGTTGTGACTTTTGTGGTGGAGACCATGAAAATGGAATGTGTGATCCAAATTTGCCTTCCGAGCAAGTGAACTATATGGGGCAGCAACAATATCAAAGGAATTATCCTTCTAATTCCTTTAATCCTAATTACAGGAATCACCCCAATTTTTCCTGGCAGAAAGGTCCACATTTGAATTAGAACATCCCACAAATAGACCACAACAACCTTCTCACCCTCCTGTTAAAGAAAAGTCAGAACTTGAGAATGTACTTTCTCAGTTCATCCAGGCCACTCAGGCCAGTTTTAAAAATCAGGAAGCGTCCATAAGAAATCTAGAAAATCAAGTTGGACAGCTTTCTAAGCAATTAGCTGAGAGGCAAGCAGGCAATTTTCCTGGATATACCGAGGTAAATCCAAGGGAACATTGCAAAGCTATAACCACTAGGAGTGGAAAAATCCTTTCTCCACCTCCGAGTCAAGAAATAAACTCAGAAAAAGATAAAGAAAAAGAAATAGTGCAAGAAACTGAGCAGGTTAATAATGAAGCTGAAAATGAAAATAAAACAGAAAAAGAAAAAGAAAATAAAGTCCACAAAAAGAAAAAGAAAAAGGTTGATCTGATTCTGGAGGAAGCTTCTAAGATGACTCCTGAGAAACTGAGGAATGCTCCATTTCCACACAGGTTTAAAAAGCAAATAGAAGATCATAAGTTTGCTAGGTTCTTAGATGTATTTAAGAAACTTCACATAAATATCCCTTTTGCCGAGGCATTGCAGGAGATGCCTTCCTATGCAATATTTTTGATAGAACTATTGTCTAAGAAGAGGAAGCTTAAGGGGGATGAAATGATTGCTCTCACTCAAGAGTACAGTAAAATCATTCAAAAGAAACTTCCTCAAAAGCTAGAAGATCCTGGATCCTTTACAATACCATGTGCAATTGGGGATATTCATGTAGGAAGTGCTCTTTGTGACCTAGAAGCTAGTATAAATCTGATGCCTCTATCTTTGATGAAAAAATTAGGAATTAATGACCTACAACCGACTCGTATGTCTTTGCAGTTGGCTGACAGGTCCATTAAATATCCCCAGGGGATGCTGGAAGACCTGTTAGTTAAGGTAGACAAATTTATCTTCCCAACAGATTTTATAGTGTTGGATATGGAGGCTGATCGAGAAATTCCTTTGATCTTAGGCAGACCCTTTTTAGCTACAGGCAGAGCATTGATTGATGTAGAAAAGGGTGAACTCATGCTGAGAGTTCAGGAGGAGCAAGTAACTTTTAATGTCTTTAATTCCATGAAACATCCGGCTGAAAGGATAGATTGCTTAATGATTGAAGAAATTAAAAGTTACAAGACTCTAATGCTTTTAAAAACTGAAGAAGAGGTCTTACGAACCTTTTTGGAGGATGACTTTGACTCCAAAATTGAGGAGTTAAATGACTCTCACTCAGAAATGCTGAACCTACTGGAAGTATTGGAAGTAGGTGATTTTGAAAAAGAAAAGAAAAATGATTTGAAAATTACTGAAGTTGAGAAAGGAAAGGAAGTTTTTGAAGAAAAATATGATTTAAAACCTTTGCCTTCTCATTTGAAATATGTTTTCCTGAGAGAGGACGAAACACATCCTGTCATTATTAATGCTGACTTAAAAGAAGAGGATGTTGACAAATTAATAGGGGTTTTAAAGACACACGAATCTGCGATTGGCTGGAACATTTCTGATTTGAAGGGAATCAGTCCATCATTTTGTATGCACAAAATTCTAATGGAGGATGACTATTCCCCTGTAGTTCAGCCACAACGCAGATTAAACCCCATAATGAAAGAGGCTGTCAGGAAAGAGGTAGTCAAGCTTCTTGATGTAGGAATCATCTATCCTATCTCGGACAGCGATTGGATCAGTCCGGTCCAAGTGGTGCCCAAGAAAGGAGGGATGACAACTGTTAAAAATGAAAAAGGTGAAGTCATAGCTACTAGATCGACCACAGGTTGGAGAATGTGTATAGACTATAGAAGGCTGAATGACTTCACTAGGAAAGACCACTTTCCCTTACCGTTTGTTGACCAGATGCTGGAGAGACTGTCGGGTCATGAATACTACTGCTTCCTTGATGGTTACTCGGGTTATAACCAAATTGTGGTTGACCCAAAAGATCAAGAGAAGACAGCATTCACCTGTCCATATGGAATCTTTGCCTATAGGCGCATGCCATTCGGTTTGTGCAACGCTCCAGCAACCTTTCAAAGGTGTATGCTGGCAATCTTTGGGGACATGGTGGAGAAATTTATTGAAGTATTTATGGACGACTTCTCTGTCTTTGGTAGTAGTTTTGATTCATGCCTCAGCAACCTATCTAAGGTGCTGGTGAGATGCTAGAAGGCTAACCTTGTCCTTAACTGGGAAAAGTGTCATTTTATGGTTAAGGGAGGGATAGTCCTTGGCCACAAAATCTCTGCTGAGGGCATTCAAGTGGATAGAGCCAAGATAGAAATCATTGAAAAACTTCCTCCTCCGATCAATGTGAAAGGAGTGAGGAGTTTTCTAGGATGTGCTGGCTTCTACAGAAGATTTATAAAAGATTTTTCAAAAATAGCTAAGCCTTTGACTGACTTGCTCGTAAAAGATCATGTGTTTGTGTTTAATGAAAATTGTGTCAAGGCTTTTGAAAATTTGAAACAAAGTTTGACTTCAGCTCCGATCCTTGCAGCACCCGATTGGTCTTTACCATTTGAATTAATGTGTGATGCAAGTGACTTTGCAGTCGAAGCTGTGCTGGGTCAAAAAAAAGGAAAATTAACTCATGTGATTTATTATGCTAGTAAAGTCTTGAACGAAAATCAAATACATTACACCACTACTGAAAAAGAAATGCTTGCTGTGGTGTATGCATTTGATAAATTTCGTGCTTACTTGATTGGTGCTAAGGTCATTGTATATACAGATCACTCGGCAATCAAGTACTTACTAGCTAAGAAAGAATCTAAGCCAAGACTGATCAGGTGGGTTCTTTTACTCCAGGAGTTTGACTTAGAAATAAAAGACAAAAAGGGAGCAGAGAACTCAGTTGCCGATCAACTGTCTCGTCTGGAAGGTGAATTGGATTCTATTTTAATAAAAGAAGAATTTCCGGATGAGAGGTTGATGGCAATTATCACCGGGCCATGGTATGCTGATATGGCCAACTTCAAAAGTGCCTCGGTGGTACCTGACGGCTGGACATCCCAAATGAAGAAAAAATTCTTTCATGATAGTAAAACCTTTCTTTGGGATGATCCATTTCTGTATAAAATAGGAGTAAATGGAGTGATCAGGCGATGTGTGCCTGAATCCAAGCAAGAAAGGCTCTTGTGGCATTACCACGACTCCTATTATGGAGGACACCATGGTGCCTCCCGTACAGCAGCAAAGGTTTTACAGAGTGGCTTTTATTGGCCGACTATCTTTCAGGATGCTAAAGTGTATGTGCAAAGGTGTGATAAATGTCAAAGGAGTGGAGGTCTCTCTGCTAAAGCTGGCATGCCTTTGACAAACATTTTAGTTGTGGAATTATTTGATGTCTGGGGTATCGACTTTATAGGACCATTTCCAAAGTCGTTCTCCAATGAATATATACTTGTTGCTGTAGATTATGTCTCCCAGTGGGTGGAGGCAATCTCGACCAGAACCAATGATGTACATGTGGTGCTTAGGTTCATAAAGAAGAACATTTTCTCTAGGTTTGGAGTTCCGAGAGTGCTCATTAGTGTTGGGGATTCACATTTTTGTAATAAAATAATGACTCGGAGATTTAGCATCAATACCCATGGGTTGGAAGTATTATACTCACCCTTCTAGTTTATTGTATGCTCTACTTGTAACCTTCTTTAGACGATAAATGTGAAAGACATAAACAAGGTTCTAAGCTATGAAGTGGGAAGCTACCTCGAGATGATACTGTTAAGAAGAAGTGTGAGTGTTCAATCTACCTAGTGAAAAAGGCAACATAGATGAATGACTATTGAGTAAATTTTAATTATGAGTGAATAGTCTACTTTTGGGAGCCTACGTGCCTGTTTTCTTTCATAGTATATAATATTTTATTGATTTGGACCATCTTACTATTTTGTACACATTTTGAAGGAGTATTTTGTGATACCCAACATACATAAACAAAACCGTCTAATTTTCATAAATTAAGTAACACCTTAGTTAATTGGGACATTCCAGTATTGGGAATCGTCCTAGTTAACCGAGGGCGTTAAATACAACACCAGACTGCTCAAACTCCCCCCACTCGGGGAACAAGCAAAAGGCTCCGACTAGTCTAACTTCTGCAAATTCCATAGGACATTTAGGCATAACACCGAGGATTATCGGTCACTCAAAAACTAGATCGAACACCTTATTTTGTAGAGATACTTGGAGAGGTTTTTTGACCAAGGAAAGGAAGCATCATAAGAAGCATGGAGAAAGCAAGAAAAAGAATTACCGAGACAGGTAGAGTTGCAGCCACGAGAATGCCCCAGATAGAAGTGTGAATGCTCCTAATCCCGAAGGCCAAAAGACATAAGGGGTAATGGAAAAAGAATCATACACACAATCTCTGGTATATTCCCAGGAAATAAGATTGGCACATTATGAAGAGAAAGACAAGTCAACTCTATATATTGCCTCCTAGGAAGTGGGGCTATTACATTCGACAACTCAGATCTTCCTATGGGAGTACTGAACAAAGACGAGCTGATAGTGGTCATAGTGATGGTAGTAAAATGCATCATCAAGAGGTGTTGGTCGATCAAGAAAGCTCCACAGACATCCTTCATCGGAAGGCCTTCAAGCGATTCAACCTACCTCACACTTGACTTAAAAGGTATGACGGAGCACTCCTTAGCTTCATAGGGGACTCGGTGTAAGTCATGGGGTAGGTAGAGCTAAAAACAACCTTTGGATCAGGAGAAGACAACAAGGTAGTCATGCTTAAATACTTAGTAGTTGATACTCTTAGTTCCTACAATGCCATACTTGGATGCCCAACACTTAATTCCCCCTCGGAGATAGATGTATCACGGTTGTTTGAACGGACCCTAACGTAGCCTGGGAATGCTACCAAGACTTAAAAGAAGCACTAATCAACCTCCTAAAGGCAAATGCTGACCTATTTGCATGGACTCTTTTAGACATGCCCGAGATTAATCCAAAAGTCATATGTCACTCCCTGAACGTTGACAAAGAGGCTAAACCAGTGGCATAAAAGCAACACACACTAAGACCCGATAGAAGGACAATTGTGAAAGAAGAAACAAATAAACTCCTGGTAGCCAACTTTATCCGAGAGGTCAGATATCCAACTTTACTCTTAAACATAGTAATGATATAGAAAACAAATGGAAAGTGAAATATGTGCATAGACGTCACTGACCTTAAAAGCCCGAAAGACCCTTACCTTTTACCTAGTATTGATCATTTAGTATGTAACACCTTAATTTCAATTTGAGAATAAACCAAGACCAGGAAAATTTTTCCAAAATCGGAGGGGATTCAAAGGCAAAATGATTAGCTGAGAGTTAAGGAGGGTAGAATTAGGAGAAGAAGGAAAGGAGGGAATGCAACCATACACAAGGCAATCAGCGGAAGATGCAGGACATGAGCGAACCCAACAGCGCTTACTCACTCAGGCGAGATTCAATGTCGCTCAAGCGAGACCACCCAACGCGCTCGGGTGAAGTTCGTATAGCTTAAGCATAACCCATCAGAGACCTTCCTTTCGCTCACACTCGCTGGAGCGAGCACTTAGCCGCTGAGGCGAGTAACTCCACTCGGAATTCCCATCACTCGGATTTCAGAATCTATGTTCACTCGGAAAGTCTTTACACACGTCTCAATCGGATTAACTTCTTACACTCACAAGTTCCTCTCGGGAGTTTACTACACCCTTCATAACTTCATTCCTTCAAGCCACGGGTGTTGACCATTCGGGAGGTGATTCCCATAGTCATTTCACTCGGATTCCACACGTACATTTCACTCGGAATATTCTTCACGGTCTTCCATCACTCAGGTATTTCACTCGTTCTTCACTCGGCGCCTACAATCCTTCTTACTCAAATTTCCTCACCAAATCAGGCCTCACCTAAGGATTTTCTAGCTTCCAATAAGTTTACTACAACGGATTTCACTCAAAACCTTATAGGTCACTCTTCAGTCGGAAAATACTCACTCGGCCAGTTCTCACTCGGAAATATATTGAGATTCTCTACTCGGGGAAATCCTAACAGCTTATCACTCAGAGGGTTCCCAGGTCAATCCCCACTCGGAATTATACGACCTCCTTCACTCGGAACATCTAAGCCTTTCTTCACTCGGGGTAAAGTCACTATCTCGCTTCCCCCAGCAACAACTTAGTTCCATTTTTACCTAAGGTCATACTAACCTCCCACGCTCGGAAGTACATATATAGGCATATCACTCAGATTTCACGCACAGCATAGAATAGACATACAGTATGACATAAGTATATATATAGGAATGTATATAAATAATTATAAGCACATGTCATACTCTCAACCCAAGAGAGTTCAAATTCTGATTTAAGAGACTAAGATCAAAATACGAGCCGGCCAAGGCTTAACCAAAACCTTATTCACAGTATCTACATATATACAGATATTTCCATAGTGCACAAGCATTCCACTCGGGATGCAGCTCCACCTTTACTCATTGTTCTGAGAGACATTCACTGAAAAATATTGCCACAGTAGAGGGGTGAGTATCTTAGATATTAAATGATAGATACTGACTCAGATTATTCCTTACTTACGTAACAGTATAATATATGCATACACAGCAATAATCAATAACATAATAATTGCAATTATTCAGATACACATAAAGCATTTACCGACCGGAATCCATCAACTATCACTCGGCTATATGCACTTATCATTTCATCAACATTATCACATGCGTAATCAAATTCCAATCAACATCAGCAGTGCATATACACAGATTATTTCACTCGGTTCCATATTTATGTGTAATCGGTTTTTATTCGTTGCAATGTAGGCTCCCAGCCTTCCATTCAGCTCTCAGCTGCTTGGCCTTTTTACAGGTACCCAACCGTTTCCCCACACAGGTGACACCAACGCTCTCAGTGCCAACGACGGTGTTCACAGGCAGCCTGAGTCTCACTCAAAGGCTACCTTGAGTCCCACTCAAGGATTTAGCAGCGTCTCACGCTTTACAACCGATGGTAGTGTCCCACACTACATGCTCCCAGCATTAACGCATCCCATGCGCCATACACGGATTCAACATAGCACAGATTTCATACACAACTTTCATTCGGCAATACATGCATCACATACAATCAGCATAATATATCATCAGACTCACTAAGTCAACATCTTCTCACATGCAATCAGCATTTCAAACTCAAAATGGCATGCATGGCACATAAGTTACACGGTAATCATCGGCAGCACTTTAGCACAATCCTCTCATTCAACATTCAACACTTCTCAAAACTATCTACATGTAACTCATGGACGGAACTAAACATGCAACACTCGATTCATTAATATCATGCATCCGGGTATCACACACTCTTCATGCAAGCATAACACACCAAACAGAACACAGAACCCGCAATCATCAACACCCGGAACCCGTCCATAACCCATGCATTTAAGATTTAAGATACCTCCCTACCAACAAGGTACTCTGAGAGGTTCCTCAATTTTGACGTTGATCTTCTACTCTGTTCGCCTTGTCCTCGCTCCCACTCGCTTGGTCTCCCTCGAGCGCAGTCGCACTGGGGGAACAGGAAGCTGTTCGTCATCCCTTCGATGATCGTTCCTCACCAGCCGAAGGGAGCTCTGACCTTCTGCGGCACCATCGTCGTGGGTTCCCAAAAACAGAGAACGGAGAACAGGGAAGAAGAAGGAGAAGAAGAACGAAGAAGACGAAGAGAGAACGAGGAGAAGAGAAGTAGCGGGGAGGAAGTCTGAAGAAAAAATGAATAATCAACAGTTGCACAGGACATATGTATATACGTAGAAAGAGAAGGAGAGTGGGGTGGGAGTTCGTGAATCACAGCTCCACTCACGGCACACACCAATCACAAGCAGCCAGCCCTTAACAATTAATCATAATTAGTCTGCCATTATTTCCTTAAGTTAGATTGATTAAGTTGATTATAATTATCAAGTAATTTTCCACTTTGCAATTATTATTTTGATGGCTTAATTTCATTCGGTAATTAATTTTCAAAATTGGGATGTTACTATTCTCCCCCTCTTAAAAGAATTTTGTCCTCGAAATTCACTCGGTAACTCACCTTGATTAAACAACTCGGGGTACTGATGCCTCATGGCATCCTCGCGTTCCCAGGTATAAGAGGTATACTCGTCTTGCTGCCACTCTACTTTAACCAGTTGCACATCCTTGCTCCTCAAACGCTTTACCGATCGGTCGACGATTTTAGTGTGTACAGTCACAGTGGTCAGATCCCCCTTAATCTCTACTTCATCGTCGGGCATTGTGTGAGTGGAATCATGTAGATATTTTCTTAGTTGAGATACGTGAAACACGTTATGCAATCGGCATAGGTGAGTCGGTAACGCTATTCGGTATGCCATGGAACCGACTCGCTCCAATATCTCATACGGCCCAATGTATCGGGGGTTCAACTTCCCACTTTTCAAGGCTCGCCCGACTCCTTTACTCAGTGAAATCTTTAGAAACACCCAATCTTCGACTGAAAACTCCAGTGGTTTGGTTCGCTTGTCATAGTAGCTCTTCTGTCTGTCCTGAGACGCCTTTATCTTTTCCCTTATTCTTTGGATTTGATCTGAGGTTTGTTTCACAATTTCTGGCCCCAATAGTAGACTTTCACCCGTTTCCGACCAACAGAGAGGGGTTCGGCACTTTCGTCCATACAAGGCTTCATAGGGTGCCATACCAATACTGCTGTGGTGGCTATTGTTGTACTTAAATTCGATTAAGGGAAGGTACTGCTCCCAACACCCACCATGCTCCAATGCATACGCCCTCAGTAAGTCTTCTAGGCTTTGTATCGTTTGTTCGGATTGTCCATTCGATTGGGGGTGGTAGGCGGAACTTAGCCAAAGTTTCGTACCTAATTCCTGGTGCAGGCTGGTCCAAAACCGAGACGTAAATCTAGGATCCCTATCCGATACAATAGAAGTGAGCGGACCGTGCAGTCGGACAATTTTGCGGATGTAAATTTGGGCTAACTTATGCAATGGGTATCTCATATTCACAGGTAAGAAGTGTGCGGTCTTAGTCAATCGGTCAACAATGACCCAAATGGCATCATGCCCCATCCGGGTTTTAGGTAATCCCATGACAAAGTCCATGGCAATTGAGTCCCATTTCCACACGGGGATCTCCAGGGGTTGCAATGCACCATACGGTTTCTGGTGCTCGACTTTCGATTTCTGACAGGTAATACACCGAGCCATATATTCCGCTATATTTCTCTTTAATCTGGGCCACCAGAATTGTAGTCTTAGATCATGGTACATCTTCGTGGCACCCGGGTGAATACTTAGCAGGCTCTTGTGGGCTTCATCAAGCATCATCCTTCTTAATTCTTCTTCACCCGATACATATATCCTATTCTTTACTCGGAAAATTCCATCCGATCCCTCGGTCAAGGACAAGTCCTTACCCTTGGCCTGAGTCTTCTTCATCTCAGCCAAGTAGGGGTCTGACTTCTGCTGCTCGAACACCAATTTTAGGAACTCATTGGCAATCTTCAATGCACCAATCATTATCTTCTGAGACAAAGGGACGTCAACATGCAAGTTCATGTCTCGGAATTGCTCCAATAACTCCACCT
Organism: Clitoria ternatea; assembly: GCA_037962975.1. NCBI lineage: Eukaryota > Viridiplantae > Streptophyta > Magnoliopsida > Fabales > Fabaceae > Clitoria > Clitoria ternatea. The sequence continues at coordinate 27,178,436 of CM075672.1, read as the reverse complement.
CTTTCACCATCATCACAGCCATATGGAGGGATTTCTGACTCAACGCGTCGGCAACAACGTTCGCCTTACCCGGATGATACTTCAGCTTGAAGTCATAATCTTTTAAAAATTCCATCCATCTCCTCTGTCTCATGTTCAGTTCCTTCTGGTCGAATAAATATTTGAGGCTCTTGTGATCATTGTACACCTCGAATCTGGATCCGTACAAGTAATGTCTCCATATCTTTAATGCGAAAACCACAGCTGCCAATTCCAAGTCATGGGTCGGATAATGCTGTTCGTGAGGCTTCAATTGCCGAGAGGCATAAGCTATCACTCGGTCCTTCTGTATTAGCACGCACCTAAGGCCGAGTCCCGACGCATCACAGTAAACTACAAAGCTCTCTTGCAAGTCTGGTAATGCCAACACTGGAGCGGTTGTCAACTTATCCTTTAACTCTTGGAAACTGCTCTCGCACTCGGAACTCCAAACGAAAGGGACGTTGTTCTGAGTCAACTTGGTCAGTGGCAGAGCAAGTTAGAAAAACCCTCAATAAACCTCCTATAGTAGCCAGCTAGGCCCATAAAGCTTCTTATCTCCGAGACCGACTTGGGCCTCTCCCATGCCATTATAGCTGCCACCTTTGATGGGTCCACCGAGACACCTTCCATGGAAATTACATGTCTGAGAAAGTGGATCTTATCCATCCAGAAATCGCACTTTGAAAGCTTTACAAACAACTGCTTCTCCTTCAATACTTGAAGTACCGCTCAGAGGTGTTCTTCATGCTCCTCAGGGGTTTTGGAATAGATTAAGATATCGTCAATAAAAACAACTACGAATCGGTCTAGATATGGGTGGAATATGCTGTTCATGTAATTCATGAATACAGCAGGGGCGTTTGTCACACCGAATGGCATCACTACATACTCATAGTGGCCATACCGAGTCCTAAAGGCAGTCTTTGGAATATCCGAGTCCTTCACCCGGATTTGGTGGTATCCCGATCGTAAATCGATCTTGGAGAAGACTAAAGCACCACGCAGTTGGTCAATCAAATCGTTGATTCTGGGCAATGGGTATCGGTTCTTAATCGTGAGTTTATTCAGCTGTCGGTAATCTATACATAATCTCACACTGCAATCCTTCTTGTTGACAAGTAGTACAGGTGCGCCCCATGGTGATACACTCGGTCTAATGAATTGTTTTTCGAGTAACTCATCCACCTGCTTTTTCAACTTAGCAAATTCTGTCGGGGACATTCTATAAGGTGCACTGGAGACTGGCTCGGCTCCAGGGATCAGGTCTATAGAGAATTCAACTTCTCTATTCGAAGGGACACCTGGCACGTCCTCCGGAAACACTTCGGGGAATTCACAAACAGTTGGAATATCGTTCACTCGGGCTCTACTCTCTCCTTCAGTTAAACAAAGCATCATAAATAGCTGAGCTATACCTTGTACCGTGTAATCTTCATTGTTCTACCTTGGAAAAATTACTCTTCGGTTTTGACAGTCCACCAATACCTTGTTGGCTGAAAGCCAATCTATGCCAAGTACAATGTCGAGATCCTTTAGAGGCACGCACACAAAATCGAAGGTGAAACTCCGATTGCCCAATACAAACGTTACATCTTTACACATCGATGATGTCAACACCTTAGTGCCTGTCGGATTGGCTACTTGCAAAGTCCGATCCATATACACAGTCGGTAACTTTAAACGTCTTACACACTCATTAGCTATAAAAGAATGGGTGGCTCCAGAATCAAAAACTACATTAAGTGTATATCTACCGAGTAAGCACTTACTTTACACCAAGTCATTCGCTTGTGCAGCCTCCTCAGCGCTAATGGCGTAGACTCTCCCAGCAGCCGGTTGATCGGTATTTCTCCTTCAGTTGTTTGGAGCATACATCATGTTCCCTTGAGCTTCATTGCCTCTGCCCCCAGTTCTTTGGCCATCATTTCCATGATCCCTCCCTCGGAATCCTCTTCGGTTCCTACTTGTACTTGTTTGCTGCAATTGGGGGCAATCAGGATGAATGTGCCCTCTCTCATTGCAATGGTAGCATATCATCCCACCATGGTCGCTACATTCCCGAGCGTAATGATTTCCTCCACACCTAAAACATTTTTCGTCTCCCATAATTGGTCGTCTTTCTTGCTGACTCCGACCCCCAAACCTGGAAAAAGGTCTGTTTCTACCAGCGTTGTTTGGCCTCTTGAAGCGAGATTGCTGGGGCTTCAAGGAATGGTCTACTTTGCTACTTTGGCCCGAGTGGGCCTTTTCATCCTCTTCAAAAATTCTACACTTATTCACTAACACAGGAAAGCTCCTAATTTCCTGGTGTCTGAATGCTCTCTTGATATCTGATCTCAGTCCGTTTTCAAACTTGATGCATTTGGAACTCTTGGTTCCAGGTTGTTGGAAAGGCGGATAAAACAAACACAACTCTTCATATTTCGCAGCATATTCTTCTACAGTCATGGAACCTTGCTTCAGCTCCATAAATTCCATTTCCTTCCGGCTCCTCACCGTGTCGGGGAAATACTTCTCCAGAAAACAAGCTCTAAAATTCTCCCAGACTAGCTGGATGCCTGTGTCAGTCAGTCAGTTTTTAGCTATTTTCCACCAATTTTCTGCTTCATCTCGCAGCATGTATACTGCACACTCAACTTTCTGGGCCTCAGTACAGTGAAGGCCCCCAAAGACTCTCTCCAAATCCTGAATCCATTTGTACGCTGCCTCGGGGTTAAATCCCCTTGAAACTCACTCGGCTTCCTCTTCAGGAAGCGATCCAACACTTGGCCATCTTCAGTTCGACGCTGGCCTTGCCTCTCGAATACGTCAGCAAAACGTTGGAATAGCGTGGCTATGGCTTCCATGCTATGCCGATTCGCCATGACTTATCCTAAAATTAACACCCTTTCAAGGATAAGTTTACAAAGTTACACTCTACCGATTGGATTTCATCCCATCATTCAACTATAACACATTATCACATAATTCCTTAAACATCATATAGTTAATTGGACCAGGAGGGAATAATCTCCTATCCTCAAATCAACATCTCAACATCAACCATGTTCAATGGATTATCACAATAATGATGACCACTCAGTCATAGTGCACATAATCGCTTACACTCGGTAAGCATACCTTGGCCTTGGACCTTTTAGGTCTGCTCTGATACCAAAATGTAACACCTTAATTTCAATTTGAGAATAAATTGAGACCAGGAAAATTTTTCAAAAATCGAAGGGGATTCAAAGGCAAAATGATTAGCTGAGAGTTAAGGAGGGTAGAATTAGGAGAAGAAGGAAAGGAGGGAATGCAACCATACACAAGGCAATCAGCGGAAGATGCAGGACATGAGTGAACCCAACAGCGCCTACTCACTCAGGCGAGATTCAATGTTGCTCAAGCGAGACCACCCAACGCGCTTGGGCGAAGTTCGCATAGCTTAAGCGTAACCCATCAGAGACCTTCCTTTCACTCACACTCGCTGGAGCGAGCACTTAGCCGCTGAGGTGAGTAACTCCACTTAAAATTCCCATCACTCGGATTTTAGAATCTATGTTCACTCGAAAAGTCTTTACACACGTCTCAATCGGATTAACTTCTTACACTCACAAGTTCCTCTCGGGAGTTTACTACACCCTTCATAACTTCATTCCTTCAAGCCATGGGTGTTGACCATTCGGGAGGTGATTCCCATAGTCATTTCACTCGGATTCCACATGTATATTTAACTCGGAATATTCTTCACAGTCTTCCATCACTCGGGTATTTCACTCGTTCTTCACTCGGCGCCTACAATCCTTCTTACTCAAATTTCCTCACCAAATTAAGCTTCACCCAAGGATCTTCTAGCTTCCAATAAGTTTACTACAACAGATTTCACTCAGAACCTTATAGGTCACTCTTCAGTCAGAAAACACTCACTCGGCCAGTTCTCTCTCGGAAATATATTGAGATTCTCTACTTGGGGAAATCCTAACAGCTTATCACTCGGAGGGTTCCCAAGTCAATCCCCACTCGAAATTATACGACCTTCTTCACTCGGAACATCTAAGCCTTTCTTCACTCGGGGTAAAGTCACTATCTCGCTTCCCCCAGCAATAACTTAGTTCCATTTTTACCTAAGGTCATACTAACCTCTCACGCTCGGAAGTACATATATAGGCATATCACTCAGATTTCACGCACAGCATAGAATAGACATACAGTATGACATAAGTATATATATAGGAATGTATATAAATAATTACAAGAGCATGTCATACTCTCAACCCGAGAGAGTTCAAATTCTGATTTAAGAGACTAAGATCAAAATACGAGCCGGCCAAGGCTTAACCAAAACCTTCTATACAGTATCTACATATATACAGATATTTCCATAGTGCACAAGCATTCCACTCGGGATGCAGCTCCACCTTCACTCGTTGTTCCGAGAGACATTCACTGAAAAATATTGCCACAGTAGAGGGGTGAGTATCTTAGATATTAAATAATAGATACTAACTCGGATTATTCCTTAGTTACGCAGCAGTATAATATATGCATACACAGCAATAATCAATAACATAATAATGCCAATTATTCAGATACACACAAAGCATTTACCGACTGGAATCCATCAACTATCACTCGGCTATATGCACTTATCATTTCATCAACATTATTACATGCGTAATCAAATTCCAATCAACATCAGCAGCACATATACACAGATTATTTCACTCGGTTCCGTATTTGTGTGTAATCGGTTTTTATTCGTTGCAATGTAGGCTCCCAGCCTCCATTCAGCTCTCAGCTGCTTGGCCGTTTTACAGGTACCAAACTGTTTCCCCACACAGGTGACACCAACGCTCTCAGCGCCAACGGCGGTGTTCACGGGCAGCCCGAGTCTCACTCAAAGGCTACCTTGAGTCCCACTCAAGGATTTATCAGCGTCTCATGCTTTACAACCGATGGTAGTGTCCCACACTACATGCTCCCAGCATTAACGCATCCCATGCGCCACACGCGGATTCAACATAAAACAGATTTCATACATAACTTTCATTCGGCAATACATGCATCACATACAATCGGCACAATATATCATCAGACTCACTAAGTCAACATCTTCTCACATGCAAACAGCATTTCAAACTCAAAATAGCATGCATGGCACATAAGTCACACGGTAATCATCGGCAGCACTTTAGCACAATCCTCTCATTCAACATTCAACACTTCTCAAAACTATCTACATGCAACTCATGGATGGAACTAAACATACAACACTCGATTCATCAACATCATGCATCCGGGTATCACACAGTCTTCATGCAAGCATAACACACCAAACAGAACACAGAACCAGCAATCATTAACACCCGGAACCCGTCCATAACCCATGCATTTAAGATTTAAGATACCCCCTACCAACAAGGTACTCCGAGAGGTTCCTCAGTTTTGACGTTGATCTTCTACTCTGTTCGCCTCGTCCTCGCTCCCACTCTCTTGGTCTCCCTCGAGCGCAGTCATACTGGGGGAACAGGAAGCTATTCATCATCCCTTCGATGATCGTTCCTCACCAGCCGAAGGGAGCTCTGACCTTCTGCGGCATCGTCATCGTGGGATCCCAGAAACAGAGAACGGAGAACAGGGAAGAAGAAGGAGAAGAAGAACGAAGAAGACGAAGAGAGAACAAGGAGAAGAGAAGTAACGGGGAGGAAGTCTGAAGAGAAAATGAATAATCAACAGTGGCACAGGACATATGTATATACGTACGAAGAGAAGGAGAGTGGGGAGGGAGTTTGTGAATCGCAGCTCCACTCACGGCACACACCAATCACAAGCAGCCAGCCCTTAAAAATTAATCATAATTAATCTGCCATTATTTCCTTAAGTTAGATTGATTAAGTTGATTATAATTATCAATTAATTTTCCACTTTGCAATTATTATTTTGATGGCTTAATTTCATTCGGTAATTAATTTTCAAAATTGGGATGTTACATAGTAGATAATACCTCAGGATACTAAATCCTTAAGCTTCATGGATAAATATTCTGGGTACAACCAATTACGGATAGATCCAAAGGATAGAGAAAAAACCATCTTCATTATAGGGGGAACAAATTATTGTTATCGAGTGATGCCTTTCGGGCTAAAAAATGCAGGGTGCCACATATCAATGATTAGTATATAAAACCTTTACTAATCAGATTGGTAGGAACACGAAGGTGTACATTGATGATATGGTAGTAAAGATCAAAGACATGAAATATCTCAATAAATATCTAGAAGAAACATTTGTAGAACTAAGAAGACACAACATGCATCTTAACCCAGACAAATGTTCCTTACGGGTCCAAGATGATAAATTCCTGGGATACATACTAACTCATAGAGGCATGGAAGCCAACCCAGATCAATGCCGAGTCATCTTGGAAATATAAAAGCCTATCAAGTATCAAGGAAGTACACCTCACCGGTATTATAGCCGCCTTTTCCCAATTCCTCTCTAGGTTTGTAGAAACATCCATGTCCTTCTATCGAGTACTAAAAAGAGTCAAACACTTTCAAGTGGACCAAAGAATATAAAAAATCCTTTGAAGACTTAAAAGCATATCCGACCTTTCCCTCGATCCTTACAAGGCCAAACCCAGGGCAGAACTCATTATTTACCTCTTAGTCAAGGAAAATATCATCTGCGTGGTGTTAATACAAGAAGAGGGGATAATATATTTACCAGTATACTTTACTAGCAAAACCTTGTAGGAAGTCGACACGCGATACCAAGGAGTAGAGAAGTTTGTATACAGCCTTGTGGTTGCCACTCTGAAGTTAAGATTATACTTCCATAGTCACCAGATCATAGTCAGAACCGATCATAGCCTGAACTAGTAGGAAACATGGTCATGTGGGTCGTAGAATTTTTTGAATTTGGAATTCAGCATGAACTAAGGAGAGAAATCAAAGCCTAATTCTTAGCAGATTTCGTGGCATAATTGGGGTATGGCAAGGAAGAATATGATGTCGAGCGCACCCTATGGACCCTATCAATTAAGGGGTCATCAAATGAAAAAGGAAGTTGAGAAGGAATAGTAATCAAATCACCAATTGGTATTGCCATGGTGAAATCACTAGGATTCTATTTTAAAGCAAGTAATAACCAGGTAAAGTATAAAGCACTCATTGTCGGATTACAAATAATCATACATCCCGGAGCCATATGCATAAAAGTAAACACCGACTCACAATTAGTCACCCGACAGGTGGAAGAAGCCTATCAAGGAAAGGATCTTATCCTTGCCAAATACCTCTCTTAGGTCAAGATGTTGGTAGTAGGATTCAAGTTGTTCAAGATCGTACATGTTCCTCAAGCAGAAAACGAAAAAGTAGACCTACTTTTTAAGCTTGCTAGTATCAAGAAGGCTAGAAATCTAAAGACATTCTTGCAGGTAACCCTCGATGAGCCCACTATCGAAAATGAGGGACAACAAATAAACGAGATCACCACAGCACCCGGGGAGAAAACATAGATAACCCTAATAACAAACTTCTTAATAAAGGAAATTCTACCAACTGACCTTTCTCAAGCGAGAAGGATATAGACATACTCGGCAAACTATACTCTAATAGAATGATAACTCTATAAGACAGGGTTCACATTATCACTCTTCAAATGCCTTGACAATGAGCAAGAAAAGTACATAATGAAAGAACTCGACTTGGGAATCTGCGGGCACCATGGTGGAGTACGACCCCTAACTGCATGGGTCCTCTTGGCAAGATACTTTTGGCTTACTCTATGCTCAAATTGCTCTGATTTCATTAAAAAGTGAGAGCCCTGCCAAAGAAATGCTAACAGAATACATAGCCATCCCAAGTAGTTGCACGAAATTCTTTTCCCCTGGCCCTTCAACACTTAGGGAATAGACATCTTGGGACCTTCCTCTTGGAAAAGGACAAGTAAAATACCTACTCGTCACTATAGACCTCTTCATAAAATGGATAGAGAAACATCATTTATAGACATCGGCTCCTTTATACTATAATCTCGGACAACGGGTGACAATTCAAAGATAAACACTTAACTAGGTCTTACAAAAACTTAAAGATGAAATATAGATTTTTATCAGTAAAACATTCTCAAATGAATGGACAAGCTGAAGCTACCAACAAAGTGATCCTTCAAGAACTAATTCGGATAAGAAAAAGGAAGGTAGGAAGAACTACCTGAAGCCCTCTAGGCTTACCACACAACCCCTTACTCGGTGACCCATGGAACGCCCTTCCACCTCACTTACAGCGCAGACACAATGATTCTCGTGGAGCTGGGAGAACCCTCTCTTAAAAGAACCTCTTATGACGAAGAAGAGAATGACACAAAGAGATGGAAAGATCTAGACCTTAGTCTAGAAGAAGAAGGTATAGCCTATGTCAAGATTGTTGAAAAAGAAATTGATAATATTTTATGACCAGACTCCAAGCCGTGTCATTATAATCAGACCCTGGGATTTCTTAATAACACAAATCAATAAATTTAAATTAAATGAAGTCTGCCCTTATGTGATCTAACCTGGTTATGTAAGTGTTTTAGGAAACATATACTAATTACACAGGTTACAAAATAAAGGGGGAGTCCATCAAATCAAAGTCTGATACATCAAGAGTCTGATTCTAGACTTTACCCAAAAGAGTCTTACTTATGATCTTCCAGACTTAAGGGCTAACAAATCAAATCTCAAATTTTTCATACAACAAGAACATGCAACATGAACATTACTTCAACGTACCAACTATGTAATGTTCTAAAAACTTTTGACGATGCTTTGGAAATTAAACCCTTATCAAGAAAATAGTTTTTATCATCAAGAAGGATGAGAGACAAATCAATGGATCAACCAAAGTAATTTTTGAAGAAATAAATGTAACTACTCTACGTAATTCAAAAAAGATAAATCAAGTCAACTTATGTGTCAGAATGTTGCAGAAGGATAACAACATTGCTCTCTACATGTTTGCTAGAAGAAAAAAAGCCAACAATTTGCTTTATGCATTGAAGACCTCAAGGAACACTATATTCATGCAAGTGTCAAAGTTTCTTGACACCAAACTTTTTTGTATGTCATCAATTTATCAAAGGTTTGGTGACTGTGTTCAAGCAAAACTCCTTCAAAGGATTTCCAACGGCTATATCTCTTCACCAGATCATCAAAAAATCATCTTGAGTGACCTATATATACTTGAAGAAATTCATCTTCAAAGATAAGAAGCCTATCAAGGAGTATCATTCTCTATGATCAAAATTCTCCTAATCTTTTCTTAGCTTTACTTAGACAAAGGCCTTTTTTGTTGTCCTGCCTCTAGCAGACCTTGGTCTTTTGTCTTTCTTAACTTAGTGTATTTTTACATCTTTGTATATCCTTCATACTTTAAGTTCTATGAAACATTCTTGCACTCAATTCTTACAAATCAATTATTATATAAAAGTCTGGTGTGTTGCCAGCCTTAGTTTTATTAGGAAATAGTTATGGCCTGATGAGGCCTTTGAAAGAATACTTGGGTTTTAAGCCAAGAGTGACTTGTTGAAAGAATACTTAGGTTTAAGCCAGGAGTGGCTGGAGTCAAGAATACTTATAGTACAAGTCTGGTGTTGTTATTGTAAAAAAAAATTTACAATAGTGAAAATCCTTCAAGATAGAAGGGACTAGACATAGCTTTTATCTTGGAAGTGAACCAGTATAAATCTCTAGTGTTTATTTTTCTCCTTCTTAGCTTCTTTATCAACTATGATTGCCTACGCTTTAAAGGTTCAATTTTTGCAAATAGAGTCTAAGACTTATTTAACCCCGCCTTCTAAGTCTGACTCTGAACCATCAATTGGTATTAAAGCTTGTCCTTTGGATTGATTGCTCCATCAAGTGAAAAGAAATAAGATCCATAGTAGCTTCTCAGGGTAATTAGTTGATTGTTAAAGGTTCATCTATCAAAAGGCCATCAGCCTTCTTTGGTGAAGACTACCTATACTGAAAGGGTGGAATGGAGATGTTCATAAAATCCACCCAATACAGCTTATGGGCAGTCATCACAAATGGTGAATAAACAACCGCTATTGATGAAGATGGAAAGTGTAATAGCCCTCACTTTGTATGTTAGATTTTTGAAGTTAATAGTCTTGATTACGTGATAATTCTATGCATACTGATGACTGATTAGTGTTTTAGAAAAAAATTATGAATTAAGGAAGGGTATTAAATAAGACAAATAATAGTAATGACTAAAATAGTAATATTTAATGTGTTTAATAATACTCACAGAGATTTATCAATTAGAATGTTAGAAATCTAATAGGAATATTTAAAGTATTTTTGTTTAAGTTATACAAACTATATAACTCCCCCGGTTTTGGCCAAGAAAATATCTAAGGGACTTGAGTCAATTATTTTTATCCCAAAACGTCCCTCAAATCATTCCTAAGAATTTTTACGAAGAGCCTGCTACCCGTTTTTAACTACCCAAGCCCAAAAACTTTGATTTTAAGTTACCTGGGTAAGCCAAAATGCGCATCTATATGTATTTTAGACGTAATTTCCTCTCCCATTATTTGATTTGTGTCATTCTTGTCCTAAAATTTCTGTATCAAATTTATCTACAACTTTTATGTTGACCATGAGAGCCAATTCTTACTCCATAAATCTCATAAATTAAAATACCATACTGATTCATGTTTTTCCAGTGGCTACTTGCACTATGTTCAGTATATTTCATGTTTATCCCTCGTATGACCATGAAATTGAATGATTCTTTCTCCAAAATTTTGTTGACTTAATTCTATACAACTTTGGTGAAGAACATAAAGCCTAAATCCTCACCAATTTGGCCCAGAAAAATAATCTTTACAAGAAACTATAATCTCGTTATAGCCCTGCACTACTTTTGTATTTAGGCCATAACTCCCTTTATTTCTTAATGAACATTTTTGTTCCATATACCAAATTAAAGATAACAAAAATCCCTAAAACTTTGGTGACTGGTCCATTTTCAAATTCTTCCTAGAAGACCCCTTAAAAATTCAAGCAATTGACTGCCCCGGCACTTGACACATCAGTTTGCATGAATAATTAACCAATCATATTGCACCACACCTTGCCACTTGTCTCAGCCACGCAAGTCCTCTCTCCACCACACCACCAGCTACATATGACACCTATCAAGTGCATGAATGCATGATGACACCTTCCCCACTCTCCCTTTGGCCGTGTGAACCCTTGGTGGGTAAGGCAAAGCATGCTAATTTTCACTTTCCTAAAACTACTCTTGTCTCTTCTTTGCTTTCTTTTCTTTTCCTCTAACTTAGAAAAATTCCAGCAACCTTCTTCTCCATCTTCTCATACTTCTTTCATCTAAACCATCATCATTCACCCCCAAATCACCACACCACCTTTCCTAACCTCAAAAATCAATTTAAAATCGTTCGTTATAAATTAATACGACGAAACGACCTTAGCAAATAATTGAAAAATCATGAGAAAAATGTTGTATCCTTACTTTTCTCTTACAAGCATGTTAAAATTTTAAGTTTATATTTTCAATAAAGAAACCAAATAATCTTTCTCTAAAAATTTTAATAAACATATTATATTTAAGTATCTTTTTATAGATTTACAAATAAACTGAATATTTTGATACTAGAAAATTTCTTTAAAATTTTTTTAAGTGAATAACCTTGATACTTTTAGTAAAATGATTTGGGTAGTATTTAGACTTTGGTTTCTTGTGCCTACTATACGAAAAGATTTTTACCTTAGATACTTTATACGCTTTAAGGACCAATACGCCAAGCGACTAAGGTTCTGTCTAGTACTCGGCCATCCTAATGATATGACAAGCATATGACATACTGCATTGGAGATACAGAGAGATGTTGGAATATCCCCCTAAAGCATATAGTGATGGGTACATTGAAGAATCCGCTGCGCCTCGACCCTTGAGGATAGTCTAGCGAGTATACCAGAGGCGGACCTCCAATGGCTCAGATTCGTACCCAGTGCCGGATAGCCCATGGCAAACTCAGGTTTACTTTGATAAGAGGTGGGAGTTTACTATGACCGTGGAGTGCCCATTCTGTAGAGATTGTGATTTGGCCATTATGATGATAGGGCTGCGTGTCCTTACCCATTTGTGAAAACCAGAACGAGGAGAGCTTTGGTCGCTCTAGTTGGGCAAGTAGGATAAGGCGGGATTACTGTGCACATGATGATTGATATATGAGATTGATCGATGGAAGTTGGGCCTCATTGCATATTGGTATTAAATTAAGATAAGTAACAATTCAACCTAACGCATGCATGGCATATCATAATTGTTTGACTAACCCTATTTATTTTCGTGTTTCTTGTGTATTTCAAAGTACTGTATGACTATTCTAAGGTATCTGATGTGCACTTTAATTCCTTGATTAGTACCTGTATGTCTGTTAAATATTTAAAGCTACCCTTGCATGTGGACATTATGGGTTGAGAGCTTTTTACTTACCCTTTCATGTTGTATGTGGTTTTCCTTTCCTATGATCATCAGCGGAGGGACAAGGTGAGCGCGAGCAGGGCTTCGACTACCTATAGTAAATAAGAATTACTATTTCACACTGAAAACATTCAATTCTTATGGGAACGATATCTATTTTGAAAATTACAATGATAAATTGGTGCGCTTGCCAATAAAGAAGCCCAACACATTTTTTAGGTTTAACAAGTTTTCTAGCGCCATCACCGGGGATTGACTTGATTCAGTAAAATAGTAGATTTTTAATTACCTTGGTAAAGATTTTTCTTACTTTTTACCTTAGTTAATTTTCAATTTTACTTTTTACTTATCTATTCATTTATTTACTTTTTCTTCAATTATTATTTTTACACTAACTTCCTCTGCATAGTTTGTTTATGCAAACTCGATCTTCTACAGGGAGAATATTCTTTGATCCTGAAATCGAAAAGTTTGTAAAAAGACTCAAAGCTTTAAAATCCAAAACACAAACTACTTCTTCTTCAAATTCATCTTCTTTTCAAAATTTTAAAACATCTAATATGGCTGCTGAACAAAGAAGGACATTAGGACAGTTTGCTACTATTAATGGACCACCCTGTGTTTCGGGAGTCTTCCAAGGACCCGTCGCTACAGTGGAAATTAAACCTGCTACACTAAATATAATTTAAAACAATCAATTTGCTGGCCTAATTCATGAAGAAACGTATGAACACTTAACTATTTTTTATGAATTATGTAGCACAATTGGTTTTGAACCCAATCAAGAAAAATCTGTTTACATGAGATTATTTTCTTTTTCTTTTTGGTTGGGCAAGTAAAAGAATTGTTTAAATCTTGTCCACCCGGTAGTTTTGCAAACTGGTCCGATGTTGAGAGAAAATTTTTAGTAAGATTTTATTCTCCCTCTAAATATTTTGAAGCCATGACAGCCATTCATTCTTTTTCACAAGATCATGATGAATCACTTGGTGAAGCATGGGAACGATTCAAAGCGCTTCTTAGAAAATGTCCAAACCATAACTTGGATGATGTTGGAAAGGTAAGAATCGTTTACCATGGTTTATTGCCTCAGTTCAAGATGATGTTAGATGCATGTGTAGGTGGTTCATTAATGAACAAAACTGTTGAAGAAGCAATTGGCATAATGGAATCCATGTCTACAAGTGATCGACAAGCGAAACATGAAAGAGGTAATGTAACAAGGAAGCCAGGTATGCTTGAATTGGGGGTAAATGGTGTAGCTTTAGCTCAGCAAAAATTACTAACACAATAAATAGAAGCAATAAGCAAACAACTGGAGAAATTACAAATTGCTCAAATGTCATCACCACCCCCTGCTTAATTGAAACAATGTGTGCATTACATGGGTGAACAACCATGTGGTTACTATACACCTGATGGAAATGAACAAAAGCAAGCCAATTTTCTACTCTACCAAAGGATACCTATAGGTAATTTACCTTTTAATCTTGGTAATCTTTTGGCTAACAATTACCCACAGGGATGGCAGAATTAGAACTTTGGCTAGAGACAAGATGCTGGACCTTCCAACAGACCTCCTAACAATCAATTTAAACAACAACCACAATCTGATCAGGCATCAAGGCTGACAAGGATAGAGGAATCTATCTAACAATTACTATAATATATGCAAACTAATGAAGCCGCACGTAAAACGTCAGATGTGCAATTGGGACAACTAGTAAAGCAAGTAGCCGACATGAGCTTTTCCTATAAACACTCAGAACCCAAGAGAACAATGTAAGGCTATTTTCACAAGAAGTGGTAAAGTTGTAGGAAATGATTGTAAATGAAGTGAAAAAGCAAGTGAAAAAGCAAGTAAAAAAGAAGAGGAAAAAGAAAAATGACAAAGAAGAAGAAGAAAAGAAAGAGAAAGATAGTGAAAAAGAAGAAAGTAAAAAAACAGAACAATGAAATAAAAGAAAAACTGATGAAAAATAAAAAAAATAAAAAAATAAAACAAAAGAATTAATATTTGGGTCAAACTCTTCCTGTCAAGGATCTGCTTTATCCTCATGCACCATCAAGAAAAGATAAGGAAAGAGAGTATAAAAGATTCCTTGAAATTTTTAAGCAGTTACATATAAACATCCTATTTTTTGAGGCATTGGAACAAATGCCAGCTTATGCCAAGTTTCTGAAAGAACTGCTCACTAAGAAAATAAGGTACAATGAAGAGATAGTTGAACTTGAAGCAAGCTGTAGTGCTATTTTGCAATACAACATGCCAGAAAAGTCGAAAGACCCCAGAAGTTTCACCATTCCCGTCTCAATTGGAGGTGTAAATATTGGGAAGGCTTTATTACATTTGGGGGCAAGCATCAATTTAATGCCCCTAAGTATGATGAAGTGCATTGGTGATCTAGATCCTCAAAGAACAAAAATGACTCTGTAATTGGCTGATAAATCAATCAAGATACCCTATGGAATTGTGGAAGATGTACTTGTGAAAGTTGACAAGTTCTACTTCCCTGTAGATTTTATGGTTTTAGACATGGAGGAGGATACTGAAGTCCCCTTGATTCTTGGAAGACCATTGATGAAGACTGCTAGAGTATTGATTGACGTAGACAACGGTAAGATCGCAGTCAGAGTGCACGATGAAGAGGTAAATTTTGACGTTTTCAAAGCTCGCAGTCTATTTCTGATCCTCTAAATAAGTTATTAATTGAATGTTTGAATGCGGAAGAGGAGACGCAGATAGATAGGTGTTTAGAAGAACTTGAACGAGGGAAAGAAACTTCTCTTGAATCAAGAAAAATTAAAGAAATCCAAGAAGCACCTGTTGAAGGAATCCAGAGGCCGAAATTAAAAGTGCTACCTTCCAACCTAAAGTACATCTTTTTGAAGGAAGGTGATCTTAAACTAGTTATCATTAGTAATTTGTTAACTGAAACAAAAGAAGAAAAACTGGTAAAAGTGCTGAAGAGAAATGAAGAAGCAATAGGATGGACACTTGAAGATCTAAAAGGTATAAGTCCATCATACTGCATGTATAAGATTTTATTGGAAGATGATTTTAAGCCTGTAGCTTGTAACAACCCTGACTTTCTAGAATGGAAATCTAAACCCTCAAGACCTTCGAGAGTTCCTTGTTGAGTATTTTAGGAGAACAAGGCTTAGGCCTGATCCTCAAATCACCCTAATAGTGGGAGAAAATGAGACCTAAGATAAGGTAAACAGTGAGTTGATCAGTCGAGTGAAGTGAACGAGTAAGAAAAATTGTGTTAATATGACTCCTAGAGAGACATTTAAATTTTTAAAATTATATGAAAGGATAATGCATTTAAATTCAGTAATTTATCTACTGCTGAAATAATTATATTTATGAATATATTTTGTTGTTATTGCTAGACAAACTATGAATGATATTAAATTGATAATTATAGGTAATGGTAATTAACTTTGAATTAGAATATTCAAAAATTATCTAAGTAACCAGATTTTATTTTTAGACTTAATGATTTATGAAGTCCAAAATTTCATAAGACTTAATTAAACCTTTTTAATGAAGTGATTACTGAATAATATATTATTTGAATATTAACGGTTAAACAAATAATTATTATTAAAGATTTTAGTTAATTGAGAAAATGTGAAGTAAATAGATAATAACTATTCTAATATTTAACATTATTAGTAATGAGTGTAAAACATAAAAAGTATTTATAATAAAGTTAATTTAGAAAATAATTAAATTATTATTTTGATGTTAATTGTCGCTCGGTTCCTCAAATTTGAGTTGTGGAACCCAGATAAAGGTCGGACTCCGGTCATTCGACTCAAGACTTGTAATTTAGTGAGGAAATTAGTCTTCTTAGGATCATTTCATAGAAAAATCAAGGACACCTGACGCGGCGACTAGCCAAATCAGAATCCTTAGCGCTTCCTATGTTTGACTGTTTAAATACTTCGGAATGTCCGATAGAGATTCGGTTAGTCTCTAGTTATCCATTTTGAAGTTTTAGGAACTTTTCATGAAAAGACCGAGACCTGGTTCGGACTCTATCATTATCGTTTTTCCGTAAAACAATTTCTTCGAAAGATATTTTAAGACTCGACCTGCATATCCTCAGTATTTTGAACCCAACTTTTGCATACGACCTCCGAATGGGATAATTTTGGTCTCGATCTCTTTGTTTTGAAAAGATCTTCAATCTCCCTTTCTAGCTCCAAACTTCGATTCTCACTCTGTCAACCCCAAAATTGAGGATTAAGTATACTCGTCTTAAAATTTTAATTAATGGGGCGTTTTCCCTGCACCTGATTCGGAAAAAAATTCATAACTTTTTCATACGATCTATGATTCATATAAACTTGGTGTCACAATCTCCTTAACAAAATTATCTCCATTTTCCATGAAGAAATCAAAGGCTAATTCTTTCCAGATTGGTACAGTTTAATGAATCTTTATTGCTCATTAACTGCTTCATTTTTATGCTTGTTATTTGTGGGAAAATTCACATATCTTTCTCGTCCGGTACTTAAATCCCTCTGTTCATTTTGCTATGGGCCCGTATTGAAGTACTATACAATTTTTATGAAGGGCTTGAAGCCTAATTCTCAAAGGAGAATTTTAGACAAATTTATTTCTGAACACCTACCTGATTCGAAAGCATTTGGGATAGCCTATCATAAATCGAATGTATCTTGGGATACTGATATCGGATTGTCACATATGATATATCGATTTAAAGAGAAAAAGAAGATATAAAACTTTCATGTTGGAAGCTTTCTGTAATTTTGAATCCAAGAATTATCCCAGATTATATTGCAACGTCATTATTTTCCCGATTCATAAAAATCTTGCGCACTTCATTTTCTTGCTCGACAAGTTAATTTTTCGGCCACCGATTTTTTGACCACCTCACTATCCTTGGACACTCTTTGGACAGGTGTCACCACCGTGTCCTCCTCACCCACTCAGCTGATCACCTCCACTCTAACCACTAGAAATTCATGCAACTACTAGGGGTAATTATGCCTCCACTTCACATCACATTGTAGCTTCTAATCATAACAATTGTTTTAGCCTATTCCCTTCTATCCACCTTCTTATTCATGGCCAGAATTCCAGCCCACCATTCATCTATTCCAAATTCCAAAATCAGCTGCAACAAGTAACTTCACTGATACAAATTCTGTCCAATCTATACCAAGCACTCATAACATTCTTCAAGCAATTCCTACTTTACTTCTTCTCTAGTCATGGTTAGAATTCGGACAACAAATTCATCCCCTCTAAAAGTAAAATGTAACCACCTTTACCCTACAATAAATACCAACCATTTTCTAGCTATAATATATTACATGTCTTGGTAAAAAGTTTTACAATCTTCCTCTTCACTCTTGCTAAACTCTCGGTCATAAGCTCACCCTTTTTTCAATTTCTACTCACTTTCTTTTCTGTTCCAATCCATGCCTAGCCCTTCCTTATCTAGCTTCCTAAATTCTAAATACACTTGCATGCATGGCTTCAAGAAAATCATTCTACTTCCTAGCTTGAAGAAGGTTCCAAACCATGGACCTCATAATCCATTCAAAGGTGAGTCTTGAATATTTTATTTTGTCAACCATTCTTAGATTTCATTGTGGTTTAAACCCTGAACATTTAGTAACTTAAGTAAGCCTTCTTGCTCATGGAAGGAGGAGAAACTGTGACTGTCACCCTTCTTGTGGCGCTCAAAAATCATGAATTCATCCAAGCCATAAGGGTAAGGATAATGCCATTTTATTCTCTTGGTTGGTGTCTTTGTCCCTTGAATTAAAAATTCAGCCCTTGCATGTTAAAATTAAAACATGGCCTCATGCTGTTTGGGACCAAACCCATGACTGTTTTCCCTCTCTTAGCATTTTTTAAGACCCGGAGGCTTAAATTGGTGATCGGAGCACGATAAAACAATCAGAAGAATTTTTTGACAAATCTCAAAAATTCTTTTTCTAGACAGCAGCTTCAAGGTGAGGTAAAGGGGTTTTCATCCCATTTGATTTGAATTATGGTTGTGATATAATGATTCTTGAGTACTTAGGAGCTTACGTTTTGAATTTCAGTGCGATCCAACGGTTGGATCTTAAATCGTAGAAATTTTCGTAACCGGTGACAAAATGTTACATTTTTAAACTAATTGGTATTTTGAAAATTTATTCAACGGGGTATGACGTCTCATATACTCAAATGAAATTTATTGCGATTAGATACACGAAAAAGAAATTAGCAAAAATTAACGTTTAGGCGGGCTCGATTACATTCGATATGGTTGTAATTAATTTTTTTTAATTCAGAAATTTTTATGTAATTTGTAACATATTTCGAGTAAGTCCCGCTATTAGATAATTAATTATTCATTAAATCGGTATCGAATTATTTTAAGAAATATCGCATCCAGTAAAAGAATTTTAAATTGGGTAATCACAAAATTTTTATCTTAGTCACTTGAAAAAGGTTAGAATTTAGAAGTTAGATTTTTGAATATTTTCTTCATATGACTTATAAATTGAAAATGAAGAAATTTAATTTTGAAGAATTGATGGTGAAGAATTATACCCTTATTTATATTTTTTATATATGGTTTCTAAAAGTAAGTCAATAAAAGGTACTCTTATGTTTTAATAATTAGGAAAAGGAAAGAATTTAATCCTTATAACTTAGGCCCAAAATGAAATTTTTGAGGAGATGCATAAGGAAATTTTCACATAATGGATACTAAGAACAAAAGAATAAAATATTAGTAATAAATGTTAGTGACTACTTTAGAGACCACTTAGAAAGAATAAAAAAAAAGTAATGGCTTTTGAGATTAAGAAAAAGGATGGACTTTAAGGAGAAAATTTTACTAGATATAGTAAATCTAAAATTAGTGATATTAGAAGGCTTAAAGAAATTGGAAATAAAAGATAACAATTTAGAACTTAAAATTTTGACTAAGGCTCTAAGAATAATTTTAATAGATTCATTCTTTTTATGAAATTAGAACCGAAATTTTTGTAATAACATAGTGGAGAATCAGGTTTAATTATTATTGTAGGAGTAAGGAATCAAAAGAAAACTTTGATCTAGATTAAATTAGTTAATAACTAAGAGATGAAATCTTGGTCATACAAAACTTTGGTATATAATACAGTAAATAGGATTAATTAGATTAACTAATGGCTAAGTGATATTAAGATACCATATTTAAAAGAGGTTTTAGATCCTTAAGTAATTGAAGTGAATAAGTCTAAAAGAACAAGGATTAATTATAGTTAAAGAAAATGGGTTAACTAAATGAATTATTAAATAAAGAATTATTTAATCTAATAAGGTAAATAATGTAAGAAGCTAAGGTAAGGTAAAAAGAGATACATGATTTATTGAGTGGAGGAAAACTATTAAGTCAAGGGGTATTTAATAGTAACTAATAAGGTTAATTAAAAATCAAGTAAGAATTTAATAACGATATGTTAAAAATGATGTTTGGATAGACCCATTTTACTTGATCAAATTACAAAGAGTAAGAACAATTTTAAATATACCCAAAAGTTTATCAAATAGCTGGAATACTCGATCCACATACCACTAAATTTCTTAAAACAACGTAACCTCTGCGAATGCCAAATAGAGTGAAATAATTGTTATGGTAGTATAAATGATTGACGTAATGTGTTGGTAGATACATGAATTTAGTGATATATCTCTTAAAAGTACTCCCCTAATAAATGTTATGTGATGCATAGAAAATCTTAAATGGTATGTATGAATGTAGTGTGTTGGTATCAGTAAGGATTCCCGAATGTGATGAGATGTGAAATACATGAATGAATGATCAAGAACAGAATACCAATGATGTTGAGTCATGAAACCTCATTTCATGTTAAAAGAAAAGAAAAGTTAAATAATATTTAATGTTGAGAGAAAGGTTCGACGTTAGAAATGAAATGAGGAGGAGGACTTTACTGATGTACCACTCTAGAATAAATATAGTAATCGAATCATGCATCATACCTAGTGAATAAGGGTGGTTGAGAATCTCCCTAGAGCTTACAGTGATGGGTACACTGAAGAAACAATAGGCGTCTCGATCCCCTAAGGGCGATCTTGGGAGTATATCGGGGGTGGACCTCCAATAGCTTGGATTCGCGCCCGACGCCAGATAGCCTATGGCGAATGCTGATGTAGTTCGAAAAGAGATGGGGGTTTCTATGACCGTGGAATGCCCATTCTGTGGTGATGTATGATGTTGGTCATTGACCATTTTAATGTTGGGACCGTGAGTCCTTACCCTTTTGTGAAAATCAGAATGAGGAGAGCTTCGGTCGCTCTAGTGGAGGGAGAAATAAGGGGGGAAATCTGGTAGTGATGCATTGTTATTGATGGGGAAGTATGCATTATACTAGTGCACATAATAGTATAAGATTCATACATTTTATTTAAATGTTTTGTTGTATTAATATAGCGAATTGATAAATGAGTAAGGGAATCTGTAAGGAATGAGAGCGGCGAGATAACTTAGAAAGGTACGTATAGGAATCCCAAAGAAAGCACGACGAATTGATTGATATTGATTGGAAATGTGTGGGGCGACTGTCAGAACTGACACTCCCCGATTGTGTAGGGATGGCGACTCAACTTTACAATTAATTTCTCCAGACCACCATTCAGGCATGTATACCGTACTAGAGGAGCAGTGTAGAGAGGACAAAACAGGTCCTAGTCGGTTAGAAGCTATTCTAGAGGATGCTCTAGTAGATGTACCACTACCACCACAACAGGACGTAGAGAGACCCTATGACCGAGATTTAGAGGTCATACAGAGTTTAGTTAGGAGGTATAACGAACTACCCCAACCCATAAGCATGGCAGAGCTTGAGGAGATGTCCGAGAGAGAGGAAGCTCTGTTAGTGGACCCCCTTAGCTTTCATCGACTACCAGCTCCACTCATGGCCCCACTTCCTGTTCAGCCTATAGAGACTCCAGCAGCACCGGCTACCGATGGTGCAGCCTGGAGGGACCCGACGCCTGAGTATGTCCCACTCCCTATGGAGGAGGATAAAGAGGAGGATCCAGAGGAATATCCCCTTGAGGATATGCCAGCAAGCTTGTAGACCCTGCAGCACTTCTAGCTTTGCCACAGCAGATCCAGCCAGCAGCTCTCCTTACAGTTCATCAGGCAGACAGGGTAGAGAGTATTCCTATGATACCAAGAGTTCTGATTATGACGCTGATGGAGAGGTATCTAGTGAGACGGCAGTGGGATCACTTTCAGGGTCTTCTTCGACATATTTATAGGAGTTACATGTACAGCGAGACTAAAGAGTACATTGACATGTCAGCGGCAGCCTAGAATCTATTATCAGAAGCTTATGAGGCCTATACCAGTCGTAGGCATCAGAGGATCTGCGACATTAGTGATATACCGTCTACTAACTCCGCTCTTCCAGACTATTCCAGATTGGCATCTGCTTCTGACCCACCTACATCCCCATGGTTTGACGATGAGTTTCTTGGAGGAGGTCCTTAGTAGTTAAGACTATTTGTTTGTTTTCATGTTTTATCTTTTGGTTAAGGGAGCCTGCGTGCCCCTTGTTTATTTCAGATGTTTAGTTCGGACTTGACCAGTGTATATATAATGTTTTGCATATATATATGTTATGCTTTCATTCCACCATGTATTATCCTGTATATAAAAAAAAACTTCCACATTTTCTTAAAATTTGTAACCTCTTAGTTAACCAAGGTAATCTAGTAGAAGAGATTATCTTAGTTAACCGAGGGTGTTACATAGATCAACCTCAAAGGCGCCTCAATCCAACCATGAAATAGGTAACAAAGAAGGATGCTTTAAAATTGCTGAAAGCAGGTATCATCTATCCTATTTCTGATAATGCATGGGTAAGTCCTATTCAAGTTATTCTAAAAAAGGGAGGAATGACAGTAATTATAAATGATAAAAATGAATTAATCCCAACACAAACTGTCACAAGTTGGAGAATATGTATTGATTATAGAAAACTTAATCAAACAATAAGGAAAGACCATTTTCTGTGTTTGAAAATTGTCTCAGGTAACAAAAGCTTGTATGTCAATGTTTTGATAATGACAAAGCAACCATTTGAAGAATCATGGCAAGGAAAATGAATTTCATGAAGTGTCAAAGTGCTAGAATAATGAGAATAAACCTATGAGAAGATCAAAATAAAGAAGAGCAAAGAGCTTACAAATCAAATCAAGAATCAGACTTGAATTTGACATAGCCTAATCGATTACACCATTGTCACAATCGATTACCTTGACTCTGGAAGGAACATAATCGATTACAGCAAATAAGCTAATCTATTATGATGTTGCGTAACAAGAATTAAAAGTATCAGGTATAATCT
Organism: Clitoria ternatea; assembly: GCA_037962975.1. NCBI lineage: Eukaryota > Viridiplantae > Streptophyta > Magnoliopsida > Fabales > Fabaceae > Clitoria > Clitoria ternatea. Next base: position 27,155,532 of record CM075672.1, on the reverse strand, counting down.
ATAATCGATTACAAGGCTGGGATAATCGATTACCATGATTCTGTTTGTCACCTAATCTATTAAAACAAAGAGAATAATCGATTACACTATTGTAATAAAAGGAATAATGTATCAGGTATTTTGCCTAATCGATTACAAGGCATGACTAATCGATTATAGAGGTTCTGTTTGATTTATAATCGATTATATGAGTTACATAATTGATTATAGTGCTATGTACAAGATTTAAATGCATCATGTATAATGCATAATCGATTACAAGGGTATGATAATCGATTACATTGACTCTGTTTTGATCACTAATAGTCTAAAATAATAGTATAAAAAAATACTAATATATTTTTTGATAGAATAATAGTATAAAAAAATACTAACATTACAACATTCACATATTAGTTTCAGTTTTTCTAAATTTTGTTAGAAATAATTTGAATCAAGGGGTGGTGGAACTCATTATATTGGTTTGCAAGCTTTTCTTCCTTACTCTCTTGCATTTACATTTTGCATCTGGCTGGGTTATTGATTTGGTTGTGATTGCATGACTTAAAATTGATTGATTTAGCTAAGTTAAGTTCTTGCACACCAAGTGTTTGATATATTGCCAAAGTGAATTCTGCACATATTTTCCATCTCATTTCTTGCACCATACTTGTTATTTCTTGCATATAATTATCTTTTAATCTAGTTTAAAGGCTTTCTAAGCAAAAGTTTTAAAAACTCAATTCACCCCCCTTCTTGAGTATTGAGGCCACTTGACTAACATTTTCCTCTCCCTTTTATGGATCAAATGCTTGAAAGACTATCTGGACAGGCTTATTATTATTTTCTTGATGGATATTCTAGATATAATCAGATTACCGTTGACCCTCTTGATCAAGAAAAGACTGCTTTTACATGTCCTTTTGGTATTTGTGCTTATAGAAAAATGTCATTCAGATTGTGTAATACTTTTCAAAGATGCATGGTTCATATGTTACATATCTAATTGAAAAGAGCATTGAAATATTCATAGATGATTTCTCAGTTTTTGGGAATTCATTTGACTCATGTCTATCCAACCTAGACACCATACTGAAACGGTGTATTGAAACAAATTTGGTGCTAAATTGGGAGAAGTGTCACTTCATGGTAAAAGAAGGTATTGTGCTTGGTGACAAAATTTCTACAAAAAGGTATTGAGGTTGACCAAGCAAAAGTTGAGGTGATCTCTAAACTCCCACTCCCTATAAATGTGAAAGGTATTAGAATTTTCTTAGGACATGCTAGATTCTATAAAAGGTTTATTTAAGACTTTTCAAAAATTGCTAAACCTTTGAGAAACCTTCTAAACAAAGATGTTGAGTTCAACTTTGATGAAGCATATCTTAAAGCTTTTACTTCATTAAAAGAAAAACTGGTTTCTGCCCCTGTGATTGTTGCTCCGAACTGGAACTTACCCTTTGAACTTATGTGCGACTCAAGTGATTATGCTATTGGAGTTGTTTTAGGTCAAAGGTATGAAAAGGTTTTTAGGGTTATACACTATGCTAGTAAAGTGTTGAATGAAAATCAAATAAATTATGCAACTACTAAAAAAGAGTTATTAGCCATACTGTATGCCCTAGAAAAATTTAGATCATATTTGATAGGGTCGAAAATAATTGTTTTTACTAATCATGCAGCCATCAAATATCTTTTAACGAAAACTGATTCTAAACCTCGATTAATCTAATGGATTTTTCTCCTACAGGAATATGATCTTGAAATCAAAGATAAGAAGGGTGGTGAAAGTGTGGTCGCTGACTATCTTTCTAGATTGATGAATGATAAGGTCACTGCCAAAGAAAAAGAAATTATGGAGGAATTTCCTAATGAAAAACTTTTTGAAATAACAAAGAGGCCATGGTTTGCTGATATGGCCAATTTTAAAGTGGCAAGAATTCTTCCAAATGATTTAACTTGGCAGCAAAGAAAAGAATTTTCAAAGATGCAAAATACTTTGTTTAGTTTAACCCTCATTTGTTCAAAATTGGTGTGGATAATTTGTTACGTCATTGTGTGCCAGATTGGGAAATGAAAGATGTGTTGTGGCATTTCCATAAATCACCTTATTGAGGTCATTTTAATGGTGAGAGGACTGCTACAAAAATTCTTCAATCAGGTGTGTATTGGCCCTCCTTTTTTAAAGATTCTCACTCATTTGTGCAATCTTGTGATAACTGCCAAAGAACAAGTAATGTCAAAAGGAGGCAAGAAATGTCTCTCACAAGCATTCAAGAGGTAAAGGTATTTGATTATTGCGGTATTAATTTCATGGGACCCTTCCTTTATTCTCAATTCAATCAATATATCCTTTTGGCAGTTGATTATGTTTAAAAAAGGGTAGAAGCAATCGCTTCATCTAATGTTGACACCAAAATTGTAGTGAATTTCTTAAAGAAAAATATTTCTTGAAGATTTAGAACACCAAAAACTTTGATAAGTGATGGAGGTTCATATTTTTGTAACAAAGTTCTTTAAAAAGTGTTACAGCATTATGGAGTGAGACATAAGGTGGCTACAACATATCATCCACAAACTAATGGATAGGCTGAGATTTCAAATTGTGAAGTAAAATGAATTTTGGAAAAAACTGTGTCTTCTTTCAGAAAGGATTGGTCACCAAAACTTGATGATGCACTCTGGGTATACAGAACTGCATTTAAAACCCCCATTGACCTTTCCCCTTTATAGTTGATCTCTAAAAAAGCTTATCATCTTTCAGTAGAGATGGAACATAAGGCATATTGGGCATTAAAATTACTCCACTTTAATCCAAATGTAGCAGTTGACAAAAGAAAGTTGTAGTTACTTGATGAGTTAGAGGAAATAACAATGCTTATGAGTTATCCAGATGTTACAAGAGTAAGGTGAAAGCTTACCATGACAAAAAATTAAAGAAAAGACACTTCACACCAGGTCAGCAAGTTTTACTATTTAACTCCAGATTAAAATTATTTCCTGGTAAATTGAAATCAAAGTGGTCAGGCCCATTTGTAATAAAGGAAGTTAAACCATATGAAGCAGTGGAAATTGAGGATCCAACTTCCAAAAGAAGTTGGATGGTAAATGAACAAAGGTTGAAACCATATTTGAGTAGTGAAATCAACAGACTCACTATCATCTGTTATTTAATTGACTTGTGATATGCAGGTAATGTCAAGCTAGAGACATTAAACCAAGCGCTCAATAGGAGGCAACCCATTATTTTTTCTCATTTGTGTTATTTCTTTTTAATTTGTTTTTAAAAAATGATGAATGATGATTTTATTCAGTGATAGGTTGAAATAGAATTTGTGAAAATAAAAAGGGGTTTTATTTATATGAAAGAGGGTTTTCTGATTAAAAATTGAATAAAATTAAGTTCTAGTTCCTATACGTAGCGTCCGAGCCACGTGTAGCGTTGGATCAAAACTTTTAACATGATGCGTAGCGTCCCATGCGTTCAGTTTAAAAGAACAGGAACCCACTCACAAAGAGGCCCAAATCTTAGTTTTAAACCTATGTTTCTCCTCTCTATGCTTCTATTTTATCAAAACCCTAATCCTAAAAACTTCTTAAACCCCAATTCCCTCAGCATCTCACTTGGACCTCGTGACCCTACTAGGTTCAAGACTGATGCGAAGTGGGCTAGGTTCCACTAGATTAAGGGTCAGAGGCTTATCTGGGAGAGAGTTCTAGACTTGGGAGTAATTGATTATCATAAGCTGATGGGAGAGATACAGAGGAGAAGATAGGGTACACTATTTGCCCTATCCACTGAGGCAGATCCCATCCTAGTGATAGAGTTTAATGTGAACGCCTACAGAACAGCAGGGTGAGGGGCAGGCACATCACCTACGACAGAGATACTATTAGTATCCTACTGGGTAATCCTTAGGAGCCTACTCCCGAGAGTGACACTTGTTTCTGGAAGGAAAACAGAAATGTTAGCCAAGGCCTCAATACTCAAGAGGGGGGATGAATTGAGTATTTCAAACTTTTACGTGGAATCCCTTTGAAAATAGTTCTTAGTACACTAATGATGCAATGTAAAAGAGGCAATAATTATAAAGCACATATCATACTTCAAAACACTTGAGGTGCAAAGACAATATTCAGCTTTAAGTATGATAATTAAGGCAAGTTATTGGTTTAAGCAATTCATCAAATAGTTGGTGTGCACAGATTAATTTTAACTAAAACATAATATTTCCAATTAATGTTTTTAGCTTAATCAATTAATCAAACAATTTATGTGCATAAATAAAAGGAGTTTAAGGAAGAGAGAATTGCAAATCGATATAACGAGTTCCACCACCCCGGTGTACATCTCACCTTTAAGCAACCCACTTGAAGGATTCCACTATTGAGAATTTAAGATTACAAGCTTTGAGTAATTGCAACTTCATAGTGTCTCACACTTAAGAAATTAATCCTCACAAGCAAAGGGAAACCCACCCAATTTCATAATCTCTCAATAACCAAGGTTGAAACCCAACCTTAAAACTCTCAAAATTTTGGTGATAGTGTTTACAAGAATAACTCTCAATAGAGTAGATACACAAATTTAAGCTCTCACAAAATAATAACTCCCATAGAGAGGATATGCAAATTAAGCACCCAAAATATGTTCCCTCTAATTAACTCTCACAACGTATATGCAAATAAATAAGAGAAAGATAACTACAGCTTAAAGGAATAAGAGAGAAGAAGGAAGAATGTATGATTTCTTGCTTACTACTTGTATGTATTCTTCTTCAATTCCCTTCGAGACATAGTGGAGCATGGAACATTTCCTTTTCTGATCCATAATTTACATAGTGAAGTATTGCCTGTCTGCTTAGTGGACCATTATTGAATTATAATACGATGCGGAAAATTAGTGGTGCCATGCAAGGCTGTCTTTACTCACTGGAATTCAAATTTGAACTGAATCAATGGATTCATTTTGTAAATGAATTGATTAATTAAGTGTATTTCTGAGTTATCATGTTCGATGAATAGATTCAGAAAACAAATGAATACATTTATCAATTTCATGAATTGATTCATTACACTGTACCTTCAAATAATTCAAACGTATGAATAGATTCATCAATCTTTATGAATTGATTCATTTTGTACTTCAATAGATTCAGGACCTTTAAAATACGTATGAACCCATTTAAACATAGTTTAAATCAATTCAGGGCCTGTGCCAGATGTGTGAATCAATTTATTCCCTGTTTGAATTGATTCAACCCTTAATTTTTAAGATCCTGGGCCATTAAGAACACATGAATCGATTCTTATACTGGGGAATCAATTCCCATCCTTCAAAATTAAAATCCTGGGCCAAAATCATATATGAATCGATTCATGTATATGCTGAATCGATTCATATAGTTGATTGGTGCGTTTTCATGCTTTGTTGAACCCTTTTTGAGATGTGACCACTTATGGCTTTATTTCTTTGATCCTTTGGCACTTGGATGAACATTATTCACTTGTTTTAACCCTTCGTAAATAAATCCTTGGTGTTCATCAAATAACATCAAACATAATCACTTCTAATTGCTCATTAATTGCTTTACGTTTCATCCTTGTTCTTTGATCATGTCATTTTTTTGTCAACCATATTTTCTGTTTGTCATTTATCAATTCACCAAACACATTCATTCCTTGATCATGTATATTCTTCATGTTTGTATTTGTGCATTATCTTTGTTAACATGCTTGTCATTATCAAAACCTTATCCAATTATATTTCCCTTTTGTTTATGATGACAGCTAATGTTACATATGCATTGCTAAAGCATTCTTCATGTTTCAGTCTATGTTTGTCATTATCAAAACCTGTTTCAACATATAAACACATTCTCCCCCTTTTTGATGATGACAACAAATGTTTATCTCTTGGGGGTTAGTTTTATAACTGTTATAGCTCACGGTTTTGACAAACAAAAAACTCCTCCTTACTGATGCATTTAGATACCAATTACTATTATTCCATATTTATCTAGCCTTTTTTATCTTTAGAGTTATTCTTCCCCTTAATCATGCAGTAGATACCAAATATGGATTTGATTGATGTTGTACCATTTTGTTGCATACCACATGTTAATATCTAGAGTAAATAATCAAGCACATAATTCATCCATCAAGTAAGCATATAATTCTCTCAATGTAAGCACATAATTCATTCATCAAGTACGCACATAATTCTCTCAATGTAAGCACATAATTCATTCATCAAGTAAGCATATAATTCTCTCAATGTAAGCACATAATTCATTCATCAAGTAAGCATATAATTCTCTCAATGTAAGCACATAATTCATTCATTAAGTAAGCATATAATTCTTTCCCCCTTTGGCATCATCATAATAAAAAATAAGCATAGGAGAGTAGAATCCAGAGTAAAGATAAGTGCCATTAACCAATATCAATGAAAATCCTAACCACGAAAAGGAAAATCAATGATAATCCCATTATATATGCATTCTCCCCCTAATTTATGTAATAGATGCCAATAGATATCATTTGTTATATGATTATGTATTATAGGTTCAATCAACATCTTATGTACATCATAGATACCAACTGTTATATAAATATATCAATGGAGTTATTAACTAGTTGATAACAATTATGATATATACCAATTGTTCAAGTCTGATACCAATTTTGATAATTACTATGATACTAATTGTTGATGGAGTTGTTAACTAGTTGATACCAATTTTTTAAGTTTGATGCCAAAAGTTAAACAGTAGATATCATTGATGTATGGATGCCTATTTAATAAAGTGTATAAGTACTACTTGCTATATCAACTGATACCAATGGTTAAATCTATATCATATTATCAAATTTTCTTATTATCACATATCTTCTCCTCTTTTACATCATCAAACACACAGCACAGATAAGTATTATATCATAAAATATAGTGTCAATCAAGATAGATATCAATTTCTCAAACATAGTGTATTAACAGAGAAGAAAAATTCAATCATTAAGTCATCTAGTGTTACTTTAAAATATCATCATGCATTATCACTTAACATATCATCATAATCATGTATTGTCACTTAATATATCATCATAATCATGCATTGTCCCTTAATATATTCTCTTCAAGTGCTATTTTATCCCCTTAATTCATGCCTATGATATTACTAGTTATGAAGTTAAAGTTTGGGCAACCTCTTGTTATACATAGAGCATTCATACTTTCTCTTAGGCATAAAAAAAATAACACATGATTGCATAAAAACATTTTACCTAAGATAGTTAGCTTGTAGAACATAGAAAGAAGTTATAATAGTATAACATAGTCCTAACATAAAGCAACTGTAAGTGTGTAAAATTTGTTATAATCAACTTGTCATAACATATACTTGATATGATGTTTGATGCCACTTGTTATGGAAAGATACTGCTTGTTAGGATAATTATATGACATACCACTTATTAGAGCATAGATACCACTTGTAAAAGCAATTCATGTATAAATTATCAGATCATAGTGGCAGCAAAAACAAGCATAAATAATAATCTCTCCCCTTACTAATACAATTAATACCACTTTGTTAAAAGAAGTCACTTGTCAATTAGATACCAATTGTTAAAAGAAGATGCTTGTCATTTAGATACCATTAGTCAAAAAATACCTCTTGTTCAATAATTGATACATCATCAAGAATTCATATTTCATCAAGAATTCATGCATCATTAAGAATTCACACATCATTAGGAATTCATACATTATCAAGAATTCATATTTAAGGATTAAGAATAACTACTATTGTTTAAAAAATTTAGGCATTCAGTAGTGTGAATCGATTCAAAGATTGAGTGAATAGATTTAAACAATTTTGATTTGTGAAAAATAAGTACCCAGTGACATGAATCGATTTAATGCAACGTGTGAATCAATTCAACATGTTCTGATTTGCAAAAATGGCACTTATAGTGGCATTAATCCATTTGAAATTTTGAGATATTAAATCATGACATAAAACACAAGATTTATGAACCTTTAACACATATATGTAAGATCATTTCTCAAGGTTTATAAAAATCATTTGTTCAACAATCTTTCAAACTCATAAGCATATGCCATCAAGCTTTCTATACCATCAAAAGTTTATTATGAACAAGTATGGAAATTGGCTTTATAAAAACATTTAGAGATTTCTAAAATTCTGAATTGTTTTCTGATGTTTATAACCTGAACTGTCAGCCAAGTTCATAGATGTTTCAACATAATTAAGCATACAATCATATAGTAAACATGATACTTGATCTACTGTAAGGATTCAATCATACCCTAGTATTTTATGATTCCTACATCCTTATCTTTCTCAGCCTTTGTTCTTTAAAGTGAAGATTTAGAATCTTGATACATTGTTTGGTGATATGGTTTGAACATTCGTCAATGAGAAATTGCCGCTTTAAAGTATACTTACAAAATTTAAAGTTTTAAGGTACCCTTTGAATGTAGGGTCCTTCCTCATTAGTTTTAGGATTTCAAAATTCCTTTTGGAATCCATACCTTTCTTGTATGCCTTTCAGAGGTTTTCTTTATAAAGCAATTAGATGTTATATGACCATATGTTCCACAATAAAAACATGTTGCATCCAAAGAATAAGGCACTTTAGAATTGTACCTTCTTTTAAACAATTTGAGAGAGTATGATTTCTTTTTCCATAGTTTTTAGGTTTTTCCTTAAAGGGTGCAAAAGAATTCTTGTGTTTAGAATCTCCATATCTTATTCCTATTCTATCAATGGTACACTTTTGATTTCCAAGAGGTGTGTCAAAACTATTTGTAATCTTCCTAAGTGTTTCTTTTAGATCTTTATTCTCTTTTGCAAGGAGCATACATTTATCAAGTAACATACATTTCTTATCTCCATTACAAGTCCTAAGATTTGTATTTGAGGTGATTAACTCTTCATTTTGAATTCTAAGTTTCTCATTTTCTATGCTAATTCTATGCAACTCATTTTAAAGTTTTAAAATGGCTTATTTTGAACATGCATACCTCTTTGATAATAAAACAAATTTTTCATGCCATTCATCAAAAGCTTCTAACAACTCATCTTTATCAATTTCACTTTCATCATCACCAGATTCATTTAGAGAACTTACCTCATCATCTTTGGAGTGCTTTATCATAAGGCAGAGGTTGGCAACTTCTTCTTTGGACTCTTCTTCATTGACTTCTTTCAAGTTTTTGATCACTTGTTCATGCTCTTGAAGTTTACTAAATAGAGTGTCAAGAGTCATGGTGTGGAGATCCACTGTTTACATTAATACGGTCACTATTTGTTTCCATTCCCTATTCAAACTTTTTAACACCTTTTGAATTAATTCTTTGTTGCTGAAAGTTTTGCCCAAGGTGAGTAAGTGATTTACAATAATAGTAAACCGTTTTTGCATATCTATAACATTTTCTTCTGAACTCATTTTGAAGCTTTCATATTGACTAGAAAGTGTGCAAATGTTTACATCTTTAGCATCATGAATTATTTCAAGAGTTTCCCATATTTCTTTAGCATTGTTATAAGTAATAACTCTAGACAATTCGTTAGGATCTAATGCTAAAGTGATAAGAATTTTTGCTTTAAGATTAAATTGTACCTTTCTTTCTTCCTCTTTAGTCTATAGGTTCATAGATTTCATAAACCCTATATTATTAACAACATATTTGGGAATAAAGGACCAATTTGATTAGCATTCCATACCTTAAGATCATAGGATTAGATAAAGATTTTCATCCTTTCTTTCCAAATAGCATATCCTTTACCATTGAAGATTAGAGGTCTATGTATTGTACCGCTTTCCATAAATACGTCATATAAGGTAGAGGCCATCTTGATCTCCTGCAGCTGTTAAGCCTTTTGGCAAGAGTCAAACTCTAATACCAATTGTTAGCCAAGGCCTCAATACTCAAGAGGGGGTGAATTGAGTATTTCAAACTTTTGTGTGGAATCCCTTTGAAAATAGTTCTTAGTATGCAAATGATGCAATGTAAAAGAGGTAATAATTATAAAGCACATATCACACTTTAAAACACTTGAGGTACAAAGACAATATTCAACTTTAAGTATGATAATCAAGGCAAGTTATTGGTTTAAGCAATTCATCAAATAGTTGGTGTACACAGATTAATTTTAACTAAAACATAATATTTCCAATTAATGTTTTTAGCTTAGTCAATTATTCAAACAGTTTATATGCACAAATAAAAGGTGTTTAAGGAAGAGAGAGTTACAAATCGATATAATGAGTTCCACCACCCCGGTGTACGTCTCGCCTTCAAGCAACCCACTTGAAGGATTCTACTATTAAGAATTTGAGATAACAAGCTTTGAGCAATTGCAGCTTCCAAGTGTCCCACACTCAAGAACTTAATCCTCACAAGCAAAGGACAACCCACCCAATCTCACAATCTCTCAATAACCAAGGTTGAAACCCGACCTTAAAACTCTCAAAATTTTGGTGAGAGTGTTTACATGAATAACTCTCAATAGAGTAGATACACAAATTTAAGCTCTCACAAAATAATAACTCTTACATAGAGGATATGCAAATTAAGCACCTAAAATATGTTCCCTCTAATTAACTCTCAGAAAATATATGCAAACAAATAAAAGAAAAAGAGTTACAACTTAAAGGAATAAGAGAGAAGAAGGAAGAGCATATGATTTCTTGCTTGTTGCTTGTATGTATTCTTCTTCAATTCCTTTCCTATTTATAGCAATGAAGTGCATGGATTGATGCAATTTATTAATTCCCTTCGAGACATAGTGGAGAATGGAATATTTCCTTTTCTGATCCATAATTTACGTCGTGGAGTGTTGCCTGTCTGCTTAGTGGACCATGATTGAATTATAATGCAATGCGGAAAATTAGTGGTTCGATGTAAGGCTGTCTTTACTCACAGGAATTCAAATTTGAACTGAATAAATGGATTTATTTTGTAAATAAATTGATTCATTAAGTGTATTTTTGAGTTGTCACATTCCATGAATAGATTCAGAAAATAAATTAATCGATTCATCAATTTCATGAATTGATTCATTGCACTATACCTTCAAATAATTCAAACGCGTGAATAGATTCATCAATCTTCATGAATTGATTCATTTTTTAGTTGAATAGATTCATGACCTTCAAAATACGTGTGAACCCATTCAGGGCCTGTACCAGATGTGTGAATCGATTCATTCCCTCTTTGAATCGATTCAGCCCTTAATTTTTAAGATCTTAGGCCATTAAAAATGTATGAATCAATTCCTATACTGGGGGAATCGATTCCTATCCTTCAAAATTAAGTTCTTGGGTCAAAATCACATGAATTGATTCATGTATATGCTGAATCGATTCATATAGCTGATTGGTGCTTTTTCATGCTTTGTTGAACCCTTTTTGAGATGTGATCATTATGGCTTGATTTCTTTGATCCTTTGGCACTTGGATGAACATTCTTCACTTATTTTAACCCTTCGTAAATAAATCCTTGGTGTTCCTCAAATAGCATCAAACATAATCACTTCTAATTGCTCATTAATTGCATTGCATTTCATCCTTGTTCTTTGATCATGTCATCTTTTTGTCAACCACATTTTCCCTTTGTTGTTTATCAATTCACCAAACACATTCATTCCTTGATCATGTATATTCTTCATGTTTGTATTTGTTCATTGCCTTTGTTAACATGCTTGTCATTATCAAAACCTTATCCAATTACATTCTCCCTTTTTTTATGATGACAGCTAATGTTACATATGCATTGCTAATGCATTCTTTATGTTTCAGTCTATGTTTGTCATTATCAAAACCTGTTTCAACATATAAACACAAGAAACAAGGTTACTACTGAGGATGGTGATTTAGGATACTTCCTAGATTAGGTTGCTCACTCCTTGAGCAAAGATGGAATCCATTTTAACCTGAGTAGGGTTAATAGAACTCCATCTAATCTGTTGAAGACCCAGATGACTCCTTCGGCTCAGGCATGGTGTTAATTAATGCTCCATAATATCACTCCAATTTCTCACCTCTCTTCTTTACCAGTTGATAGATGTTGTTTGTTGTATTCTATTCTTCAAGGCTACACCATTGATATAGCCAAGCTCATATCTGAGCAGATTCACTTATATACCCTTGGGTATAAAGTGAATCACCCTGTACCCTTTCCACTAATTATTTCTACCTTGGGTATATGCCATCACCTGAGTTTACTAGTTCTTCGGGGCGAGTCCCCAAAGTTCTAGTGAACAAAGATTATTTTGTATAGCGGTGCGAGCTTCCGCCCCTTAAGTAGGAGGTTTAACCTAGGCAGAGGAGGAGGAGAACACCATAGCCAGCATCTACTGATGCTATAACACAGGGATTTGCTAGGATAACTATAGAGGATCAGCATATGATGCAGATGATAGCTATTTCTCATAGAGATTTTGTGCATCTTCATGACTCCTTTTACCAGTACAGGATCTAGGAAGAGGGAGCGCCATTCATGACACCAGCCGAGTTTGTAGCTCATGTAGCTTGGCCAGGTGATCAACCTACATATCCTGATGTATGAGGACCTTCTGGAGCTCAAGCTAACACTACAGATAGGGAAGGTGATGCCTATGAGGAGGGTGATGATGATGAGCATATGGAGGATGATGACTGAAGGCCATGTTTATTTTATGTATTTTTATTACTGCTTTTACATTTAGTTTAGTTTGATATTTACTTGGGTATTTTGATATTTTGGTTTGGATTATATATTACTGTGGTTTGATTTTTATTCTGTGGTGTAATTTTATAATTATTTTCTTTTCTAAATAAAAAGTGTGGTATTCTAAATAGAAATAATCAAATTTCCAAAAAATGAAAATTTAAACACACTTGAAGTTTTTAACAATAAGTAATTTTTAAATAATCAATAATTAATTCTTTTGCAACTAAGGCATTTTGATAAAACCTAATTACAATGATCTTATTAATAATCAAGCTAATTTTGAAAACCTGGTGAGTTGAGAGATCTTTAAACACTTAAGGGTTTTGACATAATTTCTTTCAAATTAGTTTTGCTTGATTCTTTGATTTGTGTTGTTATACAGAGGATTCAAGAGCATGATCAAGGCACATTTTTGGTAAACACAAGAACTTAGGGCCAAAAAGCTTACCATGGTTAAATGCATTTATACTTTGATAGCCATTTTGAGCCTTAAAAATAATTTTTTTGGCACCCTAGCCCATAAATATTTTGAACCATTCCCTTTATCTGATTTAATAAAAGAGCATTAAACAAAATGAAAAATATTTTGAGTGTTCTTATAAAATGGGGAGTGAAAATTAAACTTAGCCTTTTCAAATCATCAGTGATGCATGTATATGAAAAATGGAAAATAAAAATAAAAAGAAATATATGTGTAAAATCAAGGAAAAGAAACAATGAAAAGGATCAACTTGGGGGTATTTACCGTTAAAGGGAAGTGAGATTTTGGGGAAAGAAAAGTACCCTAAGAAATTATGAAATGCTCTTTTATGATTTCAGGTGTTTTGATTTCCAAGAAAAACCATGAATTCTTATAACCAAAGCCTTATTGCAATCCTTTAAAAGACGTTGTGATTCTTGTTTGATTCAGTATAAATGACAATTAATTAGATGAAAATCAAAATTAAAGTTGTTTGATTTTATGATCGATTGAGCTAATAGATTACCTTTTTACAAAGATAAACACTTGTGAGGTAAGCCTTGAAATAAGCTTGATTTATTGATATGACATTGTATAAATTTTATCTTCAAGCCTTTTTTGCATAAGATTTCTATTTGTAATTATTCCAAATGGTGAATTGTAAATTACTTTAGGTAATTATAAATTTTCGGTCTTTTTCAAAAATTTGATTTCAAAAAGATTGTTTTTGTTTTTGTTTGTTTTGCTCGAGGATGAGCAATTTCCTAAGTAGGGGGTATTTGTTAATCCTAAAATTATTTTATTAATAAAAGGTGTGTTAAAAATAATAAAAATTAGTTTAATTGTTAATAAATTTAGGTTTTATTTGAAATAAATGGAAATTATTGAAACTCAGCTGCTATGACATATTTTCTGTATTTTTATAGTGAGAAAAGGAAGAATTAGAGTAAAAATTTATACAAAGTTAAAGGGTTGGCGCGTAGCATTAACCCCACACATAGCATCAAGGTTTTGGTGCTGACGCTACACGTCAGACCCACGCGTAGCGTTAGAAGCTATGTGGACTCCACTTCTAGGTGGCCTTGCACTCAGCCAAGTAGCCAAATAATAGCCAATCCACTTCTAGCAACTCCCAAAATGCAATAGGGGACAAATGGGGAACATGTCTGCAGATAATTAGCAATTAAAAATGGCTAATCATGGCCTGAATTATGCAAATTAATGGAGGCTGAGTCAGAGGCCTCACACGTAGCTGCAGGACCTCTGCTCAGCCCTATAAATAGGGTCATTCTTCACCCATTTTTAGCATCCTCTTCTTCATTCCTCTCTTTATTCACTCGAATTCAAAGTGTATTTTCTAAGTTAGTATTCTAGAATAGTTTCCATATACTTGAGAGTGTTGTGTTGTATCGTGCTCTTTTCATACTGTGAAGTGTGATCAAGTGCTTGTGATGTCATCAATTGTAAGTTGTGTTTTTACTTTCATCATGTGTAACTAATCTGTTTATGTTGGAATTGGTGAACCTATCTATAAATATAATGTTATGATTATGACCTCTGCATGTTTATGATTCAAGTACCATGTTAGTATTTTAATCTTTTATTAGTATGAACTTCAAATGGGAGAATGATATTCATGCATGTTAAACCACTTTAACAAAAGTAAAAGTTGAAGTACATTTAAAATACCAATTGCTAGGAATAGAGTTAGTGATTATTGTTGTGTTAAAGCCAAGACTTAAAGCAAGTTTTTACTGAGAAAGCATATGAGGGATCAGACTTTACGACAACTATTTAGCATTTATATCATGAGGGATCAGGTATAATGATTTTAAGCTGCAATAACATGAACTTGATGATTAAATATGCATGTTTATGATTATTTCATTATGTTTTAGTGCGGAGATCTTAATTCCAACATAGTTTGTTAATCTGTGTTTTCAATCTCCAGTATTGGATTTGTTCTGAAATGTTACTCAAAGTTATTTCTAGTAAATTTAGAATTTATAATCTTTCACCCAATGTATAAATCAATCTCTAAATCTATGAATATTGTACAAATTGTGAATAAATTATTCTTTTGTTAATAAGTTTTAATACATTACTATAGTAAATAAGAATTACTGTTTCACACTGAAAGCATTCAATCCTTGTGGGAACGATATCTATTTCGAAAACTACAATGATGAATTGGTTCGCTTGCCAATAAAGAAGCCCAACATATTTTCTAGGTTTAACAAGGACATCAGATTGAAAGTGTCAATTTTGTATATATTTCTGCTTATGTCGAGATCATTACAGATCTCGATGTTTGATGTTATTTTCTTTCAGTAGTTGTTATTGGGAGCCTGTGAGTCCCGTACTATTTTAAGTACACTTATGTTAAAAGGATCGATCTATGTAATGAACTTATTTAAAATTATGAACTGATGATCACCAATAAAAAAACTCCCATCTTCTTATAAACATTAGTGACTCCTTAATTAAGTTGGACACTCTAGTATGAGAATTAGTCCAAGTTAATCGAGGGTGTCATATTGGTGGTATCAGAGCATGATCGATTCTTTCAGCTTAGGGTGTAGACCGCTAAGGTTCCCTCATACTCAAAAGAGTTGTTCACGAGGCGTTGGTACTCGCTCATTAGGATTTTATTGCTTGCCTATGTGTATGGAGCCTTCTGATGTAGGAAGACTCATTGAATTCTTGTTGAGATTTGCTTTTCTTTTAGTAATCATGGTGCACCAAAACAACACAACATTGAACACTCTGTTAGATAGGATGATAGAAGCTCTGGAACATCAGGGGGTGAATGCTCCCCAAGCTCCGCCGAGGCACGATCAAGGACTTACTGAATTACAAAAGAACCACCCTACGCAATTCAAAGGAGGTTTTGACCCTGAGGGAGCTAAGCTGTGGATCAAACAGATAGAGAAGATCTTCACAGCTATGCAGTGTAGGGACAATGACCGAGTGATCTATGCCACCTTCATGCTGGTCGGGGAAGCTGAGCATTGGTGGACTCATGCGAAGGTGAGGATAACTGCTGATGGAGCTGAGATAACTTGGGAGCAGTTTAAGACCGAGTTCTTGGCCAAGTATTTTCTTAAAGACATCAAGAGGCAGAAAGAGCAAGAATTCTTTAATCTGAGGCAAGGATTCATGACAGTGGGGGAGTATGTTGCAAAGTTTGATGAGTTGGCTAGGTGTTATCTATAATATTCCTGGTATTTTAATAAAAATTATGGAGAGTGGAAAATATTAGCAAATGTTTTAGAGATTTATTTAATATTTAGTCTTCCTGAACTGGGGTCAAGGAATCTGGTGTCGGGCCGGTCTCAAATGTGAGGACCAAACAGTGTTGAAGATCGGTTGTGTAGGGGAGAATGGTCAAAGACGTGCTGTCTTGTGACTGATGCTTATCCGGTGTGCCTGGAGTTGTCTTGGATTAACCGGTGTGAGGAGAATGCCTAACTCGGAATTATAGTCCAGATCAACCTCTTGTATGGCTGAGGCAAACAGATATGCATAACAAAGATGTAAGGACGGATGAAGTGTCTGACCTCTCAAGCGTTAGCTCGGATTACCGAGGTGTGGGCACTACGCCTAGACACCGGTTGGCCGGTATCCAGCTCGGGTCGATACTCTTATGAAGTATTAGACAGTTACGAATAATTAAACATTGTGAAAGCAAATAAGCGTAGTTGGCTGGTAATTATAAAAGAATCCAATGTGATGAAATTGATTAAAAACTTTTAATGAGAATGCAAATGAAATAGGGGAAAAGGTTGTCTTTCCCCTGAGCTTTATATAAAAGGAAATCCTCTCTCTCCCCTCTTCATTATTTACAAACTACTTCTTCTTTTGGTCTGTCTCTCCTTCTTCTTCGTTTTCTCCTCTCTTGTCGCTGAGTTGCATGCGCTGGAGGAGAACTCTGTTCGTGTTAAAGCTTTAATCGAACCCCATTCCTGTGATCGTGGCCTCAAGGTGAGTCCACTGATCCGTTTTATTTATGTCTCCTTATCCATTTCGTTTCTCTGGTGGCTAAGGGCCATGCATGGCTGTATTCGAGTCTATTCTCCACTCCTTTGGTGAATGTGAGCTCCAATGTGGCTTAAGAGCTGAGGGCGTTGAGTTAACGGGTTTTTACATTCTGACCCGTAGGTAGTAGATTAAGCAACGAAAGGCTGAGTGACGAAGCTGAGACTGCGAATCCCGTGCTTAGAGGAAGGGACTGACACCGAGAGCAGATCATCGAAGCGTGGAATCGAGGTAAGGGGGTGTTCGGGTTATGATTAATTAGAATAGGACTTACTTCCTATCCGAGCCGTTGAATGGTGTGAACAGGGTAAGAAAATGTTATTGAATGTTGTTGCATGCCCATGTTTATACATATGTGACTGTGTATACCGATCAGTTAAAGATCGGGTGTGTGGTTGAGTTAATCATGTCACGAGCTTAGAATATTTAATGCTGAGTTGTATGTGTATGCATGTGTGTGTGTGGTTTACAATGGCATGAAATAAGTGATGGTTGTGGTAATCGGTATGCTATGTTGAGGGGCTTGACGAGTCGGTCGCCCTACGCTGTGAGCACAGGTCAGTTTCTGAAAGTTGCAAGTAGTAATCGGAATGATATGTTTGTTTATATGATGGAATGTGATTATGTGGTGAAGGATGACCAACGGTATAAACTACCCTGTTTTGGCTTTAGTGGTCAAGTCGGACCCAGTTAAGTTACCCAGAGGTCTTTGACCTAGTGGTTGAGGGGGAGCCAAGTCAGGCTCAGTAAACCAAGTCGGGTTCACTCGTCAAATTTTATCTGAGAGTCAGTTGTGATAATTGATGAATTATAAGTTGTGAGGTGTAGATTTACCGAGTGACATTTGTTATAATTGTCGAGTGATATTTGTTATATTTACCGAGTAGTATTTGTTGTATTTGCCGAGTGAAGTTTATTCTATTGGCCGAGTATGATGTATTATAATTGCCAAGTGATGAAAATGCAATCGGACGTAACTTATATATATATAACTTGTTACATTTCGTTCTATATTAATTATGATGCCAAATACTCACCCTTGCTGCTGTTTTCAATTTAGTAACTAGTGACAGGGAGGAAGCCAGAGCCATGGAGTCGCGCCAAGGGGGAGATCGATGCCAAGGCCCGAGTGATTTTGAGTGATTTTGTAGAGTATATGTGTGTATAAGGAGTTTCTAAGTGTTTATTATTATCTGTGTGCCAACTTAATTTGAATCGGATGTGAATTTATATTTTAAAATACATTGATCTATATATTTTCATGTTTGCTGTGACAGCTCATTATCTAGCGGATTCATTCCCGAGTGAGGGATAACCGAGAGACCCCCCTTCCGGGTGGAAGGTTAGAATGTCCTGAGTGGGATTGGTTGGGAGAGAGTTCCGAGTGAAGAAAGTGTATACTGACTCCGAGTGAAGAGAAGTGGATGTGTCCGAGTGGAAATCTGAGTTCCTTCCGAGGGAAGTAAGGATAGGGTATTCACCAAGTGAGGATATCCGGAGAAACTATAACCGAGTGAAGGAGACTGAATTATCTCAGAGGGAGTTGTAACTGAGCGAAGCCTCCTGAGTGAAAGGTAGTAAAGAGTCAAGTGAGGAATGTCCGAGTGAGTGGAAGTTGAGTGTTTTACGAGTGAAACCCTTGTGCCGAGTAAACCATTTTACCGAGTGAAACCCCAAGTGGGTCCACATGTGCGTCTTGTTCGCTCAGACTTCAGGTGTGGCATTCGCTCAAGCGAGTCGGCACTCACTTAAGTGACTCTCGGATTTCGCTCAGGTACCCTGGGGTCTCACTCAGGCGAATGACCCCTGTCCTTCTTCTTTTTTTCTTCTTCTTCTTCTTCTCCCGCTGTTTCAACTCCATTTTACCGAACAGATGTTATTCTGCGTTCAGTCTTATTATCATTTTGATTGTATCTAAGTGAATACTATTTATTATCAAGACCGAGTAGAACCATTTCCGATCGGTTATTATTTTAACATACCTTTATTTAAAGATTTACTTTAGAACGGTTTTGTTCATACTGAGCATGATTTTATGTAGCTAAAAGAAGTAAATATTATTTTATATCTAGACCGAGTGGATTAAATGTTAAAAGGAATAAATACTAATTCATACTAAGATACAAATTTTATTCAACGCAAAAAATTTATTGTGAAAATAATTTGCCATATGTAAATAAAAAGGTAAATTAACCTAGGATGTTACAGTTGGTATCAGAGCGGTTCTTTCTAGAGCCGGGTGTATGGGTCAATCCAGTGATTGTATGAGTCCTATGAGGGCTGGTTGCATTAAATTGTATTGTGTTTTGTTTGTGCAGCTTGGCATCGTTCCCTGGCACTCCATTGGCGCGGTATTTTATGTGTGTGAGGTAAATTTCTGACTCCTTGGTTGGCATTGATTATTAATGGTGATGTGTTTGCTCATTGTAGAATTACAATATGGCCGAAGGAACCAATTCTGGTGGAGGAGATGATTTCTTCTCCAAATTTACCCAGCTCATGAGTAGGACCGAGTCTAGTCCCACTCTGGATAAATTCCTGAAAAGGAATCCCCCGGCCTACAAGGGAGGACACGATTATGACGGGGCATACATTTGGATCAGGGACATAGAGCAGGTCTTTGAATACTTCGAGTGCTCGAAAGAGCAAAAGGTTTTGTTTGCCACCTACCAATTAAAAGAAGAGGCTAGAGTATGGTGGTCTCAGCCGAAGGTACAGATAAACGTGGCAAATGAGCCGCTAGTATGGGAAAATTTCTGAAAGAGATTCCTTGTTAAGTACTTCCTGGATAACTACAAAATCCGGAAGGAAATGGAGTTCCTGAAGTTGGAGCAAGGCCGGCTGTCTGTGGCCGAGTACACCAGTAAGTTCGACGAGCTGTGTGATTTCTACCATCCTTTCTCTTTGGAAGGGACTGAGGGCAGCAAGTGTGCTAAATACGAGGCTGGACTACAGATTGAACTCCGTAGTGTAATTGTACTGATGGAGATTCGGGACTACCCGACTCTGGTGAACAAAGCTAGACTGACCAAAGAGGTGCAGTTACAAAGGACATCTCAGCCGAGAGACAAAAAGCCACTTAAAGCAAAGGGCTTCAGCTTCAAGAGGATGGGCCAATTCTTTCGGGGGGGAAAGTCTTCGGCTACTTCTTCATCCTCTTCTGGTCGGGGCTTTACTGGCCGATCGGGTAATCTCTCTGGTAGCCGTGCATGCTATAATTGTGGCCAAGAGGGCCATATTTCAAAACACTGTCCAACCAATCAGATTGTATGCTTCCAGTGTGGACAGCCGGGGTGCCTCAGGCCCGATTGCCCACAGAGGCAGCAACAGAGCAAGCAAGGCAACCATACCAACCCTTCCAGAACTCGGGGTGCCAATTTTTAGAGAGGAGGCAGGCATGGTGCTGGTCGGGGAGGCCAACAATCGGGAAGATCTGATGCCCAGTCCAGTGGTGCCCAAAATGCTATGACCGGGCGGGTATTCACTTTTGATGCCTCGGAAGCCACGAGGAATGACAACTTGGTACAGGGTAAGTGCCTCATCTGTGGCTATCTTGTTGATGTAATTTATGATTCGGGCGCGACCCATTCCTTTATTTCTGAGAGTTGTGTGCGACGGCTTGGTTTGCTGATCGGTTTAATAGAGAACGCTCTTATTGTTTCCATTCCAACCGGTTCCACTTTTCGCGCAACCGCCGTGTCTAGAGATATACCGATGCAAATCGAAGACCGTACTTTCCGAGTGAATTTTATCTGTATGTCGTTGAGGAACTTAGATGTTATTCTAGGTCTCGATTGGCTAGCTGCTAATCATGTGATGGTCGACTGCTCTCGGAAGAGTATTGTTTTCTCTCAAGAACTCGACATGAAGGATGTGGTGAGTGATGTCTTAGCCATATATGTTATTTTATTTACTTTGGAGGGTCAGTATAACCTTCTGCCGAGTGATATTCCAATTGTTTGTGAATTTCCTGATGTTGTTTTAGAAGAAATTCCAGATTTGCCTCCCAGTCGGGAGATTGATTTCTCCATTAACTTAATTCCCGGGGCAGAGCCTGTGTCCCAAGCGCCATATAGAATATCTTCGGTGGAATTGGCCGAGGTAAAGAAACAAGTAAATGAACTGCTGGAAAAAGGCTTTATCCAACCGAGTGCTTCACCATGGGGCGCTCCGGTGTTACTGGTAAAGAAGAAGGACGGTAGCATGCGAATATGCATCGATTACCGACAGCTGAATAAATTGACGATTAAGAATAAATATCCATTACCTCGGATTGATGACTTGCTGGATGATGCTGAAATCCCGAGTCATTAAATTGATGGTAAAATCTTAGTAAAATGAGATGTGACTCTCGGATTAACACTTATGGCAAGCGCACCAATCGTTAAAATTGTAGTATATTTGATCGTTTCACAGGGATTGTGGTAAATACCTCAATCTAGGACTAGTACAAGCTGAACCAACAGAAAATACATGAAATTCATTCGGTTTTTATGGTTTTAGTGTTTTATAGTTGTTTTTATATTTTGAGAAACAAAGTTAAGATGAAAAGTGGAAAGTGATTAAAAGAAAACAGGTCAGGATTGCTTCAGCTCATAATTTCCTCAAGAAACATGCAATTCAGTATAATCAAACTTCACAATCTAGAGGACAATCCGCTTGTGGTTATTCCCTAATTCCTTAGGTGAAAAACACTAATTCTTAAGCAATGAACCTTAATTCCTTAAGTGCTCGATTAACCTAAGAATCTAATGCGAAATTGGAGGTTGAACTCTAACTATTCACCTAAATTAATTAGGCCTAAACTAGTTAGAAAGCTGGAAGTTACCTAAGCTTCAGCCATGATTCCTCACTGGTGAAGTTCTTCATCCATTCTGGATTTGTCAATCCAGCAATTCAACTCCACTCCTCAGCTTGTTCGCCTCAAGATCTTCGAAGCCGATCTACTTGCTTACAGCTTCAAGATTCCATTGTTCACCTTCACAATCCCAACCTTAGGGATTTAGAACTCCATAGACTTCGGTTCCATCGAAGGATTGTGGAACGTCATGGAGGAGAGAGTTTAGAGAGATGAAAAATGTAGTGAGAGATTGGAAATGGAAAAATGAAATTGTATTACTTTTCTCTGTGTCTCTACACACGCTACTACTATCCTTGCTACTTCTTACCCTACAGAGTATGTACAACCTATTTATAAGTTTCTACCTAACTAACTTAACGGATAACTTTTGACCACCTCTGCTAACGACTAACACTACTTAATTACATAGTTTACAAAATAACTAACTAATTACAGCTCAGCTGTTAACAGGATCCAGCTCAATCTTAGCTAATGTACAACTCTTCTCCAGCTAATTGACAGCTCACTTTCTTAAGTTAACTTGAGGTTTTAGTAGTAGAGAAGAAGGCAATGGGAGCGGAACAGTACTGCACCAAGTGTGTTGTTGGAGGGAAGGAACGGTATTTAAATTACTGCCTTGATGCTTCAGCTGCTAAGTATTCGCTTGGGCGGATTAAGCTTCGCTTGGTTGAGTCTGGATTAATACTGCAGTGTTTCTTTCTCTCTTGGGCGTTATGGCAAAACTTGGGCGAGGACGGACTCTTAAAGTTATGTTTGAGTGAGTCCGGATTTTACTAGGACAGATTAAATAATGACTAAGCATATCAGTTTCTTATGTAGCATTCCATTCTTCTTCTCTTTTATAACCGGTGTCTTGGGCGTTGTCTTCTTAAGTAAGCTTGGGTGTAGTCTTGCTTTGGGCGGAGTACTTGCTTTGGGCGGAGTCTTAGACGGAGTCTTGGACCCTCGCTTGAGCGGATTTAATTCCCGCTTGGGCGGATTAATTATCAAATCGGTATTCTGTAGTTAACACTCGGGTTTTACATGCAGTATTCTGATCCCTTATTCTCTTTTGGAGGCAGTGTCTTTGAGGTCTCACTCAGTTGGAATTGAAGAAGTCTCACTCGGCTCTGTAAGATTTTACTCAGAATTTTCCTCTTGTCTCGAGTCCACCCTGTTCCTGCACCAATAAATAGCTACTTGCCTAGCATTTATACACTGGCTGCTTAGTAAATTTGTAAATACTTCAAAATTCCTTATTTAATTACAAGTTTCAATCGGTTTCTTACATAGATAACATACTTTTGAAATAATTAACTACAATATGAATGCTTATCAAATTATTAAATAATAATTATAAAACTAATCAATAGTTAGTAAATTATGTTAAATAACTAGTGAAATAATTAAGTCTTTTCAAGACTTATCACTGGACTAGTTGAGGGGCGGTGTTGTGTTTTCTAAGATCGACTTGAGGTCGGGATACCACTAGATCCGAGTGAAGTCGAAAGATATTTCGAAGATAGTGTTTCGACTCGGTATGGGCACTTCGAGTACATTGTAATGCCCTTTGGAGTGACGAATGCCCCTTCCATCTTCATGGACTATATGAAGCATATTTTTCAACCATACTTGGACCAGTTTGTGGTGGTATTCATTGATGACATCCTGGTGTATACAAGGTCGGTTGAGGAGCATGCTCAACACCTTCAGACCGTTCTACAGATACTCCGAGAGAAGAAGTTATATGCTAAACTATCCAAGTGTGATTTCTGGGAAAGTAGTGTACAATTCTTGGGCATGTAATTTCCCAAGAGGGCGTCTCAGTTGATCCAACAAAAATTGAGGCGGTTATGGCTTGGGAGAGGCCGAGGTCGGTAACTGAAATCAGAAGTTTCCTCGGATTAGCTGGATACTATCGACGTTTCATTGAAGGGTTCTCTCGGATAGCACTTCCTCTGACTCGATTAACAAGGAAAGAGAGTCCTTTTGTATGGTCGAAAAAGTGCGAGCTGAGTTTCTAGACTCTCAAACGGTGTTTGATGACTGCCCCGGTGCTTGCATTGCCCGATGTAACACGGCAATTTGTGGTGTATTGTGATGCATCCAAGTTCGGTTTGGGATGCGTGCTGATGCAATCCGACCGGGTGATTGCCTGTGCTTCCAGGCAATTAAGACCGCATGAATTGAATTATCCGACCCATGATCTGGAACTGGAAGCAGTAGTATATGCATTAAAGATTTGGCGTCATTACCTATATGGGTCCCGTTTTGTGGTGTTCAGTGACCACAAAAGCTTGAAGTATTTATTCGACCAAAAGGAGCTAAATATGAGGCAGAGAAGATGGGTGGAGTACTTGAAAGATTATGACTTCGACTTGAGGTACTACCCGGGCAAAGTGAATGTTGTTGCCGATGCACTGAGCAAAAAGGTGTTGCACGCGGCTTACTTGATGGGCAGAGAGCAGGGATTGCTGGAGAGCTTTAGGGATATGAACATTAGAGTCGTTATGGACGCTCCAAACCGAATGACGGTCGGAATGTTAAAAATCTCCAACGAATTTCTGGAGTCTATTGTTGCTGCTTAGAAAGACGATGAGGAGTTGCTGAAACTGATTGATACTCAGGCTCAAGGCAAGGATATGGAGTTAACTCGGGGTAATGATGGAATATGGAGATTCCAGGACCGAGTGGTGGTGCCTGCATATGGAGATTTCAGGCAAGCTGTGCTAGCCGAGGCACACAGGAGCTCTCTGAGTATTCATCCTGGTGTGACGAAAATGTATCATGACTTGAAGAAGGAATTCTGGTGGCCGGGCCTGAAGAAGACAATAACCGAGTATGTGAGGTCCTGTGTGATATGCCAGAAGTTCAAAGTCAAACATCAACGACCCCCAGGTTTGCTTCAACCCCCAGAAATTCTGATCTGGAAGTGGGAAAGTATCACCATGGACTTCGTACCCAGGCTACCTCGCACCCGAACCGGGTGCAACGCGATTTGGGTAATTGTTGACCGACTAACCAAGAGCGCCCACTTCCTAGCGATGAATATGAAGTGGTCACTGGACCGATTGGCTAAGCTGTATGTTGCTGAGATTGTACGACTGCACGGTGTGCCCTCAAGCATTATTTCCGATCGGGATCCCCGATTCACTTCAAGATTTTGGGGGAGCTTGCAACAAGAACTGGGTACTGAGCTCAGACTGAGCTTGGCTTACCATCCCCAGACCGACGGCCAGTCGGAGCGGACAATACAGACTCTCAAGGATATGCTGAGGGCATGTGTGTTAGAGCAGGGCGGATCATGGGAGAAATACTTGCCTTTGGTGGAGTTTGCATACAATAACAGTTATCATAGCAGCATTGGGATGGCTCCATATGAAGCCCTTTATGGTCGGAAATATCGTACTCTATTATGTTGGAATGAGAATGGTGATGCCATTCATCTGGGGCCCGAGCTGATCCAAGAGATGAACGAACAAGTCACTCTAATCCCGGAGAAGATAAAAATTGCCCAGGACCGACAAAAGAGCTATTATGACAATCGGCATAGGCCGCTTGAGTTTCAAGTGGGCGACTGGGTGTTCCTAAGGATTTCACCGACTAAAGGTGTAGGTCAGATTTTGAAGAGCCAAAAGCTTAATCCGAAATACATTGGACCATACCAAATACTGGAACGGATTGGGGAAGTTTCTTACCGACTGGATCTTCCCTAGTTGTTGACTAACATCCACAACGTGTTTCACGTATCACAACTTCGAGCCTACATTTCGTGTGACACAATGATTGTACCGAGTGACTCCATTGAATTGAAGGAAGATCTGACGGTGGAAGCTGTACCGATCAGTATTAAGGAGTATCAAATGAAACGGTTAAGGAGCAAGGAGGTGCCGTTGGTGAAGGTGAAATGGCAGAATTTGAATTGGATAAACTACACTTCGGAATTAGAATCAGATATGAGGCGGATATACCCCCATCCTTTTCAATCGGAACACTAATTTCGGGGACGAAATCCTCTTTTAGAGGGGGTGGATGTAACATTCCTGGTATTTTAATAAAAATTATGGAGAGTGGAAAATATTAGCAAATGTTTTAGAGATTTATTTAATATGCCTGAACCGGGGTCAAGGAATCCGGTGTCGGGCCGGTCTCAGATGTGAGGACCAAATAGTGTTGAAGATCGATTGTGCAGGGGAGAACGGTCAAAGACGTGCTGTCTTGTGACTGATGCTTATCCGGTGTGCCTGGAGTTGTCTTGGATTAACTGGTGTGAGGAGAACGCCTAACTCGGAATTATAGTCTAGATCAACCTCTTGTATGGCTGAGGCAAACAGATATGCATAACAAAGATGTAAGGACGGATGAAGTGTCCAACCTCTCAAGCGTTAGCTCAGATTACCGCGGTGTGGGCACTACGCCTGGACACCGGTTGGTTGGTATCCAGCTCGGGTCGATACTCTTATGAAGTATTAGACAGTTACGAATAATTAAACATTGTGAAAGCAAATAAGCGTAGTTGGCCGGTAATTATAAAAGAATCCAATATGATGAAATTGATTAAAAACTTTTAATGAGAATGCAAATAAAATAGGGGAAAAGGCTGTCTTGCCCCTGAGCTTTATATAAAAGGAAATCCTCTCTCTCCCCTCTTCATTATTTATGAACTACTTCTTCTTTTGGTCTGTCTCTCCTTCTTCTTCATTTTCTCCTCTCTTGTCACTGAGTTGCATGAACCGGAGGAGAACTCCGTTCGTGTTAAAGCTTCAATCGAACCCTATTCCTGTGATCGTGGCCTCAAGGTGAGTCCACTGATCCATTTTATTTATGGCTCCTTATCCCTTTCGTTTCTCTGGTGGCCAAGGGCCATGCGTAGCTGTATTCGAGTCTGTTCTCCACTCCTTTGGTGAGTGTGAGCTCAAATGTGGCCTAAGAGCTGAGGGCGTTGAGTTAACGGGTTTTTACATTCTGACCCGTAGGTAGTAGATTAAGTAACGAAAGGCTGAGTGACAGAGCTGAGACTGCGAATCCCGTGCTCAGAGGAAGGGACTGACACCGAGAGCAGATCATCGAAGCGTGGAATCGAGGTAAGGGGGTGTTCAGGTTATGATTAATTAGAATAGGACTTACTTCCTATCCGAGCCGTTGAATGGTGTGAACAGGGAAAGAAAATGTTATTGAATGTTGTTACGTGCCCATGTTTGTACATATGTGACTGTGTACACCAATCAGTTGAAGATCAGGTGTGTGGTTGAGTTAATCATGTCATGAGCTTGGAATATTTAATGCTGAGTTGTATGTGTATACATGTGTGTGTGTATGGTTTACAATGGCATGAAATAAGTGATGGTTGTGGTAATCGGTATGGTATGTTGAGGGGCTTGACGAGTTGGTCGCCCTACGCTGTGAGCACAGGTCAGTTTCTGACAGTTGCAAGTGGTAATCGGAATGATATGTTTGTTTATATGATGGAATGTGATTATGTGGTGAAGGACGACCAACGGTATGAACTACCCTATTTTGGCTTCAGTGGTCAAGTCGGTCCCAGTTAAGCTACCCAGAGGTCTTTGACCCAGTGGTTGAGGGGGAGCCAAGTCGGGCTCAGTGAACCAAGTCGGGTTCACGGGATGTCAAGTCGGACTCCCAGCTGATGGTTGATCCTTTAGTATCTGGATACTAGGCGTCAAATTTTATCTGAGAGTCAGTTGTGATAATTGATGAATTATAAGTTGTGAGGTCTAGATTTTCTGAGTGACATTTGTTATAATTGCCGAGTGACATTTGTTATAATTGTCGAGTGACATTTGTTATATTTGCCGAGTGGCATTTGTTGTATTTGCCGAGTGAAGTTTGTTCTATTGGCTGAGTATGATGTATTATATTTGCCGAGTGATGAAAATACAATCGGACGTAACTTATATATATATAATTTATTACATTTCGTTCTATATTAATTATGATGTCAAACACTCACCCTTGCTACTGTTTTCAATTTAGTAACCAGTGACAGGGAGGAAGCCGGAGCCATGGAGTCACGCCAAGGGGGAGATCGATGCCAAGGCCCAAGTGATTTTGAGTGATTGTATAAAGTATATGTGTGTATAAGGAGTTTCTGAGTGTTTATTATTATCTGTGTTCCAACTTAATTTGAATCGGATGCGAATTTATATTTTAAAATACATTGATCTATATGTTTTCATGTTTGCTGTGACAGCTCATTATCTAGCGGATTCATTCCCGAGTGAGGGGTAACTGAGAGACCCCCCTTCCGGGTGGAAGGTTAGAATGTCCTGAGTGGGATTGGTTGGGAGAGAGTTCCGAGTGAAGAGAAGTGGATGTGTCCGAGTGGAAATTTGAGTTCCTTTCGAGGGAAGTAAGGATAGGGTATTCACCGAGTGAGGATATCCGGAGAAACTATAACCGAGTGAAGGAGACTGAATTATCTCCGAGGGAGTTGTGACCGAGCGAAGCCTCCTGAGTGAAAGGTAGTAAAGAGTCAAGCGAGGAATGTCCGAGTGAGTGGAAGTTGAGCATTTTCTGAGTGAAACCCTTGTGCCGAGTAAACCATTTTACCGAGTGAAACCCCAAGTGGGTCCACACGTGCATCTTGTTCGCTCATACTTCAGGTGTGGCATTCGCTAAAGCGAGTCGGCACTCGCTTAAGCGACTCTCAGATTTCGCTCAGGTACCTTGGGGTCTCGCTCAGGCGAATGACCCCTGTCCTTCTTCTACTTCTTGTTCTTCTTCTTCTTCTTCTCCCGCTGTTTCAACTCCATTTTACCGAACGGATGTTATTCTGCGTGCAGTCTTATTATCATTTTGATTGTATCTAAGTGAATACTATTTATTATCAAGACCGAGTAGAACCATTTTCGATCGGTTATTATTTTAACATACTTTTATTTAAAGATTTACTTTAGAACGGTTTTGTTCATATTGAGCATGATTTTATGTAGCTAAAAGAAGTAAATATTATTTTATATCTAGACTGAGTGGATTAAATGTTAAAAGGAATAAATACTAATTCATACTAAGATACAAATTTTATTCAATGCGAAAAATTTATTATGAAAATAATTTGCCGTATGTAAATAAAAAGGTAAATTAACCTAGGATGTTACATTATCCCTACTACACCCAGATAAGTGAGGCTTCTCGGTGTGCTAAGTTTGAGGGAGGGCCGTGTCAGGACATCTGTCAGGTGGTCTACTGTCAATAAATCACATAGTTCACTACTCTGGTGAACAGGTGCCGTATCTATGAGCATACATCAGCACAAAAATCGAAGGGAACTTCCAGTTATGGGCCGGAGTGGCATGCCCTTGACAAGAGACCCCAGAAGGACTTCAGGTCTGGCAAGTGTTATTCCTGACCAAATTTCAGTAGACCTAGTGGATTCACGATGACTCAATGTGACAAGCCACCTGTGAGGTGCTATGAGTGTAGAGGACCTCATTGTTAAAGAATCCCTAGTGTATAAGCAGCGGAAATACAAGGATTCCCATAGGATTTGCAAAGCGCTGTGTTTCAAAGCATAAGACAAACACAGAAAAAATTGCGTTTTAGGATTACCTCTTGAAGAATATCGAAGCAATCGTAGCCTCGTCCTTTAGGAGTCCACACGAGTACTCCCACCAGAAATGCTACACCTTCCAAATGCTAATTTGACGGTGTGTAGCTTTTGCAACTTTTGCGTATTTTGTGTCTCTTTTGGGTAGCCACCTATGAGCATCTTATGCTCTATTTATAGGCTTAGGTTTGACCTAATTTGCTCTCTAAAGAGTGGGTTCTTTACTCATTCTAAATGAGTTAGGCCCAATAGTCTTATTTTAGTCCAACTAAAATAAAAAGCTATTTTCTGATGGGATTACTCTATGTGTGTGATCCTATAGGTAAAATACCCGGTTATATTAATAATAAACTATTTTATTATTAATATAAAATAAGAGCGGCATCTAGCAATGCATCATTATGTCCAAATATTATTTATTAACAACATAACCTATAAGTGATAATTATTTTATATGTTTGTTCCTTTTGTCATGATATCCTAATTGGGCCCAAGGCATGATCGCGTCATCCTTGTACGGTCCAATTTATTTTACTTGATACCGGAGTAGACTTTATCCAAATAAATATCCAATATTTATTCTTTCTAGCATGGCCATGCATTTCCTTAGTCTCACTCCATCAAGTAGCCTATAGATATCACTCCTGTCACATAGGAGAGACAAATCCCATCTACATCACTCACACCCCTTTGCATAATTTGTTCATTGCCTAACCACAACCTTTATAGTCCTCTTATTACAGAAGACGTTTGATTGTATTAAAACAATAAACTCCTTATGTAGGAATCGTAGGGACTTCAGGTCAAAGGACTACATATACCATTATCACATTGAGAATTGTTTATGACATTCATGTAACGATCCATGCAACGTTCTCATGGTGGGTCTGTCCAGTACATCATTACTCTTAATGTGTACCAGTGTGAAGACTTGATATTATTTATATCCATGATCTATAAGATCAGATCATCAGTACACTCACACACTAGTCTTAATGTATTTACATGTCCCCACGTAAATACTTGACTAGGGACATTTTAGGAATAACTTGCATATGACCTATTACTCCAAGGATAAATAAAGGTTGTTAAACTATTTAACAAAAATGACTTATTCAAAATAATGCATCCTATATAGGCTTTTAGTGTATATTTCCAACAATCTCCCACTTGCACTTAGAGCCGATAAGGTTAATGCCCAATGACATCTACAGTGCCATTATGCTTTTACTACATAAGTGGTTTTACTAGTGGGTTCCCAACAATTTTGTTAGTATGCACATTGCATATTTTCACATCTTCTAAAGATGGAACTATTTAAGTTTATGCTTGGATTAATCCACTTCCTTATATTGTTCTATGGTTCCATTGTCATCACAGTGGAAACCCATAGGGTACAAAATATTTAGAATGATTAAATGTAAATTGACTTCTTTGTAATTTAACATAGCAAAATACTTAGATTTGTTAGTAGAACCAACGATTGTTTCTTGCTTTGAACCTTTCAAGCATACATCGCAACCATCTTGACAACACATATATTTTGATTGCAATCTTAAGTCTTTCAAATTAATCAAAAGATTGGCATCGATGTAACCTTTACAATGAGCTCATCTTCCATTTATCAAGATTAAATCCTTAGTCCTTCTTAAGTGTTTAAGGATACTCTTGACTGTAGAATGAGAATATTATTAGTTCTAGAAGAAGCATGTCTTCTGCATGTAATACTAGAACTATAATTATGCAATTACTAACCCTTTTATAGTCACAAGATTTATCTTCATTCTTTAATGAAGATTCTTGCTTCTAAAAGCTTGCTTTAGTCCATAAATAGAACATTCGCAGTTCACATACCTTCCTAGATGTTTTAGGCATAAAAGGCCTTTAGGTTGTGTCACATACACATTCTCAAGATGATTTCCATCTTGACATTTATCTACCATATCTCATAATGGTGGTATACTGCTACAACAAGCAGGATCTAAATGGTTTTTAAGCTAATTGAATTTTGTCAATCTTGCTTTTAAAGGTAATTTTATTACCATCCATGTTTAGTTTTCCTTTTGAAAACCCACTTGCATCCTATAGGTTTTACCCTTTAGGGCGTCAACCAAGGTTCATACCTTGTTAATATACATGGAACCCATTTTAAATCCCATGGTCTTATGCCATGTCTTAGAATCTAAACTTGCATTGGCCTCTTCATAAGAAGCTTGGTCATTTAGCAATATACCTCCTTCCTGATTTATAAGATATCCATATCTTTCAGGTTTGGTGACATATCCTATTTAATCTTACGCAAGTCTTGTGCTACCGGAGCTAAGGATTTCACAACACTTTGTGATTTATGCTCCAAGTCCATCCTTGACTTTTAAATGCTTTGTGATACTTGAATTTCATTAAGTTCTACCATCCTCCCACTGATTCTTTAAGGGATGTACTCTTATTCAAGAATACAATATTCTAAGCAACAAGCCTTTTATTCTCAGATGGATTGTAGAATTGATAACCCTTAGCTTTCTTTGCGTATCTCACAGAAGACATTTATCTAATTTGGATCCGACCTTGTCAGAGTTGAATGCTCCATAGAAGCATCATAGTTCCAAATTATTAGTAAAGACATACTAGGTTTCTTCCTAGTCCATATCATATATGGTTTCTTTAAGAAAGTCTAAGATGGAACATGGTTGAGTGTGGAAATTTTGTTAATAAAGAAACGTTGAAGGAGTTAGAAATGTTTGATAATAATCAATAATCAAACTATGTCCAACAAGGTTTGACTTTTCCTCGTAGAGATGCTATTAAGGCATTCCATAAGGAATGAGTTAAGAGGTAATCTCTCACTCTATTAGATAGTTATCAAACTTATAACTCAAATTACTATCTTGATCTAATCAAGAGCTTTAATTGTCTTGCCAATTTGGTTTTTCACTTCATTATGAATTCTTTGAACTTTTCAAAGACTTTCTAACTTATGTTACATAAATCCATACTCATTGACTTTTCAATTAGTATGTTGAAGTATTGAAAAACATATCTAGTTATTATTCCAATGGGCCCACATAATCGTTATGTATTAGATAATAGATTACTCATCTTTTCAATGAATGAGGTCTCAATTATCTCTCTGATAAATAAGATTTACATGTCTCCATTGATTCCAAAATCAAAAAGAGTCCATATAACCACATTAATGGTATTTAGAAATTGTGTTTGTTATCCATTTGCCTTAGGAGACAATACCATGTAAGTAAGGTTCAAAATCACTTATTTTAACCTACTTTGGCAGTTGTTATAAATGGGTGTTTTGAGATTTACGATGTGGAATCCATTACTCAATTGTGCATCAACATCCATTTGAAGAAATAAAGTTATTTTATAATAATAAAAATATTTCTTGTCTAACAAGAAATAATATGCACAATGTCTAGTTCACTAACTAGCCCAATAGGTAAAGATCTTATCTTTATTGTAGCAACTTTTGCTCAATTTTATACAGATTTCTCCACCCTTAACAAGTGATCTACTCCCTTGATCTTTCAAAATTTGAGATCTACTACTAGTATCTAATACTAATGTTAGTGAAGTAAAATAACTTGACTTCTATAACATGACTTGTAGTGGAAGTCTTACTTCCCTTTCTTTTGAACTCCTTCAAGTTCTTTAGACAAATTATTTCAATGTCTTATTTTGGCTAAAACTAGAAACAATTTCCTTTCTTGATCACCTTTTAGACTTCCAGACTAACTTGGCCTTAATAAAGTCTGTATAAGATCATATCGTATATCTCCCATATATTCATATTGCCTTTTATAGCTCAGAGTTTATGCAGACTCCATAGGGTATTCAAGACCCAACCATAGATGATATATAAGCCAAACATGACACACTGCCGCTTCATTTTAATGAAGATAATTCTCAAGTCTCAATACCTATCTAGGCATTTTTATAGATAAAGTGTCCTTCCAAAGGACAGATTGCAACAAAACAATATTTGGTATATCATGGTTATTCTAAAACAAATTACATGCAAATCTATCACTTCTATTTAAAACATATTTAAATTTTGGTCATTAAATAAATATGTTGTCTCCCACTATTTTGATTCAAAACAAATACCCTCACTGAATCATAAAAAAAATCCCATTGGAAGATTTTTCTAGTGGGCCAAGATCCATATTTGGCCTAGTGTTAAGTCAGCTTTGGCTGATCGCCCAACCCTTGGTTATTTAGGTAGGAAACACATTTCCAATTGCATCTCATGCAACTCTTGGATGATTGAGTGGGTAACTCTTTACCCTTATTCATTTTATGAATTTAAGCTCAATCCTTACGCCTCTAAGTTATTTTCAATCCAATTGAAAAACTTAGTTAAGTTTAGGCCTAATAAAAACAATTTGGATATTACAATTATCCCATCGCGCCTTACTAATATAAATGATAGCACCCTGCTTTGGCAGGCCCACTATTTATTGACATTAGTCTCGACGAGTGTTACTTATTAGAAGGCGTTTAAACTTAATATTAACGCTTCTAGGTTCTTCAATCTGATTAAAGTTACCTAGATAAGTCCAATAACAAATGGTTGGATAATCCAATTATCCATCATCCTTTACTAATATCAATAAAAGCACCCTGCTTTGGCAGAACCTACACTTTATTGAAACTAGCATTGATGACTGTTGTTTATTAGAAGGCGTTTTAGACTGTTCATACCTTTAGGCTTTTCCAATCCAATTAAAAAAAGTCTATTTGAATAAAACTTAATAATACTTGGATAATCCAATTATCCAATCATGTCCTACTAAACATAAATAAAGGCACCCAACTATGACGTGACCTGTACTTTATTTATATCAAGTTAGACGTTATTACTTATTGGAAGGTATGATTGTCAGGCTTGAGGGATTTTAATTTTCTTATTGTTCATTACCGACTTTCATTAAACGCTTTAACGCAAAATAAAACCCCAAAACATGTAATCAAAAATTGTGAGATGGTTATGGTCTTCCTAGAAAATAAAATAAAATAAAATAAACCTAAAGGAACTATGGTGTCTTGACTTCATGAAGTCCTACTTCTTGAAACCACCATCCTCCTAAAGTCACCACTCCTTTGTTCCTTTCAAGGTCATATCCATCACCACTCTAGGTTTCTTCTAGGTCCCTACCTTGTTGGCTTTTCCAAGATTACAATGTAATAAAGAAAACTCGTTTTACATACGAGTGAAGGGTTGAGAGAAGAAATTTAAGAATAGAGAAAGGCACAGTACGCAGGCTGTATTTAAAATTAAATAAAAAAATCTAAGACCATACTCATTGACCGCTAGACATGTTAATTAATCAATTAATAGAGTAATCAATTGTATTTAAAATAAAATAAATTTTAAAACACATAATTAAACATGCGGGGTCATAAAAAGAAAACTACGCAAAGAAGTTTGGCGGCTCTGTTGACCGTTCAATAGACAGAGTCAAGGGGTGTTCCAACCCAAAAATTTAGTACTGTAATCAGGTTAGTTCCCAGGAAAGAAAGGTGGGTCCGGAGTGACCGCTTAAGTACCAAGTCTTTCCTAGCCAGAACGTCCCACTGACCATTATCAGTTCAAAATATTCGGTTATGATTTCAAACAATTTGAAATCTTTAATTTTGAAACGGCCAAGATTTAACTTTTAAACCTTATCTTTTGACCCTTACAATTATCCTAAAATAGGAATAGTCAAAATTTAACTTTTAAACCTTATCTCTAGAGTCTCAACAATCATCCTAATTTTTAGGAATGATCAAGGTTTAAATTTTAGACGTTATCTCTAGAGTTTAAGATATTTTATTTCGAATCCTATTAAATTTGATAAAGATCTTATCTTTAATTTGTAACTTTTACAAATCCTATCAAATTTATTAAGGATTAAATATTTGATTTTAAAATTATTAAATTTAATAAAGATCTTATCTTCTATTTGTAACAATTACAAATCATATTAAATTTAATAAATATGAATCAATTTGTAACTCCTACAAATCACATTAATTTTAAAAAGATCACATATGATGCAAATCTTATTAAAATTAATAAGAATAAATTATTTAAATTTGTAACTCTTACAAATCACATTAATTTAAAAAGGATCACAAACAATGCAAATCCTATTTGATCCGGTCTGGATACCGGCCCCAAGGGTATCCGGGCTGGATACCGGTCTTTAGGGCAAGATGTTGTTTCAGCTGTCCTAGAAGTTGACCGGTATCCCAGGATAATTTGTCAGTCGGCAATAAACATTAATCCGGACCGAACACTGGCTCCAAGGTGAAAAGGTCATCTGACTGTCCAGGAGGCAACCGATCTCACAAAGTAATGATCCGGTCTCACCTAAAAGAAGTTATTATAGCCATCTTAGAGGTCACCGGTGTCAAGAATATCGATCCGGTTTGCAACACACTAGGCAAACCTCTCTTACACCGGTTGTCTGAAGTTATACCCGAGAGACCGGGTGACTTATCCACCCTCCTACACCGGGTCACTGATAACCGACTGTCACAATGTCATAACAAGGAAGACACTCTCTACACAGCGGAATATGTCCCTTACATTCACCGACAGGAGTGGGTACAATCACGAGCGGAATTTACAGAAAAGGTGATTATCTTCCATCCATGTGACAAAAAAGTACACTGATAATTCACCTACCCTCCTGACACACTCTGAATGCTGGCCTACTCGGATTGACTCTTTATACACGTTATCAGAACCAATGGGCCCACTTACACCCAACGATTCATCTTCCACGCTCAACTATAAATAACATGTTGCAATACATGTGCAAGGTGATGTTGTCCTTACTCTCATTCTCACTATTATACTGCTTAAGTATCACAGAGTTCGTCATATACTCTTCTAACTTGAGCGTCAGACAATCTTCGTAGGTGACACCACTTGTCGCCCACTCTAATGCAAGAGGTCGGTGTGAAGGATCTCCAGGATAACAAGACCGACCTCCACATGCTGAGAGGCCGGATTAGAGAGACTGGATACACACAACCGGTCTTCAACCTCATTCAATCTTTAACTCTTGAGGCTATCCCGACACAGGATCCTAGACCCCGGTCGGGGACAGATCATTGGCATGCCCAGTGGGACCCGGTAGAGTTATTCCCATTTTCTGCAGAAGTTGGTAGTCGACCATGGAAGGAGATGGACGCAACTTTGTGGATGCTCATGTGGAAGACGTGACCCATCAACATGCTAATAAGGGATTTGTTTTTGAATCACCAGTAACCCATTCAAGGAGAATGGTACCAGTGACAACTCCTGATCCTCGAGATGAAATTATTAGGCAGCTCAGGGAAGAGTTGTAACATCCTGCTTTAATAGTAGTTCAATTATGTAATTTATGAAGCATGGAAGGCCTGTAAGTGTTGATCAATGAATAAAACGCTCTATGGATGGTTTATAATACTTAAAAAAAAATTCCATTTTTGGGTATAATTATAGAAATTACATAGACCTGTATTGATAAGATCCATTTTCCGGGTAAAATATGCCTTAGAAACGAATTTCCGAGTGAAAAAGGAGCTCTGTCCGAGTGAAGAATGAAAATTCTGAGTGAAGAAGGAAAAATCCGAGTGAGACATCTTGGGGTGACTCACTGCCAAGTTAAATTAATTAGAGAGACTTATTTCCGAGTCAAATACTTCTGAATGACTCGTTTCCGAGTCACTCATAGTCAGACATTGCAGTTCTAAGTGAAAACTCGCTGAGAATTTTCATTTCCGAGTGGAGTACAGAGGAAAATATATTTCCGAGTAGCAATGGATTTGATGGACTCTGAGTGAAACGTAGTTGAAGAAGTTGGTTTGATCTTGACTAAGTGATGATTAGCCGAGTGAATCCGAGTGAGGCTATGGTATTCTCTGAGTGAGAATAGGCAAAGATACCGAGTGGAAGTTTGAGTGAGTGATGGTCAGTGTTGTATTAAGTTTACTGAGTGATAGATTGATTGAGGTGACTCGGTTTGGAGGTGGATCACCGAGTGATGACTGACCTGATGTTGAGTCGGTTTTGGCAATGAAAAACTGAGTGATTGGAGTCGGTTTCAGGAGATTTACCGAGGGGACTCAATTTTCCTTTTTCTTCACACGACTGGTAGAGTTCCAGTCGGAGTAGAACTTGACCGAGTGAAAGGATGAAGGAAGAGGAGTCAGCTGAGTGAGATCGGAAGGAACACTTCTGATCCGTTCTGACCTCCAAGGTTAGGACGACTTCAAGACTTCAAAGAAGATCGGATGTCAACTAATGCCTTGGCGGAGTAATAAGCATTGACGAGGTCAAATGCCTTGGCGGAGTAACGTGAACGTCTTTTAGGACATGGATATTTCTTAAGAAACACTCAACACCGCCCTTCACACTCAACACCGCCCTTCACACTCAACACCGCCCTTCACACTCAACACCGCCCTTCACACTCAACAACGCCCTTCACACTCAACACCGCCCTTCACACTCAATACCGCCCTCACGCCATACCGACCTCTGCAAATCATTCAACACTGAACAATTTTTTAATTCCACTTCAGCTAGTGATTAGCCCACTTAATCACATGAATCCAAAAATAAGTGGCACAACGAACCAATCACAGGGGAAAGTACATCCATTATAATACTTTTGAATATTTTATTCCAATCAATGCAAAGCTGACTCTGAAAAGGAGTCAAAAGGCTTCATTATTCCACCTAATCCTTCAACTAATGTTCCCCACTTCTCTTGCATTATTAATCCTGCCTTTTTTGCTAAACCAGAATGGATTAGAACAAAGCTAGTGAAATATCTTTCATTCAATTTCCTTCCTTTCTAAATAACTCCTTCGAACAGAAGCCAGGACAGCAAGAGGCCATTTTCAGTCGGCAAACCAAGTAAGAGGGGACAGGGTTGTGAATATTTGTGAAATGGGTAGAGTTGTATGGTGTTCTAGGATTCCAGTTTTAATTTCGTATCTTGTTGCTTAATTTTGAAGCTGAAAACGTATGAATTTGACTTCTGACTTCTTCATGAAAGTTGTAGATCTTTTTGTTATGTGAATTTTGATACCTGATTCAACTGATTTGGATATGTATAGCAAAAGTTATAGCCAAAATACTACAGAATGACCGAGTGAAATGTCTAAGCTATGTTCTATGCATATTTTGATATTCTGGGAATTATACATGCGTAATCAGCCTCTGATGTCTTCACAAAAGTTGTAGATATACATGTTAGAGATTTATAGAAAGTGGTTTCAAGTTAAAAAGATGCTTGTAGCTCTAGTTATGCTCAAAATACAGAAGTATGTTCATGATGCAAATCTGTTAACTATGAAATCCGAATCTTATTTTCAATACTGGGAATTTTATGGTATGAATTAGTTGTTGGTGTCTTCATAAAAGTTGTCTATAATTATGTTAAGAGTATTTTAGAACTGGTCTCATGTTAAAATCATTTGTGTAGCTCTAAAAAAGTTGAAAATACTAATATATGTACGTTTTGAAAAACTCACCCTGAGGCAGTGTGGTATTTCGTGAATAAGTGATATTTCTGTTTGGAATTTGAAATTGTGTTCTTCATAAAAGTTGTAGACAATTATGTTATTGAACTACAGAAAGTGGAATCACCTAAAAAGGAGTTGATTTGCTCATATTATGACTGTTTTACTAACGCACGTCGCTGTTTGGAAATGCTGAAATTTACTTATGATGGTTATTATGGATAAAAATGATATTTTCTCTATGAGTAATAATTTATTATTGAATTCTTGAGTGATTATGAATTATTATGAATGCTGTTGAGTATCATACAATTTGAATATTGTGGTAGTGAATAATTATGAATAACGAAATTAATTTATATGTACATGAATGCCTTTTGGTTATTGACATATGTGGTTGAAACAGTAAATCCATGATTCTGTGAATTATTATGTGTTGTGTCCCTTGAAGACTTGTATTCTCCAAGAGGTTTTGGAAATATGGATATCATGGTATGTTAAATGGTAATAAGAATTAAAGGCATTCATGCATCATAAGCATTTGGACGCACCATGGAATTTAGGGGTTCGATGATTGCCTACCCTGGTGGGAGGTTACTCTATGATGAGTTAAAGCCCTATTTTTTTGTGATGTGTTGGTCATGGGGTTGTAGGGATCCATGACTGTATTAATTCCTACCGATGTGTTGGTCATGGGACTGTAGGGATCCATGACTGTATTAATTCCTACCGGTGTCTCTATGAGACCTTTTACTGCAGTATTCCCACCAAACCAAATGGATCCAGCATGACATCATTGACTAATTAAAGACTCATTAAATATAAATGAATTCGTCTGGCATAACCATCATATCATTATGATTTGTTGATTGTGTTTGTGAAATTTTATCTATTTTATACTTATTCTATATTCTGTCTCACTCTTATATCAATT
The DNA here is from genome assembly GCA_037962975.1 of Clitoria ternatea. Taxonomy (NCBI): domain Eukaryota; kingdom Viridiplantae; phylum Streptophyta; class Magnoliopsida; order Fabales; family Fabaceae; genus Clitoria; species Clitoria ternatea. Next base: position 27,115,450 of record CM075672.1, on the reverse strand, counting down.
TTTACAGTGAATGCCACGCAGAACGAAGATTGATGCCATGATTGACGAATATTTGAATTATTACTTGGACTTTGATTTTAATGAGTTGTAATAAATATTATATGCTAAGTACTGTTACTTCTAAGTTGTTTTTGCTAAGCAAATATTTTCATAAATTTTATTATATACGACTAGCATACATGATTAATATTCCGCAATTATCAATCGTTACGTGAACTCTGATTTAACTTATGAATTTTAAAATGATCTTTAAAAAAAAGTGAAAAATTTATTCGGAAAATTACACGGGACGTCACATTGGTGGTATCAGAGCATTCTCAAAAATTCAGGACCAATTGCTATGACATGTACTGTTTCTTGATATAATATGTGAAATGTTCGATTCCTTATTTGATAACATGTTAAGTGTGTACTATCTGACTTGTGCCTGACTGATTAATTGCAAAATGATTTGTTTGATTATTATTGGTAATATGATAAATGTGTTATACAATTTATTGCTTAATTGATGAACTGTAGAATATTTATAGTTAGGTTATAATACAATATATTTTCCCTTAGAATTAGTATAAACCAAACTACGAATGTAGGATGGCAAGAAACAACAACAACAACAACAACGATATGGCAGCAGCTTTCAACCGCTTAGCTGAAGCCATAGAACGACAAAACCAACCAAGGAGCACTGGAGGACTTCATGGGTTAGACCACTTCCTGAAAAGAAAGCCTTCACAATTCAAAGGAGGTTATAATCCAGAAGGAGCATATCTTTGGGCCAAGGAAATGGAGCGCATCTTTCGAGCATTGCCCTGCACTGAATGCGAAAAGGTGGAGTATGCCACCTATATGTTGGTGGAAGAGGCAGAAAACTGGTGGATTCATGCTAGAATCCGTTTGATCGAGGCTGACAGACCCTTGAACTGGGTCAATTTCAAAGACTGTTTCCTGGAGAAATATTTTCCAGCAAGTGTGAAAAGCCGCAAAGAGCTGGAATTTATGGAGCTGAAACAAGGCTCAATGTCTGTTGGAGAATATGCTACAAAGTTTGAAGAACTATCTCTCTTTTACCCCCCCTTTTCAACAGGCTGGTGCCGAAGAATCGAAATGTGTTAAATTTGAGAACGGGCTGAATCTGGAAATTAAAGAGGCGATAGGGTACCAAGAAATTCGGAGTTTTCCTATTCTGATCAACAAATGCAGAATTTTTGAAGAAAATCACCAAGCCAGATTGGCACATGAAAAGGCCAATAAACAACTCAAACCTCAGTCAGTTGATTTCAAAAGGAGAGGGACGTTATCCAAATCGTTTCAAGGGAGGATCATCATCTTCCTAAAGACGCAGCAATCATACGAATATCAAGTGCCATAATTGCGGAGGTAATCATCATATACGCGATTGCACCCGACACCTGGGAGAGGTTACCTGCTATCGTTGTAATCAGAAAGGACACATCAGTCTAAATTGCCCGCAGAACCGACAAAACAATGACAGTAACACTATGAATAATCAAAAAGGCTCTAACTATCAGGGAGGTCGTGGAGGAAACACACGAGCTGCTCAACCTCCAAGACAGAACAGGGAGTCAACAGACCAGAGGTTACAATCAACAACTGGGAGAGTCTTTGCCATCAGCGGTTCAGAGGCAGACCAAGCTGATGACCTCGTACAAAGTAAGTGTGAAATCAATGGTACAATCTTATCTGTGTTATTTAATTCTGGTGCTACACATTCTTTTATTTCTGATGAGTGTGTTCGACGCCTTCAATTACATGTGAAGCCTATGACATATGATCTGATTGTTTCCACTCCCACCGGTACACAACTTAGGACTACTAAGGTGTGTAACGAATGTTCTATGCTCATAGAAGGTAAAAACTTTCTAGTAGATCTTGTTTGTTTACCTCTGAAGGATCTGGAAGTAATCCTAGGGATGGACTGGTTATCGGCAAATCGAGTCTTGGTGGACTGTCATAACAAAACTGTGATACTTCCATCAGAAGAAAATCTTACTTCCGACAATCTCAAACTCTTTGCCTTACAAGGTGAAAGCCAATTATTTGCCTTGTTTACTCTTTCACAAGGAGATGGTGAATCTAAAGCAATCGAGATGCCAGTTGTTTCTGAATTTCCTGAAGTATTTCCTGAGGATGTCTCAAGTTTACCTCTAGAACGTGAGATAGAATTCTCAATTGATTTAATTCCAGGAGCAAAACCAGTATCTAAGGCTCTATATCGCATGTCACCTATTGAACTGGCAGAACTAAAGGAGAAAATTGAAGAGTTATTAGAGAAGCATTTTATCAGGCCAGTGTGTCGCCATGGGGAGCGCCAGTATTACTTGTCAAGAAGAAAGATGGAAGCATGAGATTATGTGTAGATTATCGTCAGTTGAACAAATTGACGGTGAAGAATAGATACCCTTTGCCCAGAATTGATGATTTGATAGATCAATTGAGAGGCGCTACTGTATTTTCCAAGATTGATCTACGATCGGGATACCATCAGATTCGTGTCAAGTCTGAGGATATTTCAAAGACAGCTTTTAGAACACGTTATGGCCATTACGAGTATCTTGTGATGCCCTTCGGAGTAACCAATGCCCCAGCTGTATTCATGGATTACATGAATCGAGTATTCCATTCATACTTAGATCAGTTTGTTATTATCTTCATTGATGACATTCTGATTTATTCTAAGACGTGGGAGGAACATGAAAAGCATCTTCGAGTGGTATTACAGATTCTGAAAGAGAAACAGTTGTATGCCAAGTTGTCAAAATGTGAATTCTGGTTGAAGGAAGTAAAGTTTCTAGGTCATGTAATCTCAAGCGAAGGAGTGTCTGTGGACCCTTCTAAAATTGAAGCTGTAACGAACTGGGAGAGACCTACTACAGTCACTGAGATACGAAGCTTCCTGGGATTAGCTGGTTATTATCGGAGATTCATTGAGGGGTTTTCTCAAATTGCCCTACCAATGACTCGTCTAACCTGGAAGAATCAACCTTTTGATTGGACGTCAGAATGTGAGAGGAGTTTTCAGGAACTAAAAACGAAGCTTACATCTGCTCCAGTCTTAACCTTGCCTGACCCACAAGAAGACTTTGTGGTTTATTGTGATGCTTCTAAGATGGGCTTAGGTTGTGTCTTGATGCAACAACGAAGAGTGGTTGCCTATGCTTCTAGGCAATTGAGACCACATGAGATGAACTATCCAACGCATGATCTAGAATTGGCAGCAGTAGTATTTGCCCTGAAAATCTGGAGACACCATCTGTATGGAGTCAAGTTCAAAGTGTTCAGTGACCACAAGAGCTTGAAGTATTTGTTCGATCAAAAGGAATTGAACATGAGGCAGCGAAGATGGATGGAGTTTCTTAAAGATTATGATTTCGATTTGAAGTACCATCCAGGAAAAGCAAATGTAGTGGCAGATGCACTTAGCCGAAAGTCCATTCATATGGTATCTTTGATGATAAAAGAAATGGAGATGATAGAACAATTCAGAGACATGAACTTGGGTGTGGAGATAAAATCTTCAAAGAGTTTGATCTTGGGAACTCTGAAGATAACCAATGATTTTCTGAAACTGATAGGTGAAAGACAGAAAGAAGATTTGCCATTACAAGAGTTGAGAGACTTGCAGGCAAAGGGAAAAGATATGGGATTACAAGAAGGATCAGATGGAATTTGGAGAATCAAAAGCAGAATTTGTGTACCAGATGATGTTGGTCTAAGAAGAACAATCTTAGAAGAAGCGCATAAAAGTATGTTGAGCATTCATCCTGGATCAACCAAGATGTATCAAGATCTGAAGAAAAGCTTTTGGTGGCTAAGGATGAAGAAAGAGATAGCTGAATATGTGTCTTCATGTCTGGTGTGTCAAAAAGCCAAAGTGGAACATCAAAAGCCATCTGGTGAACTACAACCATTGGAGATTCCTGTCTGGAAATGGGATGACATTTCAATGGACTTTGTGTCAGGATTACCAAGAACACGTTCAGGGAACGATGCAATCTGGGTTATTGTAGACAGATTGACAAAGTCTGCTCATTTTCTCCCAATGAATATGAAGAACTCTCTACAAAAATTGGCACAATGATATGTGAAGGAGATCGTAAGACTTCATGGTGTACCATCTAGTATTGTGTCAGATAGAGATCCAAGGTTCACTTCCCGATTCTGGGGAAGCTTGCATCAGGAATTGGGTTCAAAGCTTCGATTAAGCTCAGCTTATCATCCCCAAACAGATGGACAGTCAGAGCGTACCATACAAAGTTTGGAAGACTTACTGTGATCTTGTGTGCTTGAACATAGAGGTAGTTGGGAGCAGTTTCTTCCACTGATAGAATTCACGTATAACAATAGCTACCATAGCAGTATTGGTATGGCTCCATTTGAAGCATTGTATGGTAGAAAGTGTCGAACGCCTCTTTGTTGGTTAGAAACTGGTGAGAGTTTGGCGTTAGGACCTGAAATTGTGCAACAGACTACTGAACAAATAGAAATAATCAGGGAAAAGATGAAGGCATCCCAAGACAGACAAAAGCACTATTACGATAAGAGGAGGAAACCACTTGAATTCCAAGTTGGTGAGCATGTATTTTTGAAGGTTTCACCTCACAAGGGGATTAGTCGAGCATTGAAGAGTAAGAAGTTGAGTCCAAGGTTCATTGGACCATATGAGATCCTGAAGAGGATTGGTACAGTGGCGTATCAGATTGCACTTCCTCCTCACCTGGCAAACCTGCACAATGTGTTTCACGTATCACAACTAAGGAAGTATGTACAAGACCTCACTCACGTGATTGCTGCTGATGATATTGAAGTTAGAGAAAATCTGACCATCTCCACAGAACCTACACAGATTCTAGAAAGATCGAATAAACGTCTGAGAAACAAGAACGTACCACTAGTGAAGGTTGCATGGAAACAAGGAAACGAAGTAACTCTGACTTGGGAGCGTGAAGATGCTATGAGGACGCAGTATCCAGGATTGTTTCACTGAGGAGTATGTTAAGTTAAATTTCGAGGACGAAATTTTTATTAGGGTGGGAGAAATGTAACATCCTGCTTTAATAGTAGTTCAATTATGTAATTTATGAAGCATGGAAGGCCTGTAAGTGTTGATCAATGAATAAAACGCTCTATGGATGGTTTATAATACTAAAAAAAAAAATCCATTTTTGGGTATAATTATAGAAATTACATAGACCTGTATTGATAAGATCCATTTTCTGGGTAAAATATGCCTTAGAAACGAATTTCCGAGTGAAAAAGGGGCTCTGTCCGAGTGAAGAATGAAAATTCTGAGTAAAGAAGGAAAAATCCGAGTGACACATCTTGGGGTGACTCACTGCCAAGTTAAATTAATTAGAGAGACTTATTTCCGAGTCAAATACTTCTGAATGACTCGTTTCCGAGTCACTCATAGTCAGACATTGCAGTTCCGAGTGAAAACTCGCTGAGAATTTTCATTTCCGAGTGGAGTACAGAGGAAAATATATTTCCGAGTAGCAATGGACTTGATGGACTCTGAGTGAAACGTAGTTGAAGAAGTTGGTTTGATCTTGACTAAGTGATGATTAGCCGAGTGAATCTGAGTGAGGCTATGGTATTCTCCGAGTGAGAATAGGCAAAGATACCGAGTGGAAGTTTGAGTGAGTGATGGTCAGTGTTGTATTAAGTTTACTGAGTGATAGATTGATTGAGGTGACTCGGTTTGGAGGTGGATCACCGAGTGATGACTGACCTGATGGTGAGTCGGTTTTGGCAATGAAAAACTGAGTGATTGGAGTCGGTTTCAGGAGATTTACCGAGGGGACTCAGTTTTCCTTTTTCTTCACACGACTGGTAGAGTTCCAGTCGGACTAGAACTTGACCGAGTGAAAGGATGAAGGAAGAGGAGTCAGCTGAGTGAGATCGGAAGGAACACTTCTGATCCGTTCTGACCTCCAAGGTTAGGACGACTTCAAGACTTCAAAGAAGATCGGATGTCAACTAATGCCTTGGCGGAGTAATAAGCATTGACGAGGTCAAATGCCTTGGCGGAGTAACGTGAACGTCTTTTAGGACATGGATATTTCTTAAGAAACACTCAACACCGCCCTTCACACTCAACACCGCCCTTCACACTCAACACCGCCCTTCACACTCAACACCGCCCTTCACAGTCAACACCGCCCTTCACACTCAACAACGCCCTTCACACTCAACACCGCCCTTCACACTCAATACCGCCCTCACGCCATACCGACCTCTGCAAATCATTCAACACTGAACAATTTTTTAATTCCACTTCAGCTAGTGATTAGCCCACTTAATCACATGAATCCAAAAATAAGTGGCACAACGAACCAATCACAGGGGAAAGTACATCCATTATAATACTTTTGAATATTTTATTCCAATCAATGCAAAGCTGACTCTGAAAAAGAAAAAGGCTTCATTATTCCACCTAATCCTTCAACTAATGTTCCCCACTTCTCTTGCATTATTAATCCTGCCTTTTTTGCTAAACCAGAACGGATTAGAACAAAGCTAGTGAAATATCTTTCATTCAATTTCCTTTCTTTCTAAATAACTCCTTCGAATAGAAGCCAGGACAGCAAGAGGCCATTTTCAGTTGGCAAACCAAGTAAGAGGGGACAGGGTTTGAATATTTGTGAAATGGGTAGAGTTGTATGCTGTTCTAGGATTCTAGTTTTAATTTCGTATCTTGTTGCTTAATTTTGAAGCTGAAAATGTATGAATTTGACTCTGACTTCTTCATGAAAGTTGTATATCTTTTTGTTGTGTGAATTTTGATACCTGATTCAACTGATTTGGATATGTATAGCAAAAGTTATAGCCAAAATACTACAGCATGACCGAGTGAAATGTCTAAGCTATGTTCTATGCATATTTTGATATTCTGGGAATTATACATGCATAATCAGCCTCTTATGTCTTCACAAAAGTTGTCGATATACATGTTAGGGATTTATAGAAAGTGGTTTCAAGTTAAAAAGATGCTTGTAGCTCTAGTTATGCTCAAAATACAGAAGTATGTTCATGATGCAAATCTGTTAACTATGAAATCCGAATCTTGTTTTCAATACTGGGAATTTTGTGGTATGAATTAGTTGTTGGTGTCTTCATGAAAGTTGTAGATAATTATGTTAAGAGTATTTTAGAACTGGTTTCATGTTAAAATCATTTGTGTAGCTCTAAAAAACGTTGAAAATACTAATATATGTACGTTTTGAAAAACTCACCCTGAGGCAGTGTGGTATTTCGTGAATAAGTGATATTTCTGTTTGGAATTTGAAATTTTGTTCTTCATGAAAGTTGTAGACAATTATGTTATTGAACTACAGAAAGTGGAATCACCTAAAAAGGAGTTGATTTGCTCATATTATGACTGTTTTACTAACATATGTCGCTATTTGGAAATGCTGAAATTTACTTATGATGGTTATTATGGATAAAAATGATATTTTCTCTATGAGTAATAATTTATTATTGAATTCTTGAGTGATTATGAATTATTATGAATGCTGTTGAGTATCATACAATTTGAATATTGTGGTAGTGAATAATTATGAATAACGAAATTAATTTATATGTACATGAATGCCTTTTGGTTATTGACATATGTGGTTGAAACAGTAAATCCATGATTCTGTGAATTATTATGTGTTGTGTCCCTTGAAGACTTGTATTCTCCAAGAGGTTTTGGAAATATGGATATCATGGTATGTTAAATGGTAATAAGAATTAAAGGCATTCATGCATCATAAGCATTTGGACGCACCATGGAATTTAGGGGTTCCATGATTGCCTACCCTGGTGGGGGGTTACTCTATGATGAGTTAAAGCCCTATTTTTTTTGTGATGTGTTGGTCATGGGGTTGTAGGGATCCATGACTGTATTAATTCCTACCGATGTGTTGGTCATGGGACTGTAGGGATCCATGACTGTATTAATTCCTACCGGTGTCTCTATGAGACCTTTTACTGCAGTATTCCCACCAAACCAAATGGATCCAGCATGACATCATTGACTAATTAAAGACTCATTAAATATAAATGAATTCGTCTGGCATAACCATCATATCATTATGATTTATTGATTGTGTTTGTGCAATTTTATCTATTTTATACTTATTCTATATTCTGTCTCACTCTTATATCAATTTTTACAGTGAATGCCACGCAGAACGAAGATTGATGCCATGATTGACGAATATTTGAATTATTACTTGGACTTTGATTTTAATGAGTTGTAATAAATATTATATGCTAAGTACTGTTACTTTTAAGTTGTTTTTGCTAAGCAAATATTTTCATAAATTTTATTATATACGACTAGCATACATGATTAATATTCCGCAATTATCAATCGTTACGCGAACTCTGATTTAACTTATGAATTTTAAAATGATCTTTAAAAAAAAAGGCGAAAAATTTATTCGGAAAATTACACGGGACGTTACAAGAGTTGATGGAGTTACGAAGGGAGAAAGGAGGAACTGGGGACAAAGTGATGTCTCAGGCAGAGGATACTCGCCATGCATCTGCGAGAGGGAGATCTACAACCCTCCAGTATTCTAAGATCCCTACTTATGAGAAGAGAGAACAAACTCAAGATTCTGGGGACAGAAACAGTGCAAGGAAGAGGGGGCAGACAGTGATGGCTTCTAGGCCATACCGATTCAACGTCCCTTTCTCAAGGAAGCTCATGAGTATACTCATCCCCAAGCACTTGCAAACAACCCAACCACTTTCCATCGAAAAGTATAATGGAGAAACTAACCCCATTAAGCACCTTGATGCTTACACGTATGAGGCCATGTACTTGGGAGCTGATGGAGATGTGTTGTGCAAGATGTTTCCACGAACCTTGACGGAGGAGGCTCTCACTTGGTTCAAAAGTTTACCCTCGGGGTCGATAGACTCCTGGGAAGAAATGGCGATTTTGTTTGAAAGCTATTTCATTATCTCCAGAGATGTTCCAAGGACCTCTCATACCTTGGCTCAGATAAGGCAGGGAGAAAGTGAAACTCTCAGGGAGTTTTTGAAGAGATTTTACAAGGAGGCTGCTTTGGTGCCTAACCTCACGGAGGCTATTCAGCTTCACATCGTTATTGAAGCCTTACAACCTGGATTCGCCTTTACTTTGTCTTTGGCAAAGAGTTCTCTGACGACGTTGGAGGAGTTTCGAAGAAAAGCTTCGAAGTACGTAGGTATTGAAATGCACTTGGAAGCAACAGTGTTCGCTACTATAGTTAGTCAGTAAGACAGTGTGCACTCTTTCCTTACTTGGGTTCTTCTAATCAGATTTTACCAAAAAGGTTTAACGAGGCATAACCCCGACTCGGTTCCCTTTCTCTCCTTTGTATTTAATTTATAATTAATGAAATATTCTCTGTGTTCACCTATTGCCTTTATGATTTTATTCGATGCACAACTGTGTTGTGACAAGATACTTTCAAGATGGATGATCCTAACAATGTCATTAGTGATGAACCTCTTCAAAGGTACAACTGGGTGAACCATATTTCGAAGGCTCGGATTGTCGAATTGAACCAAACTCCGAGTACGACTAGTAGGTTTGGCCGAACGTCGGTGAAGAACAGTGAATGGGTAAAATCCAACACCGATTGAAGGCCCAGATTGTAGGATTAAACCGAACTCTGGGTACGATTAGTAAGTTTGGCTGAACACCGGTGAAGGCTCAGATTGTAAGATTGAACCGAACTCCGAGTACGACTAGTAGGTTTGGCTGAATGTCGGTGAAGAACGGTGAATGGGTAAAATCCAACACCGATTGAAGGCCCAGATTGTAGGTTAAACCGAACTCTAGGTACGGTTAGTAAGTTTGGCTAAACACTGGTGAAGGCTCAGATTGTAGGATTGAACCGAACTCTGAGTACGACTAGTAGGTTTGGCCGAACGTTGGTGAAGACCTGGGTTGTAGGATTGAACCGAACCTCAGGAAATGGGTTGTAGGATTGCACCGAACCCCATTTGAAGGCCGGTGAATGGGTAAAATCCAACACCGAGTGATGAAGGCCGGTGAATGGGTAAAATCCAACACCGAGTATGAAGAACGGTGAATGGGTAAAATCCAACACCGATTGAAGACACGGCTAGTAGGATTAAACCGAACGCCATTAAAGACCTAAGTTGTAGGATTAAACCGAACCTCGGGAAATGGGTTGTAGGATTGCACCAAACCCCATTCGAAGACCGGTGAATGGGTAAAATCCAACACCGAGTGATGAAGGCCGGTGAATGGGTAAAATCCAACACCGAGAGTATGAAGAACGGTGAATGGGTATAATCCAACACCGACTGAAGAAAGATGGTGAATGGGTAAAATCCAACACCGATTGAAGGCTCGGATTGTAGGAGTAAACCGAACTCCGAGTACAACTTGTAGGCTTGGCCGGTTGCTATTGAAGAGTCAATCATTATCGAAGTCACTCAGAAGTATTCCTGGGAATTCCTCACTCAGAAATATTCTCCCTTGGGATTCCTTACTCGGAAACACTTCAAATTCGATGCGAGACTCTTAAATTCTTTAGTCAGCAATATCTCATTAAAGTCCGACTCGTGAAATTTGTAAGCTGAGAAAATCTCACTTTGAAGTTTCAATCAGGAATTGTTTACTCGGGAAAGTCTCTACCCGAAACACACTCATCCGAAGTCGAAGCCTTTCTCTGTCCCTAAGTGTTTCACTCGGAAAATGCTTTACTCGGTACCATATCACGTGGAGGTTGGAAATCCTTCACTCATATCACGTGGAGGTCGAAAATCCTTCACTCAGTGCCATACTACACGGGAATCAGAGATATCTCACTCAGTATTATCCTGTTCAGAAATGTCACTCTCGGGGACACCTTCTTAGGAAAGTTGCACTCGGAAATCTCTAACCCAAATGAAGACTCGGATTATAGGACTAAACCGAACTCTGAGTGTGGTTGGAAGAATTAAACCGAGCGTCGTCGAAGCACTAGTCGGAAATCTTCCACACGGGAACGGTCACTCGGAAATCTTCCTCCCGGAAGAATCAATCTGAGAGCTTCCACTCGGAAGTATCACTCGGAACTTCCCAGGTAACATGGCCAGAACCAACTTCACTCGGAGTCGATCAATCAGAGTCAAATGTTCACTCGGAGTTGTTCACTCAAAGTCAAATCTCCACTCAGAATCACTCAGAGCCGTTCACTCCATAACGCTTGGGGACAATATTCAACGGTTAATAAGTGTTTTGAAGGTAAAAACATAACATGTATTCTTGCAGGGCACGCCGGCATATAGACCTCTCGAAGACTGTATAGCTTATATGAGCAACTTACAGTCCCTCACACAAGCTAAGGGACAAATGATCCGGTCTGGATACCGGCCCCAAGGTTATCCGGGCTGGATACCAGTCTTAAGGGCAAGATGCCGTTTCAGCCGTCCTAGAAGTTGACCGGTATCCCAGGATAATTTGTCAGTCAGCAATAAACATTAATCCGGACCGAACACCGGCTCCAAGATGAAGAGGTCATCTGACTGTCCAGGAGGCAACCGATCTCACAAAGTAATGATCCGGTCTCACCTAAAAGAAGTTATTATAGCCATCTTAGAGGTCACCGGTGTCAAGAATATCGATCCGGTCTGCAACACACTGGGCAAACCTCTCTTACACCGGTCGTCCGAAGTGATACCCGAGACACCGGGTGACTTATCCACCCTTCTACACCGGGTCACTGATAACCGACTGTCACAGTGTCATAACAAGGAAGACACTCTCTACACAGCGGAATATGTCCCTTTCATTCACTGACAGGAGTGGGTACAATCACTAGTGGAATTTACGGAAAAGGTGATTATCTTCCATCCATGTGACAAAAACGTACACTGATAATTCACCTACCCTCCTGACACACTCTAAATGTTGCCCCACTCAGATTGACTCTTTATACACGTTATCAAAACCAGTGGGCTCACTTACACCCAACGATTCATCTTCCACGCTCAACTATAAATAACATGTTGCAATACATGTGCAAGGTGATGTTGTCCTTACTTTCATTCTCACTATTATACTGCTTAAGTATCACAGAGTTCATCATATACTCTTCTAACTTGAGCGTCGGAGAATCTTCATAGGTGACACTACCTGTCACCCACACCAACGCGAGAGGTCAGTGTGAAGGATCTTCAGGACAACAAGACCGACCTCCACACACTGAGAGGCCGGATCAGAGAGACCAGATACACACAGCCGGTCTTCAACCTCATTCAATCTTCAACTCTTGAGGCTGTCCCGACACAGGATCCTAGACCCCGGTCGGGGACAGATCACTATTAAAATTAATAAGAATAAATTATTTAAATTTGTAACTCTTACAAACTTTAATTTTAATAAATAATTAAAAATTTGATTTGTTACTTTTACAAATCAAATTTAAAATATAATATTAAAATCAAATATTTTACTTGTAACATTTACAAATAAATAAAATACCATTACGACTAGGTTTCAACTTTTGAATCTTAGTTTTCATTACGGCTAGGGTTTAACTCTTAAACTTTCTAAACATAATCTCACATGAACAATTCATATTAGAAAAGAGAAAGCATATAGACGTCATTGCATACAACCCGTGATTTCAATTTAATTAAATAAACATAAAACATGCCTTATAATTAGAACACATATAAAACAATCACCATTGCAACATACAACATGTTCATATAATAAAGCACATCCTAAAAACATGTTCTTTAATTAAAATGTTGAGAAAAGAAATCAATATACATAAAGCAAAAATATATTGATATTAGCTTTCAAAAGGTGCAACCTTTGCAACATATCTCATAAAAATGTAACCTTTACATAATATCTCATTAAAAATGCAACCTTTGCAACATATCTAATAAATGATGCAACCTTTGCAAAAGGATTCAACCTTTACAATTCTTTTCATAAAAGAAATTTTATTTTTATTTTTACATGTTCTTTAAACAAACGTTTGCCCAAAACATGGTTTTGCAACCAGGCTCTGATACCACTGTTAGAGAATCCCTAGTGTATGAGCAACAGAAATACAAGGATTCCCATAGGATTTGCAAAGCGTCGTGTTTCAAAGCATAAGATAAACACAAAAAAATTGCGTTTTAGGATTACCTCTTGAAGAATATCGAAGCAATCGTAGCCTCGTCCTTTAGGAGTCCACACGAGTACTCCCACCAGAAATGCTACACCTTCCAAATGCTAGTTTGACGGCGTGTAGGTTTTGCAACTTTTATGTATTTTTGTGTCTCTTTTGGGTAGCCACCTATGAGCATCTTATGCTCTATTTATAGGCTTAGGTTTGACCTAATTTGCTCTCTAAATAGTGGAATCTTTACTCATTCTAAATGAGTTAGGCCCAATAGTCTTATTTTAGTCCAACTAAAATAAAAAGCTATTTTATGATGGGCTTACTCTATGTGTGTGACCCTATAGGTAAAATACTCGGTTATATTAATAATAAACTATTTTATTATTAATATAAAATAAGAGCGACATCTAGCAATGCATCATTATGTCCGAATATTATTTATTAACAACATAACCTATAAGTGATAATTATTTTATATGTTTGTTCCTTTTGTCACGATATCCTAATTGGGCCCAAGGCATGGTCCCGTAATCCTTGTACGGTCCAATTTATTTTACTTGATACTGGAGTAGACTTTATCCGAATAAATATCCAATATTTATTCTGTCTAGCATGGCCATGCATTTCCTTAGTCTCACTCCATCAAGTGGCCTATAGATATCACTCTTGTCACATAGGAGAGACAAATCCCATATACATCACTCATACCCCTCTGCATAATTTGTTCATTGCCTAACCACAACCTTTATAGTCCTCTTATTACAGAAGACGTTTGATTGTATTAAAATAATAAACTCCTTATGTAGGAATCGTAGTGACTTCAGGTCAAAGGACTACATATACCATTATCACATTAAGAATTGTTTATGACATTCATGTAACTATCCATGCAACGTTCTCATGATGGGTCTGTCCAGTACATCATTACTCTTAATGTGTACCCGTGTGAAGACTTGATATCATTTATATCCATGATCTGTGAGATCAGATCATCAGTACACTCACACACTAGTCTTAATGTATTTACATGTCCCCACGTAAATACTTGACTAAGGACATTTTAGGAATAACTCTAATATGACCTATTACTCCAAGGATAAATAAAGGTTGTTAAACTATTTAACAAAAATGACTTATTCAAAATAATGCGTCCTATATTGGCTTTTAGTGCATATTTCCAACACTTATTTCACTAGGGATTGCCCTAGGATCCCAACTTGCTACAGCTATGGGAAGACCAAACACAATAGTTTCATCTACCCTGAGAAGAATTCAAATTTTCTGAAGAGGGGGGTTAGGGGCCTAATTAGACATCCTGCAAGTCGTGGGAATTGAGGACCAGCTGCTAGTGTGTCAGACAATAATCCCAAAATAGTGAATCTAAACCGTCAAGGTAGTGGTAATGTTCAGCAAGGACGGAGGAATGCTGTAGCAGGCAGGGGTAAAGGTAGTGCTAGAGACTTCACCATGAATAGAGCAGAGATCATACAAGAGAACGACCTGGTGCAAGGTATATGCTTTATAGGTGAAGTGCTTCTGAATGTGTTGTATGATTCTAGAGCCACTCATTCATTCATATCTGAAGATTGTGTGAAACATTTGAATTTTCCATTGACCCCCTTATCTGGTAGAATGATTGTTGTTACTACTGCCAACGAACCCATAAGTTCTTATGTTATGTGTATGAATTTCCCTATTATTATTGATGGAAGGTCCTACGAGGTGATCTGATTTGTTTACCTTTGATTGACCTAGATATTGTCTGGGGAATGGATTGGCTTGCTACCAATCATTTCCTAATTGACTGTCATAGTAAGTCTATATCCTATGAAGTCACGACACTTGAGCCCTCTTAGCTCGGGGAGTCTGAGTCTGTTGTTGTTACTCAGGAGTTAACTACGTTCTAATCAGGAGTGTGAGTGTCTATGGTCCTTGCTATCCCCAAATGTGAGGTGAGGTTAGAGCCTGATCAGCTTCCGGTTGTTTTAGAATTCCCTAAAGTTTTCCTGGAAGATATACCTGGGATTTCGCCAGAAAGAGAAATCAAGTTTAACATTAATATCCTACCCGGTACTGGGCCGATCTTTATCGCTCCTTACTGAATGTCGCCAAAGGAATTGAAGGAATTGAAGAAGCAAATCAAAGAACTCCTGGAGAAAGGAATAATTCAACCCAGTGTTTCGCCATAAGGAGCTCCAGTGTTGTTGGTAAAGAAAAAGGACGGTAGTATACGTTTGTGTGTGTGTAGACTACCGTTAGTTGAATAAGGTCATGATCAAGAATTGGTATCCTCTCCCACGTATTGATGATTTGATGGATCAGCTACGAGGAGCATTTGTTTTCTCTAAGATTGATTTAAGATTTGGCTACCACCAAATTCAAGTAAAGAAGGAAGACGTTCCTAAGATGGCATTTCGGACTCGCTACGGTCACTACGAGTATCTTGTCATGCCTTTTGGAATTACAAATGCACCCGCCATTTTCATGCATTATATGAACTGTATCTTCTACCCATACCTCAACAAATTTATGGTCGTGTTCATTGATGATATTCTAGTATACTCCAAGAGTGATGAAGAACATGAAGAGCACCTTAGGACTATTCTGAATATGTTACGTGCAAGAAAGTTGTATGAAAAGCTGTCCAAGTGTGAGTTTTAGCTTAGATAGGTACAATTTCTTAGTCATGTTATTTCAGCAGAAGGCATAGCGGTGGATCCTTCCAAGATCGAGGCAATACTACAATGGGAAAGGCCAAAGAACATAATAGAGATCCAAAGTTTCTTGGGTCTTGTCGGCTATTATCATAGATTTATCAAAAATTTCTCTCGGATACCTTCACTTTTGACCAAGTTGACTCGTAAATATCAACCCTTCGTGTGGAGCGATGAGTGCGAGAGCAGTTTCCTGGAGCTTAGAAAGAAGCTGACCAACGCGCCAGTTTTGATTTTGCCCGGTCCCGCTAAGTCGTATGAAGTATATTGTGATGCACCCAGAAAAGGATTAGGATGTGCGCTGATGCAAGAGAGAAAAGTGGTGGCTTACGCGTCTCATCAGTTAAGACCTCACGAAGTAAATTATCCGATGCATGACTTGGAATTGGCTGCAATTGGTTTTGCCTTAAAAATCTGGAGGCATTATCTGTACAGGACTAAATTCAAAGTCTTCAGTGATCACAAGAGTTTGAAGTGTCTCTTTGATCAGAAAGAGCTGAACATGAGGCAGCAACGATGGATAGAGTTTATTAAAGATTACGACTTCAAACTTCACTATCACCTGAGTAAAGACATCGTAGTAGCCGATGCGTTCAGTAAAGAAGCTCTACATTTGTCCTACATAATGGCTAAGAAGCTAGAGTTAGTGAAGCAGTTCTGCGATTTAAATCTTACTGTGTCAACTAGAATGGGGAGTCTGATGGTGGGGATGTTAAGGGTCTCTAATGAATTTTTAGATCAGGTTAAGGAAGCCTAATTGGCTGATGAGACTCTATAGGGGTAACTCGAGAAGGAAAAGCCTGGAGAATTTATGCAAGATAAACATGGAGTAATCAGGTATCACAGAAGATTATGTGTACCAAAGAATAATGATTTGAGAAGATCCATCCTCAAGGAGGCTAACAAAAGTAAGTACAGTGTACACCCAGGGGCGATAAAGATGTACCAAGACCTGAGAAAAGTGTTATGGTGGCAGGGGATGAAGAGGGACATTACTGATTATGTCAGTAAATGTCTGACTTGTCAGAGGATAAAAGTAGAGCAACAATGACCATATGGGACTCTTTAACCTTTGAAGATTCCTGAATGGAAGTGGGACGAGATTGCCATGGATTTTGTATCTGGACTTCCAAGGACCCCAGTAAGATGTGATGTAATTTGGGTAGTTGTGGATTGACTTATGAAGATAACACACTTCATTCCAGTCAATATGAAGTATTCTTTAGAGAAGCTCACACGAACCTACATCAGAGAGATAGTTAGACTACATGGAGTTTCATCTGCCATTGTGTCTGATCGAGATCCTCGCCTTACTTCACATTTCTAGGAAAGCTTACAGCAAGCGTTAGGAACCCGATTGAAGCTAAGTTCAGCAAATCACCCCCAGATCGATGGTTAATTTGACCATACCATTAGGACCCTTGAGGATCTTCTAAGGATGTGTATGCTTGAACACGGTGGGAGTTGGCAGGAATATCTACTGCATGCAGAATTCACCTACAACAACAGTTATCACACCAGCATTGGGATGGCACCATACGAAGCTCTGTATGGAAGAAAGTGCCGCACACCCTTATGTTGGTTCGAGATAGTAGAGAAAGCTGTGATTGGGCCGAAGGTCATACAAAAGACATAGAGCAAATCAAGGAAATTCAAGACGCAATGAAAACTTCCCAAGATCGTCAGAAAAGCTACTACGAAAAACGTCAAAAACCTCTCGAATTTGAAGAAGAAGATCATGTTTTTTTGAGAGTTACTCCTGTGACAGGAGTAGGAAGAGCCTTAGAGACAAAGAATTTTAGCCCCAAGTACGTAGGACCGTATCAAATTCTTGAAAGAATTGGGCCGAGTGCTTATCGCACACTAGTGGAAAAAATGGATATAATCACGGTTAAAAATGGCCTTTATTCATGGTTAAAGAACCGTGGTTGTTGTAGCTGTGGTAGTAGATGAGGGCCTTTAACCACGGTTAACAACCGTGGTAATAAATCACATCTGACCACGGTTAAGAAGAACCATGAATATAACTTACTATTTATATTCACAGTTATCGAGCACAACCGTGAATATAAGAACTAAAAGGTTTCAGTTACAAACTACTTATATTCACCGTTATGCTAATAACCGTGGATAAAGAGTATCTATATTCACGGTTGTCCAGTATAACCGTGAATATAGATTCTATTTATCCACAGTTGTCCATCATAACCGTGAATATAAGTACTAAAAGGTTTCAGTTACAAACTACTTATATTCACGGTTATGCTACTAACCGTGGATAAAATGTATCTATATCCACGGTTGTCCATCATAACCGTGAATATAAGTAGTTTGTAACTGAAACCTTTTAGTACTTATATTCACGGTTATGATGGACAACCGTGGATAAATAGAATCTATATTCACGGTTATGGTAGTAACCGTTGATAAATATAGTCTATATTCACGGTTGTTACCATAACCATGAATAAATACTGAGGTTTTTTTTAATATGGTTTCTATTTTATCATTTCCCAAACCTACATTCAGACAACCAGTACAGTATACAGTATGCCACAGCAACACTATATAAAAAGAATGGTATGTATATAATAATTTATTTTCTATATCAATTCATAACATCCTAAAAAATGAAAGTATATACAATTAAGTTGAATGTAATCTAATAAAAGTAAACCCTAAATCCTACTAGATACATATATAAAAGAATAAAGATCCTATATCTAGCTTCGCCTAACTTCAATGAAGTGTGAGGCCCATTGCTTTCTAACATCATCTACAAGTGCCTTTGGGAAATATGACCGGTCCTTAAAGTACTACAAACAATGCACAAAACAATTAGAACAAAAGCTTTATTTATTACATGAAATTGATGAAATTGGTAGAAAAGTAGTCCAAATAATGAGACTTACATCTGTCCATCCATATACTAAATGTTGTTGGACAATGGTCAGCATAGTGTGCATGACGAAATAGCCACACTCGTAGGTACCCTTCTGCCTGTAAGACTACAATGGACATATAGTATATAATAAGTGAATTCGCAACTTAAAAAATATGTATTGAAGATTTGAATGAATACGATTGACTTACTTTTGGGTGCAGCCATGCAACTTTTCTTCCGTTGGACTTGTTTCCAATCAGTAGATTGTATCCAACCACCACCCTACGTCAAACAAAACACAAGATAAGTTAGAATCGTATAGTTCTAAAAATGATGTAATTGAATTTGTACTTATTTTTTAGGGATTAACTTACCGGTCTACTATATATTTCAGGTCTTGTGAACTGTCCGATGCAAAGTATCAAAATGCAGAGCAAGATAGTCCTTCGGACAGATCACCACAAGCGTCCAGTGAGCCCTACAGTTACCAGTGATAAGTGAGACTTCAAAATGCAAAAATTCATGACAATAATTATGGAATAGAATATTACCCTTTATGATAGGGGCCCATGTATACAGGCTTCCCAGACTCAAACATCCAATTCTGGATGTATGCCTGGGTGTCCTGCGGGGTGTTTCCTTGCTTCTGTATGAGAGAGGGCTCTAAGAAACCATAAGTTCCTTGGAAACCCAAGTCCACACAGAGTTTTGCCAGAAACCTAAACAAGTTAAGACATGGTTAGCGACAAATAACTTGTATAATGAAAAAATTGGACAAAAAATGATATACTTACAGCTCCCACAACTGAATGATGGAGGCGTTCAGCATCGACGTCCCCGAAATAATGCCACACATGTCAGAATGTGTAACGTAAATTGGAAAATCACTTGGACGGCCAAACACTAGTGGCTGCCATGGGACCTGTAGTGTCCTCTCCTTGCTCATACCCGATGCGCCATAGCATCCGGATGGGATCCTTGGCCGGGCCTGGCTTCTTCAATGTATGTTCCTGTTGAACAATTGACAACCATCACATTTTGTACCATAATTGACAATATAACCAAATTAGTTAGTGTTTAGGGTTTTTACCTGTCCAGGGGCAACCACCAGAAGTCTGTTGGGCCACATCAAAAAGTGGCCCGCCGCCTGACCGACGGTCTTCACCTCCGGAGTTGCCACTGGCACAGCGGCATCCTCCTCGAGGATGAGCACAACAGAGACCCTAGACATACCATCAGGTAATGTCTGATGGTGAACCACAGGGCCTAAGTTGTACACCATACCAGTGGCAACTGGCTCCTCCGACCCGTCAACGAACAGGTCACATTGACGGGTGTCTGGTGGCTCGACCCCATCATCGTCAGGGTCAGCCGCAGCACACGACCCCTTAGTGCTAACCTTCCATATCTATATATTTACACATCAAGTAGAAGTTATTCAACAATGAAATAAAGTGATTACAAACAATAAAACCGAGGAAATTAAATAAAGAATCTAACCTGTGGGTCGCTAGCTGGTGTAGTAGTCTCCTGGTGGTGGCTGAGTGAGGCCTTCATCTCCTCCCTGAATCGGGCCATCTCCTGGTGGAGCCTAGATATCTCCTCCTGGTACTCAGCCTTCACAACAGCCACCTTCTGCTCCACCATTTTCTCAAGGGAGGGGGCAGGGTCGGGAGTACCGTAATAGGAGCGGAGGCCTATGAAATGTGAATGATTAGCCCATAATTGTTTAACAGATAACAAAATGAAAGCATAGAGTTATTTACCACTTACCTACACCTCGACCAACAGCACGCACTCTTCCTGGGTGCTCTGGCCTACCGATGGCAGTAGTCAAAATATCCTCCCGTCCATGGGCTACGAAAGACCCTTGGGTTGATTGCTCAACCAAGGAATCCTAAAACCAAACAAGTTAGTATTCACTTCCTTCACGTAAACCAAAAAGCAGACACTGATACAAAGGGGAATACTTACTATCGTGAGGCAACCTCCTGAGCTTGTGAGGAAGTGTATTCCCTACTCTTCTTGATCCTAGCCCGCTTCCATTTGTTGTGGCGTGTAGGTGAGGAAAGGGGATCCACAATACCAGTGTCAGTCTGACACTGACTCAGCCTCTTCTGTGCCAGCCGCTCCTCCAACCTACGATAACCCCCACGTGACAGTGTGTGTGGGCAGTCATTTAGCTTCCTAGTCTCCTGGGCTTTCTTTCTGGTCTCCTACAACAAGAAAAAAAAATATTTAGAGTTAGCCGTTTACATTAGACATAATTTAATCATCTAAAAACCAATGTACCTGAAACTCGGCAGAATGTCTAGATGCAACAAAAGCATCCCAGGTCTCCTGATCGATGAATGGATATTTCTCTCCAGGGAACTTTCCTTGGTCGTCCCCGAATACATACCTACAATTCAGGTACATTTAAACTAAGGATTGGTACAATTTGGGGAAGCGTTGATTAAGAATTTAAAATTCAATATACCTCGTGGTGAGTATGGATTTGAACGACCTCCATCGCTCAGCCATAATACCGAGGACCTTCCTTCTTGCTATGTCTAAAGATGGTATGTCAAAAGAATCCTACATCAAAGGAGTTAGTCCATAAAGGAGTCCTTATTAAGAGTTACATGAAATAATACACTAAAATAAAACTGCTGCAAATTATATCTAAGTTACCAGAACATCACTCCATAGCTGGTTCTTCACCACCTTCTCAAGATTATCCCAGTCGGGGATAATGATGGACACCTTCGACCGAGCCACAACCCCCAAATAACTGCTAAACTTCATGGCATTCGGTCCACTAAATCTACTAGTGTTGACATCCATGTCAACAAGTAGCCTCTCTCCCCGGTGACTCCTAAGTGCAACATCTGGCATCCGGGTAACACCTCTGCTCTTCTGAGCAGAGGAACCACTGGCCTGTGAGTCAGACCTGGATCGTCCATCCTGGTCAGCCATGAGTATCTGTCCAAACAAGGAAACAAAACTGTCAAATATTTAATATAACATTTAAAACAACGAATAACTAATATAACATGTAATTCAATGAATCACTAACAAGATTAATACCCTATTAAGTTGAAATATTTTCCCACAAGCCTTCATGGTGGTCATGACGACTGGCAACTACATCATCCATGTCATGTTCCATGATAGATGTTGGAATACATGTTGTAGTTGATGGAATTTCCACAATATCAAGATTGGGGTCTCCAATGTGTCTACCTTGGATAACAATTGACCACCGTTTGTCAGCTAGGTCAGCAACATAAAAAACTTGCTTCATCTGCGTTGTCATTATGAATGGTTCGTCCTTATGCCCTATCTTGTTGAGGTCCACCAATGTAACTCCTAAATCATCAGTTTTGACACCGTTCTTATTGTCAACCCATTTGTATTTAAACACAGGAATGGTGAAGGGACCGTAATCAACTTCCCATATATCTTCAATCACACCAAAGTAGCATGACTCAGCCATCACAGGGTTATTGTCCTTTGAAGTTGAGAAATGCATTGACTGAGCCAAAACCATCACTCCACTATTTTGATTTGTACTCTTTTCATCCTGTGTCCTTGTATAAAATGAATAGTTGTTTATGTCATACCCACAAAAGGTGAGGACATCAAAGTTCGGGCCCTGTGCTAGACGATGTAATGTCGAGGATGCAGATGCATCTTTCAGGACGGTCTTTTGGAACCACTACATGAAACTCTTGTTGTGTTCATTCAACAACCACTTTTCAGTCATTTTAGGGTTGGTTTTCTTGACTAGCTCCTTGTGTGTGGCTAGATACAGTTGCACGTCGTCCGTGTTGTTTAAAATATACAAGTATGCCTGAAGGACATCAGCACGTGGCATGCTCTTCATTTTTTTTCCAATCGTTCCTTTCCTATCCAATCTCCCTTCATGACGAGTCGTTGGAATACCAATGCTTGCAGCATGTGACATGTATTTAGTGCAAAACTCAATTGCTTCCTCTGCAATATATCTTTCCACAATTTAAGCTTCGGGACGACGTTGGTTCTTCATATACCCTTTCAATATCTTCATATATCGCTCAACGGGATACATCCACCGTAAGAATACTGGACCACACCAACGGACCTCCCTCACCAAATGGATGATTAAGTGGACCATTATGTCAAAAAAAGAGGGCGGGAAATACATTTCAAGCTGACATAATATAAGTGATGCTTCCTGTTCCAACACATCCAATTCGTCGGGCACGATTACCTTGTAACATATGGCATTGAAAAACATACACAACCTTGTTATGACATTTCTCACATTTTTAGGAAGAATGTCACGAATGGCGATAGGCAGAAACTGCTGCATCAACATGTGACAATCATGAGACTTCAACCCAGGTAACTTCAAATCTTTCATGGAAACACAAGAATTGATGTTGGAGCCATAACCAGACGGAACTTTCACACTTCGTAACGATTCACACAGACTTTGCTTTTCTTTTCTGGATAAGGTATGACATGCTGGAGGCAAATATGTTCTTTTGCCCTTTGATTATGGATGCAAATCCTGACGTATACCCATCAACTCTAAGTCCATACGCGAGTTTAGGCCATCCTTAGTCTTCCCGGGTATGTTTAAGAGTGTACCAACTAAACTGTCGCATATATTCTTCTCCACATGCATTACATCAATACAGTGTCTTACATCAAGCTCCCTCCAATATGGCAGGTCAAAAAACACTGACCTTTTCTTCCAGTTGTTCTGTGTCGGGTGCTGTTTTTCACACTTACCAAATTGCACGTTGACGTCTTTCACCTTTTCATATGCCTGGCGACCAGATAGTGGTGGAGGAGCCATTTCAAAATCTTGGGCATCGTTAAACGACTTCTTCAACCTCCGAAATGGATGATTCGCTTTAAGAAACCTTCGATGTCGAAGATAAACATTTTTCCTACCATGATGCAACCGCACAGAACTAGTCCCCTCCTCACATACTGGACAAGCTTTATGACCCTTCACGCTGTACCCGGATAAGTTACCATACGCTGGAAAGTCATTGATCGTGCACAATAGCATGGCACGTAATTTGAATGATTGCCCGGTAAACCCATCAAACACTTCAACCCCGTCTTCCCATAACCTTTTGAGGTCTTCAACAAATGGAGTTAAATATACATCAATATTGTTCCCCCGTTGTCGTGGACCAGAAATCATCATTGATAACATCACATATTTTTGCTTCATGCACAACCATGGCGGTAAGTTGTAAACAAACAACAAAACAGGCCACGAACTATGGTTTGTGCTCAGGTTCCCAAACGGGTTCATGCTGTCTATGGCTAGTGCAAGCCTAACATTTCTTGGTTCATGGGAAAATTCTGGAAAAATCGTATCTATTTTCTTCCATTGCGATCCATCGTCTGGATGCCTAAGTAGTCCATCAACAACCCTCTCATCAGCATGCCATCTCATAAGTTTTGCATCATCTGCATTGGCAAACAGACGCTTTAGTCTTGGAACTATAGGTAGATACCACAACACCTTTGTAGGAGACCCTTTAGTGCATACCTCATCAGAATCCCCCCTTTCTTCTTATACCGTGACACCCCACACCTAGGACATTGATGTAGCATTTCTAACTCACCCCGGAATAATACACAATTATTTGGGCATGCATGTATTTTCTCATACTCCAAACCCATAGGACACAACACCTTTTTGGCCTCACAGTTACGATTCGGCAAGGTGTTTCCAGCTGGGAGCATTTCTTTCAACAACTTCAGTAAGTCAGTGAAACTTTTATCCGTCCACCCGTTTATGGCCTTCAAATTAAACAATCGCAAAAGTGTTGATAACCTCGTGAAATTGATGCAGTTTGGATACAACGGCTGCTCAGAGTCCTCACACAGAGTCGTATATACATAAGCTTTCTTAAAACCTTTTACCCCCACATCACGGATCATATCCTCGAGTCGGTCATCCATGTCGACATCGATGTCATGCATCGAGCTTCGATTTTCAGTTTGAGAGTTGTTACTTGGCACCACCACATCTTCACCATGCCATATCCAATGCGTATAACTACGCAGAAAATAGTCACACAGTAGATGCTCTCGCACCTGTTCCAAGTCTACCCGATGCAGGTTCAAGCATCTCACACAAGGGCAAAAATACTTTCCATTCACCTCCACTGCATTCCTCGCTACGAATTCTATAAATGATTCAACTCCCCCCTCGTACTCTAGACTTAGGCGTGATGCAGTTATCCAACTCCGATCCATGCCAACTGCTTACAAGGTGCTATGATAAACCTCACTTTTTCCACAAGGTGGTGGTCCTATACCTATTCAGGATGACAATTGTTTTTATACGTCATTCTAATATATAGGTTAGGAGTTATTTTAAAATTTGATGAAATTTTGGCAGTATTTCGCATTGGTCTCTAAGTACACAAAATGAGAGTGGTCAAATCAAATTCAACCACAACCAAATATGCACCCAGAGAACAATACAAAATGTAAGTTACCGAAAGTTTATCAAATTTTAAAATAACTCCTAACTTGTACATACTAAAAATGACATATAAAAAATAATTGTTCATCCCAAACTGTCCAAACGGACAATTCAAGATTCAACACAAACGATGAAATTAATTAATTTAATGACCATTTGTGTCGAATATCAAACGGGGAACTACGGTTCACTCATATGCACAACAACTTTCATACTAGTTAACTAGTATGAGCCTACGAGTTTGCAAGATTGAAAACCACATACATACAATAGACAGAAATAACATTATATACGAGCAACCAACAACAACAGCAATAACATTATATAAGTGAAATGTAACTTTTCATTATAACTCAACTCAACAATGTAATAATGAAATATCAAAATTTTAAACTAAACTTCAACAGAACAAAATTCATAAATGTAACATGTTTTAAAGGGAATGGTTAACAATGATGAAGTGAAAATTTTCCATTTAAAAATATCTAACTTGAACCTAGGAATACGTTATGTTCATATCTAACAATGATGAAGTATGGATTTATGGATTATGGATTATGAATTATGGATCATGGATTATGAGATATGAATTATGGATCATGTTAAGCTTTCCCGTTTACATAATTTGTAGATATTCATACTTCAAACGCGTATAACTACATCTATATGTGTTTGATGAACGATTTTTCTAATGTTTAATTCTGATCCAATAGTATTTATTTATTTTTTTATGTAGGACTGAACTCGCCATATTTTTTTAAATCTGAAGGGGATACATACATTATTCAATAGTTTGTTTCCCTATACACTAAGGTGATTTATTTCTAATTTGATAGCCTAAAGCTTCTTATTCTATTCATCCTTTACTTGGTTTCCATAAAGACCATTGAGTAAGTTTGAAGGAAATTGTATTATATGTAACATCCAAAATTTGTAAAAATTATTAATTAAGAGGAATACACAGAACCAGCAAGCTTGCTTTAATTGTCACAGGTAATGTCATAGGCAATGTCACAGGTAATATGTCATACACAATGAAAACACAATGAGATTGAAAAAAAATGAAACACATGTCTAATCAGATATCTTGCTGCTCCCTTTTTACAATTTTTCATTAAATAGATTGAAAAAAAAATTTACCACAACAATGAAAACAGAGGCAATGTCACAAGCAATGTCAAATAAGTAGAGATAGAGTTTAACTTCAACAATGAAAACACAAACTCAGAGAACTATATTCGTTCATGTTTGACTACACACAAACAGAGAGACAAGCTTTCTAGACAATGGTGATAAAGCATAATAAAGAAGCATGGCTATAAAGTGAACGAAAGAAGAAGGGCAACGGAACACTTACCAGACAATGGTGAACGAAGAAGAAGAAGGGCACACAAAAGAAGAAGGAAGGGAACGGAGAAGCCTACGACCAGCAAAGAGGAGGACGAGGAAAAAGACGACAATAACCAGCGTGAAAGAAGAGAAAGTGAAAAAAGGCTGAAAGGCGCGACTTTTGAAGTTTCAGAAAGGATGTATATTCACGGTTCCCCTTGAAACCGTGAATATATTACACATATATTCACGGTTGAACAAAGAACTGTGGATAAATGTTAACTATTTATCCACGGTTACGACCCCAACCGTGGATAAATATTAAATCTATAATCACAGTTATATATACAACCGTGGACATATAGTACCTAGTAATTAAACCCTAAAACCTGAAGTAGATATCCACGGTTGAAAATACAACCGTCATTATAGACATCAATATATATCCACGGTTAACATCATAACCCTGATCATACCATGAATATATATCCACGGTTATGCACACAACCGTGGATATATATTTCAGGTATTATATTTCCACGGTTGACTTTTCAACCGTGAATATATATTGACGTGTATGATGACGGTTATGATGTTAACTGTGGATATATAGTTTTCTCTAATTATATCATTCACCTTATAATTTCAAAAATGCCACCGCGCATGTTTTTATCACTGATCCACTACAACCCGTGAATATATCCCGTTGTTATATCCAATTTTTGCACTAGTGGCATCACCCTACCTCCTAAATTGTCCAGCCTTCATAATGTTTTCCATGTCTCCTAACTTCGAAAATATATGCCACATTTGATCATATCCTGAAACCTGACCAACTTAATCTTAAGGAAAATCTTACCTATAAGGTAGTACTAGTAAAAATTTCAGACAGTCGTCTAAAGCAATTGAGAGGGAGGGAGGTATCCTTCGTAAAGGTAGTCTGGAGTTAGTTTGACAAAAAAGATGCTACAAGGGAGCTTGAGGAAAAGATTCAAACTCTTTCTCCTCATTTGTTTACTAGCGCTAGGTAAAATTTTGGGATGAAATTTCTTAAAAGAGGGGAGAGTGTAGCAGCCCTCACTTTGTATGTTAGATTTTTCAAGTTAATAGTCTTGATTGCATGATAATTCTATGCATACTGATGACTGATTAGTGTTTTAGAAAAATTTTATGAATTAAGGAAGAGTATTAAATAAGATAAATAATAGTAATGACTAAAATAGTAATATTTATCGTGTTTAATAATACTCACAGATTTATCAATTCGAATGTTAGAAATCTAATAGGAATATTTAAAGTATTTTTGTTCAAGTTATACAAACTATCTAACTCCCCCGGTTTTGGCCAAGAAAATAGCTGAGGGACTTGAATAAATTAATTTTATCCTAAAATGTCCTTCACATCGTCCTAACAATATTTATGAAGAGTCTGATACCTGTTTTTAACCACCCAAGCCCAAAAACTTTGATTTTAAGTTACCCAGGTAAGCCAAAATGCGTGTCTGTATGTATTTTGGACGTAATTTCCTATCCTGTTATTAGATTTTAGTCATTCTTGTCCCAAAATCTCCGCCTCAAATTTATCTACAACTTTAATGTTAACTACAAGAGCCAATTCTTACCTGATAAATCTTGAAAATTAAAATACCATACTGATTCACATTTTTCCAATGGTTGCTTGCACTATGTTTAGTATTTTTTGTGTTTCTCCCTTGTATGACCATGAAATCAAAAGATTCTTTCTCCAAAATTTTATTAACTCAATTCTCTATAACTTTGATGAAGAACACAAAGCCCAAATCCCCACCCATTTGGCCCAAAAAAATAATCTTCAAGAAACTATAATCCCATCAAAGCCCTGTACTACTTTTGTATTTGGGCCATAACTCCCTCATTTCTTAATGAAAATTTTTATGCAATATACCCAATTAAAGATAACAAAAATCCCTAAAACTTTTGTGTTTGGTAAATTTTCAAAATTGGCTCAGAAGACTCCTTAACTCCACAAGCAAGTGACTGCCCCTGCACTTGACACATCAGTTTGCATGAACAATTAACCAATCATGTTGCACCACACCTTGCCACTTGTCTCAGCCATGCAAGTCCTTTCTCCACCATACCACCAGCTGCATATGACACCTATGAAGTGTATGAATGCATGATGACACCTGTCCCACTATCCTTTTGGCCGTGTGAACCCTTGGTGGGTAAGGCATAGCATCCCAATTTTCACTTTCCTAAAACTACTTTTGTCTCTTCTTTGCTTTCTTTTCTTTTCCTCTAACTTAGAAAAATTCTAGTAACCTTCTTCTCTATTTTCTCATACTTCTTTCATCTAAACCATCATCATCCACTCATTATCATCCTTCCCAAATCACCACACCACCTTTCCTAACCTCAAAAATTCAAGCTACCATCTTCCAAGACCATACCTCCTCCTTAAATTTCCACCAAATAGAAACGTCTTCCTCTACTCTCCACCACCACATTCACGTTAAAACCACCATCCTTCAAGCACCCATTTTCATTCTCCTTAATAAAGACAACCATGAAAATCTAGGAGCAAGCCTTGAAGTTCTTCTCATTTTTTCTTAGGCACGAAAATTTAATGGTAAGGAGGAGTAAATACCTTGTTTTAAATCCATAAAATGATGCATGCATGGTGAGGTATAAGTGTTCCTTAGCACTTATACCTTGATATCTCCTTAAAGATCTTTGTTTGCATGGCTTAAATCTTGAAACTCCTTTAGAAAAATTGAGATCTTTAAGTGGTATCATGGCTGCACCATAATTTTATTAAGCTCTTTAAATTTTGAAATTTTTGATGATAAAGTTGCTAACTTGTTAATTTTGGTTGCTGTAGAAATTTTGTTATAAGTACATGCATGTGTTATACTTGCTAAATATGGTGTATTCTTGGTTTAATTGGTGGCTTATGGTTTTGATGATGTTTTTGGAAATCTAAAATATCTTAGAAAGTGTTTTTATAACTAATAATAGACCTTTGTTGCTGCTGGAAATTTTTAATAGTTAGTTAAACAATTTAATGTTAATAGATCTCAATGTATAAACTCGTGAAAAGTGAATTCGGTGGTTGAGATTTGGTTGCATGGCTTAATCATTAAATTTTTGTGTTAAAAATAAGTTTTTGAATATTTACAAAATTCTGGAATTTTTGTTAAAAGAAGAAATGAGTGACTTTTAGTTGTAATAATTATGTGACACGTTTACGACTCTAAGAAAAAGATTTAAAAGAACTTTTGAAACGTATTCCTTGGTAAATTATGGAAGCTTGAAGTCACTGTATTGTTTTTAGTATTTAATACTATGTTTGATTAAAAAGAATAAATTTAGGATGTGATGATTAATAAAGAAATTAAAAAGGGACCCGAGTTTAGACGTGAACAGTAAATTAGAAAGGTGAAAAATGTATTTTTGTGGGTAAATGGAGGAATTTGGCAAAACTGTTTTGGAGGAGTATTTTGTGATATGAGAAATAAATTTTTAGCATGAGAAAAATACCCAAATGAGAAAAATTGATTGGGAGAATTTTTGACGCGCGATTTGTCCTTAAACGAATTTTTTTACGAACGTTAAAACGACAAAACTTGGCATCTTACAACCATTTCGTGTAGGGGCTGTTTTGGGGCAGAATTGATACTTAAAATTTCTATATTCAATTAGTATTTTAAAAATTCAACACTTTTGGCTTTGGAATCACCCAAATCGGAATTTTCTAGATAAAATATGACAAAAATGACGTTTTGACAAATAATGAAAGTTAACCACTTTGTATCCTTACTTTAGAAAGGGGGATTATTTTATTTTCAATATAGGACTAGGAGAAATATTTTAAATTATTTTTCAAAGGATTTGTGAAAATTTTAGAAAATCGAAATCAATTTAAAATCGTTCGTTATAAATCAATACGACGAAACAACCTTAGCAAATAATTGAAAAATCATGAGAAAAATGTTGTATCCTTACTTTTCTCTTACAAGCATGTTAAAATTTTAAGTTTATATTTTGGATAAAGAAACCAAATAATCTTTCTCTAAAAAGTTTAATAAACGTAATATATTTAAGTATCTTTTATAGATTTACAAATAAATTGAATATTTTGATACTAGAAATTTTTCTTATAAAGTTTATTTAAGGTAATAACCTCAATACTTTTAGAAAAATTATTTGGGTAATATTTAGAATTTGGTTTCTTATGCCTACTATACGAAAAGATTTTTACTTTAGATACTTTGTACGCTTTAAGGACAAATACACCAAGCGAGTAAGGTTCCGTCTAGTACTCAGGCACCCTAATTCATACAGTGATGGGTACAGTGAAGAAGCCACTGCGCCTCAACTCCCGAGGGTAGTCTAAGGAGTATACTAGAGGCGGACCTCCAATGGCTCAGATTTACATCCGACGCTAGACAGTCTGTGGCAAACTCAGGTATACTTTGACAAGAGGTGGGAGTTTACTATGACCGTGGAGTACCCATTTTATAGAGATTATGATTTTGCCATTATGATGATAGGGCTGCGTGTCCTTACCCATTTGTGAAAACTAGAAGGAGGAGAGCTTCGGTCGCTCTAGTTGGGTAGGTAAGATAAGGCGGGATTATTGTGCACATGATGATTGATATATGAGATTGATCGATGGAAGTTGGGCCCCATTACATATTGGTATTAAATTAAGATAAGTAATAATTGAACCTAACGCATGCATAGCATATCATAATTGTTTTACTAACCCTATTTGTTTCCGTGTTTCTTGTGTATTTCAAAGTATTGTATGACTATTCTAAGGTATGTGATGTGTACTCTTTTCCCTTGATTAGTACCTGTATGTCTGTTAAATATTTAAAGCTACCCTTGCATGTGGACATTATGGGTTGAGAGCGTTTTACTCACCCCTTTCATGTTGTATGTGGTTTTCCTTTCCTGTGATCATCAACAGAGGGACAAGGTAAGCGCGAGCAGGGCTTGGACTACCTGCAGTAGAGGACGTCAGATTGAAAGTGTCAACTGTGTATATATTTCTGTTTATATTGAGATCGTTACAAATCTCGACAATTTATGTTATTTTCTTTCAGTAGTTGTTATTGGGAGCCTACGAGCCTCGTACTCTTTTAAGTATACTTATGTTAAAATTATTGATCTATGTAATGAACTTATTTAAAATTATAAACTGATGATCACCAATCAAAAAAAAAGTCCCATCTTTTTACAAATATTAGTGACTCTTTAATTAAGTAGGACACTCCAGTGTGGGATTAGTCCTAGTTAATCGAGGGCATCACAGAAAGCTCAAATCTGAAGATGAGTGAAGCACATTTGAGATAAAGAAAATGGGGATAAATGCCAAAGCCAGATTCCTGCTTACATGTGCTCTAAGAAAATCAGAGTACAGTAAAGTATTCAATTATAAATCAGCTAAAGAAGTCTAGGACGCTGTTCAATACAACTATGAAGGGACCTCTAATGTGAAAAGATTTAAGAAGATATTATGGACCAAACTATAACATCCCTGATAATTTAAATTGGGAAGGATAAATTAAGTATTTAATTAATTCGTAATTAAAGGAAAATAGGATTTTTAAATGGTTATATAATTCGAATGATATGTTAAAAGGAAAGGATGAGTTTTAAATAAATTTTCAAGGAAATGGCATCAAGGGCCCTGGCGCGTAGCGTCGGGTGTGGATTAATGAGCTGACATATAGTGTCAACATCGCGATCAGCTTTAAAACAAGGGGCAAGCAAAATAGAATCGTGGAATACTTTCTTCTTCCATTTTCTTTTTCCTGGTGCGATTTTGCTAGAATCTTGGTGGATGCTCCTATTTCTTGTGGTTTTGGACAATCGGGACTATAGCAATGTCAATGGAGTCCCCATTTCAATTCTTTCTTCTTCTTCTCCTTCTCTTCTCAAGAAACCAAATTTACATGTGTTATAGGTGGCCTAGATTCTGAAATTTAATAGATTTGGTAGCTTGGATGGTAAGTTTAGAAGTGTGAGAAAGTCAATGTACTGACTGATTCTATGTTTCGGAAACCGTAGGTGCCAAAACAAGCGTTGGATGGGCGATCGACGAAGTGGGCATCGAGTTTGGAAGAGGAATAGGGAATCACGTGATCGGAGGACGCAATTAACACCAAGAGCAAATTGTTGAAGCTTGGAATAGAGGTAAAGGGGTGTTCAGGTCGTAATTAATTAGGATTTGAATATATGATAGCTTCAGGAGGCTTAGATTTAGAAGTTATTACGGATGGTGTAGGTTAGTTAAGCGTAATTAATATAATTATATATGTATGTTTGAGTATGATTAAATAGTTGATGGATAAAGAATGAAATGGATTTGACTAATAATGAGTTAGGGAGTAAGGAAAATAAATATATAAATTATATATATGAGTAACATCAAATAAATTATGAATTTTCATTGATGTTAGTGATGTGTGGTATGATAATTGTTGATGTTATTATATATGATTTGATGAAAGTGATGATGATTATGAGAATGTATAACATGGCTTGTGTGGATGGGCTTGGCAAGTAGGCCACCCGAGTGATGAGTATATGTCAGCTTCTAATATTGTGTATAAGATGTGTTGATAATATGCCATGTATAATATGATTTTTTATGTGATTATGTGGTGCGAGATGGCCGACAGTATGTGTAACCCCTCGTTTCTCGCTCCCATGGCCTTTGTACCCAGTTAAGCTACCCCGTTGTCAAGTAGGACCCAGTGGTTGAGGTGGAGAGTCAAACAGGACTCATGGAGTAAGCAGGGTCCATAGGGTGTCCAGTAGGACCCTCAACTGAACGCCAATCCTTAGGTATCCGGATACCAGTAGTCAGATGCATGCGAGTCAGTTGCGAATTATATGAACTTGTGATTGATGCATGATTAATAATGAGATTTGAATTGATGATGTATTATGATATATGTATGAATCTTTTATGATCTATGATGTAAGTGATAAACCAGGGGTAGATATGTGAATATATATATATATGTATAAATGCATGAAGTCGGAGAGGTTACTTAATAATGCGAATAGTAGGTATTGTTAGATTTTTATTATTCTGTCCTATATTAATTATGATATGTCAAACACTCACCCTTGTTGTGGTTTATTTAAATTTAGTGACTAGTGACATAGAGGAT
Source organism: Clitoria ternatea (assembly GCA_037962975.1). Lineage (NCBI taxonomy): Eukaryota > Viridiplantae > Streptophyta > Magnoliopsida > Fabales > Fabaceae > Clitoria > Clitoria ternatea. Next base: position 27,081,729 of record CM075672.1, on the reverse strand, counting down.
GCCAATGCCCCAGAGGTGCGTCAAGCAGAGAGTTGATACTAAGGAAGCATGAATCTATGTAACATATGAATATGTTTGTAATAGGTTGTTAATTATGCGTAATGAATTGATTATAGTATGCTTGTTTGGTGTGTTGATGATGTAATAATGATCAATGTGGTATTGAGATTGATGATGATGATTGATGATAATAATAGTAGTTTGAGTTATGACTAATTGTTGTGATGTGCATGATGTATGAATTATTATAAATTGCGGCATGAAGCCAATATTGCGTGAATAATTAATATGGGCAGGTTCTGTTGGAATGCATGATTGTTATATGGGGTGTGTAATGTGATTGAGTAGTGTAACGATCAATTGATTGGTTTTAGAGAATTATGCATATAGTGAACCATAGTGGATTTAAGGAGCTAAATAGTCAACTTTGAGATTTGGCGGGTTTCGGGACCCCCAGAAGGTACCAATGGGTCCCTTAGGACATTTAGGAACTGTGTGTATTGGTCTTGGGCCAATTGAAACCCATTTAGGGTGTTTGGTGCAAAGGTTTTACACCCAATGGAGTTAAACTGCATTTTATGCATAACTTGTGTATATGTTGGAATTTTGGCGAGCGGACGACGCCAACAGTTCGGATAGGGGAAAACATGTGGCCCATGAAGTTTCGTGGTAATCAGATCTAAAACGAGCCAATTGGGTAGGTTAGAAGTTGGCCGATTAGCCTAAAATATGTAACAGCACCAGGTGTTGTTGCTGTCAGCCTGACGTGTAGTGTCAGGGCTATGTTTTAGGTGTCACTCATAGCGTGGGTCTGGCATTGTTCAGCTTTTTTGGTTCTTTCCAAAATCAAATGTGTTTTTAAGTTTTAAAGTGTTATATAATTACTGTTTTGAGACTTTTTAGTAAAAATAAATATTTTCTTAAATTAGGTCTAAATTAAATTATTTAATTATGAAAAATAAATTATGAATTTTAATTAAACGAATAAAAATAATTATAAATTGACCTAGGACGTCACAGGTGGTATTAGACCGGTTCTTTTCAAGACCAAATAGGTGGGTAGATGTAGTCAATTGTGTGAGTCCCTTATAGGATTATTCTTGCATTTTATTGTGTCATGGTTACAGTTTTTATGTTGTTGGCAGGTTAACTTGTTATCATTCCCTTGGCACTCTGGCGGCATTATGTTATTTATATATATAAGGTAATTATTTTACTCCTTAGTCAATTATTGGTTATTAATGGTGATGTGTTTGGATATTGTAGAACTTAATTATGGCAGAAGGATCTAGTTCAGACGGGGGTGATGACTTCTTTACGAGGTTTTCCCAAATGATGAGGAGGGCTGAATCTAGCCCGACTCTTGATAAATTTTTCAAGAGGAATCCACCTACTTATAAAGGAAGACATGATTATGATGGTGCGCATATGTGGCTGCGTGATATCAAGCAAGCTTTTGAGTACTTCAAATGCTCTGAAAAACAGAAAGTGCAGTTTGCCACTTATCAATTGAAAGATGAAGCCCAAGTATGGTGGTCAAGAGCTAGAGTTCAAATAAATGTTGCAGGTGAACCCTTAGTATGGATAAATTTTCTGCAGAGGTTTCTTGTAAAATATTTTCTAGATAATTATAAAATCAGCAAGGAAATGGAATTCTTAAAGCTTAAGCAAGGCAGAATGTCTGTAGCTAAATACACAATGAAGTTTAATGAGTTGTGTGATTTCTATCATCCTTTCTCTCTTGAAGAAACTGAGGGCAGTAAATGTGTAAAGTATGAAGCTGGGTTGAGAATTGAGCTCCAAAGTGCAATTGTTCCTTTAGAAATCTGGGATTATCCTACTCTGGTAAACAAGGCCAAACTTACTGAGGAAGTCAAATTACAGAGAGCATCCCAATCAAGGGACAAGATACCATTGAAGGCAAAAGGATTCAATTTTAAAAAGATAGGTCAGTTTTTCCGTGGTGGCAAGTCTTTCGCCATATCATCTTCTTCTTCTAGTCGTGGTTCTACCGGTCATTCTGGCAGCCATTCTGGTGGTCGTGCATGCTATAATTATGGTTAAGAAGGCCATATTGGGAAACATTATCCTGCTAACCAATTGTTTGCTTCCAATTTGGATAACCGGGACACCTTAGGCCTTATTGCCCATAGAGGCAGCAACAGGGTGGACAAGGTAATCGGGCTAATGCTTCTATGGTTCATGGTGGTCATTTTCAGTGGGGAGGCCGAGGCGGCGGTGGCCGTGGAGATAACACCCTAAGCGGTCTGATGCTCAGTCTAGTGGTGCTCAAAATGTTATGGGCTAGATATGTGTTTGCTTTTGACGCTTTAGAGGTTGCAAGGCAAGAAATGATATTCTGGTGCAGGGTAAGTGCCTCATTCATGGCTATCTTGTAAATGTAATTTATGATTCTAGTGCAACACATTCCTTTATTTTTGAAAGTTGTGTTCGGCGGCTTAGCTTACCGGTGGTATTAACGGGGAATGCTTTTAGTGTCTCCACTCCTACTGGTTCCACATTACGGGCAACCACTATATGTGGGGAATTATCGATGCAATGGAAAACCCTTCTTTCTTGGTGAATTTGATATGTATTCCGTTAAAGAACTTGGATGTTATTCTAGGACTTGACTGGTTATCTACTAACCATGTCATGGTGGACTGCTATAGGAAGGCCATAATCTTCTCTCAGGACCTTGTCACTAAAAATATGGAGAGTGGAATTTCCGCTACTTATGTAACTCTGTTTGCTTTAGAGGGGCGGTATAATCTTAAACCTACTGATATTCTGGTGGTTTATGATTTCCCTGATGTGTTCCCAGAAGATATTCTAGAATTACCTCCTGGCAGGGAGATTGATTTTATTATTGATTTGATTCCCGGGATGGAGCCTGTGTCTTATGCGCCATATAGGATGTCTTTGGTAGAGTTAGCTGAAGTGAAAAAGCAGGTGAATAAGTTGCTAGAGAAGGGATTTATTCGACTGAGTGCTTCTCCTTGGGGCTCTCCGGTATTACTTGTAAAGAAGAAGGATGGTAGAATGAGGATGTGTATTGATTACCGGCAGTTGAATAAATTAACAATTAAGAATAAATATCCCTTACCATGAATTGATGACTTGTTGGATTAGTTATGAGGTGCCGTGATATTTTCTAAAATCCATTTGAGATTTCGAAGACGACGTTCAGGATGAGATATGGACATTTTGAGTATGTTGTAATGCCTTTTGGAGTGACGAATGCTCCAGCTATCTTCATGGATTACATGAACAGAATCTTTCAGCCTTACTTGGATCAGTTTGTAATGGTGTTCATTAACGATGTTCTGGTATATTCAAAGTCCATTGATGAGTATGCGCAACACCTTCAGATTGTTTTACAGGTGTTACGTGAGAAGTTGTATGCTAAATTGTAGAAGTGTGATTTCTGGGAAGCAAGTGTGCAATTCTTGGGACATATGATTTCTTGCGGTGGTGTATCTGTCGATCTGTCTAAGATTGAAGTGGTTATGGCCTAGGAAAGGCCTAAATCGGTGACTGAAATTAGAAGCTTCTTGGGATTGGCTGGATACTTTTACCGTTTCATTGAGGGATTTTCACATATTGCACTTCCATTGACTTAGTTGACGAGAAAGGAGAATCCGTTTGTGTGGACTAAGAAATATGAACTAAGTTTCTAGACTTTTAAGCAGTGCTTGACTACCGCACTTGTACTTGCAATGCCGAATGCAACGAATGAATTTGTAGTATATTGTGACGCATCTAAGTTTGGTTTGAGATATGTGTTGATGCAGGATGATCAGGTGATCGCTTATGCTTCTAGGCAATTAAGGCCGCATGAGCATAATTATCCCACTCATGATCTTGAACTTGCTGCTATGGTATTTGCATTGAAGATTTGGCAGCATCACTTGTATGGATTACATTTTATGGTATTTAGTTACCATAAAAGTTTGAAGTATCTATTTGATCAGAAGGAATTAAACATGAAACAGAGGCGATAGGTAGAATACTTGAAGGATTATGATTTAGATTTGAGGTACCATCCTAGTAAAGTGAATGTTGTGGTTGATGCTTTATGCAGGAAAGTATTACATTCAGCTTTCTTGATGGGTAAAGAACAAGAGTTATTGGAGGACTTTCGTGATATGAATATTAAGGTCGTGGTGCGAGCCCCAAATCAGATAGTCATTGGGATGCTAAAGATTTTCAATGAGTTTCTAGAATCTTTAGCTGTAGCTCAGTGATAATGCATGATTTATCCTTAATTCATTTGTTTAAATGTGTATAATTTGCCATCACTTATTGTCTAACATATTGCATTTTAACACATTTTCATATTTTGTGCTTTATTTAATAATTGATTTTAAAATGAATTAAGGATAAGTTTTTAATTGAAATAATGAAATCTTGTTTTTTTTGTAGGGAATAAATGGTCAACAAATTAAAGAATTATGACCAAGGATCAAGAAGAAGAAGCCATGGATGATTAAATATCAAGAAAGGGTGAAAAAGTATACAAAACATGGAAAATCAGTTGTATGAATCGATTCATCCATGTATGAATCGATTCATACGAATAAAAATGCCCAAGAATTGGAAAATAAGAGCCATGAATCGATTCATTCTGGCCTAAATCGATTCATACGTCTGATTCACTCAAAAATCATGCAATAATTGGCCTCGAATCTATTCATTTGCTTCCTGCATCTATTCATTTCAATTGGAATGCACAAAATACACTAAATGAATAGATTTATGGCCAAAATGAATAGATTCATCAAGTGGAAACATCAGATAACGCATTCATCAAGTGGAATCAACACTAAAGGATTATTAATTATGCACTAGCATTCCACTGGCTCAGTTTTTTATCATTTCCTGACTCCTTTCTCATGCTATAAATAGAAGGCCCTCCTAGCTTCTTCGACACACCTCAATTCACATTTCTCTCTTAATTCCCTCTTAGTAGTTTCTTTAAGCATCAGAGGAAGGCACAAAGCCTCCTCCTCTCTTCTTTCCCCTCTTTGCTCCATTCCGGGTTAGTTTCTTTTCTTTGTAGTTGTTCTTATTATGGAGGGCTAAAACTCCTAGATTGATTTTCTTGGAGAATATTGTAATGTAATTTTGAGGTCATTATTTTTAATATAGTATGCTTTTATTATTGTTATTTCTTCATAATCTTACTCTGCTTATTTAATTCCATTCTGTTAAATTAAATTTGTATGCTTAATCGGTTTAATTATTCAAATGGAATAAAATAAGGTTTTAAATTAGAATGGATTAAGGAAATATGCATGCTTAATGAATATTTTCATAATCACTTTTAATAATTATGGTTTGCTTAATTAATATGAGAATAGATTATGTATGTAGGTGATGTTTTTACATATGCTCAATAATTCCTAGATTTTATGATCTTGACTCCTCTTGCTTAATTAGGATGCTTGATTAAAATATTCATTTTTAAATTAAAGTAAAGGAATTATGAATTGAAAAAGATGCTTAGTTGATTAATTCAAATTGAGCTAAGAAATTAACAGTAATGAAAGTATACAAATTATCTTTAGTGAAACAAGGATAAATTTATTTACAATACTCCAAGAAAATCAATCGCTTGTTATTTATTGTTTTAAATCCTATATTTACTTTGTTTTAATTTTAATTGTGACAACAAAATCAATCAAACCCCCCCAATTCTATTTGTACGTTTGTTAAAATTCTGTTTGAAAAAATTAATTTTAAACTTGATTTTTCTTAAATTTTTGTGTTAATCCTTGAGAGAACGACCTAGGTTGACACCCTAGTACTACATTAATTAATTTTAATGTACTATATTGATGGAATCACGACTGTAAAAATATTCACGTCAAATTTTGGCGCCGCAGCCGGGGATCAACGATCTTTAGGAAAAATTCTTGTTTTAGATTATTTTTTTTGTATAAATCGAAAAAAAATAAAAAATAAAAATTTGTTTGTTTTATTTTATTTCTTTTGCATGATTTAGGATTCTTATGATTTATTGCTCATGATGATCAAATATCTTGTTGTATGCTATGTATGACTAGAAGAACTTTTGAGCATTTATATTCATTTGATCCTAAAATTGAAAGAACTTTTCATAGGTTAATTAGAGAAGCTAGATTTAATAATAACTTTGTTGATATTGATAGTGATAGTATCTTTTCTGAATCTGCTGAAAGTACTACTGCTAGTTTTTCTGATATGGCTAAACCTCGTGAAAGAACTCTTAGAGAACTAGCTGCACCTAAATTCACATACGAAAGTTTGTGTATTCAATATCTTGATGAGGATGTCCCTTTTATACTTAAGACCGGACTTATACACTTGTTGCCTAAGTTTCATGGTCTTGCGGGTGAAGATCCGCACAAACACCTCAAAGAATTCCACATTGTGTGCTCCACAATGAAACCCCAAAACGTTCAAGAAGACCATGTCTATCTTAAAGCGTTTCCTCATTCTTTAGAGGGTGTTGCTAAGGATTGGTTGTACTACCTTGCTCCAAGATTAATCACAAGTTGGAATGACTTAAAGAAAATGTTCTTGGAAAAATTCTTTCCTGCCTCTAGAACAACTGCAATCCGTAAAGACATATCTGGCATTAGGCAACTCTCTGGAGAAAATCTTTAAGAGTATTGGGAGAGATTCAAGAAACTCTGTGCAAGTTGCCCTCACCACCAAATTTCTGAACAACTTCTTCTTCAGTACTTCTATGAAGGTCTGCACCACGTTGATCGCAACATGATTGATGCGGCAAGTGGAGGAGCTTTAGGAGATATGATTGCTGCTGAAGCAAGAAATCTGATTGAGAAGATGGCATCTAACTCTCAACAATTTGGTGTGAGAAATGATTCTTTCAAACCCATGTTTGATTCTAATTCTAGTTCATCTAGAATTAAATTGGAGAGCAAACTTGATGCTCTCACCACTCTGGTCACACAATTGGCAGTAAATAAAAAATCCATGACTGCTAAAGTATGTGGCATTTGCTCTTCACAAGAGCACCCCACTGATTGTTGTCCTTCTCTACAAGAAAAGGATAATAATAGTCCCCAAACCTATGCAGCTAACATCTACCATGATAGACCTCCACCACCACAACAACAAAACCATGACCTTTCCACCAACAGATACAATCCAGGTTGGAGGAACCATCCAAATTTGAGATGGGGTAACCAAAATCCCCAACCCCCATTTCAAAATAATGCACCAACCTTCCAAAGACCTACACCTCAACCATCCACAAATGGCCCTTCTTTGGAGGATCTGGTGAAACAAATGGCTACACAGAACTTAGAGTATCAACAGAGGAATGATGCTACCATCCAGAGTTTAAGCAACCAAATTGGGCAATTGGCTTCATCATTAAGCCAGTTACAATCTCAAAACTCTGATAAATTACCATCTCAACCAGCTGCAAATCCAAGAAATGTGAGTGCAATTCAGTTAAGATCAGGTAAGAACCTTGAAGTACCCATACCTAAGGAACCTGAAAAACAAACAACTGAGCCTGAAATAGTTGAGAATGATGTACCCTCTTCAAGCAAATCTGAGATACAACCACCCCAAATTCCACCTCATATCCCTCTTCATTTCCCACCAAAAGCAATTTCAAGTAAGAAGATGGAAGAAGTGGACAAAGAAATTTTAGATACTTTCTGGAAAGTGGAAGTGAATATACCTCTTCTTGATGCAATCAAGCAAATTCCCAAGTATGCCAAATTTCTGAAGGAGTTGTGTACTCACAAGAGGAGACTCAAAGGTAATGAAAGGATCAGCATGGGAAGGAATGTATCTGCACTACTTGGTAAGGAAATTTCAAATATACCAGAGAAATGCAAAGATCCAGGTACATTTTCTATACCTTGTATCATAGGCAATAACAAATTTAAAAATTGCATGTTAGATTTAGGAGCTTCAATAAAAGTTATGCCTATGTCTGTTTTCAAATCATTGTCTCTTTGAAATTTACAACCTACTGGTGTAGTAATTCAGCTAGCCAATAGGAGCATTACTTACCCTGCTGGAGTTATAGAAGATGTTTTGGTTCAGCTAGAACAACTTGTTTTCCCTGCTGACTTTTTCATACTTGATATGGAAGAAGGTATGCCTCAAATTCCTGTTCCTATCATTTTGGGAAGACCATTTTTGAAAATAGCTCAAACCAAAATAGATGTTCATTCTGAAACTCTCTCTATGGAATTTGGTGACACGAGAGTTCAATTTAATATTCTTGATGCCATGAAATACCCATCTGAAAATCATTCTGTTTTCCAAATGGACATTATTGATGAACTAGTTTTTGAACATTTTTCTAATATTGATTTGGAATGCATAGATGATTCAAACAAATGTTTTGCATGCAATGATTCTGGAAGTTGTGATATTTATGCTGAAATTGATAAATACATAATTTCTGATTCAGAGTCTTTAGATATACCTGTTAACCATAAGGAGCTGAATGTAGGATTTCAAGAAAATTCTAACAAAATTTTTGAGGTGCAAGCACCAGAATCAAAATCTACTTTGTTAGTTCCATCTGTTTTGCAGGCACCCAAGTTAGAATTGAAACCCCTACCTGAGAACCTAAAGTATGTATACTTAGGGGATAATGAACAGCTCCCGGTGATAATTTCCACTTCTCTTGATGAAAATCAAGAAGAAAAATTGTTACAGGTATTGAAAAGACATAAGAAGGCTATAGGATGGACATTGGCAGACATTCCTGGAATTAGTCCATCCATGTGCATGCATAGAATATTTCTAGAGGAAAATACTAAAGCAGTAAGACAGCCCCAGAGGAGACTGAACCCTGTAATCCTTGATGTGGTTAAGAAGGAGATTACCAAGCTTCTACAAGCAGGAATCATTTATCCTATCTCTGATAGCCGATGGGTGAGTCCGATTCAAGTGGTTCCTAAGAAAATAGGGATCACAGTTGTGAAAAATGAAAAGGATGAATTGATCCCAACTAGAGTGCAAAATAGTTGGAGAGTTTGTATTGATTACAAGAGACTAAACCAGGCAACAAAGAAGGAACATTTCCCTTTACCCTTCATTGATCAAATGCTTGAGCGTCTTGCATGTAAGTCTCACTACTGTTTTCTTGATGGATTCTCTAGATATTTTCAGATTCACATTGCACCTGAGGATCAAGAAAAGACCATATTCACCTGTCCCTTTGGCACATTTGCTTATAGGAGAATGCCATTTGGCCTATGCAATGCTCCTGGAACTTTCCAAAGATGCATGATAAGTATTTTTCATGATTTCATTGAAAATTGCATAGAGGTGTTTATGGATGATTTTACTGTCTATGGATCTTCATTTAATGCATGCCTTGATAGTTTGGATAAAGTTTTGAACAGATGTATTGAAACTAACCTTGTCTTGAACTATGAAAAATGTCATTTTATGGTAAAACAAGGAATAGTTTTAGGGCATGTAATCTCTGAGAAAGGAATTGAGGTAGATCCTGCCAAAATAGAAGTTATGTCATATTTGCCTTACCCCTCTTGTGTTCGAGAGGTTCGTTCTTTTCTTGGTCATGCAGGATTCTACAGAAGATTCATAAAGGATTTCAGCAAGAAGGCTAGGCCACTATCCAGTCTGCTTCAAAAGGATATGGCATTTGAGTTTGATGAAAAATGTGAAGAGGCTTTTAATTGCCTCAAGCAAGCATTGACCACAACCCTAATAATTCAAGCACCTGTTTGGACAGCCCCATTTGAGTTGATGTGTGATACCTCTAATTATGCATTGGGAGCTGTCCTTGGTCAAAAGATTGACAAGCAGCCTAGGGTCATCTACTATGCATCTAAAACTTTAGATGCTGCCCAGGTAAATTACACCACCACTGAAAAAGAGCTCTTGGCCATTGTTTTTGCATTAGATAAGTTCAGATCTTACCTACTCGGTTCTCGAGTAGTTATCTTTACTTACCATGCAGCTCTGAAGTACTTGTTGAAGAAAAGTGAGTCCAAGCCAACATTAATTCATTGGATGTTTTTGCTCCAAGAGTTTGACTTGGAAATTCGTGACAGAAGTGGAACACAAAACCTTATGGCAGACCATTTAAGCAGAATTGAGAATGCTCCTGATTCGGCACCTATTCGGGACCATTTTCCCGATGAACACCTCATGAGTATTTCTAACTCTTTTGATTCACCTTGGTTTGCTAACATTGTAAATTATCTTGTTGCTTCTGTTTTTCCACCATGTGCATCTAGAAACCAAATTTCAAAATTAAAAAGTGATGCAAAGTATTATATTTGGGATGACCCGTATTTGTGGAAATTGTGTAATGATCAGGTGATTCGAAGTTGTATTCCCGATTATGAAATAGAATCAGTTCTTCAATTCTGCCATGCTTCACCAGTTGGTGGACATTTTGGTCCACAAAGAACAGCAAGGAAGGTGTTGGATTCTGGTTTATATTAGCCCACAATTTTTAAGGATGCATGGAGAATTTGTAACACCTGTGAGAAATGCCAAAGAGCTAGTAATGCTACCACATGGAGACAACAGATGCCTCAGCAACCTATGTTGTTTTGTGAAGTATTTGATGTTTGGGGCATTGATTTTATGGGTCCATTTCCTCCATCCTTTGGTTTTACTTACATTTTATTGGCTGTAGATTATGTTTCTAAATGGGTGGAAGCTAAAGCCACCAGAACTAATGATGCTCGAGTTGTTGTGGATTTTGTTAGATCTCAAATTTTTTGCAGGTTTGGCATCCCGAGAGCAATCATTAGTGATCAAGGAACACACTTCTGCAACAGGACCATGCAAGCTATACTCAGGAAGTATGGGGTTATTCATAGAGTCTCTACTCCATATCACCCCCAAACCAATGGACAAGCAGAAGTCTCTAACAGAGAAATCAAAAGAATCCTGGAAAAGATAGTACAGCCTAATAAAAAGGATTGGAGCAGGAAACTGGATGATGCTCTTTGGGCACATAGAACAACTTTTAAGACACCTATAGGAATGTCTCCCTATAGAATTGTTTTTGGTAAGGCATGTCATCTTCTAGTGGAGATTGAGCATCGTGCTTATTGGGCTGTAAAAGCTTGCAACTTAGCAGTTGATCAAGCAGGTAAAGAAAGAAAATTACAATTGAATGAGCTTGATGAGATCCGTTTGGCAGCTTATGAGAACTCGAGGTTCTATAAGGAGAAAACAAAGAGATTCCATGATAGCTCAATAGCTAGAAAGGATTTTACTGCTGGACAGAAAGTGCTACTGTTTAATTCCCGGTTGAAATTGATGGCTGGAAAATTGCGCTCTAAATGGGAAGGACCTTTCATTATTACTAATGTATTTCCCCATGGAACTGTGGAAATAAAAAGTGAAAACTCCAATAAAAGCTTCAAGGTTAATTGACAACGTTTGAAGCCATTTCATGAAAATCCTTCACTTGTGGATGTTACAATGGAGGAACATGCTTTGGGGGAACCACTTCTTGATCCCCCTTGAGGGAGTTTTTCTTACCCATCTTTTTACTTTTTCATTATATTGTCTATTTTGTATGCTCTGTCTTACATTAAGGACAATGTATGATTTAAGTGTGGAGGTGGGAATATTGTTGTATATTGTTTTGTTATTGTGTGATTAATTTTGTGTGACTATGTTAAAAAAAAGGAATTAAAAATAAAAGATTTTGTGTGTGTTTTTGTTTTAAAAAGGCATGTTTTATTGGAATTTTAAGATATGCATGAGTAACAGGTAAATTCTTTCATGTCTGATATGAGCTTAATGATATGTTATAATTTGAACTCAAGCAATTTTGGTATGATGAGAATGACATGATAATTGATAGATAATCATATATGATAGAATTATACCTTGTGAGATTTTTGAGCCTTAAAATTTGATGGATCACTTTACGCCATCTAAATTCTTTCATGTGTGATTAATTCCTGAAAGCTTACATCCTAATTTTTGTCTTGTTTCTTGATGATACTTGAAACTCATATGAATGTATTTGAAATGATACAGGCGTTTTGTTCAATTGAGCCACTAAGCCAGATAAGCCTACCATGAATAAATTATCTCTTGCTAGCCATTTTGAGCCTATTTAACTGTTTCCTTGTTGCAGCTCAAATAAGCCATGGATGAAAAACCAAAAATATACCTACCTTAAGGAATATATTGGAGCTTTGGAATCAAGTCAAAAACAGGCATTCAAATAAGTGTGGGGGTGTGCAAAAAGGAATTGCAACTCTTATTCTAAGTGTTATGCAATCTCATTAATAATAATAAAAAATAATAATAATATTATGATTGCGACCTAATATCATACAATAAATGTTTTACCCTTACTGTTTGCCAGTTAAATTAGTTGCTTCATCATTCTTTTTGGTATTTAAAAAAAATAAAATAAAATAAAATAAAATAAAAAAATTTCCATCCATTTTAATCTTGGCCACATTACAACCCTACAAAGCCCTGTTGATCTATACATGCATTTGTGTTGATTGTGGAATTGAGAAACTTGCCAAATTTTTAGACTGTTTGTTTTTCAGGAAATGTTTAGAGAGTATACACAAACCTTAAACACTTGAGAGTTGAGAGTATGTCTTGTGAGACTCTATCACTTATGATCTTCTTTTCTGTTTAATTTAATTTTCACATGCCTAAGTGTTAGAATGATTTTTATATATATCTTGATGCTCTGTATCTTGCATGTTGAATAACTCTTGTTTTTCTGTATATTCCTAAGATTTCATGCCAATTCTGTGTGTTGTTGTTTTCAACTTAAATGTTTTTAATAAAATGTAAAAACTTGTTTTTATTCTGATTTTGCCCGGGATTACAAAAGAATAAGTGTGGGAGTATTTGATAACGCATGATTTATCCTTAATTCATTTGTTTAAATGTGTATAATTTGTCATCACTTATTGTCTAACATATTGCATTTTAACACATTTTCATATTTTGTGCTTTATTTAATAATTGATTTTAAAATGAATTAAGGATAAGTTTTTAATTGAAATAATGAAATCTTGTTTTTTTTGTAGGGAATAAATGGTCAACAAATTAAAGAATTATGACCAAGGATCAAGAAGAAGAAGCCGTGGATGATTAAATATCAAGAAAGGGTGAAAAAGTATGCAAAACATGGAAAATCAGGTGTATGAATCGATTCATCCATGTATGAATCGATTCATACGAATAAAAATGCCCAAGCATTGGAAATAAGAGCCATGAATTGATTCATTTTGGCCTGAATCGATTCATACGTCTGATTCACTCAAAAATCATGCAATAATTGGCCTCGAATCTATTCATTTGCTTCCTAAATCTATTCATTTCAATTGGAATGCATAAAATACACTAAATGAATAGATTCGTGGCCAAAATGAATAGATTCATCAAGTGGAAACATCAGATAACGCATTCATCAAGTGGAATCAGCACTAAAGGATTATTAATTATGCACTAGCATTCCACTGGCTCAGTTTTTTATCATTTCCTGACTCCTTTCTCATGCTATAAATAGAAGGCCCTCCTAGCTTCTTCGACACACCTCAATTCACATTTCTCTCTTAATTCCCTCTTAGTAGTTTCTTTAAGCATCAGAGGAAGGCACAAAGCCTCCTCCTCTCTTCTTTCCCCTCTTTGCTCCATTCCGGGTTAGTTTCTTTTCTTTGTAGTTGTTCTTATTATGGAGGGCTAAAACTCCTAGATTGATTTTCTTGGAGAATATTGTAATGTAATTTTGAGGTCATTATTTTTAATATAGTATGCTTTTATTATTGTTATTTCTTCATAATCTTACTCTGCTTATTTAATTCGATTCTGTTTAATTAAATTTGTATGCTTAATCGGTTTAATTATTCAAATGGAATAAAATAAGGTTTTAAATTAGAATGGATTAAGGAAATATGCATGCTTAATGAATGTTTTCATAATCACTTTTAATAATTATGGTTTGCTTAATTCCATAATATGAGAATAGATTATGTATGTAGGCGATGTTTTTACATATGCTTAATAATTCCTAGATTTTACGATCTTGACTCCTTTTGCTTAATTAGGATGCTTGATTTAAATATTCATTTTTAAATGAAAGTAAAGGAATTATGAATTGAAAAAGATGCTTAGTTGATTAATTCAAATTGAGCTAAGAAATTAACAGTAATGAAAGTATACAAATTATCTTTATTGAACCAAGGATAAATTTATTTACAATACTCCAAGAAAATCAATCGCTTGTTATTTATTGTTTTAAATCCTATATTTACTTTGTTTTAATTTTAATTGTGACAACAAAATCAATCAAAACCCCCCTAATTGTATTTGTATGTTTGTTAAAATTCTGTTTGAAAAAATTAATTTTAAACTTGATTTTTCTTAAATTTTTGTGTTGATCCTTGAGAGAACGACCTAGGTTGACACCCTAGTACTACATTAATTAATTTTAATGTACTAATTTGACGGAATCACGACTGTAAAAATATTCACGTCACTCAGGAAGATGATGCAGAGTTGCTGGAGTTACTTGATGCCCAAGCTAGGGGCAAGGATATAGAACTAAGCACAGGTAATGATGGTATTTAGCAGTTCAAATACCGTGTGGTGGTACCTGCAGAAGAAGATTTCAAGAAAGTTGTATTGTCTGAAGCGCATAAAAGTTCATCGAGTATTCATCCGGGTATTACCAAGATGTATCATGATTTGAAAAAGGAATTCTGGTGGCCGGGAATGAAGAAAGTGATCGTTGAATATGTGAGATCTTGTGTGATATGCCAGAACTGCAAGGTTGAGCACCATAGACCTCCTGGTTTGCTTCAGCCCCCAGAGATTTTGGAAATGGAAGAGTATCATGATGGATTTTATGTCTGGGCTACCTTGTACCCGTTCTGGGTGTAATGCTATTTGGGTGATTATTGATCGGTTGACTAAGAGTGCTCATTTTCTAGCCATGAATATGAAATGGTCATTGGATAAACTAGCCAGATTATACATTACTGAGATTGTGAGATTACACGGCGTGCCTTCAAGTATCATTTCGGACCGTGACCCCTGATTCACTTTTAGATTTTGGGGAAGTTTATAGCAAGAATTGGGTACAGAGTTAAGGTTGAGTTCAGCTTATCATCCTCAAACCGATGGTCAATTTGAGTGGACTATTCAGACATTGGAAGACATGCTCAGAGCTTGTGTACTGGAGCAAGGTGGCTCATGGGTAGTGGTATTGGGATGGCACCTTATGAAGCTTTGTATGGAAGGTGGTGTCGTACGTCTTTATGTTGGAATGAGAATGTAGATACGGTCCATCTGGGGCGTGAATTGATTCAGGAAATAAATGATCCAGTAGAATTGATTCGTGAAAAGATAAAGATTACCCAAGATCGTCAGAAGAGTTACTATAACAATCGCATAGGCCCTTTGAATTTCAGGTGGGAGATTGGGTATTCCTAAACGTGTCACCTACGAAAGGTGTGGGTCAAGTTTTGAAAAGTCAAAAGCTTAACCCGAGGTATATTGAGCCATATCAGATATTGGAGCGGATTGGTGATGTAGCTTACAGACTGGATCTTCCCCATTTGTTGACCAACATTCATGATGTGTTTCATGTGTCACAATTACGGGCATATATCCTATGTGATACAATGATTGTTCCGGAAGACTCTATTGAGTTGAAAGAGGACTTAACGATGGAGATGGTCCCTATTAGCATTGATGAATATCAGACTAAACAGTTGAGGTGTAAAGATGTGTCTTTGGTAAAAGTTAAATGGCAAGACTTCAATGGAATATCTTGGATGTGGGAGTTGGAGTCTGACATGAGGCGATTGTACCTGAATCTCTTTTGATAAGGTATGTTGATTTCGGGGATGAAATCCCTTTTAGGGGAGGTGGATGTAACATCCCTGGTAATTTAAATTGGGAAGGAAATGTTAAGTATTTAATTAAGTCTGAATTTAAGGAAAATAGGATTTTTAAGTGGTTATATAATTCAAATGATATGTCAAAAGGAAAGGATGACTTTTAAATGAATTTTTAAGGAAATGGCATCAGGGGCCCTGACGCGTAGCGTGGCTAGGACGCGTAGCTTCAGGTGTGGATTAATGAGCTAATGTCTAGTATCAGCATCGTGAACAGCTTTAAAATAGGGGGCATGCAAAACAAAATCACAGAACACTTTCTTCTTCCATTTTCTTCTCCCTGGTGCGATTTTGCTAGAATCTTAGTGGATGCTCCTATTTCTTGTGGTTTTGGACAATTGGGACTAAGGCAATGTTAATGGAGTCCCCAATTTCAATTCTTTCTTCTTCTTCTCCTTCTCTTCTCAAGAAACAAAATTTGCATGTGTTATGGGTGGCCTTGATTCTAAAATTTAATAGATTTGGGAGCTTGGATGGTAAGTTTGGAAGTGTGAGGAAGTCAATGTACTAGCCGGTTCTATGTTTCGGTAACCTTAGGTGCCGGAACGAGCGTTGGATGGGCGATCGACGAAGTGGGCATCGAGTTTGGAAAAAGAACAGTGAATCATGTGACCGGAGGACGCAACTGATACCAAGAGCAAATTGTTGAAGCTTGGAATAGAGGTAAGGGGGTGTTCGGGTCGTAATTAATTAGGATTTAAATATATGATAGCTACAGGAGGCTTAGAATTTATTTAGAAGTTATTACGGATGGTGTAGGTTAGTTGAGCGTAATTAATATAATTATATATGTATGTTTGAGTATGATTAAATAATTGATAGATAAAGAATGATATGGATTTGAGTAATTATAAGTTAAGGAGTGAGGAAAATAAATATATAAAATATATATATATATATATATGAGTAACATCAAATAAATTATGAATTTTGATTGATGTTAGTGATGTGTGGTGCCATAATTGTTGATGTTATTATATATGATTTGATGAAAGTGATGATGATTATGAGAATGTATAAGATGGCTTGTGTGGATGGGATTGGCAAGTAGGCCGCCCAAGTGATGAGTATATGTCAGGTTCTGACATTGTGTATAAGATGTGTTGATAATATGCCATGTATGATATGATTTGTTATGTGATTATATGGTGCGGGATGGACGACGGTATGTGTAGCCCCTCGTTTCTGGCTCCTATGGCCTTTGTGCCCAGTTAAGCTATGTAATTACGGGTTGGATGTCTAATTGTCCAGGCGGTAATGATAGTATCTTGTACCTAAACCAGTGGCTCACTTTTTCTAAGTAATGGGAAAAGGACCAAAACATCCACTTAAAGACTCTACTAAGACAAAGATGGGCTGTCAAGAACATAGAGGAGGTAGGATGGGCAGTTAGTCAGATCTAGTATGGATTGTACATGGACAGTAGTTAGAGTCATGGTCAAGTAGGACCCAGTGGTTAAGGTGGAGAGTGAAGAAGGACTTAGTAGACCAAGCAAGATCCATGGGGTGTCAAGTAGGACCCCTAGCTGAAGGCCGATCCTTAGGTATCCGAATACCAGGAGTCACATGCATGTGAGTCAGTTGTAAATTATATGAACTAATGATTGATGTATGATTAATAATGAGATTTGAATTGATGATGTATTATGATGAATGCATGAATATTTTATGATCTATGATGTATGTGATAAACCAAGGTAGATATATAAATATATATACATATATATATGTATAAATGAAGGAAGTCGGAGAGGTTACTTAATAATGTGAATAATAGGCATTGTTAGATTTTTATTATTCTATCCTATATTAACTATGATATACCAAACACTCACCCTTGCTATGGTTTATTTAATTTTAGTAACCAGTGACAGGGAGGATGTCAATGCCCCGGAGGTGCGTCAAGCGGAGAGTTAATGCCAAGGAAACATGAATCTATGTAACATATGAATATGTGTGTAATAAGTTGTTGATTATGTGTGATGAATTGATTAGAGTATGCTTGTTTGGTGTGTTGATGATGTAATGATGATCAATGTGGTATTGAGATTAATGATGATGATTGATGATGATAATGGTAGTTTGAGTTATGACTAATTGTTGTGATGTGCATGATGTGTTAATTATTATGAATTACGGCATAGAGTCAATATTGTGTGAATGATTGATATGGGCAGGTTTTGTTGGAATGCATGATTATTATGTGAGGTGTGTGATGTGATTGAGTAGTGTAAAGATGAATTGATTGGTTTTAGATAATTATGCATATAGTGAATTATAGTGGATTAAATGAGCTAAATAGGTGACTTTGAGATCCAGCGGGTTTCGGGACCCCCGGAAGGTACCGATAGGTCCCTTAGGACATTTAGGAACTGTGTATATTGGTCTTGGGCCAATTGAAACCCATTTAGGGTGTTTGGTGCAAGGGTTTTGTACCAAAATGATTTAAACTGTATTTTACGCATAACTTACGCATATGTTGGAATTTTGGTGAACAGACAATGCCAACAGTTCCAAAGCGGGGAAAACATATGGCCCATGAAGTTTCGTGGCAATCGGATCTGAAACGGGCCAATTGGGTGGGTTAGAAGTTGGCCAATTGACCTAAAATGTGTAACAGCACCCCTAAACCCTAAACAGCACCAGATGTTGTTACCGTCATGCTAACGCAAAGCGTCAGCCTAACGCGTAGCCTCAGGGCTACGTTTTGGGTGTCACGCGCCAGACCCCTTATTCAGTTTTTTGGGTTCTTTCCAAAATTAAATGGGTTTTTGAGTTTTAAAGTGTTATATAATTACTATTTTGAGACTTTTTAGTAAAAATAAATATTTTCTTAAATTAGGTCTTAATTAAATTATTTAATTGTGAAAATAAATTGTGAATTTTAATTAAATGAATAAAAATAATTGTAACTTGACCTAGGACGTCACACAAATAGTATGATACTTTCAAAATGGAGGAACATGAAACTGTGGACCAGATGTTTAGCAAATTCTAAACCCTGATGAATGAGCTTAAGGCCCTTGGAACAACACCTTCTATAGAATATCAATGTGAAACTTCTTAGAAGTCTGCCTGAAAGGTTTGATGTCAAGTGTTAAGCCCTTCAGGAAGCTAAAGATCTAAGTACCTTATCTTTGGATAAACTCCTTGGAGTACTTATAGTGCATGAATTGAAGCTGAAACAGAAGGAAATCAACAAGTCTTCCTCTTCAAAAAGCATTTCCCTGAAGTGTGACGAATTAGGCAAGAAATCAAAGGCCTGAAAGCTAAGGAATCTACTAGCTCAGAACCAGACTCTGATAAGTCAGGTGTTGATACAAATGAAGAATTAACCCTTATAACAAAAAGATTTCAGAGGCTGCTAAAGAAAAATAAGTTCAGACCTGAGAAATTTCAAAAGAAGGACCACAAAGGTAAAAGTCAACTTAAGTTTAAAACTGGCTAGTCTATTTTAAAATGTTTTAACTGCAAAAAACTAAGACATATGAAAGCAGAATGTCCTTTCTTAAACAAAGACAAGAAGGATAAAAGAGAAAAGAGAAAATTTCCTAAGAAACAAAAGGGGTTAATCATATGCGATACATCTAGCTCTGAAGAGTTTGATGTAGAGACAGAGTCTGCCCAGATTTGTCTCATGGCAAGTGAGGAACAAGACTCTGAATCTAGTTCAAGTGACTCAATCAGAGGAAGAAATGTAACATCCTGATTTTTAATTAATTGCTAATTAAGGTTAAATTTAGGATTAAGGATTATGATTGGTTTAGTTAATGGTTAATGGGAATTTAATGGTTAATTAGATTAATTATTGAATAACGATTATAATAATAATAATGGGGAAAGGACGTTGGTGCCCCTTGGACCATGAGAGAAGCTTCGGTTCTCTCTCTTTTCCCTTCCTTCCCGCGTGGTCCCCACGTTGATGGCTGATGGCTTTAATTGGATGGGATGCTGATGGGACTTACATTAAATGTGAAGGTGATGGCTGATGGAGAGTGAGCTGAGTGGGAGAGCGTGAGTGTGAAGATAAGTTTTGGTTTCCCTCTCACTCTCTTCATTCTCTCGTGTTGCATGTTCTGGAGGGAGGAGAAACGCTCCTCCTTCTCTCTAAAACTCCATGAAGCTCTTACTTCCTCCTCCCCTGCTGCTTTATCTTCATCTTTCTTTCATCTTCTTCTTCCACTCACGCATCGTGTTGGACTGAGTGGAACGGTGTGGCTGTGAGTGGAATCAGCGTGGCTGTGTGGGAAACGGCAGGGCTGTGTGTTTTAGAGGATGGGTTCCTGATTTGTTTCCCCTGGTCCTTCTACTTCCTCTTCTTCTTCTTCTTTTATCCGTGGGGCTGTTGGAGCCTCGGTTGGGAGCCGGCAGCAGTTTGTGTGGGTGCCTTGTTTGGGAAGAGTGGCTCACTGTTGTTGAGGCTGTGTTGTGCTGCTGTTGTAAAGAGGAAGGCATAGATGGTGCATGGAAGCTTGGTTGTCCTCCACTGTTGGTGAGGACTAGCTCACGGTGCTATGGGAAGTATGGAACAACTTCATGTTGTGCTGGGAGGTTTCTCCACTGACTCGATGGCTTGAAGGCTTGAGTGGAGATAGCGTTTGGGACCTCTACTGGGCCGAGTGAGGTCTGTGGTGCCTTGGAGGCTTGGCATGGTGTGCTTGGTAGCTGATCTTCTTCGAGGGAAGCCATGTTGGCTCTTCCCACGATTGGAATGCCGAGCAGCATGCTGCTGTGGCTGGGCCGAGTGACCCATGTGACTTCTGGAACGTCATTCCAAGTAAGGGGAGCTATTGCATCTTAAATGCATGGTTTATGGATGAATTCCGGGTGAAATTATACATTGTGTTATGCTTGTTGTGTGTTGTATGCTATTGAGTAGTACCCCAGATATGTGATGAATATGTATTGCTTGGTGTTGTTGAATTCCATCCATGAGATATATAATGCATGCTGTGGTTTATGTTAGAATGCATGAGATGCATTGTGTTACACTATAAATGTTGAGTGCAATTTCGTGTTCATTATGTGATTCCCGAGTGGAATGTTATATGCAAATGTATGAAATGCATGTGACTGTTATCTTCATGTTGTGCCGAGTGCAATAGGTAGGGTGACAGTGAGTGTGTCCCTGTTGTGGTTATGTTAGATGAATATATTGGGGACTGTCATGATAAGTCCGAGTGGAATTTTATATAAAATGACATGTGAGGCTTAGAAATACTAAGGCCGAGTGGATCCCATGAGATAGCATGAGATGTATGTTATAATCAATAAATCCGAGTGGATGGCATACGATTGCCGAGTGCATGAGTTGTTGAGTCATCTGATTTGCTGTGGAAATGTCGAGTGCATATAATGCCGAATGCTAAATACCGAGTAGGCAATCGGATGAATATGTGTTTAATGAAATTGAATGTGTTGAATGTGATATGAGACCTCGAGTTGGACTCGGGGCAATGCCTAGGGCACTAAGCGTGAAATGAGACGCTTGATGAAAGTCCTTGGGTTGGACTCAAGGCAAATGCCAAGTGCATTGGAGTTGGACTCTGAGTGAATGTGACCATATGCATCCGATTCGCCACTGGAATGCTTGGAGTATATATATACCGATCGGCAATCAGATGATGAAATAAGTGAGAATGTGATTAAGTCCTAGAGCAGGGCTCAGGCACACTCCTTGAGCAAGGCTCAGAGTTGAGTAAGATCCGATTGGATTATTATACTTTGTAACTGAGGATGTTAAGCTTTATAGCCAAGTGAAATGAGTGAATTCCCAATCAGATAATGATTATGATTGTTTATATTGAATGGCAGTGTTTGTTGTGCTGATTGATGTTATATGTTATTGCATGTTGAGGATTCTGTGACTAATCCGAGCCAATATCTGTCATTTAATATGTAAAGCTCACCCCTACACCATTTTTCAGTATGTGCAGGTCGGTTGGAAATGATGTGAAGGACTCAAGTCCGAGTGATGTGTACTCCGACTGTTGAGTGCTTATGTTGTGTATATATATGTTGTGTATAGGCAGTGTTCAGCCTTGGCCGGCTCATATGTCAGTGTTGTACAATGAATACAAATACATATGTATGGAATCCGAGTGCATGAATATATTTATATATTCTTGGTTTACATTGATAACATGTATTATATCGACTGAAAATTGATGATGATGGATAGAATGAATAATGTTAAGATGAAATTATCCGAGTGAATGTATATATATATATATTGATAATATAGATATGAATCGGGTGAAGAGTGTTGCTGAATGAGTAGTCGGATTTGTGAATCAGAGAGTATATATAGATAAGTGATTTATGTTGATTTGATGCTTCTTACCGACTGGAATATAAATGATATTGAACAAATAATTCTAAGTTAATGAATCCCGAGAGGAATATAGTAGGCTTAGATCTATTTCCGAGTGAGACTCGTATGTATGGCCCTTCTTCCCGAGAGGATAAGACTTAAAGAGATTCTGAGAAAAATGCCTTCGATGAATTTATACTGTGTAGGATTTGAAAAGATAATTTTGAGTAATTATAGGCCGAAATATTACCGAGTGAGAAATATAAGTATTACCTGAGTGGTGTTGGTCAAGATGAGACCGAGTAATTTATGGCCGAGAGGAAGTCTAAGTATTCTCTGAGTGAGGGAGTTCAAATATGCCGAGTGCTAGATGGTCAATGTTTTCTGAGTGACTCGAGGTTGAAATATACCGAGTGGTATTTCATTGGGTGACATTCCGAGTGAGGAAGTTTATGAATACCGAGTGGGATGATCCTGAATTAACGAGTGAATAGAACCTTTGGATCCCGAGTGAAGGAATGCCGAGTGTGGCTTCTCGCTTCAGCGAATGATGGATTCGTTCCAGCGAGTATGTGTGAAGGGAAGGCTTTCTGGTAGTTTCGCCTAAGCGATTAAGTGCTCGCCTGAGCGAGTTGGGCTGCCTCGCTCAAGCGGAGTCGGATCTCGCTTGAGCGAGTGAACGTTTTATGGCTTGTTCACGCTGTGTTTTCCACTGGCCTTCTTGTGAATGTTTTTCCTTTGTTCTGATCGATTTTCCGAGCTTCTGGTCAGCTTTTTGCCTTCCTTTGCATTTGTTTAATTCTACCCGGTTGCTGGGTTGATTTTCAGGAAAAATTTCCCCTATTTTGGGTTTTATTTATTTATTAAAAATTAGGGTGTTATATTTTGGTATCAGAGCAGACCAAAAGGTCCATGGCCAAGGTTTGCCTATTGTGTGGGTGGTTGTATGCAATATGACCGAGTGTCATCATTGCTTGTGAATTCCTATTGGATTTTATGCATGCTTAATTATGATTAGTGTGATTATATAGCTATGAGTTCTGGTTGAGGACAGTAGTGAAAGGTACTACTGTTGTGATATTGATTTGAGGGTGGAAGAGTTATTGCTACCCTGACCCGGTTGCCTATGAAATGCTTAGGGTAATTCTAAGCTTGAGTCAGTTATGAGGGAATAGGATAATGAATGTTGTGACTCTTGTACAGGTTGGTTATTGGGTCTTTTGTGTAAGCCGAGCTAGTGGCTCATGGCCAAGGAATGTATGTTGGATGGAATAGAACCCATATATTGAGTTGATTAAGTAATAATATTTTAGAGATTCCTCAGTGTGATGAATTTAAATTCTGTGTGTGGTAGTGCCATTTGAGAAGGATGTTTTGTACCCTGGCACGTGAACCCTGTGTGATATATATATACATATATATATGATATAAGTGATTGAATGTGAACCCTGGTGCAGATTAGATTATGGTAGAGTCTCGGTTTCTGGTTTGTGAAAACCGAGTGAATGGTTGATGGATGTTAGGCCACTAGGCATGTGACCCTGTTGATTCGGTATGATCAAGTAGGACTGGAAAACTGGGTGAGAATAGATATGGTTGGGTACCTGTTTGATTTAGGTACTGTCTCGGTTTTGTGGTTGAAAACCGAGTGAGTTGTTGATTGAATTGTTACCCGGAGTTGTATATCTCAGTGTGTGTAGTGAATTATTAGGCTTAAATCCGAATTGTGGCCAATGAATTGTGATAAATAAGATTAAATAAGAGATGAATACTCGGTTTGGACTGGAAACCGACTACTTTTATGCCATTTTATGGTGTGTGTGACTGGCATTTGATGATTATTATCATGAGATTTACACTAGGATAAGTGTATGGATGATATATATGCCTTATGTGAGTCGGAATTATACTGTTGGTATACCATTTTATAGTGATGGTGATGGATGTTTGCCGACTGATGTCGGGTGATGCACCAGTGTTTGTGCAAAATAATGCTATTGATGATAGTGTGTTGATTATAGATTGGTATATTTTGCCAATAATTTTTGTGTGAATCAGTTTTATCCGAGTGACTTTGGTCGGTATGAGTGAAAAGATTGTGAGGATGCTGTTTCGGTATGACTCTACATGCCATAGGTATTGTGGCAGTGTGCATCTTGCAGTGACTTTATGCAATTGTTGTGACCCTATAGGAATGAGGCATTATCCTATAAGATGGATGCAGCAGTTCATAGGTCGGGCAAGTGAGACTGTAGCTGCTTATGGGGATGGCTTGAGTCTATCGGACTGCTCCAAGCAAAGATGAGAGTGTGTTGAGTGTGCAGTAAATATTAGTGTATCAAAATGTGGATGGGTGAATGAGAGGAATACAATTCCGAGTGGAATCTTTCTGGGAAAAGAATTGCTGAGTGAAGTTTTCTGAGGTGAAGTAAAGCCTGGAATTTGGTGTACTGCTCGATTTGGAATGTTTCCGCGCAGTGAATACCCGAATGGGTGATTTCCGAGTCAGTTGTGACATTTCCGAGTGGAAGGTGTTAAGAGTGTGGTGTCTCGAAATTTCTTGTGGTGTGATCCGTAAACCGCTTGAGAGGTGAAATTGTGCCGATTAGAATTAACCAGTCGGTGAATGCTTGGAAAGCATTGATATGTAATTGAGGTGTGGCATGCAGGGATATGCCAAGTGATTTTTATGACCGGTTCATGTTGAATTTCGGGGACGAAATTCTTTAAAGGTGGGGAGAGTGTAACATCCTGATTTTTAATTAATTGCTAATTAAGGTTAAATTCAGGATTAAGGATTATGATTGGTTTAGTTGATGATTAATGGGAATTTAATGGTTAATTAGATTAATTATTGAATAATGATTATAATAATAATAATGGGGAAAGGACATTGGTGCCCCTTGGACCATGAGAGAAGCTTTGGTTCTCTCTCTTTTCCTTTCCTTCCCGCGTGGTCCCTATGTTGATGGCTGATGGCTTTAATTGGATGGGATGCTGATGGGACTTACATTAAATGTGAAGGTGATGGCTGATGGAGAGTGAGCTGAGTGGAAGAGTGTGAGTATGAAGATAAGTTTTGGTTTCCCTCTCACTCTTTTCACTCTCTCGTGTTGCATGTTCTGGAGGGAGGAGAAACGCTCCTCCTTCTCTCTAAAACTCCATGAAGCTCTTACTTCCTCCTCCCCTGCTGCTTCATCTTCGTCTGTCTTTCATCTTCTTCTTTCACTCACGCATCATGTTGGACTGAGTGGAACGGTGTGGCTGTGAGTGGAATTAGCGTGGCTGTGTGGGAAATGGCAGGGCTATGTGTTTTGGAGGATGGGTTCCTCCTTTGTTTCCCCTGGTCCTTCTGCTTCTTCTTCTTCTTCTTCTTCTATCCGTGGGGCTGTTGGAGCCTCGGTTGGGAGCCGGTAGCAGTTTGTGTGGGTGCCTCGTTTGGGAAGAGTGGCTCACTGTTATTGAGGCTGTGTTGTGCTGCTATTGTGAAGAGGAAGGCATAGATGGTGCATGGAAGCTTGGTTGTCCTCCACTGTTGGTGAGGACTAGCTCACGGTGCTGTGGGAAGTATAGAACAGCTTCATGTTGTGCTGAGAGGTTTCTCCAATGACTCGATGGCTTGAAGGCTTGAGTGGAGATAGCGTTTGGGACCTCTACTGGGCCGAGTGAGGTCTGTGGTACCTTGGAGGCTTGGCATGGTATGCTTGGTAGCTGATCTGCTTCGAGGGAAGCCATGCTGGCTCTTCCCACGATTGGAATGCCGAGCACGTGCTGTTGTGGCTGGGCCGAGTGACCCATGTGACTTCTGGAACGTCATTCCAGGTAAGGGGAGCTATTGCATCTTAAATGCATGGTTTATGGACGGATTCCGGGTGAAATTATACATTGTGTTATGCTTGTTGTGTGTTCTATGCTATTGAGTAGTAGCCCAGATATCTGATGAATATGTATTGCTTGGTGTTGTTGAATTCCGTCCATGAGATATATAATGCATGCTGTGGTTTATGTTAGAATGCATGAGATGCATGGTGTTACACTATAAATGCTGAGTGCAATTTCGTGTTCATTATGTGATTCCCGAGTGGAATATTATATGCAAATGTATGAAATGCATGTGACTGTTATTGTCATGTTGTGCCGAGTGCAATAGGCAGGGTGACAGTGAGTGTGTCCTTGTTGTGGTTATGTTAGATGAATATATTGGGGACTGTCATGATAATTCCGAGTGGAATTTTATATAAAATGACATGTGAGGCTTAGAAATACTAAGGCCGAGTGGATCCCATGATATAGCATGAGATGTATGTTATAAACAATAAATCCGAGTGGATGGCATAGGATTACCGAGTGCATGAGTTGCTGAGTCATCTGATTTGTTGTGGAAATGCCGAGTGCATATAATGCCGAATGCTAAATACTGAGTGGGCAATCGGATGAATATGTGTTTAATGAAATTGAATGTGTTGAATGTGATATGAGACCTCGAGTTGGACTCGGGGCAGTGCCTAGGGCACTAAGCGTGAAATGAGACGCTTGATGAAAGTCCTTGGGTTGGACTCAAGGCAAATGCCGAGTGCATTGGAGTTGGACTCCGAGTGAATGTGACCATATGCATCCGATTCGCCACTGGAATGCTTGGAGTATATATATATACCAATTAGCAATCAGATGATGAAATAAGTGAGAATGTGATTAAGTCCCAGAGCAGGGCTTAGGCACACTCCTTGAGCAAGGCTCGGAGTTGAGTAAGATCCTATTGGATTATTATACTTTGTAATTGAGGATGTTGAGCTTTATAGACGAGTGAAATGAGTGAATTCCCGATCGGATGATGATTGTGATTATTCATATTGAATGGCAGTGTTTGTTGTGCTGATTGATGTTATATGTTATTGCATGTTGAGGATTCTGTGATTAATCCGAGCCAATATCTGTTATTTAATATGTAAAGCTCACCCCTACACCCTTTTTCAGTATGTGCAGGTCGGTTGGAAATGATGTGAAGGACTCAAGTCTGAGTGATGTGCACTCTGACTGTTGAGTGCTTATGTTGTATATATATATATGTTGTGTATAGGCAGTGTTCAGCCTTGGCCGGCTCATATGTCAGTGTTGTACAATGAATACAAATACATATGTATGGAATCCGAATGCATGAATATATTTATATATTCTTGGTTTACATTGATAACATGTATTATATCGGCTGAAAATTGATGATGATGGATAGAATGAATAATGTTAAGATGAAATTATCCGAGTGAATGTATATATATATATATATATATATATATATATTGATAATATAGATATGAATCGGTTGAAGAGTGTTGCTGAATGAGTAGTCGGATTTGTGAATCAGAGAGTATATATAGATAAGTGATTTATGTTGATTTGATGCTTCTTACCGACTGGAATATAAATGATATTGAACGAATAATTCTAAGTTAATGAATCCCGAGAGGAATATAGTAGGCTTAGATCCATTTCCGAATGAGACTCGTATGTATGGCCCTTCTTCCCGAGAGGATAAGACTTAAAGGAGATTCTGAGAGAAATGCCTTTGATGAATTTATACTGTGTAGGATTTGAGAAGATAATTCCGAGTAATTATAGGCCTAAATATTACCGTGTGAGAAATATAAGTATTACCTGAGTGGTGTTGGTCAAGATGAGACCGAGTAATTTATGGCCGAGAGGAAGTCTAAGTATTCTCTGAGTGAGGGAGTTCAAATATGCCGAGTGCTAGATGGTCAATGTTTTCTGAGTGACTCGAGGTTGAAATATACCGAGTGGTATTTGATTGGGTGACATTCCGAGTGAGGAAGTTTATGAATACCGAGTGGGATGATCCTGAATTACCGAGAGAATGGAACCTTTGGATCCCGAGTGAAGGAATGCCGAGTGTGGCTTCTTGCTTCAGCGAATGATGGATTCGTTCCAACGAGTATGTGTGAAGGGAAGGCTTTCTGGTAGTTTCGCCTAAGCGATTGAGTGCTCACCCGAGTGAGTTGGGCTGCCTCGCTCAAGCGGAGTCGGATCTCGCTTGAGCGAGTGAACGTTTTATGGCTTGTTCACGCTGTGTTTGCCGCTGGCCTTCTTGTGAATGTTTTTCCTTTGTTCTGATCGGTTTTCCGAGCTTCTAGTCAGCTTTTTGCCTTCCTTTGCATTTGTTTAATTCTACCCGGTTGCTGGGTTGGTTTTCGGGAAAAATTTCCCCAATTTCGGGTTTTATTTATTTATTAAAAAATATGGTGTTATAAGAAAGCTATTCTGAACTTCAACAAAATTATGATTTATTGTTCAATGATTTTTTAAAACTTTTGAAAATTTTTAAAAAGTTGAAAATAAAGCATGTTGACATGATTACTGATTTTGAGAATCATATTTCAAAATTAAAAGAAGATTTTGATAAAAATGTTCAGAAAGAAATGGAAGAGAATGAAAAGATGTACCTTGAAGAATTGAGCAAACTCAGATATGAGAATCTTATTTTGAAAATCAATTTTGAAAATACTAAAGTTTGCTACAACTCTCAAGCTGATGAAATCATTAAATTGCAAAAGCAAGTAAGTTCACTTACTTTAGACCTGAGCAAGTTTGTTAATGGCACTGAGAATTTAAATAAACTTTTGGGAAATCTCATGGTGACCATAATAGACCAGGTCTAGGCTATATGGAGAAAAATGATTTCAAGCAACCTTCATCTCCCTTATTTGTTTCAAAGAAATAAAAGCATGTCAAATGCAATTATTGTAAAAAGCATGGTCATCTAATAAATGATTATAGAAAAATAAAGAAAAGAAATGAAAAAGTTACTAATCATGTAGGACCTAAGAAGATTTGGGTACCGAAATCGTTGGCCATTCCTATTACAGATGTGCTTATAAATAAGGACAAAGCCTCTACACTGGTATCTAGACAGTGGATGCTTGTATCACATGACAGGAAGAAGTTTTATGTTCCTAGACCTGGAGCAGTTTAAAGGTGGAATAGTCACCTTTGGAGGAAACTAGACTTACATAATTATAGGGTTTAGTAGAATGGGTAAAATTCCTTCACCTGTCATTGAAAATGTTTATTTTGTTGAAGGTCTAAGACATAACCTACTGAGAATTAGTCAATTTTATGATAGTAGGTACAAGGTCTCTTTTGACAAAGAAAGATGTACTATCATTAACCATGATGGGTCCATGATTTGAATGAATTGAATGATCAAAGTGTAACATGTCTATTTTCAAGCTCTGAAGAGAGATGGATCTGGCATAAAAAGCTTAGGCATGTAAGTTTAAAGTATATTTCAAAACTTTACAGGAAACGCCTTGTTATATATTACCAAAAATTTCTTTCAATAGTTCCTTGCCTTATGTAGCATGCCAAAAAGGGAAACAACATAAAACTTCTTTTAAAAACAAAAATGTTGTTTCCAATGCCAGACCTTTGGAACTGTTACATTTAGATTTGTTTCAACCATCACAAGTGCAAAGTCTGGCAAGGAAGAAGTATGGATTTGTCATTGTTGATGATTACACAAGAATGACATGGATATACTTCCTAGCACACAAGGATGAGCCTATGAAAGTATTCAAGATTTTCTGTAAGAAAATCCAGAATGAGAAAGGATTATGTATTGGTACATGATGCATAATCTCGAAGGATTATATTCTTTTGGAAAGCGCACCAACCGTTAAATTTGTAATATATTTGATCGTCCCACAGGGATTGAGGTAATTACCACAATCTAGGACTAGTACAAGCTGAACCAAAACACAAGAAGATAGAATTCATTCTGTTTATGCTTTTCTATTATTTTTATGTTTTTATATTTTCAGAAACAATATAAGAGACGAAGTGTGATTAATGGAAGATAGGTTAGGATTACTTCAGCTCACAATTTCATCAAGAAACATGTAATTAAGGTTCAATTAAGCTTCAGACTCAAGAGGACAATTCATAGATTGTTAATCCCTAATTCTTTAGGTGAATAACACTAATTCCTAAGCATTAAACCCTAATCCCTTCGGTGTTTAGTGATAAAGAAATCTAATGCAAAATTGGGGATTGAACCCTAACTATTCACCTAATTACTAGGCCTGAATTAGTTAGGAAGCTGGAAGTTACCTAAGCCTCAACCATGATTCCTCATTGGTGAGATTCTTCAATTAGGTCTAGATTTGTCAATCTAGCAATGTAGAGCCACTTCTCAGCTTGTTCTCCTCTTGCTTCAGAAGATAATTTCCTTAATACAGATTCAAGATTCCATCGGAAGCTTGAGCAATCCTAACCATAGAAGTTTAGCAACCCATGGGAATGGATTCAGAATGTAGAATGTGGAGAGCCATGGAAGAGAGAGTTTAGAGAGAGAAAATGTTTAGAGAGAAATTGAAAATCAAAAAATGAAGTGTGTTATTGCTTCTATGTTTTTTACAGAGTATTTGCAAATATGTATATACAACTAACTAACTAACTCTAATTAATTACCAGGGGATCCGCTGAAAGTTAACATAAAATAAAGTAACAAATTAAATGATTACAGAGAAATGACTAATAATAATACAAAACTTAAATTACTCGTATACAAATATAATCAGTAACTGACAAAATAATTAATGGCAACTATTGCAGTACTTCATGTTGAAGGAGAATGAAATACTGGCTAAATGAACTTCACGCTTAAGCGTTATCTTTAGGCGCTTGAGCGTGGTAACAAACTTCACGCTTAAGCATGATCGTGTATGCTTGAGCGTGGCACATTACTTGATGCAAGCTGTGACATTTACGTGAATGCATGGTGGTTTTATGCTTGAGCGTGAAGTATATTCTCTTGAGCGTGATGTCTTTAACTTACTAGATCTATACATATGTATGCTGGGATGCGAACGTATGTACGCCGGATTTCCTGCACCTAGATCCTGCAAAATACAAACATATAAATGCCTAGCGTATATACGCTGGCTTTTTAGCGTATGTATGCTTGGTTACTGGATCTCTCAAATAAACATATTCTTTCCTTAAGTGCTTCTCTTTGGTGATTCCTTGTGAACCATTGGTTTTGGATTGTGAAGATAGCTCATTAAAGATTTTTGTGAATTATTATTCATAAGATATGATGGTTGGTTATGGAAGTATAAACAACCATATTCCAATAATAAGCATCCTGCTGCAAAGATCACTATAAATGTCTCACTATTGAGCAATTGTGCTCCAATCATCTATAATACCAATTCATTACAGAGCAACCATGCTCCGATGTTAATTAATAAATCTAATTCAGAGCAAAATACGCTCTGATACCAGGTTGTAACACCCTGATTTTCTGGACTTGAATCCCGATATAATCTAAATAATAATTAATAAAAATACGAGTAAATTTTTCATGTTCAAAATAAATTCAAAACACTACCACAACTACATCAAGACTCGACTCACAGAAAACCAAAGAGTGAGATTTGATCATCAATAACTGGATCACTAAATAGTTTGCCCATAACGGTATACAAAATAACAGAGTTTACAGTGGAAGAAGAATATGTATACCGGGCATAGGCCTAGTCCCATATATGAATATATGAGAAAAGGCTCGGTGAGGCAAGCAAAGGTATATCATAAGCCTAATAGACAACCATCATCATTTCACATAATCTCATGAACATGCAATGCCTAAGATATATGTATATATATATATCTATATGGTCATGCATCATAATCCCTAATATTCATATTCCTAATTAACCATATTCAAATCCATCCTCAAAGTCATATATCATCAACACCTATGCATTCCCAAAATGATTACATGATCAACATCTTTATATTCATCAAATGGGTATGAATTCCAATACCCCAATTATCAATATATAACCACTTATAATATCATTCACAATATATCCATCGATATCAAGAATTAATAACATCATAATATCCATTTTATACACAACTTAATAAGATACAAACGCTGTCGGCCAAGGCATTCCGTTACCATTATTTACCTTCCCCAAAGCTTTACTTTATAAAAATCCTCATCCTATGATATTCCTGCATCAATACTAAAACGTAAACCACATGGGAGAGTGAGTTATACATTTCAAATGATGATATGAATACAATTGAAATCATGTGCATATGCATATCAACATCATGTATGCTTTGCTACACACATCAATGATCATCATAAATTGTTAATTCAAGAACATATACATATTTCATATTCATTAACCAAGTCATAGCAAAGCAAGCATATACACATCTACCACAATGCCACAATGGGCCAATATTATCAACATTGACCATTCAAGTCTTTTCTCAAAGCCAGCATAGGCTAACATCATTATCATAAATCATAATAATTATGCCATTCGTTATACTGGGCCATAACATACACATCGTCATATTCAATATCGTTTTATTGTATTCATGTCTTTTATCAACTTTATGTGGTCTTTTAGGTACTCAATTACCCATCACATCACCACCATACCATAATCTCAATCATCATCATCGTCTGGCATATCTCCATGCTATATGCAAATGCATAATAGAATAGACAACAAATACGGATTCAACTGTGGGAATAAACACCAAATTATGGGTCAAGCATGATCACATACCATGCCCCTACTGTAGTAGTATAATACGTACACATATCTCATAATGCATGCATAATCACCAATTTTTACTTGTACCAAACCGCATCGCCCATGATACAACACCTGGCCATTTTCACCATGACCGCAGTAAACAACATAATCAATATATGGTGTTGCGGGCCGGCCATGTCTCATATCATGGCGGATATGATCCCATGGACCACCGGGGTCACCTGTTCATCAAGAGCCACCCCCACAAGGGTCGGCCATATTTAGCTCCCTGTAGCAATACATGGGCGGCCTCGTGACTTACACACCGAGTCACAGGGGAAATAACAGACTGCTCTTGTACTGAGCCACCCTCCCACTGGGTCGGCCGAGGGAACTCCCCTAACGTTCCAACATTGGCGGCTATGATATGCCATGGATGCAATGCAATGCAAATCAAATGCATTTCTCACACTATGCATCCTAAATGCCACTCATCAATCATCATCATCATCATCATCATAATCACCAACACCACCATACATACCTTAGTGGATTTTTATCATTGTTTGTTTTAGCCATTGTTTTTCAAGTTTATATGTGGCATTTTTATCTCGATATATCATATATTATACATGCAAGTCAACACTTTCAATCAACCACAATGGCATCATAAACATCACATTATTAACATTTATCCATTATTCATCAATATCACCACATAATGAATTAGTGGATTTTCATCCCATTATTCATCATCATTGTTTCCTCTATATATTGGGGTGGCATTCATAACATTTCATCAATATAATTCAAACCACACATACGAGATCACATTTGTATCGCACATAATGGTATACAACAGATCATTAATAATAACACGACCATCCTTTACTTAAGGAAATAATCTATAACATCGTTTCTTATTACACATTACCATTGTCATCACCGATTCATCGGTTTATAGCAAACCCCTCATCATTTAATCATTTTCTCATTGGGTTCATAATCACTCAAGGGTATATCTCATAACCCCATCATCATATTCTCATTATCATCCTTTCATTATTTCATTTTAGGTGGTAAATATATCATAATAATTTAGCCCAAATATACCAATCAATCCTAATCACACCATGTCATATCATCATCATATTGCCCTCATACATTCCCTCAATCATCTCACAATATAAGGGTAAGGGGCCGACATAAGCCCATAATAAAGAAAATGGAATAAATCCAATTCTGGGGAAACTCGCTCAAGCAAGATTCACCTTCGCTTGAGCGAGATCGGTAAAGCTTGCTTGGGCGAGCCTTCTCGCGTAAGCGAAACTCCTTCAGTAACGTTCCCACGCTTGCTCGCTTGAGCAAAATTCCCTTCACTTAGCCACTCGCCTGAGCGAGTGGAATCTCAGCATCAGACCCTCGAGCGCGCTTAAGCGACTCATGCTTACTTGGGCAAAAAGTATCCAGTGCCTCATTCAAGGCTGGCTTGCTTGAGTGAGAATCCATTTGCCATGCCACTCGCCTAAGTGAGATCTCTCTAGAACCATCTTTCCTCTCGCTCGCTCAAGCGCGGCCACACCCGCTTGAGCGAGATTCTTCCAGTAAGCATCCCTCTTGTTCATACATGTCTCACTTAAGCGAGACTCCTTCTCGCCTGAGCGAGATTCAGCCAGAGGCCATCCATCAGATGTAAGGGACTTTCGCTTGAGCGAGATCCCAACTCACTTGAGCGAGTTAACCATTACATGTATAAAACTTAAGTCTTTCACTCATTTCCACATGCCAATAATACTTCTCTTCAATAGTTGGCCTAATTTAACACTTTACCCATAATTAATCATGTATTTAGGCCTATTTCAAGAAACCATGCCTCTCTATTTTCAATTCCAAACCTTCAAATATCTAAGGGAGGTTTTTACAACATTCCACATCACTACCTCTCTCATTTTTCTGCACAATCATCACAAACAATACTTTACACCTCAATTAGTTCATTTATTCATAGGTTTTTATCAACAACTAATTCATGTCCAACCAAGGGACAATTAAACAATCATTCATATTTTACATATATATATTTTTTTCATAACATTCAACATAAGCCAAGTCATCATTCACCATATCATCAATTCAAAAATTTAATACATTCATGGCAAGGCATTGCATGAGTTCATACATATCCATAATTAATAATTATTCACTCATGCACTTGGAAATGTAAACTCCTCTCCTATCTCGAGAGAAGAACCATAATGCAATTGCCTCGATCGTTCCGTATCATCGTCTGAAACACAATCCTATCATAAACAGACATATACATGCAAGCCATTAATAAGCCATCATAAGGCATCATTACAATGTTAATAAATTATTAACGTCCTATGGGGATCGTATCAAGTCCTATACTTGCCTAAACACCAATTCACATTCTTGTGTTAGGCTTCAGGAATTCCTTTCCCAAAACTAAGATCCTATAGATATCAAAGGGGCTAACCATACCCAACAACAAAAAGATCATATTCCTTATTCATAATACATCCAAATCCTCAAACTCAATTCCTTAAATCTCAAGATTGGAACCTTAGCAATTTAACACCAATGATTTCCAAGTATCATCTCTACCCACCAAACCATTCTTATGGCCAATGAATTATCAATTTCTTAAGGGTTTCATACAATCACCAATCATCAATTCCATCAATTCACATACATCATTACAAACATTATATCATCATCAAAGTGCCAATCATTTGTAAATAGCAATCAATTGTCCCAATGGTCATCTACCCTATGGTTTGGGTTTCACATGCATAAACCATCATACATAACATCATGAACTTAGCTCACATTTTCCTTAACATCAACATTAAATTTCAATGCTTCTAAAATCTCATTCTCCTCATATAAACCATTCTAAAGATTCCAAAATCATCAAAATCATCAATTTAGCAAAAAAATCCCCAATTTATCAACAACTAGGGTTTTTATCAAAATTAACCAATCAATAATTTCAACCCATTTCTAAAATCCATATGCAAACCATAAACCACATCCATTTCTAACATAACACCATAATCAAGAGTCACATCTCAAGCCATCCAAGCCTAGGGTTTCAACATTTTCTTCCTCACTTATACAACCCAACATTAATGTTCCAAGCATATGCACCATAAAAACTAACAATGGAGTAGAATGGTTCTAAATCTTACCTCACCATCCAAGCTAAACCAAAACCAAAAATAGGGAAAGGGGAAGAAGAATATAGTCCAAGCAAGCTCCCAAGCTCCATAAATGCTTCATGAATTCAAGCTTAGGTTTAATTTTTCGCAAGAAATGGAATAGAATAGGTGGCTTGATAAGTGCTTTATAGTACAATAAATTAGACCCAGTTTGCTTAGGATTTTTATCATTATCCACTGTATTTGCTTTATTTATTGCGATTTTTGCTTTCTTTCTACTCTATTCTACTTGGGTATGTTATTTTGCGGGAATTAAGGTAATAAAGGGTCAAAAACAAGAGAAAAACGACCATAAAATAATAAAGAAACAAGAAGAACAAGCCCAAAGTGGAAAGAATTCTCTTTTTAAAGCTGAAATCCGACTCAGAAAGCAGAAATCCGACTCAGAGCACTGAAATCCGACTTAAAATGGCCAGATTCGAGTGGGATAACTCAGAAATGACTAAATCCAAGTGGAAAGACTTAGAGTAGAGCATTGCCGAGTGGAATACTGCACTGTTGGAGAAAATCCAAGTGAAATGTTCCCTGTCAAAGCCATTCCGAGTGATAAATGGCTGACTCGAGTGAAGGACCAATGCTGAAATGGAATAAGTCTTGGTTGGAGGTGATTCTGAGTGGAAACTTCCCCGACTGTGTCCATTCCGAGTGAAAAAAGGAGACTGGCCTCCAATAAATGTGTCCAAAGCTATTCTCCGAGTGAAAAGATTGCTGAATGAAGTGAATCCGAGTGGGAGCTTTCTGATTGCAACTAATCCGAGTGAAAAGCTATTCTGAGTGAAATGATTCCGAGTAGAAGAGGCCACTGAAATGAATAAATGCTGACTAAGGAGGAATCCGAGTGGTTTCACTTAGAGAAAATGGCATCCTCAAGTAGAACAAGGCATTTCCAAGTACAGTCTTATCTAGCAATGAAAAATTCAATCGGAAATCAATCATACTCGGGCAGACTCTCAAGTTTCACACTAAGCCCGAGTGAGAAGTCTCCAAGGAAAGCACATCCGAGTGAGTTGGGTCAGGAAGCTGCATTTCCGAGCAAAGCAAGGGTCGGACATGAAAGAAATTCAATCACCCAGATTCCAGTCTTTCAAGTCCAAATTTCTGAGTGAAAGGTATATCCGAGTGAGTTAATTGATGACTGAAGTCAATTCTGAGTGGGAATCAACTCGGACTTCCAAGTGAAGGTGTGATTTTATCATTTGAATGTATCTGAATGAATTTGACCGAGTGAATTCCAAAGCAAAATCTGAGTAAAGTTCTAACCGAGTGATTCAAATTCAGAGACAGCCGAGTGAAACAGCTTAGGAACCGATTGAATTTGTTCCGTTCCTAAGTGATTCTTCAATCGAGTCCCGAATGAATATTCTTCAGTCAGATCCGAGCCACTTTTCAGTCAGTTCCGAGTCCTTCTACAGTCAATTCCGACTGAATGGCTCAATCAGAATTACTCTTCAGTCACTCTTCACTCATCCAGCTTCATCACCGACCGGTTCTCCTCCAAACACTGACCCAATTCTTCACAATGCAACACCGGATCACTACCTCCATCAACACCGCCTCCTTCCATCTTTTCACAGGCCCAACACCGGATCAATAGAACACCGGCCACAATCAACATCACTCCTCTCTACACCGTCCAACAACTCTGCTTTCCCTCAAGCCACAACACCGTCCCTTCTCCTTTCAAAACCGACCTACACTCCACAACTCCAACACCAGATCAAATACACACCGGATCAACTCCAACTCTCCAGCAACCCACTCAACACAACACCGTCTCCCTTTCTTCTTCTAATCCATACCACACACCGTCCAGATCTCCATCCAACAGCAACTCCTCTCCACGCTGTCCAGTTTGCACCCACACCGTCCAGCACTCAGCAAACCACCCTCCAGCAAGCTTTCACTTGGATTTGTGGGAAAATAACATTTTTCCACTCGAAATTTCATCATTCTGCACCAATCATCACTAAAATCCAAGCACCAAATTATTGGAAATATTAAAATATACAAATTGGAAACAAGTTGGCACAGCTGGAACTCACATGCACTGAAAGTTTCTTCCACTTGCAATTTGAACGCGTTTTCATAGCTGGAATCCTCCATCCATTTGCCTATAAAAGCAGCAGCAACCCATCAGCAAAATGGAATAATCTCTTCTCATCAATTACCATCAACTTCATTCTATTTTCTTTTCTTTTCTTCGTTACTTTCTCTCTTTTTCTCTTTAGTTTTCTTCTTTTCCATTTTTCTTTCTCTGTTCGTTTTTCTTCTCTTTCTTTTTATTTTCTTTTCTTTCTTTTATTTTGTAACAGTGTGAGGGCTGTAAAAGTGAGAATTTAAATTTGTAATTGGTGGAGAAATTATTGCAACAAGGAATTACAGTGGTAAATTATTCTGAGCTTTTGGAGAAACCTGTAAGTCTTTATTTTTACCATGTCTTGTATGTTTTATTTTTCCATTATATATATGAATTTGAATTATTTCATGAGTAGCTAAATTAATTATCTTGGGATAAAGGGGGTATGATAATATTTTATTTTAATGTTATTTTGACTTGGAATTAAATAAATTTCTGTTTTCCATTTAGTTCAATTATGCTTAATGCTTTTAGTGATTCCTAACAAGAACCTAAATGATAAAACTGTATACTTGCGGGTATATTAGTAAGTTTAGGTAACAAATAGAATCGAGAGATTTATTTTTACCGGAAAGCTTTGAATTAAACCTAAGATTTTTGAAATGCTTTTTGTGACCTCGGTAAAACCGTGAAAGTAATCAAAATTCTTTTGAGGAAATAAAAGGGGTTTTCATAAAACGATAATGGGCCTTTCTAAGGATTAAGCAGTGCTTTCCATAGGTTAGGTACATTAATAGGATTCCGAGAGGAACATATTAATTAGCTTTTGGAAAATTCGCCTTGGAAAACTTAATTCGATTCTTATTTATAAAAAGTTAAAATTCATTAACATAAAATAGAGTCTTAATCCCCCGAAATCCCAAGATACTCTCAACTCTGATTTTTAAGTGTAAAGTAAATTTATTTTTATATTTATTCGTATTCTGTGCAACTTAATTTTGTGTTTTATTTTACAAAAATCTTAAAAAAATCAATTGTATGGATAATTAAATTTCAATATGCTGGTACTTTGAACACAGTGCCTGTGGAGAACGATAATCTTTTATATTACGCGACATAACCCGTGCGCTTGCGGGCCCTGTCATGGCTCACGGTTTTGGAGATGAAGCATGGAGGAGAAGAACAAAATTAGAGATGGAGGGGAAAAGAAGAAGTATACACGGTTGGGAGAAGAGAGAGAGAGAATTTTTAGTGTAAATTAGGTATTACCCAATGGTTAAAAGGATGCCCCAATTTGCTTTTACCATTGGTCAATAATTTCCCTTTGCCCATTGTGAAAAAGAAAGTAGAAATGAGAGGGAATGGCCACACGGTTAAGAGAAGTGAAGAAAAGGGAATTTTCATTTTCTTTTAATTCCATTTTGGCTCATATTTTCACCGTTTAGTAACATGTATCGAGTCCAATTAATTATTTCCTTAACACTAAAAATTATTCCAACTATACCATCGTAACCACAATAATTTTCTAAACATTCTTGACCTATCAATTATTTAATTCGACCAAGTGGGTCCCACATTATCTGTTAAATCATCCAACTTCAATAAATCTTAATTTACCGATAATTCACCTCTAATGTCAAATTAATTCTCCCATAATTATTGAACCATAAATAATTAATTACCATTATTCCATAAATTGTTTTCTTTAAAATTTAGGGTGTTATAACATACAAGAGGAACTGAACCAGATTGAGAGAAATAAGGTTTGAAGTCGTGTCCCAAGACCCAAAAAAAAGCATCATCATAACAAAATGGGTCTACAAAAACAAGCTTGATAGGAATAGAAAGGTAATCAGAAACAAA
Source organism: Clitoria ternatea (assembly GCA_037962975.1). Taxonomy (NCBI): domain Eukaryota; kingdom Viridiplantae; phylum Streptophyta; class Magnoliopsida; order Fabales; family Fabaceae; genus Clitoria; species Clitoria ternatea. The sequence goes on along the minus strand of CM075672.1, from coordinate 27,041,740 downwards.
GCCAGACTTGTAGCATAAGGCTACAATCAGCAAGAAGGTATTGATTTCACTTAAACTTTTGCTCATGTAGCTAGACTTGAGGCTATAAGGATACTTCTTGCATTTACAACTTTTAAAGAAATTACATTATATCATATAGATGTTAAGAATGCCTTTTTGAATGGGTTTATTGAAGAAGTTTATGTGAACCAGCCCCTAGTTTTAAAGATATATCTTTTCTAAATCATGTCTTTAAACCTAGTAAAACACTGTATAGTCTGAAGCAAGCCCCTAGAGCTTAGTACGACAGACTTAGTACCTTTTTTTTATTTCAAAAGGCTTTACTAGAGGAAAAGTATATACAATCTTGTTCAAAAAAAGCTATAAAAACTTTATAATTGTGCAAATTTATGTGGATGATATTTTTTTTTTTGTGTTACTGATGTAAGTCTTTGCAAAGAATTTTCTAAAATGATGTAAGCTAAGTTTACAATGAGTATGATAGGAGAACTCAAGGAGTACACCAAGGAGTTGCTCAAAAAGTTTAAAATGGCCGATGTTAAGCCCATGAGAACTCATATGCATCCAAATTGCATGATTAATAAAGATGAGTCTAGTACATCAGTGGAAAAAACCTTGTATAGAGGAATAATAGGTTCATTTCTATATCTAACATCCAACAAATAAGATATAATGTTTAGTGTTTGCATGTATACAACATATCAGTCAGACCCCAAGGAATCACACTTGTCTGTAATGAAGAGGATTCTAAGATATCTTGTTGGAATCACTAACCTTGGGTTGTTCTACAAAAGAATAGACTCTTTCTCTCTATGAGGATATTGTGATACAGATTTTGCAATAGATAGAGTAGATAGAAAAAGCACAAGTGATGGATGCCACTTTGTTGGTAACAGTCTGATATCTTGGGGAAGCAAAAAGTAAAACTTAATTGCACTCTCAACAATAAAAGCTGAGTATATGACAGGGCCCGCAAGCGCACGGGTTATGTCGCGTAATATAAAAGATTATCGTTCTCCACAGGGACTGTGTTCAAAGTACCAGCATATTGAAATTTAATTATCCACACAATTGATTTTTAAGATTTTTATAAAATAAAGCACAAATTAAAGTTGCACAGAATACAAATAAATATAAAAATAAAATTTACTTGACACTTAAAAATCAGAGTTGAGAATATCTTGGGATTTCGGGGGATTAAGACTCTATTTTATGTTAATGAATTTTAACTTTTCATAAATAAGAATCGAATTAAGTTTTCCAATGTGAATTTTCCAAAAGCTAATTAATATGTTCCTCTCGGAATCCTATTAATGTACCTAACCTATGGAAAGCGCTGCTTAATCCTCAGAAAGGCCCATTATCGTTTTATGAAAACCCCTTTTATTTCCTCAAAAGAATTTTGATTACTTTCACGGTTTTACCGAGGTCACAAAAAGCATTTCAAAAATCTTAGCTTTAATTCAAAGCTTTCCGGTAAAAATAAATCTCTCGATTCTATTTGTTACCTAAACTTACTAATATACCCGCAAGTATACAGTTTTATCATTTAGGTTCTTGTTAGGAATCACTAAAAGCATTAAGCATAATTGAACTAAATGGAAAACAGAAATTTATTTAATTCCAAGTCAAAATAACATTAAAATAAAATATTATCATACCCCCTTTATCCCAAGATAATTAATTTAGCTACTCATGAAATAATTCAAATTCATATAAATAATGGAAAAATAAAACATACAAGACATGATAAAAATAAAGACTTACGGGTTTCTCCAAAAGCTCAGAATAATTTACCACTGTATTTCCTTGTTGCAATATTCCTCCGTCAATTACAAATTTAAATAACTCACTTTTACAATTCACAACTCTTAAAATAAAATAAAGAAAAAGAAAGTAAAAGAAAAAATGGGAATGGGACAGAGAAAGAAAATAAGAGAAATAAAACAAAAGAAAAAGAAAAGAAAAGGAGAAGAAAAACGAAGAAGAAAAAGAAAGAAAAGAAAGAAAAGAGAAGCGGAAAAGAAACAAAGAAAAGAGAAAGGAAAGAAGATTTGGAACGAAGCTGATGGTAATTGATGGGAAGAGATGATTGATTTTGCTGATGGGTTGCTGCTGCTTTTATAGGCAAATGGATGGAGGATTCCAGCTATGAAAACGCGTTCAAATTGTAAGTGGAAGAAACTTTCAGTGCATATGAGTTCCAGCTGTGCCAACTTGTTTCCAATTTGCATATTTTAATATTTCCAATAATTCGGTGCTTGGATTTTAGTGATGATTGGTGCAGAATGATGAAATTCCGAGTGGAAAAAATGTTATTTTCCCACAAATCCGAGTGAAAGCTTGCTGGAGGGTGGTTTGCTGAGTGCTGGACGGTGTGGGTGCAAACTGGACAGCGTGGAGAAGAGTTGCTGTTGGATGGAGATCTGTACGGTGTGGAGAGGAAAGTGTTGAGTGGGTTGCTGGGCGGTGTAGAGAGTACTGCTGGACGGTGTTGTGGATGGAAAGGAGAGTCTAGGCGGTGTTGGTTGGGGAGAAGAGTCTGGGCGGTGTTGGTTTGAGGGACAGAGTTGCTAGACGGTGTGGTGGATGGAGCCGGTGTTCAAAGTGGATGGGACAGTGTTGGTTTGGGACGGTGTTTAGAAGAGATGGAAGGAGTTGATGTTTGTGGGAGAACCGATCGGTGATGAAGCTGGATGAAAGGACGAGTGAAGAGTGACTAAAGAGTAACTTCTGATTGAGCCATTCAGTCGGAATTGAATGCAGGAGGACTCAGAACCGACTGAAACCATTCACTCGGCTCAGGTTCATGGAGTTCATTCGGAACTGATTGCAGAGTGAATCGGAACCGAGTGAAAAGTGATTCACTCGGAACTCTTTAAAAGGTGACTCTGAACCGACTGGAAAGTGACTCACTCAGGATTGGGAAGTCTGCTCACTGTTTCACTCGGCTATGTCTATGGAATTTGAACCACTCGGAGAGAGACCTTGCTCGGATTTCTCAGGAATACACTCGGTCACATTCAAATGGTAAAATCACACCTTCATTCGGGAGTCCGAGTTGATTTCCACTCGGAATTGACTTCAGTCATCAATCAAATCACTCGGAATGGCCTTCACTTTTACTCAGGAACTTGCACTTGAAGGGTTGGAATTTGACTGATTGAATTTCTTCTTATGTCCGAGCCTTTGCTTTACTCGGAAATGCATCTTTCTGACCCAACTCACTCGGATGTGCTTTCCTTGGAGACTTCTCACTCGGGCTCAATGTGAAACTTGAGAGTCTGCCCGAGTGTGATTCATTTCTGATCGGATTTTTCCTTCCTTGCTAAGATTTACTCGGAAATGCTTTGTTCTGCTTGAGAATGCCATTTTCTCTGAGTGAGACCACTCGGATTCCTCCTTAGTCAGCATTTATTCATTTCAGTGGCCTTTTCTACTCGGAATCCTTTCACTCAGAACAGCTTTTCACTCGGATTTGTTGTAATCAGAAAACTCCCACTCGGATTCACTTCAATCAGTAATCCTTTCACTCGGAGAATAGCTTTGGACATATTTATTGGAGGTTAGTCTCCTTTTTTCACTCGGAATGGACGCAGTCGGGGAAGTTTCCACTCGGAATCACCTCCAACCAAGACTTATTCTATTTCAACATTGGTCCTTCACTCGAGTCAGTCATTTATCACTCGGAATGACTTTGACAGGGATCTTTCCACTCGGATTTGGCTCCAACAGTGAAGTATTCCACTCGACAATGCTCCATTCTGAGTCGTTCCACTCGGATTTGGTTCTTTCTCAGTCATCCCACTCGGATTTGGTCATTTTGAGTCGGAATTTAGCTTTTCTGAGTCGGATTTTAACATTCTGAGTCAGATTTCAGCATTCTGAGTCGTAATTCAGCATAAAAAGAGAGTTCTTTCTACTTTGGGCTTGTTCTTCTTGTTTCTTTATCATTTTATGGTCGTTTTTTCTCTTGTTTTTGACCCTTTATTACCTTAATTCCTACAAAATAACATACCCAAGTAGAATATAGTGGAAAGAAAGCAAAAATCTCAATAAATAAAGGAAATACAGTGCATAATGATTAAAATCCTAAGCAAACTAGATCTATTTTATTATGTTATAAAGCACTTATCAAAATACCCCAAACCAAAGCATTTCTTGTCCTCAAGCAATCACCATATTCACAAGATAAAATACAGAAAACACTAAACTTAATAAACTAAGGAATCCAAAACAGAGAAACAGATTTATTCAAATGCCAGTTTTATTTTTCTTATGTGAATCAATTTTCAATGTCAAGACTTGAGATACTCTTCTCACAATTTTCACTCAAGTGTTTAAAGGTTTGTGTATCTCTCAAATCATCATAGTCAAAAAATATTACCATAAGCTTGTTAATAAACCAGAAACTTCACAGTTTAGATAGAAAATATGTCAAAGTCTAAAAGTCTTTCAAAGGTTGTAACGTGGCCTTGGGTTGTATTGTCAAGGTAGGAATTTCAAAAAAATGGAATACAAAAGGGCTTTAACAGTCATGAATGATTCAAATCACCATTATAAATTTAACAGAGCAAATTTTTGAACTTTTATGGACTTTTTGGAATTCATTCAATATCATCCTTTTGATTTTCTTTTTCTTTTTCTTGCTTTTCTTCAATACATATTTTTCTTAAGTCCTTTTTTATTTCTTTGCTCCACTAAATTTCCAACTTTTTCACTATTAAGAGAATATCATTCAATGAAAGGTTTCAAGGAAAAATTTTCGCTTTTAGGCTCAAAAGGGGCAACTAGGGGTCAAATTATACAAAATTCTGAGGCTTAAGAATAAGACCTAATTGTGCCTTTATCATTCTAAGACATATAATCAAAAACCATTTTGAATCGGTTGAAAAACAAGTTCTAGAATATTAATGACTATGAGATTCACTCAATTAAGAAAATATGGGTTTTGAAAATTTGTTTGATAAATAACCCATTTTGGCTCAAGTCTAATCATGGAAAGTCAATTCAAAGAAAATTTTTAATAACATAAGGTTCATTTAAGCATTTATTTGGCATTTAAACAATCAAATTTTGAAAATTTTACTTAAAATTTTGGGATCCTTAGATACTTTAGCCTTGTGTTCAAAGTAAATTTATCATGCAATCATGGTAAATTACAAGATTACAAACAAATCAAGGAAAACACACATGCATAATAAAATGACAATCATACAACATAAACAAAACAGTTAAGTTTTCTTACCTACCACCCCAAACCAGAATTTGACATTGTCCTCAATGTTAAAATGGATGATAAAAGGATAAGAAAACTTACCTGTAATAACCCTAAACCAGCATCTGACATAGTTGGTTTTTTTTTTAATTTTTTTTTTAGAATAAAAGCTTAAAATAAAACAACAACTTTTTATAGGGTTACCTCCCTATCAGTGCTAAGTTTTAAGTCTTCAGCCAGACTTCTCATCGTTTGGATTTACTCATCAGGAGCATCAAACAAGTCCAAGTCACTTGCTTGTTGTATTGGTTGACCTGTCAGATAGTGCTTTACTCTCTGTCCATTTACCCTAAATGTACCAGATTTCTCGCTCCATAGTTCGACAGCTCCGAAGGGAAAGACTTTTGTCACCTTGAGTGGTCCCGACCATCGGGATCTCAGTTTACCTGGAAAAAGCTTCAGTCTGGTATCAAACAGTAAAACCATATCACCTGGATTAAATATTCTCCGTTGGATGTGACGATCATGCCATTGTTTGGTTTTTTCTTTATAAATTTTGGCATTTTCGTATACATCTAGACGGAGTTCTTCAAGCTCATTTAATTCCAACAATCTTTGTTCACCTGCAGCCTTATGATCAAAGTTAAGAGTTTTAACAGCCCAAAAAGATTTATATTCTAGCTCAACAGGTAAATGACAGGGCTTCCCATATACTAGCTTAAAAGGTGTGGTTCCAATGGGAGTTTTGTATGCGGTTCGATACGCCCATAAGGAATCATCTAACTTAATAGACCAATCCTTACGTGATGTATTCACCACTTTTTGAAGAATATTTTTAATTTCCCGATTGGATACCTCAACTTGTCCACTAGTTTGTGGGTGATAAGGTGTAGCAACCTTATGCTTAACTCCATATTTCTTTAGAAGGGTCTGAAAAGTTTTCTAAATAAAATAAGACCCTCCATCACTTATAACATATTTTGGGACCCCAAACCTTGGAAATATTATTTTCTTGAAAAGTTTAATAACAGTTTTAGTATCGGAATGGGGTGAAGCAATGGCTTCCACCCATTTTGACACATAGTCAACTGCCACTAATATGAACTGATTTCCAAAAGAAGAGGGAAAGGGACCCATAAAATCAACACCCCATACATCAAATAATTCAACTTCTAGAATGGTATTCAATGGCATTTCTTGTCTCTTACCAATGTTACCTGTTCTTTGGCAAGCATCACAAGTTAGAACATACTTACGTACATCCTTAAAAATATTTGGCCAATAGAACCCAGCTTGCAATACTTTAGCGGCTGTCTTGGAGGTGCTCATATGCCCTCCACAGGAAAGAGAATGGCAATGGTCCAAGATAGCATGGACATCATCTTGTGAAACACATTTCCGAATCATACCATCTGCACATTTCTTGAAAATGAGTGGTTCATCCCAATAATAATGCTTGACATCTGCATAAAACTTTTTCCTTTGCTGAAAGCTAAGATCAGGAGGTAAGATACCACATGCAAGAAAATTTACAAAATCAGCATACCAAGGAACACGTTGGATACTAAGATTCAAGAGTTGTTCATCTGGAAAAGATTCATTGATGGGAATATTATCTGTTTTTTCTTTTTCAGATGTCAACCTAGATAGGTGGTCAGCGACCAAGTTCTCGGTACCCTTCTTGTCCTTAATTTCCAAGTCAAATTCTTGCAATATTAGAATCCACCTAATTAATCTAGGCTTTGCTTCCTTTTTATTCAATAGATACTTAATGGCAGAGTGGTCAGTGTAAACAGTAACATGTGAACCTACCAAATAAGACCTAAATTTATCAAAAGCAAAGACAATAGCTAATAGTTCTTTTTCAGTTGTGGCATAATTTACCTGAGCATCATCTAGCGTCCGGCTGGCATAATGAATTACATGGAGCTTTTTATCCTTTCTTTGCCCCAACACAGCCCCCACTGCGTAATCACTCGCATCGCACATCAGCTCAAATGGGAGTTTCCAATCAGGTGGTTGTACGATGGGGGCAGAGATTAGAGCTTGCTTAATCCTGCAAAAAGCTTCCATACAAGATGAATCAAAATTGAAAGGCACATCCTTACCCAGAAGAGTTGTAAGAGGCTTTGTGATCTTGGAGAAATCTTTAATGAACCTGCGATAAAATCCTGCATGTCCAAGAAAACTCTGAATACCTTTCACATTTGTGGGTGGAGGCAATTTTTCAATTACTTCCACTTTAGCCTTATCAACTTCTATACCTCTCTCAGACACCAGGTGTCCAAGAACTATGCCTTCTCTTACCATAAAATGACATTTTCCCCAATTTAGAACCAAATTGGTTTCTTCACAACGCTGCAAGACTTGGCACAAATTTGTTAAACAATTATCAAAATCCAAACCATGCACTGAAAAATCATCCATAAAGACTTCCATCACATTTTCAATAAGATCAGAAAAAATTACTTGCATACACCTTTGAAAAGTCACAGGTGCATTACATAAACCAAAAGGCATACGTCTGTAAGCATAAGTCCCATAAGGGCAAGTGAAGGTAGTCTTTTCTTGATCAGATGGATGAATGGGAATTTGATGAAAACCTGAATACCCATCCAAATAACAGAAATAAGAGTGTTTCGCAAGTCTTTCAAGCATCTGATCAATAAAAGGGAGGGGAAAATGATCTTTTTTCGTGGCGCTATTTAACTTCCTATAATCAATGCACATGCGCCAACCAGAGACAATCCTAGTAGGAATCAAGTTATGTTTATCATTTTCAATCACAGTTATTCCCCCCTTTTTAGGCACCACATGGACAGGACTTACCCATTTACTACTATCAACAGGATATATGACTCCAGCATCAAGCAATTTCAAAATTTCCTTTTTAACCACTTCTTGCATTTTAGGATTTAATCTCCTAAGTTGTTCTATTGTGGGCCTACTTTCATCTTCTACAGTAATCCTGTGCATAAAAAGAGAAGGGCTAATCCCTTTGATATCATCCATTGTATAACCTATTACCTTTCTATACAACCTAAGTTGTTTCAAAAGTTTTTCAGTTTCACATGGATTTAATTCAGCATTGATAATCACAGGATATGTGGAATTGGGACCATGAAATTCATACCTTAATGAAGCTGGTAAAGGTTTTAATTCCACATTGGGGCTTACCACTTTGTCGCACATGACCTCAGTATCATGTGGGGCCTCAGAGCAATCAGATGTTTCTGTCGGCTCAATCATGAAAACAGTTTCAAGTGGGTCATTAGGAAGGGTTGCTTCCTTTACCACTTGTTCGACAAAATCCACAGTACAGCAAACATCATTGTAAGGTTTTTCTAAAACATTTTTCAAATTAAAATCAACCTTTTGGTCTCCAACAGTTAGAGATAACTTACAATTCTTGACATCAATCACAGCACCTGCAGTTGCTAAAAATGGTCTGCCTAAAATAATAGGAATCAAAGAATCTTTGTCCATTTCAAGCACAACAAAGTCAGTAGGTATAAAAAATTTTCCTATCTTAATAGGAACATCCTCTAAAATTCCTATAGGATATTTTACAGATCTATCAGCCAATTGTAAAGACATCCTAGTAGGTTTTAGTTCACCCAATCCTAACTTTTCAGCAACAGATAATGGCATTAAACTCACACTTGATCCTAAATCACACAATGCTTTATCTATATTCATGTCACCGATCATGCAAGGAATAGAGAAACTACCTGGATCTTGGAGCTTGGGTGGAAGTTTCTTTTGAATTAGAGCACTGTACTCTTCAGTAAGTGTAACTGTACCATCTTCCTCCAGTCTTCTTTTGTTGGACAGAATGTCCTTCAGGAACTTTGCATAAGTGGGCATTTACTGCAAAGCATCTGTAAAAGGAATATTAATATACAATTTCTTTAAAACATCAAGGAACTTACCAAATTATTTGTCCAACTTTGCTTTGGCTAAGCGCTGAGGAAATGGAATGGGAGGTTGATATGGCTTAACCTCCTCCTTCTCTTCTTGTGGTTTCTCTTCTTTAATTACTGGATGAGATGAAGATTCATCTACTTTCTTTTCCTCCTTTGCAGTCTTGTCTACTGGCCCATCGTATTGAGTACCACGCCTAAGAGTGACAGCCATAGTTTGGTTAGATGGTCTAGCCTCTGGTTTCCCAGGAAATGTTCCCGGTGCTCTTTGAGAATAGGAGGCTTGTTGGGCAATTTAATTTTCCAGTATTTTGTTGTGAGTGGCAAGAGAGTCCACTTTTGAAGCCAAGTTTTTTATTGCATCAGAGAATTCATCATTTTGTTTAAGTTGAGTAGCTACAAATGTCTCCATCAAGGATTCTAGCTTTGATTTTTATGTCATATAGTTTCCTTGTTGAGGTTTGTAGTTACTTTGGAATTGAGGTGGCCTATTTTGGAAGCCAGGTGGACCTTGTGGAGGTCTGTAGTTACCTTGATAATTTCCACCATAGTTTCCAATAGCATCCACCTGATGTATTTCTTGTTCTTGATTAGGGGTCATTGCTAAATGGCAATTTGTAGCTCCATGTCCTGAAACACCACAAACTTCACAAACAATATTAGTAGCACCTGTTGACCCTATTTTATCAAGTTTTAATGTAAATGCTTTAACTTTGGCAAAAAGTAGTGAAAGAGCATCAACAGAATACTTACCTGGTGTTTTAGCAGGTAATCATCTTTCAGAGTTCCACTGGTGAGTGTTTTGAGCTATTTCCTCAATCAGGTTCTCAGCTTCATCAACATTTTTACTCATGAAGGCTCCTCCAGCTGCAGCATCTAAAAAGATCTTTTGTGTGGAAGTTAGTCCATTATAGAAAATATGGATTGTCAACCACCTTTCTATCCCATGGTGAGGACATTCTCTCAGCATCTCCCTGTATCTTTCCCAGGCTTCATACAAGGATTCATCATCTTTTTATGAAAAATTGATGATTTGTTTTCTCAGCACATCAGTCTTGTTCCTTGGGTACCATTTATTGATAAAAGCACTGGACAATTATTCCCAAGTCGTGATGGATCCTTCAAGAAGAGAGTATAACCACGCTCTCGCTTTATCTCTTAAGGAGAAAGGGAAAAGTCTTAAGCGAGTGGCATCATTGGTAGCTCCGTTCATCTTCAGGGTGTCACAGTATTCAAGAAAGATTTGAAGGTGAAGATTTGGATCTTCGGAGGGTAATCCTCCGAATTGGTTCTGTTGAACCATTGAGAGTAGTGAAGGCTTCAATTCAAAATTGTTAGCCTACACTATGGGTCTGAGGATGCTGGATCCTCTTCCATTAGTGCTTGGAGCGGTAAAATCTGTTTTTCTTTTTGTTCTTTTTGTTGTTTTTGTTGTTTTCTCAAAGCTCTAAGGGTACGTTCTATCTCAGGGTCAAATCCTAAGTTTAGATCGACACTACGGCTTCGTCGCATAAATAGAAAATAAATGACAAATAAAACAAACAATTACAAAAATAAAACAACAACAGATACACAGAATATAGAACAAAATACAAAATTACAAAGAAAATAACAATAAAAATAACAATAGAAATATTAACAAGTATGATCTAATCAAATTTCAATATTGCCGATATTTGAGGGACAACAGTCCCCGGCAACGGCGCCAAAAACTTGACAGGGCCCGCAAGCGCACGGGTTATGTCGCGTAATATAAAAGATTATCGTTCTCCACAGGGACTGTGTTCAAAGTACCAGCATATTGAAATTTAATTATCCACACAATTGATTTTTAAGATTTTTATAAAATAAAGCACAAATTAAAGTTGCACAGAATACGAATAAATATAAAAATAAAATTTACTTAACACTTAAAAATCAGAGTTGAGAATATCTTGGGATTTCGGGGGATTAAGACTCTATTTTATGTTAATGAATTTTAACTTTTCATAAATAAGAATCGAATTAAGTTTTCCAAGGCAAATTTTCCAAAAGCTAATTAATATGTTCCTCTCGGAATCCTATTAATGTACCTAACCTATGAAAAACGCTGCTTAATCCTCAGAAAGGCCCATTATCGTTTTATGAAAACCCCTTTTATTTCCTCAAAAGAATTTTGATTACTTTCACGGTTTTACCGAGGTCACAAAAAGCATTTCAAAAATCTTAGCTTTAATTCAAAGCTTTCCGGTAAAAATAAATCTCTCGATTCTATTTGTTACCTAAACATACTAATATACCCGTAAGTATACAGTTTTATCATTTAGGTTCTTGTTAGGAATCACTAAAAGCATTAAGCATAATTGAACTAAATGGAAAACAGAAATTTATTTAATTCCAAGTCAAAATAACATTAAAATAAAATATTATCATACCCCCTTTATCCCAAGATAATTAATTTAGCTACTCATAAAATAATTCAAATTCATATAAATAATGGAAAAATAAAACATACAAGACATGGTAAAAATAAAGACTTACGGGTTTCTCCAAAAGCTCAGAATAATTTACCACTGTATTTCCTTGTTGCAATATTCCTCCGTCAATTACAAATTTAAATAACTCACTTTTACAATTCACAACTCTTAAAATAAAATAAAGAAAAAGAAAGTAAAAGAAAAAATGGGAACGGGAAAGAGAAAGAAAATAAGAGAAATAAAACGAAAGAAAAAGAAAAGAAAAGGAGAAGAAAAACGAAGAAGAAAAAGAAAGAAAAGAAAGAAAAGAGAAGCGGAAAAGAAACAAAGAAAAGAGAAAGGAAAGAAGATTTGGAACGAAGCTGATGGTAATTGATGGGAAGAGATGATTGATTTTGCTGATGGGTTGCTGCTGCTTTTATAGGCAAATGGATGGAGGATTCCAGCTATGAAAACGTGTTCAAATTGCAAGTGGAAGAAACTTTCGGTGCATGTGAGTTCCAGCTGTGCCAACTTGTTTCCAATTTGCATATTTTAATATTTCCAATAATTCGGTGCTTGGATTTTAGTGATGATTGGTGCAGAATGATGAAATTCCGAGTGGAAAAAATGTTATTTTCCCACATATCCGAGTGAAAGCTTGCTGGAGGGTGGTTTGCTGAGTGCTGGACGGTGTGGGTGCAAACTGGACAGCGTGGAGAGGAGTTGCTGTTGGATGGAGATCTGTACGGTGTGGAGAGGAAAATGTTGAGTGGGTTGCTGGGCGGTGTAGAGAGTACTGCTGGACGGTGTTGTGGATGGAAAGGAGAGTCTAGGCGGTGTTGGTTGGGGAGAAGAGTCTGGGCGGTGTTGGTTTGAGGGACAAAGTTGCTGGACGGTGTGGTGGATGGAGCCGGTGTTCAAAGTGGATGGGACGGTGTTGGTTTGGGACGGTGTTTAGAAGAGATGGAAGGAGTCGGTGTTTGTGGGAGAACCGATCGGTGATGAAGCTGGATGAAAGGACGAGTGAAGAGTGACTGAAGAGTAACTTCTGATTGAGCCATTCAGTCGGAATTGAATGCAGGAGGACTCGGAACCGACTGAAACCATTCACTCGGCTCAGGTTCATGGAGTTCATTCGGAACTGATTGCAGAGTGAATCGGAACTGAGTGAAAAGTGATTCACTCGGAACTGTTTAAAAGGTGACTCGGAACCGACTGGAAAGTGGCTCACTTAGGATTGGGAAGTCTGCTCACTGTTTCACTCGGCTATGTTTGTGGAATTTGAACCACTCGGAGAGAGACCTTGCTCAGATTTCTCAGGAATACACTCGGTCACATTCAAATGGTAAAATCACACCTTCATTCGGGAGTCCAAGTTGATTTCCACTCGGAATTGACTTCAGTCCTCAATCAAATCACTCAGAATGGCCTTCACTTTTACTCAGGAACTTGCACTTGAAGGGTTGGAATTTGACTGATTGAATTTCTTCTTATGTCCGAGCCTTTGCTTTGCTCGGAAATGCATCTTTCTGACCCAACTCACTCGGATGTGCTTTCCTTGGAGACTTCTCACTCGGGCTCAATGTGAAACTTGGGAGTCTGCCCGAGTGTGATTCATTTCCGGTCGGATTTTTCCTTCCTTGCTAAGATTTACTCGGAAATGCTTTGTTCTGCTTGAGAATGACATTTTCTCTGAGTGAGACCACTCGGATTCCTCCCTAGTCAGCATTTATTCATTTCAGTGGCCTCTTCTACTTGGAATCCTTTCACTCAGAACAGCTTTTCACTCGGATTCGTTGTAATTAGAAAACTCCCACTCGGATTCACTTTAATTAGTAATCCTTTCACTCGGAGAATAGCTTTGGACATATTTATTGGAGGTCAGTCTCCTTTTTTCACTCGGAATGGACGCAGTCGGGGAAGTTTCCACTCGGAATCACCTCCAACCAAGACTTATTCCATTTCAACATTGGTCCTTCACTCGAGTCAGCCATTTATCACTCGGAATGGCTTTGACAGGGATCTTTCCACTCGGATTTGGCTCTAACAGTGAAGTATTCCACTCGGCAATGCTCCATTCTGAGTCGTTCCACTCGGATTTGGTCCTTTCTCAGTTATCCCACTCGGATTTGGTCATTTTGAGTCAGAATTCAGCATTTCTGAGTCAGATTTTAACATTCTGAGTCGGATTTCAGCATTCTGAGTCGGAATTCAGCATAAAAAGAGAGTTTTTTCTACTTTGGGCTTGTTCTTCTTGTTTCTTTATCATTTTATGGTCGTTTTTTCTCTTGTTTTTGACCCTTTATTACCTTAATTCCTACAAAATAACATACCTAAGTAGAATAGAGTGGAAAGAAAGCAAAAATCTCAATAAATAAAGGAAATACAGTGCATAATGATTAAAATCCTAAGCAAATTAGATCTATTTTATTATGTTATAAAGCACTTATCAGTATATGTTTGCAACAAGCTGTTGCTCTCAACTTCTTTGGATAATATATCAACTTGAAGATTATTCAATCAAATAAGAAGAGATTCTTGTCTTCTGTGATAATACAAGTGCAATAAATCTCTCTAAGAATCCTATTTAGCATTCCAAAGCAAAACATATAGAGGTGAAGTATCACTTCATTAGAGACTATGTACAAAAAGGGATTTTGAACATGAAGTTTGTGGACACAGATCATAAATGGGCGAACATCTTTAGAAATTCTTTAGCTGAGGCCAGGTTTTCTTTTATCAAATACAATTTAAATTTAAGAAATGTTACTTGAATATGTCTATTCTAAGTGTTGATTTATTTAAAAATTCTGAGTGCGTGTATGAAAGGTTTGGGTCTGATGCTGTTTAAGTTGTTTGATATGTCTGAATCCATAATTTTATGCTTTTATTTTAGGCTAAATTACACTTTTGGCCCCCTAACTTGTAAGTTTTTCCCAAATTGGTCCCTGATTATTTTTTTAATTCAATGAGGTCCCCAAACTTTTTAAAACGCGTCAACTTGGTCCTTCCGTCAGAAACTCAGTAACACCGTTTGCTCACATGGCATGCCTGGACACGTGTCATAATCTTGTTAGCACATGTGTCACCACCAGAACTTAGGACACGTGTCAGATTTTGATTGGGTGATAATTTTGTTCGAAATTAAAAAAATTTATTTTTGGTAGGACTTGAACCCATGACTTCTAAGTTAAATACCACATCCATCATCACTAGGCCACATGTGACTTTAGTGATTCAGATGACAATATTTATATATAAAGGTAAACTTTCAATATTTAAAAGTGTATTTAATTTAATTATTATAATAAAATATTTATAGGTATATTTAATTTATTTATTGTAACTAAAATATTTAAGGCTATATTTAATTTTATTATTGTTAATAATATATTTAATTATTTTTAATTTAATTATTTTGATAAAATATTTAAAAATATATTTAGTTTAATTATTATTAATTGAATATTTAAAAATATAGTTAATTTAATTATTTTTTACTAAATATTTTAAAATATATTTAGTTTAATTATTATTAATAAATATTTAAACAATAAACTTAATGTATTTATTATTAAGAAAATATTTAAAGGTATTATAATATTGTTAAGAAAATATTTAAAAATATATTTATTTCAATTATTACTAATAAATATTTAAAAAATAAACTTAATTTATTTATTATTAAGAAAATATTTAAAGGTATATTTAATTATTTATAAAAATATTTAAAAAAATATTTAATTTTAATATTGTTAAGAAAATATATAAAATATATTTAATTTAATTATATTGATAAAATATTGAAAAATATATTTAGTTTAATTATTATTAATCAAATATTTTTAAAAATATTTTGTTTAATAATTTTTTATTAAATATTAAAAATATAGTTAATTTATTTATTATTAATAAAATATTTAAAAATATATTTAATTTAGTTATTTTTATTATTAAAATATTTAAGAATATACTTAATTTATTTATTATTAATAAAATATTTAATTATTTTATTGATAATTTAAGTGTATAGTCATAAAATTAAATATACCAATATTTTATTAAGAATAAATAAAGTAAGTATATTTTTAAATATTTTATCAAAATAATTAAATTAAAAAATAACTAAATATTTTATTAACAATAATAAAATTAAATATAGCCTTAAATATTTTATTTGTAATAAATAAATTAAATATACCTATAAATACTTTATTATAATAATTAAATTAAATACACTTTTAGATATTGAAAGTTTACCTTTGTATAGAAATATTGTCATCTGAATCATTGAAGTCATATGTGGCTTAGTGGTGATGGATGTGGTATTTGACTTAAAGGTCCTAGGTTCTAGTCTTACCTAAGGCAAATTCTTTTAATTTCGAACAAAATCATCACCCAATCAAAATCTGACGGAAGGACCAAGTTGACGCATTTTAAAAAGTTTGGGGACCTCATTGAATTGAAAAAATAATCAGGGACAGGTTAAAATTTTTTGGGATTCCAGTTGATACTCTTTCGTGTAACTGTCACCTGAAACATTTTTCTCTCTCCTCATTAGTGGACAGTTGTTGCCTTTTTAAATGTGTGACTCTTCACTTCTTTTCCCACCTTGCAAAAACCCTTTGAGCCTTTCTTTTTCCAAAAGCTATCTCTCTCTAAACCCTTTCATTTCCTTAAACCTTAAACCCTTTACCTCTCTCCTTGAGCATTTGTCATTGCTCCTAAGCTTTCTGTTGGAGACATTATGGAGTCTTCCTTCTTCCACTAGAGTAGCACAAACTTGATGGAAGAGATATTACTATTGTTTTAGATGGAATTGAATGGACGCACTTTTGTATAGGCAGGGAACCCTACTCTCCTTCCTTGGTGTTGGACTTTTAGAAAAACATCTTAGTGGACAAGTCTAAGTTCATTATACTAGGGAAACCCAAAGGGAAGAATATTGAAATTTTAGAGGACGTTATTGCAACTATTACTGGATGTCCCTCTATTGGTAATGTCTATGTTGATGATTGAGTTTGAAGTGGTCTCCTCTCTGGATGGCAACAAGTTGTTGTATGGTAGTACTCACCCAGCCAAGTCTGTTTCTAGAAATCTTCTTCCCAAAGTCAAGATGTTTCATCTTCTCATCAAGTAAGTATTCTGTCCTAGGAAGAGTGCCAAGGACACTGTTACAAAGCTTGACAGATTTTTCATGTATCACATGCTCATAAAAGAGGAAGTAAATTTTCCAAATGTTATCATGAGTTATCTCATTTCATTTGTAGGGAAGAAGAAAAATAGGATTCCTTATCCAATTGTTTTGATGAAAGTGTTTGCACTAGAGAATGTGCAAACTCAGACTGTAAGTGATTTGATTCAGTCCTCATCCCTGGTGAGTTAGCTTTCAACCTTCTCACCTTTACCGGATCAAACCTTGAAAAGGAATATTCTAGCAACACCTCGGAAGAAGAGGTCTGCCCCAACAGACTAGAAGAAAAATAAGTTTGAGCCTGAAACAGTCAAGCCAGCCCCTAAAAAGAAAAGTAGCAGAGTTAAGTTGCCTACTAAGAAAACAAAAAAGGCTAGTTTTGGATGATTCTGATGAGTCTAATAGCTCAAATTCAACCTTAAAGGTCAAACCAAAATCTGTTGCTCCTTCTTTTTCACCTGATCAGAAGTCTGTGCCTATTCCTGAAGGCACAAAGGATGCTGAAAAATCATCAAATTTTGATGATAATATCCTTATCAGAGTAAGCTGCAGAGTAAGGTTATTGCTTAAAAGCAAGTTTCTCCTCCTCCTCCTCAACAACAATAGCAAAAGAGTTCAATCACTCTCACCCCTGAAGAGAGTAAGCAGCTTGTGTAAGTTTTTCTTGCATTACATCCAGAGGTATCTATTAAAGGATGGACAGGACAGGTCTAGCAATGTAAGTACCATGAAATAAGGATTCTTTATCTCAATGATATAAGAGCCAACAAAGAAGAATTAATGAAGCCTGGTGACTACCCCAGTTATGTGCAGTACATCAAGTTCATTGTAGGTCATATCAAGCAATTCCCTGAGTATGATGTTCTAAAGTGGAACCACATTGACTAGATCAACAGGTTCTATGAAGATATAAGGGAATTTCAGAGTGACCAAGCTAGCTTCAGGAAGAAGGTTACTAAGCAAAGAAAAAGGAATGAGTCTGAGTCTCAATCAAGTCAAAAGAAGGCAAAGTTTGATGTTGTGAGTAACCCTTCCCAAACAGAGTTCACCTCTTCACCCGAACCTAACCAGACTTCCCTTCTTGACCAGACCACACCTGAATCTCAACTTGATATTGCCCTTCAACCTCAGTCTCAATACCTTCTCCTCCCAAGTATCTTCGAATCTTCCCACCTAGACCTCATACTAAACCTTCTAACCGTTATCCCTTTACTGCTATCACCCTTAGTGTCCTTCTTCTTAAAACTTTCAAACCAACCTTAGATGAGGATGACTTAGGATATTTTCACCCTGCCAATCTTATAACACCCCTGATTTTCTGGACTCGAATCCTGATGTAATCGTCATAATTAAATAATAAAAACATGAGTAAATTTTTTGCATTCAAAAATAGTTTCTAAACACTATTTCAACTACACCAAGACTCGAACCACAGAAAACCAAAGAGTGAGATTTAGTAACTTATGACTGGATCGTTAAATAGTTTGCCCATAACGGTATACAGAAATAACAGAGTTTTACAGCGGAAGAATGTGTATACCGGGTATACGCCTAGTCCCATATATGAAGATATGAGAAAAGGCTCGGCAAGCATACAAAGGCATATCATAAGCCTAATAGATAACCATCGTCTTTTTGCATAATTTCATGAACATGCAGTGCCTAAGATATATGTATGTACATATCTATATGGTCATGCAGCATACATCTCCAATATTCATATTCATAATTGACCATAACCAGTTCAACCTCAAATTCATATATCTCCACCACTTATGCTTTCCCAAAATAATTATATAATAGACATTCTATTATATACCAAATGGGAATAAATCCAATGTCTCCAACATTAATACATCATCCACATGTATACATATTCACAGTTCGTCCATCAATATCAATAATTAACAACATCATAATATCCATTATATACACGACACATTAAATTATAATGCTGCCGGCCAAGGCATTCCATTACCACTATTTACCTTCCCAAGAGTTCCACTTCATAAATATTCTCGTCCCATGATTTTCCTACATCAATACTAAAAAGTAGACCACATGGGAGAGGGAGTTATACATTTCAAATGACGATATGAATACAATTGAAATCATGTGCATATGCATATCAACATCATGTCTGCTTTGCTAAACATATCAATAATCATCATAAGTTTATCAATTCAACAACACATACATAATTCACATTCTTTAGTCTATTCATAGCAAAGCAAGCATATACACATTAGTCATAATGCCATAATGGGCCAACATCATCAACAACAACCATTCAGGTCCTTTCACAAAGCCACCATGGGCTATTATCAAAATCATCAATCATAGTCAATTATGCCCAACATTCAAATGGGTCATAACACATGTATCGTCATATTCAACATTAGTTTAGATATATTCATATCATTTATTATTCATATGTGGTCTTTTAGGTATTTAATCACCCATCTCATCAACACCATACCCCCATCTCAAACATCATCAATCATCATTATATTCTGGCATATCTCCATGCTATATGCAAATGCTCTTATGGCTAATGCATATGCACAATGGAGTAGACAACAAATGCGGATCCGACTGTGAGAAATAAACACCAAATTGTGGGTTCAAGCATGATCACATACCATGCCCCTACTGCAGTAGTAAAATGTGTACACATATATCATGATGCATGCATATTCACCATATTTTTACTGGTACCAAACCGCATCGCCCATTTTGCAACACCTGGTCATTTTCACCATGACCACGGTATACAACATATTCAACATATGGTGTTGCGGACTGGCCAGATATCAAATCATGGCAGCTGTAATCCCAAGGACCACCGGGGTCACCTGTTCATCAAGAGCCACCCCCCACAAGGGTCGGCCACATTTAGCTCCCCGTAGCAATACATGGGCGGCTTTGTGACTTACACACTGAGTCACAGGGGAAACAACATATTGCTCGTGCACTGAGCCACCCTCCCACTGGGTCGGCCGAGGGAACTCCCCTAACGTTCCAACATCGGCGGCTATGATATAGCATGGATGCAATGCAATGCAAATCAAATACATTCTCACTTTGTGCATCCTAAATGCCACTCATCTAACATCATCATCATAACCACCAACACCACCATACACCTTAGTGGATTTCATCATCGTTGGTTTCTTAACCATTGTTTTCAAATTTATATATGGCAATACATCTCAACATATTTATATATATTTCATTCCATACATGTAAGCCAATACTTGCAATCTGCTACAAAGGCATTACAACATCACATCGTATTCATCAATATTACCATACATACAAGATCACACTTGTATCACACACAATGGTACACAACCATTCATCAATAACAAAATACACCTCTTTGTGCAAGAAAGTACTCAACATCATTATCTATCATTATTCAATGTCATATGTTTCTTTAATTCATCAATTTATAACTCATACTATGTCATTTATTTATCCTCTTATTGGTTTCAAAATCACCTAAGGGTACATCTCATAATCCTATCCTCATGTTCTCTTCATCATCCTTTTGTTATTTCATCCTTGGTGGTAATTATATCACAATTAGTTCATCCCCAATTCTATTAATTAATTTCAGCCACCACCATGCCATATCATCATGACATACCCCTCATATCATCTCTTAATTATCTCATAATACTAAAGGAAAAGGGACCAACATAAGCTCTCCATAAATAAAATAGAACAATTCCATTCTGGTGGAAACTCGCTCAAGCGAGATTCACCTCCGCTTGAGCGAGACAGACCAGAACCGCTTAGGCGAGCCCAGTGCGCGTAAGCAAGAAGCTCCCAGGGGCGTGTCTACGCTCGCTCGCTTGAGCGAGACTCCCATTCAATTAGTCACCCGCTTAAGCGAGACAATCATGAAGCATCAAGTCCCTCGCTTGCAAGCGACTCGTGCTCGCTTGAGCGAAAATCATCCAGTGCCATATTTTAGGCTCGCTCACTTGGGCGAGCTTCAACTTGCCACACCTCTAGCCTAAGCGAGATTCATCCAGTACCATTTTTCCATTTTGCTCGCTCAAGTACGGCTACGCCCGCTTGAGGGAGATTCATCCAGTATCTTATTCTTCTGTGTCAAACGCGTCTCGCCTGAGCGAGACCTCATCTCGCCTGAGCGAGATTGGGCCCGAGACCAATCCTCTAGTACAGGGGACTCTCACTTGAGCGAGATCCCATTTCGCTTAAGCGAGATCCTCAAGGCACACCCAAACACTCTAGTTCATCACTCCCATCCACATGCCAACATCCCTATCATGTAGAATTTGGCCTAAACTAACCTTTCTCATACATTATTTTATGAATTTAGGAATTGATATAACAATCCATATCTCACCACTTCTCATTTCAATTCATCCACTATAAAATGGGAGTTCTTAAGACAACATTCATCGCAACATTCATGCTACTATGCCTATTCATCATATCATCACTTCACAACTTAAGTAATTTATCCATTCATAGTTTTTCATTAACAATCCATATCTAACAAAGGGATAATTCAATACTTATCATCATCTCATATATTTATACATCCCATATAACATCCATCAAAACCAAGCCATCATACTACATATCATCCATTCAATATCTAACATGTTCATGGCAAGGCAATGCATGAGTCATGCATATACATAATTAGCAACTGTTTATTCATGTAAATTTGAAATGTAAACTCCTCTCCTACCTCGAGAGAAGAACTACACGCAATTACATCGATCATTCTGCATCATCATCTGGAATACAATCCTATCGACAAATACACACACACATGCAACCAATAAACCATCACAAGGCATCATATCTTAAAACTTATTATCAAGTCCTAGACCTGTCTAAACTCCAATTCTTACGCTTGTGTTAGGCTTCAGGAATTCCTTTCCCAAAACCAAGATTCTCTAAGTTTCAAAGGGTTAACTATATCTAACAACACAATATTACATCCCTTATCAATATAGCATCTAATCCTCATATAAGTCATCCATTTGCCATCATTCTCACCTATAAGCAACATAAGCTATCTTAGCTTCATTTAAGGCCACCAAGAATTCATAATTCCCAAGTGGCATATATTATGGCCTAAGGCCTCATTCAAGACCATCAAGTACTCAACAATGGATATCATGTACTTATCCTCAAAGTCAATTCCTATAACCACATATATACTTATGTGCACTCATCTCCCTAATCTTAAGAATCAATATCAATATTTCAAACATTCATTTCTCCATATACAATCATTCCAAAGCATCCAAAATCATCATAATCACTAACTTAGTCAAAAACCCCCAAATCATCATACGTAGGGTTTCTCTAAAATTTTCCCAACAACATTTAGCTTCCACTATCTTCCAAGAATCCTCTTGAACTCAATGACTTCATTCTTATATATTCACAAGACTACACTCAAAATTATTTCTTAAACATCCAAGCCTTGGGTTTCATATTTTCCTTAACAGTCATTGATAGATGTCTAATTTATATATATTTTGCATGGATAATGAAGCATAAATTGGATATAATGTGCAATGTTTGTCAATTTTGTAAGCTATATAGAACATAAATTATAATATGAACATTGTACAGGTTGATTGGTTAATTTTGTTGCAATTCCAAAAAAAATTGAAGAAGAAAGAAGAAAAGAAAAGAAAAGAAGAAAATTCACCAAGTTTTGAGCAAACAAGTGATATTCGCTCAAGCGGAGGCTATCTCGCTTGAGCGAATCAAGGTCGCTGAGGCTAAACTAAAGAGCTCGCTTGGGCGAGCAAGGACTGTAACAAATACAAGTATCAGGTCAAGACTCACTTGAGCGAGGAGTCATTCGCCCAGGCGAAATCAAGCCAGAAGAGAATGATGAAGAAGTCACCCGAGCAAACAAGGTCCGCTTGAGCGAATTTGGTACAGAATAGAATAACATTAGCATCGCTCAAGCGTTTGAATTAAAACATCAGGCGAAATTCTTCCAGTAAGTCACAATGCAAAACTCGCTTGAGCGACATGATTTTGCTTGAGCGAGAATTATCCAGAATCTAAAATTCAAATACTCGCTGCAGCGAATGAAGGAATGGCTTAAGCGAAAGGGAATAAAGGATCAGTATATGAAGCTTCGCTCAAGCGAACTAAACTCGCTTGAGCGAATAAGCATACAGATGAAGCATGACTCAACCCTTTCTTCATGATGAAGTAGTCTCTTCGCTTGAGCGAGACTTAAACTCGCTTGAGCGAGTTGATGCATGATAAAAAGAAATAGAGGCGGCTAAAAAGAAACAGGCAGAGATAGAGAGAGAGAATATAGAAGATATTTTCCTTCTTACAAACATTGTATCTTTAGGTTTTTCTTCTTCATTTCCATTTGATTTGTAAGATCATGACCACCATGAGTGGCTAATCCTCTCATTTGGGATTGGAGGTAACCAATCAAACTTGATGTACACTTGGATAATGTTTATGTGATTCATGTGTTGTTTTATGATTCTTTGTATTCCATTTTATGTTCATTGCCTGAATCTACTTGATCACTAGTTTCTTGATTCAAGTTTACGTTTGTTGTTGGAAAATAACTTTCGAAAACGGATCTAAATGGAACACTCATTGTGAGTAGATAACCATGGATGGTATCTAACGTAATGGACATCCAAACAATCATTTTTAATGCTGGAATAGATTTAAAACGATCAAGGGATTGACGTTATTAAACCTATTCTTATGAATTTCATAGTCAAGGAATTGATATGAATGACTGTGATTGTGACGTAAAGAATCATATTGTAAACATTGATTACGTGAATATTAATGGTGTATCGAAAAGTGAGAAAGGTGAATCCAATTCCCAAACTCTATACTCTGTTATTTCACTCATATTTCTTACATTGCTTTCGTAGACTTTTAGATGTGTTAAAAGTTCTTTAATTCATTATCATGAAAACTACAATTTACTTCTGCCATAATAGTTTGAAATCGATTTAATCCAATCCGTAGTGGGAACGACAATTGTTCTTCAGAACATATACTACAACTGACAAGTGGTGCACTTGCCACAAGTCAATTTAAAACTGACAACTGAGTGTCTTGTAAATATATCATACCCAGACAACCAGCAAGTTTTTGGCGCCGTCCGCTGCGGATTAAGTTTAAATCAATTTCAATTATTTCGTTTCGTGAATATAGTTGTATAGCAATTTTGTGCTTGTATATCTTTTTCTTTGCTAACCTCTTTGTTGGAAGCTTTGTTTATGATACTAAAAAGTCAGGGATTCAAAGAACAGGCTGAAATAGATCCTGAAATTGAGAAGACTTTGAAGAAAATCAAAGCCAAAGCTAAAGCACAACAAGAGGAGGGACAATATTCTTCTCCAACTTCACCACCATTATCAACTCCAAAACTTGAAAACATGGAAAGACAACACCAACAACCAAGGCGTACTTTGGGAGATTATGCAAATCAACAAGGACCACGATACTTTTCAAGTATTGTAATGCCACAAACAAGAGCCTTGGAGATGAAACCAGCTTTTCTCAGTTTGATTAGTGCTCATCAATTTACTGGAATGTCCAATGAGGATCCTTACACTCATTTGGCAACTTTTTATGAATTGGTTGGTACTATGGGTTTTGGCCAAGAGGATATGGAGACTGCATATCTCCGGTTATTTCCATTTTCATTGGCTGGAAGAGCTAAGGAGTGGTTACAATCACATCCTAATCAAAGCTTAACTAGTTGGTCTGATGTAGAAGAAAAATTTCTACACCGTTTCTTTCCTCCATCAAGATTCATAAAAGCTAAATCTGATATTTCAACATTCCGTCAAGGGGTTGAAGAACCATTTTGTGAAGCATGGGACCCTTTCAAATCATTACTTCGCAAGTGTCCTAATCATGGTTTTAAAGACATTGTTCAATTGAACATCTTTTACAATGGACTTCGACCAGATACAAAGATGATTTTGGATGCTGCAGCTGGAGGTACAATGATGACAGTTGACGTTGATCAAGCTACAACCATTATAGAAGCTTTATCCTCAACGGATTATCAAGCTCAGCATGATCGTTAACAAATTCAGAGGAAAGGAGTTCTAGATTTGAATACTTTAGATGCTATTTTTGCCCAAAATAAGATCTTAACTCAACAGATTGAAGCCTTGACTCAACAAATGGCCAAACTCCAATAGCAAAGCATTCAGTGCAATCTTCACAACCAATGCAACAGCAAAGTACAAGATGTGATTTCTGTGGAGGTAAACATCCAAATGGTTATTGTGGAGTACAAGAGGAGACAGTTCACTACATGAATAACCAAGGTAAACCAAATGATTTCAATTCCAATTATCCTAACCAACAATTTCAGGGGTAGAGTAATCAACATCAAGGACAAGGATGGAAACAGGAATCAAGTTCTTCAAATAGACCTTATAAAAGCAACTATCCTTCTTTGATGGACAAAACTTCAAGATTGGAAGATACCTTGGAGAAATTCATGCAAGCTTCTTTGACAAACCAGAAAAATACAGAGGCATCAATAAAGAATTTAGAGACTCAAGTAGGACAATTGGCTCGATAAATTGCTGAAAATCAATAACCTCAATATGGAGCTAACACTGAGCCAAATCTAAAGGAGCATTGCAAGGCTGTCATAACAAGAAGTGGAAGACAAATTGGAGTTGAGTTGGGAGAGAAAGAAAAAGAAGAAGAGATTTTAAGAGCAAAACAAGAAAAAGAAAGAGAGAGTGAAAAAGAAAAAGACAAAGATATGAAAGAGTGTGAAAAAGAAATAAAAGAAAATATAAATAAAGAAAATGAAAAAGAAAAAAACAAAAAGAGTGATTTAGACAAGGGTAAAGGCAAGGTAGATAAAGAGTTGCCTCAATTAAAAGGTATGCCTTACCCAAAGAATCCTTTAAAGCGGGATAAAGAAAGACAATTTGCAAGGTTCATGGACATTTTTAAAAGGCTTCAAATTAATGTCCCATTCATGGAAGCTATGGAGCAAATGCCCACCTATGCAAAATTTATGAAGGATCTATTAACAAAGAAGAGAAGATTTTCAGAAGAAACAATTGAATTGGAATCTGGATATAGTGCCATTATCCAAAAAGCATTACCCTCTAAAACTAAGGATCCAGGAAGTTTCACAATCCCCGTTACTATTGGTCACATGCCGGTAGGGAGAGCATTACTGGATTTGGGAGCAAGCATAAATCTAATGCCACTCTCAATGCTTAAAAGGATTGGAGACCTTGAGATAAGGCCAACAAAGATGACATTGCAATTGGCTGACAGATCAATGAAATTTCCTTATGGTGTGGCAGAAGATGTATTGGTAAAGGTGGAGAAATTTGTATTTTCAGTAGACTTTATGATAATGGACATGGAAGAGGATGCTGAAGTACCATTGATCTTAGGAAGACCGTTTATGAAAACTACTAAATTAATCATAGACGTTGATGATGGCAAACTGAAGGTACGAGTTCAAGATAAAGAGGTGAATTTTAATGTTTTTGAAGCAATGAAATATCCAGCAGATAAACAAAGTTGTTTCAAGATTGATGTTGAAGAGGAAGTCATTGAAGGACAGCTTAATGAAATGCAAAATTCAAGTTTTCTTGAAAAGGCTTTGATAGGAGCTGTTGAGAATCTTAATGATTTGGAAGCTGAAGAAGTCCGGCAGATTTTACAAAAATTAGATGCAGGCAAAGAAAGTAATAGTAAACAAGAGGTAGTGGAGACCCTCCCTCAAAAGCAAGTTTCTGAAGTTCAAAAGTTAGAGTTGAAAGACTTGCCCTCACATTTAAAGTATGTCTTTTTAGATGTTGAAGGACAAAAACCAGTTATCATTAGCAAAAACTTGTTAAAGGAGGAAGAAGAAAAATTAATTGAGATCCTAAAGAAGAATGAAGAGGCAATTGGGTGGAAGCTGAGTGATTTAAAAGGAATCATCCCTTCATATTGTATGCACCACATCTTCATGGAGCAAGAGTATAAGCCTGTAGCACAACCTCAAAGAAGATTAAATCCAACCATGAAAGTTGTTAAAAAGAAGGTCATCAAATTGTTGGAAGCTGGGATGATCTATCCAATTTCTGATAGTGCTTGGGTGAGTCCAGTACAGGTTGTACCAAAAAAAGGAGGTATGATAGTGGTGAAAAATGACAACAATGAGCTCATTCCTACTCGCACAGTAACTGGTTGGAGAATGTGTATAGACTACAGGAAGCTCAATCAAGCTACAAGAAAGGATCACTTTCCATTACCTTTCATGGACCAAATGTTGGAGAGATTGGCTGGACAAGTATACTACTATTTTCTGGATCTTTATTCAGGATACAATCAAATTGCAGTAGCACCAGAAGACCAAGAAAAAATAGCGTTTACTTGTCCTTATGGTGTTTTTGCTTATAGAAAAATGCCTTTTGGACTTTATAATACTCCGACCACTTTTCAAAGGTGCATGCTTTCTATCTTTGCTGATCTTATTGAGAATTGTATAGAGATTTTCATGGATGACTTTTCAGTTTTTGGTATATCATTTGAGTTATGCTTAGAAAATCTTGACACTGTACTTAAAAGATGTGTGGAGACTAACTTAGTGCTACATTGGGAAAAATGTCATTTTATGGTATCCAAAGGCATTGTGTTAGGTCACACAATTTCAAATAAAGGCATTGAAGTGGATTGTGCTAAAGTGGAAGTTATTGAAAAATTACCTCCACCGATCAATGTCAAAGGTGTTAGGAGTTTTCTTAGGCATGCTGGTTTTTACCGAAGGTTTATTAAAGATTTTTCAAAAATTACAAAGTCTTTGAGTAATTTGTTACAAAAAGACATTCCTTTTCATTTTGATGAAGCCTGTTTATTAGCTTTTCAACTGTTAAAGCAAAAATTGATTACTGCTCCTGTCCTAATTACTCCAGACTGGTCATTTGATTTTGAATTGATGTGCGATGCAAGTCACTATGCTATTGGTGCAGTTCTTGGATAGAGGAAATCTAAATTGTTCCATCCTATATATTACGTTAGTAAAGTTTTAAATGAGGCACAAATAAATTATGCCACAACTGAGAAAGAATTACTAGCTGTAGTATATGGATTGGAAAAATTTAGATCATATTTAATTGGTTCCAAGGTTGTTTGTTTTACAGATCATGTTGCAATAAAGTACCTGTTAAACAAACAAGATTCCAAACCCAGATTGATCAGATGGATCTTGCTTTTACAAGAATTTGATTTGACTATTCGTGATAAGAAAGGCAGTGAGAATCACATAGCAGATCATTTATCCAGGCTGATCAACAATGAAGTTACCACCCTACAGCCTGAAGTCCAAGAAGAGTTCCCAGATGAGAAATTGTTATTGATTCAGGAGAGGCCATGGTTTACTGACATGGCTAATTTTAAAGCTGCAGGAATACTTCTGGAAGATTTCACCTGGCAACAAAAGAAGAAATTTTTAAAGGATGCACAACAATATGTGTGGGATGATCCATATCTGTTTAAACTTGGATCTGATCATATATTGAGAAGATATGTATCTCAATTGGAAGCCAGGAGTATTTTGTGGCATTGTCACAGCTCAGTATATGGAGGCCACTTTAATGGAGAAAGGACAACAGCAAAAGTCCTACAATCAAGTTTTTTCTGGCCTACTTTATTTAAAGACGCTAATTTATTTATGCAAAATTGTGATGAATGCCAAAGAACAGGAAGTATGACAAGAAGGGATGAAATACCACTAACAGCCATTTTGGAAGTAGAAGTTTTTGACTGTTGGGGCATAGACTTTGTTGGACCCTTACCAGCCTCACTTTTTAATGAGTATATTTTAGTTGCTGTGGACTATGTGTCCAAATGGGTTGAGGCAACAGCTTGTGCTAAGGCAGATGCCGAAGCTGTGATAAAATTCTTGAAGAAAAATATTTTCAGTAGATTTGGCACTCCTAGGGTACTAATCAGTGATGGAGGATCCCACTTTTGCAATACACAACTTCAAAAATGTTTAGAGCATTATGGTGTAAGGCATAAGGTGACTTCTATATATCATCCACAAGCTAATGGGCAGGTGGAAGTGTCCATTAGAGAAATTAAAAGAATTCTGGAAAAGACAGTCTCCCAGAGTAGAAAAGATTGGTCTTTGAAGTTAGATGATGCTTTATGGGCTTATAGGACTGCTTTTAAAGCCCCAACAGGATTTTCACCCTATCAACTGGTTTATGGCAAGAGTTGTCATTTACCTGTAGAGTTGGAGCATAAAGCGTATTGGGCAATGAAGTTGCTAAATTTTGATCAAGAAGCATCAGCCAAGGAAAGAAAGGTTCAGCTGGAAAAACTTGAAGAATGGAGGCTAGAAGCATACGAATCTTCAAAAATTTACAAAGATCGAATGAAGGCGTATCATGACAAGAAGATTGTGAAAAAGAGCTTCTATCCAGGTCAGTCTGTGCTTTTGTTTAATTCCAAATTAAAACTCTTTCCAGGAAAACTGCGCTCAAAATGGTCAGGACCTTTTCAAGTCAAAGAAGTGAAGCCATACGGTGCAGTAGAACTTCAAGATCTAACATCTAACCGAACTTGGACTGTAAATGGACAAAGGCTGAAACCCTACATGGGTGGAGGAGTGGAAAAGCTGGACATGCTAATCCACTTTCAGAATCTAAAGTGAAAAGAATAAGGCGTCGAGCTAATGATGTTAAACAAGCGCTAACTGGGAGGCAACCCAGTGTATTTGATTTGTTGTTGTTGTTTTGTTTTGTTATAACTTGTAGTTGTGTAGTTGTGTGAATACTTTTGTATGATGTGCTTTATAAGTGAGTGAGAAGATAAAAGAAACCAAAGGATGGAATAATGAGATGAGTTTGTGAAGAAAATGTAAGTGGAAGATTAAAATCTCTAAGTATGGAGAAATTCGCCCAAGCGAATACCACTTCGCTCAAGCAAATAAGCCACACAACCACATTCGCTCAAAGTCGCTTAAGCGAACAACTACAATTTTGATACTGGACAGAATTCGCCTAAGCGACTCACTTTTGGCTTAAGCGAATGTTATCTTCACTTGAAAAATATAACTTTTCGCTCAGGCCAAGAACAAAGAAATAGCCACTGGACAATATTCGCTTAAGTGAATTGTATCCCGCTCAAGCGAATTATGCAGAATTTTCATAACTTTGAAAAATTTTCATTTTTTGCAATTTTCGCTCAGGCGAATTAAGACCCGCTCAAGCGAGATATCTTCAATAAAACACTGGAACAAAATCACCCAAGTGATTATCACGCGCTCAAGCGATTTTTGTCCAGAAAGGATACCTTAAAGACTCGCTCAAGCGCACTTTGTTTCGCCCTAGCGAAATTTGTCTAGTGTCTAATATATACATATTCGCCTAAGCGAAAAATTATTTTAAGTGAGCGAGAGAATTTTCAAAGTAACAGGTATCTTTACACCTCGATTTCGCTGCAGCGAATCATCATTGCTTGAGCAAAATTAGAGATTGAATCTTAAATTCGCTGCAACAATTTAGTCTCACTTGCGCAAATTTAAGCGGTTGAGGTTTTTTAAAGGAAATTAATACTCATTCTTCAGTTACAAAACGTCTCTCTTTTCAAAACCTCTCTGCCCACGAATTCCTCTCATTTCCATCTTTGATTTCGAAGGGTTTCCACCGGTTTCTCCCTCCTTATTTTTCATCAAGTCTTCATTTTTCTTTCATTCCCACCATTCTCAAGTAAGTTTTCTCATTTTTCATTCATTCCTTCATCTTCTCCAACTTTTTCATGTTATTCATGTTTTTAAAGCTTGAATGTTACTTAGGATAAGGATTTTATGTTAGTTAGGGTTTGATTTTCACATTTGTACTTTTATTTTTAATAATGTGAGTTATAAGTAAACCATGCCCTAGGTTAAAGTAGTGAGCCATTGGCAAGAAGCATGCTCTGTTTTTCTAGTGTTGTTTGAATACAATGCATGTAACTATGTGAAGTTTGTGAACATATTCTGTGTTGGCAAGAACAAATGACCATGTTCTGTTTTTGATTAATGGCATCAATAGAACAGTGTTTTTACTAACTGTTGAAACTTTTCGTCATGCTCTGTTTTTGGTTATGCTACGTTCCATATTTATGATTGGTGGATGTTGAGTGGTTTCATTAAACGTCACTATAATTGTTCAATGTCAGCTCATTAGCCATAATATACAGTTGCAACTATTGTTAAATCTTTACTTATCCATAATGTACATGTTGCATACTAATAAAATGGTGCGTTTCAATGTAATTTTAGGCAATGGCAAGGACCAAAAACGCACAGGAAATATAAAGAGGGCAGGAACGGGATGCTGTGCACAGGGAAAAAGGCAAACGAAAGCGCATATCCGACTCTTCTCCTCCCTTGAATCAGAAGTTCAAGATAAAAGAAACCCAAAAGAGGTTCCAAGATATTCACCACTGGACCATACTTCCAGAACGTCGAGTTGACTTGAGAGAAGGTGAATGTGATGCTTTTATGAATATGCTTAGAGAACGGAAGTGGTTGAGAATTGCAAACCCTCGGACTAAATACGACCCTGAAGTGGTAAAGGAATTCTATGCCAGCGCTTGGTGGACCGAAGGTGCCATGGATCGACGAGCTTGGGTTAGGGGTCATTGGATTTCCTACGATAGGCACACTATCAACGAGCACCTTGGAGATGTACTGCATTTGGAGGAAGATGAATTGTGCACATACGGTAGATTGAAGAAGGAACGATATGTGTATTCTGTTCAAGAGTTAGAATCAGTTCTCTGCCTTTCTGACCATCATTTTCAAAGGGGAGCCAACCAACATCCTACCCGACTCTTGTGGAAGGATATGCAGATGTTGACCAGGGTGTGGACTGCATTTTTCTTAGCAAACGTGGTCCCAAATGCCCATGTTTCCGACCTCCCATTACCTAAATGTGAACTTCTTCTCTGTATCTTGGATTCAAGCATCACTGTAGACATTGCTCAGATTATATTAGATGAGATCTTCCGTTTTGCTCAGCAAAACCCAAAGACTACTATCGCAGACGCAAAACCGAAAGGTACTTTGGGTTTTCCTACTTTTATTACAGGTCTTTGTGCATCTCAGGGGGTACATCTTGATCCGACCATCCCGATTCGACCTTCCATCGACAGGAAGTTCATTGATCAGAACTGTCGAATTGAGACACAATCTTCAGCAGGACCTTCATCTCCACCACATATTGAAGCACCAGTACCACCCCCACCACTTACCACTGATCCTACCCTCCTAGCTCATCTTATTCACATTCAGCGACAGCAGGCTGCTCTTCACAGAGGTATACTGTACCATTAGAGAGCCAGTTATTGGAGTCATCCTTCAGGCCCTTTTATGCATCCAGACCAGTTTGTGGAACGTGTCGCTTGGCCTGGGGACAGTCCCATTTTGCCAGAGGAGGAGAGGCCAGCAGCTGAAGCTGAGCCAGTGGCACAAGCACCACCACCATCATCATCCGAACCAGCAGAGACATCAGTTCCAGTTCCAGCATCATCATCAGCTACTGCACATACCGAGGAGCAACAGGATGTTGCGGATAGGGAATTCGAGGAGCAGCTCGATCGTGTAGTCACCGACATCGTGATGTCACATGATTGATCGACCTCTGTGGTTCATTTTGTTCATTTTGTTCAGTTCATTTACGTTTATGTTAATTTAAATTCAGCAGTGTTTCAGTACTTTTTACGTGTTTCAGTACTTTTACTTTATGGTAATTTCACATGATTTACAGTTAGATTTTCATGTTTATGCCTAAATGAATTCTGTTACATACGTTAGTTGTAATGTTTACGCGTGAAAATTTTGTTTTAATGATATGGAAAAGTGAAGAAAGATGTGAATTAATCTTAGGATTGCATAAAAGGAAGGATAACTAGTTTTAGAAAATCTGATAACTCTTATGAATGTTGAATGAATCTTTCTAATTCTTGAGTTAGGAATTAGTTCACAATGCTTGAACCCTTTTCTGTGAAATAAAGAAATCAAGACAGTTAACCCAGTGAGATAGTGCAACCTTAAACACCGAGAGTTCATTGATCTTTGTGTAATTTTTCATTGCATGAATTTCTGGCAAGGATTATTGCTTAGTCAAACATCGACAGGATAGAGGCAAACTTTGTGTAGAATAGGTTTAAACAAGAGCCAAAAAGCCAACCTTCAATAGTAATCAATCTAATTTTTGGTGTTTAACCCCATTGAACCAAAAAGTTTCTTTTCTTAACCTTAGAATATGCTTGTAAAAAGAAATCCAACCCTAATGCATGCTAAGGACAAGAGCAATCTTTCAAGAAGGGTATGTGAAGAGTTTGGATGTAGCTGTCAAAAGGAAAGGAAAAATTGAAAAACAAAATAAGATCTTCCTAGAAATGTCAAAGAACAAACAAAAGTAAGGAGGAATATAAAGAAAAGTTTAATGGCTTAAATGAAGAAGAAAAAATGACAAAACAAAAGCCAAGGCCAAGAAATCTAAGTGTCCTTAGTATGTCTTTGCATTCCAAAGAAAAACCAATAAATTTCTTGTAAGCCTGGCCAAGTTACAACCTATTAAAGACCTCTTGATCCATGTTTGTTTGAGTGGTTATCTTATGCAGTGAAATGAAATGCAATGATTGAATAACACTTAACCAATGATAAAGAGAGCAAACACTCACCTGGAAGGTATAAACAGAGAGGATTTCTTATTTTTACAGCAGAGTGGTTACTTGCAATTATGTATCACATTTCAAACTTAGGATTTGGTTAGATGAATTGAAGCATGATTAAGGATTTATCATTTGTAAATAGTGAGGAGTTATCCTTCATTTTATTTACAGCTGTGATTAATTAGGATCTTTGTTTCACTTAACTTTCTCTTGACCATTTGCTTGAGGACAAGCAAAGTTCTAGGTTGGGGAGAGTTGATAGATGTCCAATTTATATATATTTTGCATGGATAATGAAGCATAAATTGGATATAATGTGCAATGTTTGTCAATTTTGTAAGCTATATAGAACATAATTTGTGATATGAACATTGTACAGGTTGATTGGTTAATTTTGTTGCAATTCCAGAAAAAAAATTGAAGAAGAAAGAAGAAAAGAAAAGAAAAGAAGAAAATTCACCAAGTTTTGAGCAAACAAGTGATATTCGCTCAAGCGGAGGCTATCTCGCTAGAGCGAATCAAGGTCGCTGAGGCTAAACTAAAGAGCTCGCTTGGGCGAGCAAGGACTGTAACAAATACAAGTATCAGGTCAAGACTCGCTTGAGCGAGGAGTCATTTGCCCAGGCGAAATCAAGCCAGAAAAGAATGATGAAGAAGTCGCCCGAGCGAACAAGGTCCGCTTGAGCGAATTCGGTACAAAATGGAATAACATTAGCATCGCTCAAGCGTTTGAATTAAAACATCAGGCGAAATTCTTCCAGTAAGTCACAATACAAAACTCGCTTGAGCGACATGATTTCGCTCGAGCGAGAATTGTCCAGAATCTAAAATTCAAATACTCGCTGCAGCGAATGAAGGAATGGCTTAAGCAAAAGGGAATAAAGGATCAGTATATGAAGCTTCGCTCAAGCGAACTAAACTCGCTTGAGCGAATAAGCATACAGATGAAGCATGACTCAACCCTTTCTTCATGATGAAGTAGTCTCTTCGCTTGAGCGAGACTTAAACTCGCTTGAGCGAGTTGATGCATGATAAAAAGAAACAGAGGCGGCTAAAAAGAAACAGGCAGAGATAGAGAGAGAGAACATAGAAGATATTTTCCTTCTTACAAACATTGTATCTTTAGGTTTTTCTTCTTCATTTCCATTTGATTTGTAAGATCATGACCACCATGAGTGGCTAATCCTCTCATTTGGGATTGAAGGTAACCAATCAAACTTAATGTACACTTGGATAATGTTTATGTGATTCATGTGTTGTTTTATGATTCTTTGTATTCCATTTTATGTTCATTGCCTGAATCTACTTGATCACTAGTTTCTTGATTCAAGTTTACATTTGTTGTTGGAAAATAACTTTTGAAAATGGATCTAAATGGAACACTCATTGTGAGTAGATAACCAGGGATGGTATCTAATGCAATGGACGTCCAAACAATCATTTTTAATGCTGGAATAGATTTAAAACGATCAAGGGATTGACGTTATTAAACCTATTCTTATGAATTTCATAGTCAAGGAATTGATATGAATGACTGTGATTGTGACGTAAAGAATCATATTGCAAACATTGATTACGTGAATATTAACGGTGTATCGGAAAGTGAGAAAGGTGAATCCAATTCCCAAACTCTATACTCTGTTATTTCACTCATATTTCTTACATTGCTTTCGTAGACTTTTAGATGTGTGAAAAGTTCTTTAATTCATTATCATGAAAACTACAATTTACTTCTGCCGTAATAGTTTGAAATCGATTTAATCCAATCCGTAGTGGGAACGACAATTGTTCTTCGGAACATATACTACAACTGACAAGTGGTGCACTTGCCATAAGTCAATTTAAAACTGACAACTGAGTGTCTTATGAATATATCATACCCAGACAACCAGCACCCATACAACTCAACATTAATATTCTAAGTTTAATCATCACAAAACCATGCATAGAACCATAAAGAGGCAAGAAACCTTACCTCACATCCATGCCAATGCCAAAATGAAAATAGGGAGAGAGGAAGAAGAAGATGGTCCAAGCAAGCTCCTAAGCTCCATAAATGTTGTACATTTCCATGCTCAAGTTTTAATTTTTGGCAAGAATAGAGATGGAGAAGGTGGTGGACGGTTTTTCCCAGGAGAGAGAGGAAGAGAAGAAGAAAAATGAAGATGATAGGGGGAGAAGAAGGAGCCCACGGTGGTATAGAGAAAAAGAAGGGAAATTATAAAGAAAATTGGGTATTACACTTTGGGTAAAAGAGTGTTTCATCATGCTTTTACCATTGGTCTATAAATCTTAGTACCCAATGGATAAAAGAGCCGGCTGAGTGAGGAGAAGAAAAGTAAATTTTCATTTCCTTTTAATTCCATTTGGTTCGTATTTTCCCCGTTTATTGCCATACGTCGAGTCCAATTAATTATTTCCTTAACACTAAAAATTATTCCAGCTATACCACCTTAACCTCAATAATTTTCTAAATATTTTAGACCTATCAATTATTTGATTTGACCAAGTGGGTCCCACACTATTCGCTAAATCATCCGGTTCTGGTATATCTTAATTTACCGATAATTCACCTCCAATGTCTAACGAGATCCCCCATAATTATTTGACTATAAATAATTAGTTATCATTATCTAATAAATTTATTTTCTTTAAAATCTGGGATGTTACAAATCTTGCCATTGTTAAGGCCCCTAGGTTTGACAGGAGAAAAATCAATATCCTTCCCTCTAGTCTTTATTTTGTTCCCCTAATGCCTTTTTACCAACTTATGCAATACCCCAACCTCATCTCAGCATCAAACATTGCTATGTATCATGCTCTAAAAGTAGAAGAGACTTATGTTCAAATGGATATGTAGTAAAGAAAACAAGATCATAAGTTCCATAGAGTGGTTACCCCTGGAAATAGATTGTTGGTTGCTCTAGACCGACTGCATCTAAAAGTTATCAAAATTCAACTAGGCAGAACGAAGCAACCTATGCCACCCAAGTCTCAATCTCCTTATAAGGGTAATCTCAGACCCCGTGAACTCTCTGAGGATTCTATCAAAAGTTTTCTTTTAGTTCTCAATCCAACAGAAGAACATGCAGATGCTTTATGGAGTCACTATTTGTGGACAATAAGAGGTTAAATCTACTACTCTGAACCTCCCAATCAACCTATTTTCCTTATGTTATTTTCTTCTACTCCTCTGAGATCTTTATCCTTTAAACTCATTTTTTC
Source organism: Clitoria ternatea (assembly GCA_037962975.1). Lineage (NCBI taxonomy): Eukaryota > Viridiplantae > Streptophyta > Magnoliopsida > Fabales > Fabaceae > Clitoria > Clitoria ternatea. The sequence goes on along the minus strand of CM075672.1, from coordinate 27,005,035 downwards.
ATCATTGTTTCTACCATTGCCTCCCTTCTCATCTTATCTACCCCAACCCATGGTTTAACCTTTTGATCTTTTTGATGTCCCTCATCTTTGTGATAATAAAAGGGGGAGTAACATAAAGGCTTTTTAATTTTTAGGTTCAGTCTTAGGAGGTATATCAGTAGTGTGTTTAATAGCATATTTTGGTCAATCTTTTCTCTTGTATTAAATGCTTTGTACTAGTCTTCTTTTGATATATCAATGAAGTTTGATATTGCTTTAATGTTCTAAGTTGCTCTAATATCTTTTATGCTCTAAGTTTACATGATATGATCATATATTATTTATCTAAGATCATGCTCTGATATGAAAATAGAAAGACTTAAATGAATTACTATCGGTGATTAGAAAATCTTTCAAAACTTTAATCTTACTAAATATCATCAAGCAATGCTATTTCAAAATACTTTAAATCTCTACATTACTCTGATACATACGTGTTACAATTACATAATCTCTTTAATATATGCTTTAATGTGTAATGTCATATGAACAAGTAATTTGACATGAGTTTTTGGTGTTACTGATAATATCTAAACTATCCTCCTCTCTGCTTAAACTATCTTGGACTTCATTTAAGAAAAATACTTATTGTTTGCTATCAATAAATGCGGGAGATTGTTGAGACCAAGTCTGGTTTGAAAGAGAAATTGATAATATTCTACGACCAGACCCTAAGATGTGTTATTATAACTAAACCTTAGGATTTTTTAATAACACATATCAATGTATTTAAATTAAATGAAATCTGCTCTTGTGTGATCTAACCTAGTTATGTAAGTGTTTCAAGAAATACATACTAAGTAGACAGGTTACAAAAGAAAGGGGGAGTCCATCAAATCAAAAGTTTGATATATCAAGAGTCTAATTCTAGACTTTACCCAAAAGAGTCTGATTTAAAATCTTCCAGACTTATGGACCAACAAATCAGATCTTAGACTTTTCATATAATAAGAACATACAACGTAAACGTTACTTCAAAGTACCAACTATGTAACGTTCTAAAACCTTTTGATGATGCTTTGAAAATTAAGCCCTTATCAAGAAAACTATGTTTATCATCAAAAAGAATAAGAGATAAATTAGTGGATCAACTTACGTAGTTTTTGAAGAAATCAACGTAACTATTCAGCGCAGTTTAAAAAAGCTAAATCAAGTAAGCTTATGCGTTAGAATATTGGAAAAGGATAACAACGTTGCTCTCTGCGTGTTTTCTAAAAGAAAGAAAGCCAAAAATTTGCTTTATACATTGAAGACCTCAAGGAACAGTATATTCATGCATGTGTCAAAGTTCCTTGACACCAGACTTTTGGCATCACATCAGTTTATCAAAGGTCTGGTGATAGCATTCAAGCAAAACTTCTTCAAAAGATTTCCAACGGCTATATCTCCTCACTAAATCATTAAACAGTTATCTTGACTGACCTATATATACTTGAAGAGATTCATCTTTGAAGATAAGAAGCCTATCAAGGAGTATCATTCTCTATGATCAAAATTCTCTTAATCTTTTCTTAGCTTTACTTAGACAAAAGCCTTTGCACACTACATTCTGTGAAACATTCTTGCACTCAATTCTTACAAATCAGTCATTGTGTAAAAGTCTAGTGTGTTGTCAACCTTAGTTTCATTAGGAAATAGTTGTGGCCTGAATAGGCTTTTAAAAGAATACTTAGGTCTTGAGCCAGGAGTGACTTGTTGAAACAATACTTGGGTTTAAGCAAGGAGTGATTGGAGTCAAGAATAGTTGTGGCATAAGTCTAGGGCTGTTATTGTAAAAGAGATTTTACAATAATGGAAATCCTTCAAGTTAGAAGGGACTGGATGTAGCTTCTATATTGGAAGTGAACTAGTCTCTAGTGTTTATTCTTCTCCTTCTTAGCTTCTTTATCAAGACTGATTGCCTATGTTTTAAAGGTTCAATTTCCACAAAGAGAGTTTAAGACTTATTCAACCCCCCTTCTAAGTCTAACTCTAAACTATCAAAGATACAAGCCTCTAAATAGAAATCCGCTTAGAAATGGAACACCTTACTCATACCACAACCTTTTTGAAAAGAAGATCTAGTTCTAAGAAGGGATGATAATAATAAAAGAATTAGAGAAGATGGGAAACTAGCAACCAACTTGGCAGGACCATACCGAGTTCAAGAAGTAATTGACAAAGGATACCGACTTAAAGAATTATAAGAAAGAATCATCCAACGAACATGGAATATTACACATTTAACGATGTACTATAGTTCAATGTAATCAGTAACAAGGGCATTCTTTTTCTTGCTCGAGGGGTTTTTTCCCACTGGGTTTTTCTCCTGAAAGGTTTTAACGAAGCCCGCCAAAATGGAAATAATACAAGTATAATTCAGCTCATCAATTCATTTAAGTTATGTCCTAAAATCTTGACCGAGATAGTAACAGTATATTTATATACAAAGTCCTAAAATATTGATCAAAGGAGTAATGACATATTCATTTATGTTAAGTTCTAAAATCCTAATCGAGGGAGTAAGGCAAATTTATTTACGCAGTCCTAAAATCCCGTCCAAGGGAGTAACGACAAATTTTTTTACGAAGTCCTAAAATCCTGACCTAGGGAGTAATGACAAATTCATTTATGTTAAGTCCAAGAGAGAAACAACACTTAATTACATTAATATCTTGAATGAAGAAGTCGCATCAAGATTTATTTACAAAACTTTAATATCTTGAGTGAGGGAATTGCGTCAACAATCATTTACAAGATAATAATTTGTCCAAATCCAACAAAATTATAAGGATTGAGCAAACAAAGACACATAAATGTCAAGGCAGTAAAAGGTCATATTTCACACAAAAGAACCAAGTTTATACAATAACAAGTCTATACAAGTAGAGAAAATATAAACAAAAAACAAAAGAAAAGTTAAACGAATGGTGGAGGAGGAAGTCTTTCATCGTCTTGAGGGGGTGGAGGAGAAACTCTGGCCTGGTCTAGAGGAGGAAGAAGAGGAACTCCAACTTTAACTTGAAGAGGGGGACAGAAGGATCGATAGCAACATCCTCGCCCTTGAAATCTGGGGGTCTACAACCTTACCATCTATTACCACCTAGAAAGGGTCCACACCCTCCCAGGAAATCGTAAGAAGAAGGTTCAAACTTGAAACTTGCTTACAACAAAGTTTGAACCTTGAAATGAACTTCCCTGCCACCTCGCCCCTCAAAGTCTCTACTTGCTCCTCCCACTCCAAGGGCTCTTGTTATGCCTGAGCGTCAACATTATGGTCTTGGGACTCAACCTCCAAGGCCATTTTCCTTGCCGACTCCAATGCCTTATGCGCCCTCTTCAAAGACGTATCAACATCTACTGCCTTCATGGAAAACTCCCTCCAAGCCACCTAGGAGTCCTCCAACGCCACCTCATTCACCTTACACAAGTCAGTCTCCTACCTTAGGCACTCCTCTAACTTGCCTAGCCTTTTCAAAGCCTCATCTGCCTCCTGGACTTTACTCACCGAGACATCCCTTTCTTTGGTCAATGATGCCATGGCTTTTTCTTGCGTACTGATGTACTCATCTAGGAAACGCCCCATCAATGTTGTCCGAAGAGTGAACATCTCTATGGCATGGTAAATGGCTAAACGATTAGAACCCAGTGTACTTAGATCTGTCCTTCTCAAAGATCAGAGCCCAATCAATGAACTAAGGAATCAAAAACTGAGCGTCCCATAGAGATGTTGCGGGGTTCTCGACTAAGTTGTCCTGGCGCATGAATTGCACCCAATCCTAAAAGGCAGGGTCATTGTTGAGCTTAAAGGGAGCCGTCAGATACTTGGCCGTCATATGCCCCCAAGTAATCAAGGGAACCTCTAGGGATTCAGGAGCCTCTCCCACTCGGATCATAAGAGACCCAACCTGCATTCCTCGAGAATACTCAAGTTGAGTCCTTTACCTCTTCACGTCCTGCGCAATAAACTCAGGACCCAAAGGAACATCCACCAGCAAAGAAACGACAACTGTAAAAGAAACAGTTATAACTGGCACAACAACAGTAGAGGACTCACCCTTAGCCAACCCCTCCTCTTTTTGGCCAGGTATAACTTCTTTAAGTCCTAGGCAAATATCTTTTGATGAGTCATATCACCTGAAAAGACATAAGCAAAAACAAAGATCAATATCCAAGAAATCAAGTAATAGGAAGACAAGAAACCTACAGAAAGCTATACTTACATATCCAGTTGTCTGAGGCACTCTGGTTGGCAGACAAGGAAATCAACGTGTGGGAACTAAAATAGTGCCCCACTTCTTTCCCCAAGAAATTTATGTCACCGTACTTAGCATAGGACAAGTCATCCCAATTCACTTGGTATTACACAGGTGCTCAGGTCTAGTATAGTGGAAAAGAAGATTATCCATCCGGATAATGAAGAAAGTCCTCACCCCTCACATCTGGACTCACTCAAACTTTGAAAAAAGACCCTTAAATTTTTATAAGACTGATCGAACATGTTTATTAGACGACGACCAGTGACATCACTTAGGGAGACCCACCCTACGGGAACTCCCACCTTGAAAATCTTGGCTTGAAAAAAGCAAAAGAAAACAAACACTAAGGGAACGCGCCCAAAAAACTCATAAAGGACCTTGAAGACCTTCACAAATGCCTACCCATTCGGATGAAACTGAGTCGAAGCAACGTTTAGGGTGTTCAAAACCCTCTTTCGAAAATAGAAAAAAGGAATAGATAGATGAAGATAAGAGAAGAATGTCTTATACACTGTAATCCAACTCCCTAGGGTTTATCCTCACATAACAAACCTTTTCATCCTCTGAGCAACCTACACATTCTACATTAGGGGCTAGCACTGACCCGTTAAAAACCCCTTTTTGCCATAACCTAGCAATAGAATTCTTATTTTGAATGAACAATGGGAAAGCCAAAACCTCCTCCTTAACCTAAGAAAAAGAGTTCAAGGAAGAACCCATCTCTTCACAAGAATAAACAGGAAACAAAAGGATAAACACACTACGACCTAACAACATAAAATGGAGAGGAAAAAAATGAAGAAAGGACTAACCTTTGAATAGGAAGAAAATGACCCACAAAGATAGTGACAAGAAAGATAAAGAGAAGGGGACACCTAAAAGCCTAGCAAAGACTGCAACAAAAGTAAAGGCACAAAGGAAGAAGTTGTAAGCAAAAAAGTCCAAAGAGAGCTCGCATAAGTAAAAGTACAAAATGAAAAAGGTTTAGGTTATAAATACGCAAGACGAATATAAAGTCTAAATAAAGATCCAACGGTTAGGAAAGGCACCACCTATTTCACGACCAAGATGCCACGATGACCTCGCAAAAGTAACTACCTTTGAATCATGGCAAAAAGCTCACCCTCGCTTGAAATGACACACATAACCCCAAGAAGTGCATTCAAAGACATAGGGATGCAAAATGCCCCATCATCACAGAAATTATCTTGTTTAGACATCACCTTGAAAAATGAAATGATGACTTCCCACAAGCAAACACATGTCCCCTCCTAAATCTCCCTCGAAAAACATTATGAATACCGACTAACGCTAATAGGCAAACAAAATGACTCCCTCCCAATTTTGGCATAAAATCACTCAGTATATGTCTATAACCTGTCAGCATATTACTGCTCGGCACAGAAACACTCGGTATATAACCATAATCACTCGGTGTTCTTCCACTCGATAGACAAGTATTCGATACATAGTCACTCGACTCGCCCGCTGGCCGAGAGCTCGTGACTAGGGGCTCCAGTTCCCTTACAGATCGGGAAAAATCCTTCATACCCTTTTATTTTAAGAAGTTATATCTACCTAAAAAAAATCTAAAGAGATTATCATTATCTAATGGATATGGGACAGAAATCAGAGCCCTTCTTTTGGTGTATAAATAAAGCCTCAGAGCCCCTTTTGTATTTCAAGTGATATTTTGAGAAATAAACCTTACTTTCCTAGAGTAATTAGGGTTTGATACTTTATACGCTCAGAGTGAACGCAAGTCATTCTCAGTCCAAATAGTGATCTTCAATAAATATTGACACAATCTATCCAGTTCATTGTTTAATTAGGTAGATTGATCGTATTCGTATTCATATAGATAGGGTGATGATTAGTGGATAAATGAAATTAATTAATTGAGCTTAACCATATAACTAGGATATTACTTATTGAGGGCCAAATGGCTAGACTACTAGGCATCACAAAACTGGAACCGCACCTTGATTCTCTGATCACCATAATTCAGCTTTATGTATTAATTGTTTTTCTAACCCGAGAGTGAATTTAATAGAAGAATCATGGTTAATATTGAGTCTTTGACTTTTGTTCCTGAGTGAATAAAAAAAAAAGAGTGAAATTGAAAAATCATTGAATTCTGCCGCATCTCCTGAAATCTACTTATCTTTCCCTTTCCTTAATCCAGTTTCAAATCATAGATTAAATATTTTTTCTATCACAAGTTCTTAGGTAGATTAGCATATAAAGAATTTCAAGGAGACAGAGAGAATGAAGACAAAGGTTAAAGAAAATATATCTAACACTATAAACATCTAGGCAAAACCAACACAACTCAAATCTAAATACATACAAGAAAGTTACAAAAATTTCAATCCAAACTCGCTATAGATTCTATAGTCTTCTATTGTTTGATGAAGCGAGGTGGCAAATTCAGTATGCTGTGTGAATTGGTCCTTTAGAAGTTCTCCTTGTGAAATTGAAAACGGGTTGATGAGTTTAGGCTGAACTCTTGACAAAGGTTCTTCAATGTATTGGTTAGAGTAGGACTTCCACAGTAGAATACACCTGCATCATAAAAATAGCAGATAACTTTTTCCTCATTATTTTTATATTCACAATTTTAGAATGTGACAAAGCATCACAACTGATGTACCTATCCGAGAATTTTGATGTGTGTTTGCTAATTGAGAAAAGACTCTCTTCCAATTGGGCCTTGCAAAATGAGTTCGTATCTGTAAGATGGTAGCATCACAAAGTCTTAACCTTTGGTTGAATGATAAGAAAGTTTTTTTTAAAATGAGTAATAAATCAATCAATACCCGGCTTTCGGAAACTACATCAACTCCATTTTTAGCATGTTGCAGCTTCTGAATCATTGCAATTAGTGCTGACCGTGCATCTCCTTCCTCATAGACACTAGTCAAATAGTTGTGCATCTCTATCATACCCTGCATCATTTAATCATGCTGAAAATTTACTATGCAGTGAGATATATAGAGTTGTTAGGTTTGAGAAAACGTTCTCTGATTACCTTGTTTTATATTTTTAAATGTTTGTATAGGAAATGGTAAAAACAAATAATTTCATATACAAATTTTTTAAAACCGAAAAAAAATTGCATTTGTTTTTAATATTGTGTATACAAACTTTTATGACAAAATAATGTGACAGTTTTATAATAATAATAATAATAATAATAATAATAATAATAATAATAATAATAATAATAAAAGAATAGAAAACATTTTCTCAAACCAAAAAGCTCTAATATACATGGAGGCAATAAAACTGAGGAAAAATGATGAGTTTGGTCCTCAATCTCACATCACGATCATAATCTGCAATATCATCCATGACACCTTTAAACCATTCAAATGAAGCCTGCTCTCTTGTTACCCAATAAAAGTATGCTCTTGCAGGGCCTTTCTTATTTTCATCATGACTATTGATGGAATCCTCCCCATAGGTTCCCTGCTACGTTAACCCCGTTAGCCCTTAGAACTGGAACTTAAGTACAAAATACAAATATGCTTGCTACCAAAAGGTATGTAAAATTTTGCTAACCTTGTCCCTTAATTCTTTAGGACTTTCTGATTTCATGTGGTTCAAGAGATCTTTAAGAATGCTGATCATTGGCGTGGCTCCAATTCCTAGACCTATGAGCAATAGGACATCATAATTCTTATAGTTTTGTGCTGGGGCTCCATAGGGTCCCTTGATGAGGATCTTTGGGTATCTAATACTATAAAGAGCAAATAATATCAATACTTATATGTCAATTTGGAAAGTCAAGAACAACGAGTTGCTAGTCACCTTTTTGAATGGTCCAAGCTTGTTGTATGTGCTCTAGTTTCCATCCTCATAAGGGTTCCCCTTCTTGCTTGTGCACTCTCAGGCTCACAAGCCTGCATTACAAAATATTAGCACACCTAGATTCTCAAGTAGTATCATATTTCCATTACACTTTGACTAATTATATACATTGCTTTGAGTTCGCTATTGAAACATAAATATCACCTTTGCAAATGTTTTTCTAAGCTCTGTAGTCCAGTCTCCCAAGGTTCTTATATGGACACTCAAGTAGTCATCTCCAGGTGCAGAGGTGATGGAGAAGGGATGCCTATATCAAGAATCAATTTTGAGTATCATAAGTAAAGTGATTTTGCAGCATTTTTTTTCTCCTGATTAATATCAGCCAAGCATCATGGTTATTACCATTCAAAACTAGATATGTCTGGACACTTGACAAAAAGATACATTCCACTTTTATACTTGAATCCTTGGGGTTTTGTCATGTATAGTGCAAGAACATTTCCTGTGTATATTATTGCCTGAAATTCCCAAGTAGTAAAATCATGTTCCTGCTTCAGCATAAAGAAACAAGGTACATCCAATCATGTTGACACACACCTTAATGACGCTTACTCGGTGATCTTTACCCTTGAAAAATGGATGAAATCTCTCAAAGGCATAGAGCACCAATGGAACTACAAGGTACATCCAAGTCTGCATGATTTATAACCATTTTGAGATTGTGGCCCATAGAAAATGCAAAGATATATATGGTGCATCAGGGAGAATATACAATCCAAAAATTGGGGAGGGTAGAGTTCAGTTATGCATGCTATGAGCAATAAGTCAACCACAATCATATCAATTTACAAATGCAAAGCTATTATATTAGTACTTTGAGAGAAAAAAAATAACTTTGGGAAAACTGAAATCAGAATCTGGGTACTATGGAGGAGCAATAAGGTGGTCCATGTGTAAAAGAGATAGAAAAAAGGGAGAAGGACGTGGTTTTAACGCCATCTACTGACAAAAACTTACAAATTAACTATTAACTTTGACCTATTAAAACAAATCTAGATACTGTAGATCATTTGAAAAAAAATATATGTACTTTGTGGGTAGTTACAAACCAACAATGTTAAAAATGTTAGAGCTACACATACCGTCTTCTTTTGCCATTCCTTGGTGAGAAATAGAAAGTAGCCATGCATGATGAAGAGTATGTAAGCCAGAATAAGCAAATGATGTGCATACCAAAAGGAATTGAAACCAGCCAAGTGATGCAACGGGGAAGGTAAACTGACCACACTTTTTCTGAAATAATGTGTTGCTAGAGTGAAGCTAAAAGCCATAATCAATACCATAAGAATTCCAGTTACACCAGGAATACTCGTCATAAGGGAAACCCAGTCAGGCTGCTCATAGTCAAAACCTGGTCCAAGTATACTCATGAACTTATGGTTTGGGCATGATATAATTCTTGGAAAATCACAAGTGATGTGCATCATTACATGAATTAAAGTCCCTATAACCACAGCAAATGCAATTATCTTGTGAAAGTTTATGTTGTCATCAAAAGGGATGATTCGACTAAGAAATGTTCCTCTTAGCCCTGTGAGTGTTCTTCTACACATGGTTAGTACAATAAGAGCCATGTTGAATTTGAGAGTCTCAGCAGCACCCTTTGCAAAGCAGAGACAGTAACCCATGACTTGAAATGCTTCCCTTTCCCTGTACTGGCGAAACTTCCAAATAAACAGCCACAAGTTTATGACCAACCAAAGTGTGATAACCCATATTTTTTTCCATTTTTCATGGGCAAATTCTGTTGTTGTAGAGACAAATTTGCTCATAGGAGTTCTATACTTTCTTGGTATCATTGTTTTAGTCAAAGTCTGGGCTTTATTATTATAAATTTTTCTTGTGCTGTCTTCAGCACTAACCATTTCCTTCAGCACAGTTTCTAGCTGCCACATCTGTTCAAACAGAGAAAAACAAGAATACGAAAGATGAAGACTTTGTATAAATCCCAATAAAAGAAGAAAGCACCAAAAGTTTATGCACTTCTAACCTCTATATATCCATTATGATCGGGGTCAAGCTCTTCCATCAGCAAAGATGCATATCCAGCAGCTTGCTGTTTGAGATTTCCTAGCTTGTTTGCTGAGGCACTCATCACTATAACCTTTTACACAATTTTCATTTAGAATCCTGTTTTCATAAAATGCAAGAAAAAGAGAAAGAGGAAAAAAAGTAATAATCAAAAGAATTCAAGTGGTCTCAGTACTCACCTCCTTAACCTCCTCTTCTGATAGCCTACCATCCCCATTCTTGTCACACCTGAAAATAACTGAATTCATTTATGACAGTCCATTCAATAAGAATGCTGCAACATGCAAAAAGTAGACATTTTTGGTGTTTTCTTTGTGTGTGTGTGTGTGTGTGTGTGTGTGAGAGAGAGAGAGAGCTATTTACATGTCAAAGAAAACTTGAAGTCTTGATTCAAGATCTTTGTTAGTCATGTCCTCCCAGAATACTCTAACTTCATCCAAAGTTATCCCATTTTCTGCATAGATTTTCCTTCTCCTTGCCAAAGCCTCATACAGCTCCCCAGCAAAATCCTTTGATTCTGACCCCATACCTGTGCAACACACAACACTATTTTTTATTCATCATAATTATGAAGCACAAATACTTCCATCAATCTCGCGTATCGTATTCAATAAGTGTCGTATCTGATTCTTTCTATCTGATACTTTACCAATACTTCTTCAATGAGTATTTAAGCTCTTAAAAATATTATAAAACTCTAGTATAAGAAATATATGGATAATTATGCCAATCACAAACTTATCACTAATTAGAACAACTAAACATGCGCATTAGAGACACAGTAAGAAAGAAAAGAGGAAAAAATACACATTATGTATTATGTATACCCATGCAGATTCCAAAATTGGCTTTTGAGAGCTTGCCATCAACTGCATGTTGAGCAAAACGCTTCTCAATGCACTTCCATGCATCACCTTCCTTCCCTGTGACGGTCCTATCAAGAAAGCGTAAACCCTGAAGCCCTCTGGCTGCTCCTGATTCCATTCTCACCATCTTTCCCCTGCTCCTAACGTTGTTGGTAATGGCATTGTTGTCATTGGAGGATTTTAGCACCGTGTTTTCTTCAGGGGTTGCATGATGATCAATATTCTTAGAGTTGACCTCCGCAACAGGATCAACCTCAATGCTCTCGAGAATCCATTCTGTTGATTCATCATCATCTCGGCCTTGATTTTTTTCTGATGACATCAATTATGGATTGTTGAATTTCCGGGAAATTGAAGTTGCGGAATCTGGGTGTGTTGAGTTAAACAAGGGATTTGAGATAGATATATATCAATGAGTATATAAATGTTTTGTGTCGTTGTGTTGCTAATATTAGCAAAACAGGTTCAATCCCCAGTTATGTGTCTGGTCCAACCAACCACGCACGCACCTTTACCTTAACCAACAGTGAAAATAAAATAAAATTACGTACAAACTATTATTATTATTTTCCTTTGCATGCATTTCTGTCGGCAAGATCACTTCTATATCTTTATATCTTATATATAAACACCCGGTATTATCAACAAATTTTACTCTAGTACATGGCTACGTCAGAACAAATATTTTGAATGTGAAGACGTAACATATAAATTAACAGTTAATAATGGATTCTTTATTATTTCTCAAACATTTTATTAAAATAGGAAAATATTTTGAATGTGAAAGTTTCTAGCCCATTTCTGAAGCGTGTTTCATGCGGTAGTTCAACGACCATAATCGTTATCCAAAAAAAAAAAAAACGATCATAATCAGGATATTTTATTATCACTATTATTCTTTTTCATAGGGTTTTAGGGGTAACCAGTTGCGGGGAAAGAATTTAGGACCTTATGCTTATAATTTTTCATAACATGCAATTAGTTAAAAGCTACCAATAACACACCAAATGGTAGTGTCATTTCGTCACTGCATTATCCATGACATTCTTAAATTAGAGAATTGACGTGCTTGCACTATACCAAACGTGCTTGGTCCCATCTCAATGCGCATTATACTATATATATGGTACATTGATGATGCCTTCAACTGGTTAATGAAATAATGATATACTTTAAACACCACATTTAAACATTGAATATATAAATATAACTTATATAAGTTAATTTTTTTTTTATTTATATATGCATGGTGTGAAATTTGAAAGAAGTAGACAATAATTTTTTTAAAATCAAATGTGAATGAAAGTCCCAAGTTAAAAATTTTATAAATAGATAAACTTATATATTTAATTTTTGAAGATTTTAGATCATATTATGATATTTTATATTGTAGTTTTATTTTCTTGGCTTATATATTTGGTGTGGGGCAGTAATTTTTCCAATGTTGTGACTCTTTTTTATATCCCAACACTTTTTATATCCAGATTTAATGAAATAAAATTTGTATTAAAAATTATGTTGAATTTATTTTAAAAGTATAAAATAGAACAGTGTTTATATTAATTTAAAATGAAATTTTCTATTTTCTTTTATTTCGTAACATGCTTCGTATAATGTTAAAAAGCCGTTAATATTCAATACTCAATATAATGTTTCTTATAATAGAAGTCATCCATTTCTCCTTAACAACCACTATCGATCTTTTTCTTTTCTTATTTGTTTTTCCATATGAAAACAATGTACATGAATCTCGCAGAATATTAAAATGATTAAATTAAAAACAGCTCTTTTGCAGGTTTTCTTTTCAAAAGCAACAACAATATTTTAAAGATTTCGTGAATATCGTTAGCTAGCCTTATCATTCTGCTGAAACGATCTAATCATGGTCTTGTTTTATCATTTAAATTCATTTATTTTCTTAATTTTTTTAAAATCCCAGTCCATTATAACATCCAAAAGGAAATATCACTAAAGAAACTCCATTTCCTAGCAACTTGTTTGATAGACTTAAAGAGTTATCCTTTTTAACAATTTTCTCTTTTATATGAGTCTCTCTTTATAAAAATACATTATTTTTAGGGAGTAATTATATATTATATTGATATTGTAAAAAATAATTTTATCTTTTTAAATTTCTTTTTATATAAAGTCAAACTTCACTATTATCTATTAATTACATAAATATACAAATATTCAATACATAAAGATAAAATCTAGGAAAAAGAGAGTGAGTGAGACGTGTGAGTACGCACTATCTTTAAGGTTTATGTGCCTAAGACGTAACCCCTCAGAATACAACAGTCCTTCTGTGTGAAGCCATGTATCAGAATTAGCAAAGGTAAGAGACAAGAAAAAAAAAAAGAAAACCCAACGTAGAGTTGCTTTTTGAGTATCATTTCGATTGTGACTAAGAAGGAAAGGATATAGAAAGTTGGTAATATAATTAGACACTTAACCCTGTTAATGAGAAAGACGTTAAGGAATAAAATAATTATTTTGAAATTAACTATTAGATTATTACGCGTTCAATATTTAAGACTTCCTTTAAAACACAAATCGTAACCACCTAAAATTCAAACGCCCAAATAACGGTTTGGTAGGCTATTCAAAATCAAAATTTAAATAAAAAAAGAATTTAAGTGGTAAAAAGCTATATGTCACATATGATCATGCACACAAATAGGGAAAATCATCATATTTACACATGAAACTGATATTTCAACCTAAGCTCATTTGCGCACAAGTTGACTTCTTTTCTAGCTTGTTTACTATCATAAAGTATGGCCCAGATTGATACCGGTCCCCAAAACAAGATATGACAAACATCCTAAATGGAAAAACAAAAGGCACGGATCCAACGAAATTACATAAACTGACTTTCAGTATCACCGGTATGATAATTCTATGGATACCGACCAAAAGCCTGCAGGTAAGTCACAGCCTTTGAGCACAGACTGCAACTTGACTACGTAAGTAGCTTTGTCACCTGACATATGTCAAATCATAAGTTGTACCTCCATAAAGGCTATAAATACCATCATTTGTGATTATTAAGGTAAATCATTTATTACTTTAAACATTCTGGTATTGTTAAATTGTACTGACTTAAGCTTCGAAGAATCTTTGCAAGTACCACCACCACCTGTACCAGAACAAAAGCAAAGAGAACCCCGGACATCAAGGTTGAAGAAATTGAGCTTCTACTAAGCCAATGTTTTATAATACCAGATTCCTCACAAGACCGATGTAATATTAGAGTGAAAGTAAGATTCAACACCGATTGAAAGCATAATTAAAGTTACCCCCTACATACCAGACATTTCACTAGCACGCCTAATGGGACCTATAAATTAAGTCTCATACCCCCGTAAAATAAAAATAAGAAGTCAAGTGTTAAAACAAAAAGTTAAGAATGGATCCGTCTAGGTGACATACCACGCCAGAGGGACTTATCCAAGACATAACTCATATAGAACCACATGTATTACAATACAACATAGGGATTATGGAAACACCAGGGTCAAACCTGCCATAAGAAAAAACAATGGTGATCGCGTATCCTGACCCAAGGGACAAGTTGATTCAGCAACTACGAGTTGGACTCTAGGAGCTCAAGCAGTCAAGGGTAAATGACGTAAAGGAGAAAGTTGTTGCCACATCCCAGAAGCAACTGTTAGAAATCTTAGGCAGCGTTTAGTTACAGAAAATTATTCTAGTTTTTTGGGAAAAGTTTTCCGCTTGTTTTCCAAAATTTTCATTTCCTAGAATAGCTAGAAAAATTTTGAAAACCTGTTTAGATAATGTGATAGTTTTTCAATTTGGAAAACTAGAAAACTAAAAAAATTGTTCAAGTGCACTCAGTTTTCCAAATTTTTTTCAAACATTCTTTAATTCAAATTAATTGAGATATGTCTTATATATGTTATTTATGACAATATTGTATAGTATATGCATCATATAAAAATTGTGACAAAAATTTAAAGTAATATTAAAATAAGAGCAAATGAGTTTGTGTTTTAAATATATTTCAAAATAGCTACAAAGAATAATAAAAATATTATCAAGATACATCATAAAAATCAGACGAAATATTAAATCTTAAATTTAACAAAAAAATAAAAATGTAAATTGATAGATATGGTGGGGTTGGTCTTTCCGCTAATAACTAACTTATAATATAAATAAGGTCTCTACAACCCTTGACCATTTCTTTTGTTAAGCAGAATTGCAGGAAAGTCAATTCAATATTTAAGGATGATAATACTAATTTAAATGAACAGTGCAAGTTATCGCGTTTCTAATTTTCGAAAACTTGTAGCAGTAGAACTTTTTAAATCAGTAGCAGTTTGTTTTACATTCCCATTTGGTTACAGCAGTCTTTATCTTGTAATTCAGTTATCTTATCTTGTAATTCAGTTACCGTCTTTTTTATTTTTTTACTTAGAAAACCTTTTAAAAGAGTTTTGATTTTCTTAAAAAAAAAAGAAAAACAGTTCTCTATTTTTCTATAAAAAAATTAAATAATTTGTAAATAAAAAGTTTTTTATTTTTATAATTTTGTCTAAGAATAATTTTCTATTTTTCTAAGAAAACTTATGAACTAAACGTAACATTAGCATCTCCAGAATACTCATCATTTCTAACGTATGATAACTATTGAAGAAAAGTCTGGTAGGAAAAGAAATTATAAAAACATTACTGGACCAGACCCCACATTGCATGTTATCTTCAGACCCTAGATTTGTTAATAACATACATCAAGAAACTAAAGGTAAATGAAGTTTGTAATTATAGAAACTAACATGTGTATTCAAGTGTTCCAGGACTTATGATGCACAGGTTATAAGACAAAGGGAGAGCCCATGAAATTAAAGTCTAAACCTTATCACTTGGGTGACAACCAAAGGTCTGTAAGAAGAAGCTTCTATTTCTCAACTAGACTTTAGACTTATAGGCATCAAAAGAAGAACAGTATTTTAGAAGCTCAAATTGTAATGTCCTAAAATCTATTTAAGTGATGCCTTAAGATTCATGCTTAATATGTGCTTATCACCAAAAGAAACCAGAGACAAACAAGCTATGCAACCAATTTCAGAATACCTAACACTGCACAGGAATAGAAAAAGTTGAACCAAGTCAGTAAATGTGTCAGCTAAAATAAGAAGGCTCGTATACTCAATCAAATAAATCAAACAAATGGCTTCATCTGTTGAAGATGCATAAGATACTTATTCCATGCAAGAACAGAAGTACATAGCTACCAGACTCTTAAACATCATTCATTATGATCAAAGGTCTAGTACTTAAAGTTCAAAGCAAACACCTTCACAGAATTTCTAATGTCTATATCTCCTTCCAAGACTCAGTAACGATCATCTTCCAACACCTATTTATACTAAAGAAGATTGACTTAATGTGAGATAGAGAGAACTCTCAAGAAAAATCAATCTTACTTTGTATTATGTTCAAATTTCTCTTTTAGTCTTCAAAGACAAAAACTTTCCTTGTTTATTTTGCCTCTAGCAGACCTTGGTCTTTTGTCTTTCATAACTTAGTGTACACTCACTTATTTGTATATCTTCATACACTAACTTATGTGAGTTATCTTACTTTCTTTTTAAACTACTATAAAGTCTAGTGAGTTACCATCCTTAGTGAGTGTGTGAAACATTATTGGCCTGAAAAGACTTTCGAAAGAATACTTAGGTGATTAAGCCAGGAGTGGCTTATTGTAAAAGAATACTTGGGTTTAAGTCAGAAGTGGTTGGAGTCAAGAATACTTGTGGTACAGGTCTGGTGCTGTGTGGAAGTCCTTCAAGTTAGAAGAGACTGGACGTAGCTTCTGTGTTGGATGTGAACTAGTGTAAACGCTCTGTGTTGCTTTCCTTTCCCTGCTCTTTAAAGTCTGTTGTGCAAAAGTTTGATTACTTGTTTTCATTGGTTCATTATTTCACAATAAGAGTCTGTGACTTTTTTAACCCCCTTCTAAGTCTGACTCTGAACCATCAATAACAACCAGGAGCCCACCTTAAGGATTAAGCAGCTTGGTAGCCAAAGAAGGACTCTATAAGCCATGAGAGGCTCTGGAGAGTATCGTTTTAATATACCATTCTCTGGGAGACTAATGAATTTCTTTATCCCATGGCATCTTCAAACCTCACAGTTATTGTCCATTGAAAAATATACTGAAGAAACAGACCCAAGTAGGCATTTGGATGCCTATGTAAATAAAACCTTATTATTGGGAGCAGAAAAGACATGATCTGTCGAATGTTCCCAAGAACCCTAACAGCTGAAGCTTTAGGCTGGTTTAAGGGATTGCCATCGGGGTCTATAGCTTCTTGGGAGGAGTTGGCCTAAATATTTTTAGATCACTTCATCATATCCCGAGATGTATCAAAGACTTCCCACACTTTGGCTCAGATTAAGTAGGGTGAAAAGAAAACTCTAAGAGATTTTTTGAAAAGAATTTACAAAGAAGCTACATAGGTCCTGAGATTGACCGAACAAATCCAACTACATATAGCCAAAATAGAAATTACAACTGGGATGCAACACCTCGGAGTAGAAACAAAAAGATGGTTAACTTTACCTATTACACTCTTTTAACGGCCTGACCTAGTCAAATCCTTCGGGAGATCGAAATGCCCACGCTAATGGTGTATGAGGTGAGAAAGCTAGTGCCCATGAAGTGCCTAGGGAACACAAGCAAGTATTATGAGTTCCATGAACAAGATAATCACAACACTTATAAGTGTCGGTAATGGAAAGACACTATTGAGGTTCTCATAAGGGAAGGTAAAGTTGAAGCAATACCTTTACAGGTCAAAGAGTAGTGACGAGGCAAACTGAGATAAACCCTTGTGTATAGACCGATCTCCAGATCTAAATAAGGGAAGAAGTATGAAAAGGATATCAAACGGATAAGAGGAAGGCAGTGGTAGATAACATTGCTAATGACGAAGAGGAGTTTGAAATGCTCTCATCCAAAGGGAAAAGGGAAGTAATAGACATAATCATATGAGGATTCATGGAGGCGAAGTCTCAAATTTAGCAAGGAAAAATCACTTACTAATGATCATCTCAATATAAGCCAAGCCAATAAACAAGTCATTTCGGGATGGAATCCAAACACCGCCTATAACCTTTACTAGTGATGACTTCAGACTAACGGTTTCAGGAGGGGATAATGTCATAGTCATTGAAGCTGTAATAGCAAATAAAATTATACAACGGCTACTAGTTGATCATGGAAGTTCTTGTGACGTGATATTCTATGAGTGCTTCCAAAAAATAGGGTTGACCAACATGGACCTTCAACCGTATACATATGACTTGACTACCTTTAATAGAGAGAAGAAACCAACTAAAAGGTACCTGGACACTCGTCTGACTTTCAAAGGAGAGTTGGGATTAAGAACGGTGTGAACAAGAATTCTGATAATTGATGTTAAGTCATCTTAGGAAAACTTTCCCTAAATGTGTTAGAAGCAATAGTCTCAACCCTTCACTTGTTGGTCAAGTTTATTGACAAAGACAATCAAGTCTTCTCTGTAATAGGGGGATCAGTAGATGGTCAGGTACTCTTACAACCTGAGTCTACAAATGGTTAAAATTGAAATCGATGTTAAAAAGCAAAAGCTAAATGAAGATGGATCCATTCCTGGATCAGTTAACCTTATTGACCCAGACCCTAGAAAGGACCAAAGTCATAACCCAATGAACCAAGTAAGGCTAACCCCGGAAGGGGAAATAAAGGCCATACCTCTTGATGGTGAACCAACAAAAACCACCAATATAAATGATTCTTTAGCAACCAATATGGAAGATCGGTTGATCAAATTGTTGAAAGAGTGCAATCATCTCTTTGACAGGACAACAACATAAATTCTCGGTATTGATCCTAATTTCTATTGTCACAAGCTCATGGTCTACCTAGAAACCAAGCCTGTAGCCCAAAAGAAACAACGGTTGGGCCTAGAAAAGCAACAAGCTGCATGTGAACAAATAGATGAGTTGTTGAAAGTCAGTTTCATTCATGAATTAAGATACTCATCCTAGGTGTCAAATGTTGTCCTGGTGAAGAAAGCAAATAAAAACTGGCGAATGTGTACGGATTACACTAATCTAAATCGGTGTTGCCTAAAGCACCCTTATCCATTCCTCAGTATAGACTAAATGGTAGACAATTCATCTGGATATTAGTACCTCTCATTTATAGATGCTTATTTCGGATATACTCAAATTCCCATGTAGAAAGATGACGAGGAGAAAACTGCATTTGTCAATGACTGAGGTGTCTTTTGCTACACCGTGGTGCCTTTTAGCTTGAAAAATATAGGGGCTACATAGTAGCACATGATGAACAAAGTTTTTTAAGGCATGTACTCTAAGATCATTGAAGTGTATATCAACGACACCATAGTAAAGACACTGGTCATAGAGGATTATGTGGATGACCTAAGAAGCATTTTTTAGCACCTACAGGAGTATAACATGCGTTTGAATCCTTTAAAGTGTACTTTTGTTGTCCTAACGGGGAGATTCCTAAGTTTCATGCTTACCTAGAGGGGAATAAAGGCTAACCCGGATAAATGTTAGGTGATACAAGAGCTTTGAAGTTTGTCAAACCTAAGGGAGATGTGGTCCTTTAACAGAAAGGTAGCAGCGGTCTTATTTTATTTCATACGTAAAATGACACATCAGTCACTCCTCTTGTATAGAATCCTGAAGAAAGGCCTGAAGTTTGATTGGGGTAGGAGCAGGAAAAGGCTTTTCAGAGCTTGAAGGATAGCTCGCCCATCAATATTGGTAAAACCAGATAAGGGGCAGTTGTACATATACCATTCAGTGTCAAATGAGGCTTTAGGAGTGGTTCTAATTAAGGAAACCCTTGAAGGATAGCGGCCAATTTACTTCATAGGAAAAGTTATTCAAAGAATCGAGCTCCGATATCAGAATTTAAAGAAAGAAACAATGACACTTGTATGGACTTCACAAAGACTTTGACGGTATTTTCATGCACATCCTATTATAGTTGACACCAATCTTGCCTTGCGAACCATCTTCTATAGACTTGATTTGGCAGGACAGATGATCAAGTGGGCCATTGAGTTATCTGAATTTGACATCTCATACAAGCTAAGAACTGCTATTTAGGCTCAGGTTCTAGCTGACTTCATGGTCAAACTCACTTGGGAGCCCCTAGCTTTATCCTAAATACATTAGGACATATATGTTAAGGGTCATTCAATATAAAAGGTTATGTGGTAAGCGTGGTAGTGGAAAGCGAGGATGAAGTGCACATTGAAATATCTTTAAGGTTTGATTTTAAAGTGTCAAACAACTAGGCAGAGTATCGTTATTCAAAGTACTTTGGCTGCCCCCAATATTTCCACTCCCATTAAAGTATGCAATATATGGGTTAGGCCATTTATGGACAACTCTTGGGTGGTAACCATCATCTAGTATATTACTAATGGACAGCTCCCAACTGTTCCAGTTGAAATAAAGAAATTAAAGAAGGAATTGTCAAACCATGTCTTAATTGACAAATAACTTTTTCGTATAGGTTTTTCAAACCCTTATCTTAAATGTTTAAACAAAGTAGAGATCGTTGATTTCATGGCTGAGGTCCATGAGGGGACTTATGGACACCATTCTAAAAGAAAAAACTTGGCAAGGAAAATCCTTCTAACAGGATACTGGTGACCTACAATGACAAGATACGCTATGGGGTATGTAAAGAAATGTAACCCATGTTAGAAGTTTTCCAATTCACACCACATCCTTGTTAAGAAATTATTCACCTAACCAGTATCATAGCCATTCTTCCAATGGGGTTTGGATATTTTAGGACCATTCCCAAAGGTACCAGGCGAGATTAAGTACTTAATAGTTGGGGTGGATTACTTCACCAAGTAGATTGAATCTGAAGTCATGGTCCATATAACATCCATGAGAACTCGTCATTTCATTTATGAAAACATCATTGCCCCAGTTTAAAATACTAAGGCGCATTATTACTGATAACAGAACACAATTCACTAATGCTAAGTTTGTAGATCTACTCAAGGGACTCAAAATCTACCAAGTGTTCTCCTCAGTAAAGCATCCCCAAACCAATAGGCAAGCCAAGGTCACAAGCAGGGAGTTTTGAAAGGCTTGAAAAAATGATTGTGTGTTGTGGAAAAAGAATAAACTAATCAATTGTGTAATTTGTTATGGGCATATCGGACAAGCCCACATTCTTTAACAAGTAAGTCCCTATTCTGATTAACATACATTGTAAAGGTAGTAATCCCACTTGAAATAAACCTGACCTCTCCTAGACTTCAGAAATTCAAAGAAATGGACAATGATTCAAGAATGAAAAATGAATTAGACAAATTTCACGAAGTACAGGATGTAGCATTTGTTAAGGATCAGGCTATAAAGGTAAGGGTTGCACTCTAGTACAATAAGAAAGTCCAGAATAGATGTTTTAATGTTGGGGATCTAGTTCTTTGAAAAGCCTTAGTAGGGAACTGGTTTTCTTATAAGGGTAAATTAGGACCAACATGGGATGGACCATATCGGGTTCATGATGCGACAATAGGAGGAGCATACTTGTTGGGCACTGGTGTGTAAATCCTGAGCCATGATAATTGATTATTTTACATTAAATTCATGATTCAATTGGACTCACTTTTTGAATAACTTAACTGAATTAATGAATAATTGAACATGATTCTGTTATAAATGTTATATTGTGTAAAAGAGCTTGATTTGTAAAAATGTTTGAAGAAAGGTACCAAAAATCCTGAAGAAACCAAGAAGAACCAACACATCAAGCCAAGGACGCTTGAGCGTGGCACTCAGCACGCCTAAGCGTGATTTAATGAAGACAACCCTCTCCACGCTTGAGCGCAGCTTGAGCGAGAAGCATTAAGGAGAACCTCACGCTTGAGCGCGAGCCCGAGCTCGCTCAAGCGTGACCCTAGACATAGCTGGTACGCTTGAGTATGGACTTATGAAGCTTGAGCGTGACTAAATTCAGCATCAGCCCCCTCTCGCGCTTGAGCGTAAGAATGGGACGCTCAAGCGTGGGCCCGAGTGCGCCTGAGCGTAAAGTGAGCGTGGATCAAGCGTAAATCATATAGGAAGGCCACGCTTGAACGTGGTTAAGATGGCTTAAGCGTAAGACAACCAGAGAGCATTAGAACTTTCCACGCTTGAGCGTGGACATTAAGCTCAAGCGTGACTCATGCAGCATGGGATTTGTAATTTTTTATTCACCAATGTTGCGATGCCAACTCACCCACTTTCTTGTGTTTCTGCATGACTCTGAAAGATTCTTCACGGGTTCTACACAAGCGGGGAAAGAAAAGCTAAAACATAATCCCTATAAATCAAGCAGAGAGCGTGAATAATGGAGCATCATCTCCTTCATATCATCAAACATATCTCCTGTATCCCACCATCATTCTGTATTCATTTCCAATTTTTCCTAAGTGAAAATGTATAGCATGAGTAACTAATTTTCCTTATTGGGATTGGTTGTAATCAAATCAAACCTGAAGTAATGTTGCTGTAAGTTTTCAATTATGTTAATGAGATTTGATAGTTTCTGTATTTCATTCTGCCATTAATGCCTGAAAGTACTTGATCACTATTTTCTTGTTTTAAGTTTTCTTAAGTACACTGGGAAGTAACTTTTGAGAGCAGATCTGAATGAAATACTCGTTGTGAGTAGCTGACTAGGGATGGCATCTAACACAATGAATATCGAAACAATCGATCGGTAATGCTGGAATGGTTTCAAAGTGACTAAGGGATCAGCGGTTTGAAATCATTCTCATGAATTTTGTAGTTGAGGGATCGATACAAATGACTTTGATTGTGACGTAGAAATTATTATTTCAATTTACATACATGCAAATTTATTTAGCTTACGAAAGGTGCGATGCGATGAAACCAATCCCAGTTTCCCAAATCTGATTTTTACCCAAACACTTTACTGTCATTATTTTCATTCAACACTTGCTGTTTCTTTTGTATTCAATCTTTTGTACAACAAAATCAAAACAAACCTTTTGTCAAAATCAATTTAAGAACTAAGATCTTCAAACCAACACCTCCTCAGTGGAACGACATCTATACTATACTATAATCACTGTGTTTAAAGTTGGCACAAACATTCCATTGAGTTCATGTTATACAAACTTGATTCTCTTTCCTTGAACACTTCATTTCCTTTGTATGATTAACATGCAAAATACCATACCAAGTTTTGGCGCCGTTGTCGGGGAGGTGATTTAAGTTTGAATATTTTAGCATTGAATTGATAAGACTCTGTAAATAAATTTCATTTGTTTGCATTTTTCATTTTTTTAGTGGGATAACATTGCTAGAGTGAGTGCTTAATTTATGATCTTGAGAGGACAGGGACCAAAAGAACAACTTGCATTTGATCCAGAAATAGATAGGCTCCTCAAGAAAATCAAGAAAGCCAAGCAAAAGCATAACTTCCATACAGGAGAAACTTCCTCTGACATAATGGCGGATGTCAATAGCAATAATCAAAATCCACCAAGGAGAACACTAGGAGATTACACTTTACAACAAGGACCCAGACATTACTCAAGCATTGCTATTCCAAACACAATAAGGGCTATAGAAATGAAACCTGTTTTTCTTAGTTTAATTAGTTCCCACCAATTCCATGGAATGACAAGTGAAGATCCATATACTCACTTGGCCACATTCTATGAATTAGTAGGAACAATGGGCTTTGAACAGGAAATAATTGAAGCTGTATATCTAAGACTATTTCCTTTTTCTTTAGCAGGTAAAACAAAGGAATGGCTCCAATCTCACCCAAATCAAAGCTTGAACAGTTGGGACACTGTGGAAGAGAAATTCCTACACAGATTCTTCCCACCATCTAGATTTATCAAAGCCAAATCAGACATAACAACATTCAAATAAGGGCAAGATGAACCCTTCTGTGAGGCATGGGAACACTTCAAATCTCTGTTGAGAAAATGTCCAAATCATGGCTTAGAAGATATTGCCCAACTAAATATCTTCTATAGTGGACTGAAAGTAGACACCAAAATGATACTGGATACAACAGCCGAAGGCACTATGATGACGGTGGATGCAGAAAAAGCTACAAGAATCATTGAAGCATTATCATCCATAGATTACCAAGCCCAGCATGATAGAACCCAAGTCCAGAAGAAGGGAATATTGGAACTGAATACAACAGATGCCATTTTAGCTCAAAACAAAATTTTGACTCAGCAAATTGAAGCTCTAACACAACAAATGGCAAAACTCCCACAATAATTATATGTAGTACAAACCTCTACAAACAATCAACAATCACAATTAAACTGTGACTTTTGTGGAAGGGAACATCAGTATGGACACTGTCAAGGAGAGCAAGGAGACCAATCCATCCTCTATATGAATAGTCAAGGTAAGCAGGGTAACTTCAATAACAACGCTTATTCTAACAATTTTTCATAGGGATGGAGAAATAATCAAAATGGTGGATGGAAGTAGGAGGCAAGCACTTCCAACAGACAAAAACCTTATCAACAAGGTCCTTCCTTGATAGAAAGAACATCAAAACTAGAGGACACTCTAGAAAAATTCATGCAAGTTTCAATCACCAATCAGAAAAACACTGATGCTTCAATAAGAAATCTAGAGACTCAAGTGGGGCAATTGGCTCGGCAAATTACAGAACATCATAACTCTCAATTTAGAGCTAATACCTACCTAAATCCAAAGGAGCAATGCAAAGCAATCACAACAATAAGTGGAAAGGTCATTGGACAATAAGAAGAAAAGGGCGAAAAGATGGAAGAGAAGAATTGTAAAAAAAACAAGAAAGGAAGTCAGCGAAGAGAAAAACAAAAAGAATGATAA
The DNA here is from genome assembly GCA_037962975.1 of Clitoria ternatea. Lineage (NCBI taxonomy): Eukaryota > Viridiplantae > Streptophyta > Magnoliopsida > Fabales > Fabaceae > Clitoria > Clitoria ternatea. Next base: position 26,980,068 of record CM075672.1, on the reverse strand, counting down.
TAAGGATGAAGTTGAAAAAAAGAAAGAAATAAAAGAAGGGAAGAAGAAGGTAGACGACCCAACACCACAGTTGAAAAGTTTGTCGTATCCAAAGAACCCTTCAAAGATAGACAAGGAGAGGCAATATGCAAGATCCATGGACATCTTCAAAAGGTTACAAATAAACATACCTTTTGTGGAAGCCATGGAGAAAATGCCAACGTACGCAAGATTCATGAAGGAGCTGTTAACAAAGAAGAAAATATTTTCTGAAGAAACAGTGGAACTCGCAACAGGATACAGTGCCATTATTCAAAAAGCATTGCCTCAGAAAACAAAAGACCCAGGGAGTTTCATAATTCCAGTAACTATTAGTACTTTACCAGTAGGAAAAGCACTTTTAGACTTGGGAGCTAGCATTAACTTAATGCCCCTCTCAATGGTAAAAAGAATCGGAGATCTTGAGGTGAAACCAACACGAATGACCCTCCAACTCGCTGATCGATCTATGAAGTTTCCATACGGCATAGCAGAGGATGTGCTGGTACGAGTTGACAAATTCATGTTCCCTGTAGATTTTGTCATTATGGACATTGAAGAAGATGCAGAGGTACCTTTTATTTTGGGGAGACCCTTCATGAAAATTGTAAAGGTGATTATTGATGTGGACGATGGGAAGCTAAAGGTGAGAGTGCAAGATGAGGAAGTAGATTTCAATATGTTTGATGCAATGAAGTACCCAGTAGAAAAGCAGTAGTGCTTCAGAATCGACATTGAAGAAATAGCCATCAGAGAACAATCTAATGAATTGCTCAACAAAGATCCACTGGTCGAGTTAATGGCAGACACTGAACAAAGTGGAAAAATAATAGAAGAAAATTTGAAGAACTTGGAGGAGGATAAGCATGATATCCAGAAAACAATTTATACAAAAAGGTCCTCTAATCAGATTTTTATTGGCCATCATTGTTTAAAGATGCTAATGTTTTTGTGCAGCATTGTGATGTATGTCAGAAAACAGGTAGCATATAAAAAAGGAACGAAACTCCCATTCTTAAAATAGAAGTCTTCGATTGTTGGGGTATAGACTTTGTTGGACCTCTACCTACTTCATATTCTAATGAATACATTGTTGTAGCAGTGGACTATGTATCAAAGTGGATTGAAGCCTTGGCCTGTGTTAGAGTTGATGCCAAACCGTTATTAAATTTCTCAAGAAAAACATTTTCAGCAGGTTTGGCACTCCAAGAGTACTGATAAGTGACGGAGGTTCTCATTTCTGCAATACTCAACTTCAAAAGTGTCTGGAACACTATGGAGTAAAGCATAAGGTAACCTCTCCATACCACCCTCAAGCAAATAGCCAAGTGGAAGTATCCAACAGAGAGATCAAGAGGATACTAGAAAAGACAATCGGCCACAATAGGAAGGATTGGTCCTTAAAGCTGGATGATGCTTTATGGGCATACAGAACAACCTACAAAGCACCAACTGGCACCTTACCAGTTGGTGTATGGAAAGAATTGCTATCTTCTAGTAGAGCTTGAACACAAGGCATTCTGGGCAATGAAAATTCTCAATTATGACCCAAAGGCATCAGCTCAAAAAAGAAAAATTCAGATACATAAGTTAGAAGAATGAAGGATGGATGCCTATGAATCATCAAGGATCTATAAGGAGAAAATGAAGGCTTATCATGACATACACATTATGAAAAAGAGTTTTTACCCAGGACAATCTGTGCTCCTTTTTAATTCAAGGATAAAATTATTTCCAGGAAAACTAAAATCTAAATGGTCAGGACCATTCATTGTGAAGGAAGTAAGATCTTATAGGGCCATTGAATTACAAGACCTAAAATCTGAAAGAACCTGGGTTGTAAATGGTCAAAGGCTCAAGCCTTATTTAGGAGGAGAGGTGGAGAAGGTCACCACCATCATTCAACTGACAGATCCATGATCAAACAAATCAGGCGTCAAGCTAATGACGATAAACAAGCGCTTATTGGGAGGCAACCCAATCTTCTTTGTTTTTATCTCTTTTTCATCCCTTTGATTGTTGTTTTCTGTTGTAATTAAAATTTTCTTTCATTGTAGATCACTCATCATAAACATTTTAAGTGTCAGAACATCATGTACGTTTAAGCTCAACTATGTACGCTCAAGCGTGACCAATTCAAGAGATTAAACTTGCAGGAAGTAAAGCATCAGAGTCCTCACGCTCAAACGAGGTAATACTCGCTTAAGCGAGCAAAGGAAAATGTGGCTCTATCCTGAAATCGCTCAAGCGAATCACTCAAACACTTAAACGAGACAAAGAAAGCATCAGGGGAGTCACCACGCTCAAGCGTGGATAAATCTCGCTCAAGCGAGTCAAGGTAAGACAATCCCTGTCCATAGTGCATGCTTAAAGCGTGAGAATAATGCTTACAGCGTGGCAACACTATCAGAAAGTACAAAACTCTCAAACCCGATCACGCTTAAAGCGTAACATGTTGCGCTTAAGCGAGAAGGAACTTTTCTAAAAAGAAAGTGCCACGCTTAAAGCAAAGACCCTCACACTCAAGCGAAAATACATCAGGTCCCAACCTTCAAGCATCACGCTCAAGCGTGACTGTTGCGCTCAAGCGCATCATATTAAACAACAAAATCCCAACTTCATGCCAATCGATCACGCTCAAGCATGGTTAACTCTCGCTTGAGCGAAGAGACATCAGGTGATAGCCACGCTCAAGCATGGAAGCAATAGGCTCAAGCGTGCCCAAAGACCATAATCACGCTTAAGCGTGAGGACCTCGCTCAAGCGGGGCAATTTTTAACTGCCACCTGACAACGGTTTCAAAAAAAAATTTTTTAAAAAAAGGGGCCATCACTGAAAATTCTGTAACCGCCCACTATCATTATTGTCTTTCAAAGTTTATAACTGACGAACCATTTTTACCATACCCATTCCCTCTTGATTAACGTTGAAAATTTCCCACTGTATTTTCATTAACAAGTCCCCTCAAGCGTCATTGCAATTTCTCTTCTGCATCAATTTCTGATTCTCTCCAAGGTAACCACTGAACTCTTTCTCTTTCTCTAATATTCATTATGCTGTTGAAGAGAAGTGATAACCCCTTTTTAGAAATGCATGCATTGAAGTCTTGAAAATCTCTTTATATCCATTCCTACTGTATGACTATCATGATGCATAAATACTTCAAGCTTGATTATTTTGTGGGTTGTTTAAAAAGGGATTGATGCTACTACTCTTCAATTTCCTTGTAAGTGCATGTTAATTATTTGTGAAAAGTCCTAAAAGAACTTAATTTGCATATTGGTCATGATCCACATCATACATATTAAGCAATGGTATGTATATGGTCTATAATCTTGACATAGGACACTACACATATGGATTTTCCTTGCCATCCTTATTTGAAGTTTTTTCTCTTTTGCATAGAATGGCCAGGACCAAGCAAGTTGCACCAAGTTCTCCTACAACTACTTCCCCACCAAGAAGTTTGAGAAGAAATAAGGGAAAGAGGCCAAGGACCGAAGATCAAGATAACGCCCCAAAATTCAAAAACAAAGATAAGCATAGGCGTTATGAGGATATTTTCAATTGGACATTCATCCCAAAAAAAGGGTAAATTTGGCCTTAGGAGAATGTGATGCATTTTTACAGGTTGTGAGAAGAAGAAACTGGCTCAAGATCTGCTATCCAAGGGAGAAATATGACCCAAAGATAGTGAGAGAATTCTACACCAATGCTTGGCCTAAAGAAGGAGAAGGTGATAGGAAGACATGGGTAAGAGGTCATTGGCTCTCATATGGCAGGGATGAGATTAACTTCTACCTTGGAAGCATCATGGAGCTAGGAGAGGGAGAGATTTGTGAATACGCTGCTATGCTTGCAAGAAATCAATTCATTACTACCCATGATCTTGAGGCAGCCATATGCATTCTAAGTCGCCACTTTCAGATGGGCCAAGGAGAGAACCCACTGCGCATTTTAAGGAAATACATGACCGCCATCTCTCAAGTATGGACTTCTTTCATGTTTGCTAACATTGCACCTAATGCACATGTTTCTGATCTCATTTTTAGTAGGTGCTATTTATTATATTGCATTTTACAAAATGACATATCCATTGATCTAGCCCAAATAATCTCAGATGAAATTCATAAGTTTGTGAAGGCTGATCAGAAATACTCCCAAACAGGGCAAAAGGTAAAAGGAAGTCTAGGCTTTCTTGCCTTTATCACTAATTTTTATGCAGCTCATGGGATTGAGGTACAGGACCTCAAACCAATCAGGCCTTCTATAGACAAACGCTTCATTGAGCGTCATTGTAGTGTTCAAGTAACCCCTTCACCAGATGCACCTCTACCACCTGCTTCAGATACACAGCAAGCACCACCAGCAGGATCAGAACTCCTTCCTCCTCCTCTCAGCTCAGGGACAACAATGATTCTACAAGCCATCCACATTCTGAAGATCCAGAATAACAACCTCTTAGCACAACATAATTCCAATCATAGAGGTTTGATGCACAAACATAATGGCTTGTTAGGGAATCCCATTAAGGTCAGGCAGCGGAAACATAAAGGATTCCTAAAAGAATTGCAAACACAAATGTCTCAAGGCATTATGCTAAATTAAATTTTTTAATTAGGGTTTACCTCTTGTAGACGCAGAACAAGTTCCTCGATCGAAGCAATTGTAGCTTCGCCCTTAGGAGTCCACACGAGCACTCCTACCAGAAAAACAGAGCTCCAAATGCTAGTACGAAAATTTGTTTATGGTATAATTTCTGAGCAGCAGCCTATAAGCATCTCATGCTCTATATATAGGCTTAGGTCTTGACTTGAGCTCTCATTAAACATTGGGCTCCTGACTCATTCTAAATGAGTTAGGCCCAAATAGTTTTATTTCAGTCCAACTAAAATAAAACTATCCTTTGATGGGCTTACTCTATGTGTGTGACCCTATAGGTAAAATATTCGGTTATATTAATAATAAACTATTTTATTATTAATATAAAATAAGAGCGGTATCTAGCAATACATCATTATGTCCGAATATTATTTATCATCGACATGACCTATAAGTGATAATTATTTTATCTATTTATTCCTTTTGTCACGACATCTAATTGGGCCCAAGGCATGGTCGTCGTCATCTTTGTATGGCCCAATTCGTTTTACTTGATACCAGAGTAGACTTTACAGAATAAATATCTAATATTTATTCATCCTAGCATGGCCATGCATTTCATTAGTCTCACTCCATCAAGTGGCCCATAGATATCACTCCTGTCACATAGGAGAAACAAATTCCATCTACATCACTCACATCCCTCTGCATAATTTATCTATTGCCTAATCACAATCTTTATGGTCATCTTATCACAGATAACATTTGATTGTATTAAAACAATAAACTCCTTATATAGGAATTGTAGTGACTTCAGGTCGAAGGACTATATACCATTATCACATTGAGAACCGTTTATGACACTCATGTAATGATCCATGCAATGTTCTCATGGTGGGTCTGTCCAGTACAACATTACTCTTAATGTGTACCCGTGTAAAGACTTGATATCATATATCCATGATTTGTGAGATCAAATCATTAGTACATTCACACATTAATCTTAATGTATTTACATGTCCCCATGTAAATACTTGATTAGGGACGTTTTAGGAATAATTCTCATATGACCTATTATTCCAGGATAAATAGCATTAGTCTAAAACTGAAAATGCTAATTTTATTGATAAGTTAAAATTGATACATTAATAGCTCGTAGTGCATACACCAACATAGCTTATACCATAGTATTCTTGCAGGTCAACCCAACCCCTGGATGGATCCAATCCACTTTGAAGCTCTTCTTGCTTGGCCTGGGGACAGGCCTCCTTTCTTTGGAGGAGGTGAGACATCACAGGGAGGAGCAGGACCCTCCTCACAAGGTCCTCCAGTGAGGGAAGAAGAGACAGACATGGAGGATCAAGAGTGACACATTTTTTTTTTCTTTCCTAATTGCTACTTTTCAGAAACAATTTTCATTTTTCTTCTTTTATTTTACTTACTGCAGAACTTGGTTTTGGTTTGAAGCTCTCATAATTTTGCATTAACTGCTTGAATGATTTTATATGAATATGCTTACAATAGATTTGTTTCCTAACCATAAGCAAGAAATTAGAATGCACGAACAGATTCTTTAGGCATAATAAATTATAAGACAGCAACACTTAAAAAGGACAATTGGTTGTATTAAGAACTAGAAATAGGAAATGCATGAACTGTTGAAATTTCTTACGTACTTGAATATTTTTCTGCTAGAACAAAGGAATAGGCCTTTTAACCTAGTGAGAAGAGACCCATTAAACACAGAGAGAGCCTCGTTTAAACTTGTTAAGTTGACATTGACTAATTTTCTAATTAAACCTTTTTCTAAAGAAATAAGCAAGGAAATGATCAAGGCAAAATTTTGAAAAACACAATTAGCCCAGAGCCAAAAAAGCTTCCCCTTATAAATATCCTATTCTTTGGTAGCTCGTTTGAGCCAAAAAGTTTATTCTATGAAAACACCCTGAGCTAAACATGAAAATCAAAATCCCACCTTATCAACATGTTTTCAAAAGAGCATAAAATACTTTTTCAAAACGGTGATAAAAGAAATAAAGGCAGAAAAAGAAAATTCATAAAGATAATAAGCTCTCCAAAAGATTGTGAAAGTGCTGGAGGAAATTAAAGCAGAGAAAGAATTCTGAAAATCTTAAAGAAGAAGCCTCTTAAAGTGTAACAGTCAAACTAAAGTACTTTTGCTCTACTTTGTACATGCAATTTGAAATCAAAGAAAAACCAAGAATTTTTGTTAGCCCAGCCTAATTACAACCTTAAAAAGACCTTTTTGATCCTTGCTATTCTTCTGATTTTGGTTTGAAAGGAAATAACTGAAAATGTTAACTAGGCAGTTTTAATGATGGATAAAAGAAACAGTCACCTAGTGAGAATTATTAAGAAGTTCCTTGATTTGACAGCATTGGATTAATTGTTTTATGAAAAGTTAAAACAGAACACTGTATTTCAGATTAATGGTTATTAAGAATTCCAATTGTCTCAAGAAATTGGATAATAATCACTGTCTTTTAATTTTAGTTCATGATTAGAATCTGAGCATGATTAGTCTCTTGTTTGAAAAAAAAATTTTTTGCTTGAGGACAAGCAAGACTCTAGGTTGGGGAGAGTTTGATAATTGATTATTTTACATCAAATTCATGATTTAATTGGACTCACTTTTTGAATAACTTAACTAAATTAATGAATAATTGAACATGATTCTGTTATAAATGTTATATTGTGTAAAAGAGCTGGATTTGTAAAAATGTTTGAAGAAAGGTACCAAAAATCCTAAAGAAACCAAGAAGAACCAACACATCAAGCCAAGGACACTTGAGCGTGGCACTCAGCACGCCTAAGCATGATTTAATGAAGACAACCCTCCCCACGCTTAAGCGCAGCTTGAGCGAGAAGCATTAAGGAGAACCTCACGCTTGAGCGCGAGCCCGAGCTTGCTCAAGCGTGACCCTGGACATAGCTGGTGCACTTGAGCATGCACTTATGAAGCTTGAGCGTGACTAAATTCAGCATCACCCCCCCTCGCGCTTGAGCGTATGAATGGGATGCTCAAACATGGGCCCGAGCACGCTTGAGCGTGAAGTGAGCATGGATCAAGCGTAAATCGTATAGGAAGGCCACGCTTGAGTGTGGTTAAGATGGCTTAAGAGTAAGACAGCCAGAGAGCATCAGAACTTTCCACGCTTGAGCGTGGACATTAAGCTCAAGCATGACTCAAGCAGCATGGGATTTGCAATTTTTTATTCACCAATGGTGCGATGCCAACTCACCCACTTTCTTGTGTTTCTGCATGACTCTGAAAGATTCTTCATGGGTTCCACGCAAGTGGGGAAAGAAAAGCTAAAACATAATCCCTATAAATCAAGCAGAGAGCATGAATAATGGAGCATCATCTCCTTCATATCATCAAACACATCTCCTGTATCCCACCATTCATTCTATATTCATTTCCAATTTTTCTTAAGTGAAAATGCATATCATGAGTAACTAATTTTCCTTATTGGGATTGGTTGTAATCAAATCAAACCTGAAGTAATGCTACTGTAAGTTTTCAATTATGTTAATGAGATTTGATAGTTTCTATATTTCATTCTGCCATTAATGCCTGAAACTACTTGATCACTATTTTCTTGTTTTAAGTTTTCTTAAGTATACTAGGAAGTAACTCTTGAGAGCAGATCTGAATGAAATACTCATTGTGAGTAGCTGACCAGGGATGGCATCTAACGCAATGAACTTCGAAATAATCGATCGGTAATGCTAGAATGGTTTCAAAGTGACTGAGGGATCAGCGGTTTGAAATCATTCTGATGAATTTTGTAGTCGAGGGATCGATACAAATGACTTTGATTGTGACGTAGAAATTATTATTTCAATATACATACATGCAAATTTATTTAGCTTACGAAAGGTGCGATGCGATGAAACCAATCCCAGTTTCCCAAATCTGATTTTTACCCAAACGCTTTGCTGTCATTATTTTTATTCAACATTTACTGTTTCTTTTGTATTCAATCTTTTGTACAACAAAATCAAACCAAACCTTTTGTAAAAATCAATTTAAGAACTAAGATCTTCAAACCAACACCTCCTCAGTGGAACGAAATCTATACTATACTACAATCACTATGTTTAAACTTGGCACAAACATTCCATTGAGTTCATGTTATACAAACTTGATTCTCTTTCCTTGAACACTTCATTTCCTTTGTATGATTAACATGCAAAATACCATACCAAGCCATCAACTTGATGCATATCTCTCGGAGGATTTATTCTTTTGGCTAGCGCACTAATCATTAAATTTGTAATATATTTGATCGTCCTCTAGGGATTGAGGTAATTACCACAATCTTGGACTAGCACAAGCTGAACCAGAACAACTCAGTGTAAAATTCATTTTGTTTTTGCTATTTTTATACTTTCTATGTTTTTGTATTTTCAAAAACAATATAAGAGATGAAGTGTGATTAATGGAAGATAGGTTAGAATTGCTTGAGCTCACAATTTCATCAAGAAACATGCAATTAATGTTCAATCAAGCTTCAGATTCAAGAGGACAATTCACATATGGTTAATCCCTAATTCCTTAGGTGATTAACACTAATTGCTAAGCATTAAACCTTAATCCCTTAGGTGTTCAGTGATAGAGAAGTCTAAGGTGAAATTGGGGGTTGAACCCTAACTATTCACCTAATTACTAGGCCTGAATTAGTTAGGAAGCTAGAAATTACCTAAGTTTTCAACCATGATTCCTCACTGGTGAAATTCTTCAATTAGATCAGGATTTGTCAATCCAGCAGTGTAGATCCACTTCTCAACTTGTTTTCCTCATGATTCTGAAGATGAATTCCTCAATGCAGCTTTAAGATTCCATCAGAAGCTTTAGCAATCCCAACCCTAGGGGTTTAACAGCCCATGGGAATGGATTCAGAACGTGGAATATGGAGAGCCATGGAAGAGAGAGTTTAGAGAGGGAAAATGTTTAGAGAGAGATTGAAAATCAGTAAAATGAAATGTGTTATTGCTTCTGTGAGTCCTTTACAGAGTATTTACAAATATATATATACAACTAACTAATTAATTACAAAGGAAACTAATTAATAATTAAAATAACTAAACTAATTACAAACAATACTTAAGTTACTAAAATACAAAATAAACAGTAACTGATACATAACTAATGGTCACTATTGTAGTTTGACGTTGAAGGAGTATCATGTACTGTGCCAATAATCTTCATGTGACATGCTTGCTTAACTCTTCAAATATAATTTGATACTTGCTTACTGCATGTTCACGTTACTGCATGGTAAGATTGCAAGGCTGAACTTGAATCCTTTCCTTTGGATGCATGCAGGATGTCTTCACGCTTAAGCATGACTTGCTGCGTATGAGCGTCCCTTTGAATAATCTTCACATACATGCAGGGCAACTTCTCGCTTAAGCATGGTACATAGGCGCTTGAGCGTCGATTGCATGTTGACCTCAAGCTTAAGTGTGAAACTCCTTCGCTTGAGCGTGATCGTGTGCCTTGTTGATTCTTCTCTTTATTTGATTCTGTTTGTACACGTATGTACGTTGGGATTCCAGCGTATGTATGCTGGGTGGTCTCCTACACCTGATCCTGTAAAATTCAACATATAAATGCCTAGCGTATGTACGCTGGGTTAATAAATCTCTTAATAAACATATTTTCTTATGTACTTATCTTTTTTGTTCATTTCTTGCATAAGTTAAACACATTTGAATTAAATAACTAAAACAAGAAAGAATGATAATTTATTAAATAATAATGCCAAACTTACAATATTTAATGGATTAAGTTAAATTAAAGATGAATTTATTAAGTCTTTTCAAGACTTATCAGGCACTTTGCAAGGAAAAGTTTTCAAGAACAAGTGGAACATTTAAAATTTACACATTTATTATAGTTAACTGACGTTACAAGTCATGTACTCTTTTTCCTACTAAGGGTTTTTCTCATTGGGTTTTTCCTTGGAGGTTTTAATAAGGCATGCGACTAGTGTAGCTCGATGTACCTTATTAATGAAACATGGTTCTGTATATTTCTTCTCTTATTTTTAATTCTAACCCTAGAAAGCAGTGAGGTTATCAAAGCCTTACCCCAGTGAGTGATCACTTAACTCCAGAAGGGTTAAGGTTACTATAACCAAAACTCCAGAGAGGTAACTTGTTTAACCCTAAAGAGTGGTATAGTTATTAAAAACCAAACCCCGAAGAGTAGTTACAAAGAACAACCCTAAAGTGGTAAGGGCATTAAATGACCATACCGTGGAGTGGCACTTTTCCTAATGCCAAAGTAAAGAATTACTTAGGTAATTTCCATGCAAAAAATCATAAAGGTAGAAATTAGTAATAACGGATGCACAAAATGAATATTCATTGCTTTTAAAAAAGAAATCTAAGGGATTAATGCCTGAATTACAAAATAAAAAAATATGCATAATGGTTAAAACAAAAAATAGATTTCTAATTAACAATATAACAAAACAAAGCACAAAAAAGAGAAGTTAAGGGTCTTAACCCTCCATGCTGATCTCCACCTCAGGCACTAAATCATCCTCATCATTTCATAAAGGAGTGAATTCGAATAGCATATCAGAAGGCTCCCAGTCCTCATCATTCACCACGGTTACCAACTCACCTTGATGAAATTTATTACAAAAACCTATTCTCTCAAAGTTGAGAGAGATACTGCGGTTCTAGAAGATTACCTTCCGGACTACATGACTGAAAGCTTCTACATCAGCCTATCCAAAGAGCCTCATATCAACTTGATAGTTGGCCTTTTTCTCCTGAACTTTGGTTGAAAGATCTTCTTTTTCCTTGTGTAGAGAGGCATTTTCCTTCTTCAAATCCTCTAGTTCACTTCTTTAGCCACTTGGCTTCGCTCCTACATACCGCCTCAGATTTCTGAAGGGTTGAATTCCTTTCATTTAAATCCTTCACATGACTATAAATTTGGCCTTAATCTTCCAGCAACCAGTTATTCTTATCTTAGAGGTGGTCAATCTCAGCTAGAGGCCCCTTGACTATAAGGAATAAAGGATGAATAAACCTTTCAGAGTGGACCACACCACTTTATTTAGAGCGTAGTCCAACTCTTTTAAGTTCAATGCTTCCTTAAGCCAAAATGGAAGTATGAAGTCTGAATTTGGAGGTCCAACTCACTCTAGGAGGTGTAAATAATCATCCCTACTAGCCATGTCAGAGGGGGTAATGAGAGGTTCATGGTGACTGGCTAGAACTCCAACCTCTAAGATGGCGGGACCATTAATCATCACAGGATCCCAAACAACCCCCTCGGTGGTCCATTGTTTCTTCCACTGCCCCTCGGCGGCAGCCTTCTTCCTCTTCTCCATTTTAAAGAGGGCATATTGCCTTCAGCAAGGATACTCACTTTGCCTTCCTAGGGAGGGAGTGGCCCTGTTTTCCTGGTTTGGATTGGTGTCAACATCACCTATTACACCCTGGAGCTGGTCTAAGGTGCTACCTTCCCTACTCCTTGCATCAAAATAAAAAGAAGTTTTAGATAAATCACAGTAAATCAGAATGGGTAATAAGCTAGTAAAGACGATATATATAACCAGAGCGGTAAGGTATTCCTTCTTTGTTGCCTTAGAGCCAAGCAACAACCAACACTTTAGTGGTATTGACTGGGATATTTCATAGAGGGCATCCACAACTGCCCAGGATCCCTCACATAGTTTCTTTTCATCCATAACGTAAGCTGAACTCTCTAATTGAAAAAGTTGATGTGCTCAATAGGTGTAAAACAAAAATGACCACTCCTCATCTTTCCAAAATAGAAGGTAGTTGTCCTTCGCAAAAACTTTAAAAAATGAATGTTTGAAAGAAACATCGACCGTCTTTGTCAATTCAACGTATGTTTTAAAATTGACGATGTCACTCTGACATCAAAGATTTACAAAGCCTAGTCCTCCACTAGGGTTCCCTCGGTATAGTACATGGGCATATCAAAAAATATGGTAACAGTGGGAGTAAACCTAAGGTGCTTAGCCAATATCTCTAGCGATAAGACCAGACCTTATCCATTAGGATACAATTGGCTAAAAGTAATGTTCAAAAACTTCACCACTCCTATCTCAAATTTATTGAATAGGAGTCGCAGTCCCACCTTAGTGAATAAAATCTCATACATAAAAAAACTGCTCTTAGGGCACATTGTAGAATCAGTCCTTGTATAACAGTACGATCAGGGCGTACTGATCTCTGTATTTGTTGGATTTCCAAATCCACCCAGCGCCCAGTTCTACCCATCAGTAGCCTCAGCATGCCGGCTTGGGATGTTCAAAATTTCTTTTTAAACCCAAAAGTATGGGTCTTAAGCCTTAGGTGTTAGGGAACCTTAGTGCATGAGTAGCAAAAATACAAGGATTCCCATAAGATTTGTAAAGCGCCATGTTTTAAAGCATAAGACAAACGCAAAAAAAAATATTATGTTTTAGGATTACCTCTTGAAGAAAATCAAATCGAAGCATTCATAGCTTCGTCCTTTAGGAGTCCACACAAGTACTCCCACCAGAAATGCTACACCTTCTAAATGCTAGTTTGACTGTGTGTAGCTTTTATAACTTTTTTTGTGTCTCTTTTTGGTTAGTCGCCTATGAGCATCTTATGCTCTATTTATTGGCTTAGGTTTGACCTAATATGCTCTCTAAAGAGTGGGCTCCTTACTTATTCTAAATGAGTTAGGCCCAATAGTTTTATTTTAGTCCAACTAAAATAAAAAGCTATAGGTAAAATACTCAGTTATATTAATAATAAACTATTTTATTATTAATATAAAATAAGAGTGGCATCTAGAAATGCATCATTATGTCCGAATATTATTTCATATCAATATAACCTATAAGTAATAATTATTTTATATGTTTGTTCCTTTTGTCATGATATCCTAATTGGGCCCAAGGCATGGTTGTGTCATCCTTGTATGGCCTAATTTATTTTACTTGATACCGGAGTAGGCTTTATCTGAATAAATATTCAATATTTATTCTTTCTAGCATGGCCATGCATTTCTTTAGTCTCACTCCATCAAGTGGCCTATAGATATCACTCCTGTCACATAGGAGAGACAAATCCCATCTACATCACTCACATCCCTCTGTATAATTTATTCATTGCCTAATCACAACCTTTATAGTCCTCTTGCTATAGAAGACGTTTGATTGTATTAAAATAACAAACTCCTTATGTAGGAATCGTAGTGACTTTAGGTCGAAGGACTACATATACCATTATCACATTGAGAATCGTTTATGATATTCATGTAACGATCCATGCAACGTTCTCATGGTGGGTCTGTCCAGTACATCATTAATCTTAATGTGTACCCATGTGAAGACTTGATATCATCTATATCCATGATCTATGAGATCAGATCATCAGTACACTCACACATTAGTCTTAATGTATTTACATGTCCCCACATAAATACTTGACTAGAGACATTTTAGGAATAACTCTCATATGACCTATTACTCCAAGGATAAATAAAGGCTGTTAAACTATTTAACAAAAAATGCCTTATACAAGATGATGCATCCTATATAGGCTCTTAGTGCATATTTCCAACATTAGGGGCTACCAGTTGATACCGTCCACCATCATTGTGGTGTCTTTAAGGGTGGTCATCACGTGAGAACTTCCAGTCACCATCTTCTTCATTGTATGTTAAAGAAAAGGAATATTTTTATAAAAATCCACATCGTCTGCATTGTAGTGTACCATGCTCAAATCTGTGTCGTGAGCGTGTGTTGACTCCGACAGAAGGGAATTGGCCGATGTTGGGTCAAAAGAAGCAGACGACGATTCTGTTGAAGACATGAGGGCCTTAAGATCGACCAACCTCAAAGTTGTTAAGGCGGCTTCTCTTGGAACTTTCCTAATCCACATATGTATATCCGCTTGTACAACCTATGACTTATATTGGGGTCCTACAAATGGCCACGACGGTGGCTTAGAGAGGATCTCCACAGAGTCGCCTCGTGTGGCCTTCCACTGAATCCCAGATTGACATTTTATAAAATATTAAACAAGTGCAAAAAGAAAAAGGTCAGGATTAAGAGGCTACCTTTAGAGATTACAGTGTAGTTTTTCTAGTAAGAGCCAAGATATGGTTAGGATGAAAGACAGTGCACACCAGAGGAGTAAAAATTTTATAGAGCGTTGAAGGCAAGTGTTGCTCCCTTGACCATCATCCTCTATTTATAGAGCTTTGGGGGCAGCGGGCCAAAAGGTGAACAAACATGATGCAATGGACGCAATAGAATATGAAATGACGCAACCTATAACATCTGAAAGGATATGCCATTTAGTCACAAAACAAGGCAACTACTCAGGCATCCCGGAAGATTAAATGTCGCACCAATACAAGGATGCCATGTGTCATCGCTTTTACATTCAAAAAAAAGAAAAAAAAACTTAATTTAATTCCCTTTTAGTTTCAGATTATTTCTTTTGAAAAGCCTGCTATAAATTGACACCTCAGCCAAACAAGCTACACAACAGGTCTAAAACGCACTAGTTGACATCAGACATAGCTTATTACAGCAACATTATCATTGTAACAAGTTAAGGGGCAAATGATTTGGTGTCGATACCGGTCTCCAAATCAAGAGATGTCAAACATCCTAAAGGTAAAAACAAGAAACATGGATCCAATGAATTTACATAAATCGACATTTAGTAATGACCAATATGATAATTGTATGGATATCAGCCAAAAACCTGCAGGTAAGTCAGAGCCACTAAACACAAGTTGCAACTTGATTGCGTAAGTAACTTTGTCACCTGACACGCATCAAATCATGAGTTGGACCTTCATAAAGGCTATAAATACCACCATTTATGAGGATTAAGACAAGTCATTTATTACTCTGAATGCTCTGGTATTGTTAAACTGTATTGACTTAAGCTTCGGAGAATCTTTGCAGGTATTATCACCACCTGTTCCAGAACAACTGCAAAGAAAACTTTGGATATCGAGGTTGAAGACATTAAGCTCCCATTGAACTAGTGTTTTATAATACAGAAATTTCCCACTGGACTGGTGTAATATTAGAATGAAAGTGAGATTTAACATTGATTGAGAGTGTAATCAAGCAACTCCTACATGCTGGACATTCCAAATTACATATGTATATATAAAGCCTATAGAGACTTCAAAGCCAAGTAACGTGGGTTTAAAACTTATGAAATATAAACAAGATTTCCAATATAAAATAAAAAAATATAATAAATACTCATATTCTTTTAAGGACATATAAAAATGAAACACTCAATTTTTATTTTAAGGACTTATAATATAAAATAGATAAAATAATATAAATCTTTTTCTAATAAAATTAAATTGTTATATGGATATTATAATTTATAGTGTTAATGTGTAATTAGTTCAATGATTTTTTTAAAACAAACTTTTAAATTTAGATTTGAACCATGTTGAAGAAAAAGTTCACACTGAGAGACAGTCTCAGATGGGTACTGGTGAATATAGTTATGTGTTGCCTAATAATTCTTATTGATTCGAAACCAAAAAAGGTAGTACTAACGAAATATTTATAAAATATAAATAAGAACTTGAATTACCAGTTCTGTAGTAAATTTATTATGAACTAACACATGTACATGGGGTGAGGTGAACGACCTCTTAGTTTTTGGTCAACTATTTTCTGACAAAAGTAATGTTGCATAGTATATGACATTTTGAGCGTTGATTTAATCCTACGGTGGGTAGCTATGCATTTATGCACGGGAATCAAGGCACATAATGGGTAACAAGAATTCTGTAACCGGTTAGAAAAAAAGTTGGTAATTGTTGGTTATTAAATTATGGAGGGCGTTTTTGTAAGACCACATTCCGGGTTGGTGTAGGGAGCCATTGTCGAATTTGTAGACAGAGAAATCAAAGGAAACTGAACATGAAATTGGTCCTGGAATTATAAGAAGCTAATTATTTATTTGTGTTTAATAATGTTGAGGTTTGTTTGGTCAATTCCATGATAGCATGTGCAGGTTACCATTGTTACGGGTTTAGCAATTAAAGTGATCAACATTTTAACAGACATTCCTGGAATAACAAAGCATTAAGAAAGAAAGGTTCTTCGTTTGGGTGTCGTGTTTCTATCTGTTTTACACCGGTTATTGAGGGGTTGCGAAAGAAATGGTAAATAAGGTTATTGAAGGATTTTAAAAAAAATATACGAGAAAGTAATGCTTCAACAAACATGAACAGGGATGTTGTTTGAGGATCTGGAATTGTAACACCCCGAGCATTTTTCATCAAGAGCAATAGATTTTCCCATCAAAAGCGAAGAATTCACTCGCTTAAGCATGGTCGGACCGGAACCTGACCATGTGAAGCCATCACGCTTAAGCGTGAGCAAAGCAAGCTTGAGCGTGATTGAAACGAGCTTGAGCGTGAAAAGTGAAGCTTGAGCGTGAATCACAATTAATGCTTGAACTTGAGCTTGAAAGGCGAAGCTTGAGCGTGAAAGCTATCTCATTTTAAAGTAATGTTACTGTGTGGAATTTTCTAGGCTTGGCAAATGACATGTATATGCCCTCATATACATGATAACCGGTCAAACAAGTTACCCATTGATTATCTCAGCCATCCGTTCTATCAACGGACTATAACCAAAACTTATGGTCCCCTCTTTCGTCAAACACATCAAACTTTGAGAGGATGTTAGAATTTTCCATGTACATGTCATGATTACGATTACGTTAGTCCAATAATTTGTTGACCTTGGAGGTAATTTTTGGCGAGTTTGGCGTGTTGAAAAATAAGAACCTTTTGTTTAAATATTGAATCACTATATACTCCAAGTTCTCACCTCCCTTTGTCAACGTGAATAAATAAATCACTGAATTGTGAGCAAATATTGGTTGCCATTAAAGAAATTCCAAATCCTCTTATAAACCCAAAGTCTAACAATTTTTTTCTGCAAGGTTGTTAGTATAGTAGTATCTAACAACTAATGCGTGGTCGATCGATGTTATCAAATATATTCTATTCTACAACAAAATTTATTTATGCTCTCCGAATCCATAAATCTTATTTTTTATAAGGGTTTATTTAATGTGTATAAGATTAAAAATAAAACATAGAATTAATCAATATAATTGGTATGACGATTTAACATATTATCTTCTTTTAAGTATGTGATCCTAGATTCAATCTCTTACTTACGTGAATAGAACAAACCATCTGACCGTTAGAACTAGGATTAGTCTATGTGATATCCAAAGAATAAGCCTTACTTTAAAAAAATAGAAAATAGAATTATTATATTGTAAATTGTGTGATAATGAGATTGTAAATGATATTTTGTAAACTTTTTTACTATATTATAATATATTTTTCTTCCTGTTTTACTATACACGACCAAATACAAATTAATGCAAAATTTAGCAATCATCATATGAAAACACAATACGTAGTACTATCAATGTTTGATATATTCTCCTGTTAGATCCACAACTTGGTCGTTTTTCAACCACGCGAGACTGGCAACACACGTCAAATAAAATATTTTGCGACCTAAATTTTTATTTTTATTTTGTAAAGTTTCCCTTTGTTGAGCTCACGTCTTCTTTCTCTGAAATTTTGTTGCTTTGGGATATAATAATATTTAACTGTGAAATCTTGTTCTCTCTTAATACGTGTGCCAGTTATTTTTAATGCATAGTAAAAATTAATGGAGAAATTAATTAAAAGTTGAAAAAGTAAAAGATGAAAACCGATAAACTAACGGATAATATTAAAAATATTTAGTAAAAATAGTTATTAAATATAAATCGATATAAAATCACATGTTTAGGTATAAAGGAGTAATGAAATAAAAATAGATTTCAATCAATTTAAATTAAAAATATTACTTTAAGTACGCGTTTTAAAAAATATTGCTGACTAACTGAAAATGCTATTTATCTAAACATTTCTTATAAAGCGACATTTTAGCTACTAATTTCAGTTTTTAACTAGCTGAAATAACTTACCAAACGTAAAATCAATCATTATTTTCTGAAGCACCTTAATTATTCTTTATTTATTACTATTACCGGTTCTAAATACAAACAAATTTTATTGAATTTTTTGTTTCATAATATAAGTAAAATTATATTTTTTTAATATCATTAAATATTTGTCTACCAAATATGATATCATATTATATATATATATATGAAACAACTAATTATTTATAATATATATATATATATATATATATATATATATATATCGGAAAGATAGTTCTAGTGAACATTGATATTTATGGTAATATGAAACATCACATAATACTACACATTTCGTTTCCTCCAAAATCCAACCCCAATTCAATCAATTATTAATATATTGTTAAAAATATTTTATTATTTTTAATAAAATTGATGTATTCAAGGAGAAAGAAAATATTTGAATATTTTTATAATAATTTTCAAATTTCAAAATAGTTACATTTAAAAAATATTTTTTAATTCACGTGAAATTAGTATTAATATATTTAATGTATCTCTGGAAATTTAAAATTCTAATAGCTTAAGAATAAGTAAATAAACATTTTTATATGTTATTTAAAATAATGTTTTCAAGGGAAAAAGGATGATTGTATGAGAACTTTACATGTTATATCTTGACCGTAGTGCAAGCCTTAGGGTGTGATGTCTCCCAATTTTACTCCATGGTCGTGTGGCAAATTCCACACCATAGGGTGTCCTCTTTAGGGCTCTCTCAAACTCCTTTGAACTTCTTTCTTTTGTTCTAATGGTGATTTTCATGATTCCAACTTGAAATTTCTTTGTTTTTCTTGATTTTTTGCACACTAACACATAACACTAGTGTAAAAAATGGTTACAATGACAGGATATGATCACGGTCCATGGAAAAATGTGTTTGAAAATACGCGGTGGTATTTTTATAAATATGAGGAAGTTTTTTAATCACGGTTCTGACATAACCGTATTCGTAGGAATCAGATTTTTTAATTTTAATTTTTATATTTTAAAAAATATACCTACAATCACGGTTGAGAGAAAATCGTGATTATAGGTTTTACGGGAAGCCGTGATTGTAGGTCCTCCCTAATTTATTTTTTATATTTTTAAAAATTGTACCTACAATCACGGTTGAGAGGAAACTATGATTATAGTGTATCTATAATCACGGTTTTACGGGAAGCCGTGATTGTAGGTGTAACACCCTAATTTTAATAAATAAATAATTAAAACCAAACAGGGAATTTTTGTTTTCAAATTTTAGAGTTAGCAAAACATACATAATCTGCCCAAATTAATTAAACCGGGCACGACAAGGGGAAAGAGGGGAAATGGAAGGCAAGGAAAGATAAAGGCCAAACAAAAGCCACCCAGCGGAACCCAACAACGCTCAAGCGAGCCCAAGAGAAACAGCGTGCACTCGCTCAAGCGAGATCCGACTCCGCTTGAGCGAGACAGCACACTCGCTCGGGCGAGCACTCATTCGCCTAAGCTAAACCACCAAAAGCCTTCTATCAAACCACGCTCGCTGGAGCGAATCCTTCATTTGCTGAAGCGAGAAGCTACACTCGGCTATTCAGACACTCGGGATCCAGAGATATCATACGACTCATTCACTCGGAAAATGATAGCTAGTCCACTCGGCATATGACATCTTGTTCGCTCAGGGAAAATCATTAAGTCAATCCCCACTCGGACTTAGTCTAATCTTAACCACCCGGAATACAGATCCTCACTCACTCAGATTTTACATCATTCACTCGAATTATAAATATCATACACTTAGAATCCATTCCACTCTAAACCACTACACTAACTCCTCTCTCAAAAGAGGATCACTCAAGGTTTCCACTCGGGAATACAAACTCTTCCTCACTCGGGGTTTACTTATATCTTTCACTTAGAATCGCTCAAGCGTATTCACTCGGAAAAGCCACCCAGAAATCCTCACTCGGAACCGGATCTAAATCTCCTATATTCCTCTCAGGGTTCATTAACTTAGAGTTGTTCATTCAACATCAGCTATATCCCAGTCGGTAAGAAGCATCAAATCAACATAAAGCACTTATGTATAAATATATGTTCCCAGAAATATAAACCTACCCACAATCCAATCTACCGACCCATATATATGTAACCATATACTCGGAATACTCATTATCTTAACATTATACATTTACCAATATTTACAGATCCATACAAGTGGCACCATGTCTATACTTATCAAGTCAATCTTTATAAATGAATATATTTAATCGTTATTTTACATGAGAGCCAGCCAAGACTACACTGACTGAACATACTAAACGCAATACAAGCACTCAACAGTCGGAGTGCACCACACTCAGACTTGAGGCCTTATCATCACTTTCGAGTCAGACCTACACACACTGAAAATGGTGTAGGGGGTGAGCATCTTAAATATTAAATGATAGATACTGACTCGGATTGTCCCACAGTTATGCAACAATATATATATATGTACACATAATTATACATGGCAACAATTAAGGTCAAAACAATGCCAATCAGCCAGGACACACACACATAAGACCTTTACCGATCGGAATCCACCAGTTATCACTCGGCCATATGCACATATCATTTCAATAACATTAACATAACAACAACTAATAACATTATAATGCAAATGGATCAGAACGCACATATTCAATAATTCCCGATCAGAATCCAACAGTTCTCACTCGGTTATACGCACATAACATTTCAATAACATTGATATATATTTGAACTGGTCTGGACCGGGGTCTAGGATCCGGTGTGGGACCAGCCACAAGAGTACAGGTGTTTTTAGGGTTTGCACACCGGAACAGTGTGTATCCGATGTATTAATCCGGTCTCTCAATGGGAAAGGCCGGTCTTGTTGTCCTGGAGATCCTTCACACCAGCGTTTCGCGTTGTAGGGGGGTGAAAGGTGGTGCCACCTGCGAAGATTCTCCGACGCTCAAGTTAGAAGAGTGTAAGAACTCAGTGAATGCTGCGTAGTAACAGTAAAGTGTGAGATAGAACAACGATACCATGCATGTGTATTGAAACGAGCTATTTATAGTTGTACGTGAGAAAATGAGTCGTTGGTACAGGTGGGTCCCTTAGCTCTGATAGCGTGTACATAATGTCAATCAGGGTGGCTCAACTTTCAGAATGTGTCAGAAGGGTAGGTCAATTATCAGAGTACGATCCTCTAGGAAGAGGGGAGGATAATCACCTTTTCCGCATAATCTGCTGACACATCCACTTGCTTTCTGAGGCCATTGACGTGACATATTTTGCTACATACAGTGTCTTCGCTGATAAGTTATTAGGGGCTCTTATCTTGCTGTGACTGAAAAGCCATCAGTTATATAAATGTCCTGTGAAAACGAACAAAGAACCGTTATGGAGAAAATAAATGGTGCAGTCGTGAGATGAGAACGGACGGCCAGACATCAGATATCCGGTGTGGTAACGTTGAACCAGGACACCGGTTTTCCTTGTATGAGGTCACTCTGACGTCACAAGAATGGGGGCCGGTATCCAGACCGGATCATCTGTCCCCTAGCTTGTATGAGGGACTGTTAAGTTGCTCATATGAGCTACACAACTCTAGAGAAGTCTGGATGCCGGTAGTTCATTCTGGAAGGTCTCTGGGAGCTCTGTGGCGTCCGCTCTAATAAATGGGTGATCGTTCTTCTCGTGTTGCGTACAACGGATTCAGACAGCATAAAATAAATAATGGAAATCCCAAGAGTCTTTGAGAATTGAAACCCTTGGTATTCGAAAAGTGGATGGGAGGCATTAAATGCGCATGACATGATTGGACAGTAAATGCGTTTTTTACGCACGAGCCATCATTACCCAAGAGTGTAACCGTCGATTGGGCTTATTGGGCCTGGATTCAAACTGAATGGGGGCCTATTTTGCCAAAATGTTTACTGAAACGTTACCATTTTCGCGCCCGTACGTGACGAAACGACGGAGTCGTTTCAATTCGAAAAGGTTGCGTTTTGATGCATGCCTTGTGACCTTCGACGAAACACTATGCCTCTTCGTTACCTATAAAAGGAACTCTTAGCAAATTTTGGAATCCACTCTTGTTTTCAAGCTTAGTGAAACTCTGCTCAAATTTCTTTGGAATTTCTCTGTCGTCTTCAACTTCTCAAAGATCTTCTTCCTTTAGGTAACCTCCCTTTCCTTCAACTCCTTACAATTTTAGTTCATTCTATTTCCACCATGCGCCCTAGAGCAGGCCACGCTGGTCCTTCAAACAGGGGGAGTTCTGGCTCTCGTGCCTCCTTTAGCCACCGTGGTGGGAGGATTCCAGCGAATCCTCCTGTGGCTGGGCCCCGTCGCTCAGAGAGAGCCGAAGCCTCTTCCTCACGAGCGTCTTCTTCCCAACGTAGCTCTGAGGCTCCCCTTGACTCGAGGGCTACCAGCCGCTCTGATGAGGGGTCAAGTGCTGAAGGTTACCTCTCTGACGATGTTGCTTTTTACCACAGTACATACGCGTTCCACCGTGCCTGCACAACCATGGATCTTGCAGGATGTGGAAAAACAGCGGTTCTCCGTTTTGCTGAAGGGTGTGTCAACATTGTTGCACACCGGCTTGACTGGGAGAAACTCAACAGGGAGAAACCCTACTGCTGGGTGGAGGAGGAATTCCTAGAGATCCCTTCGCACCATGCAAGTGAGGAGGAATGCACGGTTTCTTTCCGCTGCAAAATATATTCAGATAAAAAGTACAAGGCACGATACGCTATGATGGCACCACATCCCTCCGAAAGAATATGCCACAGCGTCCCTGATGTGAGGTCGGTCTATATGTACGACTTCGTCTTCTTGAAATTGGGAGTACGCTTCCCCATGACGGAGTTCCAGATGGCCGTCCTGTGCTTCCTAGACTGCGCCCCCACCCAACTGCATCCCAACGGTTGGGGTCTTGTCCGGGCTCTGGAGGTTCTGGGGGAGCATTTCAACTTCTCCGCCACTGTGGCCAAGCTATTTTACTATTGCCAAGTGGTCCGCCGTGCTAATAAGAAGGGCGGCCTTGGGTTCATTACTCTCCGTAGTGACTCAAGGGTGATAAATTTCAAGTCTTATACGGAATCCGCGAAGGTGGATGGACGCTCCTTCAAACACTACTATACACGGGTCCGGATTCAACCAAATAAGCCGGTCTTCTGGCGGAACAAGGATGGGTTTACCAAGTTTCCTCTCAGCTGGATGCACGAGCATTTTCTCCTTATGAGCCGTGCCTATTACACAGATGAGAGTGAACTTTCCCCTCACTCTGTTGAGGTCTTGAGCGCCATGCAGACGGCCTCAAAGACCCTCAAAGGGTTTTCCAGCCGGCTCCTCTTGGCCGAGGATGACATCAGAAACGCCTACCTCTGTAATATCCGCTCTTAACCTCTTTCTGTTGTATAGTTATTCCGTTCTGATTATTTTTTCTTCTTGTATGCTTATTCAACCTTTCTTGTTTTGTAGAACAAATCGAAAAAGCCTGCCCAGAGATGTTGTCGTTAAGGACCATGATGGTTGACGATGACTCCTCCTCAGAAGAAAATGAGATCCAGGCGAAGAGGAACGCCACCAAAACTCCCCTCATTCCTCTGACCTCTGCGGTAGGAGATGAGGTTCCTCTCTTCGATGAGGAGGAAACTGAAGAACCAGCTGATGCCACTGGAGCGGGTGACGAGGAGGCCGTCCCAGAGAAGAAGAGGAAAAAGAGGCATCTTGTGAAAAAGGCAGATCAAGAGAAGCCCTCCTCTGAGGACCCTGTGAAGAAGCGTCAGAGGACGGCCAAAGAAACTGAATCGAAGAAGGACAAGGGAAAGAAACCCGTTCCTGAATCCTCCACCCCTTCTTCACAGAATGCTTCAGAGCCAGACTCTGGGAATGGTCCTCCTCCGGCGTTTGAGCCTCCGCGTGACTCCTTCCTTTCTCCTTACTTGTGGTTTCAGGGGTCTATGCCTCCCACTCTTCCAAAGGCAAGGTATTGCCTCCGCCCTTCCCTCGACACCGCTGGGGTCCGAGGTGCTTGTAAGGCCGGGCGTTGGCAGCTTGATGAACTGTCCGGCCTCCTTGAGTCCCTGAGCGAGAAGGCAGATTATATAGACCAAGTTGAAAAACTTGAGACCGAACTCGCGGTGAAGGAGAAATGGGCGACCAAGCAAGCTGAAGTTCATAGGGGCGTCGAGTAAGAATTGAAGAAAACTAAGGAAACGCTCCAGAGGAAAACTAAAGAGGCGAGCCAAGTTCATTTTGCGAACAAGGCTCTAGAGCGGGAAGTTGCCAACCTCTAGAATAAGAACAAATCCATACCCCTCCTTGAAGAAGAATTACAACTGGAGAAGAAGAGATCGGCTAAGCTTGCTGACGATCTCAAAATTATGGAGGATGGTCGCAACAAAGACCTTGGGGAGTGGGGGATCATTCAGAAGGAGATGCAAGCCCAAATTGATGAACTCAAGAAGGGTGGTGCGAGTGCTGGGCCTTCAGAAGAGGATTTTGCCAAGGTTCAAAGAAAACTAGCTGCTGCGAAGGCCAAGGCTTCCAAAGCCTTGGAGATATGCAAAAATGTGGCGTATGAATCCTTCGGCCTGGCCCTTCGTCAAGTCTATTATCGTAACCCTGGAGTGCAACTGAATCTGTATGGATTAGATCCGTTCTTCGAATTCCATGGGGGAAGACTTGTCGAAGTTCATAAGGACGGCTCGCACCATGAACCCCGTGCATCTCTGTATGAATTGCCTCCCCTTCCAGAAGGTCAGAGTATGGAGCCCACAACGTCCACCGCTGCCTCTGGAGCTGAAGCACAAGAAGGTGCCCAAACTGGAGTGGAGGACAAAACGGAGAAGGCAGGAGTGCCCATTGTGGAGGATCAAGTACCGGCCTCTTGATTTATGCTTTATTCATAGCTGTGTACTGGGATCAGCTCCAGTTTTAACTACCTTGTGTCTTGAACAATTCTTATTTTTTGGAAATAAAATTCATTGCTATTTCTCTTCAACTGCTTGCGTTAATTGTATGTTTGTTGAATAACTTAGTGCTATACAATACACTTTATCGTTTTCAACGCTTCGCGAATCCGTTCTGTGTCGTTACCTAGCTGCTTAAAGCGTACTTATCACACCGGATTAATATAAGGAATTGTAACAAAGAAGCGACAATTAAGTTAAAGCATACCCTGTCCCCAAGTGTAAGTACATTGGGAAGGGAAATTTTATCTCAAGGGTTACCTTTTAACTTCTTGAAAAGATAGAAATGCTTATCTGTCCTCGAAGATGTAGAGCGGGTACATTAGCGTTCGACCGCTCTGGGGTGGATATTCCACATTTGAGGACGGATATTGCCTTTGAAGTTTTGTATAGCTTTGGCGAAGGTAAGTTTTACGCCTTTCTCTTGAGGTTCGGTTTGGTCCTACTCCTCAATTCTTCACACGGTGTTCGGTTCGATCCTACTAACCGTACTTGGAGTTCGGTGCAATCCTACAATCCAAGCCTTCAACACGGGGTTCGGATCAGGGCTAATCCTGAACCTACTGCGCCCGTTACTCGGGGTTCAGCGCGGTTTTCTGTATGAACCGGCCTACTGCGCCCAAGCCTTCGCATGGGGTTCGGTTTGTGGCCTTGAGGAAGGACCAGCCCTACAACCCATGTTGTCTTCGAATGGGGTTCGGTTTGTGGCCTTGAAAAAGGACCAGCCCTACAACCCATGTAATCTTCGAATGGGGTTCGGTTTGTGGCCTTGAAAAAGGACCAGCCCTACAACCCATGTAGTCTTCGAATGGGGTTCGGTTTGTGGCCTTGAAAAAGGACCAGCCCTACAACCCATGTTGTCTTCGAATGGGGTTCAGTTTATGGCCTTGAAAAAGGACCAGCCCTACAACCCATGTAGTCTTCGAATGGGGTTCGGTTTATGGCCTTGAAAAAGGACCAGCCCTACAACCCATTTTGTCTTCGAATGGGGTTCGGTTTGTGGCCTTGAAAAAGGACCAGCCCTACAACCCATTCCACCTCAAGGAGTTACATCATCAAAACACACGATGTGTGATTGAGATCATCCGTCCTGAGGGGTCTTCATTAGTTCCTCGAGGAGTTATATCATCAAGTACAGAATTGGTAGTTAAGTTCATCCGTCCTGAGGTGTTTGCGTATTAAACTACGGCTATAAATCACAACACATAAGAAAAGTGAGAATGATAGGGCGGTTAAAATATATTCTCATTAAAATTGAAAGTACGTTACATGAAGAGCGTAGTTAGGGTCATGCCTCGTTAAAACCTTCTTGAGAAAACCCAATGGGAAAAACTCAAGTAAGGAAAAAGAGTACATGCCGTCTTACCAACTAGCTGTAATAGACACGTAAGTTCTGAGTGTTCCATTTGTTGCGAATTGGAGTTCCATCAAGTTCTTCCAATCGGTATGACCCTTTTCCAGTCACTTCAAAAACTCTATAAGGACCTTCCCACGTCGGTGCTAGCTTCCCTTGGTGGGCGAATTTATTCCCCACACTTGCCTTTCTCAAAACAAGATCTCCGGTGTTGAAAGCTCTGTACTGGACACGTTTGTTATACCGGAGTACTGCCTTTGCTTTTATTGCCTGATCTCTGACGAAGGCCTCTTCCCTTAACTCCTGAAGGACGTCCAGCTCTGATGCCAAATTGACGTTGTTATCTTCAGCTGAAAAATACTCCACACGAGCCGATCTTGTTTGTAACTCCACTGGAATCATCACCTCAACCCCGTACGTCAGCCGGTATGGGGATTCGTTGGTTGAAGAATGAGGCGTAGTGCGGTATGCCCATAAAACATGACGTAGCTAGTCAGTCCATCCTCCCTTCACTTCTCCCAGACGCTTCTTCAACCCCTTTAGCACTTCTCGGTTGGCTACCTCTGCTTGTCCATTGGTTTGGGGGTGTTCAACAGATGAAAATATCTGGATTATCCCCAGTCCTTCAAGCAAATCCGTGAACTTTTTGTCTGTAAACTGAGTGCCGTTGTCAGTCACAATCCGCCCTGGCACCCCGAACCGAGCTATGATATTTTCATACACGAAACGTCTTATTCACGCAGAAGTGATATGCACTACTGGTTCTGCCTCTATCCACTTGGTGAAGTAGTCTACCCCCACGATCAAATATTTGATACCTCCTGGCGCAGTGGGGAATGGACCCAAAATATCAAGGCCCCACTGGTAGAACGGCCAAGGCACAGCAGATAAAGATAGCTCTTGAGCCGGTGTATGGTGGAGATTGGAGAATTTTTGACAAGCTTCGCACTTCCTCACAAAATCTGCAGAATCCTGCTTCACAGTGGGCCACCAATATCCAGCCCTGAGGACTTTTCTCATTAAGCTTCGGCCCCCAGCATGGTGCCCACATTGCCCCTCGTGCACCTCCTCCAAAACCGCTTAAACCTCGTCCTCTCTTAAACACAAAAGATATGGGACAGAGAATCCCCTTTTGTAGAGAACACCATCGACCATAGTAAAATATGGCAGCTCCCTCTTCACTCGTCTCCTCTCCTTCTCATCAGTGGGAAGTTGACCATCAGCTAGATAGCGAATATAGGGAATGACCCAGGAATCCTCATATGGATAGCTCACCATGATAGCGTTCAGAGAAGGGTACAGAGGTATGCTAGGTGATGTCAAAGTGCTTTGAACCACCGTTGTTGTGCTGCCGGGCTGCTTTGTACTTGCCAATCTAGACAAGATGTCCGCTCTGGTGTTTTCTTCTCTGGGCACATGTTTGAACTCTAAAACTTCAAATCTTCCTTTCAACTCATTAACACAATTCAAATACAATTGAAGTTGCGGCTCCTTTGCTTGGTACTCCCCTTGGATTTGCGAAATCACCAATTGGGAATCACTACACAGTGTGACTGCTGATGCTCCGATGTCAATCGCCGCACGGAGACCGGCCAAGCATGCTTCGTATTCAGCTTGGTTATTGGAGGTTTTGAAATTGAATCGGAGGGAAATTTCTAGGTGCACACCGTCATCACTTTCTACCACCACACCTGCTCCACTACCTTTGCTGTTCGACGATCCATCAACGTAAATGGTCCAATGCGTTCGAGGGGTGGCCGGGTCCGCCCCAGTCATTTCCACAACAAAATCGGCCAACACTTGTGCCTTGACGGCTCCTCAAGGCTCATATGAAATTTCAAATTCAGACAGCTCGATAGACCATTTTATCATCCTTCCAGCGAGGTCTGGCTTGCTAAGCACTGAACGGAGAGGCAAATCCGTTCTCACCAGTACTGGGTGCGCGTGGAAATAGGGCCTCAACCGTCGTGACGCCCACACGACTGCTAGAGCAGCTTTCTCAATCTTCTGATACCTTCCCTCCGCCCCCTGAAATGTCTTACTAGTAAAGTACACCGGCCTCTGCCCTTCAGGGGTTTCTTTAACCAACGCCACGCCTAAGGCTTCATCAGAGATTGCTAAATACAAGATCAAAGTCTCACCAGGATCAGGCTTAACCAAAATTGGTGGACTCGAGAGAACGGCCTTGAGCTGCTGGAAGGCTTGTTCCTGCTCCTCCCCCATTCAAAACTCTTGTGTTTCTTCAACGCCTTATACAAGGGGAGGGACCTGTGCGCCATCTTGGGCATGAAACGAGCTAGAGCGGCTACTTTCCCATTCAACAATTGGACCTCCCTCAGACTCTTAGGGCTCTGCATATCCAGGATTGCTTGACATTTCCCAGGATTAGCCTCGATGCCTCGTTGGGTCAACATAAATCCCAACAATTTCCCAGCTGGAACGACAAAGGTGCATTTTAAAGGATTCAACCTCATGTTGTACTGCCAAAGTCTAGTGAAGACTTGGCGCAGATCTTCAATGTGATCTCCTCCAGCGGGCGTTTTGGCTATAATATCATCAATATAAACTTCGACCAGCCTTGTATGCATCCCTTCAAAGACTTTGTTAATCATGCGCTGATAGGTAGCGCCGGCGTTCTTCAATCCAAAAGGCATGACGGTGTAGCAGAAAACACCGCGGTCATTGATAAAGGCAGTTTTCTCCTGGTCTCCCTTCCACATCGGAATCTGGTTATACCCCGAATAGGCATCCATGAAACTGAGGTATTAGTAACCAGATGAATCATCCACCATGCAATCGATATTGGACAGGGGATATGGATCTTTGGGGCAGCAACGGTTAAGATCCACATAATCTGTACACATTCTCCATTTGCCATTAGCCTTCTGCACCATGACCACATTAGAAAGCCAAGATGAGTAATGTATCTCCCTTATAAAGCCCGCTTTCAACAACTCCTCTGTCTGCTCGTAAGCCGCCCTCTGCTTCTCTGGTCCCAACCTCCTCTTCTTCTGGGCCACCGGTCTTGTTTCAGGATACACTGTAAGCTTGTGGCAACAGAAATCAGGGTCCATCCCAGGCATGTCTGCTGCTGTCCATGCGAAAAGATCTTTGAACTCCTGCAAAAGGGCTAATAAGCGTTGCTCCATAGCAAACTCCAGCTTATCGTTGATGTACGTGACCTTCTCTGGGGAATCTCCTAATACAACATCCCTGGAACCACCATCCGGTGTGGGCTTAGAGGGATTGAGTGGATCAATCTTCAATTCCGCTCTGGGGTCCAGATCAATGAGACTGACGGACCCTGCCGCTGTTCCTCCGTCATTCAGCTTTCTCTTTTTGTTGAACGCTTCCAACTTAACCATGTTGAGGCTCAGGTTATAACAATATCGAGCCATCTCCTGATCACCACGGAGAGAGGACACACCGTTGTCCTTGTCAATGAATTTGATCAAGAGGTGAGGAGTGGATACAATTGCTTCCATCGCATTCAGTGTTGGACAGCCTATGATACCGTTGTATGGGGATTCCACGTCAATCACCAGGATTCTTGACTTGACCATTCTCGCACCAGGCTCTCCTTCAAAAAAAATCAGAGTGTCGAGATACCCCTTGGTGGGTTGCTTGGCTCCATTAAACGTTGTGAGTTCTTGTGTGTAGGGTTGTAAATCTGCATCATTGAAACCCATTCGTTTGAAACAATTATAAAAGATAACATCATAAGAACTTCCCTGATCGACGAGGATACTCTTGACATCCTTGTTGGCTATGACTGCCACGATAACTACAGCATCGTCACCTCCTGGAATTGTTGGGCCTAAGTCATCATCAGTAAATGACACCGTCGGAGCTGTCATACCGTCCCTAAAAGGGCGGTTATCCCTCGGTTTGCCCTGGACAGACAGAATCATCCTATGGTGATTCTTCCGTGCTGTGATTGATGTTCCTCCTCCTGTAAATCCTCTAGCTATCATCTCAATCACTTCTCGTCTGCCCTGCCTCTGCTGCTGGGGCATGTTATTTTGTTGGGCACCCTCAGCAATCACTACTCCCTTCTGCTTCTCAGCTGCAGTGAACTTCCTTGCTGGGTTACGTGTATTATCATCTTCGTCATCAGGATCTCTATTCCTTTTTTCCATCCTCTGAGGCTCGTCTACAGATTTCTCCTTGAACAAATATTGCTTCAGCTTTCCTTCCCGAAGGAGAGTTTCCACCGTATTTTTTAATGCCTTGCACTCATCAGTATTGTGCCCCGTTTGTTCATGGAAAGTGCAATACTTACGTGGGTTACCACCCCTCTTGACTGGGGCTGGTTTTCTTATCCCGAAGACGTTCAAAGTTGGCCAACCAACCTCCCTCATGATTTGCGAATGCCTGGTATTCAACAGAGCATAGTTGTCGAACGACGATACACGCCTATCTCGAGGATGCGGACGAGCGTTCACAAAGTCTTCTCTAAAGGCATGCTTCTCAGGCCTCGCTCTCTCTTTTTCTCTCCGTGGCTGCTGAGTGGGCGCTGAAGGCTTCATTCTCGTTGCGGTTGCCTCTAGATGCATCTCTATGCCCACGTACTTGGAAGCTTTCCTTCGAAACTCCTCGAAGGTTGTAGGGGGGCTCTTTGCCAAAGATAGGGCAAAGGCTGAACCAGGCTGAAGAGCTTCCACTACAATATGGAGTTGTATGGCCTCCGTGAGGTTGGGGACCAAAGCAGCCTCCTTATAAAACCTTTTCAAGAACTCCTTAAGAGTTTCAGTTTCTCCCTGCCTTATCTGGGCCAGGGTGTGAGAAGTTCTTGGGATATCCCTAGAGATGACAAAATGGCTTTCGAATGCAGCAGCCATTTCCTCCCAAGAGTCTATAGATCCTGAGGGTAAGCTTTTAAACCAGCTGAGAGCCTCCTCCATCAACGTTCTTGGGAACATTCTGCACATAACATCTTTGTCTGCTCCCAAATACATAGCTTCATAAACATAAGCATCCAAATGCTTAGTGGGGTCGGTCTCTCCATTATACTTCCCGATCGACAGTGGCTGAGTTGTTTGCAAATGTTTTGGGATGGTGATGCTCATCAGCCTTCTTGAGAAAGGGACACTGAGCTTGTACGTCCCTGAAGTCACCACCGCCTGCTCCCTTCTCCTGGTACTGACTCTATCACCAGAGTCTTGTGTCTGCTCTCTCTCTTTATACATGGGGATCTTCGAATACTGAAGGGTTGTAGATCTATCCTTCGCTGATGCATGATGAGCATCCTCTGCATGGGACGCTACTCTGTCCCCAGCTCCTCCTCTCTCCCACTTCAACTCCATCAGCTCCTCCCTGAGTTGCCTGATAACCTCATCGCGAGGGTCAGGCGTTTGCACTTGCACCATCCTCCAGGTTTGAGTTACGGGGGACTCGAAGACGAGTCTTCTTCCAGCCTGTTGATGGGTCACATCCTCCACGTGACCATCAACGAAATCTCTCCCATCACCTTCCATCGTGACCACCAAACTTCTGCGAAAATGGGAATAACTCTAACGAGTCCCACCGGGCGTGCCAATGAACTGGTCTGGATCGGGGTCTAGGATCCGGTATGGGACCAGCCACAAGAGTACAGGTGTTTTTAGGGTTTACACACCGGAACAGTTTGTATCCGATGTATTAATCCGGTCTCTCAATGGGAGAGGCCGGTCTTGTTGTCCTGGAGATCCTTCACACCAGTGTTTCGCGTTATAGGGGGCGAAAGGTGGTGCCACCTGCGAAGATTCTCCGACGCTCAAGTTAGAAGAGTGTAAGAACTCAGTGAATGCTTAAGCGTAGTAACAGTAAAGTGTGAGATAGAACAACGATACCATGCATGTGTATTGAAACGAGCTATTTTTAGTTGTACGTGAGAAAATGAGTCGTTGGGTACAGGTGGGTCCCTTAGCTCTGATAGCGTGTACATAATGTTAATCAGGGTGGCTCAACTTTCAGAATGTGTCAGAAGGGTAGGTCAATTATCAGAGTACGATCCTCTAGGAAGAGGGGAGGATAATCATCTTTTCCGTATAATCTGCTGACACATCCACTTGCTTTCTAAGGCCATTGACGTGACATATTTTGCTACATATAGTGTCTTCGCTGATAAGTTATTAGGGGCTCTTATCTTGCTGTGACTGAAAAGCCAACAGTTATATAAATGTCCTGTGAAAATGAACAAAGAACCGTTATGGAGAAAATAAATGGTGCAGTCGTGAGATGAGGACGGACGGCCAGACATCGGATATCCGGTGTGGTAACGTTGAACCAGGACACCGGTTTTCCTTGTATGAGGTCACTCTGACGTCACAAGAATGGGGGCCGGTATCCAGACCGGATAAATATTCATAGAACAGATTTTAGTCAGCATCAACAGCATATGCACACAGAATAATTCACTCGGTTATATACATTCATCATCCCATTAACATCATCACATGCATAGTCAAATTCCAATCAACATCAGCAGTACATATGCACAGATTATTCCACTCGGTTCCGCATTTGTGTGTAATCGGTTTTTGACATTGCAACGTAGGCTCCCAGCCTTTTTTCATAGCTCTCAGCTATCAACTCAGCTCCCAGCTGCTTGGCCATTTTACAGGTACCCAACCGTTTGCCCACAAGGTGACACCAACGCTCTCAGCGCCAATGGAGGTGTTCACAGGCAGCCCGAGTCCCACTCAAGGGCTACCTTGAGTCCCACTCAAGGATTTCACAGCGTCTCACGCTTTAATAACTAATGGTAGTGTCCCATACTACATGCTCTCAGCATAAACACATCCCATGCGCCACACACGGATTCATCACACAACACAGAGTTCATATGCACAGCAATACATGCATCTCATGCAATCAGCATCATACATCTTCAAAACTCAAACAGCACATGCATCTCATGCAATTGGTACAACACATTACCAGAACTCAAACCGCACATGCATCTCATGCAATCGGTATCATAACTCAACAGATTAATACAGCAACCCATGCATCCCATGCAATCGGTACTAGGCATTAACAGAACTCAACAACACGTGCATCTCATGCGATCGGTATAGCAGATTACCAGAACTTAAACAGCACATGCATCTTATGCAATCGGTATAACGCATCACCAGAACTCAACAGCACATGCATATCATGCAATCGGTATTACATAACATCAAATTCATCAAGTCAACACCTTCTCTTATGCAGTCAGCATTTCAACTCAGAATAACATGCATGGCATATAAGTCACACGGCAATCATCAATAGCACCTTAGCATATTCTTTTTATGCAACCATTCAACACTTCTCAGAACTACTAGCATACAATCTATGGACAGCACTAAACATGCAACTCTTGGTTCATAAGCATCATGCATCCGGTATCACAGACTCCACATGCAAACAAATCACAGAATCAAATACAGAATCGGTAAGCTATTAGCACCCGAAACCCGTTCATAATCCATGCGTTTAAGATATAAGGTACTCCCCCTACCTGGAATGAAGCTTCCAGTCGGTCAACACGATACTCTGTTCTAGAGGAACACCGAGTCACTCTTAGTACATCTGCATGCAAGGACAGGGGAGGCCATTCGAGCCTCTGAGACACCCAGCTCTCGGTTCGCTCTCTGGAGCAGCTCCATCACAACGCTGGTGAACACTCCAACCACCCCGAAGCACTTCGTAGAGTAGATCTCCACTGAGACCCAGGCAGCTTCGAGCAAAGGAGAGAGAGAAGGAGGGAAGTCGACAAAGGGAAATGAAGAACAGGGAAGGAACAGCGTGTCGTCCTTGTGTTGTCAAAGGAGAAACTCTCAATTCGACTTCCTCACCCTTATGCTTGACGAAGGAAGGAGAAGAAGAACGAAGAGCGGAAAAGAAGAAAGAAGGGAGAAGAAGAAAGAAAGAAGAGAGAAGTCGCAGAACAGAAATCTGAAGGAATCAAGGCAAAGTGACCCAATGACCAATTATATAATCATGCACGAAGGAATGGAAAGGTGGGGTGGGAAAGCGTGAAGCAGCAGTCTGCTCACGTCACCCAGTCACAATCAGCCCATGATTAATAATTAATCATACTTAATCAGCCATCATTTAATTAATTAAGTTAATGGTAATTAATAAATAATTTTCCACTTTGGAATTATTATTTTAATGATTTATTTTCATTCGGCAATTAATTATTAAATCGAGATGTTACAGTAGGTCCTCCCTATTTTAATTTTTATATTTTTAAAAAATGTACCTACAATCATAGTTGAGAGGAAACTGTGATTATAAATACACTATAATCACGGTTTTACAATAATCGTGGTTATAAGTGTTTTTAAAATTTAAAATCAGTTTCGTAGAGGCTCTTCATTTCACGTTGTTTCTTCCTCTACACCTGACGCTTCATTTTCTTCCATCTTCCTTCCATTTTCTGTCTCATAAAAGTCCCATTCCCTCTCATCTTTCTCTGTTAGCTTTCTCCCATCTTTCTCTCTAAGATTTTTCCTCTCTGTTTTCCCATTACCATTGACGTTTGCATTTGTTTATGTTCTAGATCTAACGTGGTTCTCTGTGTATATTTTGCAGGTTTTCTTTTGCTGTTCCCGTTGTGCGCCATTGACGACCACCACACGACCCTTCTCTTTTTTTCTCGTTCAAGCATGTAAGGCTTCTTTTTTGTACCTCTCTTCTTTTCTGTTTATTTCGATTATAATGAAGATTTTGCAAGTTTTTATTTATTATTGTTTGTTTTTGTTCTCTATGTTTTGCTTATGTTTGTTCCTATAATGAAGGTTTTCTGTTTGGAAGGTCAACGTTGAGGTTCCTATAACCGTGATTATAACTAGTAATGTAAATGCACGTTTTATGACCACTTTTAATCACAATTGTGATTGGTAACCGTGATTAAATAGGGTCTTATTTAATCATGGTTTCAAACAACTATGATTAAATATGATCTATAACCACAATTGTGAACCGTGATTAAAAGCCCTAATTTATTACCACGACTGTAATAACCACGGTTCATGAACCATGATTAAAAGCTCATTTTAACCGTGATTAAATCCCTTTTCTACATTAGTGTAAATCAAACTCCCAAAAACATAAAATCAAAGGACCTAAACTCAAATAAATAAAAATCAAAATCAAAATTAAGAGTCAAACAAAAATAAGAAAAATGTTTAGTTGTCTCCCAACAAGCATTTGTTTAAGGTATAAGTCAGACCAAACCTCATTTAAGTTCCTAAGGCACCCTCATCATGGAGATATAGTTCATTTCCATCACCATCATGATCGCTCAAGAAATATTTCTTTAAATAGACCATAGAGGTCTGTGTGTTTCTACTTCAAACCCCTTATACCTCTAAGAGGAAAAACTTTTCTCATTTAAGATAGTTTAAGTTATCTTTCTTAGAGCATGCTTGGGAAGAGTTTTAGCCATGAGTGCATTAGTATCACACAGTCTTTCTCAAGCAACTTCCTCTGACTAATGGACTTGTCACCTTCTTTTTAAACTACTTCTTATGAACCTTATTCAGTGGCAATTTCTTCTTCCAATTATTTCTTGAGTGCTTCCTCTATGTTCTTTCTTTGGTTCATGATAGGTGGGGGCTAAAACACCTCAAGAAAGTAGATAGGCTAAGAGAATTCTTTGTTGTCTTTTTTATCCAATATTTCTTTAATTATACCAACCACCTCAAGTTGTTCTTTAATACAACTATTTGATGCTTCTTGTATTATTACTTCTAGGAAAATCAGTTCTACAATAGGAAATCTCAAAAGAAGTAAGTGGAGTGGGGTTAGCAATATTAAAATTAGAGTCCTCATCACCTATGGCTATAAATTTTGGACAAACATCTATAACAACAAAATCACAAGAAGTAGCTAAAAGTGGCTTACCAAATATGATGATAGGTGATGGACTTACTTTTACATAAGGCACTATCGAGTTCATAAGGGTGCAAGGATTACCTAGCTATTCATCTAAAGCTTCCTTTACTAATTGTGAAATAAAGCAGAAGCCTACTCTACAAGTTGAACCTTTATCAACTCACCATGTAAGGTCATCAAGTCCATTGTAACCTTTAAGTCTGAGACAGCATGGGTCGAGGCTTCTATATGTGTTTGGGGCTCATTATTGATCTTTTCCTACGCCTCTAGAAAATTTATAATCATTCCCTTCAATCTGTCTAGTTAGGATTTCAACTTAGATAGCCAAAAGCTTAGTGGTGGTTGGAAATCCTCCTCCCACTCAAAAAGGTCATAAGAGTTAGGCACTCATTTCTTTTGTTAACTTAGATGATGCTTATATCCTTGGTCGTAAAGCCAAACTACCAATTCATCATGACTTGTCATACCATAAAATTCAAAAAATATATTAGTAATACCTACTGTATAAAAACTATTCATTTTCAAAATAAAATAAATACAAAATCCTAAAAAAAGTTTAAATTTTGAAATCAAATTAATCTTAATCGGTTACACAAAAGTAAAACAAATAAACATGCAATCATGCAAGAATCAAAAATAAAAAATCAAGCTAATCCTAATCCTAAAAAATTAGAAAATTTAAAACATAATCAAAACAAATCTTATTCTAACAAGTCTAATATCTAAAACAAAGATAGCTAAGAGATAGGAACCCTAATAACCTAAGAACCTAATTAATTCAAATTTAAATAACAAAAAGATAACAAATAAATATACATATTTTTTATTTTCATTTTTCAAAAAAACAAAAAACAAGGATTACTCAATCCCAAAGTCTGCAAAATTCCCAATTCCAATGGATCACAGTTCGTAAAAATGACGCCAAAAACTTGATAGTCTTCGTAAGTGCACGAGTTTTATCACATAATAAAATATTGATCTCATAGATTGTATAATTGAGCATTAGTTCTTTCTTGAAATTTAGTTTGACTAATACTAAAAAGGTTGATTTTTAAGAATTTTAAAGATAAATTAAAAGTAAAAATTAAGAACATAAAGAACAAAGCTGTGTTTGTATGATGAAACAGGTTTTGATAATGACAAACATATGACAAATTTCAAGCATCAAGTTACAAGAGGAACATCACAAATATCGTCATCAACAATGCAACAACTTAAAGAAAACCAAGTGCCAATATTACTTAAAGAAAATCCAAGAAAATATGCATGAGAAATAAAGAATCATGACTCAATACACATCAACCAAGCATAAAAAAATTATGGAAGATTGGCAAAAGGCAAGCTATGAATCTATTCAAGTAAGGCCATGAATCAATTCATACATGAAAAGAGTCTAGAACAGCAAAATAGAAGCCTGTGAATTGATTCAAAGACCTTTATGAATCGATTCATGCAGCAAGTTTAACCAGGCAGTAAGCTGGGAATTGATTCAAGGAGTTATATGAATCAATTCATGAACCTGGAAATCACCTCCATTGAAACCAATAGGCTATGAATCGATTCAAGTTAAATCATGAATTGATTCATGCGTGAGGAGTTTTTCTTTTATGGAACCAGTAGCCTGTGAATTGATTCAAGAGGACTTATGAATCGATTCATAAAATAGGGAACATTGTCAGACAACACTTTAAATTAAGAAACATTACCCCATACTCCATTATCTATGATGGACCAACTTGTGCAACGGCTACAAACTCCTTAAGCCCTATAAATGGACCACGAATTCAACTCTCAAATATGTGAATCAAGTAAAATCTACTAAAGGTGAATAGATTGTAATCAATTGAGTTGTATTCTTGTTTATAGGTTCATTTTCTTCAACTCCAGGTCATAGATTTCTTAAGTGTGGTTGGGTGGGTTGCCTTTGTGCTTGTAAGGATTGAGTTCTTAAGTGTGGAACACTAGGAAGCTGCAATTGCTCAAAGCTTGTATCTCTAATCTTTAATAGTGGAATCCTTCAAGTGGTTTACTTAAAGGCTAGACGTACACCACAAGTGGATATGGTGGAACTAGTATATCAGTTTGTAAGCTTCTCCTCCTTAAACTCCTTTATATCTGTGCATATCAATTATTTGATAAATTGCTTAAACTGGAACCTTGCTAAGATTATCACATTTAAGTCAAGATTCATTTCTGCACACCAATTGTTTGATATATTGCTACATGCTTATTTTGGTGTAGTGGTTGTAGTGGTTGCTTGATTATCATCATTCCTACTTGTATTGGATAAATTGTGAATAAAGAATCAATTTCAAAGGCATTCTAAACAAAAGTTTTAAATGCTCAATTCACCCCCCTCTTGAGTAGTAAGGCATCTTGGCTAAAAGTGGTATCAAAGCTAGACTCTTAGTTAATAGAGTTTAACAGCTTCAAGAGATTAAGATGACCTCTACCTCATATAACTTGTTTTTGAAGGGTGGTGCAACAAATAAGCCTCTAGCTTTCGTTGGTGAAGGTTATGCTTTTTGGAAAGAAAGAATAAAAATTTGTGTTCAATCCATTGATTTGAAAATTTGGAATGCTATTGAAAATGGTCCTTTTATACCTAGGAATGTTGTATAAGGTAAAAAAGTTGAAAAACTCATGGATGATTAGATTAGTGATGAAGAGAAAAAGGTCCAATACAATTACAAAGCTAAAAATCTCATCACTCTTGCCTTAGGCTCGGATGAGTTCTTTAGAGTTGTAACTTGTAAAACTATAAAGGAAATATGGGACACTCTTCAAGTCACCCATGAGAGAACTAGTGATGTTAAAGATTCAAAAATTAGCACTCTCACTAGTCAATATGAAAGTTTTAGAATAAACTCCAACGAAACCATTCTAGAACTTCAAAAGAGATTTACTTTGATTATTAATCATCTCATTACTCTTGGTAAATCTTACACTAACAAGGAGGTCTTTCATAAAGAATAAGGAGGAAGAAGAGAAAACCTCAAAAAAAATAGGCTACCTCTCAAAGCCACATCAATTGATGAGGATAAATTAAAAAGTGATATTTATGAAGATAAAGAGCTAAGCTTGTTTGTGAAGCGCTTTGGAAAGCTCATGAGAAATAAAAGATTTCAAAAGAGCTTCACAAATCAAGGTAAGAGACCTATTCCTAAAGAGAATAATTCCTCACCTACTTGTTTTGAATATGGAAAGAAAGGTCACTTCAAGGCGGATTGCCCAAACCTCAAAAAGAAGAACAAAGAATGAAAAGGGAGGAGAATAACTTACATAGCATGGGATGAGAATGATATGAGTAGTTCCAATGATTTAGACAATGAAGAAGCCAACCTATGTCTCATGGTAAATCACCAAGATGAACAAGAAGAGGTAAACATCCATGACCTAGACAATGAGTTTACCAAATTACTTGATGCATTTGAGAAATTATATAATAAGTTCATTAAAATCTCAAATAAGTATATTTATCTAGAAAAACCATTGATACTCTTGAAAAGCATCTTGTTGAAATTAATAAAGAAAATGAAACTTTGAAAAAGGAAATTGACAATGCTCAAACTTGCACTAAATCTAGACCATGTGAATTTGTCAAGAAATGTGAAAACCTAGAAAAAAGAGTTTTGGACTTAAACAAAACTCTTGAAAAATTCACAAATGGTAGAGATAATTTGAATACCTTGCTTGGAAAACAAAGATTCATGTTTGACAAAACCGGACTAGGATTCAATGCTTCTAAGAAAGAAAAGTATTACAAGAACTTCTTTGTACATCCTAGAAAGTCATCGTCACCTTTCATAAAATGCAATCATTGTGGCATTAAAGGTCATAGTGCTTCAAATTGTAATGTTAGAAAACTAGGACCAAAAATTGTGAGAAAGGTATAGGCCACAAACTAACCTACAAGGACCCAACATAAAATGGGTACCAAAAACTCTAACTTGATTTATTTTGTAGGTGTGTTTCAAAGCAAGTAACACTCATTGGTATTTGGATAGTGGGTGCTCTAAACACATGATGGGAGACATGAGTAAATTCACATCATTCACTCCTCAAAGAAAAGGTAGTGTCACATATGGAGATAATACCAAATGAAGGATTCTTGGTATCAGAAATATTGGTAAAAATTCCTCAACCTCTATCAATGATGTTTTTTATGTTGAAGGACTCAAATATAACTTGCTTAGTATTAGTCAATTATGTAATAAAGGATATAGAGTTGTATTTGAATCAAATTGTTGCATAATTGAAAATAAGCTAAATAAGGAAGTCAAGTTCATTGGTCAAAGAGTCAATAATATTTACATGATTAATCTTGATTGTTTGTCTTCAAGTGATGTGTAATGCTTCTTTAATAAAGAGGATGAATCATGGCTATGGCATAGAAGAATTGCCTACATTCATATTGATCATCTAAATAAACTTG
Source organism: Clitoria ternatea (assembly GCA_037962975.1). NCBI lineage: Eukaryota > Viridiplantae > Streptophyta > Magnoliopsida > Fabales > Fabaceae > Clitoria > Clitoria ternatea. Next base: position 26,938,769 of record CM075672.1, on the reverse strand, counting down.
TCTTAAAGAATTAGTAATTGGTTTACCAAAGCTAAATTTGAAAATAAATTTTATGGTGCATATCAAAATGGAAAACAAGTAAAGACATCTTTTCAAGTTAAAAATGTTGTTTCAACTAATATGCCTCAACAACTTTTGCACATGGACCTATTTGGACCCTTTAAGATTAAGAGCTTTGGTGGAAATTACTATGGACTTGCGATTGTGGATTATTACTCTAGATATACATAGACATTATTCCTAATTTATAAAAATGAAGCATATCATGCATTCAAGAAACTTGCCAAAGTTATCCAACATGAACAAAATTCAAAAATAGCATCCATTATCATGGGGGAGAATTTGAAAATCAATTTTTTGAAAAGTTTTATGAAAAATATGGCATAGAACATAATTTTTATGCTCCTAGAACTCCACAACAAAATGGAGTAGTTGAAAGGAAAAATCAATCTTTAGCAGAACTAGCGAGAACTATGTTGAATGAAAATGCTATTGCGAAACATTTTTGGGCCAATGCGGTAAGTACCGCTTGTCATGTTATGAATAGATTTGAAGAAAACCCCTATGAACTTTACAAGGGAACAAAACCAAACATCTCTTACTTTCATGTGTTTGGATGCAAATATTTTGTATTAAATAACTGAAAGGATAACATAGGCAAATTTGATGTAAAATCTGATGAAGCAATCTTTCTTTGGTTATTCATCATCTAGTAGGGCTTATCCAGTCTTTAACAAATAAACTAGTATAATAGAAGAGTCCATTCATGTCAAATTTGACGAGATTAACCAAAATCCATCGAGAAAGGAAAATGTTGATGACCTTGCAGATACTTTTCAAGAAATAACCTTGGAAAACAAGGAAGAAGAAGGAATCAATAATAAAGATGAAAAAGAAGCTTCTCAAAGTGACATACAACAAACAAGTACTCAAAAGGAGTGGATTATGTCAAGACATCATCCAATTGACAATGTAATAGGTGATATATCAAAAGGCGTAAGTACTCATAATTTCATTAGAAAAATGTGTAATCATTTAGCCATTGTGTCACAAATTGAACCTAAATCCATAGATGAAGCTATTATTGATAAACATTGGATGTTGGCAATGTAAGAAGAATTAAATCAATTTGAAAAAATTCAAGTTTGGGAACTTGTACCAAGACCTAATGATCATCAAGTAATAGGAACTAAATGGGTATTTAGGAACAAGCTTGATGAAAACGGTGTGATAACTAGGAATAAGGCTAGGTTAGTCGCTAATGGGTATAATCAAGAAGGAATAGATTATGAATAAACATATGATTTGGTAGCTAGACTAGAAGCAATTAGATTATTATTGGCATTTTCTTTTTGTATGAACTTCAAACTTTACCAAATGGATGTCAAAAGTGGTTTCTTAAATAGTTACATTCAAGAAGAAGTATATGTGGATCAACTCCTGGTTTTGAAAACTATAAACATCCAAATCATGTTTCTAAACTTAGTAAAGCATTGTATGACTTGAAACAAGCTCCAAAAGCTTGGTATGAAAGACTAAGCAAATTTCTCTTAGAAAATAACTTTGAAAGAGGAAAGGTTGATACTACATTATTTATCAAGAACAAGAAAAACGAGATACTTTTGGTTCAAGTTTATATTGATGATATCATATTTGGTGCTTTGTAAAGAATTTGCCAAGATTATGCAGAATGAGTTTGAAATGTCAATGATGGGAGAACTCACCTTCTTCCTTGGACTGCAAATCAAGCAAACAAATGAAGCGATATTCATTAGTCAATCCAAATATTGCAAGGAATTGATTAGGAAATTTGACATGGACAAAGTAAATGAGATAGCCACACCCATGAGCACATCATGTTATTTAGATAAGGATGAGAAAGATAAGAATGTTCAAATCACAAAATGTCGAGGTATGATCGGATCTTTACTTTACTTAACCACTAGTAGGCCGTATATCATGTTTGCTGTATGTATGTGTGTGAGATTTCAAGTATCTCCTAAAGAATCTCACCTTACAGCTATTAAACGTATAATTAAATACCTTGTCGGAACTCAAAATGTTGGTTTATGGTATCTTAAAGGAGCTGAATATACTCTTGTAGGATATTCTGATTCTAACTTTGCAGGATGTAAACTTGATAGGAAAAGTACTAGTGGAACTTGTCACTTGCTTGGTAGCTTTCTTGTGTCTTGGCATAGCAAGAAATAAGTAAGTGTAGCCTTATCCACAACTGAGGCAAAATATATTGCAGCTGGGAGTTATTATGCCCAAATCCTTTGGATGAAGCAACAACTTTTGGATTTTGGTATTGTTTTAGACAATGTGCCTCTTAGATGTGATAATACAAGTGCAATAAACATTTCAAAAAATTTTGTCATGCATTATAGAACCAAACATATTAAAATTCGGCATCATTTCATTAGAGATCATGTTTTAAAAGGTGATTGTGTGCTTGATCATGTTGTAACTTCAAAGCAATTAGCGGACATTTTCACGAAACCCCTTGTAAAAGATCAATTTATAAACATTAGAAGAGAATTGGGCACTTAAAAGTTCATTCCCACACTTGCTTTAGCTTGCTTAACTTTGCTATAATATGGTTATAAAATCTAGAGTGTCAAAAATTTGAATTACTTGAACATTTGTGTTTTACAGATATCTAGTAATTTTATTAAGTCTTATAAACTCAAATGTCTTGTGTTAAATTTAGCAATAATGATTTTCAAGCATACATATGTTTTTAATCAGCATTAGAACATCAGGTCCTCACCTTGGTTTGTTGGCAGTACCCATTGAATCGATTCATGCAACCATTTGAATTAATTCATGCATTTGGGTTCATTGATCTTCAGTGGCTGTAAGTGATGAATCGATTCATGCTACACCTTGAATCGATTCATACGTGGTCTGATTCCAGCTTCTTTAGGCAGTAGCTCATGAATCGATTCACCAAGTTCCTTGAATTGATTCATGTGTCATGACGATCCACACAGAAGCTTATGAATTAATTCATGTGGTTCATCAATCAATCACGCGCGGTTACTTAAGAAGACCATTCAGTTTTGCACTCTCATACGTGCAATATCTCTCTCTCTCTCACCACTCTTACTCCTCCTTCTTTCTAAAAACTTCTCTTGCAATCTTCATTGCTCCCATGGCTTCATCTTCCTACTCATGAAAGAAAAAAATAACAGATGTTGCTAGATCATCTGCCCCTTAAACCTCTAATCTCTCACGCCTTTTTAACACCCAAACACAATTATCAAGGTATTTGGAAAACCTTTCTGAGAAATTGCTTGTCCCTCCTCATTGGCTTGATGTAGGATTCTTCCAATCTTTTGGTTTCTTTTTTCTTGAAATCTATGAACAACAACAACTATTGGCATTTGTGGCTATTGAGGAGACTCATATCTATCCTAAATTAATTAGAGCTTTCTATTCCACTTTGCACACATCACATGGTTGATACATTGCCAAAGTGAAAGGAGTCACTATAACACTTGATAATGTTGTCTTGAACTCAGTTGGGAAGCTTTCTCTCAACAATGTGGACTTCTTCAGAAAGGAACCCACCCCTGAATGGAACTATAACCCTATAGTTGCACGTGAATTCCTAAATTTGACATCCTTCTCTACTAGCACCGTTAGAGAACTTGACATCAACAACCGCTTAATCCACTACTACATGGTAAAGATTCTTTTACCAAAAGGAAGCAACAATGCTCGGGTCAGTGAAAGTCAAACACTCTTGCTATGGACCATGTTAAACCAAAAGGAAATCAACTAGATCAAGCTTGTTAGGCAGCACATGCTTGATGCCAAAAATCTAACCCATCTTCCATATGTTGTTATTATCACCAAGCTCCTTCGTCACTTCCACGTGGATCTCACTAATGAAGTTAAAGAGCTAGTTGGTCCCAAAGGCCATATCATCAGTACCCATCTCACCAAAATGGGCATCCATGGTAGACATGGTGTTTGGCACCATTCTCCTCATGTTCAACAACACGACGATGATGCTCAAGCTCCTGCTGAACCATCCTCTATACCCACTGCTAAACCAGATCATGCACAGCCTATTTCACCTTCAACTAAAGATCTGTTTAATAGGTTGACTGCTCATATCGATCACTGCTTTGTCAAACTAAATGTAACAACCCTCATTTTGTATGTTAGATTTTTGAAGTTAATAGTCTTGATTGCATAACAATTCTATGCATATTGATGACTGGTCCACGGCTAACTTGTTGTGTGGTGACTGATTAGTGTTTTAGAAAGATTTTATGAATTAAGGAAGAATATTAAATAAGGTAAATGATAGTAATAACTAAAATAGTAATATTTAATGTGTTTAATAATACTCACAGAGATTTATCAATTAGAACGTTAGAAATCTAATAAGAATATTTAAAGTGTTTTTGTTCAGGTTATACAAACTATGTAACTTCCCCTGATTTTGGCCAAGAAATTATTTGAGGGACTTGAGTCAATTATTTTATCCCAAAACATCCCTCACATCATCCCAAACAAGTTTTACGAAGAGCTCGATGCCCGTTTTTAACCACCCAAGCCCAAAAACTTGATTTTAAGTTACACGGGTAAGCCAAAATGCGCATCTGTATATATTTTGGGTGTAAATTCCTCTCCCATTATTAGATTTAAGTCATTATTTTCCCAAAATCTTCATATCAAATTTATCTATAACTTTGATGTTGACTACAAGAGTTAATTCTTACCCCATACATCCCAGAAATTAAAATACCACACTAATTCATATTTTTCTAGTTGCTACTTGCACTATGTCCAGTATTTTTCGCGTTTCTCCCTTGTATGACCCTGAAATCAAACGATTCTTTTTCCAAAACTTTTTTAACTTAATTCTCTACAACTCAAATGAAGAACATGAAACCCAAATCCCCACCAATTTGGCCTAGAAAAATAATCTTTGCAAGGAACAAAAATCTCGTTATAGCCCTACACTACTTTCGTATGTGAGCCATAACTCCCTCATTTCTTAATGAGAATTTTCATTCCATATACCAAATTAATATAACAAAAAGCCTTAAAACATTTATGTTTGGCCCATTTTCAAATTCGGCTTAGAAGACCCCTTAAATCCACAAGCAAGTGACTGCCCCTACACTTAATACATTAGTTTGCATGAACAATTAACCAATCATGTTGCACTACACCTTGCCACTTGTCTCAGCCATGCAAGGCCTTTCTCTACCACACCATCAGCTGCATATGACACCTAGGATTTGCATGAAAACATCTTGAGACCTCTCCCACTCACTCTTTAGTCATGTGACTCCTTGGGAGGCAAGGCATTTGCATGCAAACTTTCACATTCCCAAAGACTACTCTTGCTTCTCCTTTGCTCCCTTCACTTTCTCTAACTTAGAAGAAAAATCCAGCAACACTTTTTCCACTTTTCTCAAGCTTTCTCCACCTTAAACATCACTATCCAACCCAAACCACCACACCACCCTTCCTAACCTCCAAATTTCAAGTTACTACCTTCCAATTACCAAGCCTTCTTCTTAAATTTCCACCAAACAACAACGTCTTCCTCAACACTCCACCACCACATTCATGTTAAATCCACCATCCTTCAAGCATCCATTTTCATTCTCCTTGATGAAGCACACCATGAAGATCTAGGAGCAAGCCTTGAAATTCTTCTCATCCTTTCTTGAGCATGAAAATTTGGTGGTAAGGGGTATGAACACCTATTTAGGTCCGGTCAATTTTCACCAAGAATGGGGAATTTCGTCACTTGGAACCCCTTCTTTCTATTTGTGTTTGTCTTTGGGATTGTCTTAGGCTCTGCGTGATATTCCCAAGTGAAAAGAATTATGAGAGAACTGAATTCCGACTCGAAATGATAATTTCTGAGTAAGGTGACTCAGAATGATCATTTTCGAGTAAGGAGTCTCCGAGTGAGACGTTGCCGAGTGATATGTCTCCGAGTAAGGCATTTCCGAGTGGGCTTCAAGTGTGGGAGTTACTTCCAAACGAAGAAAAGGCCCTGACTATGAGTAAATACCTCTCGGGTAAAGACTCTTTTAATTTCCATGTGTCCAAATGATGATTTCCGAGTGGGTTATTCCGAGGGAAGACATTTTAAGCGAAATGAGACTGATTGAGTGAGTATCCCTTAGGTGGAGATAAATCCGAGTGGAAGATTCCCAATCAAAGCCACTCCAAATGAAAATGGCTGACTTCGAATGAATACTTCCCAGTTGGAGATAAATCCGAGTGGAAGATTCCCGAGGGAAGTGTCTCCAAATGAAAATGGTTGACTTCGAATGAATACTTCCCGGTTGGAGATAAATCCGAGTGGAAGATTCCCAAGGGAAGTGTCTCCAAATGAAAATGGCTGGCTTTGAATAAATACTTCCCGGTTGGAGATAAATCCGAGTGGAAGATTCCCGAGGGAAGTGCTTCCAAATGAAAAATGGCTGACCTTGAATGAGTACTTCCCGGTTGGAGATAAATTCGAGTGGAAGATTCTCGATTGCAGCCACTATGAGTGAAAAAGGGACTGACTTTGAATAAATACCGCCCGAAGATATACGTTCGAGTGAAGGATTACTGATTGAAGCAGAGACTGGATTTGGGGACAAGTGCCTTTTTCTAGATAAAGATGTTTTCGGGCGGAGGGCTCCTGATTGATGCCACTCTGAATGAAAAAACACTCTGAACTTTAGAAGAGCACTTGTTGAGCAAGGGTGTCTCTGAGTGGACCATTTCAAGGAATTACGTTCGAGCAAAGGAAGCCCCTGACTATGAATGAACACTTGTCAGGCAAGGATGTCTCCGAGTGGTGTGTTTCGGAGAAGATGGCATTTTGAGCAAAGAAAAGGTCTTTCTGAGCGGTGCGTTTCGGAGAAGATGTATTCTCGAGCAAAGAACAGGTCTTTCTGAGTGGTGTGTTTCGGAGAAGATGTATTCTCGAGCAAAGAACGGGTCTTTCCGAGTGGTGTGTTTCGGAGAAGATGTCTTTTCGAGCAAGCAAAGCTCTGACCTAGAATGAATCTCTTTCAGGCAGACTCTTTCAAGGCATACTTTCGAGTAGAGCAAAGATAGATCCGAGTAGGGCGTCCCCGAGTAGGCCATTTCCAAATGAGTCATTTTCATGAGATGTGTTTCCGAGCAAAGAAACACTTTGATTTCAAAAGGATCGCTTTTTACTTTCAAGTTCCCTACTTCCGAATGAGATATTTCCGGGTGGATCGATTCAAGGAATGTGTTTCCGAGCGAAGAGACACTTCGGTTTCAAAGGATCACTTTTCACTTTCGAGTTCCCTACTTCCGAATAAGATATTCTTGGGTGGATCGGTTCAAAGGATGTGTTTCCGAGTGAAGAAACACTTTGATTTCAAAAGGGTCGCTTTTCACTTCCGAGTTCCATACTTCCGAATATGGTATTTCCGGGTGGATCGATCCTAAGAGAATTATTCCCAAGCGAGGAAAGGCTCTGACTGAAACTTTTCACTCAAAGATATATATATCCGAGTAAGGTTTCTCTGAATGGCTCAGTTCCGAGGGAAATGCTTCCGAACGAAGGAAAACTTTGAATTTGAATGAGTATTTCCCGGGTATGGAGATTTCAGAGTGGATAATTCCCAGGCGGATCGATTCCGAATGAATGCTTCAAGCAGAAACAAGTTCCGAGCAAAAGCACCTCCGATTGAAGCAATTCCGGTTGAATGCTTCAAGCAGTGACACTTTCGAGCAAAGCACCTCCGATTGAAGCAATTCCGGTTGAGTGCTTCAAACAGAAACAAGTTCCGAGAAAAGCACCTCCGATTGAAGCAATTCTGAATGAATGCTTCAAGCAGTGACATTTTCGAACAAAGTAACTCTGAGTGAAGCAATTCCAAATGAAAAGAGGTCCTGATGAATACTTCTCGGCAAGAAATTTCTGAGTCAATAATCTATGAATTCAAGCCTTCACACCGAGTGTCAAAGGTCGGATCGGATCTATGAATTCAAGCTTTCACTCGGTCTTGTATATATGAGAGCATCTGTTCCGCTCAGATTAATTCCCACTGAGGATGGATACTGGCTGAGGCACTAATCCGAGTCACAAGGAGAATGCCGGTTCCATATTTCCACCGTTTACCCATGCTGACTTGGATTCCCACTATCCAAGTGGATCCTTGAATTATGGGGGGGCGGCTGGCAACAAGACAAAAGAAAAAATAATAAAGAATTCCCACTAGCCGCCGTTCCCTATGATTGTCAAGGTCTAGGCTGTTTCTCCATCACACACCAACGCACCATCCAAGTTGATTTGTTGATCTTGTGGGGCAGCTGGCAATAGACAAAAAAAGAAAATAATAAAGAAGTCCCACTAGCCGCCATTCCCCATGATTATTGACGTCCAGATTTCTATAAATACCTCAATGAAAGAGAAAAAAGGGAGGATTTCGGAGCTTTTCTTTGAAGTAAAAACTCTACCTTCATTTCCTTTACTCCGTCCGTTCAATAAGCCACATACCAGCTTCACAACTCCACAACTCCTCTCAAGCCCACACCGGCGTCTAGCTCTCTCTCTCGTCACACCGGGTCCCACTCTGTTCCTTATTTTTAATGCTTGTATTATTTGTTTTTCTGTCAAAATTAATTACTGTTCGATGGGACTGTTTCCTTTTCAATTAGTAATTAATTTCTATTGAGTGGATTTAGTCACCTACGTGGATCTGTTCCTCATTTTCAATACTTCTCGTTATTTATTTTTCCGTCAAAATTAGTTGCTATTTGATGGGTCTGTTTCCTTTTAATTAATAATTAATTTCTGTTGATTGAATTAATCTCCACCAGGACTCATAATAAATATTAAGAAGAATAAGTGTTTCACACATTTTTATTGGATTAGCCTAAAAACTGTAATAATTTTTTTTTTAAGAAATCAGTGTCGTACGAGTGTACTCTTGTCTACATAATCTCTTTAGAGCCAATACACATACAAAGAACTTCGCCTTGTATGAGTTCTCTTCAAAAAAACATTATCCATTATTAATCTCTTAATCTTTCCCTAAAAAAAATCACCAAGAACTACGTAACCCTGATTTCTCGATAACCCGAGAATACGTAGGAGCAAGACTTAACTCCTATCGAGCCCATCCTTTCTTTTCCATTTTTATTTTTTGTTTTTTTAACTATTCCATTTTTATCACTTCTATAAAAATCAATTTAGACGTGACGTCTTGTTGATTTTACCTTATTCTTTGGTAAACAATAATAAAAAGGAAGAAATAGAACATCTTTTGTAAGGCTATTTATGTTGCGTATTTTCAATCTTGGTACTGTTTTCGACAGGCGATGTAGGGTGCTAATACCTTCCCTACTCGTAACCGACTCCCAAACTTGAATCTTATTTTTTAAAACCAGTGCTTTACTGAACTTAGTTTTTTCCCAATGTTTTTTCTATGGATAAAAATGTTGGTGGCGACTCCATGTTGTTTTCGTTTGTTTTACATCCTTTTTGAGGGTCGGCCGCGCCGTCGTGATCCAGGTTGCGACAGATGGCGACTCCACTGGGGAAGGGTAATTTTTCTTAAGCCTGATCAAAGAAATATCCTGGTTGAGGGAGCTGAGTCCATTTTGCGGTTTTCCTCGAGAGGGACCCTCAGTCTGTGTTCTACTTAGGTATGAATGGTGGATCTTGCCGGGGAAAGCTTCGGCCAATACTTGCTTCTGGATGATGGATTTTGGTTGTCCCTTTAACAAGAAAGTGAGTTGGTATAAAAAGACTTACAGGTAAATCTTCCCAGGCGACTGGCTTTTTAAGGTAACTCATGGATGAAATAGAAACACCCTCTGACTTTGGCTAGCGTATTTAGCGGAGATGGTTATGCTTATACCAAGCAAAGTCTGGCGCTAGGATGCATTTCGTTCCCCATAACTTTACAGTCTGTCATTTCAATTTCAAAAATTTCTTTTAGGCAAAAACTTGTTTATTCATAAAATTTAGCCATGAATACATGTAGGAATAAAGGAGAATTTCAGGTATGTACAGTGGTGATGAAAATAATATTAAACACAGAGATATGATAAGATATAAAGAATTGAAGGCAAGTGGAAAGAGGGATGCTCATATATCCTCTAGTGATCTTCTGAGAGCAATGAGAAACTTGACCCTTTATCACGACTTCGTGTTCATTCTCTGATTTTGCTTCTGAGGGCGTAATTTGACAATGACCCTAATACCCCATTTTGACTTCCTTTGTTTCCGGCTTAAAGGGTTTATGTTGCAGAGTCAAGTTTGTGATTCAGTCTGAGCCGCCTTATCAGGTTTTCGGCTCATCTTACTGCTCTAACTTTTGCCTAGGTCGCCTTTTCAGGTTTTCAACCTAGCGAGCTTTTTCTTTCTTTCTTTTTTCTTCTTTTTTATTATGCAAAGTATTTCTTCACTGCATCGGCATTGACAGGCATTGGCAGATCGTCTCTATCCATGTTGGTGAGTATGAGAGCTCCTTCGGAAAAAGCCTTCTTTATAACATATGGTCCTTCATAATTAGGCGTCCATTTCCCTCGAACATCTTTCTGAATTGGTAAAATCTTCTTGAGGACCAAATCCCCTTCTTGGAACTGTCAGGGGCGTACTTTCTTTTCATATGCCCGCTTTATACGTTTCTAATACAACTATCCCCAGCAGAGAGCGGTTAACCTATTTCCATCAATCAGATTCAGTTGGTCATATTTGGCCTGGATCCATTCAGCTTCTTCCAGTCTGGCTTCCATGATCACCCTAAGGGATGGGATTTCCACTTCAAATGGTAGTACAGCTTCCATTCCATAGACCAAAGAAAATGGGGTTGCCCCAGTTGAGGTTCGCACCGAAGTTCGGTATCCGTGCAGTGCGAAGGGGAGCATTTCATTCCAGTCTTTGTAGGTTACCACCATCTTTTGCATTATCTTCTTGATATTTTTATTAGCCGCTTCGACTGCTCCATTCATTTTTGGACGGTACGGAGAGGAGTTGTGATGGGAGATTTTAAAGCTCTCGCAAAGCTCCTTCATCATTTTGTTATTCAAATTTGTTCCATTGTCTGTGATGATTTGGCTTGGTAGGCCGTACCGGCATATCAGCTCACGCTTGACGAATTTGACCACAACATTCTTTGTCACATTGGTGTACGAAGCTGCCTCCACCTACTTGGTGAAACAATCGATGGCGACCAGAATGAAACGATGACCGTTTGAGGCTTTTGGCTCAATGAGCCCAATTACATCCATACCTCACATTGAAAAAGGCCATGGTGCTGACAACACATTTAGGGATGAAGGTGGTACATGAATGTGATCAGCATAAATCTAAAATTTATGACACCTCCGTACATAAGCAAAATAATCCGCTTCCATGGTCATCCAATAATATCTAGCTGTCAGGATTTTTCTTAACATAGCATCCTCATTTGTGTGAGTTCTGAAAGATCCTTTGTGGATATCTTTCATGATTTGGTTTGCCTCGACGGTATCAACACACCAGAGGAGAACGGAATCATAATTCCTCTTGTATAGCACATTGCCACTCAACAGGTATCCCATAGCTAGCCTTCTCAAAGTTCATTTGTCATTATCCGTGATGCCTTCGGGGTATTCTTGGCACTGGAGGTATCTTTTGATGTCATGATACCAAGGCTTGCCATCTGGCTCTTTTTCTATGACCTGGCAATGGGCAGGTTCTTGCCGTTTCTTTACTTAAATGAGAGGCACTTCGTAATCATTGCTGACTTCGAACATAGCAGCTAGGGTGGCTAAAGCATCTGCCATTTGGTTGTCATCCCGTGGGACATGATGGAAGGCGATTTCATCGAACTCTTTGATTATCTCCTTGATGTGAGCATGATAAGGAACTAGTTTACTGTCTCTAGTTTCCCATTCATCCTTTAGTTGATGGATAACCAAAGCAGAATCTCCATAAACCTCCAGGATCTTTATTCCCATGTTCAGAGCCGCTTGCATCCCTAGAGAACATGCTTCATATTCCATAACATTGTTGGTGTAATCAAAACACAATCGAGCACAAATAGGGATAAATTCCTTATCAGGTGAGATCAGGATAACCCCAATTCCATGTCCTAGTGCGTTGGAAGCTCCATCGAATCTTATGATCCATCTGGTTTCTAGACCATCTTTTTCTTTGAAAAGGGCCAAAATATCCTCATCTGGGAAATCATGCCGCATTGGTTGATAAGCCTCAATGGGTTGGTGTGCCAAGTAATCTACTAGCACACTCCCTTTGATGGCCTTTTGGGTGACATATGTTATGTCATATTCTGTCAGTAACACTTGCCAACGGGCAATCCTCCCAGTCAGAGCAGGTTTTTCAAAGATATACTTGATGGGATCCATCTAAGACACCAACCAGGTTGTATGATTGAGCATGTATTGCCGTAAGCGCCGGGCAGCCTAGGCCAATGCACAACATGTCTGTTCGAGAGAAGAGTATCTTATCTCGCATTCAGTAAATCTCTTACTCAAATAGTAGATGGCATATTCCTTCCTCCCAGTCTCATTATGTTGACCTAACACGCATCCCATGGATTCGTTCAGCACGGTCAAATATAGGATTACCGGTCTCCCATGAACGGGCGGTACCAAGACTAGCGGCTCTAACAAGTACTGCTTTATTTTTTCAAATGCAGTTTGGCAATCCTCATTCCACTGCCCAGGCTAGTTCTTGCAAAGCAATTTGAAAATCGGCTCACAGGTTGCCGTCATTTGGGAAATGAATCGGGCGATGTAGTTCAATCTTCCCAGCAACCCTCGGACTTCTTTTTCAGTACGAGGAGGAGGCATTTCCAGAATTGCCTTGACCTTGTCAGGATCAACTTCTATCCCTCTCTCGTTCACGATGAATCCTAACAATTTGCTGGATCTTGCGCCAAAAGAGCACTTGGCCAGATTCAGTCTGAGCTTGAATTTCCTTAACCTTTTGAAGAGTTTCCTCAGATCAGTAATATGCTCTTCCTCAGATCTAGATTTGGCAATTATATCATCCACATAGACTTCTATTTCCTTGTGCATCATATCATTTAAGAAAGTCACCATTGCCCTTTGATAGGTGGCTCCCGTGTTCTTCAATCCGAAGGACATTACTTTGTAACAAAAGGTGCCCCACAGAGTGATGAACGTGGTCTTTTCCATATCTTCTGGTGCCATTTTGATCTGATTATACCCTGAAAATCCATCCATAAATGAGAAGATAGAGTGTTGAGCTGTATTATCAACTAGTACATCAATCTAAGGTAAAGGAAAATCATCCTTAGGGCTAGCCCGATTCAAGTCTCGGTAGTCCACACACATCCTCACTTTCCCATCTTTCTTCAGAACGGGAACTATGTTGGCTACCCACTGCGGATATTTAGCTACGGCTAAGAAACCAGCATCAAATTGCTTTTTGACTTCTTCTTTGATCTTAAGAAGCATTTCTGGTTTCATTCGTCGCAACTTTTGCTTGATTGGCGGACATTCCGTCTTTAAAGGCAACCTGTGTTCCACAATGTTATTATCCAGACCCGGCATATCTTGATATGACCATGCAAAAAAGTCCTGAAATTCCCGGAGCAGTTTAATCAATTCATTCTGCCGCTGTTTGCTTAAGAGGGTGCCTATCTTGACTTCTTTATTTTCCCCTTCATCTTCCAGGTTAACGGTTTCGATTTTTTCCTGATGAGGTTGAATTTCCTTATCTTCCTGTTCCATTAATCTTGTCAATTCGGGTGAAGGTTCAAAGTCTTCCTCACTTTCCTCATAGGTGCAATCTTTCGGATTATCAGAGTCGTGAAACAGAACCGAGTTCTCATTACAGAGGAATCATTTTCAGATCTGCATTTGGGTTATATTATAATGAATGAAAGAAAAGAAAGACAAGTGAAAGGCTTGAGAGAAAGAGATTGACAAAAGATGAGGTATGAAATTGGACTGTGTTCGTTAATTTAACAAATAAACAAGTTTTGCCCTTATTACAAAATGGATCCCAAAGCCTTAGGCATAGCAAAGGGACCGACAAGTTTTGAAAATAACAACAATTACTTTGACAGAAGATTGATAGTTGTGGGGAACTCCATGATTTCCCAATTGCCCAGTTCTCGGCTAGGTGAGTAAGCATGCACCAATTCCACATCATAGTTGGGCTCGTCTCCAACCATGGCCACCTGACCCAGATATATAATCCCGGCGTTCCTGAAGCTTTGATAGAGGTCACAAATAGGGATTCTAGCACTGTTGAATTCTTGACCGGTGAGGCGAGCAAGTCTTCTCTCCCTTCTTTCTTCTCCTACCCTTTTTCTGTCCGCTGTTGTAGGCTTGTATCCCAGACCGTATCTATCCTTATTTTCTGGGAGGCATACAGGTCGGATTCTTCCTTCCCATTCTCATTTGCCTACAATTAAACCCTCTCTTTCGCAGCCCTACTGTCCCCAACTAGGACAGACTCAGCCACCTAATCCAGACTAAAGCACAATAAAACCCACTGATAGTCGAACACCGGTCCGGTTCGACCCCATTCCCATAACCTACACAGAACTTTTGCCTCACCTTATCCGTAATTCCCTTGCGATACCCTATCCATTAAAACCGATGGTTCCTCCTTACCCCAAAGGTTATAATCCTAATACCCGATGTGATTACCATGCTGGAGCCCCAAGGCACTCTACTGAAGATTGTTATGCCTTAAAATTCAAAGTGAGGGATTTGATTAAAGCCAGATGGCTAAATTTCCAGGAAGGGAGTCCCAATATAATCATAAACCACAGGTCTTAACCATGAGAATTCTAGGATCAATATGATAAGAAGGGACTGGAGACAGGGAGAGGATGCAGCCTTTGTGATTTGCACGCCAAGTGGAGAGGTTCATGACCAGGAAATCACTTAGCTCTTTACGACTTTAAACTTTTTTTTTATGAATTTTCAACCCAAACGCTATGCCTAAGGCATTGGGAGATTTTATGTAATAAGGGCCAAAGCATATTTTTATCATTTCAGGTTTTTCTCAATGAATGCATATTAATTTCAAAATGTTTCTGTTTGCTTCCCTTATTTGTTTTAACATTCCCTTTTTTCCATTGGCACTCTCTTATTTTTCCTCCTTTTATTTATCGTCATACAAAAACAAAAAAAAAACACATCCATCCTAAAATGATCCTTCTGAGAACAATGAGATCACAATCCTATTTCTTAACTTTAACCGCTTGTTTGATCACGCTGACAAAGAGGGTAGCAAAGACAAAAGTTCCTTGGCCGAATTAACTAGGATGTTTGAATAAAGGGCATCTAGCTTTATCCAGGAGCATTCAACAAGATCAGCACATGGAGTAAAGAGGGTCCACGAACAACTGGGAAAATCGATCAAATCACCTTAGAAAATGTTACAGTGTGATGGTAGCTCAATCTGGTGACGTAAAAGTCTGCGTGGATAGAGATAGTGCTGAACTCCACAATGAATAATGGCATATCTACCTTTCAAGGGAATGTTAGTATTGATCAACATGGATGACAAAGGCTTGATAAGACCCATAGATGTAAACATGGTCAAGAAATACTCTGCCAAAAAATGATTTAAAAAAAACAAAACAAAACAACAAAAAGGAGTCAAGGTTGGTGCCCTACTCATATACCAATTGGGGCGAGCTGGTTCATAGATCAAACTATCACTTTTGCACATGGGGGCATAAATGTTATCAAGCTAAGAACGCGACAAAAACAATCTTTCATCCGTGTCACAATCAAGACCCCAACCTTAAGGGAGTATAACTACTCCCATACCAATGTTTCCCCAGGGTCTACTGTGATACCATTAATATCATAGTTCTTTGCCACATTGGCTAAGGGTAAATAAAATGGCTAGACCATAACGAAGGTATCAAGGGGGTCATTCATTCAAAAAAAAAAGGAAAAAAAGGGAAAAATGAAGAAGAAGAAAATGAAGAAAAAAGATATGGAAAAATGAACCAAAAAGACAAAAGACTTGGAACGAGCCCCCTCATTGGTGCCGAGAAGGGCTCACCCCTGTTTCCTTGGATACATGGTGTTGGAGAAAACCTTTCTATTTGAAATAACATCTATTCCCCCACAGGATGAGACTAAATCAAGAGAGATCAAATAAACTCATTATCAATCAGCTTAAACCTTTGTTGTGAAGGACGCAACCTTGAAAAGAAAAAAAGAGAAAAGAACAAAAAAAAGGGAGGAGAGAAGCTCGCTAGGCTGAAAACCTGGAAAGGTAGCCTAGGCAAAAGTTAGAGCAACCTGGTAAGCTGAAAACCTGAATAAGCAGCTCAGGCAATAAATTGGGATCAAGATTTTGGCAGAGTAATTTAAAGATTCTTATGTGAATGGTCTGATTTCAAGTTAAGGCATAAGGACCGTAGTCCAACTACCTTTTTCAGAGGCAGGGTCAAATGGTGAATTCAAAGTCGTGATGTGGGATTGAGATACACCTTGTTCTCAGCAGTTCATTAGAGGATTTGTGAAATCATTCCTATTCTACCCAATTATCAATATTTCCCATGCGACTCCACTTGCTTCTTTGGCCTCCCTTTTCCCACCCCCCGCTCAACTTGTAAATACAATCTCACCTCTTTTGATACGTGTTCATATTGTGATTTCCCCTGATTTGATAAGACATATGTTTTCCCTTAATATATAAAATGAGAAGGTAATGAAAATTTAAAGTCGTGAGGATAAGATGTTCCTGTTACTTGATCTCACCTCAAGCGATCATTATGAAGACTGGGCCTGACACGTTTCCAAAGCTGGGGTTACCTTATCTGCTCTGTTTCAGTCATGGGTCACTTCGGATCTCTAAGGATTGTGGTTTTGCGGGAGGTCTTTCTAAGTTCCAATTTGTTTTGCACCACTAACCTTTCTTGCAGGATATCATGACAAGTAGATGCGTCAAGTCTCAACCGCCAAAGCTGGCATTCTCCAAGGTATATCCATTAGTCTCCAAGGCTCACTCTCATCTTCACTCATTGAAGCTGGCTCTCCTCGCGTTTCTCCTCATAACCCACCCAAATCATTGGACAGAATGCCTTTTTATGGCCAAACACGACGCCCTTCTAAGTTTCCATTGTGCTTTGAGGTTTCCATCAATATCTCACAGTTGGAGCCGGCATCTTCTCAGGGTTTCTGTCTCGTTCATGAGGCATATTAGGGGTCATATTTTCATCAACTTGGTATATTCCAACAGTCTAGTGTATCCCGTTCCCTGACAACGACACCAAGTACGGGTTAATTTGGACGAGACGTCCTGTTAACCTCCAAATCTTTCAAACCTGGGATTTTACCCCTAAGTCTATCATTCCTCTCCAAACTGGAACATCACCTCCAGGTCTTTTGTCGGCCAAGGGGTAGTGCCCTGAATTTCAAAAAGGGTTTAAAACTAGGGTGTCACCCCAGATCCTTCCTCCAATAAAGGGGCAATACCCCTAACTCCTTCAGTCCGTCAAAAACTGGGGCATCCCCTCAGATCTCTCTTCCAATCAGGGGACAGTGCCCTAAATTTCAAAATAGCTCAAACTGGGGCATCTCCCCAGATCTCTCTCTTTCAGTCAAGGGACGGTACCCCTAAAACTTTTAGTCTTTCCAAACTGGGGCATCTCCCTAGATTTCTCTTCCACTTACGGTCTAAGGAGCAGTACCCCAAATTCCCAAACAACTCAAACTGGGGCATCTCCCCAGATTTCTTCTGTCCCAGTCAAGAGGCAGTTTTCCCTATGATTCTTTCAAGTCATGTCAAACTGGGGCACCTCCCCCAGGTCATTATCTTTTGTCAACCCAAGGGCGGTACCCCACGCTCCCAAAAGTTCGAATTAGGGCATCACCCTAAGTCTCTCTCTGTCAAAGGTAAGCACCCCTAGCTTCTTCAATCTCCCTAACTGGGGCATCACTCCAGATCTTTCTCCCGACCTAGGGGTAGTACCCCTAAAAACTTTCAATCTTTCCAAAATTGGGGTATCACCCCAGATCCTTCCTCTGTTCAAGGGGCAATACCCCTAACCCCTAACTCCTTCAGCCGGATTTTCCAAACTGGGACATCTTCCCCCGTTTCTTTTCTCTCCCAGCCAAGGGGCAGTATCCCTAAATCTTTCTATTTTTCTAAAAAACTTGGGTATCACCTCAGATCCATTCCCAATCAAGGGGCAGTACCCCGGACCACCAAATCCTTCGCCAATGGAACTACACTCCCCTAGCTTCTTCAAATCATGTCAAACTGGGGCACGCCCCAGATTTTTCTCCTCCAGCAAGTCCGCCATACATCCCTGGTGGACCCCAGATCTCTCTCCTAATCAAGAGACGGTATCTTGAATCACTAAACAGCTCAAATTAGGGTATTTCCCCAAACTTCTCTTCCAGTCAAGGGGCGGTTCCCCTAAATCCCTCTAATTTTCCTAACTGGGGTATCACCCCAGATCTACTCTCTGGATTAAGGGGTAGTACCTCAAGGTTCTTTCAATCATATTCTAACTGGAGCATCTCCCCAGATTCCTCTTTCAGTCAGGGGGTAGTCCACCAACCTTCAATCATCTTAAACTGGGGCATCACCCTAGATTTTTCTCCCAGCCAAGGGGTAGTACCCCTAAAATCTTTTGATCTTGTTCAAACTGGGGCATCACCCCAGACCCTCTACCTTCAAATCACCTAAGTAGGCACCTTCAAAGTTTCCTCCTCAAACCGCCAAAGCTGGCACTTCCCAAGTTCTCTTCCCCAGTGGAACCATAATCGCCAAGGCTGGCACTTCCCAAGTTCTCTTCCCCAATGGAACCGTAATCGCCAAAGCTGGCACCTTTCAGGGTTTTCTTCCTCAATTGCCAAAGCTGGCACCTTTCAGGGTTTTCTTCCTCAATCGCCAAAGCTGGCACGTTTCAGGGTTTTCTTCCTCAATCGCCAAAGTTGGCACCGTTCAGGGTTTTCACCCTTCACCGAACAGATGGCACCCTTTACTTTCCAGCTAACCGGGAGGTAACACCCTCACCTTTACCTTCCAGTTGCCGAACAAATGGCACCTTTTACCTTCCAGTCACCGAACAAATGGCACCTTTTACCTTCCTATCGCCGAACAAATGGCACCCTTCGCCGAACAAATGGCACCCTTTACCTTTCAGTCAACCGGGAGGCAACACCCTCACCTTTATCTTCCTGTCGCCGAACAAATGGCACCCTTTACCTTCCTGTCACCGAACAAATGGCACCCTTCACCGAACAAATGACACCCTTTACCTTTCAGTCAACCGGGAGGTAACACCCTCACCTTTATCTTCCTGTCACCGAACAAATGACACCTTTTACCTTCCTGTCGCCGAACAAATGGCACCATTTACTTTTCAGTCAACCGAGAGGCAACACCCTCACCTTTATCTTCCTATCGCCGAATAAATGGCACCCTTTACCTTTTTATCACCGAACAAATGGCACCCTTCACCGAACAAATGGCACCCTTTACCTTTCAGTCAATCGGGAGACAACATCCTCACCTTTATCTTCCTGTCGCCGAACAAATGGCACCCTTTACCTTCCTGTCACCGAACAAATGGTACCCTTCGTCGAACAAATGACACCCCTTTACCTACCTTCCTGTCGCCGAACAAATGGCACCTTTTACCTTTCAGTCGCCGAACAGATGGCACCCTTTACCTTTCAGTCAACCGGGAGGCAACACCCTCACCTTTATCTTCCTGTCGCCGAAACAAATGGCACCCTTTTACCTTTTAATCACCTAAGAAGGCACCCTTTTCCTTCCGGTCACTGAATGTGGCACCCTTCATCTCTGATCAATTGAGAATCGACACCCAATCCTTTCACCTCTTGTTAACTGAAAGACAATTCTTCCGCTTCATGTCATTCAAAGGAGCACCGCCCCACTTCTTTTTCCATATTTAGAACTCAAAAAAAAGAAAAAAAAGAAAAAAAAGAAAAAAAAACAAAAAACAAAAAAAAGAAGAGAAAGAAGAATAGGGGAAAAAAAGAGAAAGCAAGAGCTTCAAGTGTCAATTCCTAGGTTCCCCCCTTATCAGATCGCCAAAGCCATCAAAGTAGACGCCTTACTTTATTCTTCAAGTCACAGAAATTGGCACCACTATTGGTTTTCTTCAAAGGAACAATACCGACTCTCTTGGTTATCGGAGCCTGCATGACTTTGACAATGGTGTTCACGTCTTTAATTCCTTTCCACTTCAAAAACAAGAAGAGACTTCATGTTTTTATCGCGGAAAAGAAGTAAAGAGGGGTATCTGTGAACACCTATTTCGGTCCGGTCAATTTTCACCAAGAATGGGGAATTTCGTCACTTGGAACCCCTTCTTTCTGTTTGTGTTTGTCTTCAGGATTGTCTTAGGCTCCGCGTGATATTCCCAAGTGAAAAGAATTCTGAGAGAACTGAATTCTGACTCGGAATGATCATTTCCGAGTAAGGTGACTTAGAATGATCATTTCCGAGTAGGGAGCCTCCGAGTGAGACGTTGTCAAGTGATATGTCTCCGAGTAAGGCATTTCCGAGTGGGCTTCAAGTGTGGGAGTTACTTCCAAACGAAGAAAAGGCCCTGACTATGAGTAAATACCTCTCGGGTAAAGACTCTTTTAATTTCCATGTGTCTGAATGATGACTTCCGAGTGGGTTATTCCGAGGGAAAACATTCCAAGCAAAATAAGACTGATTGAGTGAGTATCCCTCAGGTGGAGATAAATTTGAGTGGAAGATTCTCGATCAAAGCCACTCCAAATGAAAATGGCTGACTTCGAATGAATACTTCCCGGTAGGAGATAAACCGAGTGGAAGATTCCCGAGGGAAGTGTCTCCAAATAAAAATGGTTGACTTTGAATGAATACTTCCCGGTTGGAGATAAATCCAAGTGGAAGATTCCCGAGGGAAGTGTCTCCAAATGAAAATGGCTGGCTTCGAATGAATACTTCCCGGTTGGAGATAAATCTGAGTGGAAGATTCCCGAGGGAAGTTCTTCCAAATGAAAAATGGCTGACCTTGAATGAATACTTCCCGGTTGGAGATAAATCTGAGTGGAAGATTCTCGATTGCAGCCACTCTGAGTGAAAAAGGGACTGACTTTGAATAAATACCGCCCGAAGATATACGTCTGAGTGAAGGATTACCGATTGAAGCAGGGACTGGATTTAGGGACAAGTGCCTTTTTCTAGATAAAGATGTTTCCAGGTGGAGGGCTCCCGATTGATGCCACTCTGAATGAAAAAACACTCTGAACTTCGGAAGAGCACTTGTTGAGCAAGGGTGTCTCCGAGTGGACCATTTCAAGGAATTATGTCCGAGCAAAGGAAGCCCCTGACTATGAATAAACACTTGTCAGGCAAGGATGTCTCCGAGTGGTGTGTTTCGGAGAAGATGGCATTTTGAGCAAAGAAAAGGTCTTTCCGAGTGGTGCATTTTGGAGAAGATGTATTCTCGAGCAAAGAACAGGTCTTTCCGAGTGGTGCGTTTCGGAGAAGATGTATTCTCGAGCAAAGAACAGGTCTTTCAGAGTGGTGTGTTTCGGAGAAGATATCTTTTCGAGCAAGCAAAGCTCTGACCTGGAATGAATCTCTTTCGGGCAGACTCTTTCAAGGCATACTTCCGAGTAGAGCAAAGATAGATCCGAGTAGGGCATCCTCGAGTGGGCCATTTCCAAATGAGTCATTTTCATGAGATTGGTTTCTGAGCGAAGAAACACTTTGATTTCAAAAGGATCGCTTTTCACTCTCAAGTTTCCTACTTCCGAATGAGATATTTCCGGGTGGATCGATTCAAGGAATGTGTTTCCAAGTGAAGAGACACTTCGGTTTCAAAGGATCACTTTTCACTTTCGAGTTCCCTACTTCCGAATGAGATATTCCCGGGTGGATCGATTCAAAGGATGTGTTTCCGAGTGAAGAAACACTTTGATTTCAAAAGGGTCGCTTTTCACTTCCAAGTTCCATACTTCCGAATGTGGTATTTCCGGGTGGATCGGTCCTAAGAGAATTATTCCCGAGCGAGGAAAGGCTCTGACTCAAACTTTTTGCTCAAAGATATATATATCCGAGTAAAGTTTCTCTGAATGGTTCAGTTCCGAGGAAAATGCTTCTGAGTGAAGGAAGACTTTGATTTTGAATGAGTATTTCCTGGGTATGGAGATTTCAGAGTGGATCATTCCCGGGCGGATCGATTCTGAATGAATGCTTCAAGTAGAAACAAGTTCCGAGCAAAAGCACCTCCGATTGAAGCAATTCTGGTTGAATGCTTCAAGCAGTGACACTTCCGAGCAAAGCACCTCCGATTAAAGCAATTCCGGTTGAGTGCTTCAAGCAGAAACAAGTTCCGAGCAAAGCGCCTCCGATTGAAGCAATTCTGAATGAATGCTTCAAGCAGTGACATTTCCGAACAAAGTAACTCTGAGTGAAGCAATTCTGAATGAAAAAAGGTCCTGATGAATACTTCTTGGCAAGAAATTTTTGAGTCAATAATCTGTGAATTCAAGCCTTCACACTGAGTGTCAAAGGTCGGATCGGATCTATGAATTCAAGCTTTCACTCGGTCTTGTATATATGAGAGCATCTGTTCCGCTCGGATTAATTCCCATTGAGGATGGATACTGGCTAAGGCACTAATCCGAGTCACAAGGAGAACGTCGGTTCCATATTTCCACCGTTTACCCATGCTGACTTGGATTCCCACTATCCAAGTGGATCCTTGA
Organism: Clitoria ternatea; assembly: GCA_037962975.1. NCBI lineage: Eukaryota > Viridiplantae > Streptophyta > Magnoliopsida > Fabales > Fabaceae > Clitoria > Clitoria ternatea. The sequence continues at coordinate 26,916,068 of CM075672.1, read as the reverse complement.
ATTATGGGGGGGCGACTGGCAACAAGACAAAAGAAAAAATAATAAAGAATTTCCACTAGTCGCCGTTCCCTATGATTGTCAAGGTCCAGGCTGTTTCTCCATCACACACCAACGCATCATCCAAGTTGATTTGTTGATCTTGTGGGGCGGCTGGCAACAGACAAAAAAAGAAAATAATAAAGAAGTCCCACTAGCCGTCGTTCCCCATGATTATTGACGTCCATATTTCTATAAATACCTCAATGAAAGAGAAAAAAAGGGAGGATTCCGGAGCTTTCCTTTACTCCGTCCGTTCAATAAGCCACATACCAGCTTCACAACTCCACAACTCCTCTTAAGCCCACACCGGCGTCCAGCTCTCTCTCTCGTCACACCGGTCCCACTCTGTTCCTTATTTTTAATGCTTGTATTATTTGTTTTTCTGTCAAAATTAATTATTGTTCGATGGGACTGTTTCCTTTTTAATTAGTAATTAATTTCTATTGAGTGGATTTAGTCACCCACCTGGATCTGTTCCTCATTTTCAATACTTGTCGTTATTTATTTTTCCGTCAAAATTAGTTGCTATTTGATGGGTCCATTTCCTTTTAATTAATAATTAATTTCTGTTGATTGAATTAATCTCCACCAGGACTCATAATAAATATTAAGAAGAATAAGTGTTTCATACATTTTTATTGGATTAGCCTAAAAACTGTAATAATTATTTTTATTTTTTTATTTTTTTAAGAAATCAGTGTCGTATGAGTGTACTCTCGTCTACACAATCTCTTTAGAGCCAATACACGTGCGAAGAACTTCGCCTTGTATCAGTTCTCTTCAAAAAACATCATCCATCATTAATCTCTTAATCTTTCCCTAAAAAAACATCACCAAGAACTACGTAACCCTGATTTCTCGATAACCCGAGAATACGTAGGAGCAGGACTTAACTCCTGTCGGGCCCATCTTTCTTTTTCCATTTTTATTTTTTATATTTTTTTAACTGTTCCATTTTTATCACTTCTATAAAAATCAATTTAGACGTGACGTCTTGTTGATTTTACCTTATTCTTTGGTAGACAATAATAAAAAGGAAGAAATAGAACATCTTTTGTAAGGCTATTTATGTTGCGCATTTTAATCTTGGTACTGTTTTCGACAGACGATGTAGGGTGCTAATACCTTTCCTACTCGTAACCGACTCCCGAACTTGAATCTCATTTTTTAAAACCAGTGCTTTACTGAACTTAGTTGTTTCCCAATGTTTTTCCTATGGATAAAAACGTTGGTGGCGATTCCCTGTTGTTTTCGTTTGTTTCACATCCTTTTTGAGGGTCGGCCTCGCCGTCACGATCCAGGTTGCGACAAGGGGGAGTAGATAGCTTGTTTTAAATCCATAAAATGATGCATGCATGGTGAGGTATAAGTGTTCCTTACCACTTATACCTTGATATCTCCTTAAAGATCTTTGTTTGCAAGGCTTAAATCTTGAAAATCCTTTGAAAAAATTGAGATCTTTAAGTGGTATCATGGCTACATCATGATTTTATTAAGCTCTTTAAATTCTGAAATTTTTAATGATAGAGTTGCTAACTTGTTAATTTTGGTTGCTGCAGAAATTTTATTATAAGTACATGTATTATACTTGCTAAATATGGTGTGTTCTTGGTTTAATTGGTGGCTTATGGTTTTGATGATGTTTTTGGAAATCTAAATATCTTAGAATGTGTTTTTATAACTAATAATGGACTATTGTTGCTGCTGGAAATTTTTAATAGTAAGCTAAGCAATTTAACGTTAATAGATCCTAATGTATAAACTCACGAAGAGTGAATTCGGTGGTTGAGATTTGGTTGCATGACTTAATCATTTAATTTTTATGTTAAAATAATTTTTTGAATATTTACAAAATTCTGGAATTTTTGTTAAAAGAAGAAATGAGTGACTTTTAGTTGTAAATTATGTGACACGTTCACGACACTAAGAAAATGATTTAAAAGAACTTTTGAAACGCATTCCTTGGTAAATTATGGAAGCTTGAAGTTGCTGTATTTTTTTATATAATAACATGTGTGATTAAAAAGAATAAATTATGGATGTGATGGTTAATAAATAAATTAAAAAGGGACTCAAGTTTAGGCACGAACAGTAAATTAGAAATGGTGAAAAATGTATTTTTATGGGTAAATGAAGGAATTTGGAAAAACTATTTTGGAGGAGTATTTTGTGATATGAGAAATAAATTTTGAGCATGAGAAAAATACCATAATGAGAAAAATTGATTGAGAGAATTTTTGATGCGTGATTTGTCCTTAAACACATTTTTACGAACGTTAGAAAGACAAAACTTGGTATCTTTCAACCTTTTCGTGTAGGGGCTGTTTTGGGGCAGAACTGATACTTAAAATTTCTATATTTTATTAGTATTTTAAAGAGTAAACTCGAAATTTTCTAAATAAAATACGATAAAAAATGACGTTTTGACAAATAATGAAATTTAACCACTTTGTATACTTACTTTAGAAAGAGGGGATTCTTTTATTTTTGATATAGGACTAGGGGAAATATTTTAAACTATTTTTCAAGGATTTATGACAATTCTAGAAAATCGAAATCAATTTAAAATCATTCGTTATAAATCAATATAACGAAACGACCTTAGCAAATAATTGAAAAATCATGAGAAAAATTTTTTATCCTTACTTTTCTCTTACAAGCATGTTAAAATTTTAAGTTCATATTTTTGATAAAGAAACCAAATAATTTTTCTCTAAAGAATTTAATAAACATATTATATCTAAACATCTTTTACCGATTTACAAATAAATTGGATATTTAACGCTAGAAATTTTCCTTAAATTTTTTTAAGGGAAAATAACCTTGATACTTTTAGTAAGAAGATTTGAGTAGTATTTAGACTTTGGTTCCTTGAGCCTACTATACGAAAAGATTTTTACTTTAGATACTTTGTACGATTTAAGGACAAATACGCCAAGCAAGTAAGGTTCCGTCTAGTACTCGGGCACCCTAGTGATAAGATAAGCATATGGCATATTGCATTAGAGATATAGAGGGATGTTAGAATATTCCCCTAGAGTATACAGTGATGGGTACACTGAAGAAGCCATCGCGCCTCCACCCTCGAGGGTAGTCTAGAGAGTATACCGGAGGCGGACCTCTAATGGCTCGGATTCACGCCCGACGCTGGACAGCCCGTGGCAAACTCAAGTATACTTTGACAAGAGGCAAGAGTTTACTATGATGGTGGAGTGCCCATTCTGTAAAGATTGTGATTTGGCCATTATGATGATAGGGTTACGTGTCCTTACCTATTTATGAAAACTAGAACGAGGAGAGCTCCGGTCGCTCTAGTTGGGCAGGTAGGATAAAGTGGGATTATTGTGCACATGATTATTGATATATGAGATTGATCGATGGAAGTTGGGCCTCATTGCATATTGGTATTAAATTAAGATAAGTAACAATTGAACCTAACGCATGCATAGCATGTCATAATTGTTTGACTAACCCTGCCTATTTTTATGTTTCTTGTGTATTTTGAAGTACTGTATGATTATTCTAAGGTATGTTATATACTCTCTTTTTCCCTGCTTAGTATCTGTATGTTCGTAAATATCTAAAGATGCCTTTGCATGTGGATATTATGAGTTGAAAGCCTTTTACTCACCCCTTTCATGTTATATATGGTTTTCCTTTCCTGTGACCATCAGCGGAGGGACAAGGTAAGCGCGAGCAGGGCTTGGACTACCTGTAGTAGAGGACGATAGACTGAAAGTGTCAACTATGTATATATTTCTGCTTATGTCGAGATCGTTACAGATCTCAATGTTTTATGCTATTTTCTTTTAGTAGTTGTTATTGGGAGCCTGCAAGCTGCGTACTATTTTAAGTACGTTTATGTTAAAAGAATCAATCTATGTAATGCGCTTATTATAGATCATGAACTGATGATCACCAATTAAAAAAAACTCCCATCTTTTTACAAATATTAGTGACTCCTCAATTAAGTAGAACATTCCTGTGTAGGAATTTGTCCTAGTTAATCAAGGGTGTCACACTGAACACCCGCTTTGATAGGTTGGAGACAGAAATGACAACAAAATATGAAGAAATTACTCAATAAGTCACTGTACTTCGCTTCTCTCAACCTTAGGATTACCACTTCATGTCATGTTTATATTACTGTGTTGGACTGTTTGTCACTTGTGCTTTTTCTTATGCATTAACCTTGGTTTAATTTCGTATATTATGGAATTTACTTATCTTTCTTCTAGATTCCTATACTTGCATTTTTTTTATGATGTCAAAGGGGGAGAGATTTGAGAAAATTATATTTATTAAAGCTAATATGTTTTAATGCATTGTAATACCATGAATATGCCTTGATATTGAAACTTAAAAATATCATATGCTTTACGCCTTGACAAATAACACACATTAAAGGGGAGAAAATGCCAAGAAATAACTTCTTTAATTACATTAATAAGGGGGAGAATTATTAAAATGAACTTCATTGAATTATGACTTAAATCTTTGATATACTATGAAAATAACACCTCCAAGAAATGCACATTGGTTGTCATCATCAAAAAGGGGAAGAATGTGTTTGTATGATGAAATAAGTTTTGATAATGACAAATTTCAATGATGAAATAAGTTTTGATAATGACAAATTTCAAGCATCAAGTTACAAGAGGAACATGACAAATATCATTATCAACAGTGCAACAACTTAAAGCAAACCAAGTGCCAATGTTACTTGAAGAAAATCCAAGAAAATATACATGAGAAGCAAAGAAACAAGCCATGACTCAACACACATCAAGAAATCATCAAAAACTTATGGAAGATTGGCAAACAGCAAGCTATGACTCCATTCAAGCAAGGCCATGAATCAATTCATATGTGAAAAGAGTCCAAAATAGCAAAATAGAAGCCTGACCCTTGTGAATCGATTCATGCGATTGAGGAAGCAAGTTCAACCAGGCAGTAAACTAGGAATCGATTCAAGGAGATATATGAATCAATTCATGAACCTGGAAATCACCTCCATTGAAACTAGTAAGCTATAAATCAATTCAAGTTAAGTCATGAATCGATTCATACGTGAGGAGTTTTTCCTTTCTGGAACCAGTAGCCTGTGAATCGATTCAAGAGGACTTATGAATCGATTCATAAAATAGGGAACACTATCAGACAACACTTTAAATTAAGAAACATTACCCCATACTCCATTATCTGTGATGGAGCAACTTGTGCAACGGCTACAAACTCCTCAAGCCCTATAAATGGACCACGAATTCAACTCTCAAATATGTGAATCAAGTGAAATCTACTAAAGGTGAATAGCTTGTAATCAATTGAGTTGTATTCTTGTTTATAGGTTCATTTTCTGCAACTCTAGTTACAGATTTCAATATCTTTAAGAGTTGCTATAGTGAGTGCTTCAATGTGTATATCTACTCTATTGAGAGTTAATCCTTGTAATACCCTTCATAAAACTTAGGATTTGAGTTATGTCAAAGGTTGGGGTTCAACCTTTGGGTTTATTGAGAGATTGGGTGGGTTGCCCTTGTGCTTGTAAGGATTGAGTTCTTGAGTGTGGGACACTAGGAAGCTACAATTGCTCAAAGCTTGTATCTCTAATCTTCAATAGTGGAATCCTTCAAGTGGTTTACTTGAAGGCTAGACGTACACCACAAATGGATATAGTGGAACTAGTATATCGGTTTGCAAGCTTCTCCTCCTTAAACTCCTTTATATCTGTACATATCAATTGTTTGATAAATTGCTTAAACTGGAACCTTGCTAAGATTATCACATTTAAGTCGAGATTTATTTCTGCACACCAATTGTTTGATATATTGCTACATGCTTATTTTGGTGTAGTGGTTGCTTAATTATCATCATTCTTACTTGTATTGGATAAATTGTGAACGAAGAATCAATTTCAAAGGCATTCCAAATAAAAGTTTTAAATACTCAATTCACCCCCCCCCCCTTCTTGAGTAGTTAGGCATCTTGGCAACAAAAGCAAATTCACGATTAAGGAAACTCAAGTCAAAAGGTGCTCATATGGGTTTTATTTCATCTCAATTATTAGAACTAGTGACTTATAGCTTATGATTAAATTTTAAATGTTAATATACTCATTCATTCATCAATACTTTTTTTAGATTCTAAAATCTTTATTTTAATTACGAGATTTGCTCATCAGTACTTTCCCATCAATTTGTGATAGTTTCCAAAGTGTGTCACAATTTCATTAAAAACTTAATTAAGCATGGTATGAAAGAAACTAAGACTAACAATTTAACAAAACTAAAGCCAGAAATCATATAGTCACATCGTTCCTTTTTTTAAGTTACTCCCATATCTCTAGAGTAAAAAAGACTACTTGCTCATGATATTGGAAGATAGAAGCACTTGAGACCACTCATCATCATGATTGAGTAAGAACAAAATAATAAAAGAAAACTAACCAAAGGTCTCTTGAGAAGGAGAAAAATTCATGATGGCTTCTTTGTGATTCTTAGAGTACAAAACCAAATGTATGATGTGTAAGTCTAATTGTGCTAAGACTTTTTAACCCTAAACTAGGTTAGAACACACTAATTAAACGCCATGGCTCATTACAATCAGACCCGACCTAAAAAGGACACAAAATAAAAACAAAAATAGGGATAGAATAAACTTCACAGTCATGCAAGCACGCCTAGGTCTTGACTTTGGAGTTCATGATTTACTTTTTTTGAACCCGGTTTGGGTTTGTTTTGTATCTATTTACCTGTAAAATATAAAACCTAAATGTAAACAAGATAAAAACACAAAAATAAAAAATCATACTATAAACATTAAATTTCCTTAGGGAAACAAGCCCTATGACTATACATTTTGGGAATGTATCAGTTTAATAGTTAGAATGGCTAAGAGATTAGTTGTCTAGATGTAAGTTGAAAAGCCCATAAGGTTTGGTCCTCGAGGACTAAATTGATACATTTTTTAGATTTTATATAATCGTAATTTGAGGAAATTATTTTAGGAAGAAGATTTGGAGAAAATATATTTATATTTGATATTTGGATTTAAGGTTATATTTAATTTGGTTCAAGTTTTTTTATTCATTTATCTCAAAAGAATCAGTACAATAACCAAATTATTTGAGAAAAGAGAAAATTTTAGTTTTAAGCATTTCAAAATGTATATTTCCTATTTTGAGTGTTTATAAATCATTTTGGGGTAATGACATTTCAAAAAGTGTGATTTCAAGATTTAAAATGTAGAAAAATTGACTTTTTACATTTTTATTTTTAACTAATTTATTCTTGGCATTCCCCGTATTACCATCCACACTGTAACACCCTCTCTTACATCTCAATAAGTTCTAAAAAAATTTGTAAATTGTTTTTACTAAAAATATAATCATTAAAAAGAAACTATCAGAATAAATTACATACAATATTTTTGAAATACCTCATAATATCATTAAAAATTTATAAAGTAATTTTACATTCATCCAAAGTAAATAAATATTAAACATTATTAGAAAGAAAGGAAACTCCATGGCGCAAGAGCAGTTACTTAATGATATTATTTATTCATTGAACCACAGTATTCATACCGAGCTCACTTTCTAGAATGTGCTATATTCACTGTCTGGGTTCTTCGATCCTGGAGAAAGGAATGAGAAACAGAATATAATATTCCCAAATGGGGCATAAGCAATAATGAGTTTTCATAAACTCATATATAATAATATCAATCACAATCAATTATGAATGTATGAATGAGAAGGTTTTTATTGTGAAAGTATCGACACTAGGAAGCTACCCCAGGTCCCCTGAAGCACCCTTTCATACTCTATCATCCCAAGGCTCGCAATTAAGCCTCCTCTAATGTATTCTCATTTTCTATAATTCGTTCCCAGACAATATCATTTTGTTTCACTTTAATAATTCATGATGCATGAACTACTCGTGTATTTAGTTGGTTATGGATTTTAGAAACTCAATTATTAAATACCATAAAGGTTTACAATATCATCTCAATAAATTATACATTTCCTCAATTTCTTCTCTGAATTTTGTCATACAGAAATAAATTTACAGTTTTCAAATTCAAATTTCACCAAAATTGAGTTTCCAAGCCTTAAATATCTCAAAACTTTCTCATATAAAACTTTACATAATCTTTCTCAAATTGAATCTTAGCAAGATTGAATTTAGAAATCTCAATTATTTTTGAATACCTTTAGTTATTAGGTTGGATAAAAAAATAAAATAATTTACCTATGAAAAATTTATTTCAATAAAAGAGAACAGTTCTTAATTCATTAACTAAAAATACTTAAAACTATAAAATTTTTCTTTAATTTAAGAATTAATTATAAGTTTTCATAAAATGTCTTCTTTCTAAAATAAATACTAGATTTGTATTCTAAAGATTAAAAGTAAAGTTAATGAAAATAATTTCTAAGAAGAAATAAAAGATTAAAATGATTATAAAATACTTTCTCTTAGAATAGAAATTTAAAGAGTAAGGTAAGAAAATTCTTACTGGGTTTTAGCTTTCTGTCATGCTTGCTATATGCTCAACTCTACATCACAAGATCATCAATTATAATCAAATATTATCAATCATACTTACATATCATCAATCACAATCTAATATTATCAAATCATAATTAAATATCATCAATCAAAAATCAAATATAATCAAATAAATTAAATATCACTCATAAATATAATACAAATTTTAATGGTTAATTAAATTAATAAAATTGATTTTGGGTCCTTATAGTCCATTCCTCACATAGGTCTATGTAAATCCATATAATCCAATCCTTGCATACGTTTAGTTCAGTCTATATATGTCATAATAATCCAAGTCTTTGTGTAGGTTGAGTCTAGTTCGTATAGGTTATAAAGGTCCAGGTCCTTGCATAGGTATGTCAGAGTAAGTTACACAAGATGTTTAATTTATAATTTATTATAAATTTTAAGTTAAAAAGTTATTATTTTAAAAATAATAATATTATTAAATTTAAAAGAAGTAGGGGACTCCTCTCATTATTCTTATGTCTTTTCATATTATATTCCTATCTCACTCCCCTTTACCTCTTGTATCTTGATTCGTTATGGAAAGTCTGTGCGCGCCTCGTCTCCGAGTTTTAAAATATAGCAATTCCATTTTAATATAATTATAAGATAAAAATTTAGATTACTATTTGAAATAGAAAGGGTAAATAATAATTATGTATATTAACGGTAAATAGTAATTTTTAAATAGTTACCATGAATAGTAACAGTAAATAGTAAAACGTGAATAGTAATGGTAAATAATAAAACATGAATAGTAATAGTAAATAGTAAAATATGAATAGTAATGGTAAATAGTAAAACGTAAATAATAACTTTAAATAGTAACAATAAATAGTAATTTACTATTTGAATAGTAATTTACTATTTGTAATACTAATTTACTATTTGAATAGTAATTTACTATTCATAATAGTAATTTACTGTTGACATAGTAATTTACTATTTAAATAGTAACTTAAAATAATATTATATCTAGTATAATAATAGATTTTTAAGTGATATAAAAACAACCGTTTTAATCATAAAAGAATATAAAAGAAATTTATTGTTACCTTAGAATATTTATAGAACCTCTTTCCTTTGAAAAATATCTTCCTTTCTTCACTTAGTACTCTCCTTTCAATACTATTAAGTTTTCAAAAGTCAATGAAAAACTCGGTGTTGTGCCCCTCTATTTATAGTAAAGAAATTTACTGTGTATTTGAATATTTTATTATAAAAGTACTATGCATGAATCGAAAATTTCATATAGATTATTGTGCAAAGTTTGAAAATTTCAGAGTTGCACAGTAAGTTTTCCCGTGAAGGAGGCTGGAATTATGAGGGGTGGTGCAAATAGTAATTTAAGGGGTGCAAAAAGGAATTTTTCATTTTTCTTTATAAATAATTTTTATTATATAAATTCTGAAATAATATACTGATCAAAAAATTCAAAAGGCCTATGGTCAAATTCCATCAAGATTTTAATATAAAATTTATGTAATTAATTAAAATAAAAATAGGGGTATTACACACACCACCCTTGGACAACATTGGACCTTAAGGCTCAATTCCCTCTCATTTCCTCCTTACACCCAAGTCTCTGCCTCGCTTAACTTTCACTCTTATTTTCATTCAATATCACAACACACATATGTCTATCTCTCTTAACTCTCTCGATCCCCTTTCATACTTTCTCCTTCTTCAATTTTCTTTCATTTCTGACCACTAATAGCCATCGTCAAACCATCACACTAACCTTTGTGAACCACCATGGGGGAGAAACTTTGCCCACCACCACAACTCACTAAGTTTCATATCCAAGCTGATCACTTTACTCTATTTTTGTATAGATTTTTTGTACCTTTAATTTTGTGTTTGAGCTTACTTTCTTTCCCTGTGTGCTAGCCAAACCTTACTATCTCCAACAACCATCATTCTTTTTATTTTTCCTATCCTATCAGCTAAGGTTAAGCTCTAAACTTAGTTTAGTATTTGTTTTGTTAAATATTTTAAGGTTTAAAGGGCAACACTTATACTCCTCAGATTATGGGTTTTCAAAACTTAACCAAGCATTGTGCTATAAACCCTAAACCTTAACATTTTGGGTTTTAAAGACATCCTACATTACTCCTCTTAGTTGGTCAAACCAAACAAGGTAATGAGGGATAGGTATTTGAACTAAAAAACATGGGAATGCTAGTGTTTGGTCCACTTGCCAAGTTTGGTGTATATTTACATTAAGTTGGATATGTTTATAGATGTGGTATTAAATTATTCATGTTGTTGGTTGTGTTTGACATTTCAAAAATATGTTTGGACTATTTGGGATTGCCTAATGTATTTTTATGATTGAATATTAACAAAATTATATGTGTTGTGATAAGTGTTTTAAGACACTATTTTTCACTATTTAAATGTTTACTATATCATTTTTTCCAATTTTTATAATTTCTGTTTTCTTTTCAATGTTTCTGTTTAAATGTTGTGTTTTGTATGAATTAATTTAAATGGAACATTTAAAAATTATTTTTAGAATTAGAAAATTAATTTTTAGATTAGTGCTAAACTAATTGTCAATCATAATTCCATTTCTTCAAAATTAATTTTAATGTTCCATTTAAATTTCTTTGTTTCTCTAAAAATAATTTAATCATCTCTTTAAAAATTTCTTCACATCAATATACTTGTTGTTTGTACAGTTTGGAGCTTGAATTAATTCAACAAAATTTCCTCCTAATGGCAAAGTCTTCAACGTGAATTAATAAGCCATTAGCAACATGAATTTTCTCTTTTCACTCTCTTTTCACGTCAGCCTTCTTATTCCAACAAGGGGTCCCTTTTGCTTTAATGTTTTAAGGCAAATGCATCACCTTTTCTCCTATTTTCACGAGACATGCTTCAAGAAAGGAAAGATTCATTGCCTAATATTTTGTCTTTTTCTTTTTGCGTTCACTTGGTCAAAAAGCAAGGTCCAAGTATTATATTTTATTTATTTTTCTTCCAATCCTTCTTTGGTTTCCACGGCTACATCAAGCAACATCCAATCTTGATTTTCTATTTAATCAATTCTCCATTTATTCCAATTTCCACCACGTTCAAAGCTGTCCCATTTCCCCTTTATTTTATCAATTCATTCTCCCTCCAACACTCCCACATTTCACGTTGAAAAGGGTCCAGATTTGCCAAATATTTTAGTTAAAATAAAGCCTTCCATTTCAACCACTCTCACGTTAATGTGCTGCCCAAGAACATCCATTGAATAAAAAAAACTATAGAAAAGGCTTCTCCTTTAGCTTTCACCTGAAAGTTTGTAAGGATTAATTTATTAATCCTCAAATTCATTCTTCCAAATGTCCAAGCTGCAGATGGGCTACCATTTTTTAATTACCAACGTAAATGGGACAGCACAGGAAGCAATAAAATATAACAAGGAGAGTGGATTTATGAGCTGCCAAAATAATGGAAAATGGGTTCCCATGACAACAACAAAAAGAAGAAATATAGTGGAAGTTTAAGCTGGCTGAATTGAAAAATAATAATAAAAAAACTAGCTAAAGCTTATAAATAGGGACAGCAGAACAACACAGAAGGGGGCGTTCAACAGATAGCAAAGCAACGAGCCATTGGTGGCAAGAGCTGAATAGCAGAGAGCAGAGAGGAAGCCATTGGGCACAAGAAATTTGGAGGAGTTAGTGAAAAATATAGAGAATAGTAAAAATACAGAGAGGGCAGAAAAATACAGCAAGAAGTGGAGAAAATTACACGCAGTTTATGACAGAAACCGGTGACTTTTCCTCTCTATTTTGTAATGTATTCTATGCTTAATTTCACTTTCTGTATGGATATTATTTTCTGTATGTGTAACTAAATTCTCTCTCTTGGGATGAAGGGGGTGTGACAATATTTTGTGTTAATGTTATTTTGACATTGATTTAAATAAATTTTTATTTTCCATTTAGTTCAAATTATACTCAAAGCTCTTAGTGATTCCTAACAAGAACCTAAGTGATAAAACTATATACTTGCAGGTATATTAGTAAGTTTAAGTAATTAATATCGAGAGATTTATTGTTACTGGAAAGCTTTTGAACTAAGCCTAAGGTTTTGAAATACTTTTTATGACCTCGGTAAAACCGTGAAAGTAATCAAAAATCTTTTGAGCAATAAAAAGTGATTTTTATAAAACAGTAAAGGACCTATCTTAGGGATTGAACGCGGTTCTCCGTACATTAGGTACATTAATAGGATTCCGAGAGGAACATATTAATTAGCTTAAGAAAAATCTGTCTTGGAAAACTTAATTTGATTCTTATTTATGAAAAGTTAAAATTATTAACATAAAATAAAGTCTTGATCCCCCGGAATCCTAAGATACTCTTAACTCTGATTTTTAAGTGTCTAGAAAATTTTGTTTCTGTATTTATTCTGTGTAAACTTTGTTTTGAGTTTTATTTTACAAAAACATAAAAAAATTAAACTGTGTGGATAATTAAATTTCAATATGTTGGTACTTTGAAAACAGTCCCTGTGGATACGATAATATTTTATATCACACGACATAACCCGTGCTCTTGCGGGCCCTGTCAAGTTTTTGGCACCGTTGCCGGGGACTGTTGTCCCTCAAATATCGGCAATATTGAAATTCGATTAGATCATACTTGTTAATATTCTTTTTATTTTGTTTTGTTTGTTTCTTTTTCTGTATATTTATTTTAATATTTTTCTGTATTTTTATTACTTATTTTATTCTGTTTATTATTTTGTATTTTGTTCTTTATTTTGTGTATCTATTGCTGTTTTATTTTTGTGATTGTTTATTTTATTTGTCATTTATTTTCTTTTTATGCGACGAAGCCGTAGTGTCGATCTAAACTTAGGATTTGACCCTGAGATAGAACGTACCCTTAGAGCTTTGAGAAAACAACAAAAACATCAAAAACAAGAAAAAGAAAAACAAATGGCAGACCAAAACAGAGCCTTAAGAGATTTTGCTACTCCAAGTACAAATGGAAGAGGGTCTAGCATCCTTAGACCCACAGTGGAGGCTAACAATTTTGAATTGAAGCCTTCACTACTCTCTATGGTTCAGCAGAACCAATTCGGAGGATTACCCTCCAAAGATCTGAATCTTCATCTTCAAATCTTTCTTGAATACTGTGACACCTTGAAAATGAACAGAGCCACCAATGATGTCATTCACTTGAGACTTTTCCCTTTCTCACTACGGGATAAAGCGAAGGCTTGGTTGTACTCACTCCCCCGAAGGCTCTATTACAACTTGGGAACAGCTGTCCAGTGCTTTTATCAATAAATGGTACCCAAGGAATAAGACTGATGTGCTAAGAAAACAAATCATAAATTTTACACAAAGAGATGATGAATCACTGTATGAAGCCTGGGAAAGATACAAGAAGTTGCTAAGAGAATGTCCTCATCATGGGATAGAGAGGTGATTGACAGTTTATATTTTCTATAATGGACTAACTTCCACACAAAAGATCTCTTTAGATGCTGCAACCGGAGGAGCCTTCATGAGCAAGAATATGGAGGAAGCAACTAATCTAATTGAAGAAATTGCCTAAAATACCTACCAGTGGTCTTCTGAAAGGACTTTACCTTCAAAAACTCCTGGTAAGTATACTGTTGATGCTATTTCTTTACTTACTGCTAAGGTTGAGGCATTATCTGTTAAATTTGATAAGTTAGGAGCAGGTGCTACTAACATTGTCTGTGAGTTGTGTGGTGTTTCAGGTCACAATATCTCATGTTGTCAACTTGGAGTAACTCAAAATGCTAAACAAGAAATACATTAGGTGGATGCTATTGGAAACTATGGTGGAAATTATCAGAATAACTACAGACCTCCACAAGGTCCACCTGGTTTCCAAAATAGGTCACCTTCATTCCAAGGTAATGAAAGTAACTACAACCCTCAACAAGGACCCTACATTCCACAGAAATCAAAAATAGAGTCCTTAATGGAGACATTTGTAGCTACTCAACTGAAGCAGAATAATGAGTTCTCCAATGCAATAAAGACCTTAGCTTCAAAGGTGGACTCTCTTGCTACCCATAACAAAATACTAGAGAATCAAATTGCCCAACAAGCCTCCTACTCTCAGAGAGCGCCAGGAACATTTCTTGGGAAACCTGAGGCTGGACCTTCCAACTATGCCATGGCTATCACTCTTAAGAGTGGTACTCAATATGATGGTCCAGTTGGTAATACTGAGGAGAAAAAAAATTGGATGAGTCTCCATCTCACCCGGTGAATAAGGAAGAAAAACCACAAGAAAAGAAAGAAGAGGTTAAGCCATATCAACCTCTCATTTTATTTCCTCAGCGCCTGGCTAGAGCAAAGTTGGACAAACAATTTGGTAAGTTTCTTAAAGTTTTAAAGAAATTGTATGTCAATATTCCCTTCATAGATGTTTTGCAGCAAATGTAACGCCCTGGAGTCAACTTGCAAATCCCAAGATAATTACCGTCACCATATAAAATCTCATGGATAACTTATTTTTCACCTGGTAATTATCAAGAGATGCACAACCTGATTCCAGAGGTTACTAATTCAATATCAGAGTGCACAACCTTTTCATAATTGACTTCTCATTATTATACATAACGTCAGAGTTTTATACATATTATATTTTACAACAGGCACCTGGATCTTATAAAATATAAAGATGTAAAGTACCAACATATAGCATACACATAATACAGCAATAGTAGTCACGCAAGCAAGTATCATCATTAAAAGCCTTCATAATTCATCCACATTTAGCAACATCCACCTTGTCACATGTCTTCCTGGTTAACCACTAAAGGGTTGCCACAAGTAACAGAAAGAGTGAGATAAAATATCAAATAAATAGAAATTAGATTAGAACATACACAATCACAAGTATGATGCTATGCGATGTGGATACCAAACACGTATTTTGTATTATATTTATATTAATATTCCATTCTCTATATGAATGAAAATGCATGATGGATCCATGCTGGTGGGAACATCTGCAGTAATTTTTCAGCAATAATATTTTTACGGATATCCAACCGATACCGCGCCCCATAATGCAACACCAATATCGGATAACAATACAATCATATCAATAACAAGTGTTGTAGGACCCCCTTAAGGACACACTGCTTAGCCCTTAAGACGGCCGTGGTATAAAACCACCGCAGAGGTCTGTTGCTCAACAAAGTGCGTTCCCCCACTAGGAACCCCCTCAAAGAACCCCCCTACGGATTCTTTGAACGGCCAATGCATATGATGCATGAATGCAGTAAATTTATATCATTAAATTTATTCATAATTTAACAATAAGAATTTATGGTAAAATTCAAGAAGATACGACATTTCATCATATTTACAAGTATAATCCATATATGAAGACAGCACTCTGTTTCCCTCTGTTTTTGCGATTTCAATTGCAAATTAAATATGCCAATTGGTTCCAAATCATCATACAACATTAGAAACATATCATATATCATATTCCAAATTATTTGGCATCAATTTCATAATTTAATTCAAATTAAATTAAAATCTAGCTAAATGAGTTTTCAAACAATTAAGTAAGCAATTCTAACTTAATTTCTATGTATTTAATATCTTATCTCCTCTTTCTTACCTCAATTGAAGATCCCTAAGCTTTCCTTATGCTAAACTCCCTTGTATTTCCTCAAATCTTCAAGTTTGTGTAGTTTCTTCTTATGCAAAATTAAAGAGTTTGAGTATGGCAAACGAAGGTTTTGAAAGCTTGAAGAGGGAGATGAAAGTTGTCGAATTGGTAATGTTTTTGGTTTTAAAGAAATTTGGAAGGTTGGAGCCTTATTTATAGGCTTCCAATGGTGGTTACTATAGCAAATCACTGTAGCAGCTACTGTAGCAAATCGAAGTGACATGAGGCGGTGCGAAGGAGGAAGAATTCTCATGAAGTTACTACGCAAGATTTTTCATGTGAAAGATACTGTAGCAATTTACTGTAGCAGCTACTGTAGCACATTACTATAGCATTTTACTGTAGCAGATTACTGTGGAAGATTTTTATTTTATCTACGTTCCATTTTTGTTTAATTTCGTTTTAAGTCAGACTAAAAATATCCCTATATTCAAAATTCAATTTCCTATTTTCTAGGATTCATTTCTTATTTTTCTGAGAAATTTTAATTTTTTTCACTGTTTAATTACCGCTTCAAATTTAATTAAAAATTAGGCTATTACACTCTCCCCCCGTTATAAAAATTTCGTCCTGGAAATTTAAACATACCTTGTTAGAATAATTCAGGATATTGACTTCTCATCTCATCTTCTTGTTCCCAAGTCATGCTTATTTCATCTCCTTGTTGCCAGGCTACTTTCACCAATGAGATCTCCTTGCCTCTTAGTCGCTTGACGTTTCTGTCCATTATCTTCACTGGTGTTACTAGAATCGTAAGGTTTTCCTTAACTTCTATATCATCAACCTCGATCACATGGTCTGGATCAGGTACATACTTCCGTAATTGTGAGACATGGAACACATTATGAAGATTGGAAAGGTGAGGTGGCAATGCAATCTGATATGCCACTTTACCAATTCTTTTTAGAATCTCATATGGTCCTATATATCTTGGAGTAAGCTTCTTACTTTTTAACACTCTTCCAACTCCTTTGTTGGGTGATACCTTTAAGAATACATAATCTCCAACTTGGGATTCTAATGGCTTCCTCCTTTGATCATAATATGACTTCTGCCGATCCTGCGTAATTTTCATCCTTTTTCTTATCATCCGAATTTGCTCTGTTGTTTGCTGGACAATTTCTGGTCCAAGAGTCAGGTGCTCACCTGTCTCTAACCAACAGATTAGTGTCCTGCACTTTCTACCATACAATGCTTCATATGGTGCCATCCTAATGCTTGAGTGATAACTGTTATTATATGTGAATTCGATTAGTGGAAGGTAATGTTCCCAGCTTCCACCATGTTCTAATACACATGCTCTTAGTAAATCCTCCAGACTTTGGATAGTCCTCTCTGACTGTCCATCAGTCTGTGGATGATAGGTAGAGCTTAACTTCAGTCTGGTACCAAGCTCTTTATGTAAACTTCCCCAGAATCGAGAAGTAAATCTAGGATCTCTATTAGACACTATGCTTGACGGTACTCCATGTAATCTCACTATCTCCTTTATGTACACTTGAGCCAATTTCTCAAGTGAATGCTTCATGTTGATCGAAAGGAAATGGGCCAATTTTGTTAATCTATCGACTATCACCCAGATAGCATCATTGCCTCTTTATGTTTTAGGTAAGCCTGACACAAAGTCCATGGCAATGTCATCCCATTTCCATATTGATATTTCTAGTGGTTGTAATCCACCAGATGGTTTTTGATGTTCTACTTTACTTTTCTGATATATTAAGCAAGATGAAACATACTCAGCTATCTCCTTTTTCATCCTCTTCCACCAGAAATCCTTTCTTAAATCTTGATACATCTTCGTAGATCTAGGATGAATACTAAGCATGCTTTTATGGGCTTCATCTAGAATCATCTTCTTTAGTTTTGTATCCTCTAGGACACATATTCTTCCTTTCATTCTCCATACTCCATATGAACCTTCTTGTAATCCTAGATCTTTCCCATTATGTTGTGTCTCGATCATTCCTTGGAGACATACATCCAATCTTTGTTTTTCACACACCATCTTCAGAAAATCATTAGTGATTTTTAGAATTTTGACCACTATATTTACTGAAGATTTCTCCTCAACTGCTATATTTAAGTCTCTAAATTGTTCAATCATTTTTAATTCTTTTATCATTAAAGCTGCCACATGAATAGCTTTTCTACTAAGTACGTCAACAACCACGTTAGCTTTCCCCGGGTGATACTTCAACTCAAAGTCATAGTCCTTGAGAAATTCTATCCATCGACATTGTCTCATATTTAATTCTTTTTGATCAAATAGGTATTTGAGACTCTTAAGATCACTATAAACTTCAAACATTGCACCGTATAAGTAGTGCCTCCAAATTTCTAAAGCAAAGACAATGGCTGCTAATTCTAAGTCATGAGTAGGGTAATTAAGTTCGTGTGGTCGTAATTGCCTTGAAGCATAAGCAATTACTTTTCTTTGTTGCATTAGGACACAACCAAGTCCCAACTTTGAAGCATCACAATAAACTTTAAAGTTTTCTTGGGGGTTTGGTAAAGCTAGAACTGGTGCAGTTATTAATCTTTTCTTTAATTCTTAGAAACTTGCTTCGCATTCAAGAGTCCAAACGAAAGGTTATTTTTACAGGTTAATCGAGTCATTGGTAGGGCAATTCAGGAGAGTCCTTCAATAAACCTTCGATAGTAACCCGCAAGTCCTACGAAACTCCTGATTTCTATGACAGTCTTCGGCCTTTCCCAAGCTATTACGGCTTCAATCTTCGCATGGTCGACTGACACTCCATTCTTAGATATCATATGGCCTAAGAATTTTACTTCATTAAGCCAAAACTCACATTTGGATAGTTTGGCATATAGCTGCTTCTCCTTTAATATTTGTAGCACTAAATACAATTGCTCCTCATGCTCTTCCTTAGTTTTGGAATAGATGAGAATATCATCTATAAAGACAATGACAAATTGATCAAGGTATGGATGGAATATGCGGTTCATGTAGTCCATGAACACGGCTGGAGCATTAGTTACACCAAAAGGCATAACTAAATATTCATAATGGCCATAGCGTGTTCTAAAGGCTGTCTTTGGAATATCTTCTTTCTTTACGCAAATTTGATGGTATCCTGATCTCAAGTCTATCTTGGAGAACACAGTAGCTCCTCGTAGTTGATCAATAAGGTCATCAGTCCTTGGTAACGGGTATTTATTCTTAACCGTCACTTTGTTCAGTTGGCGATAATCGACACAAAGTCTCATACTACCATCCTTCTTCTTAACTAGTAGTACAGGTGCTGCCCAAGGAGATACACTAGGTCGTATGAATTGCTTTTCTAATAACTCATCCACTTGCTTTAATTCTAAAAATTCTAATTCCTTTTTTGCTTCTAACACTAGCAGGGAAATTTTTCTTGAGAAAGCTTTCTTTAAAATTCTCCCAGTTGAGTAGCCTTCCGGCTTCCAGTAACCTATCGCGAGCAAAGATCCACCAATTTTCTGCTTCCCCTACCATCATATAGGTAGCATATTCTACCTTCTAGGCTTCAGTACAAGGTAAGGATCAGAAGATACATTCCATTTCTTTAATCCACAGGTAAGGCACCTCTAGATTATAGTCTTTTTTAAATTGGGTAGGTTTCCTTTTCAGGAAACAGTCAAGTCCATGGGTTTCTTCAGCTAACCTTTGCTGTTCCTGTCTTTCGAGGATCTCAGTAAATCAATTAAATGCAGCAGCCATGGCATCATCGTTCTGACGTCTAGCCATTTCTTATCCTACAGGTACGAGTACCACTGTATTCAGTTACTGAGTATCTAATATACTCAGAGTTCTAACAATTTTTATGTTATCTAACTAGTAATTATACTAAACAGAAACATACAAAGAGCACACATAACACACAAGCACACAAATTTCAAACAAATAGCAATCAAGGTTTACACACTTCAAGCTATCTTTCTTTAATTTCTAGTTACTTCCTAAGGTTTTCTTTATATTTTATATACCATTGCTCTGATACCACTTCAGTTTAGTATTATATATATCTTAAATTTAGGCATTGGGCCTAACTCAATCCTAAAAGCTAGCTCATCGGATGAGGATTACCCTCCACCTTATATACTTTTGATTGGTCATATCTCTAGTCAATGTGGGACTTTTAACACACCCCCTCACACTCAAGAATGGAGCATGGATGAATACGGGTGGCCAGTGAGACATTAACACACACTTTCACGCTCAGGCATGGAGTGTGGATGAATATGGGTGGCCTGTGGGACTTATAGAACACCCCCACACTCAGGAATGAAGCGTGGACAACATGGGTGACCCAACAACGGATCTAGGATAGGCTCTGATACTATCTAAAATTTAGGTATTGGGTCTAACTTAATCCTAAAAGTTAACTCATAGGATCTCCATCTTATATACCTTTGATTGGTCATATCTTTAGTCAATGTGGGACTTCTAACAATATATATATATATATATATATATATATATATATATATATTACCCAGTTTACAATTACAATAATGAATAATAAAACAATTCTTTATTTCTTCTTCTCTCTCTCGATTTCTCTAGAATTCTTTTATATGTATATATATATATATATTTCAATTCCAATTGTTGAAACAGTTTCTACAAGTCCAGCACTAAACTTGAAAGGTCCAGTAGGAGGAGCAAAGAAAAGAAAGCATACGGTTAATGAGATAGCACGCAGTAAGAACTGCATCACCCTAAAACTGTGAGAGCAAGAGGTTTGATGCAATAGACCGTGAGATGCCATAAAAGCCTGAAATTGGTTAAAAAAATATTCACGTGCATTATCACGGTACGAATGGAAATACCAAATTGAGTTTTTATTTCAATTAAAAAGGACTAAAAAATAAAAAATAACTCAGAACGATCTTTTATTAGATATATCCAAGTACAACAAGAAAAATCATCGATAAAAATAATAAAGTACCTAGAACCTAAAAAAGACATAATACGACTAGAACCCCAAACATCCGAATGAACCAAACCAAAACAAAAGAGATTTATTACCAGTGATATGGTTGGTGGCCCCTGAATCAAGGACCCAAAGAAACCAGTGTGTGCAACAGCAGTAGTGGAGGGGAGAGATTGAGGAGCAAAAAACACCATGGGTCACTGGAGGAGAGAGAAAATACAGTGGCAGTAGCAAAAAAATAGACCAAATAGAGTCAAACGGTGTCTGAAAAAGGAGCGGCTCCTGGCAGGCTTCCAGCGGGGAATGTGACATCCCGGGCACTATTGAGGGCGGGGAGTAATCGCCGGTGCATAGGCACGGACAAGGAGAGGCTCCTGGCAGGCTTCCAGTGGGAGGGACACATGAACGAACCAAATACATACCAGAATGAGAGGGATCCAAAGACTGTATAGGTATGGGACTATACAGTCGAGGATAGCTTAAAGGAATGAATTTGTACTACCTATACCAACAAATGCATTAGCCTTTTCGGTGGCCTATCACTTAAGAACTCCAAAGTTAAGCGTGCTTAACTTGGAGTAATTCTGGGATGGGTGACCTCCTAGGAAGTTCTCGGGAAGTGTGTAAGTGAGGACAAAAGCACACTGGAAAGTTCTCGTGTTGGTTTGTGGGGAGAGTCATTCATTCTTGAAAAGCGGCCAGGGCATTACAACTGAAGTGGTATTAGAGCCTAGCCTCTCCTAGTACAGTATGGTTCGGGGACGAACCAGGCGGAAGCTGGTGGGCATGTGACATCCCGGCACTGTTGAGGGTGGGGAGTGATTGCCGGTGCATAGGCACAGACAATGAGCGGCTCCTGGCAGGCTTCCAGCGGGGAATGTGACATCCCGGGCACTGTTGAGTGCGGGGAGTGATCGCCGGTGCATAGGCCCAGACAAGGAGTGGCTCCTGGTAGGCTTCCAGTGGGAGGGACACATGAACGAACCGAATACATGCCAGAATGAGAGGGATCCAAAGACTGTATAGGAATGGGACTATACAGTCGAGGATAACTTAAAGGAATGAATTCGTACTACCTATACCAACAAATGCATTAGCCTTTTTGGTGGCCTATCACTTAATAACTCCAAAGTTAAGCGTGCTTAATTTGGAGTAATTCTGTGATGGGTGACCTTCTGGAAAGTTCTCAGGAAGTGTGTAAGTGAGGACAAAAGCATACTGGAAAGTTCTCGTGTTGGTTTGTGGGGAGAGTCGTTCATTCCTGAAAAGCGGCCAGGGCGTTACACCAACATCGGATAACAATACAATCATATTAATAACAAGTGTTGCGGTACCCCTCTTAAGGACACACTGCTTAGCCCTTAAGACGGCCGTGGTATAAAACCACCGCAGAGGTCTGTTGCTCAACAGAGCGCGTTCCCCCACCGGGAACCCCCTCAAAGAACCTCCCTGCAGATTCTTTGAACGGCCAATGCATATGATGCATGAATGCAGTAAATTTATATCATTAAATTTATTCATAATTTAACAATAAGAATTTATGGTAAAATTCAAGAAGATACGACATTTCATCATATTTATAAGTATAATCCATATATGAAGACAACACTCTGTTTCCCTTTATTTTTGCTGTTTTAATGATTTCAATTGCAAATTAAATATGCCAATTGGTTCCAAATCATCATACAACATTAGAAACATATCATATATCATATTCCAAACTATTTGGCATCAATTTCACAATTTAATTCAAATTAAATTAAAATCTAGCTAAATGAGTTTCCAAACAATTAAGCAAGCAATTCTAACTTAATTTCTATGTATTTAATATCTTATCTCCTTTTTCTTACCTCAATTGAAGATCCCTAAGCTTTCCTTATGCTAAACTCCCTTGTATTTCCTCAAATCTTCAAGTTTGTGTAGTTTCTTCTTATGCAAAATTAAAGAGTTTGAGTATGGCAAACGAAGATTTTGAAAGCTTGAAAAGGGAGATGAAAGGTTGTCGAATTGGTAATGTTTTTGGTTTTAAAGAAATTTGGAAGGTTGGAGCCTTATTTATAGGCTTCCAATGGCGGTTACTATAGCAAATCACTGTAGTAGATACTGTAGCAAATCACTGTAGTAGATACTGTAGCAAATCACTGTAGCAAATCAAAGTGACATGAGGCGGTGCGAAGGAGGAAGAATTCTCGTGAAGTTACTACGCAAGATTTTTCATGTGAAAGATACTGTAGGAAATTACTGTAGAAAATTATTGTACCAAATTACTATAGCAAATTACTGTAGCAGATTACTGTAGTAGATTACTGTGGAAGATTTTTATTTTATTTATTATTTTATTTTATTCTACGTTCTATTTTTGTTTAATTTCATTTTAAGTCAGACTAAAAATATCCCTATATTCAAAATTCAATTTCCTATTTTCTAGGATTCATTTTTTATTTTTCTGAGAAATTTTAATTTTTTTACTGTTTAATTACCGCTTCAAATTTAATTAAAAATTGGGTTGTTACAGCAAATGCCTACCTATGCAAAGTTCTTGAAGGATATTTTGTCCAACAAAAGAAAGTTGGAAGAAGACGGTACAGTGGCACTTACTGAAGAGTTTAGTGCTTTAATTCAAAAGAAGCTACCACCTAAGCTTCAGGATCCAGGTAGTTTCTCTATCCCATGTATGATTGGTAACATGAGAATAGATAGGGCATTATGTGATTTAGGAGCTAGTGTTAGTTTGATGCCTTTATCTATTTTTGAAAAATTAGGATTGGGTGAATTGAAACCTACTAGGATGTGTTTACAATTGGCTGATAGGTCCATTAAGTATCCTGTAGGTATCCTAGAGGATGTTCCTATTAAGGTAGGAAAAAATTTTATCCCTGCTGATTTTGTTGTGCTAGACATGGATGAGGATTCTATGATCCCTATTATATTAGGCAGGCCTTTTTTAGCCACTACAGGTGCCGTGATCGATGTCAAGAATAGAAAGTTGTCTTTGACTATAGGAGACCAAAAGGTTGATTTTAATTTGAAAAATGTTTTGATAAAACCTTCTCATGATAATGTTTGCTGTAGAATTGAAATTGTTGACCGAATGGTAAAGGAAGAAACTCTTCTTAATGACCCACTTGAATTTATTTTTCTAAATAAGTTTGTAGGAACATCAAAAAGCAGTGAAGGTAACATACCACTCAGACATGATACTGAGGTCATGTGTGAAAAAGTGGTGAGCCCAAATGTTGAACTTAAACCTTTACCTTCCACACTAAGGTATGAATTTCTAGGTCCTATTTGATTCTTGACTGTGATTGAGGTATAAAGTCTGGCTGAAGACGTTAAACTTAGCACTTTGGGGGAGGTAACACCATCCTTTTTTTTCATTCTTCAAAAAAAACAAAAAACAAAAAAAATAATAAAAAAATTAGATTACTACAGGTAAGTTTTCTTATCCTTTTATCATCCATTTTAACATTGAGGACAATGTCAAATTCTGGTTTGGGGTGGTAGATAAGAAAACTTAACTGTTTTGTTTGCATTGTGTGATTGTTATGTTTTTCAAGCACGTGTGTTTTCTTTGTTTTGTTTGTTATCCTGTAACTTACCATGATTACATGATAATCAACTTTGAACATAAAGCTAAAGTATCTAATGACCCCAAACTTTTGAGTAAAATTTTTCAAAATTTGGTTATTTAAATGCCAAATCAATGTTTAAATAAACCTTATGTAATTTAAATTTTCTTTGAAAAGACTTTCCATGATTAGACTTGAGCCAAAAAGGGTAATTTATCAAATTTTCAAACCCATATTTTCTTGATTTAGTGAATCTCATAGTCATTAATATTCTAAAACTTATTTTTCAACCGATTCAAAATGGTTTTTGATTGTATATCTTAGGATGATAAAGGCACAATTAGGTCTTATTCTTAAGCCTCAGAATTTTTGCACAATTTGACCCCTAGTTGACCCTTTTGAGCCTGAAAGTGAAAAATTTTCTTTGAAATCTTTCATTGACTGATCTTCTCTTAATGGTAAAAAAGTTGGAAATTTAGTAGAGCAAATAAATAAAAAAGAAAAATATGTATGGGATGTAAATAAAAGCAAGAAAAAAAAAGAAAATTAAAAGGATGATATTGAATGAATTACAAAAGGTCTATAAAAGTTCAAAAATTTGCTTTGTTCGTTTCTAAATTTTAATTTGAATCATTCATGATTGTTTAAGCCCTTTTGTATTCCATTTTTCTTGTAATTCCTACCTTGACAATACAACCCATGGCCACGTTACAACCTTTAAAAGACCTTTAGACTTTGACATGCTTTCTATCTAAACTGTGGAGTTTCTGGTTGATTAACAAGCTTATGGTAATATTTTTGACTATGATGATTAGAGTGATACACAGACCATAAAACACTTGAGTGAAAATTGTGAGAAGAGTATCCTTTGTCTTGACATTGAAAATTGAATCACATAAGAATATTAATTTTGACATTTGAAAAAAAAAATTGTTCTCTGTTTTGGGTTACTTAATTTACTAAGCTAAATGTTTTCTGTATCTTATCGTGTGAATATGGTGATTGCTTGAGGACAAGCAATGGTTTGGTTTGGGGTATTTTGATAAGTGTTTTAAAACACTATTTTTCACTATTTAATTTTTTTAAAATAAAATGTTTACTGTATCATTTTTTTCCAATTTTCATAATTTTTGTTTTCTTTTCAATGTTTCTGTTTAAGTGTTGTGTTTTGTATGAATTAATTTAAATGGAATGTTTAACAATTATTTTTAGAATTGGAAATTAATTTTTGGATTAGTGCTAAACTAATTGTCAATCATAATTCCATTTCTTCAAAATTAATTTTAATGTTCCATTTAAATTTCTTTGTTTCTCTAAAAATAATTTAATCATCTCTTTAAAAATTTCTTCACATCAATATGCTTGTTGTTTGTGCAGTTTAGAGCTTGTATTTATTCAACAAAATTTCCTCCTAATGGCAAAGTCTTCAACGTGAATTAATAAGCCATGTAGCAACATGAATTTCCTCTTTTCACTCTCTTTTCACGTCAGCCTTCTTATTCTAACAAGGGGTTCCTTTTGCTTTAATATTTTAAGGCAAATACATCACCTTTTCTCCCATTTTCATGAGACATGCTTCAAGAAAGGAAAGATTCATTGCCTAATATTTTGTCTTTTTCTTCTTGCGTTCACTTGGTCAAAAAGCAAGGTCCAAGTATTATATTTTATTTATTTTTCTTCCAATCCTTCTTTGGTTTCCACGGCTACATCAAGCAACATCCAATCTTGATTTTCTATTTAATCAATTCTCCATTTATTCCAATTTGCACAATGTTCAAAGCTGTCCCATTTCCCCTTTATTTTATCAATTCATTCTCCCTCCAACACTCCCATATTTCATGTTGAAAAGGGTCCAGATTTGCCAAATATTTTAGTTAAAATAAAGCCTTTCATTTCAACCACTCTCATGTTAATGTGCTGCCCAAGAACATCCATTGAATAAAAAAAAATTTAGAAAAGGCTTCTCCTTTAACTTTCACCTAAAAGTTTGCAAGGATTAATTTATTAATCCTCAAATTCATTCTTCCAAATGTCCAAGCTGCAGATGGGCTACCATTTTTTAATTACCAACGTAAATGGGACAGCACAGGAAGCAATAAAATACAACAAGGAGAGTGGATTTATGAGCTGCCAAAATAATAGAAGATGGGTTCCCATGACAACAACGAAAAAGAAGAAATATAGTGGAAGTTTAAGCTGGCTAAATTGAACAATAATAATAAAAAAATCCAGCTAAAGCTTATAAAAAGGGACAGCAGAATAGTACAAAAGGGGGCGTTCAGCAGATAGCAAAGCAGCGAGCCATTGGTGGCGAGAGCTGAATAGCAGAGAGCAGAGAGGAAGTCATTGGGCACAAGAAATTTAGAGGAGTTAGTCAAAAATACAGAGAATAGTAAAAAAACAGAGAGGGCAGAAAAATACAGCAAGAAGTGGAGAAAAATTACAAGCAGTTTGTGACAGAAATCGGTGACTTTTCCTCTCTATTTTGTAATGTATTCTATGCTAAATTTCACTTTTTGTATGGATATTATTTTCTGTATGTGTAACTAAATTCTCTATCTTGGGATGAAGGGGGTGTGATAATATTTTGGGTTAATGTTATTTTGACTTTGATTTAAATAAATTTCTGTTTTCTATTTTGTTCAAATTATACTCAAAGCTCTTAGTGATTCCTAACAAGAACCTAAGTGATAAAATTGTATACTTGTGGGTATATTAGTAAGTGTAAGTAATTAATAGAATCGAGAGATTTATTGTTACTGGAAAGCTTTTGAACTAAGCCTAAGGTTTTGAAATACTTTTTGTGACCTCAGTAAAACCGTGAAAGTAATCAAAAATCTTTTGAGGAATAAAAAGGGATTTTCATAAAACAGTAAAGGACCTATCTTAGGGATTGAACGCTGTTCTCCGTACGTTAGGTACATTAATAGGATTCCCAGAGAAACATATTAATTAGCTTAAGGAAAATCTGCCTTGGAAAACTTAATTTGATTCTTATTTATGAAAAGTTAAAATTATTAACATAAAATAAAGTCTTGATCCCCCAGAATCCCAAGATACTCTTAACTCTGATTTTTAAGTGTCTAGAAAAAAAAAATTTCTGTATTTATTCTGTGTAAACTTGTTTTGAGTTTTATTTTACAAAAACATAAAAAAATTAAGCTGTGTGGATTATTAAATTTCAATATGTTGGTAATTTAAAAACAGTCCCTATGGATACGATAATATTTTATATCACGCGACATAACGCGTGCGCTTGCGGGCCTTGTCATGTTGGCAATGTGTTATTTATGATATCATTTTGTGAGCATAATGTGAAATGTCTATTGAATGAATTTAGCTATGATTTTTTAATATCTTGTTGTATATGGGTGGAAGCCATCATTCAAGTTTTGTAATTTTCAGAGCTATATCAAATATATTAGTAGTTTCTAAAATTGGGTGTAAGATGTGAAGCCTATTATTTTGGTTAATTATGTTAGACATGTTATGGCATTATTTCGATGAAATAAAATTATGTCAAATGTTGTTCAAATATTGAATTATATTGTGACCAGGTTTTGTGTAGATTGAAAGGCAGTTGGTTGTGTTAATAATTACATGAAGTGGATGAGTTATAACACCCCATAAATGTAATGCTTCTCAGTAAGGCATATTTAATCGTAAGTTGGTACCAATCTTGTGATGATAAAATCCTAATTTAATGGTACTAAAACACTTGGATGTATTGTGGTTATTTTGGCACTAGTTTGAGGCAAATTGAAGTGGTGTGCCATTTATGGAATTTGACCTTCTTTAAGTAATTTTTTAAATTCTAGAAAAATGTGAATTTGATTTTTGACATGTAAAAGTACCATTACAACATTTTTGTTGTTTTACAATAGTTCAAAAATGTACCCAAAAGGTTAGAAACTATTGCTTATAAGTTTAGCGAACAGTTTTTGACCGATTGAATATTCAAATATTACCTATATCTTTTGGCAATAGGTTTTTGTCATTTTATGGACACATTTTATTAAATTATTCCCTCAACCTTGTGAATACGTTATAGTTTCTATACATTTATGGAAACTGTAACATCCCATTTTCTAACCAAATAGTAGATAGGTTTTAATACCTGCTTGATGTGAGATGCGTACTTATCCTAAACAAGATAAAATATATAGAATTGTCAATACTCCAAAATCTGGTTTACCGAGTAAGGCGGATGACTTATGTTTCATAATCCTTTATGATTCAAAACAGATTAATTTTGGATTGTAAAAATGTACAAAACACATAATTACTTTTCACGCCCCTTTATTTTACTATTTGCACCACCCCAATTATACATTCCTCCCAACCGTCACTGTGTACCCAAGGAATGCATGTGCGTGAATGAAATTTTCAAACATGAATAAAAAATTTTATAATACTGAATACACAGGAAAATGTTTCCTTATAAATACCAACACTTAGAACGAAAGTTTTCATATGAATTTAGAAAGATTTTAGAAATATATTAGTGTTAAAGGGATAATAGTAAGTGTAGGAAAGGAAATATATTTTAGTGAAAAGGGGTTCTACCAAAATTATGAGATAATAATACTTTATTTCATACTTTTTTCATGATTATTAAGTTTATTTTTATATTTTTTTAAAATCTATTATTGTACCAGATATAATAATATT
The DNA here is from genome assembly GCA_037962975.1 of Clitoria ternatea. Classification (NCBI taxonomy): domain Eukaryota; kingdom Viridiplantae; phylum Streptophyta; class Magnoliopsida; order Fabales; family Fabaceae; genus Clitoria; species Clitoria ternatea. The sequence continues at coordinate 26,886,627 of CM075672.1, read as the reverse complement.
ATTTCAAGTTACTCTTATAAATAGTAAGTTAATACAAATAGTGAAATTACTATTACGAAATACTAATTCCTGGTTACTATTTATCATTTACTACTTACCTATACCGTTCATTATTTAATAGTAATTTTTATAAATAAAACTTTTTATGATTATTTTATGCAAGACAACATTTACTTTAAGTATATTAACTATGATATACTTATATATATATATATATATCACCTCATTAAAATAATGAGTGTTAAGATTATATATATATAATTTTAAAATAATTTTCTTATGAGAAATTTCAAATATTGTATTTCATATTAAACTAAATGGTATTAATATGTTTTAGAATTTGAAAGTGATCTTTACTGGAATCCGGGGTCAGAGTTGACTGTCTTGACCAGAATCCTAGTTCAGTTTCCTAACCGGAGTTATCTCACGTGTTCTCAATTTTACACCGTCTCAGTGAAGTACGGTATTATATACCTCAGTTCAGTGGGAATCTGAGGTTCTTTGAGTAAAGGTGGTAATTGATGTATTAATCCGTACTGCGCTTCAAGACCACACCGGAGGGGTACCTACAGAATATTCTCTGATACTTAAGTCAGTATAGTAACTAAGGTAATATAAGGTTACAGAGGTAACTTACGGGAATTCGATCAGCTTTCTTTAGTAATAAATGAGTTGTATTGATAATGTTTACCTTAGTTTTGGAAGTGTTTTGACTAGCTTCCTAACTTACTGTAGGTACAGTGTTTTCAGAGTCAGGTTACTCATACTTCTTCTGACAGGTTGTCGGATTATCAGTTACGGACCGGTATAGAGGGAAACGTCCATAGTCAACTGATAATTTAAGGACTCCGGTTATGACTTGCTTAGTCTGATTGGTGATGTGGCGCGGTGCTTCAGGACTTCGTTCAGTCCTGCTGCCACCCCAGATCAGAAAGCGAAGTGTACACGAATGATTCATAGAGGATCGAACTTCAAGAGGTAAGAGGGAGTGAGATAAGAATATAAAATGGAAAGATATAAGGATAATGAGAGGAGTTCTCTACTCCTTTATATATTTGAAACAACTACGTTATTTTAAAGTAATATTTATTATTACCTTGAATGAATAAATTTAAACTTAAAACACATATATCTTGAGTGATTTATCTTGAATAACCCGGTATGGACTGTGATGGTATGATTGAAATATCAGGACTTAACATATACTGTAATATATGATGATTAGACCACTATAACCTTATATGCACTAAGATGGATTAAGATGCACCTATCTGATGATTGGACTATTTTATATTTGATGAGGACTAAATAATATCATGACTGGACCACTAAGACTTAATATTATGGAGTTTAATAACTAAGACACTTCAAATGAAATTATGATGATTATGTATAATGGTTGTGTTATTTTTATTTGATTGATTTGTGAATGATAATTTTGTGTGGATGTGGAGAGTGAGCATGTAGCAAACATGACGAAAAGCTAAAACTCAGTAAAAATATACTTATCTCTTACTCTTTATATTTTTACTCCTTAATGTTTATTTAGATTTCTTTTAAGGAAATATTTTTGTTCTTATTTTTTTAATATCTATAATTTAATGCTTATTTATATTTGCGTAAAAAAATTTATTTAAGAATAAGATTTTTCTCAAAAAGTCTTTTTCAGTTTAAAAATAGTATATTTAAATTAAATTTTTAAGATGACTTTTAGTCATCCTTTTGATAAATGAAATCATTTTATCAAATACAAAGTTTGGGATATTTTATTGTTGAGTGAAAGGGTGAATTTTCATTAGTATTAATAATTTATTTAAATTCTTGAAACTATGAAAATTTATTAATGAGATTTGATTTGTGAATGATAAAGATATTGTACTAAAATTTTTCTATGTGTGGCAGAACATACATGATTTTGTTTTGGAAATGTATAGTTTACTAGGGTCGCTATATCGTGATTTGTATGCCCTGAAGGTATAATTGCTAATTGAGTTTCTAAAAGTCTTAATCAATGTAATACACGAGTAGTTCATGCATCATGAAATTCAAAAAAGAAAAGATGTGATATTGCTTGGGGATAGATTATAGAAACCAAGGATATATTAGAGGAGGTTCAATTGAGAACCTTGGGATATGAGAGTGTGAAATGGTGTTTCAGGTCACCTGGGGTAGCTTCCCAGTGTTGGGTACTTTCATAATAGACTCTTTCACTCTGACTAGTCTTTACGTATTTCTATACCACTTGAGTTTTTCAAATGCCATGAGGGCATTTATATTGTTATTATCTAAATATATGGAATAGTGTAAACTACTGGTTGCCCCAAAGCAAAATAAGACTTTAAAGGGCCTACATGCATAGACAAAAAGAATTTTGGCATTGAAAGCATTGGATGACTTTTATGTGATTGTGATTATTCGTGTGTGTAATTATGAGTGATAATATTATTATGATATTTATGAAAACCCTTATGCTTATACCTTATATTGAAGTATTATATTTTGTTTCTCACCTTTTTTTTATTTCTATGTCCAAATATATCTTATGATTATATGCAATAGAGAGATCATAACTATCAGATAAAGACAAAAGTATATAGCCATGAGAGATTAAAGAAGTGTCACCCTAGATTAGATAGTTGAAGGGACATGATGAGCATATGACTTATAGTCATATATAATGGTTCAGAGTCATGTTACCCAAGTGGCCTCTAAAGAACTCAAGAGGGGGGTGAATTGAGTAATTAAAAACTTAACTCAATAAGTAAAGATAAATAATATGAATAATAATGCTTTAAATGTAAAGAGTTTAAGGGTTAGAAAAGTGTAAACAGATATTTTATACTGGTTCGGCTAACTCCTGCCTATGTCCAGTCCTCAAGAACCCCTTAAGTTTTTCACTATAACCAATTCTTTTGATTACACCACACTGGGGACTCACCACCCCAAACACAAACACCTTGGGATGCTTCACCATACCCAAGAACAACACCCTTAGATGCTACACCACATCCAAGAATAAAACCCTCAGAGATACACCACTTTGAGTACCAATCACACTTCAGGGAAATCCTTCCCTAAGAAATCAGGATAAACTTGTCAAAGAAAACTCTCCTTAAGAGTATAATGAACAAATTAAAGCACTTTAATGATTTATCTCAGAACACAAGGAAAATGGTCATTGAAGCGTATTTTAGAAAAGGATAGAAAGAAGTAAGAATGATTTCTTGTGTTGTGTTTAATGCTTTGAAACCTTTCCTATTTATAGTAAATGAGGAGATGCAAAGAGAAGGTTTCACATTTATTAGTTATGTCTACTGGAATCCAAGAAACACATTGATTCATGAGGATTGCAATGAAAAAGCATGACTTTTCCTTGTTGAAAATATGAACAAATGCCTTCTAGAAACATGGTAATCAATTACTTTTCCTTGGTAATCGCTTACTCCATTTTAAAATCAATTTGTAACATTCACTACATTTAAAATTTCATGCGCATTTCTATGATGGTAATCAATTACATATTCATGGTAATCAATTACCCTGTGTGTCTTAATCGATTACATTACTTTTGTAATTGATTACTCTGAGTTTAATAATCGATTACTTCATTTGTGTAATTGATTACTCTTATGCTAAAAATATATTTATTTGACACATGCTTTTGTATTTTAAATCTTTTTTGATGCAATTGTTTAAATACTTTTCAAGTCCATGATCTTTGTATAGTGAGTAAACCTTACATTACTTTCATGACTCCTATTTTCGCATTTGACATGGTTGACTGAATCTTCAAGTCTTGCATCTATGTCGTTCATTAAGGCTTGCATTTGTTGATATCAAAACCTTAGTTCTTCAAGTCAAACTTAGAAGAATGGAGGTTGAATAAATCTTAACTCTTTTCTATATAGACTTTCAAAAGAAGAACCTTAATGAGTGATTCAGACTTTTGACTAAACAAACTTTAGAGAGATAAGGGTCAAGAGAAGATAACACAGTAGATTTATAGTAGTTCACTTCCAAAGCAGAAGCTACATCCAATACCTTTAGACTTGAAGGATTTTCACTATCTAAAAACACCTTTTACACAACCAACACAACCCGTGCTTCAAGTATTGTTGACTCCAGCCACTTTTGGCTTAACCCAAGTATTCTTTCAATCAAGTTACTCCTGCCTCACACTCAAGTATTCTTTCAAAAGCCTCTCCATTCCACAAAGTATTTCCCACTTAATTTAGGGGTTGGTTGTAACATCACAAATTATTTTATTAGTTAGAGGAGCGTGATTAAATTAAGGGATGATTATTTAATTATGGGGAATAAAATTAATTAGCCGATAAAAGAAAGTAGTGGTTAAATTAATTTGTGGCAGTGGTAAATAATTAATTACCATGGTAGAAGTGAAATTAAATTAGTTATTGAATAAAATAAAGAAAGGAAATTAGAATTTCAGAACTAAAAGAAATAGGAAAAAGAGGAAATAACAAAATGTCCATCATGCAAATTAACTTAAGTGAAATGGTCTTGGGCCAAATTACATTGCCATTCTCGCATGAATTGGAAGGAAAGAAAGGTGAGAGTGCATGCCATTGTTGCTCATCTACAAGCTTTAAATTAGAAGCCAACTCGTGGTTGATTTTTACTATTGAGGATATTTTCTGAACCCTTGGAGTGAGGGCTACAAGTAGGTACCCTTAATTTTACGTTTTTCATTCATCCTTTTCTTCTCTATTTCTTGGCTGTGAATGGCTTTCCATGGGGGCGTGGTTCTTTTTCGTTCTTGCAATGATTAGAGCTTGTAGAAGCTTCTTGAGGTTATGGGTATTTCAAATTGACTAATAGGGCTTCGCTCCGTTGATGATAGGTTGTGGAACAAGGGCCGACGGAGTATTGGAAAAGAGGAAGTTGAGAATCAAGGACGAAAGTGATATTGGTAAGTTGCGATAACTTTAAATCGATAATTTTAGAGTGTTAACGAGGAATGGTTTTGAGTTCATAGGCAACAGAGTTGATTTTAAATCTTTGTGCTTTTAATTTTAGAGTGTTAACGCCTTTGGAAGGAACAGATGATCGTATCGAAGTTTAGAGACCTGGGAGTAGATGTAAGGGGGTATTACTAGTATATAATTTAATAGGAATAGATTGGATTATATTTCTTTGAGGCTTATAAGCGAAACTACATATTTGTTATAGAAATAGCATGGAGAACTAATCGATAGGTATATATGTTACAAAGGAAGGTAACAATGAGACTTAATTTTTGTTTGTGTTTGACTTTTCAAAAGAGAACTTTACGAGGACTCTTATGTTCATGAATTGTGTATATGATATAATGAGTTATGTGTGGTGAATTGTGCTACGACTTGTGAATATGGAATTTCTGGAACTATAAAATGTGAATGAGATTGGTTATTGCATGTGTGGCTTAATGACAAATAATGTATGATGTTGAGCATTTTATATAAATCCTATGGAGATAACTTTTATGCCCGGGGATAGTTGATGATGATGATTAGGTGATGATATATACCATGATTACATGCTATTGATATATATATACATATATAAATTATATGATACGTGTAACATCCTGATTTAATAATTAATTGCCGAATGAAAATAAATTATTAAAATAATAATTTCAGAAGTGGAAAATTATTTATTAATTACAATTAACTTAATTAATCAAATGATGGCTGATTAAGTGTGATTAATTATTAATTGTTGCTGATGGTGATTGGGTGACGTGAGCAGACTGCTGCTTCACGCTTTCCCACCCCACTCTCCCCTTCTCTGTGCATGCATATATGTAGTACTGGGCCACTTTATTATTCATTTTTCCCCTCAGGCTTCTCCCCTTCCGTTCTCTCTTCTTTTCTTCTTCTTTGCTCTTTGTTCTTCTTTTCCTTCCTTCGTCGAGCATGAGAGTGAGGATATTGGGTTGAGAACTTCTCCTCCGGTGACTCAGGGACGACACTCTGTTCCCTCCCTGTTCTTCCACTTCCCTTTGACGACTTCTCTTTTCTCCCTCTCCTTTGCTTGAGGCTGCATGAGTCTCAGTGGAGATCTGCACTACGAAGTGTTCGGAGAGGTTGGAGCATTCACCAGCGTTGTAATGGAGCTGCTCAAGAGAGCGAGCAGGGAGCTGGGTGCCTCAGAAGCGTGGAAATCCCCACTGGACCGAGTGGAAGGTCAAGGTGGTGCCCTGAGGGCTTGGGCCTCCCCGCTGATCTTGCATGCAGAGCTGTTTAAGAGTATGAGTGGCTCGGAGTCCCTCCAAAGCCAAGTATAATAGTGGATGACTGACGAAGGTTCGCCCCATTGTGAATCAGTGAATGGGCTGTGTAGAGCAACCGATTGGAGCTGTAAGCCCTTGGAGCCTCTGGAATCTTCATGCCAGGTAGGGGACGCTTTGCATGTCAAATGCATGGTTTATGGACGGGTTCCAGGTGTTTTGCTTTCATGTGTTGTGTCGTGTCTGAGTGTGTTGATTGATGTATTGTATTCGAGTAGGAGTGCTTGTAACACCCAGGTCTAGGATGGTTGTGGTCTGTCTAGTGTTGTGGTGATTCCATCCCTAAGTGCTTGTTCATATTTCTGAGATGCATGCTGCTAAATATGAGAATACGGAGTGAATACATGTGTGCGTTAACATTATTGCCTAATGTATGAGTTAAAAAGGGGGTTACTTGCTGAGTTCTGTTTGCAGTTTATGTCTAGATGTATGTGAATGAGGATGCCATGATAAATTCTGAATGCATGAGATATGAGTTGTTACGCTGAGTCCCCATTTGGAATGTTGTGTCAACATGCATGTTGGTTTCATTAAGAACGTCGAGTGGTGTACTGTAATGTTGTTACCATGATTTACTTGTTATGAGTTACTATGATAAACGCTTGTAATGTTGTGATGAAACTGTGGAATTCTGAGTGAATCTGAATGCTGTGTGGAATTGCATGAAATTGCATATATGAGAAAAGGGTGACCCGTGGGAGGTCAGGAGCCCTATGAGGTGACTTTCAAATACAGATTCCTGGCTAGATCCGTGAGGACCCGTGGTAGCCGAGGGAGCTAGAGTTAAGTCTCGAGACGTCTTTGGAAGACCGGTACCACACGGAAAGGGCTAATGGACGAGAGGCAGAGAAGGAATCTGTAACTGCGATCACTATTTAAGTCGGATCTGCATGCATGTATGTAGGAGCATTGTTATTGAGATTGACATGGTTGGTATAGCTTGGATGACTGAATGAATTCCGACTGAATGTGAATGCGTATATTTATATTGTTAATGAGTTCAATGTGATTGTGTGTATATATTTATGTGTGTAAATGCTGTTGTGAATGGTATGATTAATATGGCTATGATTAAGTGGAGTGAATTCCGACTAGGGAATATATGTGCGTTGGTACTGTGGCCAAGCGTGAGGCGATGTTATGACTGTGAGTCTATGTTATTGTGAATGATGTGAATTACTTAATCCTGACTGAATTGTATAAATCCGAATGAGTGATGTTACTATATAACTGAGAATTGGGGATTAATTAGAGTCAGTAACTATCATTTTATATGTAAAAGCTCACCCCTACACCATTTTCAGTATGTGCAGGTCGGTCGGGAATGATGTGAAGGACTCAAGTCCGAGTGGGGTGCACTCCGACTGTTGAGTGCATGCCTTGTATATTTATATTATATTAGTCAGTGTTAAGCCTTGGCCGACTCATATAACAATGTTGTATAGCGAATGCGAGTATATATGTATTGTAATCCGAATGTGTGTTTATATATATATATATATGGTTTACATTGGTATCAAGTACTTGTCTCGGATAATGGGTGTTGGTGAATGAATAATGTTAAAATGCTAAATATTCCGAGTGTATGAATATATAACATGCATATAAGTGTTTTATGTTGATTTGATGCGCCTTTCCGACTGGAATATGTTGCTAAATGATTTGAGGGTTGTTGATGAGTGAAATAGTGTTGAGTTGATGATTCCGAGTGAGACTATGGTGTTTGGACATTTCCGAGTGAGAGTCCGAGTGAACCTTTTCCGAGGGAAGAGTTGTTATAATGGTGGAGATTGGAATATAATCCAAGTAAGTGATATAAGTATAATCCGAGTGAACAAGGTCCCATATCCCGAGCGGTGAGTCGTAGAGCAAATCCGGAAGGGGCTTACTTAACGTTTCCCGAGTGAGTAAGGTATCATATACTGAGTGAAACTAGAATGAGTATTTCGGGTGGAGTAGGATAGTGGAGTCCCCTTCTGAGTGAGGGAAGGTCTGTGTGTTCCCTGAGTGAAAGATGCGAAAATATACCGAGTGACGGGTGTACGGCACACTCCCGATTGTGTTGAAGTTAAATACCCGAGTGATGTTCGATTAGGAAATATCCCGAGTGAGGAAGGGTTCTGGGTCATGAGTGGTGAGGATTGAGGGAGTCATTCCTGAGTGGTTATACTTGTGACTTATATGAATAAAATGAGGAGCTGTGTAAATTCCCGAGTGAGGCAGGAGCGTGATGATTTACCAGGTGAACCTACAATCTAAATCCGAGTGAGAAATTACCTGGAACCTGTGTTCGCCCCAGCGAATTAGGCTTAGCTCCTGCAAGTGTGAGTGGATGGAAGGCCTTTGTGCTGGCTTCGCTTAAGCGAAGGGCTGTCCGCCCGAGCGAGTTGGTTGCCTCGCTCAAGCGTGTTGGACCCCGCTTGAGTGAGTCAACATTGTTAAGGAATTCGCTTAGGCGCTGATGTGTTCCGCTGGACTGAATGGATCGGTTCAAGCCTTGTCCCTTCCGCTGATTGCTATACGTATGAATATTCTTTTATTTTTCCTGTGCCTTCCCCTTCCTTCTTCTGTGTAGGTTGTCCATTGGCTGTTTTTGTGGAAAAAATTTTCCCGGTTTTGGCATTTATTTATTTATTAAATTAGGGTGTTACAATACGGACAACCATTTGGAATAATTTACCCCTCGTTTTTTGCTTATGTAGTCGTTGGTGACCAAGTTGAGTTACCTAGTGGTCAAGTAGGACCTAGTGGTTGAGGTGGGAGATAGGTGGGCTCGTGGACCAAGTGGGTTCACGGGATGTCAGGTGGACTTCTAGGTGATGGTTGATCCTTTTAGTATCTAGATACTAGAGCGTCTTATGTCGCATTTGATTGAGAGTCAGTTTTGAAAAGGATAACTTGGTAATGATGAAATTGATAATGATAGATTGATGATGAATTGATAAGGATGACATGAATTGATTGTATCTGACCATTTTACTTTGTATTCATTATTGAAATTATTTATATTGAATTATATGGCCAGTCACTCACCCTTACAGTTCTTTCAGTGACTGGAGACAGGGAGTTTATAGAGGCATCAGATACTAGTGCAAAGTGAAATGGAGGGCAATGTCAGAGATCCTGTGTTGATGGACATTTTGATGTATAAACATGTATATATGTTGATGTTTATCTTTTGTGTTAGTATGATAGGGGAGGTTTTTGCTTGACTTAGCTATGAATATCATTAAATGTTAAAATGTTATGTATAGCACTCGTGTGATGAGAAATTACATGAAATGTCCACGGGAATATGTTGTATGCTTGTGTGGGCATTAAGCCAATCCTTGAAATAGTTCTATATTTATATGGACAGGTTTTGTGAAGAAATATGAAATGTAATAGTTGATGTATGTGATGGATTAGTAGTTGATTGTGATTGGTATGAGCCTATATGAGGTTTTAGAGTGTTAAGTGGAACTGAATTGGTCATGTCTTGAGTCTGTGGGAATCGGACTCCCCGGATGGCTTCCTTGAAACTATATGTGACATCCCTGATATTTTAATAAAATCATGAAGAGTGGAAAATATTAGCAAATGTTTTAGAGATTTATTTAATATTTGATTTGCCTGAGCCGAGGTCAAGGAATCCGGTGTCGGGCCAGCCTCAGATGTGAGGACCAAACAGGTGATTGAAGATCGGTGGTACATTGGAGGACGGGCAAAGATGTGCTGTCTTGTGGCTAATGATTATCCGGTGTGCCTGATGTGGTCTTGGACTAACCAGTGTGGGGAAAATGCCTAACTCGGAATTATAGTCTGGATCAACCTTTTATATGACTGAGACCAACGGATGTGCGTAACCAGGATGCGAGAATGGATGAAGTATCCGATCTCTCAAGCGTTAGCTCAGATTTCCGAGGTATGGACACTATGTCAGGATACCGGTTGGCCGGTGTCCAGATTGGACTGATACACTTATGAAGTATTAGACAATTGTGAATAATTAAACGTTGTGAAATTAAATAAGTGTGGTTGGTTGGTTAATTATAAAAGAGTCTAATGTGGTGAAATTGATTAAAATTTTTAATAAGAATGCAAATAAAATAAAGGAAAAGGCTGTCTCGCCCCTGAGCTTTATATAAAAGGAAATTCTCTCTCTTCCCTCTTCATTATTCACGAACCACTTCTTCTTCTTGGACTGTTTCTCCTTCTTCTTCGTTTTCTCCTCTCTCGTTGCTGAATTGCATGCTCCGGAGGAGGACTCCGTTCATGTTAAAACTTCAATCGAACCCCATTCCTGTGATCGTGGCCTTAAGGTGAGTCCACTGATCCGTTTTATTTGTGGTTCCTTATCCCTTTCATTTCTCTGGTAGCCAAGGACCATGCATGGCTGTATTCAAGTCTGATCTCCACTCCTTTGGTGAGTGTGAGCTCAAATGTAGCCTTTAGAGCCGAGGGTATTGAGTTAACGGATTTTGCATTCTGACCCGTAGGTAGTAGGTTAGACAACGAAAGGCTGAGTGACAGAGCTGAGACTGCGAATCCAGTGCTCAGAGGAAGGGACCGACACTGGGAGCAGATCATCGAAGCGTGGAACTGAGGTAAGGGGGTGTTCGGGTTATGATTAATTTGAATAGGACTTATTTCCCATCCAAGTCATTGAACGGTATGAACAGGGTAAGAAAATGTTATTGAATGTTGTTGCATGCCCATGTTTGTACATGTGTGACTGTGTACACCGATCAGTTGAAGATCGGGTGTGTGGTTGAGTTAATCATGTCATAAGCTTGAAATATTTAATGTTGAGTTGTATGTGTATGCATGTATGTGTGTATGGCTTACAATGGCATGAAATAAGTGATGGTTGTGGTAATTGGTATGTTATGTTGAGGGGCTTGACGAGTCGGTCGCCCTACACTGTGAGCACAGGTCAGTTTCTGACAGTTGCAAGTGGTAATCAAAATGATATGTTTGTTTATATGATGGAATGTGATTATGTGGTGAAGGACAACCAACGGTATGAACTATCCTGTTTTGGCTTTAGTGGTCAAGTCAGACCCAGTTAAGCTACCTAGAGGTCTTTGACCCAGTGGTTGAGGGGGAGCCAAGTCAGGCTCAGTGAACCAAGTCGGGTTCACGAGATGTCAAGTCAGACTCCCGGCTAAAGGTCGATCCTTTAGTATCCGGATACTAGGCGTCAAATTTTATCTGAGAGTCAGTTGTGATAATTGATGAATTATAAGTTGTGATGAGTAGATTTACCGAGTGACATTTGTTATATTTGCCGAGTAACATTTGTAATATTTGCCGAGTGACATTTGTTGTATTTGCCAAGTGAAGTTTGTTCTATTGGCCGAGTGTGAATTAATTACCGAGTATGATGTATTATAATTGCCGAGTGATGAAAATGCAATCGGACGTAACTTATATATATATATATATAACTTGTTAAATTTCGTTCTATATTAATTATGATGCCAAACACTCACCCTTGCTACTGCTTTCAATTTAGTAACCAGTGACAAGGAGGAAGCCGGAGCCATGGAGTCGCGCCAAGGGGGAGATCAATGCCAAGGCACGAGTGACTTTGAGTGATTGTGTAGAGTATATGTGTGTATAAGGAGTTTCTGAGTGTTTAATATTATCTGTGTGCCAACTTAAATTGAATCGGATGTGAATTTATATTTCAAAATACATTGATATATATATGTTCTCATGTTTGCTGTGACAACTCTTTAACTAACGGATTCATTCCCGAGTGAGGGATAACCGAGAGATCCCCTTCCGGGTGGAAGGTTAGAATGTCCCAAGTGGGATTGGTTGGGAGAGAGATTTCGAGTGAAGAAAATGTATAAAGATTCCGAGTGAAGAGAAGTTGGATGTGTCCGAGTGGAAATCTGAATTTCTTCCGAGGGATGTAAGGATAGGGTATTCACCGAGTGAGAATACCCGGAGAAGCTATAGCCGAGTGAAGGAGGTTGAATTATTTCCGAGGGAGTTGTGACCGAGCGAAGCTTTCTGAGTGAAGGGTAGTAATGAGTCAAGTGTGGAATGTCCGAGTGAATGGAAGTTGAGTGTTTTCCGAGTGAAACCCCTTTTGCTGAGTAAACCCGTTTACCAAGTGAAACCTCGATGTGAATCCCTTTTTATGTTTTGTTTCGGATCAACGTATGGCATTCGCTCAAGCGAGTCGGCACTCGCTTAAGCGATTCTCGAACTTCGCCTCAACACCTAGGGGTCCTGCTCAGGCGAGTGACCCCCTGTCTTCTTCTTCTTCTTCTTCTTCCCCTGCTGTTTTAACTCTATTTTATTAAGACAGGTGTTCCCGATCGAACATTATTTTGTGTAGGTTCTTATCATTATTTGAATATATTTAAGAAATACGATTTTATATCAAGACCGAGCTGAATCGATTCTGATCGGTTATTACTTTTAACATACTTTTACCAAAAGATTTATTTTCGATCGGTTTTGCTTACAATGAGTATGACTATTATTTAGAAGGTAACTAAAAGAAGTGAATATCATTTTTACATCATGGCCGAGTGGGCTGTTTAGTAAGGAAGTAAATATTATTTTATATTAAGACCTAAATTTTTATTTAAACGTGAAAAATTTATTGTGGAAATAATCTGCCGTGTGAAAAGAAAAAGGTAAATCAACCTAGGATGTTACACTATATATATGGACTAGACTTGTGTATGGGCTTTGAATAAATGGGTATGTGCATTTATGTCATAGGATGTCATGTGATTACATTTAAATGGGCAAATCATATTCTTTAGCATATCTTGAGCATATGATGGAATTTCAGAAAACAAACTGCGCCAGCAGGTCCATAATAGGGAAAACATAGTGCCCATAATGTTTCATAGCAATCAGAGTCGAATCATACAAAATAGGTAGGTTGGAAGTTGATTTATGGGTTATGAGCTGTCATTTTCGCTCAAGCGAACCAATTCTCGCTTGAGCGAGGCTTTGTATGAGTTTGGGGGTGCATTCTGTCAAAATCGCACTTAAGCAAGGATATTCTCGCTCAAGTGAGTGCCAAATAAGTGGTTTCTGCCAAATTTTCATTCAAGCGAGAGTATTTTCACTTGAGTCAGCTGATCAGGGGTTGTTACTATTGAATTCTCGCTTAAGCGAGAGCTAGAGCGAAAATTTTGTTTAAGCGAGCAAATTTTGCTCAAATAAGCCAATTGAGCTTTCGCTCCCTTCACAAAAGTTGTAGAGAATTTTGTCATAGTCATTTTGATACCAAATTCGTGTCAATTACAGGTCGATAGCCCGAGTTATGCCCAAAATACTAGAGGGTGTTCAGGCTAAAAATTTCAGCAGGCTGGTTCTACAAATTTGTGAATTAGGCAGTCTTCGGGGCATAATTAGCCTTTGACTTCTCCATAATAATTGTAGGTATTTATGTTGTGGAGGTGTACCAACTAGATTCACCTTGATTGAAGTAGTGTATTTATGTTGAAAAAGGGTTGTAGTGAAGCTTTCCAAGTGTGAATTTTGGTTGTCCGAGGTCCAATTCCTTGGATATGTCATCTCTAAAGATGGTGTTGTAGTTGATCCGTCTAAAATTAAAGCCATGATGACTTGGGAAAGACCGACGTCCATGACCAAAATACGAAGTTTTCTTGGTCTTGCCTGTTTTACCGGAGATTTATTGAAGGTTTCTCCCGTTTGGCTTTGCCATTGACGAAGTTGACCCGTAAGAATCATCCGTTTGTGTGGAATCTCGATTGCGAAAAATGTTTCCAAGAGTTGAAAGTAAGACTCACTTCTGCCCCAGTATTGGCCTTGCTTAATTTACTGGATGATTTTGTGGTGTATTGTGATGCTTCCATGTAGAATGAGCGTGTGATAGCCCATGCGTCGAGACAATTACGACCACATGAGGTCAACTACCCTATACACGATCTTGAATTGGCGGCGGTTGTTTTAGCCTTGAAGTTATGGTGGCATTACTTCTATGGCTCAAAGTTTGTGGTCTTTAGTGATAACAAGAGCCTCAAATACATATTTGATCAGAAGGAACTTAATATGCGCCAACAAAGATGGATGAAATTTTTGAAAGATTATGAATTTGATTTGAGGTACCATCCCGGAAAGGCAAATGTCATTGCCGATGTTTTGAGTCAGAAGTCATTGTATGTTTCCACTATGATGGTGAAAGAGATAGAGCTAATTGAACAATTTAGAAACTTGAATATGGGCGTGGAATTGTATACCCCAAAGGAAATGTCTCTTGAGGTGTTGAAGGTTGCAAATATGTTTCTTGAATGGGTGAAGACGCAACAACCGAATGATGAATAATGGTTGGAGATGAAAGAATCTCAAGCTAATGGGAAAAATCTATTTCTATCGGAAGGTTATGATGGCATTTGGTGTGTGAAGGGTCATATTTATGTACCATCTATTAATGATATGAGAAGAACCATGTTGGATGAAGCTCATAAAAGTGTATTCAGCATACACCCTGGTGCCACTAAAATGTACCATGATTTAAAGAAGAATTTTTGGTGGCCTGTTATGAAGCGGGATGTGGCTAATTATGTTACTGCTTGCATTGTTTGTCAGAAGGCTAAGGTGGAACATCAGAAGCCATCTGGTATGCTTAGACCTCTTGATATCCCTGTCTGGAAGTGGGATGACATTGCTATGGACTTGTGATCAGAGTTCGTAGGGGTAGGTATGCTGACAACTATTGCTTATGTTGATTTTGTTCTTTGATGATAAGCACGCAAATACGATGTGATCATTTCTCACGAAGCATCACCAAAATAGAATTTTCAAACGTTGAAGGAGAGTTCTTTAACCAAGATGCTTCTATCAAACTTTTTAGAACACAAATGCTCCCCCTTTATTTTTAAAATCAATCTTCATATCCTGAAATTACTTATGCACTGAAATAAATGTTATGAACAATTCAAACTTTATTTCTTTAGTGAAAATACTTGATGATTGATATAAACAAATCATAAAATCTGGGGTATGGTCTAACAGGACTTAAAACTTATATTTTTTACCAGACGTTTTCTCAACAACTTCCAAAATAAAAGCTACGTCTCGTACCTTTAAACTTGAAGGATTTTCACTATGTAAAAACACCTTTTACATAACCAGTACAACCCATGCTTCAAGTATTGTTGACTCCAACCCCTTTTGGCTTAACCCAAGTATTCTTTCAAAAACCTTTTCAGGCCACAAAGTGTTTCCCACTTAATCTAGACGCCGGTGAACACACGAGACTTGTTACACAAAGTATGAATGATAAAAGAGAGTTTGCGTTACAAAGATAACTCAATGCATAGAAAATATTTAAGATTGAATAGAGAGTACGCAAAGTTATGATGAGCAACAAGTCAAGGTCTGCTAAAAGTAGAACAACAAGAAAGACTTCTGCTCAAAATACAAGAACAGAGAAAAACTTAAGAGTTTTACAAACTAGCACTTTTGATTTCTTTTCCTGTTCATGAAATATCAGTAAGGAATCAATCTTTTCATAGTTTGTGATCTTCTCACATATATAGGCCTTTTTAAAATAGCTATTGATCATCCATTGGAAAGGATGTAACCGTTGATCATTTTTTACTTCAAAGACGTATGTAATGGCGGAGTTTGAATCAAGCGTGCTTCAGAGTTTATACCAAAATGGTTTACTTTTATAATCCATACCAAAAGATACCTATTTGCTTAGCCAATTCGAGCTAAATGGTATACTCTTGTAGACATTGACCATAAGCTTTTTGTTCTGCCACAATTTTAGCTTTTCTGATGCTTTGAGATATGCGATGCATCTACCTTAGTTACTACGCATGTTTGTCTATTTTTCTATTTGGTGAAAGATATAAATTGAGACAATCATGTTGTTGTTGATACTTTCATGGAAAAGGAGAATTGCTTTTTCAGAGAACATTTCTTGAAAAGAATGATACTACAAGGACTGATTCTGTATTCAGACTTTTCTTGAACGTTGCTTTGATAAATGCAGCAGACTTGTTTTTCGAAACAAGTTTAGTTTGATGGACTCTACCTCTTTCTTTCAACAGGCGCACTTTAGACTTTTCATGAAAATACTCACTGAAGTATGTTAGTAAAACACGTGGACAGACTTCATTTAACTAAGAGTCTTGATGGGTGTTATTAACAAATCCTAGGGGTTCAGACTTCTTAGTCTTTTATTCAGACTTGGATATAACAATATAATTCAAAGATGAGGAAATGAATAATGATGATAGCAATAGATGATTGAATATTTGGACATCACACTAATAAGTGTCCATTTGTGTGTAAATTTTTATGTTATTTGGACAGTTGTTTTAAGAAATTATTGGATTTAACTATGAATTATTTGTTAAAACAACAAGAAATTGAAGTTTTATATTCCAACCTTGGTTTTTTTTAGCTTTGACAGCATTTAATCCCTATTTTTGTTACTTTTAAATAGATAAATAGGGAATTAGAGAAAAGAAATGGTCAAAGTGGTAGAAATCCAAGAAAAAATGAAGTATCTCGTTTAAGTGAAACAAATTCCGCTTAAGTGAGCCACTCGCTTGAGCGTGGCATAGCTCGCTTGAGCGAGAAGAAGACAGAGAGCATACTGAAGGTATTCGCTTGAGTGAGCAGCATTTCACTCAAGCGAAAATCATCCAGAAAGTATTAAATATACTCTTTCTTGAGCGGGGCTATGCTCGCTTGAGCGAGAAAGCTATAGAGGCCATAGGTGTTGCATTCGCTTGAGCGGAAAGCGAAGGATCTTCCGCTCAAGCAAAAATCAGGCAGAAACTCCATGGATTAGTTTTGCTTGAGCGAGGGACTTTCCACTCAAGCGAAAAATAGAATAGTAGAATCAGAGTTTTGCTCGCTTAAGTGAGAGTAGGCTCGCTTGAGCGAGGCTTCAAAGACCAAAGTAGCTCACTCAGCACTTGCAAGTGGCTCTCGCTTGAGCAAGGCCATTTATACTTAAAGAAAAAGCTTAAGTATTTAAACAGGGTGCTTGGAACGTGAAAGGACGACTCTCTATTTCTCTCTTATAGAAGGTTACGAAGGCCGCGGAAGCTGATTTCTTCTCTATTTTCTCTGAATTTGTAATCTGTAATGGCTACTATGGTAACTAAACCTCTTTTTTGGGATTGGATGTAGTCGATTTGAGCCTGATGTATATTGGCTATGTGTTTATATACATAGTATCTTGGTCTATTGATTTTGGTATTTCATTCTACCTTTATTGCTTGATTCTATTGGATAAATAGTCTCCTAATGCAGTTTCCTTAAGTTATTGGAAAATGATTTATGAAAATTGATCTAAATGAAATACTTGATACGCTCAAGTGTTAGGAATAGCTTCTGATGTATCGAACGCCTTTAACAACTGATTATAATGCTGGAAAACTTCTTAAAATGATTGAGGAATCGATGTTTTAAGAGTTCTTTTAGGATTTCAAATTTGAGGAATCAAAACGAATGATCTGTGTTTTGTTGCGTAGAAATTGATTGTTCTGAATACCATTTATCTGAATACATCCAAGGTTCGGCTGGGTGAGATAGATGAAATCTAATCCCATTCTCTTCCTATCTGAATTCACCTTTTATTTTAGCACTGTTTATGTTTATTTTATATCAAGTATTTACTTTTGCATATTGAACAATGAAAATCAACCATGTTCCCGCTCATATTATTTGAACTAAAAGCCTCACACTTTTGTAGTCCTCCAATGGGACGACACTTATTTTACTATAGTTGAATATGGGGTAAACTTGCGACAAAACCATTAACCATAAGAAATTTAGATCTTACCTGATAGGATCTACAGTGATTGTTTATACTGATCATGTTGCTTTGAAATACTTGTTGAATAAATCTGATTCCAAACCTAGATTGATTCATTGGATATTACTTTTGTAGGAATTTGATTTGATTATCAAGGATAAAAAGGGAAGTGAGAATTATATAGCTGATCATCTTTCCAGGCTAGTCAGTAAAGAAGTTACCAATATAGAGCCTGAGGTGGACGAAGACTTCCCAGATGAGAAATTGTTGCTGATTCAGGAACGACCATGGTTCATAGATATGGAAAATTTTAAAGTTGTTGAGGTCATTACTGAAGATTATTCTTGGCAACAAAAGAAAATGTTCTTGAAAGAGGCTCAACAATATGTATAGAATAATCCTTATCTGTTTAAAATTAGATCTTATAATATCTTGCATAGGTGTGTCTCTTTGCAAGAAGCAAAAAGTATCTTATGGCATTGTTACAGCTCTGCCTATGGAGGTCATTTTAATGGAGAAAGGATCGTTGCCAAGGTCCTCAAATCTGGATTTTACGAGCCTTCTCTATTCAAAGATGTCAATCCCTATGTTCAACAATATGACAATTGTCAACAATCAAGAAGCATCTCTAAGCATAATGAAATGCCTTTGAATGTCATTCTAGAGGTGGAAGTCTTTGATTGTTGGGGAATTGACTTTACCTTTGCCCAATTCCTTCTCAAATGAATATATTCTTGTTGTTGTGGACTATGTTTCTAAATGGGTTGAAGCCATAACTAGTCCAAGGGCAGATGCAAAAACAATAATCAAATTCTTGAAGAAACATATTTTTTACAGGTTTGGAATACCTAGGGTGTTAATTAGTGATGAAAGATCACATTTTTGTAATGAATAACTTTAGAAATGTCTAGAGCATTATGGGGTTAGACACAAGGTTGTTTCTCCCTGCCATCCTCGGGCCAATGGTCAGGCAGATGTATCTAATAGAGAGATAAAGCGGATTCTGGAGAAGACAGTGTCATAGAGCAGGAAAGATTGGTCTTCAAAGCTTGATGATGCTTTGTGGGCTTACAAAACAACATATAAAGCCTCTACTGGTCTATATCCTTATCAGCTTATTTATGGTAAAAGTTGCCACCTGCTTGTTGAGCTAGAACATAGAGCATACTAGGCAATGAAGCTATTGAATTTTGATCCTCAGGTGGCTAGAGAAAAAAGGAAGTTTCAGGTGCATGAGTTGTAGGAATGGAGGCTCAATGATTATGAATCTTCAATGATTTATAAGGAGAAGATGAAGTTTTATCATGATCAGAAAATTCTGAAAAATAGTTTTTATCTTGGGTAATCTATACTTCTTTTTAACTCTAGGCTGAAATTATTCCCTGGAAAATTGAAATCTAAATGATCAGGTCCATTCCTGGTCAAGGCAGTCACAGCTTATGGTGTAGTTGAATTGTAAGATCCTAAATCAAAAAGAACTTGGACAGTTAATGGACAACGTTTGAAGCCCTACCTTGGTGGAGAGGTGGCAAGACTTACCACCCTCATCAATTTGTAAAATCCTTAATGTACATCAGGCGTCAAGGTAATGATGTAAAACAAACGCTTACTGGGAGGCAACCCAGTATTCTATATCCCTATCTTTTTTGGTATTTTATGTTGAGCTATTGAGTTTGTAGTATGTGTATGTTGTTTGGTGAAGTTTGGAGTGTTTCAGTCTCCCATGACCCATATGTTGAAATTGATTTTGGAATGAACTTGAGCATATATGACATTGTGTACTTGTATGATGAAAGAAGTAATTTGGCAAGTGACATGTTAATTGCAATTTAGGAAAGTTGATGCTTGGGTTTGATTGAATTGAAAAAAATGGCATGCTTGATAAATTTGTACTTGAAGTGTCATTTTGGAATGTCATGATTCTAAGAATGTGTGAGATGCAATTGTGCTCCTTATATTTGAATGGAAGTGCACTTTGATATTTGAAAATTGTTATTTGAGATGGTTTGATTAGGTGAAAATGACAATTGCAATTGGCTTATGCAATTTGATTATTAGTGTGAGAATTGGTCGTAATACCATGTGAAATGTGTTCAAATTTGTTTTTTTGCATTGCCTTTTAATAAAAACAAAGTGTTTTGAGCAATTATACTTGCAATTTGGAGATTTTAGGCAAAAATTGACATTCCCGCTCAAGCAAGAATTGTAGACGAAGGTATTAATGCTCATAAATGTTCCGTCTATCAATCTCGCTCAAGCGAGCTGAGCTTCGCTCAAGTGAGGCTTGACCATTTCCACTCTATTGATTTTTCGTCCAAGCGAGAGTGTGCCATTTGCATTCTGTGTATTTTTCGCCCAAGCGAGCCACTGCTTGCTTAAGTGACAAAAGTCTTACTTGATTCTATTTGTTTCTCGCTTAAGTGAAAATGAGTCGCTCAAGCGAGAAATAATTAAATGCATTAGGGGGTACCAGGTGTGAAGTTGGCTCAAGCGAGCTTAGACTCGCCCAAGCGAGAATACGAAAGTTTGCATCAAGGATAATTTACGCTCAAGCGAGGTTGTCTAAAATTAATTTTGTTGAAATTTCGCTTGAGCGAGAATTCTCCCGCTTAAGCAAGGTGGGTTTTGAGTATCAGTGTTTGAGTCTTGCTCAAGTGAGTGGTACCTCACTCAAGCGAGTTGAATGAGGGGAACGATTATGTGATGTTTGAATTCCCTTGCTCAAGCGATACATATCTCGCTTAAGCGAGGATGAAAATATTTGATTCTGTGAAAATTTTGTTTAAGCGAGTGCCTACTAGCTCAAGCGAATCTAGTTAATGAGCATTCTATGTGTTTTTCGCTTAAGCGAGGCTTGTCTCACTTGAGTGATTTCAATCTAATTTGGTTTTGTAAGATTTTCTCTTAAGCAAGTTCATCTCGCTTAAGTGAAATCATTAAAATTTGATCCTGTCTATTTCTCGCTTAAGCGAGAAACGTCTCACTTAAGCGATTGCACGTTAAATCAATTTTAAAAGGGTTTTAAAATCAGAAGAGGGAGTTATGTTTTTCATTTCTCTTTTGAACGTGCTTGCTCTCCTCTTCTCCTGTGTTCCCTCTTACATTTGTGAGGGCATTGTGTGCTTTATGTGCTTCCCCTTTCGCATTACTTATCCTAGTAAGTTCCCTTTTCTTCCTTTCTGATTTTTATGCATATGCTAGGCTTTAGCAAGTTGTTTCCCTTTTTCTTGAAGCATGGTTGGTGAATGTGTGGCTTGTATATTCCTTCAATGTGCCAACCTTTGACATGTCTATCTCCCTTTCTTATTTTGCTATTTGATTATAGTTTTCATTATTGTTGATAATGTGGTATATCAAGTTGAATTTTTTTTAGTAAAGATAGCATAATGCTTGACAACTGTTTGTTAGAATGTCTTAATCACCAACATGTTTTCCAACCTCAATTTCTTAAGGCTTGCCTTTATCCTTTGTTTCATAGTATATATGTGTACCTACTTGATTATCATTTCTCAATTCTCTACCATGCTTTGACTAATTTCTCATTTTGTCAGTAATGATTTAATTTGAAGATGTTTTGTCTTATTGAATGGTTAGCAATGGTTGAAAAATGCTAAAATTAGGCCCTGCGATAATGACTTAATAGTTCCATTCCATCTTTTTCATTCAAACTAATATGGTATGGCACAAATTCCTTTATTCTTTTTAGTATGTGGTGATGTGTCCAATTATTTTGTAGGATGGCCTGAACCAAACAAGCCGCTGCAATGACCCCTGAGACCACCAGGAGGGACAGGGGCAAACACCCTAGGACTTACATGACCCCAGTCAGAGACAAAGACCAGGCCAGGCGCTTTGAGGAGATCTAGTAGTGAAACTTTATTCCCGAGCGTAAAATGGATTTAAGGCGAGGGGAATGTGATGAGTTTAAGGATGTGTTAGAGACCCGCAGTTGACTGAGGATAGCCAACCCCTACCCTACGTTTAACCCGCCTATTTTCATGGGTGGACCAATCGACTATATAAATTCAAGTCTTTTTCGGGTCAGGGTCACTCTCATAATTTTACAAGAGAAAGATTAAGGTTGTTCGATCTGTGCTAAGTGCAGGTTGGGTCAAAAAAACCTCACTAATTCTTGCTTCAATTTTAAATGCCCAAACCTACCAATTTTATGACCGGACCGTATCAACCCATCAAGACAGCCCATTTTGTTAGCTCTATTTAACCGTGTGAGTTGACCAATGAATTTGAGAGTGTTAGGTGGACTGACTCATTTTATCAACTCAATTTAACCGTGTAAATTAACCAATAAATTAAGTGTTACGAAACTCAAACCGGACCTGTCAGCCTAATTAGTGACCAAAGGTCCGGCTAAGTCGATTCACTAATTAGATTGGAAATACGTATGAATCAAGATGAATCCAATTGAACCGGATGGATCTATGAAAAAACGGGACCCGCGATCATTGGTCTATTTTCTTCTTTCCATAAACTGAAACTCAACATCAAGAAAAAAAGAGTTCTTTTAAGTGTTGCTTCCATTTTATTACAAATCCAGTCACGAAACTTAGGGGGTATGCATCGTGCCATTGCCGACTGGGTGTGCCTCTATCGAAAGACTATGGCTCTGTTAATGCACCACGCCTCTGTTGAAGTCTTATGCCACCCTCGCAGCACCATGTTACTTGTGCACTAGAGCACTTCCGTTGTGCTGTCGCAGCATTGTGCTTCCATGAAAGCATTGCGTCGCCGTTCAAAGTAACAATGAGGTGGTTGGTAGGAGAGAAGAATGCGACAAATTAATTAGGGATTTAAAAAGCTATGGTTTTTTAAGACTGGCTACTGAGAGAAAAATCTAGAAAAGGAAAAGTTTTTAAGTTGTGTTGTATTCTCAATTGAAGGGTTCAAGGCTCAATTAAATAATAGAGCCCCCATCCCCTAATTCCCTTTCCCACCCTTTTGGTGGTCCATATTTTATAACATGATTAACTTTATATTAAACAAGATTAAATATACATATTCTATATTTGATTAAGATTTATCTAATATTTGATTAAGATTTATCTAATTTGTATGAAATTACATGAGTTAAAAGATAAAAAATAAAAAAATTATTTAAAAAAGTATTAATACCTATTCATTTTAATTTTTAAATATTTCTTACATAATTTTTAATATAACTTTTTTATTTTTTTATCTTTTATCTAATGCAACCTTAAACATTATACAAACTTTTTGTTTTTTTAAAAAAGTTTCGTGATTGTTTCAAGTGCATTGCCACCCCTACCACAAAACTTAAACGCCGTCCTTTCAAGTCTGCACCAACTGCATACTGGCTGCGTTCGCCGTTCAGTTCTGCTCCGCGTTCGGTTCTAGTCCGACTCCGCCTCCTTGTAAGTGCCATGCTTCTTACAGTACCCATGAATACTCTGTGTGGCTTGCTTCCAGCATTTTGCTCATTCTTTTACCGATTGTTGTCGATTTACGTAGATGTACCCATTAAAGGAAAAAAAACCTGAGGTGTTTCAATGCTTCTTCAAATTAAAAATCTTGTCAAAAATCGGTTTATAAAAGAATCAGAATTTCGCAATGTTATGGTAGGGGTGAATTAGGGCTCCAAACAAACTATAACAAGAACACAAAGATAATGCTGTAGATAATAAGTCACCATCTCAGTTGTTAATCAACCCCATTGGTTGTGCGATAATGCTGTAGATGGAAGTTGTCATTCACTTCACTACTTTTGCACAAGATTCTTCAAATATATTTGTTGCGAATGAATGCTATATTGTGTATCAAATATGTTCCATTCCGCGAATGAAACATATGCGAGATTTTCATTTTGAATTTTTCCACATATAAAACTATACATGTTTTGAAGGTTTGAGTGGTTGGACTAGTGACTCACTGTCTTGATACCCTCACCGAGTTGATTTTTATAACATTCATATGATATGAAGCATTTGTATAACATTTTTCGGTCAGGTATCAATGAGTGGAAAAGAAACAGTTGGGAAACTGATGATGGAGATGAAGAGACAGAGGTCTAATAGAAGACATAGAAAAGAGATGGATTGTTTTCATGAATTGCCTGATTGTGTTCTTCTCCATATAATGGAATTTATGGACACAAAATATGCTGTTCAGACATGTGTCTTGTCCAAAAGGTGGAAGGACCTTTGGAAACAACTCACTAGTCTCAACTTCAATACAGCATGCTTCGATAGGGTTGCTGATTTCAACACATTTGTGTCCCGGGTTTTGTCTGGCCGAGATGGTTCCATTTCTCTGCTTAATCTTGATTTCACGCGTCGCGGTAATGCTGAGCCCAGACTCCTGAATAGGGTCATGAAATATGCTGCATTGCACAATGTGCAGGAGTTGACAATCTTTATAAATATACTTGTTTTTAGACCAAGTTTTGATTTTCGCCCTTTCATCTTTTCCTGTCGGTCATTGACATTTCTTAGGCTTTTCATTGGTTCCAATTACCCTTCCGTGATATTGCTTCCTAAATCTCTGCAGTTGCCAGCAATAAAAACTTTGGAACTTGAGGGCTTCACTTTTACTGCCAATGGAAATGAATGTGCCGAGCCATTTTCAACCTGTAACATAATGAATACTTTGATCCTTTTGGCTTGTTCTTTGCATAGTGATGCAAAATTCCTCAATATATCTAATTCTAGCCTTACTAATTTGACCATAAGAGCTACCTTTGTAGCAGGAGCTTACAATATTGCACTTTCAACTCCAAATCTTAGTTCTCTTGCTATCTCGGGTCGTCTTAGTCACCAATTTCCCTCCTTTTCCTCCTCATGCAATCTCACTTTTCTTGACGAAGTAACCATTGACGTCGACTTCTATCATACATATTTTCAGGACTCACCAGGTTTATTCATCATAAACTGGCTGCAAATGCTCTCTAATGTGAAGATATTGATACTCAATTGGATGACTCTTGAAATAATATTAAATGTAAGTTACTCTGTTATGTTTGTCCTCTTTACTGTTCATAATGTTGAGAAATTGTCCGCATTCTTATGTCAAAAGTTTTGCCTATACAAACTATACCCAACAATCTCAACTCTCTTTCAAGATTATTGTTAAAAGTAAGTCTTACTGTGTAGGAAATCTCACACCCTGTTTCAGCAAGTGTTCAACCTCCTTGCTTTGTTAGATTGAAGTCATTGAATTTGAAGGTGAAGCATCAATCAATTACAAATATATCTGACAAGTATATAAACAGGGTAGTGGAGTACTTACTTCAGAACTCTCCACGGAGTAGAATTGATATACTAATTGATGAATCAGATATGTAGGCACAACTCCACAGGTAGAGATTTTCACAAATTATTCAGTTATTTCTTATATTATGCTTCTGTTTATCCCTTGTACTATGATACTCTTCTTACAGCAAATTATATCTTGCTATATTTATGAGCACCTTTATACCATTCGCCACACACTCACACACATGCATATCTGACTTTGACAAATGAAATTTTTTAATTTTAGAAACATATAGATTTGTTATTCTTCTGTGTTGAAGAATGCTGATAAGTAGAGTATTCTGTTTGAATAACATTTTTAGCTGGTGGTTTTGAAATTAATTACAACTAATATTTTAAAGTGGGCATCAATTTGAATTTTCTTTCAAGTTTTTGTATGATATTTATTAAAATCTAGATAACTGCTGAAGATAAAAGGCCACATATAACTGACTGAAGAATCATTTTGTTTGCTAGTGTTGTATGATTGCATTATGATTGTCAAGTTTAATGTGTGAAAGTGGATCATATTCTTCTTCTGTAGGGATAAGATTTAACAGTTATTATGTTTTTATTTTATGTCTAAAATGTCTCAAGTTTGTTTCCTTTCCTGGCAGATCTAGCCACAATCTTTTCGGAAAGCATTTTGGTATTTCCAATATATGGCAGAGTTCAAGTAAATTGTTGGAGTATTGGAGATTTGTAAGATTATGTAATCAAATCTTTTAACATTCACAGTTTTTTAATTATGTTATATTTTTAGGAATTCACCAATGAAGTAGAATCACATGTAGAGGAATAAGTTTACCTGTCATTTTCTATTATCAGCTCTACAGTAGATTGGATTTAGACCCAACCAGTGACCATTGGTGAAGTTTACATTAAATTTTTTGGTCCAATGAGGAACTTTTGTGGCCATTATTTTGAAGTTGCTGTGTTTGTGTGTAGAATTGGTGTTACTGTTAAGAATGGTAGTGTATCTGCAATACATTTTTCTGTTCTGACCATTGGATTGAAGGTTAGGTTTATATACTTATAATCACCCTTTCCCTGTCGTTAGCTGGTTTGATAGTGAAAATTGAAAATGCTCAATGAGTAGCTGAAAATGAGCTTGTTTTCTTTTTTCCCTTCTCCCATTGAACTTGTTTTGCATCCATTAAAAAATATCACTTTGAATTTGAGATAGGAGCAAGCTGGTTAAATCCTTTGGGTAGAAAAAGGATTTAAACTGAAGTCTTGTTACATAGCTGGCCATGGTGCTATGACATCGCTACCATGGGTGGCTGCTGTTTTTTCCATAGTGATAGTGGCTATGATGGTGACCACTGCTACAGAAAGAACTGCAGCTATTACACTGTTTTTTTAAAGGATTTCCTAATAACAGTCTTTGACTGTTCCAATTCAGAGACTGTCAACATGCACCCAACAGGTTTTAAAAATTGTAAACATGCCACCTCACTTCTCTTCTGTGCTCACATTATTTTCTTTTGCGAAACCAAACCCAACACTGGCAAGCCATTTAATTGAACACATACACCATCTCCCACAAAGGAGACTGTCTTTGGCAAATGACTGTTTTTATGCTCTCAAGCAACATTTCTATTCATGGGTCCTTGTCCCACTTTCTTTGTTTCCTTTTCTGTGGTTCGTAGTTTCTTTCTTTTCCTTTCATCTGCATCTCCTTTTATGTTATTTTTTATTTCTGTATGCTGTCTTGAGTTTCTCTATTTTCCATCAAGTCTATTTGTTCCTCTCTGATCATTCACTGTGAGGCTTCTGTTATTATCATTTAAGTTTATGAATTGTGTGTTTGTGAATTTTACTTCTTACCAAGGGATTTGGCTTCTCAATGAGATGTGTAAATTAAGAAAGTGAGAGAATCACTGTTGATTTAAAATGAGTTATATTGTTGCTAAGATACTTTAATTCGAATGAACACTGGATGGTCCCTCACTTTACACTTTCCTCACTTCAGAAGAATTTTTTGTCACAGTATGTTTCTAGTTTGTTCTTTTTAAGAGTTTGATTAATCTAAGCCATTTTGGTTGGGTTGAAGTTACTGGAAGTGATCATTTTTTATTGTAAAAGAATACAGAGCTTGCATCGGAAGTACAGTAGTGTAATAAATGTATCATTTACGAACAAAACTTACCAGCTTTAGTAATTGAGGTTACTATTTTTTCAAAATTACATTCTGCAGTTTTTTTATTGTACCTTTTTTTTTATATCATTTTTATTATAGCTTCCATGCTTCTACAGTAGGCAGCGATGGCATCTTCCATTTCGACGGACGTTTGATGATTTGTCACCATGAGCGACACGCATACAGACGGTTCTGGAATGGCTGCTTAGAGATTTTATGCTGTGATATGTACATGTCACTGTCATAGGATAGTACATTACTTGCAGTTGCAAGAAGCATGATATGGTTTTGTCTTAATACTGAATTGGACATTTTGGACTTGGATGCAATAACCATTTGTTTTACCTCTGATACTGGCGTTGCTCGATGTTTCCCAGAGTTCAACAGCCTATCCAATGCCTTTTAAATAATGACTAATGAACTTACACTACTTGTGATACGTACACATGCCATAGTTTTCTCATGTTATAGGTCGCAGATACTTCTGCCTCGTTATTCCTGATCAAGTTTATATGTTTGGGTATCCGGGAAAATTCACACTTATTCATGGATTTGTCATACATAATCTTTGCAAGGTAATAATGCTAGTGGTTTTACTTCTTAGGTAGTCACTGGATAAGATAATGCCTATGTATATGTTTAGATGTTTGGAGTGTTGAGGGGAAAGGGTTGGGAAGGTATTATATGTTTTATACAAGAAAACAACTTGAAAAATAAAAAAGGGGAGAAAGAAGGCAATGTAGTTTTACAATGTGTATATGTGAATCAAGAATTTTGATCAAATTTGGATCTAAAACACATTGATCATGAAATGTAATTACCCAAAATACTTATAATTCATCTTCACCTAATCTATAAACTTAAGTGAACAATTGAACATATTTGGAAATCAAAATGAAGTGTAGAAGTTCAATCTCTAGAAATGAATTAAAGAGTTCATCTTTAAGTTAGAATCCAGTGATAGGGATAGAGACGAGTTACAACTAAGTAAAGAGAGAGAAATGTTTTGAAAAGTTATTTATAGATCGTATGAGAATGGTTACAGCACGGGTCCTTTTCTTAAATCAAAAGTGTAAAAGTATTTAAATTGAGAAATGGTGCCAAAATAAGTAAGTGTATATTTCCTAATGTGACAGGATGTGCGTACGGTTACAAAGGCATAAAGTAGTTAATTAAGTGCCTATTTGGTTCTCCCCTAAAAGCTCCGTCACGTTCCATTTCTAGCATCAACCTCCATTTATCAGATAGCGTTTTGTTTGGCCATCACCACCGCCTTGTTCTGTTAGTCCAACCTTTGTCAAGCCTTCGTTCTGCGTCCCATTTTCTCTGTTCGTGTGAAGGTGTCTTTCCCTTCCCTCCATTGAATGCGGTTTCGTGAAAAGACCAGCGTACCCCTTTGTTTTTGGTTGAAAACAAAAAGTCACCTACCTCCATTGAGTCTCCTTTCCGTCTCTTCCCACACTTTGTTTTTTTGGTTTTCTATTTTGGTTTTCTGATTGGTTTTCTATTTAGTGCTTGGATCGGGTGTGGGTGGGCCTGTTTTGGGGCTTGTTTTTCAGTGTGGCTAGCTGTGTGTAGTGATGTGATGGTATAGACAAAGAGGGGGGAGTGGGGGTTTCAGGTTTAGGGTGGTGGTCAGTCGGGGGAGGAGGGTAGGTTTACGAGTGGTGGTGTGGTGAGGTGGAGGTCGTGTTGGGTTTGGGGGTGGTGGTGGCCATTGGGGGGGAGGTAACGTTTAGGGTTCTGGATGATGGTGATGGATAGTGAGTGATGGTGCATGGGTGTACTTTCGGGTTTTGGGTGTATGGTATTTTTTTTGTGGCGATGGATGATGGTCCATGGGTGTACATTCAGGGTTAGGGTGTATGCTAACTATTTTTTGGGAAAATTAAAGAAATTAGATTTAAATTAATTATGTAGTGTTTTATGTAATTATGTTATTGTGTAATTTATTTATGTGTTGATTAATTAGGTAATTTATAATTATGTATTTATTTATTTTTGTTGTAGATTTATTAAATTTAATATAGTCGATCTGTTTAGATTAAGTGTTCGTTTCGACGAAAGCAATACGTGTCGACTAGATGTAGGAACGAGTGATGATACGTTATTAAACTGTAATTTATATACAGTGCGGTTATTATAGTTTTAAAACATAATTAACGAGGGATAATGAGTGACGAATACATTATAATCATATTTAATATATATATCTTTTAATTCATAATATAATGTAATTTATAAAAAATAGAATTATATGTATACATATTGTTATTTATCAATGAATATATATATCCTCATATAATATATATATATATATATATTTATATTATTTATATATATTATAATTATACATAATATAATCTATTTTATTAAATAAATAGATAATTATATATATCGTGTGATTTATCAATATATATATATATATACATATTAAATATATTCTTTACTAATACTCATTTTGGTAATTTTCTATCAAACCATCATTTTCCTAAACCAATTTTACCCAACTCTTTCTCCAATCAATCACAATCACTACTTTTCAACCCACTTTAAAAATGTTAACATCTAAACAGAACCACTTTAACAGAACCCTAGTTTTCTAAACTCCATTTACAAAACCCCAGTTTTTTCAACCAGATTACACCAACATTTAACCAAACGGACCCTAAGACTAGCGACTAGGTGTTTGTGTGTGCAACTCCTTGCACATGGGTCAATGAATTTCATAAGAAGCAGGCTATCCAGGTGACTAGGTGCTTGCATACGTGACCCAGACTTCCTAAGTTAAATGACAGGTAAGGATGTAAATATTTATATGTGGATTTGGATAGTAATTATCTATATCCATATCCACGAACAAAAAATACTATTTATAGTCTAT
This sequence comes from Clitoria ternatea, assembly GCA_037962975.1. NCBI lineage: Eukaryota > Viridiplantae > Streptophyta > Magnoliopsida > Fabales > Fabaceae > Clitoria > Clitoria ternatea. The sequence goes on along the minus strand of CM075672.1, from coordinate 26,856,282 downwards.
CTATATCTACGTAGATATCTATGATATAGATATATGATTTGACTGGTGTATGGGGTACGAAGTACTCCTGGCCTGACCGGTGTCAAAAGTACCTCACTCTCTCTTGTTTATACCGTCTCAATGGGAGTTCGGTATTATACACGGGTTCAGTGGGATTCTTGTGCTCTTCCTGTTAAGGTAAACTCTAGGTCAATTCCAACCGTAGTCCCTAGGACACACCAAGGATGTACCTGTAAAAGGGACTTTGATGCTTAAGTCAGTACGGTTGTTAGAGAAATAAAGAGATTACAGAGGTAGTTAAGCTTAGTAAATGTTGTTCTGTTATGAATTAATGAATGAGTTGTATTTATAAACTTTTCCTGGGTACAAGTGGTGATTTGACCTCTCCCGACAGTGAACAGGGACTGTAGCCTTTGCAGGTGCAAGTCAGATTCAGGTGACAGTTTTTCTGACCGGGGTGATGATCACAAATTCGTATTGAGTCTTGATGATCACATCGGTTTGAGGGTGCTGTGACCTAAATTTTAACTAAGCATTTATTTTAATATTTCTATATTGACGGTATACACTCTGGATCATTTGCCCCCTAGCTTGTTATTGCGATGGTGTTGTAGTAATGAGTTACCTTTGCATTTTTGGCATCTAACCTTTGATGTTTTAAAAGTTGTAATCGATGTGGCAATTATTGGCAGATCTGAGCATATTTAATTAAGCCTTTAATCTGTGATTAAGGCTAATTAAATGCCATTGAGGCCTTCATTAAATGCACGTCGCTTGGCATTCTTTAGAAAAGTGGCATGACACGTGGATCGCTGACATGGAAAACTACGGGTAGTACATTTCATGCGCGCACCATCCTATCAGATCGGTCACACCGTTAGGAGATAAAGCGACATTGGCTTTATAGGCCATGACGTTTCACATTCCACACCGTCCATGGGCCGCTACAGTTAAACTTTGGCCCATGGCAACTTCGACATTTATAAAAGGAAGAAGGCTTCAGCTGCTTCCTCACTTGCTTTTTTCCTATCCTGAAACTCTATCTCACTGATGTCCCTACTATTCTCAATCCGTCTTAGACTGTACTAGAAGAACCACCAGACTTATTCATACAAGTAGCCTTCTTACTCCAGCCTTTTACCTTTTTTTATTAAGATGTCTGATTTTTCTGCTAACAACGGCTGAGAAGAGGATAGCTCTGTAGAGATCATTTCTAGCCCTTCTGTCTCTTGGCCGCTTGGGGTACCATGACAAGGATCGTGGTTTACTCAAGCGAACATACGTAGATGGGTTAGGACGGGGCACTAGGGTGGCCCTATCAGGGACATTAACTTAACAAACCAAACAATTTTGCCCCCTAACCTGGAGTCCTCTTCTTCTTTTGAATTTCCCTTACACCATTACTGCTCTTGTCTCAGAACCGAGATGTGAATTCTAGCGTAGAACATTACTACGCTGATGACACTGACTTTTACTCGATTATTCCCTTTTTAAAACACGTCATTACCATAGATGCTGCTGAATCTCCCGTTGTGAGAAACGATCCCGAGGACACATTTATGATTGCAGATAAGGTGAACTAACTGGCTTGCAAAGCTGAAGACCCCTATTTTTAGGTTGCCAGAGACGTCATCGCTACCTACAACTGACATGCTAATGTGAACGAAGTCGTAGAACTTGAGGCCGACTCTTTTTGGCACTCCAAAAGATATGAGAAGTCTTTTGTCCCGTATGCTCCTACATTTGCGGAACGAGTTTGCCACATCCCCCATGACAGATTTTTGTTTTTTGACGACTTTACTTTGACGAAGATGGGAGTGTGGTTCTCCTTCACCAAATTTGAGATGAGGGTGCTAAGATTTCTAGACATCGCCCCAGCCAACTACATCCCAATGGTTGGGCTCTGATCCTCTCTCTCAAAGTTCTAGCCAAACACATGAGCTTTTCTCTAACCGTTGCCACCTTTTTCCAGTATGCTCGGGTGATGCGCCGTGGTGGCGCCAGAATGGGCTTCGTCAACCTGCAGTGTCAAAGTGACATTGTCAATTTTTAGGCCTTCGTGGATTCCACCAAGATCACAAGGTCCTCTTTCAAGAATTCTTTCTTTAAAATTTTTGCCAAAAGGACCGATCCTCCATTTTGGAAAGATGAGGAAGGCCAGTTTCTATTCCACACCGGCTGGACTCATCAGCATTTCCTTCTTGAGAGCTCGACGTATACTATCGAAGAACACTAACTCTTTGACCGCTCTAGGGCCGTCGTTGACACTTTACACACCATCTCCTAGGTTGCACCCTTAAAATGCCGATCTCTCCTTGGCTTTATGGATACAAGGAATAAGTACCTCACTCATTTGGGTATTCGTTCTTTCTTTTTCCCTTTTTACTTCAGCTCTTATCACATCAGTTAAAACTAACGTTTATCTTATGAATATTTCAAGAAACATGAGCGATGAGGCCTTAGACGCTCTCTGTAAACTCTTGGCCGGCATGGGTGTCGACATCTCACAAGAGAACAGGGTCACCCCCAGCTGAAGAAAGCCTCCTCCCTCTAAATCCCGGGTGGTAGTATCCTGGTCAAGACTGATGTCGCCTCTAAGAAAAGGGGGAAGAAAATGAATGAGGAGGGCCTAAGAAAAAAGCAAAAGACCGCCATTGGACGAGGGAACTCCAGCAAAGGCAAAGTCGTCATCGTTGAGGGCGAGTCAGGGAAAAAGATTCCCTAAAAGGACGTCGACTCGGACGCACTAGAAGAGCTCATTGAGTGAACCACCTCCCCCTCAACTGAATTCCTCATCCTATTTCGGCTAAAGGAAGGACTTAATGCCAATGATATCAACTTTGCCTTTGAGACGACGATGTAGGGTCATCTAAAAACCCTCCCCGTCATCTACTCCCCTGCTTCTGTTAGCCTATTAAGGGAGATAAAGCGGTTAAAAGAGAAGAATGCCTGCCTTTTTAACAACCAAGCTCGGGTCCATCAAAGGCTTAAGAACTTGAATGAGAGTGACCAAGCTCTGCAGAAGTCTGAAGGTGATTTGAAGAAGGAGAACGACAGACTCCATTAGGAGGCGAATGATTTGAGGAACTAAGTGTCCGGGCTCTAAAAATATAATGAGGGCCTTTCTACCGCGGTTAAAGACAGTCAAGCTAAATATCAAAAGGATATGGCCCTTTATACTCGTGCTGCTCTAGATGCCTTTAGCCACGCGGTTCGTCAAGTCTCCTTCCATAACTGAGGTGTTGATCTCAACTTGAATGGAATTGGTTTTTCCAATAGATTCTGTGGTGGGGAGTTGGTTATCGAGGTTAATGGCGAGTCTTTCGTTCATTTGAATGAACCTTTCAAGTTTACTCCCTTGGCAGCGGGTGAAGATGATACTCTCCCAGACTTACTGCACTAGACTCAAAATGAAAATCAAGATGATGATCATGTGGAGGAAAACGAGGATGATCGTGCCAAGGAGGAGGAGAACGGTGATGGACATAGTGATGACAATGGGGAACAAGTCGACCCTTGAATTTTTATAATTTCTATCAGCTTTGTAGACGGGATAAGCTCTGTCCTTTTTTTTATCACTTAGCCTTGGCGCCCCTTTAATTTTTGCTAGGGTGTGGCCACCTATTTTTGAATAATGATTACATTATTATGCTTGCATATTGGTTTGACTTAGAACTCTTACTCTTTCAAGTGCTGAAATCATCTTTAGTTAATTTTCATAACTTAGAAACAATTTTTTTATTATTATTTCAACCATTGAAAGACAATCGATCTCCATGCTTTATGCAAATTGTAAAACATCAGATTATCTTACTGAAGTCCACTCCAGGGCTTTACGCTACTCTTGGGGACTTGGCTTTTCCCCTTCTGGGTTTTTCAACCGCTTCGGGGTGTAATCTGAACAATTTTTGGGGCTTATTAGCCACTCTGGTTTAACCACTCTCGAGGCTTCATCAACCACTCTGGGGTTTAATTTTAATTAAAATTTACTAAGTCATTTTAAGATACCGTAGTTTGCAAATCAACAAGAAGAAACAATTGTATCTATCTGAACTAATTTTATTTTTGAATGAGCACCCTGGATGCATGCCTTATTAAATAACCTCTTAGGCAAAACCCTGTGGGAAAAAACCTAGATAGGAAAAAAGAGTGCATGGCTCATGATGTCGGTTAGCTACAATACATGCGTAAATTCTTTACATTCCATTTATTTTTAAACACTTCACTTTGTAATGTTTCTAAGAGATAAGCTCCTGCTATAGTGACATCATTTACCTGATATAGGCCTTCCCAGGTAGGTGTAAATTTCCCTTGATGAGCAAAGCAGTTTCCCACTGAAGCTTTTCTTAGGACCAGATCGCTGACGTTAAATCTTCATTTTTGTACCTTCATATTATAGTGCAGTGTGACTTTAGCCTTAATAGCTTGATCTTGGACAAACGCTATTTCCCTGACTTCATGAAGTAAGTCTAATTCATTTCTTAATCTCGACCCGTTGTCTTCTTCATCGAACTGCTAGACCCTTTGGGAATCTGATTTATTTCTACCGGTATTATTGCATCGACACCGTACACCAACCAGAATAAAGATTCACCTGTAGATGAATGGGGCGTAGTGCTTAACGCCTAAAGGACATGGCACAGTTAGTTAGCCCACCCCCTTTTACGTCTTCGAGCCATCTCTTCAACCCTTTCAGGATCTCTCTGTTTGCCACCTCGGCTTGCCCATTTGTCTGTGGGTCTTAAACCGATGAAAATACTTGTTGTATTTGGAGCCCCTCAAGGAGGCTTACAAACTTAGCATTTGTGAACTGTATTTCATTGTCAGTAATGACCCTTCCAGAATGCCAAACCTAGTAATTATATTCTCATACAAGAATCTTCAAATCCGAGCATAGGTGATGTGTACTACTGCTTCCGCGTAAATCCATTTAGTGAAGTAATCAACTCTAACAATTAAATACTTGACTTCGCCTGGGCTTTTGGAAATGGGCCCAAGATATCCATACCCAACTGGGCCAAGGAACAACCGATGTGAAAAATTCTTCCGTAGGGACGTGGTGCTCGTTGTTATTCTTCTAGTAAGCATCACACTTCTTAACATATTCAATAGCGTCCTGGGTCATTGTGGGCCACCAATATCCAGCCTGTAGTATCTTTCTTGCTAAACTCTTTCCACAACAACGATGGCCACACGTTCCTTCATGTAGTATCTTTGGAATAGTGGAGGTTGGTAATTTGAATGATTATATATATTCTGTAATTTATGTTGGTTTTTCATTTATACATAAAGTAATTGATTATGAAATCTCTATTTGGTATAGTGGGTTTTTAATTACCAATAATTGATTACTCCATATGTGATAATCGATTACCCAAGCATGGTAATTGATTATCTAGGCCCTATTAGCTAAAATGGACTTTTATGCATTATAATTGATTATGCTAGTTATGGTAATTAATTATTCTATTTCAGATTTCACAAAAACCTATTCCTGAATCGCTACTTAACTCTTAAACGATATGTAGTATGATGTTTCTCCTGGGTTCAAATAGAACATATGGTTGAGTAATTAAATGATAAGGAATGATGTATTTTGATATGAGATTGAGGTTAATTATGCCATGGGTTGATATGTGCATCCCTTTATAAATTATGGATAGTCATGTAGTCATTGGATAATTGTTGGATCACGATCTAATACATGCTAAAATGTAATATAAGATAACTAATGCGCATCTTATGTATAAAGGACGCATCTTAGGATATAAGGGTCCCTTGATTGTAAGCTCGGTAGAGAGTGACTCTACAATGAACAAAGAACCTACGATATGTATTGGACAATGGTCTCACACTTAAGAGAGAGGGTGAATTAAGTTTTGAAAATACTTATATTTTTTGGAAGTGTTTAAAAGAAATGTTATTTTAAAAAGCTCTTTATCAAAAATATTATTAAAGGATCTTTAAGAAAATGCTTGAGAAGAAGATATTAAGAAAATAAGATAAGAAAGGTATAATTAAATAAATAATTTAAAGAAAACAAGGAAGAGGAAAACAAACCACTATATATCCTAGTTCGATCATCGCCATGGTGATCTAGTGTAGTCTCTTAGTCCAAATATACTCAAATCGGTTACAAGGACATTTGTTTACAACTCTGGACTACCTGTTTAAAGTCTAAAGCTTCCTCACAACCCGATTTCAATCCCAACAAGATTAATACAATGTCAAGGTATCGCTAAAGAAGACTTTCTCTCACCTCAAACCCAAAATTCTTTTAGTCCAAAAGCACAACAAACAAAGATTACAACTAAAATCTTGTAAGTAGTGGGATGATTATTTCTCAAACTTGGGCATTAATCTAACATCCTTGATGTTTTAATATTAGAAAATAAATAAAAGTATTATTTGGATTAAAATTATAATAATATATGAGAAATTAAGTGGAAAATGGAATTTTATGGAAAATGGAATTATGACCCTAACGCGTAGTGTCAGGTGTGGACTAATGAGCTGATGCGTAGCACCAGTGGGACGTGTAGCGTTAGCATCACGATCAGCTTAAAACAGAGGCATGCAAAACAGAATCGCAGAACTCTTCCTCCTCTATTTTCTTCTCCTCTGAGGCGATTTTGCTTGGATCTTGTTGGGAGCTTCAATTCCTTGTATTTTTGAGCATTGGAAGGCAAGGTATAGCACTTGACAACCTCCATTTTGGGTTTCCCCTTTTTCTTCTCCTTCCCTCTTTCCCCATCTGAATTTGCATGTGTTGGGGGTGGTTTTGATTCTGCAATTTAATAAGTTTAGAAGCTTGAATGATGAGTTTGGAGGCATGAGGACGGAAATGTACTAATTGGTTTGGTGTTTCGGTAATCGTAGGTGCCGAAACGAGCGTTGGTCAAACGAGCGGCGAAGCAGGCGTCGAATTTGAAAGAGGAGCGGCGAATCAAGCACTCGAAGGACGCAACTGACACCTCGAGCAAATTGTGGAAGCTTGGAATCGAGGTAAGGGGGTGTTCGGGTCGTAATTAATTAGGATTTGAATATATGGTAACTTCGAGAGGCTTTGAAATATTTAGAAAAATATTGTAGATGACGTAGAGTAGTTAAAAATGATTAATATAATTTTTCCAAACATGTGGACTATGATTTAGTTGTTGTTTGATAAGAAAGTAACTAATTTTAAATAAGTACGAGTGAAAAAGTAAGGAAATGAATATGTAAAATTTTATGAATAAGTACCATTTGATAGATTGTGAATTTTAATGATGTTAGCGATGGGTGGCATGATAATTAGTGATGTTGTTGCATATGATTTGATAAAAGTGTTGTGAATAAATGAGATGATGAGTATATAATTGTATAACATGGCTTATGATGATGGGCTTGACAAGTAGGTCACTTGAGAGATGGATACATGTCAGCTTCTGGAATTGTTATATATGTTGTATATTGACGATATGCCATGATGATGTGATTTGCTATGTGATTATGTGGTATGGGATGGCCGACGGTATGTGTAGCCCCTCGTTTCTGGCTCCCGTGGTCTTTGTGGCATGTTGAGCTACCCAGTGGTCAAGTAGGACCAGTGGTTGAGGTGGGGAGTCAAGCAGGACTTGGTGGACCAAGTAGGATCCACGGGGTGTCAAGTAGGACCCCCAGCTGAAGGCCGATCCTTAGGTATCCGGATACTAGAGAGTCTGATACATGTGAGTCAGTTGTGAACTATGTGAATTAATGATTCATGTATGATGGTGGAATGTAAATCGATGATGTATGTTGATGTTTATATGAACTGGATGATATATGATAAACTATTTATGTGATGGATTACAGTATAATTGTATGTGACTTAAGTTTATGAAGAAAAGATAAAAGGATGAGATAGATGCATATGTATATGTATTCACGAATGTGTAAAAGTGCAGGAAGGTAGAAGTTAATTAATGATACAAATTATAGGTATTGTTAGATTTAGATTAATTATGATATTCCAAACACTCACCCTTGCTGTTGTTTCATTTTAGTGACTAGTGACAGGGATGATGTTAATGCTGCGGAGGTGCGCCAAGCGGAAGATTGATGCCAAGGATGAATGGATGAATGTAATATATGTAATGTATAATTATGTGTGTGGTAGATAACAAATCATGTGTGAAGAATTTGTTATGATCATGTTTGATGTGATGTGATGAATTGTTGATGATGATGTAAAATTATGGCACGGAGCCAATGATGTGTGAATGCTGAATGATATAGGCAGGTCCTGTTATATGCATGATTGATGTTGTGTGTTTATGATTGATGTTTGATTGATGATTTGATTAGATTAGGAAGTTGTGTATATAGTGAATAACTAGGGGATTAAGGAACTGAATAGGTAATTTGGAGATCTGGTGGGTTTCAGAACCCCCAAAGGTACCAATAGGTTCCCTAGGGTGTTTAGGATCTGTGTGTATTGGCCTCGGCCTAATTAGAATCCATTTAGGATGTTTGGTGCAAGGGTTTTGCACCTAATTGAGTCAAACTGTATTCTGCACATAACTTGCGCATAAGTTGGAATTTTGGCGAACGGACGGCGCCAACAGTTCTGAAATGGGGAAAACATGTGGCCCGTGAAGTTTCGTGGCAATCGGACCTAAAACGGGCCAATTAGGTAGGTTAAAAGTTGGCCGTTTGGCCTAAAATGTGTATCAACATCTGTTGCTGTTACTGTCATGCCCACGCTACGCGTGAGGCTGACGCCTAGCGTGAGGTGCGTAGCTTGGGCTGACGCTACCCGTGGGGTTGGCGCGCAGCGTCAGACCCCTGTTTCAAGTTTTTGGTTTTCTTTTCAACCTAAATGATTTTAAGTTTATAAATTTATTATTTAATTTATATTTAGGTACTATTATTGAAAATACATATTTTTAATTATGATATAATTTAATTATTTATTTAGATACAAAAAAAAATTTATTGTGAAATTTATTAAACGACTAAAATAAATATAAATTGACGTAGGACGTCACACTTAATTTATAAGAAAAAATATTGCTAAAAAATGTAATAGAAGTATACCAGGTTATCTGAAATAAGTCAACTATCAGAAATAAGACAAAATCCTAAACAATGGGGCCCAGGTGCTAAAGTTGGTTTGAACCAACTCCCCTAATGGTTGGAACCACATTCATGTTGGCTTTGCTTGGCCCAACATGCACTAAAATGACCCAACTTGCTCGTTTTTTTTTAATTTGTCCCATTTTTTATCCTAGAAAAACAATTTAAAAAATATGGATCAACTTTTCTTTTTCTTATTTTGGGTCTTTGCTATCTTAACAATAAAATAATCATTAACGCCAACCCCACAAATACATCAACAACTTGAAGCTCTTCTTAGCCCTTTGATATAAAGGTCCATGTATGGACTTCTTGTATTTGAGTATGTCTTAGAATTATTTTCTTATCTTATTCATTTTTCTTAGGATACCTTTAGGTTTGTCATTATCAAATCCTTCCTACACACATAGGAATCATGGTCCCCCCTTTTTGACGATGGAAAACCATCTTATTGGCGTATTAGGTCATAATTAGAATAATGCAAACCATTTAAATATTATATAACTATAAACTTCCTAAGACAAGACATTTTTGAAAAAATCCTTATGCACTAGAAAGAAATAAGAAAATAAATTCCTAAAAGGCATAGCCTACCCCAAGATTAGCCCATAATTTATCCCCTTTTTGACATTATTAAAAGCATTATAGGGATAGAAAAAAATAAACAGGCCACTACAACAAAAATGCCAAACGGATGTGTTAGTTTTGTCTGTGCTTCAACGGAGCCGTATAAATTGATGAGAAACTGACACTAAATACTTCATGATAAAGTTTCATTCCCATCACGTATGTACGTTTAAGTGATGCTAATATTAAACCTACCCTCATGCTTCACTCTAAGCTTAGACTATTCATTCTGTCCCTAAACCCTCTCATTCTCGTGCTTGATTTGTTTTGTATCTGGCCACTATGCTCATTCCCACAATCTGTTCACGCCCACCAGTTACACAACGTGACAGCCCCACTCTGTTTCAACAAGAAAAGTGTTCATATTTCTCCATCTTCCCTTTAGAGTAAGGTGACAAGAAAATTAATTTTAGAATTAAAGTCATTTAATATAAATGAATTCAAATATAAATTATCAAAACAAAATATGATAATAATATCACATCAAACTTACTATCAACTGACCTAATTTACCATTATATAGGAATAGACCAAATATTTGAGACCTAAAATACTTTTATATGTTTCTTCAAATTCCAATATATATATATATATATATATATATATATATATATATATCCATAATTTCTGAAAAACAAATTTTTGATATGCATACATTAAGAAATGAGAAAAATTCGGTAATTTGATATTTGATAGAATCATAAGTTTGTCTATCTACAAAGTTAGGTATCAAATATAAAATAGTTTTGTTGGATACAAATGGATTTTGAAAAAGTTATATATTTTATTATCTTTACGAATTGAAAGACTTTTTGTTAGCATATAAAGATTGGTTCAGTTGGTTAAAAATTTAACTTTGACTTTATAAGATCATGAATTTAAACCTTACGGATATAAAAACATTTGTTGGTAGATGATGTATAAGTTCTCGCTTCTTAAAAAAATATAAAATGATTGAAGAATAACAGTTGTTGCAATATGTTCGTTGGAAGGTCTTCCGTTGGCTCTCTTTTGCTCTCAGGTGTTAGGAACATGCTTCACTGACTTACAGCCTATTTGGGGGGATTTATGAGTAACAATGAAAACTAAGATATAATAATCATCGTCAAAACAAGAAACCAACAAAACATTTCATGAATTTTCATTCAAATGAAAGAATTACAATATCGTGTGAAGAAAAAGGAATTACAATTTTGCAGAGAACGCCTCTCCTATAAATAATAATCCGAAGAAATTAGGAAGTCCACTCTTAACCCAAGTCTAAGCCTCACTCTTTTCACCCAAAAACTTCAATGAAGAAACATAAACCAACTAGTCCAAAACAATAGCCCAAACCCAATGTTGATTTAAAAAGGCTAGAATGTTGGAACAAATTGAAGCGCTTTCCAAATTGAAGTTAACATTTGGGAAGATCAGCTGGCGGTGGAGGCAGTTTTTGATTTGGGAGGATTCCATCCAATACAAGCCATGCCATCTTAAGACCCCAACTTGTGTGCACTTCCAAGTGACAATGCATGAACCATACCCCTTCACATTAACCAAAACATTTTAAAACTATCTGTTAATTTTGATTGCATGAATAAACTATGTAATAAAGTTGAAAGCAATATCAAACCATAACCTAACTAACCTGGATTATCTGCTAGGAATCTGATAGCAACCCATCCCCCAGATGGGACACCAACTGTGTTCCTTTCAACAGGATCAACAAGATTGAAGTTTGAAGGGTCTTTATTTGGATCGAAGTTACCAAAACCTTGACCAACAACGAAGAAGTTAAAGCCATGCAAATGGAGAGGGTGACTTTCGACACCAAGAATGCTTGTGTCTTGCAACACAAGTTCCACACTTGTGTTGAAGGGAAGGACCATCAATTCTGTACCATTGCTCACCATGGTGTTGTTTGGTGGAGTGCCCGTGTAGTTAAATGGAATCAAGGGACTAATAGGAAAGTTAGGAGAGTAAACTCCTTTGGATTGACCAGAGAAGTGGGATTGAAGTAGTGCTGTGGTTGGCATTATAAAAGATACATTGTTCACTGACGCTGCAAACTTTGTTCCATTAGGCCCCTGACATGTTTGGTTTTGTTGGCAGGGACTTGTTCCAAGGCCAACTGTGAAGAATAAGTGTCTGTCAACTTTCTGTGGAACATTGGCTGGAAACTGGGAACTTGCCAGGCTTCGAAGTTTGTTGGTGAAGTTTGTTGCAAAAGAAGTGTCGTTACGTGCAGGGAGAACAGGTTTGAAGAGTGGAAGCTTTTTCAGTGATGCAGCTGAATGATGAGTATTATTGGGGATTTTGTATTCCAATACGGCAGCAACAGTTGAGTTGTCAAAAGTGCCAAGGCCAGTAGCATATGGTCTAGCTGTCATGAGGAATGTGGCATTGGGGTAATCAGACTTTGTCTTGAGAAGAACATTAGTGGTTTGGCCTGGAGCAATAAGGATAGTGTTGGTCACAAAAGGCTTTACATAAACTGCATCTGCTTCAACCACTGTTAGGGTGTGATTTGCAATGCTGAAGAATAGCTCATCGTTGAGCGCGGCATTGATCAAACGTAGAAGGTAAATCTTCCCTGGCTTCACCTTCAGCTTGAATGTATCTGAGGAAAATAACCTCTTAGTCTCATAACATAGAATTAACCTTATTGGTGATACCATTTCATAGAAAACTAATCATTTTCTGTAGTTCCATACTAATGTAGAAATTGGTGCCTATAATAATGAAATCTTTCTTTAAGGCAGAGCACTTGGTGAGTGCCATTTTTATTTTACCTATTGTCTATTGTAATAAATGAAATGATGTTTAAAAGCTTCATAGTTTCAGTTGTAGTGATAATTTCTTCAGTCTCCTAGGATCTAGTTATTATTTCTAAAAGCATTTATATCGACCAGTACTTGATAGTTACCTTTGTTAGAGCAGTTATAAAATGGCCCAGGTAGGCCATTAATAGTGTAGGCATCAGAGACATTTGGTCCTCCACCAGTTTGCAATGCTTGTCTTATAACTGCCTCAGGATCTGCATTCCACCATTCTCCTGAAAAGCATTATGTTAAAGCATATTAGCTTATGCTAATTGAGAAAATGAGTAGATACATTAAACTTCACCCTTCTAGTATTTTTATTACCAAATATAATAGGAACTTCCTTATAAGGCTTCACGAAAGGATATTGAGCATTGAGCTTGGGAAGAATGATGAGAGGACCGTAGATGGTTGATCTCAGCCAAGATATATGGGCATGCCAAAAGAGTGTGCCTCTCTGGCCAGTGATAGTGTAATTGTAAACATAACTTTGGCCTGTTTGAATGGGACACTGAGTCACATATGCTGGTCCATCAGCCCACCCTGATTGAAGCTGTCGAATACCATGCCTATTTCATACATTGCATATACCTTAACCAAGTTACTTCTATGTTCAATTCTCAACACAAATTACAACACATTCTTGTATCAATTTAATTTTCTTTTACAAAATAGAATGCTGTTTGTTTACCAATGAATGGTGATGTTGTCCTGCACATGGTTAGTCACTTTGATAAGAAGACGGTCTCCTTCCCTTGCTAAAATGCGAGGCCCTGGAAACTGCCCATTCACTGTCACCATGCTCTTTGTGCGGCACAATCGTGTCACATTTTTGTGCCTTATCTGTGTCACCATATAATAGCCTCTTTTACTACTCCAGAGCAAACATAAGACTATAATCATAAGATAAAAAAGAAAAGAATGTAAAATTGAAACGGTGGTCTTTTAAGGAAAGTACTTGAAAATGGTAGTGTCTTGTAGTGCTTGCCAATGCATGCTCAAACATGCAACATATAATAAATGACAAAAAGAACACTGGGAATTTGAGTGATGAATGAAGGGAAACTCCCATATTTTTCTCTGTACGAAAAAGTTGATATTGAAACTTTTATTGCTACTAGGAGTTTCAACTGAGAGTTGATGTAATTGAATAAAATGTCAGTCTATATAAATAGGAGTGGAAGCATGCAATGGTTTTGTTAGGTGACTCAATGTCACCCGATTCTAAGAGAAGCTCCAATTAAGGTTGCTGTGATTTAACGAGAACAGTTGTTAGAACAACTTTAGAGTAGTGTCCAAGGCATTCAAATTCATTTGACCTCCTTCTTATGCAAGTCAAAGTCCCTAACAAATTTTTATTGTTCTAATTATTATACATGTAAATGTCGTTCATAGTTCATTTGATACACTGTCGTGTGTGCGGCATGGCATTAGAAATGAACTGAACTGAAGATTGAGACCATCATTGGGTCAAATGTAACTCTCTCAACCAATGTTCTTGCTGTCAAAGTAAGAGTGTTTATATCTAATTTGTCTCTTTCACTATACTGGGTCAGTCTGGCGAGCTATTGCTTGTGTATTTTTATTCCTTTCCTTGAAGCAGACTTATTGCATGAAATATTTGTTGGTATATATTTTTTTATTACCATATAATGTGGCTTAATAAGTGCCTTGTGCAAGGAAATATAAAGCTAATAAATATGATTAATATTAACAATTTGTTTGGTTACATTGTATTAAGTTAGATGGTTAGTTACATCTAAACTGATACTCATTTCACATGGCTCAATTGTAAAACATTGAGAATTAGAAACAATGACACTGCCAACCATGGACAGTCCAGGACTCTAGACCAGTGGGCCAGCTTTATTTCGAATAAAAATTTTATAATAAACATTAAGATATAAAGATAATTATGTAATGTTAAAAGTTATATAAAATTTTGAAATATATATTTAACATTTTGTCTTGTGAAAGGAAAATTACAATGAAAATAATGGTATCACTTGCCTAAACAAGCAGATATGACATAAGAGTTGATATTTATGTTGAGACATCATGTTAGCATATTTACGACAAATGACATTTGGTCGGATTATGACTTTTTTTTTTTTTTTTGCAAAGTCGGATTATGACTAAAACGTTGAAGAATGCAGCGATATGATCAAGTGGGTATGTTTTAGCCCAGAGGTTGTTTGTTGGATGGGCCAATGGCTTGATATATTGGGTCTATGAACTTATTGCATGGGCTCAGTGGAGTAATAAATAACAAGCTATGAAAGACGAAGTTAAAAGACTTGCATCTCTTTCCAAAAAAAAGAAGACTTGCATCTGTCCAAAAAAAAAACTTGCATGTATTCTTAGTACCTGGTCTTTTAGTTTTAATTCTTCTAAAGTATTTTTTCTTCTACATTTAATTTGTATCAAATATCTTATTTTTAGTTACTAATAGAATATGTCTAGAACGTATGACATTAACGGTTAAAATACATTTCTGACGGTTAAAAATCATAATAATTTTATTTTTTTATGGTTTTGAAAACAATTTTAACTAGTTAAAACTTTGTTTAAGTCTTTAAAGTTGTAACATCCTCATTTCATTAAATAGGATATTTAGAAAACCTAAACGGGTCATACGATTAAAAATTTGTCGGCCCGTTATTAATTAAATTAATTATTCGATGGTCATTAGATTAAAATTTTAGGGTGACTCATTAAGTGGAGGAACCCATCGGATTGGTCGTTAGTTTTTAAATCAAAAGATATTTGGTTTTGGTGATTAACCTAAAGGGTTTAAAGGACCAAACTACCATTGACCAACCTAAATTAATTAGGTTAATTCCTTTTCTTTTTCTCTTCTTCTCATTCACTTACTTACCTTCCATTTTCCTACTCATTAACTCACTCCATTCTCTCTTTAAATCATTATTCACCATCACCCTCATTTTTCCGTATATATATATATATATATATATATATATATATATATATAACACCACCCCTATGTTACCCCTCTCTCTTTCTCGTGCATCTCTCTTTTCTCCCTCCCTCCATCTCTTTTCTCCTCTCTCTTCACCACCATTTTACGGCCACTCTCTCTTCCTCACCACCTCATTCATTTCATCACCACCAAAGCCATCTCCATCTCTTCCTCCATAACCACCACCTCCACACTATGCCCCCTTCTCCCTCTCACGTGAGCTTTCTCTTCTTTTTTCCTCTAATCACCGAGCCACCATAGCCACTGTCCTCTCCTCCATAGCTTTACCATCATCTTTATGCCATGATAAGTCTTGAAAAGACTTAATTATTCCACTGTTTATTTAACATAAATTACTAAGTATTGTCTAGTTTTGATATTATTATTTAATAATTTGTTAATAATTCATGTTTTAGTTATTCATTTCAAAAGTATGTTATTTATGTAAGAAACCGATTGAAAATATTAATTAGTTAAGGAATTTTGAAGTATTTATAAATTCACTAAGCAGCCCGCATATAATTGCTAGGCAAGTAGCTTTTTATTGGTACAGGAACAGGGCGCACTCGAGATAAGAAGAAAATTCCGAGTGAAATCCTACAAATCCGAGCAGGAATTGATAATTCCGAGTGAGTCTTCACAAATCCGACTGAAAGGAGCTCAAATACTGACCAAGCGAGACTTCAGGAAAGCTAACTTAAGAAGACTCCCAAGACACCGACCCCAAAAGAGTCCAAAGACCGACTGAGTGAGACTTCAAAGACACCGACTCCGAAAGAGAACAAGGACTCGGAATATTGCATGAAGAACCCAAACGCCAACTGCAGAATACCGATTGAATAATCAACTCGCTCAAGCGAGAGTTAAATTCGCTCAAGCGAAGGTCAAAAATTAGCTCAAGCGAAGCAATCACGCTTTAGCGAGAAAGCCATTCTGTATTACATATTTCCAATTCGCCCAAGTTTCGCCATAACGCTTAAGCGACAAAGGAACACTGCAGTGCAATTCCCGAATTCGCCCAAGCGAGAGTTTAGTCCGCTCAAGCGAGAACCCAGTAGCTGAAGCATAAAGGCAGTAATTTAAACACTGTTCCTTCCCTCCAACAACACACTCGACGCAGTGCAGTTTCCATCTTCCATTGCCTTCGCTTCTACTTGTACCTTAATAATTTAAGTAGTGAGCTGTTATTAGTTGGCACTGAGTTGTACATTAGCTAATGATGAGTTATAATCTGCTAAGAGCTGAGCTGTGATTAGTTAGTTAAGTTTAGTCGTTAACTTAAGGTTTCAAAGTTATCAGTTTTAGTTAGTTAGTTTTTAGATAGAAGCCTATATATACTCATGAACATACTCTGTAAAAAAGAGACGGGAAAAACAGAGACAGAGAATACATAGAACACATTCTTTTTCATTCTAAACTTCGAACATCTTACTACTTCATTTTCTCTATCTCTAATTCCTCTCCTCCATGACGTTCCACAATCCTTCGATGGAACTGAAGTCAATGGAGTTCTAAATCCCTAAGGTTGGGATTGCGAAGGTGAACAATGGAGTCTTAAAGCTGTGAGCAAGTAGATCGACTTCTAGATCCTGAGGCGAACAAGCTGAGGAGTGGAGCAGAATCGCTGGATTGATAAATCCAGAACTGATGAAGAACTTCGCCAGTGAGGAATCATGGTTGAAGCTTAGGTAACTTCCAGCTTTCTAACTAGTTCAAGCCTAATCAATTTAGGTGAATAGTTAGAGTTCAACCTCCAATTTCGCATTAGATTCTTAGGTTAATCGAGCACTTAAGGAATTAAGGTTCATTGCTTAAGGATTAGTGTTTTTCACCTAAGGAATTAGGGAATAACCACAAGCGGATTGTCCTCTAGATTGTGAAGTTCGATTATACTTAATTTCTTGTTTCTTGAGGAAATTGTGAGCTGAAGCAATCCTGACCTGCTTTCTTTTAATCACTTTTCATATTCATCTTAACTCTGTTTCTGAAAATACCAAAAACAACTAGAAAACATTAAAATCATAAAAACCGAATGAACTACCTGTATTTCGTGTTGGTTCAGCTTGTACTAGTCCTAGATTGAGGTACTTACCACAATCCCTGTGGGACGATCAAATATTCTACAATTTTAACGACTGGTGCGCTTGCCATAAGTGTAAATCTGAGAGTCATATTTTATTTTACTAAGATTTTCACTACCAAGTTAATGACTCGGGATTTTAGCATCAAGTTAATGGCGCCGTTGCCGGGGATTGTTGAGTAATATCAACAATCCTTGGACCGGTACTAGACTGAACCATTTTTGTTAGTTTCTGTAGATGTTGTTAGTTGTTAGTAAATTTCGTTGCACGAGTAGGATTTGTTAAATCATGCTTGAATTGTTGTCCATAGTTACTACTGTTTTGATTTTAGTTGTTTAGTTGTTAGCACTAACTGTTACAGTAGCCTTGTTTGTAGTTAGTTGTTGCATTTATGTTTTTCCTAGTTCCTCTGGAAAGTGAAAAGTTGCAGGTAATGGATCTTGATGACACCTTAGCAGAGTTTCTTCAATATTCACAAACGTTATGCATAAACCATGTAGAGGAGGTACAACCAATTGAGGAGGAGCCATCGGAGTTAGAAAGGAGTTTAATTCAATTCATAAAAGTCACTCAAACCGGCCTCCAAAATTTTGACAATTCAATCATGAATATTCAAAAGCAAGTGGATTTTATTGCAAAGCAGTTAGCCGAAGAGCAAAGGAATATAAAGGTTGTACGAAGAAAAGACCAATATGAAGAGCCATGGGATGAAGATGTTGGTTTAGCTGAAGAAATTAAGTTTGGGGAAGAAGAAGATCAGTTAGAAAACATTGAAATGGATGAACCTGAACTTGAAGTTGAGGTAGAAACAAAAGAAGAAGAAGAAAATAAGGAAGTTCAGGGATATTTGATGGAAGAAGAGTCAATTGAAGAATGTGAAGAAGAAAGTGATATGGATTATACTTCAGAAGTGGAAGATGATAGTATATCTAGTGAAGCATTCTTTGATGATTGGAATGAAGAAGATTGGTCTGAAGAAGAACAAGAGAAAGAATTGTCATTGAATAATTTCTTTGATGATGCAAGTGTAGTAGGAGTGCAAATTAAACAAATGACAACAGAAGCCATTGAGGAACCTGAAAATCATTTAGACACTATGATTGAGCAAGAAGTGATAGAAAAGGTTGAGATCTTAGCTGAGATGGAAACCATATCTTGGCAACATAATAATGATATTGAGATTTTGTTGGAGCCAAGTGTGAACACAGAGAAAGAAGTAGAAGTTCATGCACAAGAAGAGTTAACATGTGTAGATGTTGAGAATATAAAAGAAGAAAAAGAAATTCAGCCATGTTATGAGGAGTGTTTGCTAGTGGTGACTACTGCAGCTATGGAATTCAAAAGGAAACGTGAATCATCAAGTCAAGAAGAACATTGCTTGTGGCATAAAAAGAGGAAGACTAACAATGAAGAAAAGAAAAAGAAGAAAAAGCAGAAAGTTTGGAAAAATAAAGACTGGAGGAAAGTTATGTTGAGCATTAGCTTTAAACATAACAAGGAAAAACAAGGAGTAAAAAGACCAAGAGTGTATGGTCAAAAGAAATGGGATCCTGGAGGATGATCTCGTGTTTGTTTCTCTTGTACATAAATAAAATAGTGAGAGACTGAATAGCATGAAGAAAATAGAATCAGATTCCCTCCACGCTTGAGCAAGAGGAGAGTGACGCTTAAGCGTGATTTAAGCGTGACTTTGTATAAGTCTTTTCGCTTAAGCGTGCATTCTTTTCGCTTGAGCGAGCGTTGGACCTATTTCTCCTTCCGCTTGAGCGTCATTCCACACGCTCAAAGCATGACTGTGATGCATGACTTTTTCTGCACCTCCGCTTGAGCGGTTCAAGCTCACGCTTGAGCGCAATCGGGCCTGAGGATGTGCTGTGCATTTTTCCCGCTTAAGCGAAAGCTTAAGGAGCCTGAGCGAGATTGACATGATCGGGTCACTGATACCCACTGATACCCTTTTCGATCGGAAACTTCTCATGGGGACTTTAATAAATGGTTTCTGATTGTTGATGTAATAAACGGGTCAGATGATGAAGGGTGACTTATTTCAGTCAGCCTTTTATCACTCGGATCTCTTATTCCTCACTCCTCATTCAGTGTCGTTCATTTATGTGTCACTCGGCCTTCTTTTCATGTATTCTGTTGTCCACTCTCACCCGTCACTCATTCCCATACTTTATCTCTTCCTTTCATTCAATGATTCATTCATTCGTTCTTTCAATCCACCTGAGCTCTTCCTCGGTTTCCTCACCAGATCTCTCTACATGTGTTGATTGTTCACCCAGCCTTTCATTTACTCATTCTTTCGTCCACTCATTTTGTCACTCAATCGTCTTCTTCTTCATCCATTCGGTATTCCGTTCACTCGGACCCCTCTGCAGTCGTTCTTTCATTTACTCAATTCTTCCATTTACTCAGCATCTCTTTTATTCTTTCTTGATTCTTTCATTCACTCGGCCCTTCATTCACCCAGTCAATCTTTCACTCATCTTTTATTTACTCATTCTTCATTCACTCAGTATTCTTTCCATTCAGTATATCATTCGCTCGTTTTACATTCACTCGGTTTATTTCAGTTAGTTTGTTATCCCTTCGTTCACTTGGTTTTTCCTTCGTTTTTCTACTCGTCTCTCTCTCTGTCTTTCGTTCACGTATGTTTAATACACATATATTGTCCACTCGACCTTCATTCATTCGGTCACTCTATTTCACTCGTTCTTCATTCACTCTGTCAATCTTCCACTTGTCTTTCATTTATTCGGTCACTTTCACTTATCCACTCGTCTCTCCATCTTGGTCTCTTTCACTTCTGTCACTCTTCATTCACTCGGTCAAGCATTCTCTCGTGTGTCAATCTTTCACTCGTTCTTTCTTTCACTCGGCCTTACTTTCATTCGTTCTTTCTCCCACTCGCTTCTCTGTTCACTCGTATTTCACTGCAGCTGTTCACTCGTCCATTCATTGTCATACTCGTTTCTCAAGCACTTTTCATTATTTCATTCATTCTTTCACTCGTTCTATGATCCATTCGGTATTCATTCACTCAGTACCCTTTTCATTCAGTATTTTATTCACTTGTTCTTTCAATCTACTCTTTCTTCTTCGTTCCTTCACACACCTCTCTGTATTTTTTTGTTTCCCCCACTCGGAATCTCTTTCATGCGTCTCTTTCTGTAGTTTTTTTTTATTCACTCGGTTTCTCGCTAGATTACTCGGTTTCTTTCGGGTTTGTTCACTCGTTTTTCCATTTTTCGACCACTCGTTGTTTGTTCATTCATTTTTTCATTTCTACCCGGTATCATCCACTCGGTATTCATATACTTGTTGTTTCATTCCACTTATTTTCTTCCTCGGTTTTTTTTATGTTGTATTTTCCTTCTTCATTCACTCGTTTTTCATTCGTGATTGTCACATTCGTATTTCCAGTACTCAGTTTCCTGTTATTTAGTTTTTTTTCGTTCACCCGGTGTTCACATCACTCGGTTTCTCTTTGTTTCCATCTCATACAATTCTATCATTCTTTCATTTCTTCGACCGATTCCTTTCTCGATGTTATTCATTCGGTAGTTTGTTATTCATTTTTCCATTTATTCTTCCACTGGCTTGTGCATTTACTCATCTCCTTCATCCAGTCAGTATACCCTTCACTCATCTCCACTCGGAATATTCTCAGTCGTTCTCCCATTCATTCTTTCATCTACTCGTTTTTCTCACCCACCCTCAATCCACTCGTTCCTCAATTCACTCGTTCGCCATTCCACTTGTTGTTTCATTCACTCAGCTTTGCTCTCAATTTTCCGTTCGTCTTTTATTCATCGGTTCTTCCATTTACTCGTTCCTTCTCTGCACTCGTTGTTTTGTTTACTCTTCCACTTATTCTTTACCACTTAGTATCTCCATCACTCGGTATCTTTCATCCACTCGGCCTTCCAATTACTCGGCGATTTGTTCGCCTGTTTCCCTCACCGTTTCCTTCCCCGACCTCTTCCACTCGGTATATTTCTTTCACTCGTTTTTATTTACTCGGTCCCTTTCTTCATTCGTTCTTGATCCACTTGGTATCTATTTCATTCGATCTTCCGCCTTCAGTCTATCACTTTTATTCTTCATCCGATCTCTTATTTTGTCACACACTCGTCTCGCATTCACTCATTGAACATTCGTCTTTCTCTCTCTCGGTATCTCTTTCTCAGTCTTTCTCGGTCTTTTATCTATTCGGTATGTGAGCTTTAGCAAGAGTACCATATTGATGATACCTGATGCTATGTTTGGCGCTTGAGCGTGATTTGACACGCTTGAGCGAATACCAAGTTTCGTTGCTCCCATGCATTTCTTTGGTCAACAACCAAGCACATCTCACTTTCGTAACTACGATAAATAAGAAGTCCCCCTCTTTTTTTGGGGGAGCGGAAACAAGAAATGAAAGAAAATAAAAAAATGAATAAAAATCTAAATATAGTTGTTAGTTATTTAAACTTATTTATTTTTTTTAAAAATCCATTATTACCCAAATCATATTGTGATGCAGGGGAACCATGGCAATTAGGATTTCAAGACGCAGCAACACGATGCTTTATTTTTTTAAATTGGGCATTGGCATGCCAATATTTCAGCGTACTCACGCGTATTGCAGGAGAAGGCACGTCTTCTAATTTCTGAGAAAGTCCAACCAGGTACTTCCCAAGCACTGCCAGTCAGGTAAAAGGGAAGTATTCTAGTACCCTGACTCCTTATTTGATTTTCCGATTCTTTATTTGATGAAATATGTTAATTATATTTAATTTCAAATCCATCTTAATAATTTAAAGTTTGCTAATTCTTAGGCTTCAGTCGGATATATTAATTAATCAGTTTTTGTTTAACTCATCATATCTGCCCCTAACGATTTTTCATCATTAATTAAAATTGTTTACTCGGCATGCTAGTTAGCAATCTGAATGTATGATCTTACATTAAGTTTGGAGACATGACTGGCTGATTAACTATTATATTCATAGCTTTTGAGCCTGTTTTATCCTTTTCCGAGTGAGCTTGCATGCTAGTTAGTGAGACAGAATTTGCTTCAGTGCTTGCTAATTGTTGTATGTCAACCAATCGGAAATGATGGAGGCCTTCTTTATTAATTTAGCCAGGGCCAAAAATAGCCTTCCTAATCTATTAAATTATCCTTTGACCTAATGATTATGTTTGAGCCTGAAACCTTTCATTCTGTTTATATACCTAACGTTACAAAGCCTATTTATCCAAGAAAAACCCGACTGAATTACCCCTGGATGTTCCACTGGTGAATTGCTAGGTTTTTGCTTATTGCTAGGGACTAGCAATTTCTAAGTTTGGGGATGAAGAGTGTGCCTAACAGTAATTAAGGACACACTCCGACCTTAATTATGGATGAATATGTAGAAAAATAAAAGGAAGAAAGGCAAAGCCGAGAGAAAAATGAATAAGTCAGAAAAGAAAAAGAGGTGCAAAGCACCACAAGAAAAAAACAAGAAAAAAAAAAAGTCCGAAGGACTGAAAGAAAAAGAAGGTGCAAAGCAGCATGAGTTATTAAGTAGCATTCAGTCGGAAAAGTTAAGAGAGTTGTTAGTAGAGGCAATTAAGTTAGAATTGAGGCAAGGCATCAGTGGATACATCTTGTAACCTATATATGACTTGGAAAAACAATAATTGAGCCTGTAGCCCAGCCTCATTATAAGCTTAAAAAGCCCTTACTGATCTGATTGTGTTGGCATATGACATGACGTGAAGAACTGTTGCAAGCCTATGTTTATCTAACAAGTATGCAGGTGTTGAGTGCATTTTATTCACCTTACACACCGAGAGAAGAGTTAAACACCGACCAGTGAGGAAAGCATCAGCAGCTTGTCTTCCAAAGGAGTGTAAGTTTTTATACTTTTAGAAATTGTGAGAAGAAAGCATGATCGGTATTCAATAATTATAGTATGAATTAAGTTAAGGAAAGGTTGATTGTGTTGATCAAATGCTGTTAGTTAATAAGTCTGAATATTTGCTTGAGGACAAGCAAGATTTAAGTTTGGGGATATGATAAGTCTTGAAAAGACTTAATTATTCCACTGTTTATTTAACATAAATTACTAAGTATTGTCTAGTTTTGATATTATTATTTAATAATTTGTTAATAATTCATGTTTTAGTTATTCATTTCAAAAGTATGTTATTTATGTAAGAAACCGATTGAAAATATTAATTAGTTAAGGAATTTTGAAGTATTTATAAATTCACTAAGCAGCCCGCATATAATTGCTAGGCAAGTAGCTTTTTATTGGTACAGGAACAGGGCGCACTCGAGATAAAAAGAAAATTCCGAGTGAAATCCTACAAATCCGAGCAGGAATTGATAATTCTGAGTGAGTCTTCACAAATCCGACTGAAAGGAGCTCAAATACTGACCAAGCGAGACTTCAGGAAAGCTAACTTAAGAAGACTCCCAAGACACCGACCCCAAAAGAGTCCAAAGACCGACTGAGTGAGACTTCAAAGACACCGACTCCGAAAGAGAACAATGACTCGGAATATTGCATGAAGAACCCGAACGCCAACTGCAGAATACCGATTGAATAATCAACTCGCTCAAGCGAGAGTTAAATTCGCTCAAGCGAAGGTCAAAAATTAGCTCAAGCGAAGCAATCACGCTTGAGCGAGAAAGCCATTCTGTATTACATATTTCCAATTCGCCCAAGTTTCGCCATAACGCTTAAGCGACAAAGGAACACTGCAGTGCAATTCCCGAATTCGCCCAAGCGAGAGTTTAGTCCGCTCAAGCGAGAACCCAGTAGCTGAAGCATAAAGGCAGTAATTTAAACACTGTTCCTTCCCTCCAACAACACACTCGACGCAGTGCAGTTTCCATCTTCCATTGCCTTCGCTTCTACTTGTACCTTAATAATTTAAGTAGTGAGCTGTTATTAGTTGGCACTGAGTTGTACATTAGCTAATGATGAGTTGTAATCTGCTAGGAGCTGAGCTGTGATTAGTTAGTTAAGTTTAGTTAGTTATCAGTTTTAGTTAGTTAAGGTTTCAAAGTTATCAGTTTTAGTTAGTTAGTTTTTAGATAGAAGCCTATATATACTCATGAACATACTCTGTAAAAAAGAGACGGGAAAAACAAAGACAGAGAATACATAGAACATATTCTTTTTCATTCTAAACTTCGAACATCTTACTACTTCATTTTCTCTATCTCTAATTCCTCTCCTCCATGACGTTCCACAATCCTTCGATGGAACTGAAGTCAATGGAGTTCTAAATCCCTAAGGTTGGGATTGCGAAGGTGAACAATGGAGTCTTGAAGCTGTGAGCAAGTAGATCGACTTCTAGATCCTGAGGCGAACAAGCTGAGGAGTGGAGCAGAATCGCTGGATTGACAAATCCAGAACTGATGAAGAACTTTGCCAGTGAGGAATCATGGTTGAAGCTTAGGTAACTTCCAGCTTTCTAACTAGTTCAAGCCTAATCAATTTAGGTGAATAGTTAGAGTTCAACCTCCAATTTCGTATTAGATTCTTAGGTTAATCGAGCACTTAAGGAATTAAGGTTCATTGCTTAAGGATTAGTGTTTTTCACCTAAGGAATTAGGGAATAACCACAAGCGGATTGTCCTCTAGATTGTGAAGTTCGATTATACTTAATTGCTTGTTTCTTGAGGAAATTGTGAGCTGAAGCAATCCTGACCTGCTTTCTTTTAATCACTTTTCATATTCATCTTAACTCTGTTTCTGAAAATACCAAAAACAACTAGAAAACATTAAAATCATAAAAACCGAATGAACTACCTGTATTTCGTGTTAGTTCAGCTTGTACTAGTCCTAGATTGAGGTACTTACCACAATCCCTGTGGGACGATCAAATATTCTACAATTTTAACGACTGGTGCGCTTGCCATAAGTGTAAATCCGAGAGTCATATTTTGTTTTACTAAGATTTTCACTACCAAGTTAATGACTCGGGATTTTAGCATCATGCCACCATCTTCTTCCTCCCTCGGATTCCCTCACATGAGTGGCCACCATTTTCGTAGGCTCGGAGGTTCGTCAAGGGTTAACCAAACATTCGACCAAAAGTCGGAATCAAGATTTTAGGTCGTTGATCAATGCGGAATCGATGTCAATAAGCTAAAATCTCTATTCTCCCTTGTTTCTACATGCTAAAATTGGGATTTTTATAGGTGTTTGACTGGGTTACATGGGGTAGTTCTGCTCAGTTTTTTAGAAAATCATCCATATGAAAATTGTTCCTCGTTCTTTTCTCTTTCCAACAAGCTATAGAACACTTAAATTTGATAACTAGAACGAAAGTTATGCCTAAAATACGAGCACTGTGTTTACTAGAATTTTAGTTATGAGTTAGTGGCCTATTTTTGAAATTTGGGACTGACTAGCTTGGAATTAGCTTTTCGTATCTTCATAAAAGTAGTTCTAAATTTTGTTATAAAAATTATGAGACCAAGATCATTAAAATCAGACACCTGTAGCCTAAGTTATGATTAAAATGCTAAAGTATGCGCATGTTACCCTTTCCGATCGCATGCATGTTTTTCTTTTACGTTACATGCAATGTTTTGACGTTCCTATTCCCTTTTTCTAGCTTGATTAAATAGGATAAAAAGGACGTTAGTAGGATTTCAGAGCTCTGAGGTAGTTTCGTCACCCCGTCGACTAGTTTTGTAGCCTTTGGTAAGTTTGATTCTTACCAAAACTCTATCGATTTTGTGTTCGAGCCTCGATTTTAGTATTTTGGTGATTTAAGGGTTACGAGTTTATTTTTATTAATTTTTTAGAATATTTCAAATATAGGATATTGACGTTCGAAGCTGAGTTGAAAGTCAACACTTTATTTGGAAACCCGGATAATGCTCTAAGATATATGTTGACGTACGAGGGGGTTTACCACTAGAGTAGCAAATAAGGATTTTATTTCCAGGGCGGATTTTTATAATTGAAAGGTTTACTTTAAATATCGACGTCCAAAAAATATTGATTTTTATAAAATAAAAATATAATTCTTATTGTGGTATGAAGTATTGCTCCATTAAATTTATTGCTTGATATGTGTTGTTTAAAATGGTTATGATAGTGTTGTCAATATTATGGAAATGAAATTTATGTTGTGAAATAATGTTTATGAAGTAAAAGTTTAGAGCTCGGTTGATGATTAATTGGTATTGTTTTATTGGAATGTTATTGGCTATGCCCTGTGATGGCATTAAATGTATGTTGAAGCTTGCTGTAATAGTTATGTGTGTTGTTTAAAATTTATTGGTCAATGACGATATTAATATTATGAGTTTTTGATTCATGAAATGTCATTGAATATAATGTCAGGTATGTGTGGTTAATAATGATCTACGATGGTATTGAGGATATTGTGAAAATTAGATTTTTGATTATGAAATAATGTTTGTAAAGTAAAGCCTAGTGCTCGATGTTGTTGATAATTATTGATATCGTTTATATTGAAATGTTATTGGTTATGCCCCATGGTGGCGTTAAGGATTTATTGAAGCTCGAGATGCTGGTTGTATGTTGTTGGAAGTGTGTTGTTGTGCAGTTGTTGTGGATGGTTAAGTGTTAATGATATGTATTGTTGAAATTGACCCATATGGGCATTATGCATATATTGGTAATTATGTTATCTATAGTATTGATGGCTTTATGAGCTTGATTTGATTTTTTTTGTGGTAATGGTTGTTGAGTTGATGAGTATTGAGGTTAGTGGAGCTAGGCTATGATGTTAGAATGGTTGTACATGTGCTATAATTCACATCCATGCATTTTTGCATCATCATGACATCATATTCATTATAAAGCGCTTTGACTTACTCAACACTCAAATCTGTTGTTTGAGACTGCTGATTATAACACTACAATTTGTTATGTAGTTCTCAAGGTACCACCAATTATAACACTACAATTTGTTATGTGGTTACCAGGATATCCACCAAGTTGTAGCACTCAGATTCGCTATGTGGGTTATCCATTTTAACACTCAGATTTGTCGTTGATAAAGCCGAATCCGCATTGCATGTTTTTATGCATTTGAAAAGATTTGATTTTGAAATTTCATGGCATTCAATCATTTGCATTGAGAGAGTAATGAGATATGTATAGGTGTTGGAAGAATTGGTAGTATTTGGTGACGTTGTAGTTGAATTGATAATATATATATCTGGTGATATTTAATGTTGAAATAATGATTGCTAAATTTATACTTGGTGATATGTGATGTTGAAGTGATAATGGATATATATATACACACACATACACTTGGCGATGTTTGATGTTGAATTGATGATTAATATATATATATATATATATGTATATGGTAATGCTTGAGATTGAATTGATGATTAATATGTATTCGACAATGCTTGGAATTGAATTAATGATTGATATGAAATTAGTAATACTGGAAATAAAATAGATGATTAAGATATGGTTTGTTGGCATAAGTGTTACTACGTGGTGGTTGCATTATTTTAAATTACTCGAACCAATGGGTTCCTTATCTGTGAATTGCTATTTACTATTTTGAGTGATACTCACCCCTTAACTTTCATTTTAGTAGTTTCCTGGGTGATGCTACTGCTCGGTAAGTGATAACTGCTAATCAAGCAATATATTCTTATGATTATTTGAAGCATCCTAGCAAGAAAGTAAAGTAAATGGATGAAAAAAACAAAGAATTTACCTTGAAATATGAACATGAATAAATATTTTGAGAAATGAAGAAATTAGCTTGACATTCTTTAAGGAAATGCAGGAAAAACATCCTAATCAATAAAAGGTCAAATGAGCAATCATCAAGACATCACGCTTAAGCGTGTCTTACGCTCGCTTGAGTGTGATCAAGCTAAGCATTAGACTTCATTGAAGCTTAAGCGTGGACTAAGCGTACTCCAAGCATGACTTGACAGGATGAGCTCGCTTGAGCTTGGCTTGAGCGTGGTTTGTGCACACATCAGGACCTTTCCACGCTCAAGCATGGAAATGGGGTGCTCAAGCGTGAGCTCGAGCTCACCTGAGCGTGGATCAAGCATGAATCAGATATGCTGGACAGGAAGGCCACGCTTAAGCGTGGTTAAAATGGCTTGAGCGTGAGACAACCAGTGAGCATCAGGACCCTTCACGCTTGAGCGTGACCATTAAGCTCAAGCGTGACTCATGCAGTATGGGATTTTATAATTTAATATTCACCAATAGTGCGATGCCAACTCAACCATTTTCTTGTGTTTCTACATGTCTCCGAATATTCCTTCATGGGCTCTATGCAAGTGGAAAGGGAAGCTGAAACATAACCCCTATAAATCAAGCAAAAAATAGGACATCTGTAACACCTTAATTTTCAATTAGTGGATAAACCAAGACCAGGAAAATTTTTCCGAAATCAGAGGGAATTCAAGGGCAAAATGATTAGCTGAGAATTAAGGAGGGTAGAATTAGGAGAAGAAGGAAAGGAGAGGAATGCAAACCATCCACAAGGCAATCAGCGGAAGCTGCAGGACGTGAGCAAACCCAACAGCGCCTACTCGCTTAGGCGAGATTCAATATCGCTCGAGCGCGACAACCCCACACTCCTAGGCGAAGTTCGCATAGCTTAAGCGTGACCCATCAGAGACCTTCCCTTCGCTCAAACTCGCTGGAGCGAGCACTTAGCCGCTGAGGCGAGTAACTCCACTCAGTATTCCCATCACTCGGATTTCAGGATCTAAGTTTACTCGGAAAAGTCTTTGCTCATGATTCATTTGGTCTAACCCTTACACTCACAAGCTCCTTTCGGAAGTTTACCACACACTTCATAACTTCATTCCTTCAAGCCGCAGATGTTGACCACTTGGGAGATGATTCCCATAGTAATTTCACTCGGATTCCACACATACGTTTTACTCAGAATATTCTTCACGGTCTTTTTATCACTCAGGTATTTCACTCGTTTTTCACTCGGCACACCTAATCCTTCTTACTCAAGTCCTCTCACTAAGTCAAGTCTCACCTAAGGATCTTCTAGTCTCCCATAAGTTTACTACAATGAGTTTCACTCAGAATCTTATAGGTCACTCTTCAGTCAGAAAACACTCACTCGGAAGGTTCTCACTCGGAACATGTTATTCTCCACTCGAGGAAATTCTAACAGTTTATTACTCTGAAGGTTTTCAGGTCAATCCCCACTCGGAATTATACGACCTCATTCACTCGGAACTTCTAGACCTTTCTTCGCTCGGGGTAAAGTCACTGTCTCGCTTCCCACAGCAATAACTTAGTTCCATTTTTACCTAAGGTCATACTAACCTCACACACTCGGAAAAGCACGAATATATATATATCACTCGGACTTCACGCACAACATAGAATGAACATACAGTATGATATAAGTATATATATATAGGAATGTACATAAATAATTACAAGCGCATTGTCATGCTCTCAACCCGAGAGAGTTTAAATTCTGATTTAAGAGACTAAGATCAAAATACGAGCCAGCCAAGGCTTAACCAAAACCTTATACACAGTATCTACATATATACAGATATTTCCATAGTGCACAAGCATTCCACTCGGCATGCAGCCCCACCTTCACTCATTGTTCCGAGAGACATTCACTGAAAAATATTGCCACAGAAGGGGGTGAGCTTTTACATGTAAAATGACAGTTAGTGACTCAGCATCAGCATCAGTACTCATACTCATGTTCACTCGGGTTGCATTCAATTTAAATTTAAGCCATGCAGACTATGATATTTTCAATGACATACACTTACATACATATTACGTGAAATTCATTTTCATTCGTACAAAAGCATGCATCAACTCATTCAGAATTTATTCGTATCACTCCGAGCCATACCACTCGTACTATCCTAATCAACATTGCATCTACATGCATGCCTGCAGATCTGACTTAGGCAATGATTTTCAGTTACAGGTTCCCTTACTGGCCTCTCATCCATTAGCCCTTCCCGTGTGGTACCGGCCTCCCATTGACGTCTCGAGACTTAACTCTAGCTCCTACGACTACCATGAGCTCTCACAGGATCTAGCCAAGGGTCTGTAGCTGGAGATCATTTCTTTGGGGCTCCTAACCTTCCACGGGTCACCCCGTTCCTGCACATTCAGCCTATGTGCTTTAACAACGAGTATCCTCGATTATCCGACTCATTCCTCGTAACTATTAGCGTCATAACCAATCCAACATAGTTCCTACATTCAATCGTCCATCGTACTAGCATACACAGCAATCGAACGGTTCATATTTATAATATCCCAGATGAAATCAGCCAACAGTCACACATACATATCCTCTCGGTATTAACAGTAATAAGAACATGCATCACACACGTTTATGTATAAATGACTATCAGAATTCAGCACAACAACCCTGAATACATGCATATAAATATATAACCATAATCAGGACTCTGCTATCACACATATGGTATTCAAGGATTAACAATCATGCATTGCACACAGTCATCATAGACATATTCGTACACACGCAAGGCAATACGTTCATCCGGTACCGTCCATAAACCATGCATTTGACATGCAAGCGCCCCTACCTACTGAAGGGACTCGAGGAGCTCTTCTGTTTTCCAACGTTTGGTCTGATGCTCTGTTTGCCTCGTTCAGTCCTCCTCGCACAGTTGTACTCTGTAATTGGTTCGGGGATAGGAATTGTTCTTCCTCCGCTTCGATAATCATCCTTCACCAACCGAAGGAGACTCTGACTCTTCTGCAGCACTGTCGTCGTGTTTTCCAGAAACAGAGAACAAGGACAGGGGAGAAGAGAAGAGAACGAAGAACAAAGAAGAGAAGAAAAGAGAGAATGAAGTAGTAGAGGAAGAGGGAGTCTGAAGGGAAAAAATGAATAGCCATAGTGACCTTGGGCATATATATGTGCGCGAAGAAAAGAAGAGTGGGGTGGGAAAGCGTGAATCAGTAGTTCCACTAAGCCACACGCACTAATCACAATCAACCAGTCATCACCATTAATCATAATTAATCAGCCATTAATTTCTTAAGTTAGATTAATTAAGTTAATTATAATTAACAAGAAATTTTCCACTTTGCAATTATTATTTTAATGGCTTATTTCTGTTCGGTAATTAATTTTTAAATCGGGATGTTACAATTCTCCCTCTCTTAAAAGAATTTCGTCCCCGAAATTCACTCGGTAACTCACCTTAGTAAACAACTCGGGGTACTATTGCCTCATGGCATCCTCACGTTCCCAGGTGTAAGAGGTATACCCGTCTTGTTTCCACTTCACTTCAACCAGTTGTATATCCTTGCTCCTCAAACGCTTTACCGATCGGTCCACGATTCTAGTCGGTACAGTTATAGTGGTCAGATCTTCCTTAATCTCCATTTCATCGTCCGGCATTGTGTGAGTGGAATCATGTAGATATTTCCTTAGTTGAGATACGTGAAACACGTTGTGCAATCGGGATAGATGAGTCGGTAACGCTACTCGGTATGCCATGGAACCGACTCGCTCCAATATCTCATACGGCCCAATGTATCGGGGGTTCAACTTCCCACCTTTCAAGGCTCGCCCGAATCCTTTACTCGGTGAAATCTTTAGAAACACCCTATCTCCGACTGAAAACTCTAGTGGTTTAGTTCGTTTGTCATAGTAGCTCTTCTGTCTATCCTGAGACGCCTTCATCTTTTCCCTTATTCCTTGGATTTGTTCTGAGCTTTGTTTCACAATTTCCGACCCCAATAGTAGACTTTTACCCGTTTCCGATCAACAAAGAGGGGTTCAGCACTTTCGTCCATATAAGGCTTCGTAAGGTGCCATACCAATACTGTTGTGGTGGCTATTGTTGTATGTAAATTCGATTAAGGGAAGGTACTGCTCCCAACACCCACCATGCTCCAACACACATGCCCTCAACAAGTCTTCTAAGCTTTGTATCGTTCGCTCGGATTGTCCATCCGATTGGGGGTGGTAGGCGGAACTTAGCCAAAGTTTCGTACCTAATTTTTGGTGCAGGCTGGTCCAAAACCGTGACGTGAATCTAGGGTCCCTATCCGATACGATAGAAGTCGGCACACCATGCAGTCAGATAATTTCGCGGATATAAATCTAGGCTAACTTATGTAATGGGTATCTCATGTTCACAGGTAAGAAGTGTGCAGTCTTAGTCAATCGGTCAATAATAACCCAAATGGCATCATGACCCGCTCGGGTTTTTGGCAATCCCATGACAAAGTCCATGGCTATTGAGTCTCATTTCCACACGGGGATCTCCAGGGGTTGCAATGCACCATACAGTTTCTAGTGCTCGACTTTCGATCTCTGACAGGTAATACACAGAGCCACATATTCCGCTACATTTCTCTTTAATCCGGGCCACCAGAATTGTAGTCTTAGATCATGGTACATCTTCGTGGCACCCGGGTGAATACTTAGCAGGCTCTTGTGGGCTTCATCAAGCACCATCCTTCTTAATTCTCCTCCACCCGGTACGTATATTCTATTTTTCACTCGGAAAATTCCATCTGGTCCCTTGGTCAAGGACAAGTCCTTACCCTTGGCCTGAGTCTCCTTCATCTCAGCCAAGTAGGAATCTGACTTCTGTTGCTCCAATACCAATTTTAGGAATTCATTGGCGATCTTC
The DNA here is from genome assembly GCA_037962975.1 of Clitoria ternatea. Classification (NCBI taxonomy): domain Eukaryota; kingdom Viridiplantae; phylum Streptophyta; class Magnoliopsida; order Fabales; family Fabaceae; genus Clitoria; species Clitoria ternatea. The sequence continues at coordinate 26,823,048 of CM075672.1, read as the reverse complement.
AATGTACCGAGCATTATCTTCCAAAACGAAGGAACGTCAACATGTAAATTCATGTCTCAAAATTGCTCCAATAACTCCACCTCCTTCACCATCATCACTGCCATATGGAGGGATTTCCGACTCAATGCATCGGCAACAACGTTTGCCTTACCTGGATGATACTTCAGCTCGAAGTCATAATCCTTTAAAAATTCCATCCATCTTCTCTGCCTCATGTTCAGCTCTTTCTGGTCGAATAAATATTTGAGGCTCTTGTGATCGTTGTACACCTCGAATTTGGATCCGTACAAGTAATGCCTCCATATCTTTAATACGAAAACCACAGCTGCCAATTCCAAGTCATGGGTCAGATAATGCTGCTCGTGCGGCCTCAATTGCCGAGAGGCATATGCTATCACTCGGTCCTTCTACATCAGCACGCACCCAAGGCCGAGTCCCAACGCATCACAGTAAACTACGAAGCTCTCTTGTAAGTTTGGCAATGCTAACACTGGAGCGGTTGTCAACTTACTCTTCAACTCTCGGAAACTACTCTCGCACTCGGAACTCCAAACGAAAGGGACGTTTTTCCGAGTCAGCTTGGTCAGTGGCAGAGCAAGCTTAGAAAAACCTTCAATAAACCTCCTATAGTAGCCAGCTAGGCCCATAAAGCTTCTTATCTCCGAGACCGACTTGGGCCTCTCCCATGCCATTATAGCTGCCACCTTTGATGGGTCCACCGAGACACCTTCCATGGAAATTACATGTCCGAGAAAGTGGATCTTATCCATCCAAAAATCGCACTTTGAAAGTTTCGCAAACAACTGCTTCTCCTTCAATACTTGAAGTACCGCTCGGAGGTGTTCTTCATGCTCATCGTTCACGTTCAATAGAATATCACCATAATAATGACCACTCGGTCATAATGCACACAACTGCTTACACTCGGTAAGCATACCTTGGCCTTGGACCTTTTAGGTCTGCTCTGATACCAAAATGTAACACCTTAATTTTCAATTAGTGGATAAATCGAGACCAGGAAAATTTTTCTGAAATTAGAGGGAATTCAAGGGCAAAATGATTAGCTGAGAATTAAGAAGGGTAGAATTAGGAGAAGAAGGAAAGGAGAGGAATGCAAACCATCCACAAGGCAATCAGCGGAAGCTGCAGGAAGTGAGCGAACCCAACAGCGCCTACTCGCTTAGGCAAGATTCAATATCGCTCGAGGGCGACAACCCCACACGCCTAGGCGAAGTTTGCATAGCTTAAGCGTGGCCCATCAGAGACCTTCCCTTCGCTCATACTCGCTGGGGCGAGCACATAGCCGCTGAGGTGAGTAACTCCACTCGGTATTCCCATCACTCGGATTTCAGGATCTAAGTTTACTCGGAAAAGTCTTTGCTCATGATTCATCGGTCTAACCCTTACACTCACAAGCTCCTTTCGGAAGTTTACCACACACTTCATAACTTCATTCCTTCAAGCCGCAGATGTTGACCACTTGGGAAATAATTCCCATAGTTATTTCACTCGGATTCCACACATATGTTTCACTCAGAATATTCTTCACGGTCTTTTTATCACTCGGGTATTTCACTCATTTTTCACTCGGCACACCTAATCCTTCTTACTCAAGTCCTCTCACTAAGTCAAGTCTCATCTAAGGATCTTCTAGTCTCCCATAAGTTTACTACAACGAGTTTCACTTAGAATCTTATAGGTCACTCTTCAGTCGGAAAACACTCACTCGGAAGGTTCTCACTCGGAACATGTTGTTATTCTCCACTCGAGGAAATTCTAACAGTTTATTACTCTGAAGGTTTTCAGGTTAATCCCCACTCAGAATTATACGACCTCATTCACTTGGAACTTCTAGACCTTTCTTCGCTCGGGGTAAAGTCACTGTCTCGCTTCCCACAGCAATAACTTAGTTCCATTTTTACCTAAGGTCATACTAACCTCACACACTCAGAAAAGCATGAATATATATATATATATATATATATATATCACTCGGACTTCACGCACAGCATAGAATGAACATACAGTATGATATAAGTATATATATATATAGGAATATACATAAATAATTACAAGCACATTGTCATGCTCTCAACCCGAGAGAGTTTAAATTCTGATTTAAGAGACTAAGATCAAAATACGAGCCGGCCAAGGCTTAACCAAAACCTTATACACAGTATCTACATATATAAAGATATTTTCATAGTGCACAAGCATTCCACTCGGCATGCAGCCCCACCTTCACTCGTTGTTCCGAGAGACATTCACTGAAAAATATTGCCACAAAAGGGGGTGAGCTTTTACATGTAAAATGACAGTTAGTGACTCGGCATCAGCATCAGTACTCACACTCATGTTCACTCGGGTTGCATTCAATTTAAATTTAAGCCATGCAGACTATGATATTTTCAATGACATACACTTACATACATATTACGTGAAATTCATTTTCATTCGTACAAAAGCATGCATCAACTCATTCGGAATTTATTCGTATCACTCCGAGCCATACCACTCGTACTATCCTAATCAACATTGCATCTACATGCATGCCTGCGGATCCGACTTAGGCAATGATTTTCAGTTACAGGTTCCCTTACTGGCCTCTCGTCCATTAGCCCTTCCCGCATGGTACCGGCCTCCCATTGACGTCTCGAGACTTAACTCTAGCTCCTACGGCTACCACGAGCTCTCACAGGATCTAGCCAAGGGTCTGTAGCTGGAGATCATTTCTTTGGGGCTCCTAACCTTCCACGGGTCACCCCGTTCCTGCACATGCAGCCTATGTGCTTTAACAACGAGTATCCTCGATTATCCGACTCATTCCTCGTAACTATTAGCGTCATAATCGATCCAACATAGTTCCTACATTCAATCGTCCATCGTACCAGCATATACAGCAATCAAACGGTTCATGTTTACAACATCCCAGATGAAATCAGCCAACAGTCACACATACATATCCTCTCGGTATTAACAGTAATAAGAACATGCATCACACGTGTTTATGAATAAATGACTATCAGAATTCAGCACAACAACCCTGAATACATGCATATAAATGTATAACCATAATCAGGACTCTGCTATCACACATATGGTATTTAAGGATTAACAATCATGCATTGCACACAGTCATCATAGACACATTCGTACACACGCAAGGCAATACGTTCATCCGGTACCGTCCATAAACCATGCATTTGACATGCAAGCGCCCCTACCTACTGAAGGGACTCAAGGAGCTCTTCTATTTTCCGACGTTTGGTCTGATGCTCTGTTTGCCTCATTCAGTCCTCCTCGCACAGTTGTACTCTGCAATCGGTTCGGGGATAGAAAGTTATTCTTCCTCCGCTTCGATGATCGTCCTTCACCAACCGAAGGAGACTCTGACTCTTCTGCAGCACCGTCGTCGTGTTTTCCAGAAACAGAGAACAAGGACAGGGGAGAAGAGAGGAGGACGAAGAACGAAGAAGAGAAGAAAAGAGAGAACGAAGCAGTAGAGGAAGAGGGAGTCTGAAGGGAAAAAATGAATAGCCATAGTGACCTTGGGCATATATATGTGCACGAAGAAAAGAAGAGTGGGGTGGGAAAGCATGAATCGGCAGTTCCACTAAGCCACACGCACCAATCACAATCAACCAGTCATCACCATTAATCATAATTAATCAGCCATTAATTTCTTAAGTTAGATTAATTAAGTTAATTATAATTAACAAGAAATTTTCCACTTTGCAATTATTATTTTAATGGCTTAATTCTGTTCGGTAATTAATTTTTAAATCGGGATGTTACAACATTTGATCATGAATCATTCCCTACATCTCCTACAAAATCTAACCTCTCCATTATTCCTTTTACCTTCTATATTCATTTCCAATTTCTCTTGAAGTGAAAATGCAAAGCATGAGTAACTAATTTTCCTTTATTGGGATTGGTTGTAATCAATTCAAACCTGAAGCAATGCTGCTATAAGTTTTCATGTATATTAATGAGATTTGATACTTTCTGTATTTCATTCTGCCATTAATGCCTTAAGGTACTTGATCACTATTTTCTTGTTTTAAGTTTTCTTAAGTATACTGGGAAGTAACTTTTGGAAGCAGATCTGAATGAAATACTCGTTGTGAGTAGCTGACCAGGGATGGCATCTAACGCAATGAACGTCAAAACAATCGATTGCTAATGCTGGAATGATTTCAAAGTGACTGAGGGATCAGCAGTTTGAAATCATTCTTATGAATTTTGTAGTCGAGGGATCAATACAAATGACTTTGATTGTGACGTAGAAATTATCATTTCAAAATACATACATGCAATTTATTCAGCTTATGGAAGGTGAGATGAGATGAAACCAATCCCAGTTTTCCAAATCTGATTTTTTCTCAAACACTTTACTGTCATTAATTTCATTCAACACTTGTTGTTTCTTTTATATTCAATCTTTTGCACAACAAAATCAAAACAAATCTTTTGTCAAAATCAATTCAAGAACTAAGATCTTCAAACCAACACCTCCTCAGTGGAACGACATCTACATTATACTACAATTACTGTGTTTAAACTTGGCACAAATATTCCATTGAGTGCATATTATACAAACTTAATTCTCTTTCGTTGAGCACTTTATTTCTTTGTATGATTTACACAAAAAGATCTCACCAGTAAGCTTGGAGGTGGGAACAATGCAATGTCAAGATAAATTTATAATTAATTTTTTATTGTGTTGCTTAAGGTAAATATGTAATTGGTCTGGGATAATTATTATATGAAAGGATGGTATAACCCTCTGATTGACTTGGAGTTATTTGATATGTAAAGGTTTATATAGCCTTTTGATTGGCTCAGATTGGTGAACATATGTATGTGATGCCAAATATGAAGTGTTGATACACACACATCTATGTATGTTGATGTATAAGGCTTATGGTACGGCCCTTCAGTTGGCCTAAGATGGCAAGAGTATATACGCACATGTGGTTAATGTCATATCTTAGTATTTATGATAATTATATTTACCTGATTGTTAGTAGATAAGTAGCTGACATCTTACTAGAGGTTTATGTTAAAACCAAGAAGACTTTGGAAAAACTTTAAATTTGTTGATAACTAACATTATGGATTTTAATTTAAATGAAGTCATATTTTGTTAAAATTTGAAAGTTTGTCTAAGTGTTTTAAGAGTAAAAAGTCTGGTATAAGAGACTCATGATCATAAACAACAGCAACGTAAAAACTTACGTATATCTCAAGATAAAATCTGAAGATCAAGGTTAATATTCACTCCTTATCAAGCCTTCCCAAATCAAGGCAAAAATAGTATCGGCCGATTTGAAGAAACGAAGTCTTGAAAGTTACTCTAAAAAGAAGTACATCACATCTAGTTCTTACCAGACCTAGACCTATTAAAGTCATACTTCATGCAATAATCAGTGCAAGAGTTCCTTTCCTTAAAACAAAGCTCTCTAACAACCAAACCCTACCTTTATACATCATCAAGCTACGACTTCTCCAGAATTTATGAAGAATCTCAAGCAAGAACCTGAACAGAATTTTACTTTGTTCTTGAGTCTCATCATCAACACCTTTTGGATCACTAGACCTAGGATTACTTCAGAAGCCTTCCTTGTATAAGTCTGGTCCTAAAAATGTTGATTCTCTAAAGCAGACTCCATTATAGTATGAAGTGGATATTCACGTGAAGAAGAGCATCCACACAAGGCAAATCAAGATCCATCTTAAAGCATCCAATTTCACCTTTACCTTATCTATGCAGAAAACCCTCTGGATAGTAACTTTCCATTTTGGTTAAACTTATGCTAATCTTACTCTACCTGCACTCTTCACCTACATATGCACAAGTCTCAAAGCTCTCTGCCCTATGCTATATCTGTAGAACGACTCTCTCTGACTAAGAGCCTTTGTCTTTTATGCAAAACACCTCCTAATGCTTGTATTCTCTCTCAGTGGTCATCTAACAACCATCTCCTCCCTTAGAGAGTTAGTTCCAGGAAACTAAATATAAATATAATAGTTCTCTCTCTTAGGATGTATGAGATGAATACATAGAGGGTTAGACAGAAAAAGAGAGAGTGGAAGAGACTCACATTAAAAATGTGAACATGAAAAGGAAAAAGGAGGGGATGATCTAAATGGTCATAGACATGAAGCCCATGAAAATCAGTAATGGCAATTGATCATAGAAAAAAAAAGAAATTTCATATTTCTAAGAAAAAGTGAATATGGATATATTCAGTTCATCATATAGAAGCCATAACAACTTAAGTCATAGACATGTTTTGAACTCTTAATCTATCATCTTCAAAACAGTCTCTGATTATCTTTCTGACTTATTATGTATCATTCTTTATTCATATTTTCCATGTACTTAGTCATATTCAAAGTCAAGCCTTTTTTCATCTATAGAAGTATGTAGTACAAACTTTTCTCTTAGCTCAGCTAAGTCAAAGGCTTGCTCTTCTTAATATCTTTATCCTTTCCAAAGCTATGCAGCACATGTCTCTAAGATCTATTGAGAAACACTGTTGGCTTAAAAAGGCTTTTAAAAGAATACTTAGGATTAAGCCAGGAGTGGCTTATAAAAGAATACTTGGGTTTGCCCTACGAGTAGGTGCTGTAAAAGAATACTCAAACTGAGCCAAAAGTGTCTGGTGTCAAGAATACTCAGAAGCACGTGGTTTGCTTAAGCTAGGAGTGGCTAGAGTCAACAATACTCAGAAGCAGTATATGTAAAAGGACAATTTTACATATTGAAAAGTTCTTCAAGTCTGGAGGTCCTGGATGTAGCTTCTACATTGGAAGTGAACCAGTATAAATCTCTTGTGTGATATCTCTTTATCCTTATCTTTACAAGAGTCTAGTGCATTTATAGTTATTTCTTTGCATACAAAGGTCCACTACCAAATCAACTTTGAAAAAGGCTCATTCTCTTAAAAGATGAAATTGGTGTCAAAGAGTAAACAGACTTATTCAACCCCCCTTCTAAGTCTATTCTCTGAACCATGGTATCAAAACTGATGGTTTGGAGAATAGACTTAGAAGGGGGGTTGAATAAGTCTGTTCATTTTTTCAAACCAAAAGTGATATTTAAGAGTAAATGCATTAAGCACAGTGGACCAGACTTTTACGAGACAACAAGTGTGATACTTTCATTGAATAAGCGTTATTTACCAGACTTTTGCTATCAAAGATATTAACGAGAATGCACCAAACTTTTGATAGTTAAGAGTGGAGAAAAAGTAACAACACATAAGCAATTTATACTAGTTCACTCCCAACACAGAAGCTACATCTAGTACCTTCAAATCTGAAGGATTTTCATTATGTAAAAATCATTTACATCAGATGTTGAGTATTATTAACTCCAGCCACTCCTAGCTTAAGCACAACTTATGCTTTTGAGTATTCTTGATTCCAGTCACTCCTGGCTTAAGCAAAACTCATGTTGAGAATTCTTGACTCTAGCCATTCCCGTCTTAAGCACAGCCCAGGCCAATACACCAGACCCCTCTAGATTCCTATGAGTATTCTTTTGTAGCACTCACTCCTAGGGCAGACTTAATTATTCTTTCACAAGCCACCCCGGGCACAAACCCCGAGTATTCTTTCAAAAGTATCTCTAGGCCAACAGTGTTTCCCATACTAATAGAGTCTGGCAATGCACCAGACCTGTACCACTAGAGGATTGGAAGAATTATTACAAATAAAATAAGCCCTTTAACGTAGCAGCGCTAAGTGATAAACCACGAAAATGGGTTTGTAAAGAAAGGAAAGGCTTATTTTCCCATAGGACTCAATACATTTGGAAAGTGAAAGATGGTTGGAAAATGTACTGAGCCAGAAAGCATGACTTGAGATAGTATGCTATTAAGCATACAAAGATATATCCCAAGTTACTATGGCATCTAAGTAGGAAGATGATTTCACATAGCGAGCATTCTTTGTCTTCATGGCAGATCTTCTTGATTTGGTTACTCATTGTTGAGTACACTACCATTTCTTCATTTTGCATGAGCTTTTGTACATCAATGTCTGGTGCTCGTTCATGATCTTTTCTTCTTCTTCTTCCATCAAACTTTGATTAGTGTGTTCTAGCTCTTCTTCTTCTTCTTTTCACAAGCTCACTCTTTTTTCAATCTTCCTTTTATATTCTTTTATGTTTATTTTTCTTCTTCAGCTCTCCATTTTATTTTTGCTCTCCTTTTATTTTCATCTATTTCACGGAGCATTTCTGATGAAGAGATTGATTCATTTTATATAGAATCATATTGTTGAGCTCGGGGAGAGGCTGTCAATTATATGACCGTTAAGAGTGTTGTTGTATAAGGGACAAAAGCCTTTCTCGTTGAAGTTGCACAAAGGGCAAGAGCTTTTGTTGTCAGAGAGAGACGTTATGTATAAGCAATATAAATTTAAGAGTTTTGAGATGTATATGGTCATAGGTGGAGTAGAGGTAGCATAAGTTTCATGAAGAGGGAAAACTTTGATTCAGGGAATCTCTAAAAACGTATGATAAAGGTAAAATGACGTTGATATTTTTGCAGTCGTTATCCCGTCAAATTAGTACATTAAAATTAATTAACGTAGTACTAGGGTGTCAACCTAGGTCGTTCTCTCAAGGATCAACACAAAAATTTAGGAAAAATCAAGTCTTAAACTAATTTTTAACAATTAAAAATTAAAACTAAACAAGTAAAAATTTTACAAACATAAGTTTACTAACATACAATTGGGGGGGGGGGGTTTGATTGATTTTTGTTGTCACAATTAAAATTAAAGCAAGGTAAATAAAGGATTTAAAACAATAAATAACAAGCGATTGATTTTCTTGGAGTATTGTAAATAAATTTATCCTTGGTTCACTAAAAATAACTTGTATACTTATTAATGTTAATTTCTTAGCTCAATTTGAATTGATCAACTAAGCGTCTTTTTCAATTCACAATTCCTTTACTTTCATTTAAAAATGAATATTTGAATCAAGCATCCTAATTAAGCAAAAGGAGTCAAGATCTTAAAATCTAGGAATTATTGAGCATACATAAGAACATCGCCTATATACATAATCTATTCTCAAATTATGGAATTAAGCAAACCATAATTATTAAAAGTGATTATGAAAATATTCATTAAGCATGCATATTTCCTTAATCCATTCTAATTTGAAATCTTATTTAACTCCATTTGGATAACTAAACCGATTAAGCATACAAATTCAATTAAACAAAATGGAATTAAATAAGTAGAGAATGATTATGAAGAAATAACAATAATAAAAGCATACTATATTAAAATTAATGACCTCAAAATTACATTACAACATTCTCCAAGAAAATCAATCTAAGGGTTTTAGCCCTCCATAATTACAATTACAAACAAAGAACTAACCCGGAAATGAAGAAGTTGCTGGAGAAACTCCAACAAAGAAGAGAAGCAGAGGAAGAACGTATGAGGAAGGAAGAATTGTGTGAAGAATGGTGTGTTATGACCCTTGCTCTTGTGCCTATTTATAGGAGTTAGAAAGCAAGCTTTTGCCATAAAATATTTCAATGGAAGGAGCACTCTTCATTAATCAATTCAATGGTGCTCCATGATCATCTTCAGTGCATTTCCCACCATCTCAGTGCTTTGCCCACCTTCCAGAAGCTTGAAAAACGTGTTTCTGGGCCAATTATTCACTCATGAATCGATTCATTGGTGGGAGGAATCGATTCATTCGTTCCAAAATGCAATCCTGGGCCAATTTTACACGTGTGAATCGATTCATTTAGGGAAAGAATCGATTCAATGCTGTTGGAACCCGTATGAATCGATTCAGGAGGCTTGTGAATCGATTCAAGTTGCAAAATTTCACTTCCTGGGTGCATTACATTCGCATGAATCAATTCAGGAGGGGGATGAATCGATTCATCCCCCTGATTCTCCATAATTTGCACACTTTTTCACCCTTTTTGAGATCTTTTTGCATATTTCTTGGTTCCTTTGATCCTTAGGCACTTTGATCTTCATTTTGGATTGGAATTCTTGAGTTCTTTGATCTATTTTCCTTTGGTACAAATTATCAATCAAATATTACATAAAGATCAAATGATAAAAATGTGTTAAAATGCAATATGTTACACACTAAGTGATGGCAAATTATACACATTTAAAATGGAGAATTAGAGATAAATCATGCATCATCAAATACTCCCACACTTATTCTTTTGCACTCCCGGGCAAAATCAAAATAAAAACAAGTATCACAATTTATTAAAAACATTAAGTTGAAAACAACACACAGAACTGGCATGCTTGTCATGAAATCTTAGAAATATACAAAGAAACAAGAGTTTTCAACATGAAAGATACAAAGCATCAAGATATATATAAAAATCATTCAAACACTTAGGCATGTAAAAATTAAATTAAACTGAAAAGAAGATCATAAGTGATAGAACCTCACAAGACATACTCTCAACTCTCAAGTGTTTAAGGTTTGTGTATACACTCAAAACAATTCCTGAAAAACAAACAGTCTAAAAATTTGGCAAGTTTCTTAATTCCTCAATCAACACAAATGCATGTATAGATCCACAGGGCTTTCACAGGGTTGCAATGTGGCCAAGGTTAAAATGGATGAAATATATATATTATATATATATACCAAAAAGAATAATGAAGCAATTAGTTTTACTGGCAAACAGTGAGGGTAAAACATTTATTGTATGGTATTTGGTAAATTTTTTTTTTTTTTTTTTTTTAATATGAGATTGCATAACACTTGAAACAAGAGTTGCAATTCCTTTTTGCACACCCCCACACTTATTTGAATGCCTGTTTTGACTTGATTCCAAAGCTTCAATATACTTCTTAAGGTAGGTATATTTTTGGTTTTTCATCCATGGCTTATTTGAGCTGCAACAAGGAAACAGTTAAATAGGCTCAAAATGGCTAGCAAGGGATGATTTATTCATGGTAGGTTTATCTGGCTTAATGGCTCAACTGAACAAAATGCCTGTATCAAAATACATTCATATGAGTTTCAAGTATCATCAAGAAACAAGACAAAAATTAAGATGTAAGCCTTCAGGAATTAATCACACATGAAAGGATTAAGATGGTTTAAAGTGATCCATCAAATTTTAAGGCTCAAAAATCTCACAAGGTATAATTCCATCATATATGATCATTTCTCAATTATCATGTCATTCTCAACATACCAAAAATGTTTGAGTTCAAATTATAACATATCATTAATCTCATATCAGACATGAAAGAATTTACTTGTTACTCATGCATATCTTAAAATTCCAATAAAACATGCCATTTAAAACAAAAACACACAAAAATTTTATTTATTTATTTATTTATTTTTTTTTTATTTTTTATTTTTAACACAAAAAATTTAATCACACAAAAACACACAAAACACACAAATGATCCCACCCCCACACTTAAATCATACATTGTCCTCAATGTAAGACAGAGCATACAAAATAGACAATATAATGAAAAAGTAAAGAGATGGGTAAGAAAAACTCCCTCAAGGTGGATTAAACTCAAATACCACATCCTTTTGAAGCAGATTGGATAGTGGTCTAGCCTTCTTGTGCCTTCCCAAATCTTGCAGCAATTTTTCTTCTTGATTTTCATCAAGAGAAGTAAAGATTATCACCGGAAGCTCCTCATCATTTCCCAAGTATGAATACTTGAGGTTTTCAAGTAAGAAATTTAGCTCCAGATTAGGTGCCTGTAAAGTAGATGGAACTAACAAAGCAGATTTGGATTCTTGCACCTCAAAAATTTTGTTAGAGTCTTTTTGAAAATTTGTATTTAGAACATGTATTTCTATAGACTCTAAATCAGCAGTTATGTATTTGTCAATTTCAGCACAAATATGACAATTCTCAGAATTATTACATGCAAAACAACTGTATGAATCATCTATGCATTCCAAATCAACATCAGAAAAATGTTCAAAAACTAGTTCATCAATAATGTCAATTTGGAAAACAGAATGATTTTCAGAAGGGTGTTTCATGGCATCTAGAATTTTAAATCTTACCTTAGTATCACCAAATTCCATAGAAAGAGTTCCAGCATGGACATCAATTATAGTTTTGGCTGTTTTCAAAAATGGTCTTCCCAAAATGATAGGAACAGGAATTTGAGGCATACCTTCTTCCATATCAAGTACAAAAAAGTCAGCAGGAAAGATAAGCTGTTCTACCTGAACCAAAACATCTTCTATAACTCCAGCAGGGTAAGCAGTGCTCCTATTGGCTAGCTGAATTACTACACCAGTAGGTTGTAAATTTCCAAGAGACAATGATTTGAAAACAGACATAGGCATAACATTTATTGAGGCTCCTAAATCTAACATGCAATTTTCAAATTTATTATTGCCTATGATACAGGGTATAGAAAACGTACCTGGGTCCTTGCATTTCTCAGGAATATTTTCCTTACCAAGCAGTGCAGATACATTTCTTCCCATGCTTATTCTTTCATTGCCCTTGAGTCTCCTTTTGTGAGTACACAACTCCTTCAGAAATTTGGCATACTTGGGAATTTGCTTGATTGCATCAAGAAGAGGTATATTCACTTCCACTTTCCTGAAAGTATCCAAAATTTCTTTGTCCACTTCTTCCATCTTCTTGCTTGGAATTGCTTTTGGTGGGAATGGAAGAGGGATATGAGGTGGAACTTGGAGTGGTTGCATCTCAGATTTGCTTGTGCTTGAAGAGGGTTCATCATTCTCAACTGTTGTGGGCACATCATTTTGTTTTTCAGGTTCCTTAGGTATGGGTACTTCAAGGTTCTTACCTGATCTTAACTGAATTGCGCTCACATTTCTTGGATTTGCAGCTGGTTGAGATGGTAATTTGTCAGAGTTTTGAGATTGTAACTGGCTTAATGATGAAGCCAATTGCCCAATTTGGTTGCTTAAACTCTGAATGGTAGCATCATTTCTTTGTTGATACTCTAAGTTCTGTGCAGCCATTTGTTTCACCAGATCCTCCAAAGAAGGGCCACTTGTGGATGGTTGAGGTGTAGGTCTTTGGAAGGTTGATGCATTGTTTTGAAATGGGGGTTGGGGATTTTGTTGTTGGTTTCCCCATCTCAAGTTTGGATGGTTCCTCCAACCTGGATTGTATCTATTGGTGGAAAGGTCATGGTTTTGTGGTGGTGGAGGTCTATCATGGTAGATGTTACTTGCATAAGCTTGAGGACTATTATTATCCTTTTCTTGTAGAGAAGGACAACAATCAGTGGGGTGCTCTTGTGAAGAGCAGATTCCACACACTTTAGCAGTCATGGATTTTTGATTTACTGCCAATTGTGTGACTAGAGTGGTGAGAGCATCAAGTTTGCTCTCCAATTTAATTCCAGGTGAACTAGAATTGGAATCAAACATGGGTTTGAAAGAATCATTTCTCACACCAAATTGTTGAGAGTTAGATGCCATCTTCTCAATCAGATTTCTTGCTTCAGCAGCAGTCATGTCTCCTAAAGCTCCTCCACTTGCCGCATCAATCATATTGCGATCAACGTGGTGTAAACCTTCATAGAAGTACTGAAGAAGAAGTTGTTCAGAAATTTGGTGGTGAGGGCAACTTGCACAAAGTTTTTTAAATCTCTCCCAATATTCATAAAGACTTTCTCCAGAGAGTTGCCTAATGCCAGATATGTCTTTACGGATTGCAGTTGTTCTAGAGGCAGGAAAGAATTTTTCCAAGAACATTTTCTTTAAGTCATTCCAACTTGTGATTGATCTTGGAGCAAGGTAGTACAACCAATCCTTAGCAACACCCTCTAAAGAATGAGGAAACGCTTTAAGATAGACATGGTCTTCTTGAACGTTTTGGGGTTTCATTGTGGAACACACAATGTGGAATTCTTTGAGGTGTTTGTGCGGATCTTCACCCGCAAGACCATGAAACTTAGGCAACAGGTGTATAAGTCCGGTCTTAATAATAAAAGGGACATCCTCATCAGGATATTGAATACACAAACTTTCGTATGTGAATTCAGGAGCAGCTAGTTCTCTAAGAGTTCTTTCACGAGGTTCAGCCATATCAGAAAAACTAGCAGTACTTTCAACAGATTCAGAAAAAATACTATCACTATCAATATCAACAAAGTTATTATTAAATCTAGCTTCTCTAACTAACCTATGAAAAGTTCTTTCAATTTCAGGATCAAATGAATATAAATGCTCAAAAGTTCTTCTAGTCATACATAGCATACAACAAGATATTTGATCATGATGAGCAATAAATCATAAGAATCCTAAATCATGCAAAAGAAATAAAATAAACAAACAAACAAACAAAAGAAAATTTATTTTTTTTAATTAAAATTTTTTTTTTTAATAAAAAAAAAATTAATTTAAAACAAGAGTTTTTCCTAAAGATCGTTGATCCCCGGCAACGGCGCCAAAATTTGACGTTGATATTTTTGCAGTCGTTATCCCATCAAATTAGTACATTAAAATTAATTAACGTAGTACTAGGGTGTCAACCTAGGTCGTTCTCTCAAGGATCAACACAAAAATTTAGGAAAAATCAAGTCTTAAACTAATTTTTAACAATTAAAAATTAAAACTAAACAAGTAAAAATTTTACAAACATAAGTTTACTAACATACAATTGGGGGGGGGTTTGATTGATTTTTGTTGTCACAATTAAAATTAAAGCAAGGTAAATAAAGGATTTAAAACAATAAATAACAAGCGATTGATTTTCTTGGAGTATTGTAAATAAATTTATCCTTGGTTCACTAAAAATAACTTGTATACTTATTAATGTTAATTTCTTAGCTCAATTTGAATTGATCAACTAAGCGTCTTTTTCAATTCACAATTCCTTTACTTTCATTTAAAAATGAATATTTGAATCAAGCATCCTAATTAAGCAAAAGGAGTCAAGATCTTAAAATCTAGGAATTATTGAGCATACATAAGAACATCGCCTATATACATAATCTATTCTCAAATTATGGAATTAAGCAAACCATAATTATTAAAAGTGATTATGAAAATATTCATTAAGCATGCATATTTCCTTAATCCATTCTAATTTGAAATCTTATTTAACTCCATTTGGATAACTAAACCGATTAAGCATACAAATTCAATTAAACAAAATGGAATTAAATAAGTAGAGAATGATTATGAAGAAATAACAATAATAAAAGCATACTATATTAAAATTAATGACCTCAAAATTACATTACAACATTCTCCAAGAAAATCAATCTAAGGGTTTTAGCCCTCCATAATTACAATTACAAACAAAGAACTAACCCGGAAATGAAGAAGTTGCTGGAGAAACTCCAACAAAGAAGAGAAGCAGAGGAAGAACGTATGAGGAAGGAAGAATTGTGTGAAGAATGGTGTGTTATGACCCTTGCTCTTGTGCCTATTTATAGGAGTTAGAAAGCAAGCTTTTGCCATAAAATATTTCAATGGAAGGAGCACTCTTCATTAATCAATTCAATGGTGCTCCATGATCATCTTCAGTGCATTTCCCACCATCTCAGTGCTTTGCCCACCTTCCAGAAGCTTGAAAAACGTGTTTCTGGGCCAATTATTCACTCATGAATCGATTCATTGGTGGGAGGAATCGATTCATTCGTTCCAAAATGCAATCCTGGGCCAATTTTACACGTGTGAATCGATTCATTTAGGGAAAGAATCGATTCAATGCTGTTGGAACCCGTATGAATCGATTCAGGAGGCTTGTGAATCGATTCAAGTTGTAAAATTTCACTTCCTGGGTGCATTACATTCGCATGAATCGATTCAGGAGGGGGATGAATCGATTCATCCCCCTGATTCTCCATAATTTGCACACTTTTTCACCCTTTTTGAGATCTTTTTGCATATTTCTTGGTTCCTTTGATCCTTAGGCACTTTGATCTTCATTTTGGATTGGAATTCTTGAGTTCTTTGATCTATTTTCCTTTGGTACAAATTATCAATCAAATATTACATAAAGATCAAATGATAAAAATGTGTTAAAATGCAATATGTTACACACTAAGTGATGGCAAATTATACACATTTAAAATGGAGAATTAGAGATAAATCATGCATCATCATAAAACTTAAATGCTTTTTAGACTAGATCAGAATCCACCATGTTTTGTCAATCTTCCTTTCGAGAATTTTTTCTTTAAGCTTTGATAGAGATGACTTGTGACTATTGATGCTTCATGTATCAGACCACTTCTGAAATAATTCTGGATTAGGAGACAAGGTCTGATGTTTTTATATATTCTGAAGCTTGAATGATGTTTTCAGGTTTGGGTCTAGTGAGTTATTCTGATGTGAGAGAATTCTTTTTGAAGCGAATTACCAGACTTCATTTCTTTATCTTGATTCTTCTTTTGTCTTAGAATGTAGAGTCCATGTTGCGATCAAGCCTATCAGACTTTTGATGTATGGGCTCCCCCTTTCTTTTGTAGCTCGAGCCTTATATTTCCTGGAACACTTAAACTCCCACATCAAATAATAACATGTGGCTTTTATTCAAGTTAGAATACATAATGTTAGTTATCAACAAATCATATCTGGTTTATTAGAATTGGTTTCGGCTTTAACCAGACTTTTCTTCAACAAAAGCTTATCCTCTGGGGTTGAGCATTCTAACAAGTACAGAGGAAAAGATCCATGGTGCCTCTCCTCTATCTGTTGCAAAAGAAGAATCAAGAGAAGGAAGCTGTTAAGCCAGACTGTTCAAGAAAATGTTGTCTCAGTTCTAAAAAGAAGAATCTCAAATAGCAAAGCCATCTACAAAGTGAAGAGGAAGGAGAATGAAGCATGAAAATCTATAATATGTTCTTTAAAAATTTGAAACGAAAGATAAGTCTCTGGCTGATTCACTCAATTAGGAAGATCAACAAGTTTGGAAGGAAGGTAAATAGAAAGGGTTAGTAAGTTTTCTATTTATTTACAATTCCATGTGTCATATATATTTATCAGCTTTTAAGTTAATCAGTTGATTATATTTCATCCAATAAAAACTAATATCATTTCTAGTTCATAAATATTTGTTCTAACCGTATACAAGATTGGCAACAGATTGCCAGATCAAGAAAGTATTCGTGCAGGTCTGAATGAAAACAAGTCAGAACCAAACTGCTCAAAGGATATGAAATAATGGTTGTATTCAAAAGTTTAATAAAATATGTATATTGCTTAAGTTAACTTAATTTCCTTTTAAATATATATATATATAAGTCAAAACTATGTATTTATTTGTCTTCGCACATGTTTCTAAAAAACTACATCTTCTTATATATATATATATATAATGGTTTCCATTCTTTTTAAAAATAGCACGCATTAAAGTTTTCTCTCTCCCATTATCCCTTATATACATAAATGCTTATCAAATGTGCCTTAAATATCTGCTTCTTAAGGAGTTCCTTTATACCCTAATGAGACAAATTTTTTCCTCGAGAAAAGTGTAAGAGATGTTGTAACAAAGCTTGACAAGTTTTGTATAGTTCTGATGCTGAAGAAAGAAAAAGTGAGCCTCCTAAATGTAATCATGAACTATTTGATCACCTCAATCTTCAAGAGGCAAAATAAAATTCTATACCTTGGTGTTCTAACCAAGGTTTTTAAGTTAAATAGCATAATTGTCCAAAATGCAAGAGACCTCAAGACATGTGGTTGCTTGGCCACCAAAGTCCCAGTCTTTTTAGATGTGATTGCTCCATCTGAAAACACTCAAGATGAGTTAGCTGAAGAAAGTATGAATGATGAGACAAAGTCAACCTAAAAAGAGTCTATTCCTCTAAGAAGGAAGTTTAAAAGAAGTGATATTAGAGATAGCTCAAAGCTTAACTTCAATAAGAGTGAGTCTTCTACAGATTCATCTTAATCAAAATTTGATCAAAAAGAGTATGGACCTCCTATGAAGAAAGCAAGGGTGTTCATAGGAATTTCACCCTCTGAAGTCTCCATATCTACCCAAGCAAGTAAAGTGGAATCTGGCAAATTAAAGTCTGCTACTAAAGCTGTGAACATAACCTCTCCTGTCAAGACCTCAGGAAGAATCACACGAGGGATGTTGAAGGGTATTTCGATGAAGAGAGCCAATCCTCTAGGCTCATCTGCTGTAAACCCATTGGTATTTGATTTATCAGACTCTGAAGATGATAAGTCTGATAAAAGCTCTCCATATGCTTTTTAAACCTCCTCTGAACCTGAAGCATTCTCCCCTCCTATGTCAAAAAGTTTACCACAAATATCCTCTGAACAACCTTACAAGGACATCATACCTTACAAGTCTATTATTCTACCAGCCATTTCTCTAGAATTAACCTTGCAGACCAAAGCACCTTCTCCTTCCAAAGTATCCATCCCAAGGATGTCTCTTGTAAATCCAGGTCTTGAAAATCGGTATCATAATGTTGGATTTAGAAGCTCAACCATCTTTCCTTCACCAAGGTTTGTTCCACCTACTAAGGATGTACTGTATGAAGATTGTCTCTGTTCCCCATCAAATGCTGCTTTGGACTGCAGATTGTGACAGGAATAGAGAGCCATTCAAATGGACATACAGCATGGAAAATCCCTTATTGAAATCATCCATGGTAAGAAAAAGTCTGCTTATATTTTAACATATACAAAGATTTTTATTGCACCAGACAGGCTCTGCCCCCAGCTAAAATTCATTCCACTGAGAAAGAAAAAGAACTTGCATCTTAAATGATCCAACCATATATGCCTTCATTGGATAAGCCTCAACCAATAAGACTCCCAAACGAGGAAGTGACAAGGCTACTAGGGGTCTGAGCATAATGATGAAGAAGACGCAAGAAGACTTTGTAACCATATTTTGTGGATGATTGGCAAAGTTGGATCCTATTCTCATAATCTTGATCAGAAATAACAATGTCTACCACACTTTGAACCATCCTTGCTTCTAAACCAGAACTTTGTATGCCCTTTTTAAGCCCATTTATCTCTTTTCATTCCTCTCCTTTGTTGATATCAAAAGAGGGAGAAGAAGATAATGATAAGTCTTTTAGATAATTAAGATTGTTAGTTAAGTCTTTTAGATAATTAAGATTGTTAGTTCTTATTCTTGTTAATTTTGGACGTTTGGTTATCTAATATTTAGTTTATTTAAATCTTGGTTATTTTTCTTTACAATAAGTTTTTGGTGCTAATATTCATTGCTTCACCATCTATCTGTGATGCTAATATTATTGTAAATTAATCCTTGTATCTAACCCAAAGCTCTTACAAGCATTTTATAAAAATTATAAGACAGGTACAATCTAAATAGACTTTACCACTGTAAGTATCTCTCATTAAAACTCGTATTCGGCTAAGAGGGAGCTACAATAGGATTCACAAGAATTCATTTAAATAAAAAGACTTAATACTTGCTATCAACAAATAGGGGGAGATTGTTAAAACCAAGAAGACTTTGGAAAAACCTTATATTTGTTGATAACTAACATTACGAATTTTAATTTAAATAAAGTCATATTTTGTTAAAATCTAAAAGTTTGTCTAAGTGTTTTAGGAACTAAAAGTATGGTACAAAAGACTCATGATCAAGGTCAATATTCACTCCATATCAAGGCTCCTCAAATCAAGGCAAGAAAAGCATCAGTGGACTTGAAGAAATGAAGTCTGGAAAGTTGCTCGAAAGAGAAGTATATCATATTTGGTTCTTACCAGACCCAAACCTATTAAAGCCATACTTCATGCAACAATCAGTGCAAGAGTTCCTCTCCTCAAAACAAAGCTCTCTAGTAACCAGACCCTACCTTCATACATCATCAAGCTACAACTGCTCCTGAATTTATGAAGAATCTCAAGCAAGAACCTGAACAGAATTGTACTTTATTCTTAAGTCTTATCATCTACACCTTATGGATCACCAAATTCAGAATTACTTTAGAAGCCTTCCTTGTAAAAGTCTGGTCCTAAAAATGTTGATTCTCCAAAGTAGACTTCATTAAAGTATGAAGTGGATATTCACGTGAAGAAGAGCATCCATACAAGGCAGATCAAGATCCATCTTAAAGTATCCAGTTTCACCTTTACCTTATCTATGCAGAAAACCCTCTGGATAGAAACTTTCCATTTTGGTGAAACTTATGTTAATCCTACTCTACCTACACTCTTCATCTACGTATGCACAAGTCTTGAAGCTTTCTACCCTATGCTATATCCACAAAATGACTCTCTCTGACTAAGAACCTTTGTCTTTTGTGTAAAACATCTCCCCATGGTTGTATTCTCTCTCAACGGTCATCTAACAACCATTTCCTCCCTTAGAGAGTTAGTTCAAGGAAATCACATATAAATATAATAACTTTATCTCTCTCAGGACGTATGGGATGAATACATAGAGGGTTAGTGGTAATGATTTTTTTGCAATAGGGTTTATGTGGTAAGTTTAACCACATCAATTGTAGTATATTCGAGTGTCATTCCACTGAGAGACTAGAATCTTGAATACTCAGTTTAAATCACTTTGGCAAGAAAAGGGTTCATTTTCTTGTTGAGATGAAACAATAAAGATCAACGTAAGCATGCATAACAGTAGTAAACTAAAAGAGAGTTCAAATATAAAGAAAATAGGATCGAATCTTGATCATCTTACCTTTCATATTGGATACATTGATATAGATAGTTTCTATTCTACTGACTTTTATGCAAAAAAACATAAATCATTCGTTTCGATTCCTCGACTCCAAAATCCTAAGAAAACCTTTAAAACCTTGATTCCTCAATCATTTTAAGAGGTTTTCCAGTATTCGATACGTTTGTTATTAGCGTTCAATACGCTAGAAGTTTTTCCTAAAACCGAAGCATATTAAGTACCTCATTCAGATTGGTTTTCATAAACTATTTTCCAATAACTTAAGAGAACTGAATCAAGATACTATTTATGCAATAAAATCTAGCAAATAACATGGAATGAAATACCAAAATCAATAGAATAGTACCATATATATATATATATATCAAAGTGGAGCCAATGTATGGAAGGAAAGATTCACTATATCCAATCCCAAATAAAAAGCTTAGCTACACATAGTAGCTATTACAATTATCATTCAAGAAGAAAAGGGGAAGAACAAACTACAAATCTCTGAAATGGCTTCCCAAGGATAGGGTTTCTCTTTTTCTCTCCTTTTTCTGTGTGTCCCCTTAATTTTTGCGAGCTGAGTGTTTAAATATTAGCGGTCTCGCTCAAGTGAACGTTGCTTCGCTCAAGAGACTACAACTTACATTAGAGTAGAAATCTCCTTTGTTCTTCATATTCTTGCTCAAGCAAATGAGTTTTGCTTAAGCGAGATTAGCTTCAATCCTACTAACCCTATTTTCACCTAAGCGCCAATCTTCTCGCTCAAGCGAGTTCACCTTTTTCTGGGTTTTGATGCTTTCTCATCAAGCAGTATCTACTTCGCTTAAGCGAGTGTAACTCTTGAAGCTCTCTGGACTATTTTCGCTTGAGCTTAGCCTGCTTGCTCAAGCAAATTTCTTTAATGAATTTCTGTTTCCTTCCTTGCTCAAGCGATAATCCTACGCTTGAGTGAAGGTCTCGACTTGGTGACTATGGATTTTGCTCAAGCGAGATCCTTTAGGATTGTTTAATTTTTGATTCCTTTTGCTGATTCTTCACCCCGTTCCTTAATTTCCTTCCTACAAAAAGAAAAATATATAACTATAAGGATCTTATGATATAAAAACAAAGTTGGGAAGAGAGATTTCAATTCTTGTCACTTTGACACATAATTTACATTGAAATTCAAGAATCCTCAAAACATTTACCTAATACATATGGAAATTTATACACACTTGGATACTTATCGGTTAGATCGAAGAAAAAAAGAGTGGAAGAGACTCATATTCAAAATGTGAACATGAAAAGGAAAGAGACGGGGATGATCTGAATGGTCATACACATGAAGCCCAAGAAAACAAGTAATGGTAATTAGTCATAGAAAAGAAGAGAAATTTCAGATTGTCAGGAAAAAGTGAAAGCTCACTATGGATATATTCAGTTCATCATATGGAATCCATAGCAACTTAAATCAGAGACTTATTTTGAACTCTTCAATCTATCATCTTCGTAAATGTCTTTGATTAGCTTTTTGACTTAGTATGTATCATTCTTTATTCATATTTTTCATGTACTAAGTCATATTCAAAGTCAAGCTTTCTTTCATCTGTACAAGTCTGTAGCACGGACTTTTCTCTTAGCTCAGCTAAGTCAAAGGCTTACTCTTCTTAATATTTTATCCTTTTCAAATCTATTTAGCACAAGTATCTATTGAGAAACATAGTTGACCTGAAGAGGCTTTTAAAGAATACTTAGGATTAAGCTAGGAGTGACTTGTGAAAGAATACTTGGGTTTGCCCCAGGAGTGGGTGTTGTAAAAGAAAACTTAAACTGAGCCAAGAGTGACTGGTATCAAGAATACTCAGAAGCACGTGGTGTGCTTAAGCCAGGAGTGGTTGGAGTCAACAATACTCAGAAGCAGCATATGTAAAAGGATAATTTTACATACTAAAAAACCTTTCAACTCTGAAGGTACTGGATGTAGCTTCTACATTGGAAGTGAACCAGTATAAATCTCTTATGTGATCTCTCTCAATCCTTATCTTTATAAGAGTCTGATGCATTTGTAGTTATTTCTTTGCATACAAAGGTCCGCTGCCAAATCAGTTTTGAAAATGGCTTATTCTCTTAAAAGAAGAAATTGGTGTCAAAGAGTAAACAGACTTATTCAACCCCCTCTTCTAAATCTGTTCTCTGAATCATTAGTTTAGATTTTGTCCTATAATAATATTATGTTGAGGATTTAGTCCTCCATATGTCTAGGGATTATTTTAGATTGGTATAAATGTGAATTGAAGTATGATTGAGTTATGTAGTGATACCCTGAGGTTGGTATTCCTTGATTCCCACTCATATCTTCATATATAGGAAGTAGGGATGAAAATGGGTTAGGTCGTCCGTCGGGGGTTTATGGCCCGACCTATTTAAAGCCTATATAGGTTAGGCTTGTCGAGTTAGAAGGCTAGGCCTAGGCTTTTAAAAAAGTTTTTTAAGTAAACAAGTCAGGCCATAGGCTTTCTAAAAAGCCTTTGAAGCCCAACAGACTGACCTGTCTAATTAGCTTAACTATTAATTATATATATATACAACATAAAAATAATATATATTGCATATTTACATAATATAAATTAATATTACAGTTATAATATTTTTTTATAATATAAAATTTATGTTATAATTTAAATAAAATAAATCTTATTTTGGATTTAATTACTTTTGCTTTGTATAAGAAGTTATATTTATCTTGCTAAATTTAAAATCAAGTGCATTTGGCTTATTTATATTGATATACCTGTTTATATTGATAAGCCTGTTTACCGTGATAGGTCCATCAACCTATGTAGTTTGATAGGCTTTTTAAGTGGTTGTTGGCTTTTAGAAAGCCTAATTATAAACATGCCATTTAAATAGACTTTTCAACAAGTCAAGTTTTTAAAGAAACTAGATGAGACCTTAAAAAAAGCCTGTGACAGACTATTAAGTCAGACTCAGGCCTTGATAATTGGAAGTAGTCTAGGCTCAAGCCTTTCAAAGCCTGACTTGACTTGCCCTATTTCCATCCTTAATAGGAAGAGAAAGATACCCTGTCCATTATTAGGGACCTGTAGCTTAGTAGGTCCATTCTTAAGCCTTGTAGTTATGTCTTCCGCTGTGTGTGTTGTTAAGTTACGTGTCACTTGGGTTTTTAGGATTAGTCTGCCAGGGTGTTATGTTATTCGTGAAAGATTTTGCCTAAATTTTGAAAACCCTAGAGATTAATTATGGGAATTTAGGTGGGACACCGCAAAAGTCATGTGCTAATAGTTAGTTAGACCTATCAAAATCTTATGGACAAGTTCATGCATAATTTTATTATTCATAATTAATGAATTCAATTTAATAGACTTGTATATATATATATATATATATATATATATATATATATATATATATATGTGTGTGTGTGTGTGTGTGAGAGAGAGAGAGAGAGAGAGAGAGAGAGATAAAAAAACATATTTTATAGGAAGAAAAACAAAGATTCTTGTTTTATAAGAATGAAAAACATATTAAAGCCAAATTGAAAAATCCCTTACACTTTAGTTAATATATATTTGCTTATTAAAAAAAAACTAAAAAGGCTCACTCTTAATGAATTTAAATACATTGGGTTCACGATATAGAATTGTAAGGGTATACAATGTCTAAATTACGCACCTTCCTAACCATTGTAAGTCCACCATAGATCGACATGGCAAGAATGCACACTAACCTATCATTAAAATGGCTATATTTAGGACATATTACCTCCGCAAAAACCTTTCAAGTAATTTTAATTTTTAAAAAAAATAGTTAATATAGTTAAAATTATTTAATATGTATAAATTATAATAATTTTCTGAAAGTATTTATTGAGATTCATTAATCCTATTTTCTTTTTAATTAATATTTATTTTATTAATGTTATTAATTTTTTGATGAGGTTATTATATTAAAAACTAAAAAAATGATAGTCATTACCCTTGATAGATTTTGTGTGTGTTAGTAAACTTCTTACTCCATCAGGTTTCGAATATAAATAACAATAAATAGTTAATACACGTCAATTAAAAAGATTAGTTTATCTCGATTAATATTATTAAAAATGAACTATAATTCTTAAATTATCTCAATAAGTAATTAATTAAACTTCTCTTCTATTTTAAAAATCATTCATGTAAGCTCTCTTTATTAATATAAGAGTACTATAAAAATTTATATAATTAAATAGAGTTTAATATAGTTTACATTTTAAAATAAAATATGAAATTTTTGTTACTTAAATAATACTGCTGAGATTCAACCATATATATATATATATATATATATATATATATATATATATATAAATAAAGGCATTATCAAGACAAACAATCCTCAAATGAATGAGCATAATAATTTTTTTTTATTGACTAACCTAAAAAACATTTTACAGTGAAACGAAGTTTTGACTGTATTGAACGACGTGATAAATTAATATTAACTTTAAATTTTTTCATTTTCATAACTCCGTTTTCCCAACTGTTAACCAAACGGATACTAAAACGTGATAAAATGTTGATTGGATAGTCATCTTTCCTTCATTGAGTTTGAAAGCACTCCTCGTATTATTTACAGGATGCACTTTGATGGCACTTTCTCATTACTGGAAACTGCTTTATATGCATATAACATTTAAATTTTAAATTCTTAAAATGAAGTAAACGTGTAGAACTGAACTAACCACGCAATTAGTTTTTCAAATGTCTTTCAAATCACTGATTTCGTTTCAGAGTAAATATATGTAACAAACTATTTCAATAAAATAAAAATAACTGCATAATACTCATTAGTACTTTACAAATTTCCCCATTATTTGATTATACTATGTATCTTCCATCAGAAAAATATTATTTGAGTTAAAACTATTCATATTAGAATAAAATTAATTTTCTTAATAAAGATTTTTTTATCCATAAAATCTAAACTTAAAATCTTATCTAAGAAGAGACATGAATATATTACTTCAAGTAACCGAATGATGGGTTTCATCACTTTCTCTACAGCATAACAGAAACTTCTTTAAACAATAAAGTTTACAGTCGTAGTTGAAATCTCATAATATAATTAGGATATATTTACTAACCTTTAAATAATTATTGGTCCCAGCTTAGGTCTGTTTTTGCACACCTAAACAAAACTTAGATCTGTTTTACAAAATTAATATATAATTTCAATAAATTAATAAGATAATAATTTTTAGGTGGACCCTTGTATAAAGTTTAGTTTCATCAATAACTCAACATCATAAATAGTTTGCTTAATGTATGGGACATGACATGATATATCTTCTACTGCCTATTTTTCACATATATATATATATATATATATATATATATATATATATATAGAGAGAGAGAGAGAGAGAGAGAGAGAGAGATATTTAAAATGTTGAAATCACATTTTTAAGAACAAGAAATGCTTAGTTTAATGAATCAAGCCAACAGAACCATGGATCTGTCCATATGTATGCATGTGGGGAAGGAGAAAGATTGCATGGTCATGGCGACAATCCATGCAACTTAACTGTTTAATTTTTCATATACACCCGGATCAAAACCAATGCAAACGAAATATTGAAACTAAAAGAGACCAAATCTAAATCGTAATAAATGACAATGTTAGAGTAAGTAAAGTTAACCCAAAATGAAGGACAGAAAATATTATTGATGGGTTGGTGTTCAAATATCATTTTGAAATTGATGTTCTTTTACTGTAATTTTGTAACTAAAGATATACTTATATATCGCTTTATAAAATCTTATAAAAACAATTTCTATCGATTGACATTTGTCATTTACGTTAATCTTGGTCATTTTCCTTTTATATATTCTTTCACTTAACTTATGCTTTTAGAAAAAACGCTACTTCATGTTCAAGTACAATCAACAAACACACAAATATGTCATTAATAACTGAGAATAAAAGAGAAAAAAAAGCAAGACCTCATATTATTAAATTTTTTTAATAACTACATATATCTTTCAAACAATCTCAATCTGAAACTATAACAATTTTTACTTCGATTATTAATTAAACTTTATTTGAATTATAAATGTTTACTGTTTTTTGAAGTTCCTACGTATTTTTTTATTCTTAAATAAAAGATTGCTTATATATTAGTCTCTATAAGATGTATAAAACTTATCAACTAAATACAATTTTAAAACTTGTAAGCTATGATGTATTCAAAATGCATGAATTTTATTGAGTGGGACAGGAAGTTTTTCTTATGTATTTTACGTTTGTAACATCTTAATTTTATATATAAGTTAAGATACTTTTTATACCTTTTTAATGTTTTTTTTCTTAAAAAAAATAATTTTAAAATATGTAAAGTTGGTGTATGATGTATTGAAATTGCTTGAATTTTGTGCTTGACCAACTCTGTCTTGTAGTCAGAGTAATAAACACAATGCCTTGTATGGGAGTAAAGGGCAAGAGACAAAATTCAGATAATTTAAATTTATCAAAGACAAAAAAAAAAAAAGACACTAGTATTAAAGTTGATAAACTGAAACTATATTTAGTCTAAAATTAAGAACTAAAAATATATTTAATCTGGTTTCATTTCACTACACTAGCAGATAGAAATAATAAATTAGGGATTAGATTGAAATTCAGGTATTGCTGATACATCACCAAACATACATGATATTGCCCACACGTGAGTATGCTTCAAAGGGAAGGAGAGAGGGTTCCATGATCATGACAACAGTTAATACAACTTAAGTGTTTAATTTGGATATTATGTCGTTTAAAGGAAGTTATTTCAGCATCTTAATCCATGCACCTACCATCTTCTGAGAAAGATAGAGGAAAGTAAGAGGGAGTTGATCAGGGTTGTTGATTTTTTGTTTATTTTTCTGAAAGCGAGATATGCATGGAGCATGTATGTGGAATTAAATGTAGAATGACAAAAATAGCTGTATCGTGATTTTTTAAAGATTCTGATGCAGTGGAATACATGAATTTGCCCCTTATGGATGGTCCTCACGACTTAGCAAGTTTTCTTGTAAAAGAATTGCGTTCATTGAAGTTTCCTTACTAAGCATGCATGTTATCTGTCGTGTAGGTTATAGTAATGTAAAAGAATATGGCAGTGTAGCAAACAACTCTTGTACAGTGACTACTTGATTGAATCCCCTTCTCAATTGCTTTGCCTCCAAGAACATTGGTTGTGAGTGTTACATGTGACCAAAATTTCTCAAGACTTCTCTGCCAGTAATATATGAACCTTCTTAATTCATTGTCAGAGGATTTTGGTTTTAAGACCAATTATTTGAACTTGTGGTAAAAAGTGTCCAAAGATATTGATTTAGATAAGGGATCTATATTCACTTTAATCAATTCAAGAAAACAATTGACAGGAAACAACAGTTAAGAATTGCATGATGAAGTGAAAATTATATAACCTTTTCGTTTGATATGCTATGTTTCACTTATATCGCTTTTCATATTCTCTATTACACTAAATTTAGTAACCAGTTTGTTTTTTATATAGTTGAAACGCTTGACATGACACTCTTTTCTGAAATGTCATTTTTAATGAACCAAAAGGTGTGTCAAAAAATACACATTATAAATGAGTAATGCAAGGACATTATTAGAAAGGGAAAATCTTGCAAAGGGTTGACTTCTGAAAGAAGGAGGTCAAAGGGTCAAGAGAAATTGATTGTCTTGGACACCACTCTAGAGTTGTTCTAACAACTGATCTCAATAAAAAAATGATAAAAAAAGCACCTGAAGTTCTGATAGAGTTTAGCTTATTCTTTTTTGGAACAAATAACATTGCAACAACCACATAGTATCATTCAATCATTCCTCTATAAATTACCTACCAATGAGCTCTGTTCCATCCACAGTTCAACCTCAAAAGGCGTCTGAGTATCATACTTCCTCTCTTGCTCTCAACTTGGAGGAAAAATGGGTTTTGTTTCTCCTCTTCAATCATTTGCATTGCAAGCAATGCTGTTCTTTTCTATGATCTTCATTCCGCAACATGCACTAGGAGGCATCACAAGGCACTACCATTTTGAAGTACATCCCAAATGGACTTGATAACTTCATCTTAAAGCTAGCTTGTTTTTCAAAAATAAATTAACCATTTGCATTTATTATTCTTCTGTTATAATTTCATATGTTTGCTTTGTAATTAATGAATGGGTTGGCTTTCTGCAGATAAAGTACCAAAATGTGTCACGACTATGCCATACAAAGACCATGGTCACAGTGAATGGTCAGTTTCCTGGACCACGTATTGTTGCTAGGGAGGGTGATCGGTTACTTATCAAAGTGGTTAACAATGTTCAGAACAACATCTCCATACATTGGTAACAAAATGATTTTACTGCTTTATTTTTTTAAGAAGAAAAACTTAGCTAAAAAGGAAAATTGAACATAATTAACTTGTAAAAGGGACTTTTCACATGTTTAAAAGTTTGGTCACCACTTACTATTCAAATAGGCACGGGATTCGACAACTTCAGTCAGGGTGGGCTGATGGACCAGCATATGTGACACAGTGCCCCATTCAAACAGGACAAAGTTATACTTACAATTACACCATTGTGGGACAGAGAGGCACTCTCTTTTGGCATGCTCACATTTCATGGTTAAGATCAACTCTCTATGGTCCTCTCGTCATTCTTCCCAAGCATGGACTTCCTTATCCTTTTACCAAACCTTCCAGAGAAGTTCCCATCATCTTTGGTAATTTGAGACTGATTCTTCACATCCTTAGATCATACAATACCATACCATACACTGTTCCTATCTTACCTGAATGTACTAAAGAAAGACTAATTAATTAATAGTACTTGAATATATAATAAAAATTTTCAGGAGAATGGTGGAATGCAGATCCTGAGGCCGTAATAGCACAAGCATTGCAAACTGGTGGGGGACCTAATGTCTCTGATGCCTACACCATCAATGGACTTCCTGGGCCATTGTATAACTGTTCTGCTAAAGGTATTAACTAAGTGATTAAAATAACGCAACTTAAGCATAAATACCCCATGACATGAGCATGTTATGTGATTACTAGGGGTTAATTAATTTCTCAGGATCATGACATGAGGAATAAATAATAATACTCGATCATGACATTCTTTGTAAAATTTAATATTGGTCTTTTGCAGACACATTCAAGCTAAAGGTCAAGCCAGGGAAGACATACCTTCTCCGTTTGATCAATGCTGTCCTCAATGATGAACTGTTCTTTAGCATTGCAAATCACACACTAACAGTAGTTGAAGTGGATGCCATTTATGTTAAGCCATTTGAGACTGATACTATTCTTATTGCCCCTGGACAAACCACCAATGTTATTCTCAAAACCAAATCCCAATACCCCAATGCCACATTCTTGATGAGTGCTAGACCTTATGTGACTGGCCTGGGCACTTTTGACAACTCAACAGTTGCTGGTATCCTTGAATATGAAGTTCCACCACACTCTCTTAGTTCAATGAAGAAACTTTCACTCTTCAAGCCCATCCTCCCTGCACTTAATGACACTTCTTTTGCAACCAAGTTCACCAACAAACTCAGAAGCCTAGCAAGTTCCCAGTTTCCAGCCAATGTTCCACAGAAAGTTGACAGACATCTCTTCTTCACAGTAGGTCTTGGGACAAGCCCCTGCCAGCAAAACCAAACTTGTCAGGGACCTAATGGGACAAAGTTTGCAGCATCAGTGAACAATGTATCTTTCACAATGCCAACCACAGCACTTCTTCAATCCCACTTCTTCGGTCAATCCAAAGGAGTTTACTCTCCTTACTTTCCTATCAGTCCCTTGATTCCATTCAACTACACGGGCACTCCACCAAACAACACCATGGTGAGCAATGGTACAGAATTGATGGTCCTTCCCTTCAACACAAGCGTGGAACTTGTGTTGCAAGACACAAGCATTCTTGGTGTCGAAAGTCACCCTCTCCATTTGCATGGCTTTAACTTCTTTGTTGTTGGTCAAGGTTTTGGTAACTTTGATCCAAATAAGGACCCTTCAAACTTCAATCTTGTTGATCCTGTTGAAAGGAACACAGTTGGTGTCCCATCTGGGGGATGGGTTGCTATCAGATTCCTAGCAGATAATCCAGGTAAGTCATTTGTTTCCCTCTTGTAGTTCTGTGATTTCTTTGCAGTTTGAAATGCCATACCTTACTATAGCTACTTCTATTATGATGGGACTATTGTACTAAAAAAAATTTCATTGTTGTGCTGATTTTGAAATTATATACTTATGTATGCAGGGGTGTGGTTCATGCATTGTCATCTTGAAGTGCACACCAGCTGGGGTTTGAAGATGGCATGGGTTGTGTTGGATGGAAAGCTTCCTCATCAGAAACTCTTTCCACCACCAACTGATCTTCCCAAGTGTTAATTCTTCACTAGGAATTGGGGTCATAAACTTTTTGAATATGTTTTTGTGTTTTTTATTTTTATTATTTTCCTCTTTTTCTTTTTGTCCCTTTGATTGGTCCTTTTTGGCATTCTTCAAAGGCTAACTGACTGTCACTAGTTGCATTTTTTTCTATTCTCCTATGAGAGATGAGGTGAAAGGGAGGAAAGCATTAATTAAGATGTGTCAACAATAATAAATCTGTTCTATAATGTTGTAATATTATTTCATTTAATTTAGGTGTCTATGGTTGGATTATCGAGTTATTTTGTTTTATTTTTTTTGAGTCAATGAAGATTTTTTATTTTGAATCATTCGAGCTTTCATTATTTTATTCCTTTATATGGTAAATGTTGAATTACAAATAAATAGGAGAGAAAAAATTTGGTGTTAAATGTCTTTTTATTTTGCTTATTATTTTTATGTTTCTTGTTTTCACAATGTTCTTGTAAGTATATTTATAATCATAATATTTTACTAAAACACGCATATCTCCCTCATATGATGCCGAAACCACTTCATTCTTTTTTCAATAGTTTTGTATCAAAGAATCGTACAACTTTTATGAAGGTCATGAAGGTTGGTTCTCAAAGGAAAAATCTCTATAAATTCATCTTTTCAGCCCTAAAGAATTTATAAGCTTCAGGAGCACTTTTTCTTGACCTGGCTATAACTTGGGCTACCTAACTATAATTTCATGTGCCAGATACCAAATCGAAGAGAAAATATAGCTCTACAATCTTAGTGTTGGGAGTTTTTCCTAATTCTTATCCTACGAATTATTCTAGATTTAAGAAAATTGCTTCAATTTCTGGTTACCTAAAATTCATGTTATTTCTGGTTTCTTGCGTGATAAGTAATTTTTCTGGCTATCGTTTTCCGACACCACAATGC
Source organism: Clitoria ternatea (assembly GCA_037962975.1). Classification (NCBI taxonomy): domain Eukaryota; kingdom Viridiplantae; phylum Streptophyta; class Magnoliopsida; order Fabales; family Fabaceae; genus Clitoria; species Clitoria ternatea. The sequence goes on along the minus strand of CM075672.1, from coordinate 26,791,083 downwards.
CACACCACTATCCTCCAACACCTATCCACCTAGGTGTCACTTTCTGGCCATTTACGACCACTTCCTCTCCCATTAAAGTCACCAACATCTTCCACTAAACTTCCTAACTCCAAATTCACCTTCCACCACTACTTCTCTCTCTCTCGGCAACACATTCCCTTCTCCACCATCCTCTTTATTTTTTCCAGCAACCAAACCTTCTTCTCAGTCACCATCACATCCACCACGGCCACCCAAATTCTACCACCACCTCCTCCTCTTCACGGCGTCATCCACCATAGCCATCATCACTTCTTGATTTCAACATCTTCCATTTCCTACCACCAACCCATGGCAACCCTCTCTAAAACCAGCCACCCTTTGGCTTTCATTCTCCACCACAAACACTATCTAGGTTACCACCATCGTGCTTCACCATCCTCTCAAACCTGCGGCCTCCATCAACACCATTAAGGTAGCCATTGTGATTTTCTTCCTTGATTCTTCTCTATTTCAATTTTTATTCTAAATTCCAGAATTTCTAATGGTTGTTTCCCCTTTACTCTACCCAAACTGTGACTCTTCTTCTCCCATTTGTTGTTGCATGTTACGTTTTTTAGGCTTAGGAACATTCGAGAGCGACCGACGTGAAGTATTTAGTTATTGGTAAATTTTTGGCACCTGGTCCCTTTTTTCTCAAACCTATGAGCTCCACCATGAGGTAAGAGGTGTTTTTCTTTATTTCATCTCATTTTTAATTGTCCTAAGTTATATTTGTGGCCTCCGAGAACGTCCCCATTAAGTTTTGTTAAGTTTTAACGCTTCTGCCGAAAGTTACGTAATTTTTGTCATCGTCGGTAATTTTTATTTATATTTTGGATGTATGTATGTATTTTTGTAAATTATCGTATGTCGTGCCTCGAGGATCATAGGCCTTGTCTAAATTCAGCCGGAGTTTGGAGCCCCATTCCTATGATTTATGGTTTACAAGAATTTATTACGGGCCCAGTTATGTTTTTATTTAGGTTGTGATCAATTATTAATTTTATTTAATTTTTTGTAATTTTTTAGTAAGCCTCGCCATCTTGTACAACCATCCTGCCAGAGTTCAAGAAGCACCGCGGAAGAAATCACGCTTTACGGGCATTACGGTTAATATTACGCTTAATTAAGATTTAATGTATTTTATTTTAAAATATTCCGCCAACAACTTTAAATGATCGACCACACACGTTTAATGATGTAGGAATAAATTTAACGAATAAAATGAATAATAAGTCATAGTGGGTTAAATATAAAATTTAGTAAGGTAATAATAATAATAACAATAATAATAATAGATTTGGAATAATAATTTTATTTTGAGAGCAAAGGTATTTTCATGAGTGCGAAAGATATATGTATGTTTATAAGTACCTATAAATGAATTTGGATATATCTAAGGATAATAAATTAACTAAGTATTTGACTTATACTAATAGTTATAAGGAAATTACATTAAAAAGGGATAAGTAATGGATCACTAGTACTAAGATTAAATGATTAATAATAATAATAGTCATAATTTATAGAGTTAACTAGTTAGAAGTATAATTATATTTATTGGGTTTTACAAGTATATAAATAGGAAATATTAGGCTAGTCTTAAAAAGAATAATGATAATAGTACAAATTTAGTAGTTATAATAAAATCAAGTTAGATTCAATTAAAGGGGTTTTGTAAGAAAATTGTATTTTTAAGGATTATGGATATATATATATATATATATACACATACACATACACATAAAGAAGAGCCTAGGAACCATATCATGGCAGTCATGCTAAGAAGTAGCGAGGTGTTGGGAAATCTAGAACCAACACTTAAAGATAGCCTATTTCTAAAAAGCCGAATGTAGTCATTACATTCAATTCTGATAAGGACTTGGTGAAAAAGAAGAAGAAAGAGGAGGTAGAGCTATACCAACCTCCAATTCTTTACCCTTGAAGATTAGCCAAAGTTAAATTGGACAAGCAATTCAGTAAGTTTCTTGAAGTTCTTAAGAAACTTTACATTAATATGCCATTTACTGAGGCTTTGCAACAAATGTCAACCTATGCCAAGTTCCTTAAAGACATTCTATCCAATAAGAGGAAACTTGAGGAAGACAGAACTATTGCACTTACTAAGGAGTGCAGTGCTTTGATTCAAAAGAAGTTGCCCCCTAAGCTTTCAGATCTAGGTAGCTTCTCAATACCATGCATGATAGGGAACATAAACATTCATACAACCTTATATGATTTAGAGGCTTGTGATAGTCTAATGCCTTTATCTGTCTGTGAGAAACTTGATCTAGGTGAATTGAAACCCATTAGGATATCCTTATAATTAGCTGATAGGTTTATGAAATATCTTGTGGGTATCCTTGAGGGCATCGCTATTAAGGTGGGTAAGTTGTTCATACTCGTCAATTTTATGGTCCTAGAGATGAAGGAAGACTTCATGATCCCTATTATTTTGGGGAGGCTATTTCTTGCCACTGTAGGACCGGTCATCGATGTGAAAAATAAGAAATTATCTCTAAGCGTATGAGATCAAAAGGTAGAGTTTAACCTTAAGGATGCTATAAAAAAATTAGTAATTGAGGATTAATGTTATAAAATTAATATTTTTGACTTAGTGGTGAAGGAAGAAGCCCTCAAAAGCTCTCTTCATGATCCACTAGATGTTTTGTTTGTTTCTACTGATTTTGCAGGTATTTCTCCAAAAAATGGTGATAATGAAATTCTACCTCAAGAGGAGACAAAATCTAAGGTTAAGCTAAAACCTCTTCCCAGTACTTTGGGTGTTTTGAAGCGATGTAAAGAGACCAACCTAGTCTTGAATTAGGAGAAGTGCCACTTCATGGTATAAGAAGACGTGGTCTTCATAAGCCAAAGATTGTTTGAACCTGGCTGAGCAAGAGCATCAGGAAGGTCTAGCTATAGACCATAAATTTAGCGCTTCTGGGGAGGCAAGCCCACATTTGTAATTTTCCAAAGAAAGAAAAAATGTGTAAACAAAAAGAAAGAAAGAGGTGATTGAATTGGTAGATTGAAGGGGTCTTACAATAAAAGTAGTTTGGGGTTGGAAATTGAAGGAAGATTAGAGAAAGACAACAAATAGTGCCAAGAAGACAAGTTTGGGGTAACATTAAAGAGTTGAAAGTAAGAAAGGTGGGAAATATTTGTCTAAAATAGAATACTCTATAGCCAGGCCATGCTTTGAAACATGGCCATGGTTCCCATTCAAAAAAGAGAATATTCAAAATTCAAATTCGAAAAAAAAGGGAACCAGTATGTTCCACAACCAGACCGTGGTTCGTGGAACTCTACAAATCAGGCCTTGTTTCTTTTTACACACTCTTCCTCCCTCTTTACCTTACTTCTCCTTCTTCTGTGAAAAACGATAATAGTTAATTTCCACCTCCCTTCGAGTAAGCATCTCTCAAGTAAGTCATTTATCCCTTTCTATCATTGACTACACATTGAATACAATGTCAATCTTTAGTTTGGGGTGATAGGATGGATGACTTCCCTTTTATCTGTTTATTTTTTTAATTTTTCTTTATTTACTTTTAATTTTTTTTGTATTTGTTTAAACTTTTCTTTATTTGTTTGATTTTAGTTTTTGTGTTAGTTTAGGATAATTGTTTAGTGTTTGCATTAGCTTGTTTGTATTTTTATTTTATGTGTTAGGAACAAGCATTAAATGTCTTTCTGTAGTTATTATGTTTGTCAAGTAGTTGTTTGCGAGTATATGATCTTTGAGTATCTTAAGAACCCCACTTTTTTTCTCAATAATGATCTTTACATAGATTTTAGGTGGTAAATTTGTGTTTTTCAAATAAATGATGAAATGTTTTCATATTTCCTTCGATCTAACATTGCATGTTGATCTTTTGAGCCTAAAAAAGGTATTTACATTGCAAATTTTGAACCCTTATCTTTCTTGATTGAGTGAGTATAGGGTGTTCTAGAACTTAGCTTGTGATCTTTGTAAAATGTGTTTGATTGCATACTTTGGGATGATAAAGGTATTTAGGCCTTCTTGAAGCCCCAAAATTTTGAAAAATATGATATCTATTAGTTTCCCCCTTTGAGCAAAAAAATGTTAAAATATGTTCTTTGGAACCCTTTACATTAAAGTGTTTTGAAGTTAAGTATATAAACAAGGAACTAGGGCAGCAACTAAGCAATAAAACAGGGGATCTAATATATATATATATATATATATATATATATATATATATTTGGGAATGATAAAAATGGAAAAACAAAAGAAAAAATCAAAAAGAAAAGTCAAAAGGATTGAAAAAATGAGGTCCCTAAACTGTTAGAAGGTTGCTATATTTAGTTTATATAAATTTTTCTTAGAACCTCTTGTAAATTCTATTTAACCCTTTGTAATATCTCTTATTATTGTGACTTGAGTGAAATATTTGATTCCTTAAAACACTAATAGAGATTTGGTGAGAGAGTGATCTTGTTGTTGAGTCTTTAGAAGTGTGGTAAAATGGAATCATGAAATTGTTTGGCATTCACAATTTATCCCGATTTTGAAATTGAAAGGTCATGATTCTATTTGGGTTCCTTTGTATGCTAACATCCTTACTCATTTTTGTTTACTTGGTGAATATAGTAATTGCTTAAGGATAAACAATGTTTTAATTTGGGTTATTTTGATGTGTCTCTAAAACACATCATTTTAGGACTTATTTGTTAGGAAATTTAGGTCTTTTTGTATCATAATCCCTTAAATCCCTTGATTATTTTGTTTCTTCCCACATTTTCTATTGGGTTTACTAGTTTTACAGGTAAAATAGGGTTTCAAGACCACTTTTATAGTCAACAATGGAAGAGTAACCCATAGCAAAGCCCTTTATGCCAAAAAAAAGGAGAAAAAGAAGGATTCTTATAGTCCGGACAGTGCATTCCACGGCCAGGCCATGGTTGGAACCGTGACCGTGGTTCTAGGATTTCAAAAAAATCTACAGGGTCCTGGCAGAGCACTCCACGGCCAGGCCGTGGTTCAAACCACGATCGTGCTTTATGCTCTGATAAAAAACCCTGTTTTGTACGTTTTTGCGGTATTTAAGGGAAGAGATGGTCCAGAAGCAGGGATTCTGCAACTTTGAGACAAAAACACCATTGTAGAGGAAAAGAAGAGGCTTTTAAGAAGAGAATTCTTGGAAGAAATCAAAGGGAAAATGAAGGATCATCAAGGGAAGATTCATGGAAGTGTTGATCTCATTGGTCTATTTTGCGTTCTTTCTTTGTATTTTCTAAGTTTCTTTTTTGTATCTTCTTTTATAGATTCATTGGTTCATATATATGTATTTTGATTTCCTAAATTTTATGTAGCTAATTTGCTTTTCTTAGGATTTAAGGGGTGAACTATGATGTATTGATCTCATTACTCTATTTTTATTAATAAAATTTATGTTTCTCTTCAATTTGCTTATTGTCTTTATGCATTTTACAATCTAGAGATAAGCCAAAATGATTTTTAATTAATTGGGGGAAAACTAAGAGTGAACCTAATTATTCAATTTATATAAATTAAACCTAGGATTAGGATTGGGAAAGTAACCTAAATCTTTTGAAGACATTGAAATTTTCATTGAACGTTAATGGATTCAGTTTTTAAATTAAACGTGGTTCTTTGTAAATTGAGTACTTTAATTGAGCTCCAAAAAAAGAAAACAAATAAATTAGAGAAGTTTTATCTTAAGAATATAAGTTTTAGGAATAAGAACTATTTTTATTCGTCAATACAAATTAGTATCATTATCTTAAGTCCCAAGATACATATAATTGAATATTTTTCTCAAAAGTTATTCCTTTTCAACGTTTTAGTTTCATCACTTTTTCCTTTTAAGTGATCACATTTATATTTGCTTGTTTAAATAATTAAAATCAAAATCATAATCATAAATACTTGAGCACACAGTGCCTGTGGAGAATGATAAATCTTTTATTCCACGCGATATACCATACACTTACGAGCGTATCAGTGATAAGTCTTGGAAAGACTTATTTATTTAGCTCTAATTTATGCATTAATTATATAATTTAAGTCAATAAATATTCAATTAGAGGATATTTACTCAATATTTACATAATTTAGTAAATTCCAGAATTTTGTAATTATTTTAACATTTTGAGGTTAATTATGTAATAACTACGTTAATTTGAGTCATGAAAGGATCAGGTTAAATGTTGTGTGTCATGTACCATGTATTCAATGTGCTAAACTTATTTTCTAGCATACATATGCTAGAACTCTAGTTGTGTTTCTGGTGTTTCAGGTCTCACAAACATGACTCACGTCCAAGAAGCAAAGTTTCCACGCCTAAGAATGATCATATGCAAAGAAGGGAACCAAGCCACGTATGCCTACGCTCCTCAACGTAAGGTCACACTGGCTAGTGAAATAATTGAAGATCAATTCCAAAGACCAAGCATTCCCATGCACCACATATGCCAAGAAGTCACGCTAGCATCAAAGGTTCAGCCATAACCCTACGCGTGCCTACATTGCCTAGCGTAGGGCCACACTGGGTTTAAATTAAATTAATGATACACTCTAGAGGCTGGGCGTAACGCCCATCAACACTACCTTTTACGCAAGATGTTGTACCATTAGACTCAGACTCCAGAAGGCCACCATGCCTATGCTTACACACATGTTGCTCATCATGTGCTAGACCCAGACCTTAACCCAATGTCTTCACGCCTCAGTAACGCTCAACTCACACGCACACCATTAGTTCTGGAACAACAAGCCAGCGTTGGTACACTGGCTCTCAACATTTACACGCCAAGCTCCTGGAACCAAGATTTATGTTCTCACTTAGGCTAGCGTGGGACTCACGCTTGGGAGCGTGGTTACGCGTATGTGTGAGGGAATTCGCTAAGTTCAAATGGTCTATGTGCTGATACCTTGTAATCTAGGTTAAGTTAACTTTCCATATTTATTTGTAAAACCCCAAGGGGATATTTTGCAATTTAATTAGTTAGTAGTTAGTAGGTTAAATTAGTTAGTATATATAGGCAAATTTATTCTGTAATTACACACATTATTTTAATGTTTAATTTATTTTCTCAGATTTCATTCTCTTACTTAAAAATTATATCTCTTAATTCTCTTAACTCCACCAGAAACATGAAATTCTTTGTGTATCATTCCTATTCTCCCATTAAGTTCTAAATCCTTTTGGGTTAGGGTTGATGTAGGCTATAATGAAGTTGAAGTTCTTGTGAATTCAGTTGAAGAATCAATTAGGGCATGTTCAAAGCACTGTAATTGTTGAGCTTCAACTCTTGAATTAGAAGATTCAAGGCCATTTAGAGGAATCTACTAGAGAGGAATCATGGTAGAACCCTTAGGTTTATAAGCTACAACCTAGTTACTTCAGGTCTAACAAATTAGGTGAATAACTAGGGTTCATTCTTAATTTTCATAATTAACTTCATCATAATTAGGCACCTAAGGGATTAGGTTTAATTGTGCTAATTTAGTATTAATCACCTAAGGGATTAAGGGTTATTCATCTATGAAGGTTCAAACATGTTCTCAGGTGATTCTAATGACTTGTTCATATGGAATTAAGTAGATTCATATGCTGAAATTAATCCTAACCTATTATCTTTCTTATGTTTACTTCATCTTATTACTATTGTTTGCTTAGTTGTTGTTATTTCCTTATTGAAGACTATAAAAATCAGTAATCAAAAATACAAAAATTAAATGTTGCGTCTAAACTTTCATTTGGTTCATATAGTGACTCCCCCTGGATTGTGGTACTTAACTCAATCTCCGTGGAAATGATCAAATATACTTTTTAAACGATTGGTGCACTTGATAAGAATTTCATTCTCCAATGATTTCGCATCAAGTTTATGGCGCCGTTGCTGGAGATTGTTGATTAATATCAACAATCCTTGGGTGGGCCACTAAACTGAACCTTTTATTTTTCCTTGTTAGTTTTGTTTGTTATCTTGTTTTAGTTTTTTTTAGTTAATAACTGCTTTGTAGCTGTCCTTGTTTCTATTTTTTGCATAGGGCTAATAGTAAAAGTAGAGTTGCACTTGTATTTCTTTGTTGGTTATGTTTTTTATGCAGGTTAGGAACAAAGAACGAAAAGAAAAATTACTCTTTTGAACCTAATATTGATCAGCTAGAAAGGAGATTGCGAAGAAAGCAAAAACTCAGAGAACAAGCTCAGATGGAGAACATAAGGCGAGTGACATTAGGAGACTATTCTAGACCCACGGATGAGTGGACGTAATCTAGCATTTTTAGACCATTAATAGCTACAAATAATTTTGAATTAAAGCCAGAATTATTACAATTGGTGAGGAATGACTAGTTTAGGGGAAGTGAAAGTGAAGACCCAAACTTGCACCTAGCAAACGTTTTACAGATTTATGATATTATGAAGATAAATGGCATGCTAGATGAGGCCATTAGACTCAGGCTTTTCTTATTTTCTCTCAGGGATAGGGCAAAATCATGGCTTCAAAGTCAACCAAGAGGAAGCATCTCCACTTGGGATGACTTGACAAGAAAATTTTTGATCAAATATTTTCTGCCTTCTAAATATGCTAAGTTAAGGAATGAGATCACTTATTTTCAGTAGAGAGAGGAAAAGTCTTTATTAGAGCTATAGGACAAGTACAAAGAAAGTTTGAGAAAGTGTCCCCATCATAAAATTCCATAGATGCAACAAGTAAATATCTTTTACAATAGAGTTAGACCAGTCAAACATGTTTTGATAGACGCCTCTGTTGGGGGTTCTCTGATAACTAAAACTGTGATAAGGCCATAGAGTTGATTGATGTTATGGCTTCAAACGAATTTCTGATTGGTGAAAGGAACATGCAGAAGAAAAGAATAATGCAACTTGATGTGCAAGATGCTTTCCTGGCACAAAGTAAGTTGATGGCACAAGTAGAGAAAAATTGAGTGTTCAGATCTCTGAGCTACAAAAGCCCTAGTCAAGTTTGTATGCAGATGTGACTTCTACGGTGGAGACCATGAAAATGGCATATGTAACAAGTGCCCAACCAGAGCAAGTAAACTATATAGGCCAGCAAGTTTAGAGGAGTTACCCTTCCAATTCATTCAACCAAAATTACTGGAGTCACCCAAATTTTTCTTGGCAAAGAGGTCCTCACTTGAATCAGTAATTGAGCCGAAATGTGAATTAAAGTCAGCCATAACAGCAAGTTACCTGCCCACAACCTCAAGCAACAAAGGAAAAACCTGATTTGGAAAATATACTATCTCAATTCATTCAGGCCACTCTGGCCAACTTAAAGAATCAGGAGGCATCCATCAGAAACTTAGAGAATCAAGTTGGCCAACTTTCAAAGCAATTGGCAAAGCACTAAGCAGGAAGGTGTCAACCGTTAAGCTAGTCATGTTAAAGAAAAGCCACTAGGAGGAAACCTAGATTAATCCTCTTTCTGTACAATTACGCAAAATTGAAAAAGAAAAAGAAAAGCAATATATACATGAAAAAGAAAAAATATATGTTGAAAAAAATATATGAAAAAATATATATACCAATTAAACAAAAATATAATACTAGTTTGGAATAAAATTTTTTTGAAACTGACTAATTTTGGTGTTAGTTGTGACTTGGTTATGTTGTAGGTCATGAAGTTATGTTATGCAATGGACCAAGTCAGCGTGCATAACCATGAATTTGAGAAACACCACTCTTTAGAATTCTAGAGAAATAAGTTTGAGAAAGTTCACCACCATTGGAAAGGTTCCAATTGGATAAGAATAAGGTAAAAGGCTAAGCACTTTTAGGTTTCAAGAAAGAGGAAATTCACTTTATCTCATTAAAATTTTAAGAAATGAATTACAAAGGAAAGGGGCTATATATACCCCCCTAAATGTAATTTTCAGACTTAACTTGGGTGGGTTTATTAAAGCTTCACCCAAGGCACAAAACCTATAGATAGATGGCCAAAAAGTGACTTAAAGTAAGTATGTGACCATACAATACCCAAATCTCTATCTAAGACTACTAATGGGCTTCTAAATATAGAAAAAATAATCCAAAACTTAAGTTTAATACTAAATTAAAATTCAAATGGTCTACTTTTAGTGGATCCTTATCAACTTTCTTCATCAAGCACATCATCATCAGAGTCTTCTTCATTATGTGATGTGGTGTTGAGTGTAATACTGTTCTTTTTCAATCCTTTTTCCTCTTCTTAAGTAGTTTTTAAGTCTTTGAGTTCTTGCTCATGTTCTTGAAGCTTTCTAGACAATGTTACAAGAGACATTGCATACACATTTGTCATTTGCCTAATAATTGTAGTCAATGGTTGTCATTCCCTTGTAAGACTTTTTAAAATCTTTTGTATGAGCTCTTTGTGAGTATAGATCTTACCAAAAATAATAAGATAATTTACAATCAAGGTAAAATGATTTTGTAAATCTAGAATGCTTTCATTGGAAATCATCTTGAAACCTTTGCATTGACTAGTAAGGGCTCCTATTTTTGAGTCTTTATAACACCATTAATCCTTTTATGTGTTGTTTCAAGAGTATCCCATATTTCTTTGGTAGATTTACAAGTTACAATTAAAAAATTCATCAGGACATCAAGCAAGAGTAATAAGATTTTTTGCTTTATAATTATATTAAAAATTTCTTTCTTCATCGCAAATCCAATCATCCATGGGTTTATATACTTTGCTTCCATCAACATTATGTTTAAGAAAAAAGAGGCTATTCTCAATGGCATTCCATACTTTTAAATCAATGGATTGGATAAAGATTCTCATACATTTTTTCCAAAAATTGTATCCTTCACCATTGAAGGTCGGAGGCCTGTTTGCGACACAACCCTTGAGAACCAAAGCATATGATATTGACACCTATCTTTCTCTTGAAGTGGTTAAGCTCTTTATAAGAGTCAAGCTCTGATATCATTTGTTACCCGAATGGCCTTAATACTCAAGAAATGAGTGAATTGAATTTTAAAACTTTTCATAAGAATGCCATTGAACAAGGTTGGTTTTCAAAAATAATTAATGGAATTTGAATAAACTAAACAGATTTTTAATACTCATCCAGAATATGTGCAACAACAATATTAAACCAATACAACTTACATAATTCAATAGGCAAGATAAAATTCAAAATGTAAAGAGTTTACGGGAGAAGAGCTTGTAAACTGATGTACTAGTTCCACCACTTCCACTATAGTATACGTCTAGTCTCTAAGCAAACCACTTTTAGAAATTCATTATTTGAAGAATCTAAGTATAAGTTGAGTAGTTACAACTTCTTAGTGTTCCCTACTAAAAGCTTAACCCTCACACTTTTTAGAGGCTCTCTACCCTTCTCACAATCTCTTCAAATACACAGCCTAAAGGTTAAACTCTAACCTTTTCAAGGAATCTCAATCTCAATATATATATATATATATAATTTGAAAAACCTCTTAAAAGAGTAGTTATACAAATTGAAGCTTATAAAACAAACTGTAAGAATAGAGAAGATGAACTCAAGAGTGATTCAAAAAATCAAATGATGGATTTCAATTCTTGGATCTTTGAATCTTGTATATAAAACATGTATTTATAGAGTTCTAGATTTGATTCACCTGTTTATAGTCATTGGGGTTCAAAGACATGAGCATTAAATGCTTGTTGGAAAGTTCAACCATGTTGTCAGTCCATTTCTGCACGCAATAATCGATTATCAAAATGGTTCTAATTATTTATTTCATTATGATAATTGATTATTACTAGTAATATATTATCAAATCCCAGACTTCCTTATGTAGCACGGGTACGAAGATGAAAACGGGGACGGGGATGAAAACAGAGACAGGGAAACATAAAACCCAAAAAATCAAGAAACGAAAATGGCGTGGAAACGTTGTCAAAATTATAAAAATATTATATATAATGTTACTACTAAATAAACTTGTTCATGTCAAAATGCATAAAAACAATAACATTTATACAAAAACATCCTAAATAAGTAAAATAACTAACAAATTAATTGTTTTGCTCGGAGAAAAACACACTCTCCAAATAGATTAATTAATAAATCAACTCATGTAAACACCAAAGCCAATCAACAGCAACAACAATATACACAAAATGAATCAATCAAAAAAAATAAGCATAATAATTTTTCAGCAGCAGCAGGACAGAGAAGAGAATAATACTTCGCAAGAAAATGAAAATCAACAAATAATTATGTAATGTAACATGGAAGATTCAGCCTAATCAATTATCATTAACCACTTGGAAATAATCATGAAAAGAGAAAAACTAACCTAGACAGAACCCGCGAGATAGAGAGGCGTGGTGGTGGTCTCCTCTGGTCGGAGAAGATGATGGTGACGGAAAAAAGGGGAAAGGAAACGAAGAATACCTGCCAACCAACATAGTAGCATTTTTGATTTAAGATAAGATGAGAGTTCGCAAAGAGAAGAAAGAAAGACAGAGGAAGAAGAAGAAAACAAAAATGCACCTGCGTTGTTTAGAAATGAAGACACCGGAGAAGATAACTGTGAAATGGACGACGGTGAGAGGCGCGTTGGTGTTGTACAGTGCAACGACGAAGGTGTGTTCGTGCGGTGCAGTACGACACGAGAGGGAAAGGTTTGAAGACTGAAAGCTGAGGGGAAAGGGGGAAACTGAAAATCAGGGTTTATTAGGCCAAAAACGCATGGGAAACGCAGGCCAGGTGTTTCTGGGCCGTTTTCGATTGGGCCCGAAACACAAGAATTAAGGGAAACGTTTCCGCCGTGTTTCTGGCCATTTCCTGTTTCTGGGACATTTCTAATATGTTGGATGGCACTCCTCCGACATTTTCGTGCATCATAGAGACTTCCAAGCGAAATTTCAACCTTTAATAATCGATTAGCCTTAAGACGGTAATGATTATTAGACTCTTAAGTTCATGAAAACCTGTATTTAATCCTTTAGAAAACCTTTTCATATGAAGTAATCACATGTGATGCATGAAAGCTTTTTTTCAGACTCTTAAACATGTTTTTACTATGTAAAAGTGTTTTTTTTTTTGTTAAGATTCAGACTTGATAGTTGAAACTCTTTTCTAAGACTTTTCTTTAACAAAACTACTAGACTTAATAAAATACTATTTACTCTTGAAGTTTGAGAAGCCTTATAATTTTCTTGGCATTAAGGTCTTGATGTAAACTTGTTCACTTTCACTAGTTTTCATACGTTTGCTTGTGCCATGTTTGGAATTATCAAAACTTGTTTAAAACAATATCCAAATACATATATAGAGTTGCTCAGGGGTTTGAACATTCACTTGAGTTATATATATATATATATATATATGTGTGTGTGTGTGTGTGTGTGTGTATGTAAGTTAGAGAAAAAAGTGTATGTATTAAAGCAAGCACACAATGCATGGTATGGAAAATTTGTAGAATTTTTAGTGCGTAGTGGATATCAAGTGGCACCAACATATTTGAAGCTTATTTAAGGAAGAACAAAATGATATGTTGGTTGTAGTAGTAAGTGTTGATGATCTCATTATCATAAGAAGGGAAGAAGACGAAATTTAATAGACAATAGGCATTTTATCGATGTCAATTCAAATGAAGGAGCTTAAAAAACTAAATTACTCTCTTGGGCTTGAGGTCAAGAAAACTAATGATGTTATATTTTTGTGTCAACAAAATTATGCTTAAGATATATTAGAGAAATCTAGAGTATTGGATTGTATATCAATCTCTACTTATATTGAAAACAATGCTAAGTTGTGCCCAACTGAAGGAAAAGATTTGGAAGATACCACCATGTATCGACAACTAGTGAGTAGCTTAATTTATCACATACTGAGTCATCTAGATATATCATATGCAGTCAGTGTGGTAAGCTGATTCATCCTAAAGTCACATTTAGAAGATCTACATCAATTTTTAAGATATGTAAAAAGTTACATTGATCTTGGGATATTATATAGGCTAAATTACTATTTTAGTTCCATATCTCTTCAACAAACTTGAAGTTAGATCCCTAACCTTTTTTATTCAGTTAAATCTCCTATCTTTTAGAAATATTCCAGTTTGGTCCTCCCCGTCCAATTTTCATTAACTTCCTTAACTGAGTCATGATGGCATAGGCAAACATGACATATGGTTATGTTCTCATTTGTTGAATTTACAATACCATCACACATGCCATATGCTACTCACGTGGCCCTCTTGAGTAGGTGGTCATTTATATAGTAGATCATAGGTTTAATCCCATGGTGGTCATTTATGTAGCAGATCAATTAACTCTATTAACTGAGTCATGACGGCATAGGCAAACATGACACATGGTTATGTTCTCATTTGTTGAATGTACAACACCATCACACATGCAATATGCTACTCACGTGGCCCTCTTGAGTAGGTGGTCATTTATGTAGCAAATCATGGGTTTAATCCCCCATATAATGCATTTTTTTAAAATTTTTAATTTTTAATTTTACCCATCAAACAACGACTATTTGATAGTGGAGTAGTCACATTAATAGCACATCAAATCTCTGTTAATGTAGTTAGTAAAAAATGGATGGATGAGAACTTAACAATTTCCGACAATCAAATTATGAGCAAACCTTTGAATATATTGTGAATACATTTTTTGGTGATTAAATAGACAATTATTATGTTATTATCAAATATCCTACAAGTTCTCCTGGATACGATAACTAAATACTTATCAAAACTATAACCGATTTGGTACACTTATCAAAGAACCAATAATAATTAGTTGCTTAGTCAATAATTCGTTTGGCTGGGAATCCTACCTTTCATGCTAGACAAAGCATATTAAGGTGCATTATTATTTTATTAGAAAAAAGTTTCACAAGGTGAGATTGAGATAAACCATGTCATCAACCTTGAAGGTTATAATGCAGACCTTATGGTAGTTCAAAGTTTGAAGAGTTTAGGAAACAACTAAGTATTACAAAAAGGTTTATTGAAGGGGATGTTAAAAATAACAATGACTATTTCTTTTCACACACCTTAATCCAAGGAGCGATGTTCTTGTGTATGTGTTTTATGTTTGTTTAACGAGTTTCTGCATTAAATAATGATTAACCTCATTTTGAATTTTACAATTTGAAAATATTATGATTATAAATATACTTACAAGAACATTGTGAAAACAAGAAACATAAAAATAATAAGCAAAATAAAAAGACGTTTAACACCAAATTTTTTCTCTCCTATTTATTTGTAATTCAACATTTACCATATAAAGGAATAAAATAATGAAAGCTCGAATGATTCAAAATAAAAAATCTTCATTGACTCAAAAAAATAAAACAAAATAACTCGATAATCCAACCATAGACACCTCAATTAAATGAAATAATATTACAACATTAGAACAGATTTATTATTGTTGACACATCTTAATTAATGCTTTCCTCCCTTTCACCTCATCTCTCATAGGAGAATAGAAAAAAATGCAACTAGTGACAGTCAGTTAGCCTTTGAAGAATGCCAAAAAGGACCAATCAAAGGGACAAAAAGAAAAAGAGGAAACTAATAAAAATAAAAAACACAAAAACATATTCAAAAAGTTTATGACCCCAATTCCTAGTGAAGAATTAACACTTGGGAAGATCAGTTGGTGGTGGAAAGAGTTTCTGATGAGGAAGCTTTCCATCCAACACAACCCATGCCATCTTCAAACCCCAGCTGGTGTGCACTTCAAGATGACAATGCATGAACCACACCCCTGCATACATAAGTATATAATTTCAAAATCAGCACAACAATGAAATTTTTTTTAGTACAATAGTCCCATCATAATAGAAGTAGCTATAGTAAGGTATGGCATTTCAAACTGCAAAGAAATCACAGAACTACAAGAGGGAAACAAATGACTTACCTGGATTATCTGCTAGGAATCTGATAGCAACCCATCCCCCAGATGGGACACCAACTGTGTTCCTTTCAACAGGATCAACAAGATTGAAGTTTGAAGGGTCCTTATTTGGATCAAAGTTACCAAAACCTTGACCAACAACAAAGAAGTTAAAGCCATGCAAATGGAGAGGGTGACTTTCGACACCAAGAATGCTTGTGTCTTGCAACACAAGTTCCACGCTTGTGTTGAAGGGAAGGACCATCAATTCTGTACCATTGCTCACCATGGTGTTGTTTGGTGGAGTGCCCGTGTAGTTGAATGGAATCAAGGGACTGATAGGAAAGTAAGGAGAGTAAACTCCTTTGGATTGACCGAAGAAGTGGGATTGAAGAAGTGCTGTGGTTGGCATTGTGAAAGATACATTGTTCACTGATGCTGCAAACTTTGTCCCATTAGGTCCCTGACAAGTTTGGTTTTGCTGGCAGGGGCTTGTCCCAAGACCTACTGTGAAGAAGAGATGTCTGTCAACTTTCTGTGGAACATTGGCTGGAAACTGGGAACTTGCTAGGCTTCTGAGTTTGTTGGTGAACTTGGTTGCAAAAGAAGTGTCATTAAGTGCAGGGAGGATGGGCTTGAAGAGTGAAAGTTTCTTCATTGAACTAAGAGAGTGTGGTGGAACTTCATATTCAAGGATACCAGCAACTGTTGAGTTGTCAAAAGTGCCCAGGCCAGTCACATAAGGTCTAGCACTCATCAAGAATGTGGCATTGGGGTATTGGGATTTGGTTTTGAGAATAACATTGGTGGTTTGTCCAGGGGCAATAAGAATAGTATCAGTCTCAAATGGCTTAACATAAATGGCATCCACTTCAACTACTGTTAGTGTGTGATTTGCAATGCTAAAGAACAGTTCATCATTGAGGACAGCATTGATCAAACGGAGAAGGTATGTCTTCCCTGGCTTGACCTTTAGCTTGAATGTGTCTGCAAAAGACCAATATTAAATTTTACAAAGAATGTCATGATCGAGTATTATTATTTATTCCTCATGTCATGATCCTGAGAAATTAATTAACCCCTAGTAATCACATAACATGCTCATGTCATGGGGTATTTATGCTTAAGTTGCGTTATTTTAATCACTTAGTTAATACCTTTAGCAGAACAGTTATACAATGGCCCAGGAAGTCCATTGATGGTGTAGGCATCAGAGACATTAGGTCCCCCACCAGTTTGCAATGCTTGTGCTATTACGGCCTCAGGATCTGCATTCCACCATTCTCCTGAAAATTTTTATTATATATTCAAGTACTATTAATTAATTAGTCTTTCTTTAGTACATTCAGGTAAGATAGGAACAGTGTATGGTATGGTATTGTATGATCTAAGGATGTGAAGAATCAGTCTCAAATTACCAAAGATGATGGGAACTTCTCTGGAAGGTTTGGTAAAAGGATAAGGAAGTCCATGCTTGGGAAGAATGACGAGAGGACCATAGAGAGTTGATCTTAACCATGAAATGTGAGCATGCCAAAAGAGAGTGCCTCTCTGTCCCACAATGGTGTAATTGTAAGTATAACTTTGTCCTGTTTGAATGGGGCACTGTGTCACA
The DNA here is from genome assembly GCA_037962975.1 of Clitoria ternatea. Taxonomy (NCBI): domain Eukaryota; kingdom Viridiplantae; phylum Streptophyta; class Magnoliopsida; order Fabales; family Fabaceae; genus Clitoria; species Clitoria ternatea. The sequence continues at coordinate 26,773,580 of CM075672.1, read as the reverse complement.
TATGCTGGTCCATCAGCCCACCCTGACTGAAGTTGTCGAATCCCGTGCCTATTTGAATAGTAAGTGGTGACCAAACTTTTAAACATGTGAAAAGTCCCTTTTACAAGTTAATTATGTTCAATTTTCCTTTTTAGCTAAGTTTTTCTTCTTAAAAAAATAAAGCAGTAAAATCATTTTGTTACCAATGTATGGAGATGTTGTTCTGAACATTGTTAACCACTTTGATAAGTAACCGATCACCCTCCCTAGCAACAATACGTGGTCCAGGAAACTGACCATTCACTGTGACCATGGTCTTTGTATGGCATAGTCGTGACACATTTTGGTACTTTATCTGCAGAAAGCCAACCCATTCATTAATTACAAAGCAAACATATGAAATTATAACAGAAGAATAATAAATGCAAATGGTTAATTTATTTTTGAAAAACAAGCTAGCTTTAAGATGAAGTTATCAAGTCCATTTGGGATGTACTTCAAAATGGTAGTGCCTTGTGATGCCTCCTAGTGCATGTTGCGGAATGAAGATCATAGAAAAGAACAGCATTGCTTGCAATGCAAATGATTGAAGAGGAGAAACAAAACCCATTTTTCCTCCAAGTTGAGAGCAAGAGAGGAAGTATGATACTCAGACGCCTTTTGAGGTTGAACTGTGGATGGAACAGAGCTCATTGGTAGGTAATTTATAGAGGAATGATTGAATGATACTATGTGGTTGTTGCAATGTTATTTGTTCCAAAAAAGAATAAGCTAAACTCTATCAGAACTTCAGGTGCTTTTTTTATCATTTTTTTATTGAGATCAGTTGTTAGAACAACTCTAGAGTGGTGTCCAAGACAATCAATTTCTCTTGACCCTTTGACCTCCTTCTTTCAGAAGTCAACCCTTTGCAAGATTTTCCCTTTCTAATAATGTCCTTGCATTACTCATTTATAATGTGTATTTTTTGACACACCTTTTGGTTCATTAAAAATGACATTTCAGAAAAGAGTGTCATGTCAAGCGTTTCAACTATATAAAAAACAAACTGGTTACTAAATTTAGTGTAATAGAGAATATGAAAAGCGATATAAGTGAAACATAGCATATCAAACGAAAAGGTTATATACTTTTCACTTCATCATGCAATTCTTAACTGTTGTTTCCTGTCAATTGTTTTCTTGAATTGATTAAAGTGAATATAGATCCCTTATCTAAATCAATATCTTTGGACACTTTTTACCACAAGTTCAAATAATTGGTCTTAAAACCAAAATCCTCTGACAATGAATTAAGAAGGTTCATATATTACTGGCAGAGAAGTCTTGAGAAATTTTGGTCACATGTAACACTCACAACCAATGTTCTTGGAGGCAAAGCAATTGAGAAGGGGCTTCAATCAAGTAGTCACTGTACAAGAGTTGTTTGCTACACTGCCATATTCTTTTACATTACTATAACCTACACGACAGATAACATGCATGCTTAGTAAGGAAACTTCAATGAACGCAATTCTTTTACAAGAAAACTTGCTAAGTCGTGAGGACCATCCATAAGGGGCAAATTCATGTATTCCACTGCATCAGAATCTTTAAAAAATCACGATACAGCTATTTTTGTCATTCTACATTTAATTCCACATACATGCTCCATGCATATCTCGCTTTCAGAAAAATAAACAAAAAATCAACAACCCTGATCAACTCCCTCTTACTTTCCTCTATCTTTCTCAGAAGATGGTAGGTGCATGGATTAAGATGCTGAAATAACTTCCTTTAAACGACATAATATCCAAATTAAACACTTAAGTTGTATTAACTGTTGTCATGATCATGGAACCCTCTCTCCTTCCCTTTGAAGCATACTCACGTGTGGGCAATATCATGTATGTTTGGTGATGTATCAGCAATACCTGAATTTCAATCTAATCCCTAATTTATTATTTCTATCTGCTAGTGTAGTGAAATGAAACCAGATTAAATATATTTTTAGTTCTTAATTTTAGACTAAATATAGTTTCAGTTTATCAACTTTAATACTAGTGTCTTTTTTTTTTTTTGTCTTTGATAAATTTAAATTATCTGAATTTTGTCTCTTGCCCTTTACTCCCATACAAGGCATTGTGTTTATTACTCTGACTACAAGACAGAGTTGGTCAAGCACAAAATTCAAGCAATTTCAATACATCATACACCAACTTTACAAATTTTAAAATTATTTTTTTGTCAGCAAAATAAAATAACATGTATAAGGGGTACCAACCTATATACAAAATTAAGATGTTGCAAACGTGAAACGTAAAAAAAAGGCTCCCTATACTACTCAACAAAACTTTTAGAGAAGCCTTTCATTCTAGATTTTAGTCATACTCAACTCCTATATTGAATCAATTTAAACATTTTATCTAAACAAACAACCTCACCCCTAAAAATAATGTTGTTACGGCTCCTCCAAATTGTCCAAACAATAGCAAACCACAAAACAATAAGACCATGTTTACTTTCAAAATCATTACCCAAACCCAAAATTGCAACACCATTGGTTAACTAGGACGATCCTTTCCACTAGATCATCCTACTTAACTGAGAGGTTATGAGTTTTAAGAAAATTATGGAAATTTTTTTTGTACAATAAAGCTTTGGTGGAACAGAAACATTATATATAACATTTATATAATAGATGGTCATACTCAACATACTATACATATTCTGAAAATCAGGGGCACACATGCTCCCATAACTTGACACAATAAACTTTATTTGAAAATAAAAAACTAACAACTAGTCCTTTTCTGAAGGCGATGAGCTAGAGGGGTTCCTAATGTTAACGTCCCTGGTCATCTAGAATGGTGTCGGTGGTACACGTCGTAGGCAGCTACTAGCAGAGCACGGTTTGTTGGAATCATTCCTGCGATGTCTTTGGTCTCTCTTGACTCTGGATAGGAACAGGGCCATTGGCAAGGGAGAAATTTGTCGGTCCCGGGCCTCGGTCTTTATGGAAGGAGGAAGGACAGATACAGCTCAGCGGGGATAGTAGAGGGTACTGTGTTTTGTGTGGCCTCGAGGTCTACTGTTATGATGCTTATGAGTTCTTATGCAGGGTCTTCCTTTGAATCTTCTTCCGATACTATAGGTTCCGGGGATGAGGGCATGTACTTGGGAGTGGGCGATCTAGGAATTCTCAGAGGTTCGGGTTGTGGATATGGTCCCAATAAGTCTTTGGCTGTGACAAATCCTCGTTCAGCTAGCTCCTCGTACTCCTCGATCCATAACTGTTGAGGTGGGTCTCCATAGCGTCTGATGAAATTCTCTATTACTTTTATGTCTCTGTCAAAGGGATAGGGTGGCGCTAAAGGGTGGCAGGTGGATATGTCATTAGGGTCAGTCGTTATGACTCCTACGGTGCTAGGTCCTGACTTATCAACTATGGAAGGTCTCTTCTGGTGTTTTCCATGCCTTGGGCGTGGTCTTTCCTTGTATATGAAAAATAATGTAAAGGGTAAGGAATAACTTCTCACTCATAAACAATGGAGCTTTGTCATCTCTGACGTCTCTCCCATCCAATGCACAAATTATTTTTTGAACTATGTCTGAGGGTCTGGCCTCAATCCCGTGTCATTCACTACTCATTGTCCTTACATAGCGTCGTCCCTGACTCAGCTCACCTCACTTAGCATTACCTCACCTCTCATCTACGATTAACTCATCTTAAGGGAATTATGTAACCTATACTAATAGTTTAACAATCATCGTCACATTGATATCATCGCATACATATCACATAGCATTCTAGGAAACAACCAAACACGTTGCTATGCATGAATGTAGTATTCCATTATTTAATCTTTCTTTATCCTTGTGAATGCAATGATTGTGGGCCCAAATTCTCATCATCTTAATCATTAGAACCATCCTGCTCAGTCTATCACTAGGCACAATGTTTTCACACTAGAGCGACCGGAGCCCACCAAGTCCTCTACAACACGAGGTAACCAAAAAATGCATGTCCTTAACAATAAGGATCCTTCTTACCACCATTCGTGGCTACTTAACAACAAGACTTGCTTCTCCACGGTTATAGTTATACTCCATCTTAAGTCAGGATACACCAGGCCTGCATTGTTTTATCTAGCCTCGGGGCACCACCCTCGAGCCATGTAGAGGTCTTGGCCCGGTGCACCCTCAAGATCCGTCACGAGGATCTGATGTTAGTGTTCTCCATCGTACCCCTTGACGTGTACTCTAGTCTCCATCAAACCATATACAGATGATGCATGCTCAATGCATCATCGTTTATCTTTTTATTATACTTTTCATCAGTAGGGTCCTTCCAATAGCCCATATTTGTCCTTTATGTCAGGGATTGTCTTATCTCTTATTCACTTCTGACTGAGCACCTTAATCATCCACTCAAACACTGCCACTTTCGTTCTTACTATCTCTTTCTTATGACTTTATAGGTTTGGGATTGTCAGGGATTGCCCTTAGTTTCTTATGATGTTATTCTTTATATTACTGAGTGGGAGCTATTTAATTTAGTTGAGGCGATCTTATTTACTAGAGTGTGGGTTATCTTACTCCCAAAGGTTATAGTTTATTTATGAGCGTTTTTGGCTGTTGACTCATTACTGAGTCATTACATAGCCTATCTCGTATGATCTTACTTACCTGGAAATAAATTAGTTATGTATAGGGGTAAGTGCAGTCTAATCTAACTGGGTAGATTCCTTCTAAGTGGGATTAATTAATTGAGTGATATCTTAATACTTTTCCTGGCTCGCTCTCTTGTTATAACTCTTGGGTATTTATTTGAATTATTTTAAATTACTTAGTTGGTGATTAAGGACAAAAAAGTCGTACATCATCATCCATCATATTTCTTATTATTATCCTGCACCTCATTGTGTCACCATCTCATCACATCATGTCACATCATCATATCTCACCATCACATCGCACTAGGAGCCCACTAAGACTTATTCTTATTTTATATTTCACAACTTGATTCATCGTAACCTACATACACATATATTTCACACACCATAAATGCATAGCATTACATCACATGTACAAGCATCATATAAGCCCATCCATAAATATCACATACAATTTCATTCAACACACTCATCATACATACCCATACATGTCCAATCATCACATCAATCAACCGCACACATATATTTATTTATTTATCCCGTGTAGTTTTCGTAGAGCGGGTGTAGCGTGTCCGTATTAATTTTTACTTAGTGTAGGTCTGATTTATCATTAAACTCCTTATTGTTGTTTTTATCCTCAAGTCCAGAAGGCTATAGTTATTATTATTGGGCTAATTGAGTCAATGGAGTCACCCTTACCCATTATTTTCCCTATTATCATCTACAAAATAAAGTTGTAACTAGGTACTTTTAACTTAAGGTTGTTATTACCTATTACTAATTACTAGTAAAATCCCCACATTACCATTATTTCCTTTGTTGCTAGATCGTGATTGTTTTATATAACCACATAACTCCACTCTTACTTTTTAAGTTGTTATATTTATGGCTTATAGTGAAATTATAATTTTGCCACCTAGACCAAAAGCATGATTCCCATTTATCTTGATTATTTCATCATATAATAAAGTTGCTTACATATATATATATATATATATATATATATATATATATATATATATAATCATTAAAGTCTAAACTTTACTTTATCATTAGTCACCCACTAAATTTATTGAATGCTTTAATTACTCTTTTTAATAAAACCACTTTACCCACTAAATCGGAAATTGCATTATTATTAGTGATTATCATTATTTATTTATAAAAACTAATATATCCTTCCCTTACCGATTAACCTAATATTTCCCGTTTAATTAATATATCAAGATTTATATGAAGGTGTGTGTATATACATATGCCCAAAAAGTCTAGAAAATATAGTTTTAATTTTACTATAATTATCCGTACCGAAGTATATATTATCTTTATTATCGTCATTATTATTATTATTACTATTTTTATTTTAGCCCCTTTTAACTTATTAATTAATATTACTGTTATTTTTATTTCAAAATTATTAAGCGACGCGCGGGTGATTATTTTTTGCGTCGGCGTAATAAAATAAAATAAATTAAAATAAATACAATTAAACATAAAATTTGGCAGGAAGCCCGGAACGTGTAGTTTTTTCGGGAGATCCTTGACAAGACCTTCGAAAAGGGTGGTGGAACTTTTGAAACACCAGCGTATTACACATGTAGAGGTATCAGACTTAGCAACAGTGGCAGGAACTCACAGAAACGTCAGCGGGGTTTGCTGAAAGTGGCAAAAACTCCCAAAACCACCGATAGAAACTCCAAAATTTATGAAACTCAACGGGAAGGTTAAGCAAAGGTACAGAGACATTTATAAACTAACAAAATGAGTTTAAGTGGGAGAGTCCCCCTTTTATCCCATGGTCGTGTGGCTGTCCAGAGGAAGGAGATGTTCTAACGCTTCAATCGTAGTTCTCTTCGTCTTGATCGTGGCCCAGGTGCGCCGAAGCTCACATGCAAGGTCTGACGGAGGAAGGCAACGCTGCTGTGGTCACAAGCATGTAGAATCAAGGTGAGGTTAAACTCAAAAGTGGAATCCAACAAAGGATCGTAAAGGTAAAATCAAGAAAACGTTTACTGATCAGAGGATGGTGGCCATGGATCGAAGAATAGAGTAGCATGGTGGCCTTGCAAAGGTGAGGGTGGTGTGTATAGGAAAATCACGATGGCTGTATAATGGTGGTGAATGGCGGTTTTGGGTGGAAAAAGGAAGGTGGAGGCTGTGGGTTAAAGGGGAAACCAAGGGAAAATCGAAGTAGAAAGTAGGGCCTAGGAGGTGGTGGTGTGGTATAGTGGTATATGGTGGTCATGGAGGCTTAGAAGAAAAGTATAGTGGCTATTGGTGGTAGAGAAGAGTCTCAAAATTGAGAGAAAAAGAGGAGATGCTGAAAGAGAGCTTAAGAGTGTGAGGGAGAAAGAATGAAAAATGTGATGATGATGGTGATTTTATAGAAGTGAGGGAGAGATATGGGCGTGACACGTAGCTGGGTGGTATATCACGGTGGTGGAGCTTGGAGGGGTGGGTGGCGCAGTGTGGTGGTGCTGGAAAATGCTGGCCAGAAAAGATAACTTAGGGAGGAAGAAATCAAGTGTGTTTTAGGTTTTTAGTAACCAAATTTCATGATAATTTTAATAAATTCATGATTTATTATAGGATGAGAATTTGGAAAAATGCCCAACACAAAATTTGTAGGGTTTTCCATCTTATTTGAATAGATATAAAGAATAGACAATTCCAAAATTGGTAGCTTAAGATATGGCTAAGCCAAGGAAAAGTTCTCTTGGGGCTCCTAAATTTCCAAGAACTAAAAATATGACATTTCTGGGAAAAATCCTTTAGGAATTGGTCTTTGAGCCCTGCATGAAAGTTGTAGGGGTTTTTTGATACGAGTCTATAGAAAAGGAACGAAGTGGTTTGAACATCGGTAAAGGAAGTTATGCACGATTTACTAAACACTTCCCGGTGGATGACGTTTTTGAATCAGACTTAAAAAGATTAATTATTTTGTACTTCTGGGGTGAGAACTAGCCTTCAGAGTCTTCATGAAAGTCGTAAAGAATTTTGTCACGAGAATTATGAAATTAGAATTGCATGAATCAGACATTGTATGAATGAGATATGAATTTTCTAGGTAATTATACGTAATTTAACGAGTTAACAAACAGGGTTTTTGGAGCTTGAATCCTTAATTCTCAAATTAGGGATTATTAGTTACGAATTGGCTTTCGAGCCTAGAAATATGGATTTTTAGGTTTTCCATAATGAAAAAATCAAGATAAGAATTTCTTGATTTCGACATCATATGTAAAAGTTATGCTCGAAACACTAAAGGTGTTCGAGGGATTCTGATTTAACTAGGTGATCTCTCAAAAAATAGGATCGATGGGATTTGAATTAGAGTTAGGTCCCTCATGAGAAGTGTTTGGATTGCCAAATTAGATCATTAGAGATTGACCGTGTTGGAATCAGATACTCGAAAGTGCTTGCATGGCCAACCGAGGGAAGTATTTAAGGTACGGGTTAAGCCTACATAACCAAACCCGTTTTCCTCTATTTATTACAAGGTTTGCTTTATCTAGATTAGTTTCCCTATAGGTACACTAGTCTCAGGCTAGATTGTTGATACCTAACTACACACTAGGTCCTGAAGTTATATTCGAGAACCTGATAATATTTTATTATTAAACATTTTTATCAATAATTAAATATTAGTTAATTAATTTTATTTTATATATATTTTTTGAAAATAATATTTATTATTACTATTATTATTAATCATCATTATTAAATATTATTATTAGATAACTACATATTTCTTTCGAGTAAATATTATTAATTACTATTAACTAAACATTAATTAACACTAAACAAATATTACTACCAAACATTATTACTGAACATCAATTAATTAGACAAATATCATTATCGTAGTCAACTATTATCAATTTATGCACCATATTTATTATTTCTAGGTATTCGTCTATATATACTCATTTTTCCTCATCTCAGCATTTCTTCCACTATCACCACATATCCTTACTCTCTTTCATAGCTCTTGTGTTTCCTTGACTCGGTTCCTCATGGCTTACATGTTAGGAAATCCCTAAACATGAGCAGCGAAAAAAAAGGGATTCCAAAGGATTTGCAAGGTTCCGTGTTTCAAAGCACAAAACAAACACAAAAATCATTTTTGGATTACCTCTTGAAGAACACCGAAGCAGTCGTAGCCTCGTCCTTTAGGAGTCCACACGAGCACTCCCACCAGAATCGCAACACTTGCCAACTGCTAGTTTGACGGCGTGTAGCTCTTGCAACTTTTACGAATTTGTGTCTCACTTGAGTGAACGGCCTATGAGCATCTTATGCTCTATTTATAGGCTTAGGTTTGACCTAATTTGTTCTCTCTAAAATTGGGCTCCTTACTCATTCCAAATGAGTTAGGCCCAATAGCTTTATTTTAGTCCAACTAAAATAAGACAACATTTTCTGATGGGCTTACTCTATGTGTGTGACCCTACAGGTAAAATACTCGGTCATATTAATAATAAATTATTTTATTATTAATATAAAATAAGAGCGGCATCTAACAATGCATCATTATGTCTGAATATTATCAACATAACCTATAAGTGATAATTATTTAATATGTTTGTTCCTTTTGTCACGATATCCTAATTGGGCCCAAGGCATGGTCGCGTCATCCTTGTACGGCCCAATTTATTTTACTTGATACCAGAGTAGACTGAATCCGAATAAATATCTAATATTTATTCTTTCTAGCATGGCCATGCGTTTTCTTAGTCTTACTCCATCAAGTGGCCTATAGATATCACTCCTGTCACATAGGAGAGACAAATCCCATCTACATCACTCATATCCCTCTGCATAATTTGTTCATTGCCTAATCACAACCTTTATAGTCCTCTTGTTACAGAAGACGTTTAATTGTATTAAAACAATAAACTCCTCATGTAGGAATCGTAGTGACTTCAGGTCGAAAGACTACATATACCATTATGACATTGAGAATCGTTTATGACAATCATGTAACGATCCATGCAACGTTCTCATGGTGGGTCTGTCCAGTACATCATTACTCTTAATGTGTACCCATGTGAAGACTTGATATCATCTATATCTATGATCTGTGAGATCAGGTCATCAGTACACTCACACACTAGTCTCAGTGTATTTACATGTCCCCATGTAAATACTTGACTAGGGACATTTTAAGAATAATTTTTATATGACCTATTACTCCAAGGATAAATACGTTTTAAAATAATTTTAAACTGAAATATTTATTTTATTGATAAGCATAAAAAATGATACAAATGAAAAAGCATAAAAGCTCATAGTGCATACACCAACATTACATCCTCTCTTAAGGTCACTGTATCTCACCCTAATATTTTGGTTAAGCTTACTTTCACCATGAAGACACTTTACAGGGTGGGCCGAAGCCTCATGCTTTCCTTAGAAAGCTCAACAGGATAACCTTAAGGGTTTCTGAGGGTTTGAGATACCCTAAAAACCTAAGTTGCTAGAAAAATACCTTCAAAATGACATTTACACTCAATTTATAAAATCAAATAAAAATCTAACCAAGCATAACACATTTGCCACAAGGAGTAAGAGATTTTGCAAGAAAAAAGGAGATGAGAACTGATCTCCACACATTAGCCACAAAAGACATAAAGCATAGATGAGTTGTCCAAAATAAAACCATGATTATACAAGTTTTGTTTGGATTGTATTCAATCAAATAAGAGTCTCCATCCAAAACCCACTACTTTAAGAGAAACATTGTTAGTCCAAAAAAACCAAACAAAAGATCTATCCCACAGATCTGGAACCTAATGCACAAGATTGTAAGCTGACCTTAAGGAGTAACAACTTGAAGGATCTCCTAACCATGACCAAAAATCTTGAGTATTCTCACGTACATCATTAAAACCATGAAGATTTTGATAAAGAGATGACAATAAATCTTGTTTCTAGACAAATAGTTCTTTATGTTATTTTAGATCCCAAACCCACCTATCCCTAACTCACGCACCCATCTTAGCCAAATATGCATTATGTTTAGATGATACTAAAAATAATCTTGGAAAACTTGATTTTAAATTTTGCTCTGTCATCAACAATCCAATCAAAACCTAATATGTGAATCATTACCAGTGACCTTTTTCGTATTATCCCAAAACCAACCAACCTCATTTGACTGTTTTCAAATACTCCCCAAGTTTTTCCACTATCTTGAACCTTTTCCAAAAACTTATGATTCACCAAAATAAGCTACATACCCATATTTTGACTTTATGATTATAACCCACAAGTTATCTCTTTCATCTAACAACTTCCACATTCATTTCCCCGATAAGACAGAATTAAATTTTCCTAGGTCTCTCACCCCGAAATGACTAGCCTCTTTACTATAACATACTTGATCTTATTTAACCTAAGAAATTTTTTCCTCTCCCCACCACCACCTCATAAAAAAGATTTTTGTAGAGATATTAGCAATTTAATAATAGTGATGGGTTCTTTAAAATAAGAAAAGAAAAAAAAGGGGAGTGAAGATAGTACTGATTTTATGAGACAGAGACAATCACCAAAGGAAAAATGACTGTTTTAGGGGATAATGTTTTGCAAAATTTAGAGACAACAGGATCCCACGTACTAATTTTTCCTGGGTTTTCCCCCAAGGGAATTCCTAAGTATATAAAAGGTAGTCATATAGTCTTACAATTCAACAAAGAGGCATAATAAGTCATTTCCTTCTTATTAACCCCAACACCAACCAATTTACTTTTATAAAAGTTAACCTTTAACCTAGAGACCAGTTCAAAGCATCTCAAAATAATTTTCGCTGATAGAATATTTTTTAAAGACTTTTCCCTAAAGAAAAAGTATCATCTACAAATTGTAAATGTGAGATGAAGATTTGGCCATCCCCCACACATACTCCTATAAATAAATTTTAATTCACAGCCTCTCACATTAACCCATGGATCACCTCTATGACAATTAGAAATAAAAAAGGTGTCATAGAATTGCCTTGACGAATACCCTTTCTCATAAAAAATTCTATTGTTGGGCTCCCATTAACAAGACTAGACACAAAAGAAGACATCAAAGATCCTCTAATCCATCACACCCATCTATTTATAGACCTCCTCCATCTCATACATAACAAAGAATCCCAACAAACTAAGTCATATGCCTTCTCAAAATCAACCTTAAAAATTAAGCATGATTTACGTCTTCTTTTCACATCATCAATAAGCTCATTTGCAATAACCACCCCATCTAACATATTTTTGCCACCTAAAAAGGCCGATTGGTTCTCACAAATTAATCCATTAATTACATCCCTTAAACGTCTATCTAAAATTTTAGCAATAATTTTATATATATACTCAATCAAAGATATAGGCCTGTAGTCATCTAATCTTAATTGAGATACACCTTTTGGAATTAAAGCTAAAAAAGAAGCATTTGTGCTATTCAATAGGACTCCAAACACATAAAAATCAACCAACACTTTACAAACATCACACTTCAAACAAGTTCCAAAAAAGATTTAACAAAATTGAAATAATAATTGTTAGGACCAAGACTCTTCAACCCTTCACACTCCCAAAAAACCAAGTGAAACTCCTTCTCCATAAATTTCTCATTGATTTTCAAATTATCCTTTATAGACAACACCGTTCAACACCTTCCTATTCCAATATTCACCTATAAATTTCTACTCAAAAAAAGATTCTACACCTTCCTTTACCCTAACCAGTTCCTTATCCCAGGAACTGTTCAACCATAAACCATGAATTGCACTACCTTTTTGCCTCTTATTAAGAACTGCATGGAAGAATTTAGTGTTGGAGTTTTCTTCCTGTAGCCAACGCAGCCTAGATTTTTTAAACAAAATTGACTCCTGCAAAACTAGATAGCTTCCACAATTCAACCATTATGCTTTTACGAAGCAAAACTCTTCACTTAAACCACTTCTCACTTCTTCTAAATCCATATCTTTAATTTTGTCTTCCACATCCTTCAATTTTGCCTGAACTAAATGAAAATTTTCTTTATTCCACACCTTCACCAACTGTTTCAATCTCTTTAATTTTTCTTTAAACACAAAAGCACCCATCCCTCAACATTTAGATTTTTACCTGAATCCTCCACAAATGACTTAAAACTAGGCTCTCACAACCGATAATCTAGTACCCTTAAAGGCTTAGGGCCCTAATCCACATCCAACACCTTAACAATAGAGGATAATGATCAAATAAAGTTCTATTTAGAGTCATTTAAACATAATTTAGAGAAGACAGTTGTTGGAACCAAGTCTGGTTTGTAAAAGAAAACTATTGACCATTATTTAACTAGACCCTAAAGATTTGTTAATAACACACATCAAAGCATTTAAAATTAAATAAAGTCTGGCCATGTGTTATCTAACCTATTCAATTAATTATTTCAGGATACAAACATTAAGCACACAGGTTACAAATGAAAGGGGGAGTCCATCAATTTAAAAAGTCTTCCTTGAGCCATGTAAGTAATTTCATGACAAATCTGATCCTAAAACAATACTCAAGAAAAGACTAATCTAAGTGTGTTCGTCCAAACTTTTGGACTGCCAATCAGACCCCAGATTTTTGAAGTAACAAGAACGTTACTTTAAGCTCATATCAAACAATGATCAAAGTACATTTTGATAATGCTCTGAATCAAGCTCTTATCAAGAAGAATTGCCTTATCATCTAAAGAGAAAAAAGACAAGATAGTGAAGCAACCAAAGCTTTCTTAGGAAGAAACCAACGAAGCTACTTTACGTATTTTAGAAAAGTTGATAATGATTAGCTCATGTGTCAGAAAGCTTGCAGAAGGTCAATCGTACATGCTGTACCTATTTTAGTTGAAAGAAGAAAGCCAACATAAGGTCTTTTGTTCTGAAGATCACAAGGAACACCATTTTAGTACACGCTCTGATGTTCCTTCATACCAGACCTTTTGTCCTATCCTCATTTCTAAAGGTTTGATGCTTACAATAGCTAAAGCTTCTTCAATGGATTTACAACGGCTATGTCTCTTTATCAGATTACCAAACAGTCACTGTGTGAACTAAAAATATGAAGAGATTCAAAATTTTAAAAACAAAACTTTTGAGACCTTTGAAGAAATCATTTTCAATCAGTTTATAAATCATTCTTCTTCATTCTTAGTTTTTGTCTCTAAAGTAAAGAACTTCTTTGTTGTTCTGCCTCTAGCAGACCTTGGTCTTTGTCTTTCTTATTTAGTGTATCTATTCATACCTTGTATCTTTTCATACACTAAGTTCTCAAAAACACCAAACACAAACTATCCTTTAAATCCTTATTTGTGTAAAAGTCTGGTGTGTTGCTAGCCTTTAGTTTCTGTTAGGAAATAGTGATTGGCCTGAAAAGGTTTTTGAAACAATACTTGGGTTTGAGCCAGGAATGGCTTGTTGAAATAATACTTGGGTTTATGCCAGAAGTGGCTGGAGTCAAGAATACTTATGCCACGGTCTAGTGTTGAGAATTGATGATGCATGATTTAGCCTTAATTCCTTGCTTTAAATGTGTAGAATTTGCCATTGCTAATTGTGTAATATTATGCATTTTAACACATTTTCATAATTCAAGTTTTATTTAATATTTGAATATTAAATGAATTAGGCAATAATCTTTAAATGGAGATAATAAATCTTACTTGATTTCCCTTATATTGTAGTGAATAATTGAGGTTGCAATTGGGAAATTATGAAATTGAGCATCAGGTCGGACGCGTAGCTCCAATACCACGCGTAGCGTGGAAGCAAATTCGCAACACCCACGCATAGCGTCAAGCCCACGCGTAGCGTCAACAGTGACGAGGATCCCATTAACAGGCTGTATACAACTTCAGAAGTGGGAGATTTATTTATATTAAAGCACTTATTGGTCAATCCATTACAGACATACGACACTATCTCAGTGGGGAACATGCAGCACAAGTGTCCAAGCATTATTGAAGAATTATTGGATGAAATAATGTATTCTGAGTCAGAAACACTCACACGTAGCCTCACAACTAAGCGTAGCGTGGAAGCAGATTCGCAACGCTGACGCGTAGCGTCCTGCTGACGCACAGCGTCAGCAGGAGACCTTTACCTTTGCTTTCACTATAAATAGGACCATTGCCAAAGGCTTCAAACAGACCTCAATTCACATTTCTCTCTTTTCTCTCTTTGTTTCTATAAGCATCAGAGAAAGGCACAAAGCCTCCTCCTCTCTTCTTCCCCCTCTTTGCTCCATTCCGGGTTAGTTTCTTTTCTTTTTAGTTGTTATTATGGAGGGCTAAAACCCCTAGATTGATTTTCTTGGAGAATGTTGTAATGTAATTTTGAGGTCATTAATTTTAATATAGTATGCTTTTATTATTGTTATTTCTTCATAATCTTTCTCTACTTATTAAATTCCATTTTGTTTAATTAAATTTGTATGCTTAATCGGTTTAATTATTCAAATGGAATAAAATAAGTTTTTAAATTAGAATGGATTAAGGAAATATGCAAGAATATAAAAGGAGTTTTTTTTTATAACAGTGGAAATCCTTCAAGTTTGAAGGGACTGGACATAGCTTCTAAGATTGGAAATGAACCAATATAAATTCCTTGTGTTCATTCTTTCTTCCCCTACTCTTAATAATCTGATATAAAAGTCTGATAGCTTGCATACAAAGTTTTTAAGTTCCACAAAAAGTCTGAGACTTATTCAACCCCCTTCTAAGTTTGACTCTAAACCATCAACAGTAACCACTCTTGAGAACATAGGAACCTATCTAACCTACTTCTTACGCTTTCATTAGACCTTATACCATTATAACACTTGCTATACAAAGGAAGATCTACCACCCTCATATCCAAAATAAAGGTATTAAACAAACTCATCTCACTACTACGTATAACTTAATCCATTTCATGCACTTTATTTCATTTTTTATTTTTTTATGATTTTTGTTTCCACCTTCTCCTCCCTTTACTAGAGATGGGATGTCATTTAGAGGAACCATAAGATCCTATAATAATTGGTTTAATTTGAACACTATAAACATCCTTAACACTAATTTTCGATGATAAGAATACATTCTCATCAAACGATGCACAAGCTATTTCTTTATTTGAATGCTCCAATCCAGTTCATTGTTTTGAACTAATTTTTCATGTTTATTATATGTGTGCTCATCGTGTGAAACACTTGGTATAGTTCTCAATTTATACAAATTTAACCCATAGCTACATAACATTTTCTTTAATTTATCTAACTTTACCATATCCTCATTCTCCAATTCTTCACATTTGCCCATATCGTCACGCAAGCTAGAATTTGATGCAATAGCCATTTGAGATTGATCCGCATGAGGTATATCCATATCCTTACATTTTCCAACTAATAAAGGAAACGTGTGACCGCTTAGAGCATGAACATACAATGTGTGACACCTAGGATCCAAATTACAAATTCCAATAAATTAACCCAAATATTTGTAATAAATTTTTCACGTTTAAAGAATCATTTTGAAATTCGTAATTTAAATTCTGAGGTCACATAAAAATTGATAAATATGGAATATTATCATGCATACTAGTCATGAACGAATAAAACATAATACATTTATATAGCGGAAACGATAGATAAGATTATAGTACGAGGTACATAATATTATTACAACACATTAAATCTCAAATGAAATCAAAGTACAAGCAATAAAACATAAAAACTTCATTAATTGTACCACTCGTCATTCTGTGAAGCGTGCATTGTAAAAATAATGTAAGAGTGAGATAAAATATAGAATAAATATAAAATAAGTAAAATTACACAAACACAATCAACAAACAATTATGATATGATGAATATGTCAAACAAGGTCATTTACATTTAATAATCTTTAATTTAGTTAAATGATGTCATGCTGGATCTATTTTGATTTAGTGGGAATACTGCAGTAAAAAGTCTCATAGAGACACAAGTAGGACTTACCATAATGCCACGAATCCCTACCCTTCGTAGCACTCAAGTACCAAAGTACACAAGTAGGACTTAGAATATACCATGAATCCCTACCCTTCATGGCGCTCAAGTACCAAAGTACACAAGTAGGACTTAGCATAAACCATGAATCTCTACACTTCATGGCGCTTAATGAAAATAAGGCTTTAACTCATCATAGAGTAACCCCCCACCAGGGCCGGCAATCATGGAACCCTTAAATTCCATGGTGCGTCCAAATGCTTATGATGCACGAATGCCTTTAATTCTCTTTATCAATTTAACATACCATGATATCAATACTTTCATAATCACTTGGAAAACCACAAGTCCTCAAAGGACACATCACATATATTAATTCTCAAAATCATAGATTTACAGTTCAACAACATATCTCAATAAACCACAAAGCATTCATGTATACATTAATTTAGTCATTCATAATTATTCATCACAAAGATATACATACTGTATGACATTCATAGGACACTCAATAACATCTATAATAATCAATAATCTCTCAATAATTCATAAATAAATCATTACCCACATGGAAAATATCATTTTCATCCATAATAATCATCATAGGTAAATTTTAGAAATTTACAACAACAACATACATTAGTAAAATGACCATAACGTAAGCAAATCAAATCCTTTTTAAGTAATTCCACTTTATGTAGTTCCATAACAAAATTATCTACAACATTTATGAAGACCATAATTTTAAATTCCAAACAGAAACATCACATAATCATATAATAGTCAATAGGTTATCATTTTTCATTATCACCAATTGCTGGAAAATTTACTAGTTTGACAATCTTTAGTAAATTAGCTATAACTCATGGTATAAAAATAATTTTTGAATGAGGCTAAGTTCTGTGTTTCAATAATTCCATTATCTATAATTTTGATGAAGACCAAAAATTCCAAATCCAAACAAAAATATCACAAATTCATAGTATACTAAACTATCTCAAAGAAAGTAACAAAACGTACATATGTTGGTAAATTCAACATTTCTGGAGCTACAAAAATAATTTTGGCATGAGACTAGTTCTAAATTACTAATAACACAAATATTTAAAACTTTTATAAAGACACTAAACACTAATTCTCATCACAAAATTCCTAGTTTTAAAAATACAAATAGTGATTCGCGTCAGCAGATTTTCAGCATGAACATACTTCTGTATTTTAGGTATAACTGGAACTACAAATATCCTTTTAACTTTAAACCACTTTCTATAGATCCATAACATAAATATATACAACTTTTATGAAGACATCAAAGTTTAAATATGTATGTATAATTCCCTGAATTTTAATATTTTCACAAAATAGAAGGTACATATTCCAGAATGGATATACTTTAGCATTTTTGCAATAACTCAAGATACAGGCATCCAAATTATGTCATTCAAAGCTCAAAATTCATATAAAACATAGATCTACAACTTTGATGAAGAAATAAATGTCAAATTCACATGGTTTCAGTTTCAAAATTAAGTAACAAGTTATGAAAATAAATCTGGAAATCCTAGAATAGCATACAATTCTACCCATTCCATATTTATTCACAACCCTATCCCCTCTTACCTTGATGGAAGATCCTAGAGTGGTTGAAAGTGTTTTCTTATTGTCCTAGCTTCAGATCAAGAGTGACTTTGATGGAGAAAATGAAAGAAAATGAGAGAGAGACTTCACTAACTTTAGCTTGTTCTAAGAATTCAGACTTGGGAACAAGATGTAGTGT
Source organism: Clitoria ternatea (assembly GCA_037962975.1). NCBI lineage: Eukaryota > Viridiplantae > Streptophyta > Magnoliopsida > Fabales > Fabaceae > Clitoria > Clitoria ternatea. Next base: position 26,755,189 of record CM075672.1, on the reverse strand, counting down.
TGATTTAATAATGCAAATGACAATTGGGGGACACGATTTTCATAATAGGATTGTAGTGAGATGTTAGTGCATTAATTGTGGTGATAATAGAGGTTTTAGGTGAGAAAAATGGGCTGGATTGTTGACCATTTCCACAGCCTACATAATGTAGCGTGTATGATTGAAGTAAATATCAATTCTGACACTATTTGGGTATTTTGGGCATATCTCTCTCATATCTTAATGGATTTTAATAAACTTGGTCTTGTTGGAAAGCTAAGACAACGAGGAACAACTTTGTAGTTTACCACTTTTTCAAATTCGGACTCTAACTAGGCATTAAAATATGTACAAGATGACGTATTTTGAGTGGAGTATGTGGTAATTTGATGAGAGTAATTGGAAAAGCTAAAGAAATTAATAACTAAGGAAATAGGTAATAAGTTATTTGATTAACTTATACCTAAGGTATAAAGTTAAAATTATTTACCATGGTAAAAGATTAAATTGAAGATGTTTTCCTAACCAAATTTATGTAGAAAGTTGAGATAAAATGGATAATATCATTAACGGTCTAAATCAAAATGATTATACATGAGAATGAAATTTTTGGGATGTTACACAATAGCCCACCAATATTCATGTCTTGATCAACAAGTAGATTGTTATGGAAATTAAGGCCTACCTCTATGAATTAGAAATCCCATTCAATTGTACATTAGTCACAGCACGTTCCAAACAAAAATTATCATCTAAATACATTTCTTGATTAGGGTCCACGTTAACATGCCCACACATTGCATTACATTTCTTCAAGCCATCCACATACAATGAATTCGTTTATGTTCTCCAGAAACAGTTCTAGATGCTGTGGTCCAATAATAACATCATCCTAATTTTTTGCACTTGATAATTGTAATTTTGAATTTGCATTAAAATCTAAATTTCCTAAATTACTCTAATTAACCCTTCCCGGAAAACCATTGTCAGACATTCCGATCATCACCACCACTGAGCAAAGACATTATCGACTCTATGTTGTCACCACCCACGAATGATGAATTATTTGAGCAATCATAATTCCCTCTATAACAACAATATTTCTTTCCCTCCTCCTTGCCTAGTTCCTCCACATAACAAACAAAGTAGATTATTCTGTTAATTTTATTATTCTAATGCTTTGCAATGATTTCAGGCATTGACGTGCAAACCAACATTTTAACGTATCCCAACCTTCCAAAACTTTTTTGTATTATCGTCCATCATAACATATGTTCCAAAAGTGGAAACCACCTTAAGAAAAAAGCACTTATGTCACATCCAAAGAAAATCCCACACATCTATTTCTTAATACCTCTCGTGGTTCCCATACTAATTCAAACACAAATAGAAGTCATCCTTCATCACACTTCAATAAATCATGAAGATTCTCATCCTCCATAGCTAAAAGGAATACCAAATTATCCCTCATGTATCGTAAAAGAATTGCGGACAAACCTTCCAACACAAAAGATTCATGAAGGGTATTTAGCCTTACTATATCAACTAAATAACCAACGTACCCGTCCTTCAGCCATGCCTTAGAGTTTGTTTCAATTGAGATTTCTTGACCCTACCATATCTCATCACCACACTTCTCACTCTACCCTACCAATGTACTTCTTCCTTCCTTCGCCTTTTATTACTTTAATTGACCGTAAGATTTCATAATTGACCCCTATCTGATATGCTCTTTACCCTAAATGGACTCATTTATTTTTTTTGTAGGTGATGTAATAATCTTAGCCAAGTTAACAAAAGTAGAATCCTATGTTATTTTAAAGTTACTTAATACCTATACTTAAGCCTTCTCGTCAAAAAATTAATGTTGCAAAGTTAGGGATCATCTTTGGCTATTAGGTTCCATCGTCTAGGCGATCACAAATATCCTTTATCCTCTATATGGAGCAATGGATTGAGGCAAGAAATTATCCAGGGCTCCCTAGTGATTGGGGAAACTCTAAGATCAAAACTCTATCCTGGATTAAGCAAAAGATTCTCACAAAGATTGAAGGGTGGAAGGAGAAACTTCTAAACTAAGATTGAAGGGTGGAATGAGACTTTAGTGAAGGCTGCATTAAAAGTTATTCCATCCTATACCATGTCTTTGGTTAGATTTCCTAAGGCTCTGGTTAAAAGTATCAATTCAATTATCTCTAATTTTTGGTGGGCTAAGGAAAAAGTTAGAAATGGAATCCATTGGAAGAAATGAGAATAAATCACTACTAGTAAATTATCGGGGGGATTAGGGTTCAAAGAAATGTTTTGCTTGAATTCTACCTTTCTAGCAAAACAAGCCAGGAGGGTGTTGAAAAATCTTGATGTTGTTTGGGTCCAGATATTAAAATGAAAATACTAGCCAAGTTCCTTATTTCTAAACCAGCCTAGAATGAGGAACTGCTCTTGGATTTGGCACATCTTTTACAAGGTAGAGATATTCTCATCAAGCTAGGCCAATGGACTGTTGGGGATGGGAAGAAAATTCAATTTTTAGGCACAAATGGCCATGGAATGAAGCTATATACTACCAACATCCAAACTTCCAGAATGGCTCTGATATATATCTATCGTCTCTATTCAATCAATCTACCAAATCCTGGGACCAATCAAAGATTTGTCAAGTTCTACCCCAGTACTACTGGCTTTCTACCCTTCAAATCCCTATCAGAATTACTTTTGGATCAGATTATATGAAATGACCCTATACTAAGGATAAGGAGTATAGTATGAGTCTAGCTATAGAGCCATTAAACTCATGAATGATGAAGTAGAGCAGGGTCTATCCCTATCTTATTTACCACCAATGTCTCTTTGGAAAGCTATTTGGAAGGAAATGGTTCCTAAGAAATCCAAACCTTTGTTTGGAAACTTTGCCATAACCTTCTGCTAGTGAGAGCTAATCTGGTTAAGAAGAAAGTAATCAATGAAACTTGATGTCCTATTTGTCTAGAAGATAAAGAGACCTTGGAACATATTTCTATTACAACTATACTAGTCCAATTTGGTTTGGGTCCAACTTACAGTGCAAGCTTAACAATGAAGGAGATGACTCTGTCACTCAGTGGATTGTAGCTAAGATTGATTTTTTTAATACAAAACGGGAGGATTCATAATTTCTCATATCCAAGTTGTTTTATACACTTTAGCATATATGGTTAACCAGAGACAAAGCAATCTTCCAAAGTACAAAACGAAATTCTTTACAAATTCTTAAAGCTATTTAGAATTCACTCAATGAATTTTACAGTACTTTAGAAAGAAAACCAAACCAGATATTAAGCCTACCTACTCAGAAGTTCTCTGTTAGATGAAGGCCCCCTCCCTTCGGCAAGTTGAAGATTAACACTAACACAACTTGGAAGGAGTCTTCTAAGGTACCATTGGTATTGTTATCAGAGATCACTAGGGGGATATTATCTTCGGGCAGTCATCCTATACTTGGGCTCCCACTACTCTCCAAGCTGAAGGAATTGCGTTGAGAGAAACTATGGTCCCAGCACACAATTTGGAATTGGATAAGGTTATTATCGAGTCTTACAATCTTAATTTAATTAGGGCATGTAGAGGGGAAACTCAAATTCGTGAATTAGACCCACTAGTCCAATATATATTATCTCATTGAGGTGTTTATTTTTGATATTGTGGTTTTGTGTGGTCCCGTAAAGAGGCCAATGAGGCAACGCATGATGTGGCGCACCTAGCTGCAACAAGAAGTCTTGGAAGAAATTAGTGGAATCTCGGTCTTTTCCCTCTTGGTTCTGTGGAAATTAGTGGATACGCCCCCACCCCACCCAAGCTAAAGAAAGATTATGGCCCAAGACAAAGTGTTGAATCCCCCCATCTTAGGGTCTTCTCCCTCTTGCTTCTGTGGATCACCGTTCTTCCTCGCATCTTGGTTAGGTCTCCAACTTCTCCGAGAGTTCACCCTAGGCAAGTTGCAAGTAGCGGGTGTGGTATCTACGTTTGTCAGGCTGTCTTGTTTCTCTGTAGTGTAAGCAGGCCTGCGTCGCTTGTTGTTTTTCTTTAGCGTGTTGTATTGTGCTCTTTGGCCTTTTGGGCCCAATTCAATGAATGCAGTATTATTAACCAAAAAATATGGCAACATTTGTCTCACAGTTAAAAACTATAAGAAATGTGTCTTTACACCATTTGTAGCGGCCGCACCATCAACTGTAAACCACTAGAAAGCAGGTTTTGACGCAGGTGAAACTAACAGCGTAACCATAGGAAATGCAAATTTTTTACAGCTAAAAACCATCTGTACCGGCTGTAAAAACTACCAAAAATAACAAATCTTTTTTTTTTAGTTGAATAAATAAATCTCATTAGAATAAAACTTTGGTACATTAAGTGCACAAATTATTAACTTGCTAGCTGAATTATTGCAAATTTTCCTACAACGCGGTTAAGCAATCTTATATTTACGTGTCATTAAATTGGATGGAGTTGTATGATATTTCTTAACATTCTTATCTCTAACGTATTTTAATTGGTTGATACAATTACATTGATATATAGTATATTAATTAACATAATCTAACACTTATTTATATTTTAAATTAATTATATTAAGGAATTTAAGTTGAACGTAAAATCGTTACAAAAAGATGTTATAACATTGTTATTGAATCCGGAATCCTTGTATATGATAAATTTGTTGGTTTCTGCTAGGATGGATTTCCTTCAGGATGAGCAGTATTGGGTGATACATGCTCCTTCTCCTGACTTATGGGCTCTTCTTCGAAATGATGCCATGGGTGTCCTCCATGTAAGGGTAATTTTCGTTTATTTTCTTTGCTTTAAAAAAAAAGTAAAAAACTTTACACTTCACAATTGATTATGAAATTAAAAAGGTAAAAGCAGAAAATGGTTCCAGGAAAGAACATATAAGTCGAACAGGGGAATAAATACTAGGTAGAATATTAAATATAATTAGATTGCCTCCTTATCAAGTGACTAAAAAGTTAGAGGGAATCCAACTTTATCCTTTAATACGACAGCGAATTAGGATTAGAATTAGTCTGAGGTACTTTCCGTTAATCTAGAAAAAATATTAGTCTTGTTAAGGTGAGGAATTGCATTGCATGAGAAAAAAATAAAGGAACCTTTAATAAAATAATAAGACACATAAACAGAGCCACGATATTGAAAGATTTAGAATATGCACTTTACGAGTGGGTCAAGCTAAGAATAAATAATCAGAATGTCTTATATATTCCATGTTAAGACGAATAAGTGCTACAAGCAGACAAGATCTCTGTGCTGACACAGAAAATGGGGATGCTGAAGAACATTGGATGGCAATTTATTTCTTGTGCGCTTTTGCATGTTCTTGTCGCCAGAGGTGAGAGCCTAGAAGCTCCAGAACTTAAGGTAATTGACAATAACTTAATTTTGATTTTGGTAATATGCATGCAATGCTTATATTTTTTGAATATTCCAATAAAATCGAAGAAATAGATTTTATTAATTAGATATATTTCTATTATAACAGAACAAAACCTTAGTACACATGATGAGTAAATCTTTAAGAGAATCCTAGAAATCATATGGGTGAGATACTTTAATTAGATCCTGAAAATTTTAAAAATTTTCTATATGGTCTATAACTTTCTAAAGAATCATTCCCTTACCATTTTTTTACTGGTATGTTATGTTACAAACTATTAGAATGATTATGTATGATAAAGGAACAAAGTAATAAAGATTATATATATATATATATATATATATATATATATATATATATAAAAGGGAATAAAATATCTACTCATAAGGGAATGATACAAACTCGATACCAAATGTTGGACCTTCTGAAATAATGAAATATTTTGTCCACCATTTTAATTAGAAAAAGAAAACTATGAGAACTAATTTAAGGATTTATATCACCGATACAAAATACTTTATTATAATGTCTCCCTTTTAAATACTATCAAATATTAATTGTTTCTTCCTTGATAAATTAGGAAATTTTGGATATTGATTAAAAATAAACTTGCACTCTCTTGCTATTCAATTTTCCAGGAAAAAGAAAAACATTGTTCCAAATTAACTGTTAATTTTGAATTTTAAATGATTTCTTAGTTTGTCTAAATTTACAGAGGGAGGGAGCACGGAAATTTTTTTTTCTGTTATTTTGACGATAAAGCCTTAATTAATGAAATAAATTTTGTCCAAAAGAGACGTATCATTTTTTTGTTATTTTGGCAAAAAAAGAGCATTAATGAACAATTTTTGGTAGGATATTAATTGATGCAAAGTATTTGCATACTAACTTATAATATATATAGCAAAACATGCTGATTAGTGGCCAATGTGGGATCCAATTGTAACAATAACATTAATTTGAGTCCCATCAGCAATGAATTATTCTAATAAACTTATCTTTGCACATAGCAGAAGAACTGCACCTATGTGATCACTATAGAAACCACATGCACATGGGGAGCTGAAACCTCAAACAGAGTGAGCCTAAGATTCGGAGACACAAACTCAAATGACATAATGGTTAAGCACCTAAACACCAAGCACCTAAGGAAAGTTGACCCATTGGAACCAGAGGTTCTTGATGACATGCCAAGGAAACCATTTCAAGCATGCATGGTGGACCAATTTGAGGTCACAGCACCATGTGTAGAGTCCCCTATCTGTTACTTGTACCTCAAACTAATCGGAGACGATGATTGGCGGCCGGGTTTCGCACAAATTCAGGTGCTTGACGGCTCCTATCTCAGCTCCGATTACTTCTATTTCCGGCGATATATGCCTAGACATGTGTGGCATGGCTCAGATGTGTGTGATAGTGAGGTTACTACTTTTGGTCTCAAGAAGAAGAGAAAGGTTTATGTGAACATTCCATGAGGACTCTAAGTAAATGAAGTAAAATTGGTTCTCCTTGCTATGTAAATTAGTTGAATCACGGTATATATTAAATGATATTATGTAGTGTTGCGTAGCAAATTAATATTAGTATAATATATTTGGCTGTGCAAACATATGGTCTTTCCCCCCTTCAAATATTACGATTAATTTAGTAATGTTTCTGTTCCAAAAATTCTTAAATTGAAAAAAAAAATCTAGTTTTTATATTCATGGTTTTTTTTTAATTAATCTCGATCTCTATATATGTCATTATATTAAATATTAAATTTTAGTAGAGTGAATTTTTTAGTGTGGGTGTGCTAGAATTCAAATAATATATAGCTAATAGAAAACATATTTATTTTGATGACTTATTAATGAATGACACAACATACATTTTCTCTTCAATTATTATCATGTCATCTCATGTGGTGTTTTTGGTAAGTTTAAGGTAGGTTTTAAAAAGTTTGTGTAAAGTGGGATGGTTTGGAAAATATTTTTCTGTCTCGCGTAGAAAGTGTTAAATTATTTTTGCATTTCGTATCCTTGAAAAGTGAAATCAATGTTTTTCTATGATCAAGGGATAAACACACACATATGTGACATGTGGCACACACAAGTGCATTTTGCCTGGTTGGCCAATGAAACAAGCATTTTGCATGTCATGAGGATGAAATACACTTTCTTATTACAAAGAGACGAAATATGTGCAGTACAAAATTTACCTGATCTTGGCTGCTTCAAACCATTGTGTTCTTGCCTATTATCATTCTTTGTTACCAGATTTCTCATTTCCGTTTTAGTTGGGAACTTAGACCATGGTTTCGCCAATTGTCTTGATTCTTTATATTAATGGTTGAAAGTTTGAAGGTCCGGATGGTAAGGTGAAACCAGATTGATACAGGTCAACTGTGGTATTACGGTTAAGCAACTAAAAGAGAAGATTCCTGCTAAGCTGAAACTTGGAATGAGTATCTAATTAACTGGTAGATTAATCATTGATAAAAAAAATCTAGTTTTCAAATAAATGATGAAGAAGAGATTGAACTGTTGTTAAGTATTTTTAAGTTACAATCAGATATGGCTACACTAGAGTTATATGTTGATGTTGATGTTGATGTTGTGGGGTCTTCATTGTATCACATATAAGGAGGCCTTTCACAATGTCTTACACAAGTAGGAAATAAGTATAGTAGAAAATTTATTATAATTAATTTATTGAATTATTTTTTGTTGATTATGATAATAAGATATTATTCATTTTGGTGGAAGATGAAATGAATATTAGTTTATAAGATAATGATGACCTACGACAAATGATTTGATGAAGGTCATATTCTCAGTGATAGTGATTTGGACACAAATGTTGAAGGTGACTTTGATTCCATATCTGAGACTTCAAGTTTAACAAATCCACATGTTGTTGCCACCCCTATACCCAGGGATCCATCAGGATCAAGGAATATGACAGTGGTAACAAGTGAGTAATATTTACAATGTGACTGGTTGTTAGGATTAAATAATTAGTGTAAATTGATAGTTGACGATTTTAAATTGTAAGAGATGGAGAAAGGGCATTTTTGACTTCTTCATCGCATTCCAAAGCAATAACTGAACTGGTCTGAACCGTGGTCAATGATCCGGTGTGGGACCAGCCACGAGAGTCAATGGGTGACTAAGGTTTTATACCGGTGTTGTGGGTTTCATCCGGTATCTCAGTGAGAGAAGACCGGTCTTGATGTCCTGGAGATCCTTCACACTAGCCTTGCGCGTTGATGTGGGCGAAAGGTGGTGTCACCTGCAAAGATTCTCCGACGCTTAAGTCAGTAATTGTATCCTAGAGAAAAAGAATAACTCAGGGTATGATGCCTTAAGTATAAGCATATACTGAATGTGTAAAAAATGTCCTCCGGATTGAGTATAAGATTGGCATACTTATAGATGAGTGTGAAAGATGATAGATATACCTTGACTAGAGGACAAACTTGGATTTTCTCGAGCCACGTAAATTGAAAATGGACTAACCACCTTATTCTATCGGAGCATGGAAAATATATATAATATGCAAGTGAGAGACAAGTATGGCTTAAAAGGTGGAGAATGCTTCTTTTGAGGATATGTCCCCGTCACCAATAATGGTAATGAGCTCCATTACCTAAACCACTTATGATTATCTTTTACATATCTGATATAGAGGATGGGCTCAATCTGATATTCGTAGTGTCAACATTGACATACTGATATGGAGAGGACGCCTATATGGCCTTATCAATCCGATGTTCTAGGTGTTATCATGGACAAACCGTCCAAGGGAGAACTCCTAGCACGGTATTTTACAGTCCGGATGTTAACCTGTGATATCTGTTTACCTTCCAGAATGGATAATATGACTTCATAGTCTGGATACCGGTATATAGACCGGATTATCTGTCCCCTAGCTAAAGTTGTATATGCAAATATACAAAGTAGTTTTGATGAATGACAAAGTATTCATGATGATAATGGATTGGCAAAGGATCCTAAACAAGGAAGTTCAAGCACAAAGACAATGGCTAAGAATAAAGAGATGAAGATGCTTCACAAAAGAGACCAATGAATAAACAAGATGGAAACATGAGCTATGGAAGACAAGGTTGATGTCATGAACTCAAATCATGAAGAACGAGCTCATAAGTTTAAGAAGAATCAAGGAAACAAGGCAATGAGGATCAAAGGAATAAGCCATGGGTCAATAAAAATCAAGAACACATTAAAGACCTTGAAGAATTGTATCAGGTACATGTCCTAATTGATTACCACACTGGAATAATCGATTACCATAACTCTATTTATGACACAATCGATTACAATAAGAAGGACAATCGATTACAAGGGTTCTGGAATGTAACTAATCGATTACAACTGCACAACTAATCGATTACAGAGCTTCTGTGTGCACCCTAATCGATTACACATAAGGCACAATCGATTACCATGCTGCGTAACCTAATTAAATGCATCAGGTGCCACTCATAATCGATTACAAGGCAAGGCATAATCGATTAGAAGGGTTCTATTTCATAGCTAATCGATTACAATAGAAATGCTAATCGATTCCAGAGTGAATTACAGTGAAGATTTCAAAGTGTAATCGATTACAGCTCGAGGGCTAATCGATTACCATAGTGTCAGAACGTGGGAAAAGTGTTTTTAAATGGAACTCCAGCTCATTTCTTCACTCCCACTTTATGCCCATACTTGAGGTATCCGTTGGAGACACTATGCAACAGCTAGGAACCCTAAAAATGGCTATAAATGGAGCATGAATTCAAGCAAGAAAATGCGAGACCAAGGTAAAACACAAGGCAATCAACATTCTTCTTCTAGAGGTCTTCTTATTAGATTTCTCTTGTATATTCTACAACTCTTATTTCTAAACTTGCATATTGCTTAAGAGTTGTTAAATTGTGAGTTTCAATTTGCATATCCTCTCTTGTTGAGAGTTAGAAGTTGTGAGAGCTTTCAATTGTATATCTACTCTATTGAGAGAGTTATTTGCTTGTAAACACTACATCAAACACCAAGGTTTTCACTCTAGGTTGAGTGGTTACAAAGGTTGGGGTTCAACCTTTGGGATAGTGAGAGATTGTGAGATTGGGTGGGTTGCCCTTTGCTTGTAAGGATTGAGTTCTTGAGTGTGGGACACTAGGAAGCTGCAATTGCTCAAGGCTTGTATCTCAAATCTTTAATAATGAAATCCTTCAAGTGGGTTGCTTGAAGGCGAGACGTACACCGGGTTGGTGGAACTCGTTAAATTGGTTTGCATTTCTCTCTACCTTGAACTCTTTATACAACTGTGCATATAATCTGTTTGTTAAAATGCATGAGCTGAATGTTTGAATCAAAGTTGTTGTTCAAGTAGAAACTTAACTCTACATGCCAAGTGTTTGATAATTTGCTTGAATCAATATTTGGTGAAGTTCCTAAAAACTAGAATTTGTTATAACTTGCCAAGTATTTAGAACATTATTCCCTATCAACTCTTGTGTGTTACTTACTTAATTGCCTTCACCTATTTCATGCACACAAGCTGTTTGATAAATTGAATGAGCTGAACCCTTAGAGGAAACATCACATTATTTGTGAAATAAATCTATGCACTCCAACTGATTGATAAATTGTTTAAACCAATAACTTGCTTGTTTATCACACTTAAAGCTAAATATCGTCATTGCACATCAAGTGTGTAATAGTGTGATATGTGCATAAAAGTTATTGTCTCTTCATCATTGCATCATTTGTATATTACTAACCATTTCCAAGGGGATTCCGCGTGAAAATTTGAAACACTCAATTCACCCCCCCTCTTGAGCGTTGAGGCCTTGACTAACAAGTGGTATCAGAGCTTGACTCTTGCCACAAGGCTTAACAGTTGCAGGAGATCAAGATGGCCTCCAGTTCATATGATGCATTTTTGGAAAATGGCACACTAAATAGACCTCCAATCTTCAATGGCAAAGACTATGCTATTTGGAAAGAAAAGATGAAAATCTTTATCCAATCCTATGATCTTAAGGTATGGAATGCTATTCATTTTGGTCCTTTCATTCCTAAGCATATTGATAATAATGTAGAGTATATAAAGCCCATGAACTTATGGACTAAGGAAGAAGAAAGAAAGGTACAATTCAATCTAAGAGCTAAAATTCTTATCACATTAGCATTAGAACCTAATGATGTTTCTAGAACTATTACTTGTAACAATGCTAAAGAAATATGGGAAACTCTTGAAACAATTTATGGAAATACTAATGATGATAAAGATGCAAGGATTAGTACTCTTTCTAGTCAAAATGAAGACTTCAATTTGAGTCCGAAAGAAGAGATCAACGAATCGGAAGAAGAAATTGCATGTCTAATGACAAAGCACTCTCAAGATGATGAGGTATGCTCTTTAAATGCATTTAGTGATGATGATGAAATTGACAAAGATGAATTGTTAGAAGCATTTGGGTAATTGCATGACAAATTTATGTCAATTTCAAAGAAGTATGCATGTTCAAAACAAACCATTTTGAAACTTGAAAATGATTTGCATAATGCTCTCCTTGAAAAGAAAAGTCATAGAGTTCAAAATGATGAATTAGTAGCTTCAAATATATCTTCTAGAACTTGTAATGATAATAATAAATGTATGCTTCTTGAAAAAGAGAATGAAGAACTAAAAGAAGTACTTAGGAAGCTCACAAATAGTCAAACATATCTAAGTGCAACTCTTGAAGACCAAGAGCATACTCTAGATATATGTATAAAAGGTCATTGTAAGAATCCTTTTGCACTTTATAAGGAAAAATCTAAACCCATTCTAAGATGTACAAACCATGAAAGAAAAGGGCATTCAATGTCAAATTGTTTTGAAAAGAAGAACATAGAACATAATAGGAACCTTTATAATTATAAAGTGACTTATTCTTTGAATGCAACATGTCTCTATTGTGGAATATATGGTCATATATCTTCAAATTGCTTTATAAATAAATCTCGTCAAAATGTACAAGAAAGGTATGGATTCCAAAACAATCTTGAATTCCCAAACTAACAAGGAAGGACCCAACTCTCAAAGGGTACCTTAAATTTTTGAAATCTTGTAGGCAAACTTCAAAGCAACAACTTCTCATTGACGGATGACCAAAACTCATGGCCTAAGGAGATATCAAGTATCTCAATCTCCACTCCAAAAGACAAAGGAGAAAAATAAAGCAAGCCAAGATTATGATGACTCATCATCTAAAAGGTACCATTCTAAACAAGGAAATGGACAAGAAGCTTCAATGTGACTCACACAAGATGGATTGCACCAAGACAAAATCCAATGGACAACACTAAAGGTGATACAACAAAAAGGTGAAAGTAATTATCATATAATCAATGTTAACGCTCATTCTTGATGAATCTTGATGTGTGAAAATCTAACTTTGATTTGATATGTGATTGAGCATGAATAATATGAAATCTTGAGATGGATGAACAAATAATCTTAGGACCCCTTAAACTCATGAAAACCTTAGGATCAATGATGTATATATATAGTGATTAATGATTAGTAATGATTGATAATGAGTTTGATGAATGATTGTTTGAATAACATGGTCTGTGAAATACTTAAGATTAAAATTGATTGTGCATAAACATGTATGAATCTTTGATAATGTTTAAACCCTTAATGATGCATGAACTCTTGAGTAAATATGGATTCTTGATGATGTATCATTCATTGAACAAGAAATATATTGTTTAACTAGTGGTACCTAAGTGACAAACATCTTCCTTTAACAATGGTATCGATTGAATCATAAGAGGGAGAAGTCATGGAGACATAATCTTGATTATGTGCTTGTCACTATGCCTTGATAATAAATACATATATTGTGTGTACAAGTGGTATCTATGCTTTGACATTCTATGCAATTATGTGTTGTTTTTAATAATGCCTAAAAGAAAGTAGGTATGCTCCATGTATGTTATAACAAGTGATTTCCTAGACTTTAACTTCATGACTAGTAATATCATAGGCATGAACAAAAGAGTATGGTAAGTGATAATGCATGACATGATCTTCCTTAATACATCAGGCTTGAGTAAATGGTATCTATCTCGATTGACATTATAATTCTTATCTATGTCGTATGTTTGATGAGGCATGATCTTGACTGTGAAAAGAAGTTGAAAATATGCATCATTGAGATTGAAAAGAATTTTTGAACAATGTTATGAACAATGATGAATGCTTGAATGCTAAAAATCTTGTGCTAAATGCTTAAATGATAATAATTGATATCAATAGCTTAAATTGGCAAACCAATCAAGTGGTATCATACATGACAACAAGATAACAAGTGGTATGACATATATAAGTACATGACTTGCATTACACATTTACAGCCACATGATGACCATGGTATGCTTCTGTGACTTATCTATATGTGTTACTAATTATCTATGCAAAATGTTTTCTCTTACATATTTGATAAATGCCATATGTGCCCTAGGTAAATACTTGACTAGACCTATATATGACATAAGAATATAGATATATTGGCATATGTTATAATACAAATGCATGAGTAAGCCAACAAGTTGTATTAATCATTCCATCTTTGCTTTGATACCTAAACATAAGTGAAATTGCATTAACAAATGGTATCAACATCTATATTTATCCTTGTTAAAATTGCATGATTAAGAGGGAGTTTCATAACATTTCTTTATAACAAGTGATATTTATTGATGATATGTTATCTCTTTGTCAAGTGGTATGGAAGTCTGAGTAAATCATTTTTAGAAAACTCCTTCCCAAAATAATACTGCATCAAAGACCCAAAATTGGTACAAACTCTTGTGAACTCAATGCTACTAACAATATGCTTTGCAAAGAGTTTGTTAAGGTTATGTAAGATGATTCAAAATGGTAAATCAAACTACCAAACTGGGAAAACAAAGAATTGATCAAGGAATGCAACATGGATGAAGCAAAATGCCACACAAGGATGTGAAAAAGAGCATAAAACTTGCAAAATACCAAGGTATGATCGAATTTTTACTTTACCATTATGATCTATGAATTATATAAATCACATTAATAAGTGGTATAAATAACAAATTCCACAAGCTGGATATATCACTTCATCCTTGCTCTGATATCTAGATATAAGTATACATTGTTGAAAAACTTTCTATATTACTGTTCTGATACCTAGAAATGCATCAAGCAATATTAATGAAATGATTAACAAGTGAAGTGATATATGCAATGGTATCTAACCTTTGAGTGGTATCTATTCATATTATGATATCTATTATTTCAACAGTGGTATCTATTAAAAAGAGGAGATCATATGCTTAAAAAGTAAAGAAATGATATCAGACTTGATTAAATTGACCTACAAGTGGTATCAAACTTGATCAAATTGGAATAATCAATTTCACATGTTAATAAGTGGTATATTTTTCAAGTGGTATCAATTATAGTAGTAAGGGGGAGCATACACATGAATGATTATCCTTGATTTCACTTCTCTGTAATTATATTTATGGCACTCATGCTTTTACTCAACTATATGCTTACTTGGAAGAATATCATTGTGCATTTTGATAATGCCAAAATAGGAGAAAAGTATGTGCTTATTTGAAGTGATTATGAGCTTATGTGCCTATCCTAATCGAGAAAATTACTTGCTTACTTATATTTGACTTGTTTACAACTATGCAAGTAATGATATGTATGCTTAATCATGTCATGCCTCTTATACTTTGAACATAATACTCACTACATGATTAAATTAAGTTAGCAATCAATCATATGCTTACTTAATGAATAAATTATGTGATTGCTTATTGACTCTAGATGCAATAACATGGTATATATCATTGATCATGTCTTAAGCCTTGATTTGAAATCTATATGAAATACTTGCTATAAATCTCTCTTATTCAAATAAATGAACTTATATGTTGATGGCATAGATTATGACTAAGATAATGATCTTTTTGATGATGCCAAAGGGGGAGAGATTAGTGAAAGGATTAGTAATATCAATTGCATGATTAAAACAAGCTGGTTACAAGATTAAGGGGGAGAATAACACTTAAACAATATTGACATAATGAACTTAACTAGCATCCATTACATCACAAAGGGGGAGAATATATGTAAACATTGATTGTCATTATTCTATGAAACTAACACCCCAAGAGATGAACATTGGTTGTCATCATCAAAAAAGGGTAGAATGTGTTTGAATGATTGAAACAGGTTTTGATAATGACAAACGTGAAGACTAAGGCAAAGACTCCTATAGGAAGAAAGGATATTACCATAAAGCCAACATTATGAATCTGCAACACATAAATACATGTCATATGAAACATCAATTGTCATCATCAAAAAAGGGGAGAATGAAGTTGCATATGCACATATGGAAAGTAGTTTTGATGAATGACAAAGTATTCATGATGATAATGGATTGGCAAAGGATCCTAAATAAGGAAGTTCAAACATAAAGACAAAGGCTAAGAATAAAGAGATGAAGATTCTTCACCAAAGAGACCAATGAATAAACAAGATGGAAACATGAGCTATGGAAGACAAGGTTGATGTCATGAACTCAAATCATGAAGAACGAGCTCATAAGTTTAAGAAGAATCAAGGAAACAAGGCAATGAGGATCAAAGGAATAAGCCATGGGTCAATAAAAATCAAGAACACATTAAAGACCTTGAAGAATTGTATCAGGTACACGTCCTAATCGATTACCACACTGGAATAATCGATTACCATAACTCTGTTTATGACACAATCGATTACAATAAGAAGGACAATCGATTACAAGGGTTCTGGAATGTAACTAATCGATTACAACTGCACAACTAATCGATTACAGAGCTTCTGTGTGCACCCTAATCGATTACACATAAGGCACAATCGATTACCATGCTGCGTAACCTAATTAAATGCATTAGGTGCTACTCATAATCAATTACAAGGCAAGGCATAATCGATTAGAAGGGTTCCGTTTCATAGCTAATCGATTACAATAGAAATGCTAATCGATTAGAGAGCGAATTACACTGAAGATTTCAAAGTCTAATCGATTACAGCTCGAGGGCTAATCGATTACCATAGTGTCAGAACGTGGGAAAAGTGTTTTTAAGTGGAACTCCAGCTCATTTCTTCACTCCCACTTTATGCCCATACTTGAGGTATCCATTGGAGACACTGTGCAACAGCTAGGAACCCTAAAAATGGCTATAAATAGAGCATGAATTCAAGCAAGAAAATGCGAGACCAAGGTACAACACAAGGCAATCAACATTCTTCTTCTAGAGGTCTT
This sequence comes from Clitoria ternatea, assembly GCA_037962975.1. Taxonomy (NCBI): domain Eukaryota; kingdom Viridiplantae; phylum Streptophyta; class Magnoliopsida; order Fabales; family Fabaceae; genus Clitoria; species Clitoria ternatea. The sequence goes on along the minus strand of CM075672.1, from coordinate 26,738,438 downwards.
CTTATTAGATTTCTCTTGTATATTCTGCAACTCTTGTTTCTAAACTTACATATTGCTTAAGAGTTGTTAGATTGTGAGTTTCAATGTGCATATCCTCTCTTATTGAGAGTTAGAAGTTGTGAGAGCTTTCAATTGTATATCTACTCTATTGAGAGAGTTATTTGCTTGTAAACACTACATCAAACACCAAGGTTTTCACTCTAGGTTGAGTGGTTACAAAGGTTGGGGTTCAACCTTTTGGATATTGAGAGATTGTGAGATTGGGTGGGTTGTCCTTTGCTTGTGAGGATTGAGTTCTTGAGTGTGGGACACTAGGAAGCTGCAATTTCTCAAAGCTTATATCTCAAATCTTCAATAGTGGAATCCTTCAAGTGGGTTTCGGGAAGGCGAGACGTACACCAGGTTAGTGGAACTCGTTAAATTGGTTTGCATTTCTCTCTATCTTGAACTCTTTATATAACTGTGCATATAATCTGTTTGTTAAAATGCATAAGCTGAATGTTTGAATCAAAGTTGTTGTTCAAGTAGAAACTTAACTCTGCATGCCAAGTGTTTGGTAATTTGCTTGAATCAATATTTGGTGAAGTTCCTAAAAACTGGAATTTGTTATAACTTGCCAAGTATTTAGAACATTATTCCCTATCAACTCTTGTGTGTTACTTACTTAATTGCCTTCACCTATTTCATGCACACAAGCTGTTTGATAAATTGAATAAGCTGAACCCTTAGAGGAAACATCACATTATTTGTGAAATAAATCTATGTACTCCAACTGATTGATAAATTGTTTAAACCAATAACTTGCTTGTTTATCACACTTAAAGCTAAATATCGTCATTGCACATCAAGTGTGTCATAGTGTGATATGTGCATAAAAGTTATTGTCTCTTCATCATTGCATCATTTGTATATTACTAACCATTTCCAAGGGATTCCGCGTGAAAATTTGAAACACTCAATTCACCCCCCTCTTGAGCGTTGAGGCCTTGGCTAACACTAGCTTGTGTGAGGGGCTGTTAAGTTGCTCATATAAGCTATATCTATCTTCGAACGGGCGTTCCCCATTCGTACGATGTCTGGAGAAGGAACTTCTGGAGAACAAGTTATTCTGAAAACCGTTGTTGGTCTATGCAACATTGTTGCACATTGGATAAACTGAGTGGATCTGTAGGCCAAGTACCCTGACTATTGGGTGGCCGACGAAATCAAGGAATTGGTTTCTCACTATGTGAGAGAGGACGAAGCCCAAATCAAGCCACGATTTAGGATCTATGCTGAGGAAAGGCTGAAAGAGAGTTTTACAGTGCTTGCGCCATTTGTTAGGAATCCTATTAGGGTCAGGCAGCGGAAACACAAAGGATTCCCAAGAAAAGATTGCAAACACGTATGTCTCAAAGCATTATGCTAAATTAAAATTTTAATTAGGGTTTACCTCTTGTAGACGCAGAACAAGATCCTCGATCGAAGCAATTGTAGCTTCGCCCTTAGGAGTCCACACGAGCACTCCCACCAGAAAACTAATGATCTGAATGCTAGTACGGAATTTTAGTGTAATCTAATTTCTGAGCACCAGCCTATGAGCATCTCATGCTCTATATATAGGCTTAGGTCTTGACCTGAGCTCTCATTAAACATTTGGCTCCTGACTCATTCTAAATGAGTTAGGCCCAAATAGTTTTATTTTCAGTCCAACTAAAATAAAACTATCCTCTGGTGGGCTTACTCTATGTGTGTGACCCTATAGGTAAAATATTTGGTTATATTAATAATAAACTATTTTATTATTAATATAAAATAAGAGCGGTATCTAGTAATACATCATTATGTCCGAATATTATTTATCATCGACATGACCTATAAGTGATAATTATTTTATATATCTATTCCTTTTGTCACGATATCTAATTGGGCCCAAGGCATGGTCGTCGTCATCCTTGTATGACCCAATTCATTTTACTTGATACCAGAGTAGACCTTATAGAATAAATATCTAATATTTATTCGTCCTAGCATGGCCATGCATTTTATTAGTCTCACTCCATCAAGTGGCCTATAGATATTAGTCCTGTCACATAGGAGAGACAAATTCCATCTACATCACTCACATCCCTCTGCATAATTTATCTATTGCCTAATCACAATCTTTATGGTCATCTTATTACAGATAACGTTTGATTGTATTAAAATAATAAACTCCTTATGTAGGAATCGTAGTGACTTCAGGTCGAAGGACTACATACCATTATCACATTGAGAACCGTTTATGACACTCATGTAACGATCCATGCAACGTTCTCATGGTGGGTCTGTCCAGTACAACATTACTCTTAATGTGTACCCGTGTAAAGTCTTGATATCATATATCCATGATTTGTGAGATCAAATCATCAGTACATTCACACACTAATCTTAATGTATTTACATGTCCCCATGTAAATACTTGATTAGGGACGTTTTAGGAATAATTCTCATATGACCTATTATTCTAGGATAAATAGCATTTGTCTAAAACTGAAAATACTAATTTTATTAATAAGTTAAAATTGATACATTAATAGCTCGTAGTGCATACACCAACAATCTCCCACTTGCACTAGAGCCAATCAGACATTTGCCTAATGCCTAATGATCTAGTGTGTCCCTCATGCTTTTGATGTATAAGAGGTTTGGTGAGTGGGTCGGCAATGTTCTCATCAGTGTGCACTTTACATATCTTAACATCTCCTCGTTCAAGTATTTCTCGGATGAGATGATAACGCCTAAGTATATGCTTGGATCGCTGATGTGACCTAGGTTCCTTGGCTTGTGCAATTGCTCCACTATTATCACAGTAGAGACTTATAGGGTCCATAATGCTAGGAACTACCTCAAGTTCTGTTATGAACTTCTTGATCCATACTGCCTCTTTTGCAGCATTTGAGGCAGCAATATACTCAGATTCTATAGTAGAATCAGCAACTGTCTCTTGCTTCAAACTTTTCCAGCTTACAGCGCCACCATTTAAACAAAACACATACCCTGATTGCGATCTTGAGTCATCCTTATCAGTTTGGAAGCTAGCATCAGTGTAACCCTTTACAATGAGCTCTTCTTCCCCTCCATATATCAAGAATGAATCTTTAGTTTTTCTCAAGTACTTTAGGATATTCTTGACAGCAGTCCAGTGACTTTCACCGGGATCAGACTGGTATCTACTCGTCATGCTTAAAGCATACGAGACATCTGGTCGGGTACATATCATGGCATACATGATTGATCCAATAGCAGATGCATATGGAATCTTATTCATTCATTCTCTCTCTTTTTTAGTGGAAGGAGATTGAGCCTTTGATAGGCTTATGCCATGAGCCATAGGCAAAGTTCCCTTTTTGGAATCTTACATGTTAAACCTTTTTAACACTTTGTCTATGTATGTATTCTGACTTAGGCTGAAAAGTTTTCTTGATCTATCTCTATAGATCTTAATTCCCAACACATAGGTTGCTTCACCTAAGTCCTTCATAGAAAAACAGCTTCCCAACCAAGTCTTCACAGACTGAAGGGTAGGAATGTCATTTCCAATGAGTAGTATGTCATCAACATACAGGACCAGAAAAACAATTGTGCAGTCACTAACCTTCTTGTAGACACAAGGTTCATCCTCATTTTTAGTAAAGCCAAATTGTTTAACGGCTTCATCAAAACAAAGATTCCAGCTTCTGGAAGCTTGCTTAAGTCCGTATATGGAACGTTGTAGTTTGCACACCTTCCTGGATGCTTCAGGCTTAACAAAGCCTTTGGGTTGTGTCATGTACACTTCCTCAAGAAGATTTCCATTAAGGAAAGCAGTCTTGACATCTATTTGCCATATCTCATAATCATGGTATGCAGCAATAGCAAGCAAAATCTGAACAGACTTTAGCATAGCGACTGGAGAAAAGGTTTCATCATAGTCTATACCATGAATTTGCTTGAAACCTTTCGCTACCAATCTTGCCTTATAGGTACTTATATTTCCATCCATGTCAGTTTTCTTTTTGAAAACCCACTTGCATCCTATAGGTTTTACCCCTTCGGGTGCATCAACCAAAGACCAAACTTGATTAGTGTACATGGAGTCCATTTCAGATTCCATGGCTTCAAGCCATTTCTCAGATTCTGGACTTGCAATGGCCTCTTCATAAGATGTTGGCTCATTTTGATCCATTAGCAACACATCTCCTTCCTGAGTTATAAGAAATCCATATCTTTCAGGTTGTTGACGTATTCTACCTGATCTACGCAAGTCTTGTTCTACTGGAGTTAGAGTTATCACAACATTTTGTGGTTCCGGCTTTATTTCCACCATTGGCTCTTCAATGCCTTGTAGGTCTTGAACTTCTTCAAGTTCTACTTTCCTCCCACTGATTCTTTTAGAGATGAATTCCCTTTCCAAGAATACAGCATTTCGAGCGACAAACACTTTGCCCTCGGTAGGATTGTAGAAGTAATAACCCTTAGTTTCCTTTGGGTATCCCACAAAAAGACATTTATCTGATTTGGGTCCAAGTTTGTCAGAAATTACGCTTTACATAAGCTTCACAGCCCTAAATCTAAAGAAAAGACATACTGGGTCGTTTCCCAGTCCATATCTCATATGGTGTCTTTATGACAGCCTTAGATGGAACACGGTTAAGTGTGAAAGCTGCTGTCATCAAAGCATGTCCCCAGAAGGAGTTAGGAAGGTCAGTTTGACTCATCATTGATTGAACCATGTCTAACAAGGTTCTATTTCTCCGCTCAGAAACACCATTCCATTGTGGTGTTCCAGGAGGAGTGAGTTGAGAGACAATCCCACATTCTTTAAGATATTCATCAAACTCCAGGCTTAAGTATTCGCCACCTCGATCAGATCGAAGTACTTTAATTTTCTTGCCAAGTTGGTTCTCTACTTCATGTTTGAATTTGTCGCAACCAGGATCGCGACGGCGCGGCGAGAAAGAAAGAGAAGAGTGTAGGATGAAACAGGGAGTCGCCACCAACGTTTTTATCCATAGGAAAAACATTGGAAAAAAACTAAGTTCAGTAAAGCACTGGTTAAAAATTGAGATTCAAGTTCGGGAGTCGGTTACGAGTAGGGAAGGTATTAGCACCCTACATCGCCTGTCAAAAATAGTACCAAGATTGAAGACGCGCAACATAAATAGCCTTACAAAAGATGGTTTATTTCTTCCCTTTTATTGTTGTATTTTTTATTTAAAAATGACAGAATGGAGTGAGAGAACTGTACAAACATAGAATGTCGAAGCGAGGTCAATGGGACGTTTCATCCGAATTAAACTCGACTTCGATATGAGACAGAGAGGGGAAGAGAATGCTAATAAGGCGTCACGCCTAAATTAGATGTTCTCGGAAAAAAACAGGGATAGGAAAGAGATAAGCGGGACGTCTCGTCCTAAGTATCCCTTCCCTATGAATTATGGCGAGGCTTGAGCAAAAACTAGGGGGAAATCAACAAGACGTCACGTCTAAATTGATTTTCATGAAAGCGACCAAAAAGAAGAACATTTATGAAAGAAACATGAAAGTGAGGAAATAAATCAATAAAAAGAAATAAGAAAGATGGGCCCGACAGGAGTTGAGGTCCTGCTCCTACGTATTCTTGAATTATCAAGAAATCAGGGTTACGTAGTTCTGAGTGTTGTTCTTTTAGGAAAAGACTTGGGAAATGATGATGGATGTCATTGAGACGGGAAACTCATACAAGGCGAAGTTCTTCGCACGTGTACGAATCCTAAAGAGGTTGTGTAGATGGGAGTGCTCCCGTACGACACCGTTTTTTTTTAAAAAAAAGAAGATTTTTAAACTAGAAAATATAACATGTGCAAAATTTATTACTTATTATTTTTATATTATTATTTTTTTTTAGAGGAAAGGGGGGGTAAACACTGACAGTATAAACTATGCTACGCATAAAATCATAACTGTGGATAGCAAACTGGCAAGGAAATAAATGATTGAAAACAAGAGAAATAAGGGACAGAAAGGAACCGGTGTGGAGGGCTCAGGACCGGTGTTGGAGTCAGGCGCAGGTCCGGTGTCAAACCGGTACTGGACTTACACGTTGACAGAAACACTGGACCGGTGTTGGATTAAATGCTGGAAACTGAAGGATGTGACCGGTGTTGGTATGAGTTGATCCGAAGCGAGGAAGTGCCCAAACGCTGTGTAGGGTCGATGTCGAGGATTGGTAAAGGCAGTGACCTGGTAAGGTACAATGGAAACAGTGAAGGGCAATGACTTCGTACTGGGACGGTGTAGGTTCGACGTAGGAATGGTGTAGGTTCAATGTGAGGGACAGTCTCTGAACAATGGAGAACTTCAAGTTTTCTAATACTGGAGGTCCTTTTATGATAATCTAGGCAAATCACGGGTTTCAAATGGGAAAGTCCTTTGAAGGTTTTGAGGAATCAAAGAGAATTTGGGAGAGTTTTCTTCCAAGAGGGGGATTCCAACCCCTTGAGCTTCTCTGGTTGGGGTATTTATAAGGCTTAAGGGTATGGGTTGAGTGTTTGGGACAACCAGAGTTCCCACTCACCCATACACATAGTGGTGCAACCCTGGCCACTATCTATTTGTGGGGAGCAGTGGTTCAGTGGGGTATTTTTAATTGTCCGTTTCCGCCCCTTGTCTGCCACCTTTAGAGAGTGCGATTCCAGGTCAGCGCGCATAAACCTCCGACCTTGTCCTTCTATTGTCAAGTTTGTGACATCAGCCTTTAAAGACACCGGTTGGACGGGATTCTAACTGGTCCGATGTGGCCTCTCAAGAACCTGGATCTGTATCTTCATGCCGGTTGAACTTTTTCAAGGTGGTATCACAGGGGCGGTGTTCTCCCTCCTAGTCCGGATCTAATGTTTCAGTCGGTGTGCATATGTTTCGATCTGAGTCATCCCATTAGATCGAGAACTTTTACTTGGGCCGGATTGACCTGTCCTTCCGTTGTCAGGTGTATGACATCGGTCACTAAGGAACTCCAGCAACTGGTCCGGTGTTCCCCACATAAACCGGTGTCATATTTACAACAGTCGAAACTTTTGGGGTGCCACGGGACCGGTGTTCTTTCCATTTGGGCCGGACCGAAAGAGGTGTTCACAGATGCCCCTCTTTACTCCCCTTTTTTCACAAGAAAAATACGGAATCTTCGTATTTCTGAGGTGAAAAAGGGAGTAAAGACATGAACACCGATGTAGGGGCTAAGCGGGACCTAAAGCCGGTGTGGGACTCGATGATGTGGCTGGTTAATCAATCGACGTGTCCTCCACGTGGCCCTTGTCAGGAGATGACTGGAACATCCTACGTGTCATCATCTAACTGGTTCTTTTCAAAATTCAAAATTCGCGCCCCTGGACCAGAATGCCAAAAGTCAGCCCTTTTTTAATGGGCCTTGGGCCGGAATGCGGAAAGTTCTGGATCCTCGCTTCCCCCTCTATAAAAACAGCTTCGGGGATCTATCATTTTCACTCCTTTCTTGATATTGAAGTGCTGCCTCTCCGACGTTCGAATTCTCCGGTGTTAAAGTTCTTCTCCAGTATTATAATTCTTCTCCGGTGTTACAAACCCTGGCCCGTACTAAGAGAACTGCACGCATCGCCTCAGCAGGTAGCCCTCCTCTCTTTCATTTTAATTCGTAGATAGGTCATGGGGGACACCTGTTCGAGTAGTGACTCCATTGAGGTCCTATCAGGTCCTCCTTCAATTACATCCCGGCATCAGCCGGGTGGAGTCTCGAGCCGAGGTCTGAGTCATCATAGTAAGGCAACCTCAGGAGCTTCACATCGGCTCGTCTCATCAGGACACCGTTTCTCCACATTGCCTTTGTGGGAAACAGAGGGGTTTGACACATCGTTAGACTCATCGTTTATCTTGGGCACTGCTAGTGAGAGGGGTAGCAGCGTCGATCTCTATCTTACTGATGATGTGGCTTTTTACAGATGTATTCCCTTCCTTCGCCACACCGTCCGAATGGCTTCTGAAAACTCCTCCACCGGCGTCGCTGTGATAACTGATCCCGTTGAGACAAATATCTTGGCACACCGGATTAACTGGCTAGCTGAGAAGGCCAGGGATCCCTACTTCTGGGTTCATGAAGACCCAAAGACCATCGTCTCCCGGTATGCTGAAGATGCTGCCGATGTCACCATTGAAGATGTCGTTGTTCACGCCGATATTGAGCATGAAAACGATTTTACTGTATTCTGCCCCCTAACCTCAGATAGGATCTGCCATCAACCGGGGTCGAGAAATCTCTTCATGTATGAGATGGTCTTCTCCAAGATAGGCGTCCGCTTCCCATTGACGGAGTTCGAGATGGGGGTACTCTATTTTTTGGACTGCTCTCCCAGCCAACTTCATCCCAATGGCTGGGGCTTGGTAAGGGCTTTGGAAGTACTTGGGGAGTACTTTCACTTTGTTCCCACAGTGGCCCTCTTTTTTACTTACTGCAGGGTGATGCGCTGGGGTAACGCTGGAGGGGGTCTGGGCTTCATCAATCTCCGCTGCGACTCAAAGGTGGTTAACTTCGAAAGTTACACCGAATCGGCCAAGACGGATGAGGTCAACTTCAAACACTCCTATGTCAAAGTCGATGTCAATGCAGGGAGGCCGGTGTTCTGGGAGAATTCTGATTTTTCCAGAAAGTTCTACACTGGTTGGACTCATGAGCACTTTCTCCTGACAAGCAATGCCTATATCGTCAGTGAGAGTACTTTGTCAACTGAGTCCAAGAAAGTCCTGGACGCTCTGAAGGGTTACTCCGTCTTGGCCAAGATCTCCTGCAGGAAGCTTTTGGGGATGAAGTCGGGCCGGGATGCTTACCTTGGTAGATACTGTTCAACCTTCCCTTTCCTTTTCCCTTTTTTTTTATTATTTTTTTGATATACTCACACCGGTCCTAACATCGTCCCCCTTTTTTTTCAGGTGAGATGGCTCGGATAGACATTCTCAAAAAACTGAGGGAGGCTGCCGAAGCCCGCAACGCTGCTGCTGCTGAACAGGAGAACAGGGTGACTCCTCGTCTCACACCGGCCAAAGTTGTGAGCATCCCGACTGACAATGTTGGGGCTATGACTCTGGGGCCAGCTGAAAGGGTCCCAGTTAAAAGGAAGACCAACCCCGGCGCAACCTCTAAGCAGAAAAAGCACAAGGCTTCAAGGGTTGTGACCGAGGTAGAGGCACCACGGGAGGAGCAGGCCGATCCTGTAAATACTTCTCCGGACCGGTCTCAACCAGAAGACATCGTCATCAACTCCCGTCTTTCGGATTTTTTGGAGTATGTCGGAAGGACACCGGCTCGGTTCAACATCCCCTTCAAGCTCAAAACCGATCTTCCTGCTCCCGAGGCTCAGTCTGCTGCTGAAGCAGCTATTTTTTAGTTGAGGCTGCCGGGGTCCTCAACTCTTTGGGCCACTCCTACTATTCCGGTGTTGAGGCTAAGGAATGCCTAGATCGGATGAAGAAAGTTGAGGCCTTGAGAGTTGAGGCCCAGACCGCCTTGACCCAAAAGGAGCAGGAGTTGGTCAAGAGCAAAGAAGACCTATCCGAACTCACAACGGCTTACACATCGGCAGCCAGGAGGGCAGATGCTGTTGAGGCTAAGGGCAAAGCTTCAGAGGACGCTCTCCAGGCTCTCTGGACCGAACTAGATCAAGCCAAGGCTGCAAAGGCCGAGGTAGAGAAGAACAAGGAGTTAGCCGAGAAGCTTGCCGATGTGCAGGAAGAGCAGGTGAGGGAGCGGAAGGAAACTGAGGAGCAATTGGCTGAATTTTCGGTATTGGCCGATGTCGCTTTCAGCTCCGCCGTTCGTCAGGTTGTACATCGGAATTCCGCTGTACAACTTAACCTAAACGGTATAGGTGTCTACTACGAATTTCATGGTGGTCATTTATATGCTATGAACCGGGGTCAGGCTTCGGAACCTGAGGATATTCCTTATGAGCCCATGCCTCTCCCCGAGGGCCAGAGCATGGAGCTGAGGACGGTGTCGGAAGAATCCGAGAAGACAGCTTCTGCTAGACCGGACTCTCCAGCATCTAATTAGGATTTTTTCTTTTAGCCTTGTTCCGAGATGGGCTCCGGAGTCAAACTTTTGTAATGGCCTTAGTGCCCTTTATTAATATAAGGCAATTTTTCCATATCTGCTTGTCTTTCAAATTTTTTTTCAAAAATATCAAAGTACAACCAACCTGTTGACCGATGTAAGATAACAACTTGAAATAACACCGTCTAAACATTAATCTGTAGTTGGGATTGAGACTTCACTTATCGTTTCCCAGTTTAAATTGAACATCGTCCCTTCAACGCACAACCTTGGATTAGTGCACCATGATCACTTCGTCCTCAATTTCTATCGCCTTTAAATGGCTGGGGTAATGTGCACGACATCGGCCTCGGCAATGCCCGAATCGAACCAACTTAATTCTATCCGAGGTAGGTTTCATGATACCGTTCGTTACACAACAGAAACCGGTGTAACCACTGGGACATCGTCCCCTAATTCACATTGGGCTGACTTCATTCGATTTGAGGGTCATGACACCGGTTTTTTTTTTTGTAGGAAGTGGTTAACTGGGAATTACCCTTTGAATGCCATGAAGCGGAAAGACTGTCTTTCAGTTAACAAGAGGAGAGAGGATTGGTTGTCGATTTCCAATCGATTAGAGATGAAGGGTGCCTCGCTTGGCGATCGGAAGATAAAAGGATGCCCTCTTAGGTGACTAAAAGGCACTTGTTCGGCAACAGGAAAGTAACGTAGTGCCATTTGATTGGCGACAGGAAAGTAAATGGGTGCCATTTGATCGGCGACATGAAAGTAAAGGGGTGCCATTTGATTGGCGACAGGAAAGTAAAAGGGGGGGGGGCATTTGATTGGCGACATGAAAGTAAAGGTTGGGGTTGACCCTCGGTTGACAAGAAAGGTAAAGATTGGGGGAGCTAACAGGACGTCTCATCCGAATTAACTCACTGTTGACAGGAATTATAAAAGGTGCCACTTGATTGGCGACAAGAAAGTAAAGGGTGAGGGTATTGCCTCTTCGTTGATTGGAAAGTAAAAGGTGCCATTTGATCGGCGACAAGAAAGTAAAGGGTGAGGGTGTTGCCTCTTCGTTGACTGGAAAGTAAAAGGTGCCATTTGATCGGCAACAGAAAAGTAAAAGGTGAGGGTGTTGCCTCTTCGTTGACTGGAAAGTAAAGGGTGCCATTTGATCGGCAACAGAAAAGTAAAGGGTGAGGGTGTTGCCTCTTCATTGACTGGAGAGTAAAAAGGTGCCATTTGATTGGCGACAAGAAAGTAAAGGGTGAGGGTGTTGCCTCTCCGTTGACTGGAAAGTAAAAGGTGCCATTTGATCGGCAACAGAAAAGTAAAAGGTGAGGGTGTTGCCTCTTCGTTGACTGGAAAGTAAAGGGTGCCATTTGATCGGCAACAGAAAAGTAAAGGGTGAGGGTGTTGCCTCTTCGTTGACTGGAGAGTAAAAAGGTGCCATTTGATTGGCGACAAGAAAGTAAAGGTTGGGGGAACTAACAGGGCGTCTCGTCTGAATTAGCTCACTGTTGACAGGAAATGTAAAGGTTGGGGGAGCTAACAGGACGTCTCATCCGAATTAACTCAATGTTGGCAGGAAATGTAGAGGTTGGGGGAGTTAACAGGACGTCTCGTCCGAATTAACTCACTGTTGGCAGGAAATGTAAAGGTTGGGGTTGACCCTCGGTTGCCATGACTGCGGGTTCTTGGGGAACTGCCCCCTGAATGCAAGAGAATGAATCTGGGGGGATGTCCCAGTTTGAGATGATTGGGTGGTTGGGGAACTACCCCTTGATTGAGAGGCTATACCCAGGGAGATGCCCCAGTTTGACATGATTGGATGAAATCTTGGGGAACTGCCCCTTGAATAAGAGAATAAACCCGGGGAGATGCCCCAGTTTGACATGATTGGATGAAATCTTGGGGAACTGCCCCTTGAATGAATGAGAACGAACCCGGGGAGATGCCCCAGTTTGACATGATTGGATGAAATCTTGGGGAACTGCCCCTTGAATGAATGAGAACGAACCTGGGGAGATGCCCCAGTTAGACATGATTGGATGAAATCTTGGGGAACTGCCCCTTGAATGAAAGAATAAACCCAGGGAGATGCCCCAGTTTGACATGATTGGATGAAATCTTGGGGAACTGCCCCTTGAATGAATGAGAACGAACCCAGGGAGATGCCCCAGTTTAACATGATTGGATGAAATCTTGGGGAACTGCCCCTTGAATGAATGAGAACGAACCTGGGGAGATGCCCCAGTTAGACATGATTGGATGAAATCTTAGGGAACTGCCCCTTGAATGAAAGAATAAACCCAGGGAGATGCCCCAGTTTGACATGATTGGATGAAATCTTGGGGAACTGCCCCTTGAATGAAAGAATAAACCCAGGGAGATGCCCCAGTTTGACATGATTGGATGAGTCTTTGGGGAAAACTGTCCCTTGACCGAAAGAAGAATCTGGGGAGATGCCCCAGTTTTGGGTTGACTGGGAAGTGTAGTCCCACTGGGGAAGGATTTGGGAAGTGTAGTTTTTGGCGATTATGGTTCCACTGGCGGAGAAAATTTGGTGATTCAGGGTAATGTCCCTTTGGGTGAAAGAGAATGGACTTGGGGTTTACTGCGGATATGCCGAAGGTCTGCTAAGGAGAGAGTTGGGCAACTACACATCTCGGGGATCATGGTTCCTGGCCATCCTTTAACAGAGAAACGCGAAACTAATTAAAAACTTATAGGCGGACTCCCTTGGCGACAGGCGTTGAAGTAACTCATGGCCAAAATAATTATTACTTCTGACTTCATTGAAGTTGTTTCACAGAGCTGGTTGAGCTTGCTTGAGGTAAGATCTGGCAACGGTGTCCACTTCGTTCCCCATAACTTTGTGTTTTCGTTCTTCTCAAAACTCATTCTTTTTTTAAGAAATTCTTTTTAGGCAAAACTTGTTTATTCATTCTAGTCATGAACACATGTGAGAAGAAAGGAAACTTTTTATTTATGAACAACAGATATGTACAGGTGACAATAATAATGCAAAAATATGACAAGGTGTGAGGAATTGATGGTAAGGATGGAAGGGAAAGCCTTTTAGATCCTCCATCGATTTCCTGAGAGCGACAAGATTCCTGGTCTTTTCCATGATTTCCTGTTTATCTTCTGATTTTGCTTTTGAGGGCGTGACTTGACAATGGCTTCGATGTTCTAGACCCATCCCCTTGTCCGTGACTTGGAAAATTGGCATTGCAGTGTTGAATCTATAGGGTGTGAATTTGTTGGGGTCGCTTTCTTAGGATTTTTGACCCCACCAATTGCTCTAACTTTTGCCTAGGTCACCTTTCCAGGTTTTCAACCTAGCGAGCCCTCTCTTTTTTTTTTTTTACGCATAGTATCTTCTCACTGCGTCCGCGTTTATAGGCATCGGTAGATCTTCCCCATCCATGTTGGCGAGTATGAGAGCACCTCCGGAAAAAGCCTTCTTCACGACATAAGGCCCTTCATAGCTGGGAGTCCATTTGCCCCGGTGATCTTTATGCATCGACAAAACCTTCTTGAGCACCAAGTCTCCTTCTTGGAATTGTAGGGGTCGTACTTTTTTTTCAAACGCTCGCTTCATACGCCTTTGATATAACTGACCATGGCAGAGGGCAGTCAGTCTCTTACTATCAATCAGATTTAATTGGTCATGTCGAGTCTGGATCCATTCAGCTTTAACCAGTTTGGCTTCCATGATTACTCGGAGGGAAGGAATCTCCACTTCAAAAGGCAGGATTGCTTCCATGCCATAAACTAAAGAGAATGGAGTTGCCCCAGTCGAGGTCCGGACTGAGGTACGATAACCGTGCAGAGCAAAAGAAAGCATTTCGTTCCAGTCTTTATAGGTTACCACCATTTTCTATATTATCTTCTTGATATTCTTGTTCGCCGCCTCGACTGCCCCATTCATTTTTGGGCGGTACGGAGAGGAATTATGGTGGGAGATCTTAAAGCTCTCACAAAGCTCCTTCATCATTTTGTTGTTCAGGTTTGTACCATTGTCTGTGATGATTTGACTCGGTAGGCCGTACCGACATATCAACTCACGCTTGACGAATTTAACAACAACACCTTTGGTTACATTAGTGTATGAAGCTGCTTCCACCCATTTTGTGAAGTAATCAATGGCGACCAAAATGAAACGATGGCCATTTGAAGCCTTTGGTTCAATGGGACCAATGACATCCATGCCCCACATCGAAAAAGGCCATGGTGCTGAAAAAACATTTAGAGATGACGGGGGTGCGTGAATATGATCAGCATATATTTGGCACTTATGACATCTCCGAGCATAGGCGAAGCAGTCTGCTTCCATGGTCATCCAAAAATAACCAGCCCTTAAGATTTTCCTTGACATGGCGTGCCCATTGATGTGGGTTCCGAAAGATCCCTCGTGGATATCCCTCATGATTCTATTTGCTTCAATGGTATCAACGCAGCGAAGAAGGATAGAATCATGGTTTCTTTTGTAAAGCACGTCTCCACTTAAGAAAAACCCCATGGTGAGCCGTCGCAGGGTTCTCTTGTCGTTTTCTGTGGCATTGTCGGGGTATTCTTGCCTCTGGATATACCTCTTGATATCGTGATACCAAGGTTTTCCATCCGATTGTTCTTCGACTACTTGGCAGTATGCGGGCTCATGACGCCTTTCTACCTCGATGAGGGGCACGTCATAATCATTGTTTACTTTGAACATTGAAGCGAGAGTGGCCAAAGCGTCAGCCATCTGATTATCTTCCCGAGGAACATGATGGAAAGAAATCTCTTCGAAATCTCTGATCATTTCCATAATATGGGCATGATAGGGGAGAAGCTTGCTATCTCTGGTTTCCCACTCACCTTTTAACTGGTGGACGACTAAAGCAGAGTCTCCGTAGACTTCCAGTGTCCTTACTTTCATATCTAATGCCGCTTGGATCCCTAAGGAGCAGGCCTCATATTCAGCGACATTGTTGGTACAATCGAAACATAGCCTGGCGCAGACAGGGATGAATTCTCTTTTTGGCGAAATCAAAATGGCCCCAATTCCATGCCCTAAAGCATTAGAAGCTCCATCGAATCTTAAAATTCATTTGTCTTTGTTACCGCCTTCTTTTTCATCGGACAGTGCCAAAATATCCTCGTCTGGGAAGTCGAATGGTACTGGTTGGTAATCACTTACGGGTTGATGGGCTAGGTAGTCAGCCAAAGCGCTCCCTTTTATGGCTTTCTGAGTGACATATGTTATGTCGTACTCAGTTAATAGCACTTGCCATCAAGCAATCCTTCCGGTCAGGGCTGGCTTCTCAAAGATGTACTTGATAGGATCCATCTTAGAGACTAGCCAGGTAGTGTGACTCAACATGTATTGCCTTAAATGCTTCGCAGTCCATGCTAACGCGCAACAAGTTCGTTCTAATGCAGAGTATCGCATTTCGCAATCAGTGAACTTTTTGCTTAGGTAATATATGGCATGTTCTTTCTTTCCCGTTTCATCATGCTGACCCAATACGCAGCCCATGGACCCATCCAGTACCGTCATGTACAAAATCAGTGGTCTCCCAGGGGTTGGTGGCATCAATATTGGTGGTTCTTTCAAGTATTGCTTAATCTTCTCAAAAGCCATTTGGCAGTTCTCATTCCATTGCCCCGGTTGGTTCTTGCGGAGTAGCTTGAAGATCGGCTCGGAGGTCGATGTCAATTGTGAGATAAATCGAGCGATGTAGTTTAATCTTCCCAAGAACCCCCTGACTTCTTTTTCTGTGCAAGGAGGTGGCATTTCTAGGATTGCCCTGACCTTGTCGGGATCCACTTCAATTCCTTTCTTGCTTACAATGAAACCCAATAGTTTACCTGACTTTGTGCCAAACGTGCACTTAGCAGGGTTTAATCTAAGCTTAAACCTTCTCAACCGTTCAAATAATTTCCTTAAGTCGCGGACATGATCTTCCGCGGTTCTGGATTTTGCAATGATATCATCCACATAGACCTCTATTTCCTTGTGCATCATATCGTGGAATAAAGTGACCATTGCTCTCTGATAAGTTGCCCCTGCGTTCTTCAAACTAAAGGACATCACTTTGTAATAGAAAGTACCCCACAACGTGACGAACGTGGTTTTTTCCATGTCTTCGGGCCCCATTTTAATCTGATTGTACCCAGAGAAACCATCCATGAAAGAGAAGATGGAGTGCTGGGCTGTGTTATCAACCAACATGTCAATATATGGAAGAGGAAAATCATCTTTAGGGCTGGCCCTGTTTAGATCTCGATAGTCCACACACATCCGTACTTTTCCATCCTTCTTCGGGACCGGAACTATGTTGGCTACCCATTGTGGATATTTGGCTACGGCCAAGAAACCAGCTTCGAATTGTTTTTTGACCTCTTCCTTGATCTTGAGAAGCATTTCCGGTTTCATTCTCCGTAGCTTTTGCTTAACTGGTGGACACTCTGGTTTCAGAGGCAACCTATGTTCCACTATACTGTTATCCAACCCTGGCATATCCTGATATGACCAAGCAAACACATCCCGAAATTCCCAGAGCAATTCAATCAATTCATCTTGCTGGTCTTTGTTCAGGCCTGTGCCTATCTTGATCATTTTATCTTCTCCTTCATCTCCAAGGTTGATGATTTTAATTTCCTCCTGATGTGGGCGGATCTCCTTATCCTCTTGTTCCAATAATCTTGTCAATTCAGATGAGGGTCCAAAGTCTTCCTCACTTTCCTCGTAGACGCAATCATTTGGATAAACAGGGTCATGAAATAAATCCAGGTTTTTGTCTTTCTCAGGAAAATCATTTTTGGATCTGCATTCGGGTTATATTATAAAGTGAAAAGAGAAAGAAACAAGTGAAAAGTTTAAGAAACAAAGAATGCACAAAGATGAGGTGATGGGAAATAAAATGTGTTCATTGATTTTCAAAAATAAAGTAAACAAGTCCTGCCCTTGTTACAAAATGGGTCCCGGAGCCTTGGGCATAGCAAGGGGACCACCAAATTATGAAATACAGTGATTACTCTGATAGAACGTTAATGGTTGTAGGGAACTCCATGACCTCCCAAATGCTCAGCTCTTGATCTGGATGGCAAGCATATACCAACTCCACATTGAGGTCAGGCTCATTCTCAACCATGGCAACCTGATCCAGGTATATCACCCCGGTGCTCTTAAAGCTCTGATAGAGATCACAGATAGGGATTCTCGCAATGTTGATCTCTTGACCAGTAAGGCAAGCAACTCTCCTCCCCTTCTTTTCCTCTTCAACCCTTTTCTTATCCGTCACAGTGGGCTTATATCCCAAACCATATCTATTTTTATTTTCTGGGAGACTCACTGGTTGGGTTCTGCCTTCCAAATCCCGCCCTAATCCTTTTTCGGGTTGGTACCCTTTCCGCAACATGTTCAGCGTCACCATTAGAGGTACGTTGGGGAAAGACACCTTTACAACGCTCGTTGCATTGGCAATCTCCAAGGCTTGGAAGGATGTTTCGAGGGCTTCCTCGGCGGCCTCAATGTATGGAGTGGATATGGGTTTGCTGACCAAAAGGTCCTCCTCCCCTGAAACAGTCACCAACTTGTTATTGATGATGAATTTTAATCTTTGATGCAGCGTGGAGGGGACCACCCCCGCCGAGTGGATCCATGGTCGCCCTAATAAACAGCTGTAGGCGGGCACGATATCCATCACTTGGAAGAGTACTTGGAAAGTACAGGGTCTGACTTGTATAGGCAATTCGATTTCTCCTATGACTTCCCTACGTGTCCATCAAAAGCTCGCACAACCATAGAGCTAGGTCTCATGTATGTTCCATCGAAAGGCAGTTTTGCCAACGTGGATTTCAGCATGACGTTCAGAGAAGATCCATTATCCACAAGTACTTTTGCCAGGATATAATCCTGACATTTCATAGAAATATGGAGGGCTTTGTTGTGCCCTCTTCCTTCAATAGGTACTTCCTCATCTGTGAAGGTCAAGTAATTGTTGGCAACGATATGCCCCACTATGCCCCCAAATTGTTCGTCGGGTAAGTCATGCTTCACGTGCGCCTCACTCAACACCTTCATCAATGTGTTCCGATGTGGTTCGGAACTCATTAGCAAAGACAACAGGGAAATTTTTGCAGGGGTATGGTTCAATTGGTCCAACACCTGGTAGTCACTATGGCGAATAAACTTCAGAAATTCCTGGGCTTCCTCTTCAGTCACAGCCCCCTTTGTTTCGCCAGAGGCTACTTCTTTCCCAATTTTTCCTTCTCCGGTAGTCTTGCCTTATTTGGGTTCAGGTGGCATATATATCCTTCCACTTCGTGTCATTCTTCTTACTCCGGTTATATTTGTAATAGAGGAGGATGGCATGGAGTTGATCTCTTCAGGATTAGTGACGACCACATCTGTATTGTACCTCCATGGCACAGCGTGGGAACTCTGGAAGGGGAAAGGGGTTGGTGCCTTCACCGTGAAGACAGTCTTGGCAGGAGCCGAGGCCGCTGGCGTATCCTTGTTATAGTATACGACCAGGGGTTTCGGAACTCGTGCCTTACCCTATCCCTGTACCATATTTATTTGTTCTTCACAGCGCCTGCAGACCTCTATGACTCGAGCATTCATGAGTCTTTGAAGGGTTTCCTGGAAGCCCCTTCGCTTTGCGGACTGGAGGTCATTATGCTCTTCATCCCATGATCCCTCTATTAATCCGACCTTCAACATATGGGAGTGTATCGTTTCCAAAGGCATTTGGATGTCCTCTACTTTGGAAATGCATTCTTTGTCCCTTTCTATGGCGTTGATATCCGGTCCTTTATGGTTTGGAAGGGGATTGGTTGTCACACTTGGGTTCCCTTCTTTAAAACTTATCCAGTCGGCCCGGATTAGGTCCCTTACTTTAAACTTCAGTGCCAGGCAATTCTCAGTAGAATGTCCCGGTGCACCAGCATGGTAATCACACCGTGCGTTTGGGTCGTACCCTCTAGGATATGGCGGCTGAAGTGGCTTTAGAGGGCAGGGCACTACCATCGTGTTTTCGATGAGGTAAGGGAGAAGCTCTGTGTAAGAGATGGGGATCGGATCAAATTACGGTGGGGCACGGTCATTGTTTTGCCTTCTCTGATTTGGATTTGGCGGGTTCATTTGTGGCTGTTGGTATGGCGCTTGTGGTGGTTGATATGGTGCCTGTAGTGGTGCAGGTGGTCGCATGACAGGTGGACGAAAATGTGGTGGATGTGGTGTTTGAACGGCGGCCACATATGGATGTGGTGTATTATGATAGGTTGATGGAAAGGAGACCGGGGTGGGTGGCCTCGGCTGGTTTCTTCCCTGATTATGGGAGATTAGATTAGTCTCTCCCTCTCTTCTTTTTCCTTCCCCATGGGAGGGTCTTCTTGCTGCATTAACCCCAGCTGGGCCTCGGGTGATCTTCCCTGTCCGGAGGCCATTTTCTATTCTTTCTCCGATAGTGACGATATCGGAGAAGTGGGATGAAATACTTCCGATCATCTTGTCATAGAATGGCGATTGGAGTGTGTCAATAAATGTCGAGATCACCTCTTTCTCAGACAAAGGTGGGTCAACTTGCGCTGCTACTTCACGCCACCGTTGGGCGTATTCCTTGAATGTCTCGTTGTCTTTCTTGGACATGTTCTGCAATTGTACTCTATCTGGCGCCATGTCCAAATTGTACTTATACTGCTGCATGAAAGCATCTGCCAGATCCTCCCAACAGCGTATACGAGAACGTTCAAGATGGTTATACCAGGTTAGAGGCGCTCCCGCCAAACTATCTTGAAAATAATGGATGAGCAGAGAGTCGTTGGAGGCATGCGAAGCCATCTTCCGGCAGTACATGGTAAGATGGTTTTTCGGACATGTCAGCCCCCGATACTTATCAAATTCAGGCGTTTTGAATTTGGGTGGAATAACAACGTCGGGAATTAGACAGAGTTGTGAAGCACTGCCTAATCCAAATCGATTCATTCCATCCATTTCCCTTAAACGCCTTTCCAAGAACTCTAATCTCCCTTCCTGGGTAGCAGCAGTGGCAGTACTTGGACCTGTAACGACATAGTGACTAGCACTCCTAACTGGTCGGTCAACATGTGCCAGGCTCTCATTCAGAATTGAGGCTTGGTGTCCCGCTGTGGCTTGGGCAGCTTGTGGTTGTTCAGCCTGTGTATGGATCGGAACCGTTTGAGGATTCCGGACAGGGGGATGTTTGGTTGAGCCGCGTGAAGGATTGTTTCCTGATAATCCTGCCCCTCTTGGAGTGGCGGGAAATAACCCGGGGGTAATCCATACTGTGGGAAGGGTATGACATTCCCTTCTCCATCAACGAAAGTGTGTTGTTGAACTTGGGCAGGGTTCGACTTACCAAGGCGAACGGTAACAGTAGGCCCCGCATGGTTTGAGCTTGGTCCTTCAGCCTGACCTTGAGCGTGTCGGGAAGTGGGAGGTTGCTGCCTAGTGTTTTCAACTTCTGCTAAGGAATCCCTTTCTACGATCCTTCTTTCGAACATTTTGGCCATTTCAGCCATTTGTTCTTTCAACTGATTGACCTCAGCTCTGAGGTTCTCATTCTCTTGCTCTATTTCGGCCATGAGCTTCTTTTTGAGCCTGGTCGCATAGGGGTGCTTGCCCGTAATGTCTAAAGAATCACGACAAACGATTAGAAAAATAGAGGGAACAATTAAAGAAGATTAAAAAAATAAATGGGCATTCGCGGGATACGATTCCGAATTTGACACGTATTCCTTGACCTTTCCCCAGAACGTCGCGTTCAAAAGTACTCAGTATAACAGTATATTGGAAATTAACATGAGACAACTGTGAAGGCACACTAATTCATCATTCTATTCATCTGTAAAGGTACAATGTTACTTGAAAGATACGGTTACAATATTCAGCCATTCCTAGCTTGGGCAATCATGACTTTCATTTTGCAAAGTCTTTCTTAACAATAGTTCAAAAATGATGATATCTCCTTTGGGGTGGATAGGGGATTGACCATGCCTTCGGCCTGCTTCAACATTGAGGGAAAATCTTCCAAGATTCCATTGGATAGGGATGCCAACTTGGCGAAACGGTCCATCCATAAATGAATGACTTCATCCCGTTGAGCTAACTCAGCCCCCAAAACTCGTGTGGCTTCTTGGCAGCGGCGTTCGGCATCAAGGGCTTTCTTCTGTTCAGCATGTATTTCTAGCTCATAAGCTCTCATCGTTTCATCAAGCTGTTGCTCCAATTTATGGACTTGGGTTCGTAGCATTTCTTTTTGCATCAAAGCCTCCTTTCCCTTCTCCTTGGATTGTACCAGTATGTCCTTTAAAATTTGTTTTTCGGCCAATACAGCATCGCTCTGCTGACCCTTCATCTTCAGCTGCGAATTGGCCGCCTGAAGGCATTGATCTTGTTTTATTCTGTAATCTTCGTCAATCTTTCTTTTTTTCCATAATTCTTCCATAGCATGTCTTCCTTCGGAGTTCTCTTTCCTATGGAGGGCGCATTCTTGTTGGCATTTCAAGAGGTCTTCTTCCAGTTTTTGATTCCTTGCCTTTAGCTCTTCTACTTGGGCTTTTAGCGATATGGTAACCTTGTCCTCCACAATGCACGGCAGAGGAACTGTGTCCTCAGGTTGGTATGAAGGGCTCTTGAAAGGAAATTTCACGATGGAGACTCTGTTCACCACCCAATCTAAGTATTCAACTCTCACAGCGTGGCTTCGTGCTCCCAGTTCTTTGACCATCCTATGGACCTTCTTCCAGGCATTGGCTATGTCCCGAATAGTGGAGGTGTAATTCCCATTCACATAGTACAGAACGAAAGGAGTAAGTAGTGCTTCGTCTGGCGGCCCAAGTAGAGGATAAGCCAACTGCCGCTTAGCAATAACAGGATTATAATTGATGCAACCTTGTGTCCCCATTAGAGGAACATTTGGATATCCCCCACAGCTATAAATGATGGACTCAACTTCTAGCCATTGAGGACACTACCTCACCTTTTCTGCTATAAGGCCTACAAGGTGATTAGCCCACTCACGCCCATTCTTTGTTGCCAACTGACACAACTTCAAATCAGAGATGGGACACTCGGCTTTGCATAGTTGATGAAAAGCGTGGGATGTGAGCCACACATATAGAACAGGCAAACAACAAATAATCCTCTTTCCTCCTTGGGTATGGCAGAAATCCAAGGTGCAATAGACATTGGCCAATACTGCTGTGACGAGATTTTCCAGTCTGTGCTTGCGAGCGGTGAAGACACCTATAGCATCATAATCTACGTAGTTGTCTAAGTTAGGGAATAAGACAACTCCGTAAATAGTGAGAGCCAAGGTATCAATGAAAGCTTCCCATTCTTCCCTCTCTGCCAGGACATGCATGTGCTTCTCCAAAAATTCCCTAGTAAATCTGGGAATCTGGTTTCTGTTCATTTGTACTTCTTTTAACATTTCAGGATGGACCTTCAAAATACGAGCGACAGAAGTGACTGACGCATGATGGTCCAAATGGCGATAAGGAATCTGTCCCTCCATTGGCATCCCCAATATTTGTTCAAATTCTTCTACGGAGGGTGCCAGTTGAAAGTCTTGAAAAGTGAAACAGCGGAGAGGTGGGTCATAGAATTGAGCCAGAGCTGTGATGGCTTCTATTTGGACGTCTACCTCCAAAAGTTTCAGGATCTTCCCATACTTCCTTGCGAAAGTCATCTTCTGTGTCAAGCTCAGTTTTCTCCCTAGTGCTTGTAAACTGTCAGTATTGACCTTTCTAGCCTTGAGGTACAATAACTTCTTTAATTCAGTCACCCCTATATCACAATTACTATGTCCCATGTTAATTTCCATACTGTCTTAGAAATACCGACAAATTCGGAATCGTCCCCTACGAACATCAAGACAAGAAATGGAATCAGTTATTATCAAGTCCTAAAAACCAATGTTCCTCCCCGGGATTTGATACAAGTTAAAGAAAAGTTAAAAAAATTGGGGAGAACATGGACTTTTAAAACTCATGCGAGCTCAAAAGTCGTAGGTTTTTCCCAACCGTCATTGCCACTTCAACCAGAGGGAAATGAATTATAAAAATTTTTTTGTGTGTGGATTTTTCTTTTGACGATTAAGAGAACCCATGACTTCTGACTAGAGTTACATGACAAAAAAAGAGGATCATCCATTCACCCGAAGAATACTTATGTTTTCCAAAGATTTTCCAAGACTAAGCAAATCTTTGGATGGTAGATAATCCTTTTTTTTAATAACAGGAAAGTGAAAATGACATAAGGTAAAGTAAAGTTTGCCCTTTCGTGACCTAAATCAGGTTTTGTTGAAGGTTTTCTCTGGACCCTAGGCTTGTCTAAAAGTGACTCTTCACACCAGGTGGCTTGTACTAGACTTCTAGAAGGTCACTAGAGCCAAGATCCTACCCATGACAGGGACGCAACAGTGTCATAAGAGGTCGAACTCTAGTTGGGGTTCTCATGATCACCGGATAGGAAGTACATCCTATACGATTCTGTATACCAACCCCTCCTAACTTAAGCTTCATTTGGGGCCCGGGTATAGGGCGCCACTCATAAGTGTGTGCGAGTAATTTGTGAGTGTAGTGTGTGAAAGGGCATTCAATACCTTTTTACCTTACATCATTCTGCACAGAGAACAAACACAGAACAAATATACATAGTCGTCTACCCTAGGGTTCAATAATTACAGAAAAGTAACATAGTCCTCTACCCTAGGGTTCAACAATCATACAGAACATGGACGATAAAGCAAATAACAAAATGCAATTTAAAACAATAATGAACATTCAGAACAATCAATGGAAAAAATAAAAAACAAGGGGAAGAAATCCAAGCTAAACAAAGGCTATAAAAAAAAACGCGTTTTCAACCAAACTGGCCTGACTCTCAACGCCTGTCCCCAGCGGAGTCGCCATCTGTCGCAACCTGGATCACGACGGCGCAGCGAGAAAGAAAGAGAAGAGTGTAGGATGAAACAGGGAGTCGCCACCAACGTTTTTATCCATAGGAAAAACATTGGAAAAAAACTAAGTTCAGTAAAGCACTGGTTAAAAATTGAGATTCAAGTTCGGGAGTCGGTTACGAGTAGGGAAGGTATTAGCACCCTACATCGCCTGTCAAAAACAGTACCAAGATTGAAGACGCGCAACATAAATAGCCTTACAAAAGATGGTTTATTTCTTCCCTTTTATTGTTGTATTTTTTATTTAAAAATGACAGAATGGAGTGAGAGAACTGTACAAACATAGAATGTCGAAGCGAGGTCAATGGGACGTTTCATCCGAATTAAACTCAACTTCGATATGAGACAGAGAGGGGAAGAGAATGCTAATAAGGCGTCACGCCTAAATTAGATGTTCTCGGAAAAAAACAGGGATAGAAAAGAGATAAGCGGGACGTCTCGTCCTAAGTATCCCTTCCCTATGAATTATGGCGAGGCTTGAGCAAAAACTAGGGGGAAATCAACAAGACGTCACGTCTAAATTGATTTTCACGAAAGCGACCAAAAAGAAGAACATTTATGAAAGAAACATGAAAGCGAGGAAATAAATCAATAAAAAGAAATAAGAAAGATGGGCCCGACAGGAGTTGAGGTCCTGCTCCTACGTATTCTTGAATTATCAAGAAATCAGGGTTACGTAGTTCTGAGTGTTGTTCTTTTAGGAAAAGACTTGGGAAATGATGATGGATGTCATTGAGACGGGAAACTCATACAAGGCAAAGTTCTTCGCACGTGTACGAATCCTAAAGAGGTTGTGTAGACGGGAGTGCTCCCGTACAACACCGTTTTTTTTTTAAAAAAAGAAGATTTTCAAGCTAGAAAATATAACATGTGCAAAATTTATTACTTATTATTTTTATATTATTATTTTTTTTTAGAGGAAAGGGGGGGTAAACACTGACAGTATAAACTATGCTACGCATAAAATCATAACTGTGGACAGCAAAATGGCAAGGAAATAAATGATTAAAAACAAGAGAAATAAGGGACAGAAAGGAACTGGTGTGGAGGGCTCAGGACCGGTGTTGGAGTCAGGCGCAGGTCCGGTGTCAAACCGGTACTGGACTTACACGTTGACAGAAACACTGGACCGGTGTTGGATTAAATGCTGGAAACTGAAGGATGTGACCGGTGTTGGTATGAGTTGATCCGAAGCGAGGAAGTGCCCAGACGCTGTGTAGGGTCGATGTCGAGGATTGGTAAAGGCAGTGACCTGGTAAGGTACAATGGAAACAGTGAAGGGCAATGACTTTGTACTGGGACGGTGTAGGTTCGACGTAGGAACGGTGTAGGTTCGATATGAGGGACAGTCTCTGAACAATGGAGAACTTCAAGTTTTCTAATACTGGAGGTCCTTTTATGATAATCTAGGTAAATCACGGGTTTCAAATGGGAAAGTCCTTTGAAGGTTTTGAGGAATCGGAGAGAATTTGGGAGAGTTTTCTTCCAAGAGGGGGATTCCAACCCCTTGAGCTTCTCTGGTTGGGGTATTTATAAGGCTTAAGGGTATGGGTTGAGTGTTTGGGACAACCAGAGTTCCCACTCACCTATACGTATAGTGGTGCAACCCTGGCCACTATCTGTTTGTGGGGAGCAGTGGTTCAGTGGGGTATTTTTAATTGTCCATTTCCGCCCCTTGTCTGCCA
Source organism: Clitoria ternatea (assembly GCA_037962975.1). Lineage (NCBI taxonomy): Eukaryota > Viridiplantae > Streptophyta > Magnoliopsida > Fabales > Fabaceae > Clitoria > Clitoria ternatea. The sequence continues at coordinate 26,712,723 of CM075672.1, read as the reverse complement.
CCTTTAGAGAGTGCGATTCCAGGTCAGCGCGCATAAACCTCCGACCTTGTCCTTCTGTTGTCAAGTTTGTGACGTCGGCCTTTAAAGACACCGGTTGGACGGGATTCCAACTGGTCCGATGTGGCCTCTCAAGAACCTGGATCTATATCTTCATGCTGGTTGAACTTTTTCAAGGTGGTATCACAGGGGCGGTGTTCTCCCTCCTAGTCCGGATCTAATGTTTTAGCCGGTGTGCATATGTTTCGATCTGAGTCATCCCATTAGATCGAGAACTTTTACTTGGGCCAGATTGACCTGTCCTTCCGTTGTCAGGTGTATGACATCGGTCACTAAGGAACTCCAGCAACTGGTCCGGTGTTCCCTACATAAACCGGTGTCATATTTACAACAGTCGAAACTTTTGGGGTGCCATGGGACCGGTGTTCTTTCCATTTGGGCCGGACCGAAAGAGGTGTTCACAGAATTCTTTGAACTTTTCAAAGGATTCTGATTTATGCTTCATTAGAAACACAAATCCATATCTACTGAAATCATCAATAAAAGTGATAAAGTAGCTAAAACCTCCCTTAGCCATTGTCCCTATTGGCCCACATACATCACTATGTATCAAGCTTAGAAGATCACTCGCCCTTTCACCCATTCCAGTAAATGGGGTCTTAGTCATCTTCCCTAATAAACAAGACTCGCATGTATCTATTTATTCAAAATCAAAAGAGTCTAAATATCCATCTTTATGGAGTTTAGAAATACGTTTCTCATTTATATGTCCTAGGCGACAATGCCAAAGATAAGTTGGGTTTAAATCATTTGGTTTAACCCTTTTAGTATTAACGTTATAGATAGGGGTTTCGAGATCAAGAACATAAAGTCCATTACTCAAATTTGCACAGCAATAAAACATGTCATTCAAATAAACAGAACAACTATTATTCTTTATTATGAAGGAAAACCCTTTCCTATCTAGACAAGAAACATAAATAATGTTTTTTCTTATTGCCGGAACATAAAAACAATTTTCTAGTTCAAGAACAAGCCCTGAGGGCAATGATAAAAAATAAGTCCCTACAGCTAATGCAGCAACTCTTGCTCCATTTCCAACGCGTAGGTCCACCTCGCCCTTTATCAACTACCTACTCCTTTTTAGATCCTGCACATTAAGACAAATGTGAGATCCACATCCAGTATCTAATACCCATGATGTTGAAGTTGACAAGTTAATTTCTATAACAAAAATACCTGAAGTGGAAGTCTCACTTCCCTTCTTCTTAAGCTCTTCCAGGTACTTTGGACAGTTTCTCTTCCAGTGTCCCTTCTGTCCACAATGGTGACAATTTTCTTCCTTAGCCACCCCACCCACAGGTTTTAAGGCTGATGTACTTGGCTTATCCTTGCCTTTCCAAATTGTCTTGCCTTTTCCCATAACAGCCTTTCCTTTGCCTTTATACATGCCCTTTCCTTTACCTTTGCCAGAATTGACCATCAGTATGGCCTTGCTCTTTCCTTTAGAAATATTGGGCTCAGCAGTCCTCAACATATTGAGTATCTCTGGCAATGTTTTATCCAATGCATTCATGTTATAATTCATGATGACTGGCTTAAAACTGTCAGGTAATGACTTCAAAATGAGATCAGTAGCTAGCTTTTGAGGGAAGGGGAATCCTAGCCTAGCTAGATTCTCCAGGTACCCAATCATTTTGAGCACATGAGGTCCTACAGAACCTCCCTCCTCAAGTCTGCAGCTAAATAGGGCTGAAGAAACTTCATATCTTTCTTGGTCAGCTTGACCTTGATAAAGTTTCCTTAGGTTTTCGATCATATCGAAAGCCTCCATATGCTCATGTTGCTTCTGAAGCTCAGGAGACATGGTTGCCAGCATAAGGCATTGGACATCTAAAGCGTCATCCTGATGCTTCTTGTAAGCATCCTTGTCAGCTTTAGAGGCATTGTTCGCGGGTGGTTCCGGAATCAGATTTTCTAGGACATACTACTTTTTCTCTTGTTTGAGGACAATCCTCAAATTCCTATACCAGTCCAGAAAGTTGGGTCCAGACAATTTTTCTTTGTCTAGGATCGATCGCAATGAAAGGTTTGAAGGCGTGTTTGATGTCATGGTTATCTAAAACAGAAAGATATGTAGTAAGTATCAATTAAAAACATATTTAATTTTTGGTCTTAAAATTAAACACGTCTCCCACTATTTTGATTCAAAATAAAATTACCCTCTACGAATCAGAAAATCCCGTTGGAAGATTTTCTAGTGGGAAAAGATCCATATTTGGCCTAACGTTAAGTCAGCTTTGGCTGATCACTTAACATTTGGTTATTTAGGTAGGAAACTCCTTTCCAATTGTATCTTATACAACTCTTAGACATTGGGTTAGGTAACCATTACCGATCATTCATCTTATGAAAGTTTAGCCCAATGTATACGCCTCTAAGTTTATTCAATCCAATTGATAACTTAGTAAGTTAAAACCCAATAAAACATTTTGGATATTACAATTATCTCATCGCGTCTTACTAATATAAATGATAGTACCCTGCTTTGGCAGACCCATTATTCATTGACATTAGTATTGACGAGTGTACTTATTGGAAGGCATTTGTAACTTATTATTTTGAGGGATTTTAATTTATTTTAAATTACCGTCTTTGTTAAACGCTTTAACGCAATAAAATTATCCCCAAAGCATGCAAACGGAATTGTGAGATGGTTATGGTCTTCCTAGAAGAATAGATAAATAAACCTAAAGGAACTATATGCCAAGGCTTCATGAAGTCCTACTTCTTGAACCCACCATCCTCTTGGAGTCACCACTCCTTGGTTCCTTTCAAAGACAAAAGCGCTTAGAGTCACCACTCTAGTTTTCTTCTAGATCTCTACTTTGTTGCCTCGATCAAGATTACAAGATTTTTAAAGAAACTCGCTTTACATACGAGTGAAGGGTTGAGAAAAGAAATACAACAGAATGAAGAGAGGCACAACACGCAGGCTGTATTTAAATAAAATAACTAAGACCATAACCATTCACCATGCAACGTGTTAATTAATTAATTATAACCCATTTGAAATAATTTTAAAAAAAAATAAATTTTTAAACGGGCCATTAAACACGTGGGTCGGTAATAAGGCGCTACGCAGAGAATGTATGGGGGTCCCGCTTAAGTACCAAATCTTTCCTAGCCAGAACGTCCCACTGACCATTAACAGCTCTAAAATTTTGGCTAGGGTTTCAACCACTTTGAAACCCTAATTCCTTGTTGCGAACACTTCACAACACAGCCGTCAAGGCACATGTAGGCAGCGCCGTCTAGGGTTTCAAAACCTAGAATTCAAATTGCACCTTTCTCATGACGGCTGCCTAGGTTTCAATGTTTGAACCCTAGGTTAAGGAACGACCAAGGTTTAACACTTAAACCTTATCACTTGACGCCCCACAACATGAACTTTTCATGCTCGGAGATGAACGCATTATCAAAACACCGTTTGTATGACAACAAAGAATATTAACGAATTCAACACATGTATCACATACGAAAATTGAAAACGCAAATATCATACAAGCCTCTAAAATAACATAAACGCATACATCAAATGAGAAAGTCTATAAACAGTATCTCATACAATTTACAGAAAACATATGAGCATACGAATCATGATATTATATCATACATAACATGCTTGAATGTTTTTCAAAACAAGTTTCGCAAACAATTTCGTAAAACAGAACATAAAGCTTATAACAAGAAAACGATTTCATAAATCAAAATTTTTAAAAGCTTTTGCAGAATGAAAAACATGCCATCATGAAACGTAAAACAAATGCCCAAAACATAGCTTTGCAACCAGGCTCTGATACCACTGTTAGCAATCCTATTAGGGTCAGGCAGCGGAAACACAAAGGATTCCCAAGAAAAGATTGCAAACACGTATGTCTCAAAGCATTATGCTAAATTAAAATTTTAATTAGGGTTTACCTCTTGTAGACGCAGAACAAGATCCTTGATCGAAGCAATTGTAGCTTCGCCCTTAGGAGTCCACATGAGCACTCCCACCAGAAAACTAATGATCCGAATGCTAGTATAGAATTTTAGTGTAATCTAATTTCTGAGCACCAGCCTATGAGCATCTCATGCTCTATATATAGGCTTAGGTCTTGACCTGAGCTCTCATTAAACATTGGGCTCCTGACTCATTCTAAATGAGTTAGGCCCAAATAGTTTTATTTTTAGTCCAACTAAAATAAAACTATCCTCTGGTGGGCTTACTCTATGTGTGTGACCCTATAGGTAAAATATTCGGTTATATTAATAATAAACTATTTTATTATTAATATTAAATAAGAGCGGTATCTAGCAATACATCATTATGTCCGAATATTATTTATCATCGACATGACCTATAAGTGATAATTATTTTATATATCTATTCCTTTTGTCACGATATCTAATTGGGCCCAAGGCATGGTCGTCGTCATCCTTGTATGGCCCAATTCATTTTACTTGATACCAGAGTAGACTTTATAGAATAAATATCTAATATTTATTCGTCCTAGCATGGCCATACATTTTATTAGTCTCACTCCATCAAGTGGCCCATAGATATCACTCCTGTCACATAGGAGAGACAAATTCCATCTACATCACTCACATCCCTCTGCATAATTTATCTATTGCCTAATCACAATCTTTATGGTCATCTTGTTACAGATAATGTTTGATTGTATTAAAACAATAAACTCCTTATGTAGGAATCGTAGTGACTTCAGGTCGAAGGACTACATACCATTATCACATTGAGAACCGTTTATGACACTCATGTAACGATCCATGCAACGTTCTCATGGTGAGTCTGTCCAGTACAACATTACTCTTAATGTGTACCCGTGTAAAGTCTTGATATCATATATTCATGATTTGTGAGATCAAATCATCAGTACATTCACACACTAATCTTAATGTATTTACATGTCCCCATGTAAATACTTGATTAGGGACGTTTTAGGAATAATTCTCATATGACCTATTATTCCAGGATAAATAGCATTTGTCTAAAACTGAAAATACTAATTTTATTAATAAGTTAAAATTGATACATTAATAGCTCGTAGTGCATACACCAACACCATTGCCTACAGATCGGATATGCCACAACATCCCAGACGAGCGTTCTGTTTATATGCACGATTTTGTCTTCCACAACCTCGGTCTTTGTTTTCCTCTGACAGAGCTCCAGATGGGTGTGCTAAGGTTTTTGGATTGCGCACCTTTTCAGCTTCACCCTAATGGCTGGGGACTAATCTGGGCTTTAGAAGTTTTGGGAGACTATTTCAATTTTACTTCTACTGTGGCCATGCTCTTCTACTCTACCCAAGTAGTTCGGAGGACCAACAAAAAGGGTGGGCATAAGCTTAATAACACTCTGGACTCTTTATTCTTTCGTAAATTTTGAATCCTTCACTGACTCAGCCAAAGTGGATGGGCGGTCTTTTAAATCCTTCTATACCAGAATACGAGTTTAGCCCAATAAGCCAGTTTTTTGGAAGAATAAAGAGGGTTTGAATAGATTCCCCTTAAGCTGGACCCATGAACATTTTCTTTTAACCTCTCAAGCCTACAACACAAAGCAAGCCGAACTGTCTCCAGAGTCAGCGACGGTGTTGTTCGCCCTTGAAGCTTACACCATTCAACACAAGGCGTTCTCTTGCAAGCACCCCCTGAGTTTGGATTTTATCTGAAATGAATACTTATGTAATTCCCTGTTGCTTTTGTTTAATCGTTCTTCCTGATTTCCACAGCGGATGATGAAATGAACTCAACAAGGTTCCATTCTAAATCCATCATTCTGACTTCCACAGCGGATGGTGAAATTCCGTTGACGGCGAGCGGATCAACGAATCCCACCCCGCCTGAAGAACAACCAAGGGTCAGGGAGAAGAAGAGGAAGATAAAGAATGACGCTGCAGGGATAAATATCTCCTCTCCTGCCCCTCAGAAAAAATAAAAACCCTTGGAAGGCTCAGACATTGTTGGTGCTTCCAAAGAAAAAGCTGTGGAGACGTCGGCCACAGCCGAGGTGGCCGCCGGACTCCATCGAGGAATACTTTCTAGAGTCTTCAAGTCTCCAACTTCTAACACTCCTCCTACAGCCTCTTTCCTGACTCCTTACCTTTCCTATCAGGGTCCCATACCAGCGTCATTTCCAGATCCGATGTACAAGCTCAGGTCCACCCTCGAGCCAAAAGAAATTAAGGAGTGTATTTGAATGTTGTTAACAGGTTTTGATAATGACAAAGGCACAAGCATTATAAGATCTTCATGAATAAAAAAAAAATGAAACAATCAAAGTTGATATATAAAATCAAGAAATCATGAAGAAAACATTTCCACAAGGTCAAGAAATCAAGAAACCAATGCACAAAGACAAAAGAGAGCAACCATGGATCATAACACATCAAGGAAAGACCATCAGGCATGGAAGAACATCAAATTACAATGCTTGAATCGATTCATACACGAATGAATCGATTCACAACCCTGGAAGTCACCAAAAATAGGAAACAACATGTCCTAAATCGATTCACCATGACCCTGAATCGATTCACAGCCCTGGAAGTCACCAAAATTGGAAACAAAACGTCATGAATCGATTCACAATGACCTTGAATTGATTCACACGAAGATGTAAGCCTAGGAATCCTAAACAGAGTGCCCTGAATCGATTCAACAAGGCCTGAATCGATTCATATGAATCTTGAACTCTAGAATGCACAAATTAGAATGCTCTGAATCAATTCAGGAAGCTACGAATCGATTCAAGAAGTGGGAAACACCACTAAAAAGACAGATTTAAGTGGGAACCAACCACCCAAAACCTAGAATACGCAAAGACAAGCTGGAACCACTATTCTACAACGGCTAGAAGGACTTTGAAGCTGCTTCAAGGCTCTATAAATTGCTCTCCAACTTAAGCACAAATAATACAAGAGGAAAACATCCCTTACCTTCATTTGTGCTTAGTGAGTCCATTCTTTTGTATACTCTGAAATTTTAAGCTTAGAACTTGTATATCCTCTCATCTTGAGAGTTAGAATTTGTGTGAGCTTTCACTTGTACATCTACTCTATTGAGAGAGTTATTTGCTTGTAAACACTACACCAAACACAAAAGTTTTCACTCTAGGTTGAGTGGTCACAAAGGTTGGGGATCAACCTTTGGGTATTGAGAGTTTGAGAGATTGGGTGGGTTGCCCTTATGCTAGTGAGGATTGAGTTCTTGAGTGTGGGACACTAGGAAGCTGCAATTGCTCATAGCTTGTAATCTCTAAACTTCAATAGTGGAAATCCTTCAAGTGGGTTGCTTGAAGGTGAGACGTACACCGGGGTTGGTGGAACTCGTTAAATTGGTTTGCAAGCTCTTCTCCCTAACTCTTTTACATTCATATACTGCATTGAATTGATTTATGTTGGTTGATTGGGATTTAAATACTTGAGCTTGCTTGAATTAGTCAATCTTGAACATTGCATACCAAGTGTTTGATAAATTTCCTCATCCATATTTACCTCTTGTTTTGCATTGTCTTTTGTATCTTACTTGATTTTACTTGCCTAATCTCTAAACTTGTAATAAAAGAATCAAGTTCAAAGGCATTTCAAGTAAAGTTTTAAAAACTCAATTCACCCCCCCTCTTGAGTATTGAGGCCACTTGAATAACAAGGAGGCTTATGAGGCCGGAAGATGGCAATTGGCTGAACTATCCAGGCTTCTTCAGTTGCTTAGTCTGCTAGCTGATGACGCTATCGAGGTGGATAGGCTGAGCAATAAGGTGGAGCAACTTAACCTTACTGCTGAAAAAGACAAATCCTCCTTGAAGCTTTCTAAAGACCGCCTGGTAAAGTTGAGAGAATATGGGGATCGCATGTATGTAGAAACCCTTAGGCTCAAGGCTGTGGCTAAAAAGCTGGAGGAGAAGTTGCCTGAAAAGGAAAAGACCACTTCCAAGCTGAAGGATGAGCTCTGTACTGGCCAAGGCGAATATGCACAACTGGAAGAAAAATTTAAGGCCACTATGGAGGGTCATTCAAAGCAAGCTGAGGAATAGGCCCTGAGGGAAAAGGAACTACTTTTCCAAATCGATGACCTAACGTCGGGTGGCGAAAAGTCTGAAAGAACAAAGGAGGAGATCCTTGGGTTGCGAGAAGAATTGGATACTGCCAAGGTCGAAGAAAAGGAAGCTATTGAGATATGTACTCAGGTTGCTGAGGAATCCTTGGGTCTAGCAGTTCACCAAGTCTTCTATAGTAATAATAATGTGAAACTCGAGCTTAATAGGATCAATCCGTTCTATGAGTTTCATGGAGGGAAGTTGATCGCAGTGGTTAACGGTCAGCACGAGGATCCTCCGATGACCTTGTATGGATTGACCCCTCTTCCTGAGGGCCAAAGCTTGGGGCCGGACTCTACTACTCCTGGACCCAAAGGTGCATCACCAGAAGAGGGCGAGAAAGTCGGCAGTGAGAAGACCCCGGAAGAGACGGGAGAAAGGAAGAGCCAAACTACTGGAGGTGGTGAGGAACAAGGAAACGATCAACAGGAGGATCCCCTCTTATAGTTTTATCTTTTTTCTGCTTTGAATTATCAAGCTGTGTTCCGGGATCAGCTCTAGTTTTCTTTCATCTTTGTAGAATCTTCGATCTAAATGAATGATATCTTTTCTTCAAATGTCGCCTCGTATAACTCTTAAGTCTCTTCGATAAGCTTTCTGAACTTTTTACCTTTGTAAATTATATTAAGCTATTCTGGGAAAAATAACTTAAGATCAAGTTATGGTAATATCACAGAGCAGATCAATTAGATCAGATTTGAAATAAACAAAATATAGAATAGAGAGTCACATGTATGAACACTATCCCCAAGTGTGAGTGTGTTAGGAGAAAAGAGTCTGCGGTAGGATGTTGCCCTTAACTTTTAAAGGATGAGGGAAGTTATCCGTTCTTTATAAAATTTTTTGAAACATTCTTCCATATTAATTTTGTAATGGCCCTATCATAGAGCAAACTATTGTCATGGAATTTCAGCATCATCTTATCGGAAGGATGACATTGTCCAATACAAGAGTGATGTTCCGTGTTTATAGACCTGTTAGAGAAATACCTCAATCATAAAAGCGACGATTGGGCCTTTGTCCTGCAAGTAGAATACCTCAATCATAAGGATGATGATTCTTCCATCATAAGTATGATGATGGGAATTGTCTGCGCCAGGAGGTCCATCATCAATTCACACACTAGGTGATTGGGATCATCCATCCTAGGGAAATATATCCCAATCATAAGGATGATGATTGAGTCTTCACCAATATTCAGCCAAACCTATTAATCATACCTGGAGTTCGATTTAATCCTACAATCCAGGCCTTTGAGAGGGGTTTGGTACAGCCTTTGGGAAAAGGTCTGATCCTACTGCGCCCTCTTCCTGGGGTTCGGTATGGCCTTCATAAAAGGACCAACCCTACTGTGCCCAGGTCTTCAAAATGGAGTTCGGTACCCATGATTTCACTCGAGGAGTTACTTCACCTACTACAGAATAGGTAGTTGGGATCATCCATCCCGAGGGTCTTTACACGCGATGGCGTGACGCTAAAAATAGCAACATAAAGAAAAAGAGTGAAGACATTATAAGTCATAAAAGAATTCTCATTAAATTTTATATGAATTATAAACAAAGTGTAGTTGGGGTCGTGCCTCGTTAAAACCTTCTTGGAAAAACCCAATGGGAGAAAACCCAAGTAAGGAAAAAAAGTACACAACGTCTTACCAATTAGCTGTAGTAGATGCGTAAATTCTTTGTGTTCCATTTGTTATGGATTGGTGTGCTATTAAGATTTTCCAGACGGTATGATCCTTTGCCCGTGACTTCGGATACCTTGTAAGGACCTTCCCATGTCAGAGCCAGCTTGCCTTGGTGGGTGAACTTGTTTCCCACACTTGCCTTTCTGAGAACTAGATCTCCTATATTGAATGCTCTGGGCTAGATTCGTTTGTTATAGCGGAGGGCGGCTTTGGCCTTAATGGCCTGGTCTTTGACAAATGCTTCTTCTCTGAGTTCTTGGAATACATCCAGCTCTGATGCCAAGTTAGCATTGTTATCCTTCTCAGAGAAATACGCCACTCTGGTAGAGGCAGTTTGTAACTCTACTTGTATCATTGCCTCGATGTCGTATGTAAGACGGTATGGGGATTCATTTATGGAAGAATGGGGCGTTTTGTGATAGGCCCATAAAACGTGGCACAACTGATTTGTCCATCTACCCTTGGCTTCTCCAAGGTGCTTCTTCAACCCTTTCAACACTTCTCTATTAGCCACTTCGACTTGACCATTGGTTTGGAGGTGTTCAAAGGATGAAAAGATTTGGGATATGCTTAAACCCTTGAGCAGATCCATGAACTTTTTATCAGTAAATTGGGTGCCGTTGTTGGTGACAATCTGCGCTGGCACTCTGAACCGTGCTATGATATTCTCATAAACGAAACGACGGGTTTGTGCTAATGTGATGTGGACCACTGGCTCTGCTTTGATCCACTTAGTAAAATAATCAACCCCCACGATTAAATACTTGATACCTCCAGGCGCGGTTGGAAATGGTCTTAAAATATCCAGACCCCATTGATAGAATGGCCATGGTACAGCTGATGTGTAGAGTTCTTCAGCTGGCGTGTGATAAAGGTTGGAAAACCTCTGGCAGGAATCGCACTTCTTAACGAAGTCGATGAAATCTTGCTTGATCATCTTGATAGCCTACCGCAAGCGCACGGGGTATCGTAGTAATAAAATTATCGTCCCACAGAGGTTGCTCCCAATTACCGGTTTATAGCATTTTGATTATCTAGACAAATCATTTGTTGGTTCAGAAATTTATAACGCAAAGAACTAAATGACATAAACAGAGAACACTAAGCAACGACAATAAAAGGATTGACTTAGAAACGATGGAGATTGATTTCTTGGGAGGTAAAGGTTCACATAAATGTGGGTGCCAATATTTAATGCAATTCGATTTCTAGATCATTAAATCATGTTTGTTAAGGCGAGTTTTCCTAAATTGATCAGTGACTTTCTCTCGAAGCCTCACTAACGTACCTAATTATTGAAGAACCATGTTCAATTCAATAATTAGGTCCTTGAAGCTTTATGAAAACTCGGATATCCCTCAAAGAGTTTTGTTCACTTTCGTAACCCGAATCCCTAGGTTCGATTTTGTGTAATTCAAACTATACGCCAATCTTTCGATTACCCATACCGTTTACAATCATCCATACTTATCTCTAAGCTTAATGGAAGCATTAAGAACTCACAAAATCGAATAAGAACACAATTCAATAATCAAGAACAAAGAACATTACATATGGGTTCACATAAATGCTACACCTTAATTCCCAAGAGAAATGTTTAATGTGCCATGGAAACAACTATAACAATACCACAATACAAGGAATTCAAACCAAACATAGAAGGAAAATCAAAAGATGAAGAGGGATTCAGAAAATACAAGAAGAAGTTCTCACTAAATCTCCCAAAATTTTCTCCCAAATCTGCAGAATTTGATCTCCTTTGACGTTTTGGCGTTGATCCCCTTCGAAAATCCTTGGCAAAGCTCTCTCTTTTTCTCCCAAAAATAATGTCCCTCAATGGGTCCATGTTTTTCCCCTTGAAAAACTACCTCTTAATCTCAGAAACCGCTCCCAAAAAGTGACAAAAATGCAGAACGTGCAAAACCCACTGGGAGTGGAAAAACCCACGGCCAGTGGATCGTGACAGGGGGTCCAGGATCCCAATTTTTCACTTCCAGGAAGAGGAACCCACGGCCAGTGGGTTTTTGGGTAGAGGGAAACACGGTCAGTGGGAAAAACCCACTGGCAGTGGGTTTTTCTGGACCTTGTAAAAATTGTTCTTTGGCAGCGCTTTGAGGTCCCGAAATGTTCTTTTAGGTATATCTTTTCTCTATCTTGCATTTCAAGGGTCATATTGCTTTATTTTTTAACTTCAAATGGCTTGAACTCTTCTTCATTCATTCAATGCTTCATCAAATGCCATATTTTCCAAGTCTATAGACCTGAAACAGATTTATTCCTGCAAAACAGAGACACCCAAGTAACATGTGTGGAACAAAAGAAAACACTTGGAATTAAGGGGAAAACTAGCATGAACAACCTGAAAACTTAAACAAAAATGACTCTAAAAATAATGCAAACTAGACTCTTATCAATACCCCAAACTAGAACATTGCTTGTCCTCAAGCAATTACAATCATCACGAGCATGAACAATAAAAATTTAAGAATTCAACCAACTCAGAGATCCAAATCTAGATCATTATTGACAACTGATTTACAAAATTGTAGAGACAGAAACCACATCATCATTCATACCCTGCTTGCTAGGACCAGACTACAGGTACACATCCTCCCATTTATCTCTAAGTGTTTTAGGCTTGTGTATAAGCATCACTCAAAATCATAACATTCCAGAACAATACCATAGGCTTGGCAAGTGACCCTAATCTCCACAATTATCTAGAAAACATGCTATGGTCTAAAGGTCTTTTAATTGGTTGTAATGGGGCCAAGGGTTCACAGAACAGGGCTGGATAACAAGAAACAAAAAAGAAATTCAAAAGGGTTTCAACAATGAGATTCTGAGTTTCAGGAAGCAGACCAGAAAACACTTTTTCTTGCTTATTCAAAAACTTCTCAGGAGTCCTATTCATTTTCATTTTTAACATGACTCCTTGTTATATTCTCACTATCATCCTTTTTCTTCCTTTCTTATATAATATTTATACCCATATTTTATAATTCTACTATTTTTATTTCCCAAATCAAACCAATTTCTTTTTGCTTTTTCATCTAGTTGACTTCCTTAGATTTTCTCAGAAATTTAAAAAACTGTATATCAATTGCTTTCAAGAAGATAAACTTTAAGCTCAATAAGGGCCAACTAATGGTAATTGAAGCATTCAAACTCTGAGGTTAAAGAACAAAGCCTATATTTCCTTTTTCATTCCATAATATGTTGTCACAAACCGTTTTGAATCAGTCGCAAGCCAAGTTCTAGAATGCCTAGAATGCATGATTCACTCAAAAAGAAAAGAAATAAGGGTCTTTGTTTTTTAAAATATTTTACCCTTTGGGCCCAAAAGCTCTCTTCATAATGGTAATTAGTCAATGTCTAAGAAAACAAGGAATCATCATGAGTGGTCCATCCAAACAAGCAATCATAAAACTCATATTATTATTATTTTTTTTAGAATCTAAGAGGGCTGAAGTTCTATCCTTTAAATTGACACACACTTGCAAGACAGTTATCACAAGAAGACAAGCTATGTTATCCTAAATAGAAACTTGCAGACAAAATACAAAGAAAATGTAAACAAGATGCAAACAGAATGCAACCATAAAAAATAAAAGCACAAAGATTCAGAATAAGTTTCCGTTACCACTACCCCAAACTAAGGATGGACAGTGTCCTCAGTGTTCAGTAAGAGAAAAAACTAGGGTAAATGGATACTTATTCAAATAAGAGCACCTATCATGGAGAAGGTAGGAAATGCCCCTGCTGGGAGTGCCATTCATACATAGCATCCACTCGCTGGGCTATGTCATCGATCCTACTCCCTTGCCGAAGTTGCTCAATAGACAAGGACTCTAGATGGGTGTTCATTCCTTGCATCAAGGAATACATCCGTTCCATAGAAAAACCGGTGTCGGAAGTGGATCGGGACGGGCTAGCTGAGTGGTCATGAGGAAGGGGCATCTCGGTGTCCAAGGGGGTATCCTCTTCAGTACCTGAAAATAAGAAAGAAGTCTTGCCCTCCAGGCTAGTGAAGCTAGGGTCAGGCAAGGGGTGAGGCACAAAAATTCCAGGAATAACTAAACAATAAATTTTATGTTCCATTACAATCATACTCATGTGCATCATTTCATCAATATCAACCCTCTTAGGTTGACACAACAGAGTATCATCATCCAAATTTATTCCCACATATCTAGCAAGTGGATTAATGTAACCAGCTATGATGAGTTTCCCGGAGGTGGCCCAGCCAACTCTAGCGAATTGGTTAAAATGCCATTTAGTGGAATGGATGGGGAGCTCATGAATCATGGCATATAAGAAGTATAATTCAGTAGCTCTGATAGTACCTAGGCTGTCAAATCGCCTAAAAATGGAACGGGCCATAAACCTTTGCAAGTATTTAAAAACTGGATGATGGATAAGGGAGGCTTTGGTTGAGGATGGATCATAGTTATCTTTGGCTCGTGAAATTTGGGACCAAAAATATTTAGCCTTAAAGTCCCTAGGAATGCGAGAAGCATTCACACGAGCATGCATCTCTTCAGGAACAGGGGGAAAACCATAGATGGCATCCACATCTGCTAAATCCATCCTAAAATCAGAATTATTTAGCCTAAAAGTGATCTTCCAACCGTAATCATTTGTACAGGGTTTAATATCAATTGAGCTAAGGAACTCTAGGGTGGTACGTTCATAACTTGGTTCAAATAGTTCAATAAAAGTTTCCCACCCCATATTTTGACAAAGTTTGTAAGTGTCCTCATATAGTCCAAGCTCAAGTAAAGATTGTTTGTAAAAGAACCTTGAGGAGATAATTTCCCTAAAGGCCAAAGAAGCTAAGCACATTCTTTGGTCATCTGATGTGCACTCAATGTCATCTATATTAGAATAGTTAGATGACTTACCTTTGGTCTTTCTCTTTTTGCAAACATTTTTAGTTCTTCCGGAAGACATGTTCTTGGTACCTAAAATCCAAATTTAAATTCACCCACCAAATATGTCAATATAATTAACAAAATGGAAGTACCATGATGGATAAACATATGAAGGCCCAAAGAGGATAGAACAACCTATAAGTATGTACAAGGAAGAACAAAGAGTTATTTTTGGCATTTTGTCAAACACTTGGTGGGCATAAAAATATGAACTAAGAAATCCATGAAACATGCATTACCAAGTCTCCCAATTTCACATATCACACTTCACACATGAATAATAATGCAACAAATGTCCATTATGTTTCATGGGGTGTCAATCATGAAGAAAAATTGCATGTGGGTTTCTATGCATAATGATGAACATGATGAACAAGAGAAACCCAAACAAGAGTTTGATAGAGTACCCACATAAAATTTTCATCAAAATAAACACATATGAACATATATAAACATGTTTCCATGATCAATTTCATAAAAAACCACTCAAGGTAGCAAGTAAAAGAATAAACCCAAACTAAAAGAAAGAACCCCAAGATGTGAATGGAGAGTGAAACTTACTTTGATAAAAAAATAAAGAGGGGTGATGAAGATTTGGTGATTAGTGAAAGAAATTAGTGGAAAAATGAGTGGGGTTCAAGCAATTTCTCAAGTTAGGAGAGGTAATATGAAGAAATGAGAGAGTGTGCAAGAGTGGAGTGGGTATCCACGGTCAGTGTGTGTATTTAAAAGCAAAAACTGCAGCTGTATGAGAACCCACGGACAGTGGGAAAAACACACGACCAGTGGGTCTCGCTGCCATGGGCTATAAAAATTACATGTTGGACCTGTTTGAAACCCACGGTTAGTGGGAAAAACACACGGCCAGTGGGTTTCGCTGTCCTGGATTTAAAAATTTTGCCACCTTGAACCTGTGTGAAACCAACGGCCAGTGGGTTTCTCTGGTTTTTGCCCAGAAAAATCTTTCCTTTTTACATTTGACCCTGGTAAAAATCCCACTGCCAGTGGGAAAAACCCACTGGCAGTGGACTTCACTATTTTGTAACATTAAAACTCTTTTAATTTGCACAACGACTTGCATTTATTTATGCAGCTTACCAATGGAAACACATGTATGCAATCAATATGACAAATTAAAAAGAGGAATATGCAAAAAAAAACACAAAAACAACTATGCAACACATTGCGACTATTAATCTTTATTTATGAATGGAAAATAAATATGCAACAAACTAAATTGGAATTACTTGAATAAAACAAACAAACTTTATTTGAATGATAAGAAAAATAGTTAAAGAATAAAAAATGGGGTTACCTCCCCACAAGTGCTAAGTTTAACGTCTTCAGCCAGACGCTTGGCACCCATTGAGTTTAGGAGACTGATACATCAAACAAGTCTAAGACATTTGCCTGCTGTATCGGTTCTCCCGTCAAGTAGTGCTTAAGTCTTTGTCCGTTTACCTTAAACGGACCAGACTTCTCACTACATACCTCAACGGTTCCAAATGGGAAAACCTTTAATACCTTAAATGGTCCCGACCATCGGGACCTTAGCTTACCAGGGAAAAGCTTGAACCTGGAGTTGAAGAGTAGGACCATGTCACCTGGTTGGAATGTCCTCCTAAGGAGGTGTCGATCATGCCATTGCTTGGTTTTTTCTTTATATATGCGGGCATTTTCACAGGCATCCAACCTGAGCTCTTCAAGCTCATTCAACTGCAACAACCTGTTTTCACCTACAACCTTTATATCAAAGTTAAGCATTTTGATAACCCAAAAGGATTTGTATTCTAATTCAACAGGTAAATGACAGGGTTTACCATAGACTAGTTTAAAGGGTGTGGTTCCAATGGGAGTTTTATAAGCGGTTCGATACGCCCATAAGGAATCGTTTAATTAAATAGACCAATCCTTAGGGAGGTATTAACCACTTTCTGAAGAATGTTTTTGATCTCCCTATTAGATACCTCGACCTGGCCACTAGTTTGGGGGTGATAAGGTGTAGCAACCTTATGTCTCACCCCATACTTTTTCAGGAGGGTCTGAAAGGCTTTTTTAATAAAATGAGACCCTCAATCACTAATGATGCATTTAGGGACCCCAAACCTCAAAAAAATAATCTTTTTAAAAAGTTTTATAACAGTCTTTGCATCCGAATGAGGGGAAGCAATGGCTTCCACCCATTTAGACATGTAATCCACTGCTACCAGGATAAACTGATTTCCAAAAGAAGAGGGAAAGGGTCCCATGAAGTCAACACCCCATAAATCAAATAACTCAACCTCTAAAATGCTATTAAGTGGGATTTCATGCCTCTTACCAATATTACCAGCCCTTTGGCAAGCATCGCAAGTGAGGACATACTTACGCGCATCCTTGAATATATTTGGCCAATAGAACCCTGCTTGCAACACTTTTGAGGCGGTCTTAGATGTACTCATGTGGCCTCCAAAAGAGAGAGAATGGAAATGATGTAGGATGTCTCAAACTTCAGTCTCAGGAATACATCTCCTAATCAATCCATCTGCACACTGTTTGAATAAGAGGGGCTCATCTTAATAGTAGTGCCTGACATCTGCAAAAAACTTCTTTTTCTGCTGAAAGCCAAGGTCAGGGGGTACAATGCCACATGCAAGAAAATTGATAAAATTAGGATACCAAGGGAATTGTTGAATGCTAAGACTTAAGATTTGTTCATCTGGAAAAGACTTATTGATGGGAACAACATCACCTGAAACACCCCAAAATTGGGGGGTAAATTTTTCACGCTTTAAAGAGGAAACAATTAAGAAAAGAAGGTATCACGAAATGAGTTTTCAACAAGTAACCCTGGATCTTTTAAAAAAAACCTATCCCATATATGAAGATATAAGATGGTGTGTAATTTAAAACAAGAGTTCTCTTTAAATAATCAATCACATGATCTACAATTAAAAAATAGTGGAAATATACACTAATTTAAAAGGTTTAAATAATTATGAAAAGTGGTTCAAAGATACTTCAATTGATTTCTAAAATTAGGATAAATATATGTATATTTAGTCTTAGAATTTAGTGGGACATGTCACAAATATCGCCTATTAGTCCCAATTTGAAAGTCATAAAAAGTTGGGTTTAAAACCCTCTTAAACTTGAATTTTTCAACGCAGTGGTTTCGGTATTTTATGGCTCATGAGAGTTAGAAAACTCCAATTGAGATAAGACCAATTTTCACACCTCCATGACATAATTGTATACAACTTTTATGAAGAAGTCAGAGGCCAACAATGTCATTAAGATGCCCAAACAGGCCAAAAACAACAAGAAAAACAGAGCAGTTGGAAATTTTCTGACAGTGGGGAAACCCACTGGCCGTGGGAAATTCCCACTGGCCGTGGATCCCACTGTCTGGACCACCCAAAATGATCATTTTTCCCACGTTTTGAGGCAGAACAATCCACTGGCAGTGGGAAAAACCCACTAGCCGTGGATCTCCCTGCTGTCAGCTTCATTCTGCAGCTTTTTGACCCTTATAATTTTGCCAACTTCTAGACACCCCATCTCTTTCATTTTAAATCCAATGATCATCAAATTTTGACACAAGCTAAAATATATTATTTGTGATGTGTGGCCACCGGTCTTACTCAAAAATTCCCAAAAACGAGGGAGATATGCGCAAAAGTGCGTTCTACCCATTTTGAGGCACTTTCATGCAACTCAAGGGTCCTTTCTCTATAAAATTGGTCCATCCACTTCCTACAAGTCACAATTAATATGTTTAAGCTAATGGACTTATCACAACACCTCAAAACCTCATAATTTAAAATATGCTCCTACTAGTTCCTTGCTTATGTATAAAAATCATGGAAATCTTTAACTATACATCACATAAATTCATCATTCATAATTCTCATCATTTGTTCACCAAATAGAACCAAGTTCAACCATTCATACATCATCCTAATTACAATAGACATAATTCTTAACGTGGCTACACAAAATCAACAAGTTGCCAACCAAGGCACTTCCTATACACTTATTTACCTCCTTTTACAAAATATACTTCAAAAGAGTTTCACTCCTCCCATAATTGACCTGCATCACAATTCTAAAAAAATGGACAATATGGGAGAGTGAGTCATATATTCCAAAAGTATGAATATGAATACCATGTGATTATGTGCATATGTATCATACTTGTATACTTTGCATTCACATACAACTTATCATCACACCAATAAATATCATGTAATAAAGCAAAGCAAAGTATATAACACATAATCTAGTCCTTCAATAATTAGACTATTACATATCTCATCATCTGAATCAATTTACTCTGGGTATTCATATCTTTTATGTTGTCTTTTTACATCTCTTCATCCACAACACAACCAACACCATGCATCATCACCTTTGGCATACTTCCTTGCTATATGCAAATGCTCTTGGGCTAATGCATATGCACAACAGAATATTTCAACAATTGTAGATCTGACTATGGGAATATAAACACCAAATTTGTGGGTCTCAAGTATGATCATCTAACTATACACTTATACTCAATTTGCATGCATTATCACCAATTGTTTTACTGGTACCAAACCGCATCGCCCATCTTGCAACACCTGGTCATTTTCACCATGACCGCGATACATAACATATTAAACATATGGTGTTACGGGCCGGCCAGATCTCAAATCATGGCGGCTGTGATCTTAAAGACCACCAGGTCACCTGCTCTTCAAAAGCCACCCCCCACAAGGGTCGGCCACATGTAGCTCCCCGAAGCAATACATGGGCGGCTTCATGACTTCACACCGAGTCACAGGGGAAATAAAACTTGCTCGTGCACCGAGCCACCCTCCCACTGGGTCGGCCGAGGGAACTCCCCTAAGGTTCCAACAACGGCAGCTATGCAGTATGCCATGGATGCAATGCAATCAAATGCATTTCTCACACTGTGCATACTATATGCCACTCATCAAACATAATAATCATCATCATCAACAACACCACTTCACCATTCTTAGTGGATTTTATTATAGTTGGCTTTAGTCTTTATTCTCAATTTTCAATGTGTCATTCATCAACAATTTCAATCATCAACTTTTCAATATCAATTATGGTATGCTACTCATTCACACCCATTCTCAAACAAGCATCAACAACATTCATTTCACATTTATGGTGGACATAAACATAACATCATATCATTGATCATTCAACACCACCATATAGCACACCGCAAATATTCTAAATGCATCAAAGCATGTTGCCAAAACACATCATCAATACCATACACAACATTATCAATCTTCATAATATTACAAGCAAGGCAAACATGCATATTGTCACATATGACAATCAAACACTATCTTACTCATGCATTTAGAACATACAAACCCCTCTCCTACCTCAAGAGAAGAATTTCGATGGATATAACGTACCCGCTTCGTCGTTCGGAATAGGTCCTACATAACATACACATAGAATCACAATCAATTATCCACTCAATACAAATTCAACTTTAACTAACCATTTTTATATCTATAATTCATAACATATATAAAACATATTATAGGCACCCTTTTCCTTTCTTTATTAGGCTTCGGGAATTCCTTCCCATCAAGACTCATTCATTAGATCCAAAGGCTACAAAATAACCATAGTCTAACATTCTAAAATTTGTCCATTTACCAACTCTCATACCCTCCAATTTATACATTTCCACTCTAATTGCATTATCCACTTCACATTTCCCATTTTCCCTAAATCTTAGGGTTAGGGTTTTCACCAAAATCCAACCACATGCATAATTGACCACCAATCTTTCATCTTTTTCTAATATACATGCATCTGCTACATTTATCCCTCAGTAAAACCTCATATTCATGGCCACCCACCTTAGGGCTCAAGCATTAAATGCTTCTAATAAACACCCATTCATTTGTATGGCTCCCAAACTCATACTACCACATATCTATGGCAAAAACTCAACTAAATGATGAGTATTTCTTACCTCACACCCAAAAATGAAATGGGTTCAAGAAGAGGGGATGTGCCACACGAATTTGGAAGAGGAAGAGGAGGAAGATCTCAAGCTTCAATGGCTTCCTTCCTAGCTTCTTGAACAAAAATGGAGAAGGAGAAGAGAGAGCCACTACCTTTGCTTAGGATTTTGGATGGAGAGAAGAAGAAGTAGAAGTGAAAATGAAGAGGAATTAGAAAGAAAGGAGGAGCAAGTGTGTTTGCCCCAAAAGCCTCAACAACTTCACGAAAATGAGAAGGGAGAATGGGCTTTTGCCTTTTAATTTTTAACTCCTCATTAAAATTCATTATTTTTCCATAAATAGGTTCTCTGTTTAGGCTCAATACTTTATCTAAAAATTATTCCAAATATATATTCGGACTCTTAATAATATTCTCAACAGCCCTGACCAATATCATCCCAATCGGAGATACTTGATCTGACACCCATATTTTAATCAGGTCAGTTTTCGGCTTATCCGGTCTCCATAAATCACCAACAGTCCCCAAAAATCTTAATTTAATTATTTCCAATATTTTGGGATATTAAATAATTCACATTCAATTATTCAATATTTATCTCCTTAATTAATCCTTCATTTAAAAATTTGGGGATGTTACATCACCCATCTCCTCTTTTTCAGATGACAACCTAGACAAATGGTCAGCAACAAGGTTCTCAGTACCTTTCTTATCCTTTATCTCTAAATCAAATTCTTGCAAAATCAAGATCCACCTATCCTTTCGCTGCCCAAGTACAGCCCCCACTATATGATCACTAGCATCACACATCAGTTCGAATGGGAGTTCCCAATCGCGGGGTTGTACTACAGGAGCGGAAATTAATGCTTGCTTAATCCTGCAAAAAGCCTCAAGACAAGATGAATCAAAAATAAAAGGAACATCCTTACCCAAAAGGTTAGTTAGAGGCTTGGTGATCTTGCTGAAGTCTTTAATGAACCGCCGGTAAAACCCGGCATGCCCAAGAGAGCTTCTAATGCCCTTCAAATTGGTTGGTGGGGGTAATTTTTCAATCACCTCCACCTTAGCTTTATCAATCTCAATTCCTCTCTCAGACACCATGTGCCCAAGAACTATGCCTTCTCGTACCATGAAATGGAACTTCTCCCAGTTTAAGACCAAAATGGTCTCCTTACAACGCTGTAACACTTTGCACAAATTTGTCAAGCAATTATCAAAATTAAGACCATGTACAGAAAAGTCATCCATAAATACCTCCATGACATTCTCAATTAAATCAGAAAAATGGCCTGCATACACCTTTGAAAAGTCACAGGCGCATTACACAAGCCAAGTGGCATCCTTCTATATACATATGTCCCATAAGGGCAAGTAAAAATGGTTTTCTCTTGATCAGATGGATGGATGGGGATTTGATGAAAACCAGAGTACCCATCCAAGTAACAGAAATAAGAATGCTTAACAAGCCTCTCAAGCATCTGATAAATAAAAGGAAGAGGGAAATGGTCTTTCTTGGTGGCGCCATTCAATTTTCTATAGTCAATACACATGCGCCACCCAAAAACTATCCTAGTTGAAATCAATTCTTGTTTATCATTTTTCACAACAGTTATCCCCCCCTTTTTAGGAACCACATGTACTGGACTTACCCACTTGCTACTAGCAATGGGATATATGACACCAGCATCCAACAATTTCAGGATTTCTTTCTTAACCACTTCCTGCATTTTAGGATTTAGTCTCATAAGTGGTTCTACTGTTGGCCTACTCTCATGCTTTACAGTAATCCTATGCATGCAAAATGAAGGGCTAATCCCCTTAATGTCATCCATGGTATACCCGATAACCTTCCTATAAAACCTAAGCTATTTTAAGAGTTTTTCAATTTCCATAGCATTCAATTCATCACTCATAATCACAGGATATGTAGAGTTTGGGCCAAGGAATTCATACCTCAATAAAGCCGGTAAAGGCTTCAATTCTACTTGGGGACCCACCTCTTTATCATGCATGACCTCAGTATCATGCCTTGGTAGGGCTTCTTCTTCAAAGCAACTTGATGTTCCTGCAGGCTCAATCAAGAAAACAGATTCAAGTGGTTCATTAGGAAGGGTTTCTTCCTTCACCACTTGGTCAATACAATCCACACTACAACAAACATCATCATTAAAAGGCTTTTTTAAAACATTTTTCAAGTTAAAATCCACCTTTTGGTCTCCCACAGTCAGAGACAACCTCCCATTCTTGACATCTATAACCGCGCCCGCGGTTGCCAAAAATGGCCTGCCTAAGATAATAGGGATCATCAAATCCTCATCCATTTCAAGGACCACAAAATCGGCAGGTATAAAAAACTTTCCTACTTTTATTGGAACATCTTCTAAAATGCCTACAGGGTATTTAACAGACCTATCAGCAAGTTGCAAAGACATCCTAGTAGGTTTTAGTTCCCCTAATCCCAATTTCTTAGAAATAGACAATGACATAAGACTAACACTAGCTCCTAAGTCACATAATGCTCTATCAATAGCCATGTCACCAATCACACAAGGGATAGAAAAACTACCTGGATCCTGAAGCTTGGGGGGTAGCTTATTTTGGATCAGTGCACTACACTCCTCAGTCAGTGCTACAGTTCCATCCTCCTCTAATTTCCTCTTATTAGACAAGATGTCCTTCAAGAACTTTGCGTAAGTGGGCATCTGCTACAAAGCATCAGTGAAAGGAACATTAATGTATAGCTTTTTCAGAACCTCAAGGAACTTACCGAACTATTTATCCAACTTGGCCTTAGCCAAGCGCTGAGGGAATGGAACGGAAGGCTGATAAGGTTTCACCTTCTCCTTCTTTTCACTCTGTTTTTCCTCCTCTATTACCAGATGAGAAGAAGACTCTTCCCCTTTCTTCTCTTTCTTGGCCTCCCCTTCAGTCATCCCAACCGGACTATTATACTGTGTGCCACTCCTAAGAGTGATAGCCATGGTGTGATTGGATGGTCCTGTTTTGGGCTTTCCAGGAAAAGTTCCTGGCATTCTTGTTGAAGATGAGGCTTGTTGGGAAATTTGGTTCTCCAACATCTTATTATGAGTGGCAAGAGAGTCCACCTTGGAGGTTAACTTCTTGATAGCCTCGGAGAACTCATCATTTTGCTTAATTTGAGTGGTCACAAATGTCTCCATCAAGGACTCTAATTTTGATTTCTGTGGAGCATAGGGTCCTTGTTGTGACCTGAAGTTATTCTGGTTGCCTTGATTTCCTTGGAATGGTGGAGGTCTATATTGGAATCCTGGTGGGCCTTCTTGTCTATAATTATTCCTAAAATTTCCACCATATCTCCCAACAGCATCCACTTGTTACATTTCGGCTTCGGGGCCTTGGGATACACCAAGCTGACAACCTGTTGTGCTATGACCTGTAACTCCATACAATTCACAAACCACATTAGAAGCACCTGTTCCTAACTTATCAAATTTAATAGACAGAGCTTCTACCTTAGCAGTTAGAAGGGAAATTACATCTAAAGAATACTTACCTAGAGTTTTTGATGGTAAACGCCTTTCAGATGACCACTGGTAGGTGTTTTTTACCACCTCTTCTATAAGATTGTACCCCTCCTCCATATTCTTGCTCATAAAGGCGCCGCCAGCTGTAGCATCTAATGTAACCCTTTGGTTCGGGGTCAAACCACTATAGAAGATGTGGACCGTCAACCATATTTCCACTCCATGGTGTGGGCATTCTTGAAGGAACTCTTTATACCTTTCCCATGCATCATATAGTGTCTCATCATCTTTCTGGGTGAAAGTGATGATCTGCTTCCTCAGTTGGTTAGTTTTGCTCCGTGGATAGTATTTGTTTAGGAAGGCATGAGATAGCTGCTCCTAAGTAGTGATCGATCCCTCTGAAAGTGAATACAACCATGCTCTAGCCTTATCCCTAAAAGAGAATGGGAAAATCCAGAACCGAATTGCATCACTTGAAACGCCATTCACCTTGAGTGTATCACAGTACTCAAGGAAGATTTGGAGGTGTAGATTCAGATCTTCGGATGGTAAACCTCCAAATTGGTTTTGTTGGACCATTGAAAGCAAGGATGGCTTCAATTCAAAGTTGTTAGCCTCAATGGTTGGCCTTGTGATGCTAAGCCTCCTACCCATTGCATTGGGTGCTGCAAAATCACGAAGTGCTCGGTTGTTGGGATTGTCCATTTGCTCTTCGGTGTTTGAACTCGAAGCTTGTTGCTTGTTTTGTTCAAGCTGTTTCTGAAGTGCTCTGATTTTCCTTAGTGTGCGTTCGATTTAAGGGTCGAAGATGTGTTCGAATCTAGAACACTTTCACATAAAGGAACCTGCACAATCCACAAACACATAAATATCCAAGCGTAATTCTGTAGAAAAATTAAAACAAAAACCAAAAAAATTATATAGAAAAATAAAATAATGCAGAAAAATTATGCAAAAAAAATATAATAAAAGAATCTAGTCTAATCAAAACACCGTTTAGCCAATATTGGGGGACAATTCCCGGCAACGACGCCAAAAACTTGATAGCCTACCGCAAGCGCACGGGGTATCGTAGTAATAAAATTATCGTCCAACAGAGATTGCTCCCAATTACCGGTTTATGGCATTTTGATTATCTAGACAAATCATTTGTTGGTTCAGAAATTTATAATGCAAAGAACTAAATGACATAAACAAAGAACACTAAGCAACGACAATAAAAGGATTGACTTGGAAACGATGGAGATTGATTTCTTGGGAGGTAAAGGTTCACATAAATGTGGGTGCCAATATTTAATGCAATTCCATTTCTAGATCATTAAATCATGTTTCTTAAGGCGAGTTTTCCTAAATTGATCAGTGACTTTCTCTCGAAGCCTCACTAACGTACTTAATTATTGAAGAACCACGTTCAATTCACTAATTAGGTCCTTTAAGCTTTATGAAAACTCGGATATCCCTCAAAGAGTTTCGTTCACTTTCGTAACCCGAATCCCTAGGTTCGATTTTGTGTAATTCAAACTATACGCCAATCTTTCGATTACCCATACCATTTACAATCATCCATACTTATCTCTAAGCTTAATGGAAGCATTAAGAACTCACAAAATCGAATAAGAACACAATTCAATAATCAAGAACGAAGAACATTACATATGGGTTCACATAAATGCTACACCTTAATTCCCAAGAGAAATGTTTAATGTGCCATAGAAACAACTATAACAATACCACAATACAAGGAATTCAAACCAAACATAGAAGGAAAATCAAAAGATGAAGAGGGATTTAGAAAATACAAGAAGAAGTTCTCACTAAATCTCCCAAAATCTTTCTCCCAAATCTATAGAATTTGATCTCCTTTGACGTTTTTGCGTTGATCCCCTTCGAAAATCCTTGGCAAAGCTCTCTCTTTTTCTCCCAAAAAAATGTCCCTCAATGTCTCTGTGTTTTTCCCCCTTGAAAACTGGCTCTTAACCTCAGAAACCGCTCCTAAAAAGTGACAAAAATGCAGAACGTGCAAAACCACTGGCAGTGGGAAAAACGCACGGCCAGTGGATCATGACAGGGGGTCTAGGATCCCAATTTTTCACTTCCAGGCAGAGGAACCCACGGCCAGTGGGTTTTTGGGAAGAGGGAAACATGGCCAGTGGGGAAAACCCCACTGGCAGTGGGTTTTTATATGCCCAGGTTACCACTCCAGTGAGACCCACTGGTAGTGGGAAAAACCCACTGGCAGTGGGTTTTTCTGGACCTTGTAAAAATTATTCTTTGACAGCGCTTTGAGGTCCCAACATATTCTTTTAGGTATATCTTTTCTCTATCTTGCATTTCAAGGGTTATATTGCTTTATTTTTGAACTTCAAAGGGCTTGAACTCTTCTTCATTCATTCAATGCTTCATCAAATGCCATATTTTCCAAGTTTATAGACCTGAAACAGATTTATTCCTGCAAAACAGAGACACCCAAGTAACATGTGTGGAACAAAAAAAAACACTTGGAATTAAGGGGAAAACTAGCATGAACAACTTGAAAACTTAAAACAAAATGACTCTAAAACTAATGCAAACTAGACTCTTATCAGCCACCAATATCCGGCACTGAGAATTTTCCTTATCAGGCTTCTTCCTCCGGCGTGGTGTCCACATTGTCCTTCATGAACTTTTTCCAGGACGCCATATACCTCATTTTCATTCAAACATCTAAAGTACGGTACAGAAAATCCCTTTTATAAGAGTGTGCCATCTACCAACGTAAAGTAAAGCAGCTCTCTTTTCAACTTTTTCCTCTCCAGGTCATTAGTGGGTAGCTGTCCATCCACGAAGTATCGTATGTAAGGAACTACCCATGAATTCTCATCAAAAACATGATACCTTATTGCGTTTAATGATGGTGTCAAAGGAATGCAGGGCGACATCAGCGTGCTCTGAACCACCATTGTGGTGTTCCCTGGCTGTTTCGTGCTTACTAACCTAGACAGAATATCCGCCCTGGTGTTTTTTTCTCGTGGCACGTGTTTGAATTCTAGTTTTGAGAACCTCTCCCTCAACTCTTCTACACAATTCAAATACAACTAGAGCTGAGGCTCGCGGACTTGATAATCTCCCTGAATTTGTGATATCACTAACAGTGAATCACTGCAAAGGGTTACTTCGGATGCTCCAATGTCAATTGCAGCTCGTAGTCCAGTAAGGCAAGCTTCGTACTCAGCTTGATTATTAGAGGTTTTAAAATTAAAACGGAGGGAAATTTCCAGGTGTACACCGTCGTTACTTTCTACCACTACACCTGCTCCACAACCATTATTATTTGATGAACTATCCATATAGATGGTCCAATGAGTGCGAGGTGCAGCTGGGTTTGTCGCCGACATTTCCACAATGAAATCAGCCAAAACTTGAGCCTTGATAGTGCTTTTGGGCTCGTAAGAGATGTTAAACTCTGAAAGTTTGATGGACCATTTAATCATTCTTCCAGCGAGGTTGGGTTTGCTTAACACCGAATAGAGTGGTAAACCCGTTCTCACTACAACTGGATGGGCGTAAAAGTATGGCCTTAGACCGTGTGAAGCCCAGACAACAGCGAGTGCGGCTTTTTAAATCTTCTGATATCGGCTCTCGACTTCTTGCAACATCTTACTCATAAAGTATACTGGCTTCTACCCCTCCGGGGTTTCCTTGACCAGTGCCACACCCAAAGCTTCGTCAGAAATTACCAAGTATAGGATGAGTGTCTCTCCGGGGTTGGGTTTCACCAATATTGGAGGTCTCGATAGCACCTCTTTGAGCTCTTAGAAAGCTTGTTCCTGCTCCTGCCCCCACTCAAATTTCTTGGACTTCTTCAGCACTTTGTACAGAGGGAGTGACCTGTGTGCCATTTTAGGCATGAACCATGCCAAAGCTGCCACTTTTCCATTGAGGGACTGAACCTCCCTTAGGTTCTTCGGACTCTGCATGTTGAGAATAGCTTGGCACTTCCCCGGATTGGCTTTAATGCCACGTTGAGTTACCATGAAACCCAGAAACTTCCCAGCTGGGATAGAAAAAATGCACTTCAATGGGTTCAACCTCATGTTGTATTGCCTCAAGTGCATAAATACTTAGCGCAGATCTTTAATGTGATCGCCTCCAAACGGGGTCTTGATATGATGTCGTCAATGTACACCTCCACCAGCTTAGTATGCATGCCCTCAAACACTTTGTTAATCATGCGCTGATAAGTGGCCCCAGCATTTTTTAAACCAAAGGGCATGACAGTGTAACAAAAAACACCACAGTTATCATCTTCTCTTGATCCTCTTCTCATATCGGAATCTGGTTGTGCCCCCAATATGCATCCATGAAACTCAGATACTGATAACCAGAGGAATCCTCCACTATTCGATCTATATTAGAAAGGGGATATGGATCTTTTGGGCAGCAATGATTAAGGTCCATGTAATCAACGCACATTCTCTATTTACCACTGGCCTTCTAGACCATCACCATATTTGAGAGCCAAGAAGAATAATGAATTTCCCTGATAAATCT
This sequence comes from Clitoria ternatea, assembly GCA_037962975.1. Lineage (NCBI taxonomy): Eukaryota > Viridiplantae > Streptophyta > Magnoliopsida > Fabales > Fabaceae > Clitoria > Clitoria ternatea. The sequence goes on along the minus strand of CM075672.1, from coordinate 26,683,917 downwards.
GGCTTTTAGTAACTCCTCTGTCTGCTTGCAAGCTGCCTTTTGCTTTTCTGGTCCTACTCTTCTTTTCTTTTGGGCGACTGGCTTTTTTTTGGATAGACATATAATTTATGGCAACAAAAAACGAGATCTATACCAGGCATATCAGCCGCAGTCCATGCGAAAAGGTCTTTGAATTCTTGAAGGAGTTTAAGTAAACGCTCCTCCATGGCTGGATCTAGCCTGTCATTAATATGTGTGACCTTATCTGGTGAATCTCCCAACACAATGTCCCTTGAACTACCATCCAGTGTGGGCTTCAAGGGATTGTAAGGGTCGATCTTCAGCTCCGCCCTGGGGTCTAAATCAATAAGACTAATGGACCCAACCGTTATTGCTCCATCGTTCAACTTCCTCTTCTTGTTGAATGCCTCCTGATCAGGTTATAACAGTACCTGGCCATCTCCTGATCACCTTGGATGGAAGACACATCATTGTCCTTATCAATGAATTTGATAAGGAGATGTGGAGTGGATATGATCACTTCCATGGCATTTAGGGTATATCCCAGGGGATACTACCACTGGCTCTTACATTCTTCCATTGGCTCTATCACCAGAGTCATGAATTTGTTCCTCCTCTTCGTATATAGAAATCTTTGAATACTGGAGAGTCATGGACTTTTCTCTTCCAGTTGTGTGGTGAGTATCTCTAGCCTGGGGTGATATTTTATCATCAGTTTGCTTCTTCTTCTTTTGTAACTCTGCAAGTTCTTCCCTAAGTTGGTTGATCAACTTATCACAAGGATCAGAGTTGGTCACCGGTACCATTTTCCTTGAACTTCCTCCATGAGATTCAAAGATAAGCCTCCTGTTTACATTTGGGTTGGCCATATCATCAGGATGACCTTCCACAAAATCATGTCCATCACCTTCCATGGATGATCACTTAGCTTCTGTGGGGAGTGGGAATAACTTTAACGAGTCCCACTGGGCGTACCAATAAACTGGTCTAAACCGTGGTCAATGATTTGGTATGGGACCAGCCACGAGAGTCAATGGGTGACTAAGGTTTTATACTGGTGCTGTGGGTTTCTGGTATGATTATCTGGTATCTTAGTGAGAGAAGACCGGTCTTGATGTCCTGGAGATCCTTCACACCGGCCTTGCGCATTGATGTGGGCGAAAGGTAGTGTCACTTATGAAGATTCTTTGACGCTCAAGTCAGTAATTGTATCCCAGAGAAAAAGAATAACTCAGGGTATGATGCCTTAAGTATAAGCATATACTGAATGTGTAAAAAAGACCTCCGGATTGAGTATAAGATTGGCATACTTATAGATGAGTATGGAGGATGATCGATATACCTTGACTAGAGGACAAACTTGGATTTCCTCGAGCCACGTAAATTGAAAATGGACTAACCACCTTATTCTGTCGGAGCATGGAAAATATATATAATATGCAAGTGGGAGACAAGTATGGCTTAAAAGGTGGAGAATGCTTCTTTCGAGGACATGTCCCCATCACCAATAATGGGAATGAGCTCCATTACCTAAACCACTTATGATTATCTTTTACATATCTGATATAGAGGATGGGCTTAATCTGATATTCATAATGTCAACATTGATATATCGGTATAGAGAGGACGCCTATATGGCCTTATCAATATGATGTTCTAGGTGTTATCACGGACAAACTGTCCAAGGGAGAACGCCTAGCACGGTATTTTACAGTCCGGATGTTAACCTGTGATATCGGTTTACCTTAAAGAATGGATAATATGACTTCATAGTCTGGATACCGGTATATAGACCAGATCAATAACAAATGGAAGCATCCAAATAAAGAAGATAATTTTAGTAGGTTGGATAACTAGTTTGAATAGTGTGTAGAAGATGAACTTTTTATCAAATCAAAATTTGCATAAAAAAATGTAATTCAAACAAATTTAAAGCAATATTCAATGAAGATACATCAGACTTATATTGTGGTTGAATTAAAATCAATACTTTTTATAATGAAATGTCCAAATTAAGTTCATAGTTTCCCCTATGTGTGTCCAAATTAGAATAAGGGCAATATGATTCTTATGAGTGTTAGTAGGTTTTGATAATGAGAAACTTAATGGTATCCTAAGACAAAGTGGAATAAGGACGTAATTCTAAGGCAAAGAAATAATTCTAAGATACTCCTAAATAAAAGAAGTGCATGCGTGGACCTTCAGATTAAAGGACTAGCAAGAGCTTTGAGTGTTAACGTATCTTTGGGCTTAGCCTTAGTGATTATTCGTTTGTTAAGACAACAAAGACCCAAAGAAAAATTGGCTAACATTTTTTAAAAAATGTTCTTCCGGGGGACCAAAAGTTGGATATGTCAAAAATAAGCATTTGGGCTAAATTAGCATGGACCGGTTCAAACCATATAGGAGACTGGTTTGAACCACTATGTGCGTATTGGATTTATTTTTAGCACTTGTCTTATTTCTAGAATTATGACTTATTTCTAGAAACCTAACATATTCTATTTTCTTATTTGGCGATAATTTTTCCTATAAATAGAGAGCCCAATTTTTAGAAAGAATAACCTAACTACTTAGCTGTGCAATACACGAGCTAGTTTTTCTCTCTTGCTCTTTTTGGTTTTTTTGCTATAAGGTTCTTTTGTAATCTTTCTTTTGAGTTATGCTCTAGGACTAAGAGTGATTTGGGTTTGGGGTGAGAGAAAGTGTTCTCTAGGATATCCTTGATGTGATATCTCCTGGATAAATAAGACAATCCCTTCACTCAGTTGCCTTAGTTGACTAAGAGTGTCACTAATGTTATGAAAAACATGGGCTTTTTCTTGTACATAAAAACATAACATGGTGGATCATCATCACATTAATTAAATCAGTATATACATGATTCAACACTACTCTATATACTCAAATGAAATTAGGGGCACATAGGCTCCCATAACAAAATAAAATAAATTACAACTCATTATCTAATACATGAAGACAATCTAAACCTAATGACTCTTAAATCTTAAATTAAACTAAGATCCACCCAGAGGATGGATCCCACAACTACCGCTTCGATGAAGGAGATCGTAGAGAATGGGGAGCTATTTCAGAACACTACCTACGTTCATCATCCACAACTTGCAACATAGACATCAAACCATGGAGGTTAGGTAATTCTTCTTTCCTTTGGATCTTGTCCCTGATCACTCTAACATCCATCTCATATCCAGCTTGTCCAGGGAATCTTCAAGGATTAAAGGCAATCTGCCTTGCGTATGATGTCTCTTCGATAGTCTGCTGACCATGCTGAACCAAAAATGTAAAGGTGAGACATTAGCCTTACTTGTCTACCTCTTAATGTGACATTCGTCATCACTTCAAGTTCGGGGATATACCTCCCTCAAATAGATCATCACAAAATTCATATCCCTAACAAGAATCTCAAGCTCATTGTAACCCTTACTTTACCACTACCACATATATCTAAATCACATCAAACAATCATCATTATCATCATATCACCTCACCAGTACGTCTACTGGTGAGAAATGATCTTCATGGAATACCAGTGCGATCGGAGTCCTTTTGAGTTCTCTACTAGGGGTATATGGATAACTCATAACCATAGGTCTAATCCTTACATCCCGGATGTGGCAACAAAACTAGAACTAACACTACACGGTCCTAGAAACGTTCGTTCGCGTCAAAGTACTCTTGGCTGGCCACACCATACTTCCTAAACTAATTTATTCTGGCCTTATAAATTACATACAATTTATTCTTTTCATCAATTCAGTTATACATATCATTATTTGTTCCCTTTTAGCTAAGAAAATTTGAGCGTTTATCAGGTTAACATATACTCCTTGAAGGACGTGCGTAGCGTGTCCCTTATTTCTCTTACTCGTTATAATTCCTAGTTATCGTCTCTTTATTTAGTTCTATATTATTGCGATTATTAACTTATAAACATTACTTCCTTTTTTATTAAATACCATTTTCATTATTTATCACAAAAATCATATTTATTATTATTATTATTATTATTATTATTATTGTCACGACTATTATTCTATTTACCTTAAAAAAACCACATCCATGATTATTTCCTATAAAATCAAATAACTTTAACTTTTCATGATTATTATTGTGGTAACATATAGTAAAATTTACTATTATCATTTTCCTATCAATAACTATAAACCTAGTAAATATTATCCTTATTTTTATTATTATTATTATCATTACCCATCATTAAATCCAATATTCTTCTATTTTGTTTATTACTATCATCTATCCATGTAAAAATAAAATAAAACATAACTTCATTTTTAATATTATTACCTTTATCACTATTATTTCTAGTTTCTTTAACTTTTACTTTTTACCATTATTATATTTATTTTAAAAACTACTAGACATCACGCTAGTAAAAAGCTTTTTGATCGTTGTCGTGATAAAATATAAATAAGTTTTGGCAGAAATATCAGTGGGGTTCCTGTAACGTGTATTTTATCATCGGACCTCCAACACAATCTCCAAAAATGGTGGCGGGACCTTTGAAACACTAGCAGATCTTACATGCAATAAGGCGGGACTTGCCGAAAGTGGCAGAAACTTACGAAATTACCGGCGGGACTTATAGAAAATGGCAAAAGCTTACAAAACCATCAGTAGAAATTACATAACTTCACAAAAATAGAAATAAGTTTGAGTGGAGGAATTCCCTATTTACCTCATGATTCCATGGTTTCCAAAAGGAGGAGGATGATATGGGGTTCTGATGATCGATTTCTTCACTTTGATAACATCTAACCGTGGTCTGGGCTCACTCAAACCTGCATGCAAGGCCCACAGAGGTGGAGGGGTTGTCACATGTGGTGTTAGTGGTTTCCGCGGGAGAGACAAAGTAAAATTAGGTATGAAAATAAAATCTGACCAGAAATCAAGAAGACAAATTAAAGAAACGCTCACCAATTTGAGAGGTGGTGGCTGCGGGTGGAGGAGATGATGGTAGTGGTGGCTCCCGGTGATGATAACAACTCATGGTGGTGGCTCATGATGGTGGAGGATGATGGCTGGCCATTGTGGTTGATGGCGGTTTGGTGAAGTAAAGGGGGTAGAGGCCGAAAGCTAAAGAGGGAGAAGTAGAAATTTTTAAAGAAAGTGAGGTGGAGAAGAGGTAATGGCGTGTAGTACGGTGGTGATAGGGCTAGTGTGGTTGTGTTGTGGTGGTGTGAGGAGGCTAGGAGAAGGAGACGGTGGCTGACATGGAGGGTAATGGCTGCGGGATTAAGAGAAAAAGAGATGGGGATATCGAGAGAAAAAGAAGTGGAAATGTTGAAGTGAAAAAAGAAAATGAAGTTTTAGGAGGTGGTGGTGTTAATTTATAGAGAGGGAGGGTCGGTGTAGTGGTGACACCCAGGGGGAGAGGTTTTTGAATGTGGCGCGTGGGGGTGTGAGGTGGCCTGTGGTGGTGGTAAGGGAAAATGGTGATCAGAAAAGATAACTTAGGGCATAAGAAATCGGGTGTGTATTAAGTTATCGGTGACCTAAAATTGTAACAGGTTTTGATAAATTCCTAGTGTATTTTGGGTTAAGAATTTGGAGAGAAGATTAACACAAAAGTTATAGGGTTTTCTTTTCTCTTTGAAATGATATAAAGAATAGGCAATTCTGATATTGCGAGCAAAAGTTATGGCCAAACTAATGAAAAGTGCTCTTGGGGCTCCTAAATTTTCAAGGGCTGAAAAAGACAGTTAGAGAGAAGAATCCATTTAGAATTGGGTTTCAAGCCCTTTACAATAGTTGTAGGTAATTTTGAAATGAGGTCTTAGAAATAAGAATGAACTGATTGTGACCTTGGTAAAGGAAATTATGCATGAAATATTGGAACTTGGTCCTGTGGGTGACGTTTTTGATTAAGTTATAAAAAGATGTATTTTTCTGCACTTATGTGATGCGAACTAGCTCTTGGAGTCTTTATAAAAGTCATAGAGGATTTTGTTATGAAAATTATGGGGCCCGAATCACGTGGATCAGACATCGTTAAACTAAGTTATGAATTTTCTCTTAAACTATACAAAATTTAATAAAATAACGACGAGTTTTTCGGGGTACAAATCCTCAAATCTCGAGTCGGGAATGATCCATTAGGAATAAGCATTCAAGGCCAGAAATGAAGGTTGTAAGGTTTTTAATTAAGAGTAAACCAAGACAAGAATTTCTTGATTTCGATACTATGGGCAAAAGTTATGCTCAAAACACTAATTAGTGTTCGGGCCGAGTTTGGGGGTTCTGAGTCAACGGGGTGTCTTCTCAAGAATCATGGTTCATAGGGTCTAAATTAGAGTTGGGTTCCTTAAGGAGACGTGTTTAGAATTTTGATATGAATCATTAAGAATAAACATTGCTTGAATCGTACACTCATGGCACTTGCACGACCAAACTGGGGAGGTATGGGTCAGGCCTATGGACCGAATCAATTTTCCTCGATTTACTACATGGTTCACTCTAATTAGACTACTTCCCTAATAGGTTTACTAGTCTTGGGTTAGATCACCAGTGTACAATCATTCACAGGGTCCTGGAGTCATATTCGAGGACCCAACAATATTTTATTATTAAATATTATTATTAATTATTTTTATTAAATAATTTTATCATTTAAAAATGATTATTAAATATTAGTACCGAACATTAATTATTATTATTATTAAATACTACTAAATATCTTTATTAGATATTCTTGTCAAATAATTATTATGATTGAATATTAAATACTATGTTATCACCACTACCATTATCACACACCCTCACTCTTATTATTTCCCTAACAACTCCCTATGTTTTCTTTACTCGGCTTCTCATCACTTACACCCTCTCAGGGTCATTATATTTCATATTGAGTCAACCTAGCACATTGGTCGAACTTACACTTCACCATTGTCTTGCAATGAAGACAATTCATGGATAGACCAAAGCCTCGTGCTTTCCACAGAAAGCTCGATAAGACACACTTAGGTATTCCTTAGGGTCTGGGGCATCACCCAAAAATCTAGGTTGTTACATGTTCCCTTTGTTGATGCAACCTTGTAACTTCACACTAGTTTCAACTTATCTTTCTATTATTTCTATTGCATTTATGTATGTTTTTATTTTATATTTATATATAGTTATACAGCTACCCTTAATTTTAAAAAAATATCATATCTCATACTTATATTCATACCCAACATCATATATATCTATACCAGTGCAATATAATTTTTTTAAGAAAGGAAAGAAAGTAAAACTTTATGTTGTAATGTGAACAAAACCTTAATTAGCAAACCCCAATCATAAACTAAACATGTCATTACGCTTATAAGAAAACTGAATGCAAATAATAGAAGAAGTTACATTTGGGAACCATCATGAGAAAAATGGGATTCTTAACATTTCCATACATCATGAAACTACCAAAACAGTGAGAAGTACAACATGAAACATTGCCAAATATATATAAAATGGAATACCAGGATAAGGGGTAAAGTACATGATAGTGAGAAGCTTTACTTACTTATTGGAGTAGCAGTGACGTGGTGGCATAGTTATGACGCTTGACATGGTGACGTACAAGAACATAGACAAAACCCTCAATGGTGCACGACGAGAATAACTAAAGCAATGGAAGAATATAGAGAAAACCTTAAATAGACAGATAGGAGAATGCTTAGAGAGAAAGACACTTTGAATGAGGTGCGACATTATGAAAAATGAAAACAAAGAGGCTCCAGTTAAAAGATATAAGCACAGTTACTTCTGAAACCGTTATCTCTTACTCCCAATAATAGATTTTCACATGCTTTAGCTCGTTTTGAAGAGGAAACAAAGATCTACAACTTTTGTGTTGGACATTTTGTCTAATTATTATCTCAATAAAAATTTATTTTTGTAGCAAAACAATTACGAATTTAGGTCATTCTGCATGATCCTTTGACACATGGCCACCTTGTCTCCTTGCCACCTTAGTACCACATGTCCTCCTCCTATTAGATTGATTTCCCACTCTAGAACCTTCCTAAAATCAGCCTAATGAACATATTGGCACTCTGTTTTTCATTCCTTTTTACCACTGTGACAATGCTCTCAATTTCCCCTTGGTTCCTTTTCATTTTTGCAATCAAAGTTCCACCCTTTCTTATGTTTTCTTAAAACATCACCACCCTACTTCATCTTTTCCTTATTCTCTTCATGTGAAACCTGTAATAAACACCAATCTCTTCCTCCCTTCATATTTTACAAGGAAATTTCACTTGTCAATCATGGCTCCTTAGTATAACTAACCAAGGGATGACAAAACAGGGTATATATATATAACCTTCACCCCCTAATTTAAAAAAAATGTTCAAATCAAAGAGAAAAAGAAAATCCCTAAAGTTAAAAATGAAATAAATGAAATAAGGATATAAACTAACCATTCCTAAGGAAGAATGAAGCTCTATGGGTGGCACGGACGCTTAAGGAAAGAGGCTCTGTCGTAGTGAGAATAACAGTTACAGTGTAGATAGGTCATGAGGGCAGTAGTTGCAGTCACAACACCATCATAAGGATGGTGGTTACAGCTACTTGCTCGCACATACTCCATCACTGCTTTTCTTAGTTAATGAAAGCCTAGGGTTTCATGACATTCGTTGGATAAATGCAAAATAAAACCAATGCGTAAACCATCATACCTTGCATTGTCAAGGAAAATTATTATCATTGAGGGAGGGAAATAGGAACTCATGTGCCTTCAAAAGAGGGAGATAGAGTGAGAAGAAACAGAACTTCACCACCGTTGATAGAGGGAGCTAAAAAGGATGGAACTTCGTCATTGTTGAGAGGGTGAGACAAGGCAAAGCGAGAGAGATAATGAGATGCTATCTTTCGAGGGAGAACGAAGGGGAATCGAATAATGGAGGAGGAGGGTTCCGAATTATAGATTTTTAATTATACTTTATACCAGTCTTATTTGAGGACCGGTGCAAACAATAAACTTTTCTCACCGGTCCGAATCAAGACTGGTGTAAATAATAGGTTTACTTGTAAGTTGTACTAGCCTAAAAGTAGGATGATATGGTGTTTTCATATATTGGAATGAAGAGTTCAATGAAAAAGAATCAAGTTTGTATAATATGAACTCAAGGAAATGGATGTGACAAGTTTAAACACAGAGGTTGTAATACAGTATAGTTGTCGTTCCACTGGGGAGGTGTTAGAATGAAGATCTTAGTTTTGAACTGAGTTGGCAGAAGGTTTTTGTTTTGTTTTGTTGTGAATGATGTTGAATGAAAAAGTGAATAACTAACAGAGAATAAAATTTGCAAAAGATACAGTGAATGGTTTTTGAGAGAAATCAATTTTGTAAAACAGGGATTGGCTTCATCACATCTTCACCTTCTGTAAGCTGCATAAGTTTTTATATAAGTAAATCGAAAAGATAATTTTTATGTCATAATCACAGTCATTTGTATCGATCCCTCGACTACAAAATTCATAAGAATGATTTCAAACCGCTGATCCCTCAGTCACTTTGAAATCATCCCAGCATTATCGATCGATTGTTTTAACGTTTATTGCATTAGACGCCATCCCTGGCTACCTACTCACGATAAGTATTTCTTTCAGATCTGCTTTCAAAAGTCACTTCCCAGCATACTTGAGAAAACTTAAAACAAGAAAATAGTGATCAAGTACTTTCAGGCATTAAACACAGAAGGAAACACAGAAACTTATCAAATCTCATTACTAAATAAAAACTTACAACAACATTACTTCAGTGTTGAATGGATTACAGCCAATCCCATAAGGGAGTTTAGTTACTCATGCTTTGCATTTTTACCTTCAAAATATGAATATAAAAAATAATAGAAGAGGTTGGATTGTGAGGGAAATACAGGGGATGAATCTGATGCTTGATGTCCTATTTTCTGCTTGATTTATAGGAGTTATGGTTCAGCTTCCCTTGCCACTTGCATAGACCCCATGAAGGAATATTCGGAGACATGCAGAAACACGAGAAAATGGTTGAGTTGGCATCGCACCATTGGTGAATATTAAATTAAAAATGCCATACTGCATGAGCCACGCTTGAGCTTGATGGTCACGCTCAAGCGTAGAAGGTCCTGATGCTCACTGTTTGTTTCTCGCTTAAGCTAAGAATAGCCACGCTTAAGCGTGTGCTTGTTGTACAGAATGTTCAACTCACGCTCAAGCCACGCTCAGCCTCGCTCAAGCGCGTTCGGGTTCACGCTTGAGCGTTCCCTTATCACGCTCAAGCGTGGGGGGTCTGATGGTACTTGCTTTCTTTTAATCCATGCCCAGGGTCACGCTTAAGCGAGCTCGGGCTCACGCTTAAGCGTGAAATGCTGTTGTTGTGTTCTTTAATTTTGCTTGAGCGCAAGGGTAGCGTAGGCCTTCTATTTCTTCTCCAACTTGTCACGCCCAAGCTATCAGTTTGCGCTCAAGCGCGTGGCGTCTTTATGCTCAAGCGTGCAGTGTGCCACTCTCAAGCGTGCCTGCTTGCTGCTTTGGTGCTTCTTGGTTTTTTTTTGTAAGGCTTTTGACAACTTTCTTCAATGATTTTGATAATTCAAGATTCTTTACACAATACACTATTTATAATCAAAATCATGCTCAATTATTTACTAAATCAGTTAAGTTCCTTTCAAAAAATGAGTTTAAGTGAAGCATGAAATCAATGCAAAATAAGCACTTATCAAACTCTCCCCAACCTAGATTTTTGCTTGTCCTTAAGTAAAAGAAGTTTTGAAAAGGGAATCAAACATTCAATAAGATCAGCTTCTGTTGCAGACAAAATTTTAAAAGACAATAATCTGAGTTTATGTTTAGGCAAATGATCTCCTTAATACCAATTCTTTAAAATGTAATGCACCATTAATTTTGTTTATAAAGCAGGTAACCAATTGCTGTAAGAATAAAGAACTCTCATTATTTCTCACCAGGTGGGTGTGTTGCACATTCATCATGAGAACTGCCTAATTAACATTGCCGGTCATTTCTAATCAAAATCAATTCATAAGATAAGTAAGGATCAAAAGGTCTTTTCAAGGTTGTAATGAGGCTGGGCTATCAAGAATTCTTGGTTTTTCTTAAGTTCAAAGAGCATGCATGGAGAAGAAGAAGAGCATATGTTCTGAGTTTTTTTTTTTTTACTTTTATGCAACTGAATTCTTTGTTCTTTTTCTAGTTCTTTGTTTTGGAGAACTTTTATTTCTTTTTCAGCCTCAGTTTCTTTTATCACCTTTTGAAAAAATTGTTTTATGCTCTTTTCACAAAATTTTGAAGCATGCTGATAAGGTAAGATTTTCTCATGCTTGGTTTAGGGTGTTCGAATAAAATTTTTGGCTCAAAATGGCTACAAAAATTAGAATATTTTTAAAGGGTAGCTTTTTGGCTCTGAGCTTATTTTTATTTTCAAAATTGCCTTTGTCAAGTCCCTACTTAATTTCTTATAAACTGTTAATCAAAAAATCAGGCAATGCTTATTCGACAAATTCTCATGAGACTCTCACTGTTTAGATTTCTCACTTCTCACCAGGATATAAGGCTATTTCCATATTCTAACAGAAAAGGGTTCAAGCATGTAAACAATCAAGAGTACATTCATTTCATTTCCTTGGTTCTTAATTCAGCCATTTTGCCCTTTTTTCTTTTAAATTCAGTGTTATTGTCTAAAATTATTTTGCTGCTTAGAAACTTTTCTTTTAAAATGTTAAATCTTGGTTGGGTTTTTCAAAAATGTTACAGTTGTAAGCATTAAAATAAACAACAACAAAAAATATCATAAACAATTCCAAAGCATGCTGCAGTAATATCAACTAAAAGAGTTCAAAGAAAAACTATATAATGTCAGTTAGAAAGAAAACTTAAAGTAGCAAATTAAACCAATTATAAACTGAAGCATTAAAATTCATCACTCATCCTCAGAGGAATCTTCTTCTGCTCCCTAGTTTCTTTCTGGAGGTTGCTATGAGGAAGGTCCTGGCCTCTCTTGTGCAGTCTCACCCTCTCCCACCAAAGGAGGCCTGTCCCCAGGCCAAGCAATGAGGGCTTCAAATTGGGCGGGGTGCATCCAAGGATTGGGTTGTCCTGCAGGGATACTGTGATATAGGCCATTATGAATATGCATCAAACCTCTATGATGAGCATTTTGATGTGCCAGAAGGTGGCTGAGTTGGATTTTCAAGAGGTGAATGCCCTGTAAAATCATGGCGGTTTCTGTGCTGAGAGACGGAGGGGTAGGTTCTGGTCCTGCCTGTGGTGGTGCTGGATGTGGCTGTTGCTGGGCTTCATGTGTGCTGCAAAATCGCTCGATGAAGCATTTATCTATAGTTGGCCTGATAGGTTTGAGGTCTTGAACCTCAATCCCATGTGCTGCACAAAAGTCAGTAATAAAAGCAGGGAAGCCCAGACTTCCTTTTACCTTCTGGCCTGCCTGAGAATATTTTTGGTCAGCAACCATAAATTTGTGAATTTCATCAGAGAGTATTTGGGCCAGATCCATGGAAATGTCATCTTGTAAAATGCAGTATAATAAATAACACCTGCTAAAAATTAGATCAGACACATGGGCATTAGGTGTTATGTTAGCAAGCAAAAAGGACGTCCATACTTGAGAGATGGAGGTCATGTCTTTTCTTAGAACCCGCAGTGGGTTCTCTCCTTGCCCCTTCTGAAAGTGATGCCCTGGAATACATATGGCTGCTTCAAGATCACTCGTGGTAATGAGTTGGTTTCTTGCAAGCATGGCAGCATATTCACATATCTCTCCTTCTCCTAGGTTCATAATGCTTTCTAAGTAAAAATTGATTTCATCCCTATCATAGGAGAGCCAAGTTCCTCTCACATAAGTCTTTCTATCTTCTGCTCCATCCCTTGTCCAAGCATTAGCATAGAACTCTCTGACAATTTCTGGGTCATACTTGTCTCTTGGGTAGCATATCTTCAACCAATTTCTCCTCCGTATAACTTGCAGAAAGTTATCACAATCTCCCAAGGCCAAATCCACCTTTCGTTCTGGTATGAAGGTCCAGTTGGAGATGTCCTCATAACGTTTACTCTTTTCCTTGTTTCTAAATTTTGGGGCATTGTCTTGGTCATCAGTGCGTTGCCTCTTTCCTTTATTTCTTCTGGAACTTCTTGCTGTTGAAGTGGTTGGAGGGGGATTAGGTGCAGTCTGCTTAGTTCGTGCCATCTGTAATCACATATCAAGGAAAAGAATGTAGTGTGACATTACAAGTACATAATCCTCTCAACAAGATAACAGAGCATTTTTAGTCCTAAGGCTAAGCATTAAGCAGAGCCATTTCGTACTAAGTATGCTTATCATGCAACCCAAATACTTTCCAGGACTTTTTACGAACACTTAACATGCATTGGAAAGAGTTTGAAGCATAATAGTACCGATCTCTTTTCTAAACATCCTAGAAAATAATCAATTTTAGATCATATAGGCATACAGTAGGACTGAAAAGAAAATGGTTACAGAGTTCAATGCATGCATTCTGAAAAGGAGTCTCATTTCTCATATGATACAATTAAAAACAGAGAGAGTCTAGTGGTCACCTGAGAGAAGCAGAGAGTGATGCAAAGAAGAGAAAATATACTTAGTTTCAATGAAAATGCAGTAAAATATACCTTGTGAAATGAGAGGGTAAGGAACAAATGATGAGAGGGGATAGTCGGTTACAAAATTTGTAGAGTCAGGAGAGGTAATGGACGGTTATTTGAGTGGAAGAGTTAATGGTCAGTTACAAAATATTCTATTTATTAGCATCAGGGGCCATTTTGAATTTCTCGCTCGAGCGTAGGCATATCACGCTTAAGCGTGATCGACCAATGATGGTACATTTGAGCGTTTAAATTCATCTCGCTTGGGCGCTCTCAATATTCGCTTAAACGTGCATCTCCTGATGTAGTATGTACTTCCTCGCTTAAGCGTATTGCTATTCGCTCAAGCGAATTTAAATTACAATCCAAACAGTTGTTGCTCGCCTGAGCGTGTATCTGTCACGCTTGAGCGTGATATTCATAATTGGTACCTGATGCTAATATCAACTTCTCGCTTAAGCGTGAAGTGCTCTTACTTTAAGCGTGGCCTCTCGCTTAAGCGCAGAATATCACACTTAAGCGTGATCAGGTTTATTTTGTTGAAAATTCCTTTTGTATTGGTGCCACGCTTAGAGCTTGAGTCCTTCGCTTAAGCCTGATATGGATAGTGTATGGCTCACCTTGGCTCGCTTGAGCGAGTACATCCAGCGCTTGAGCGTGGGATGACTTACTTTGTCTCGCTTAAGCGAGAGTCTTCACGCTTGGGCGAGATGTTTTCCTGATGCTCTCCTAATCTGTTTAAGCATACCTTTTTACTTGTGCTTCTTTGAACAGATTCAGCTTGACCATGGTTAAACAATCTTAAGCTCTAGTTATGTTTGTCTTTGTTTGAAACTTGATTTTTTTATTTGGATTTCTCTTGATGAGTGACCTACAAAATAAACAGAAACTTTAATAATATTTAAAGTAAAATTCTTATGAAAAGAAATGAACTGGTCTGGACCGGGGTCTAGGATCCGGTGTGGGACCAGCCACAAGAGTGCAGGTGTTTTAGGGTTCGCACACCGGAACTGTGAATAACCGATGTATTAATCTGGTCTCTCAGTGGGAGAGGCCGGTCTTGTTGTCCTGGAGATCCTTTACACCAACGGTTCGCGTTGTAGAGGGGCGAAAGGTGGTGCCACCTGCGAAGATTCTCCGATGCTCAAGTTAGAAGAATGTATGAACTCAATGAACACTCAAGCGTAGTAACAGTAAAGTGTGAGATAGAACAACGATACCATGCATGTGTGTTGATATGGGCTTCTTATAGTTAAACGTAAGAGAAATGAGTCGTTAGATGCAGGTGGGTCCCTTAGCTCTGATTGCGTGTATATTGTGTCAATCAAAGTGGCTCGACTTTCAGAATGTGTCAGGAGGGTAGGTCAATTATCAGAGTACAATCCTCTAGGGAGAGGAGAGGATAATCACCTTTTCCGCATAATCTGCTGACATGCCCACTTACTTTCTGAAGCCATTGATGTGACGTATGTTGCTACAAACAGTGTCTTCGTTGATAAGTTATCAGGGACTCTTCTCTTACTGTGACTGAAAAGCCAACAATTATATAAACACCCTGTAAAGATGAACATAGAACCGCTATGGAGAAAATGAATGATGTTGTCGTGGAGTGAGGGCGGACGGCCAGACAACGGATATCCGGTGTGGCAACATTGAACCAGGACACCGGTTATCCTTATATGAGGTCAGTCTGACGTCACAAGTATGGGGGCCGGTATCTAGACCGGATCAAGAAAGCATAAAAAAAATTGGGTTGCCTCCCAATGAGCGCTTGTTTATCGTCTTTAGCTTGACGCCTGAGTTTGATCATGGATCCTTCAGTAGAATATTGGTGGTGACCTTCTCCACCTCTCCTCCTAGATAGGGCTTTAGTCTTTGTCCATTCACAACCCAAGTTCTTTCAGACTTAGGGTCCTGTAATTCAACAGCCCCATAAGATTTCACCTCCTTCACAATAAAGGGTCCTGACCATTTAGACTTGAGTTTTCCTGGAAACAGTTTCATCCTTGAATTGAAAAGAAGAACAGATTGTCCCTGGTGAAAACTTTTCTTCATGATGTGCCTATCATGGTAATCCTTCATTTTATCTTTATAAATCCTTGATGAGTCATAAGCCTGATTCCTCCATTCTTCTAACTTGTGCATCTGGATTTTCCTCTCTTCAGCTGATGCCCTTAGGTCATAGTTGAGTGCTTTTGTTGCCCAAAATGCTTTATGTTCAAGTTCGACTAGAAGATGGCAGTTTTTTCCATATACCAACTGATAAGGTGAAAATCCAGTTGGTGCCTTGTAAGTTGTTCTATAAGCCCATAGAGCGTCGTCCAGTTTCAATGACCAATCCTTTCTACTTTGACTAATTATCTTCTCCAGTATCCTCTTAATTTCTCTATTGGATTCTTCTACTTGGCCATTGGCTTGCGGATGGTAAGGGGAGGTTACTTTGTGCTTGACTCCATAATGTTCTAGGCATCGTTGGAGTTGGGTGTTGCAGAAATGAGAGCCTCCGTCACTTATCAACACTCTTGGAGTGCCAAACCTGCTGAAAATATGTTTCTTAAGAAATTTGATTACAGTCTTGGCATCAGCTTTAGTATATGCCATGGCTTCTACCCACTTTGAGACATAGTCTACTGCCATAATAATGTATTCATTTGAAAATGATATTGGTAGTGGCCCAATAAAATCTATGCCCCAGCAACCGAAGACTTCTATTTCCAGGATGGTAGTTAGTGGCATCTCGTGTCTTCTTGATATGCTACCTGTCTTTTGACATGCATCACAGTGCTGCACAAAAACATTAGCATCTTTAAACAATGAAGGCCAATAAAAACATGATTGGAGGATTTTAGCTGTCGTCCTTTCCCCATTAAAGTGTCCTCCATAGGGTGAGCTGTGGCAGTGCCATAAGATGCTGTTAGCTTCTTCTTGGGACACACACCTCCTCAAAATATGGTCTGATCCAAGTTTAAATAGGTAAAGATCGTCCCATATGAACTGTTTTGCATCTTTTAAAAAGTTTTTCTTCTGTTGCCATGAGAGATCATCAGGCAATACTCCAGCAGCCTTAAAGTTTGCCATATCTGCAAACCATGGCCTTTCTTTCATCATTAATAGCTTTTCATCAGGAAATTCTTCCTTCACCTCAGGCTGAAGTAGTGTGACTTCCTGATTGACAAGGCGGGACAAGTGATCTGCAATGAAATTTTTGCTGCCCTTTTTGTCCTTGACTACTAGGTTGAATTCTTGCATCAGCAAGATCCATCTAATTAGCCTGGGCTTAGAATCAGGTTTATTCAGCAGATATTTAATAGCAGCATGGTCAGTAAAAATAGTGATTTTGGAACCAATCAGATAAGGTCTAAATTTTTCCAGGCCATACACTATTGCTAAGAGTTCTTTTTCTGTTGTTGCGTAATTTATTTGTGCAGGGTTCAAAACTTTCCTAGCATAGTGTATGACATGAAAAACTTTTGCCTTCCTTTGTCCTAATACGGCCCCAATAGCATAATCATTGGCATCACACATCATTTCAAAGTCTAATTCCCAATCAGGGGCAACTATTACAAGTGCACATGTTAGTCTATGTTTCAAGGTCTCAAATGCATGCAAACAAGAATTGTTAAAAACCAAAGGAGTGTCTTTGTTTAAGAGATTACTCAAAGGCTTTGCAATTTTTGAGAAGTCCTTGATGAATCTTCTATAGAATCCTGCATGTCCCAAGAAGCTTCTTACTCCCGTCACGTTCCCTGGTGGTGGTAATTTCTCAATTACTTCCACTTTTTCTTTGTCCACTTCAATGCCTCTTTTGGAGATTTAATGTCCTAACACAATGCCTTCAGTGACCATGAAGTGGCACTTTTCCCAATTTAAAACTAAATTGGTGTCCACATATCTTTTCAGTACTATGGTCAAATTTTTCAAACATTGATCGAATGATGGGTCAAAAACAGAGAAATCGTCCATGAAGACCTCAATGCATTTTTCTACCAAATCAGAGAAGATAGCTAGCATACATCTTTGAAATGTTGCAGGAGCATTACATAACCCAAAGGGTATTTTTCTGTATACAAACACCCCAAAAGGACATGTGAATGTTGTTTTTTCTTAATCTTCTGGTGTAACTGCTATCTGGTTGTAGCCTGAGTAACCATCCAGAAAGCAGTAGTATGCTTGTCCTGCAAGTCTTTCCAGCATTTGATTCATGAAGGGTAGAGGAAAATGATATTTCCGGTTTGCAGTGTTCATTTTTTTGTAGTCGATACACATCCTCCATCATGTGACTGTTCTTGTAGGGATCAATTCATTTTTTTCATTTTGTATGACGGTGATTCCTCCTTTATTTGGAACAACCTGCACAGGACTTACCCAAGAGCTATCAGAAATTGGATAAATTATACCAGCTTCTAGTAATTTAATTACCTCCCCTTTCACTATTTCCTTCATGGTTGGATTCAAGCGTCTCTGTGTCTGAGCAATTGGTTTAAATTCTTGTTCCATGTAAATGTGATGCGTACAGTAGGCTGGGCTTATTCCTTTCAAATCTTCCAGTCTCTATCCAATTGCTGTTGAGTGCTCTTTTAAGACTTGAATTAATTGCCTTTCTTCTGTACCTGTCAATTCCCTATTAATAATAACAGGTTTTTGGTTATCATCATCAAGAAAAACATATTTCAGGTGTGAAGGTAAGGCTTTTAACTCCACTTTTGGTAGGACAACTTCTTTTGTCTTCTCTGACAACTTTTCATAATGAATTTTTTGTTGAATGTCATGTTTGTCCTCCTTCGAGTTTCCCCCGTCTTCGTCCATTGTTCCATTTGCTTCAACGCTTAGCTCACCTAGTGGATCTTTGTTGAGCCATTCGCTGGTTTGTTCTTTGATGGCTTCTTCTTCAATGTCAATTTTAAAGCATTGTTGCTTTTCCTTTGGATACTTCATTGCATCAAACACATTGAAGTTTACTTCCTCATCTTGCACTCTTACTTTTAGCTTTCCATCGTCCACATCAATAATTACCTTTGCGGTCTTCATGAAGGGTCTCCCCAGAATGAGAGGCACTTCTGCATCTTCTTCAATATCCATTATGACAAAATCTACAGGAAATACGAACTTGTCAACTCTTACCAGCACATCCTCAGCTATGCCATATGGAAACTTCATAGATCGATCCGCAAGTTGGAGGGTCATCCGTGTTGGCTTCACCTCAAGATCTCCAATTCTTTTCACCATTGAGAGGGGCATTAGGTTAATGCTTGCTCCCAAGTCTAAGAGTGCTTTTCCTACTGGTAAAGTACCAATAGTCACTAGGATTGTAAAACTTCCGGGGTCTTTTGTTTTTTGTGGCAGTGCTTTTTGAATGATGGCACTGCATCCTGCGGCTAGTTCCACTATTTCTTCAGAAAATCTTTTCTTTTTTGTTAACAGCTCCTTTATGAACTTTGCGTAAGTTGGAATTTGCTCCATGGCTTCCACAAAAGGTATGTTTATTTGCAACCTTTTGAAGATATCCATAAATCTTGCAAATTGCCTCTCCTTGTCTATTTTTGAAGGGTTCTTTGGATACGGCAAACTTTTCAGTTGTGGTGTCGGATCGTCCACCTTCTTCTTCCCTTCTTTTATTTCTTTCTTTTTTTTCTTTTTCAACTTCCTCCTTCATATGTACATCTTCAATTTTTTTATTTTTCTTTTCACTAACTTCCTCCTTTGTTTCTTTTTCAAAATTTTCTTCCACTTCCACCTTGTCACCCTCTTTTTGTTGTCCAATGACCTTCCCACTTCTTGTTATGATTGCTTTGCATTGCTCCTTCAGATTTGGGTGTGTATTGGCTCCAAATTGAGAGTTATGATGCTCTGTGATTTGACGAGCCAGTTGCCCCACTTGAGTCTCCAGGTTTCTTATTGAAGCAAACGTGTTTTTCTGATTGGTGATTGAGACCTGCATGAATTTTTCTAGAGTGTCCTCTAGTTTTGATGTCCTTTCTGTCAAGGAAAGGCCTTGCTGATAAGGTTGTTGTCTGTTGGACGTGCTTGCTTCTTGCTTCCATCCACCATTTTGATTATTTCTCCATCCCTGTGAAAAATTGTTAGAGTAAGCATTGTTATTAAAGTTACCCTGCTTTCCTTGGTTATTCATATATAGGATGGATTGGTCTCCTTGCTCTCCTTGATAGTGTCCATTCTGATGTTCTCCTCCACAAAAGTCACATCTCATTTGTGCTTGTTGGTTTCCCATAGAGGATTGTACAGCATGCAGTTGTTGAGGGAGTTTTGCCATTTGTTGTGTCAGAGCTTCAATTTTTTGTGTCAAAATTTTGTTTTGAGCCAAAATGGCATCTGTTGTATTGAGTTCCAACATTCCCTTCTTTTGGACTTGTGCTCTGTCATGCTGAGCTTGGTAATCTGTGGATGATAATGCTTCAATAATCCTTGTAGCTTGCTCTGCATCCACTGTCATCATGGTTCCTCCAGCTGCTACATCCAGTATCATTTTGGTATCTGCTTTAAGTCCACTGTAGAAGATATTCAATTGGGCAATATCTTCTAAGCCATGGTTTAGGCATCTTCTTAGGAGAGATTTGAAACGTTCCCATGCCTCGTAAAAGGGTTCATCATGGCTTTGTTTAAATGTTGTAATATCTGACTTAGCCTTGATAAATCTAGATGGTGGGAAAAATCAGTGTAGGAATTTCTCCTCCACTGTGTCCCAGCTGTTCAGGCTTTGATTTGGGTGCGACTGGAGCCATTCTTTAGCTTTACCTGCAAGAGAGAAAGGAAACAATCTTAGAAGTTTGTCCTGCTTGGAAGTTCTGCTTGGCTTTCTTTATTTTCTTAAGGAACCTGTCTATCTCTGGATCAAATGCAAATTGTTCTTTTGTAACCTGTCCTCTCAAGATCATAAATCAAGTACTCAAAATAGCAAAGTTGTTATAAAAATTAAAGACAAATTGAAAACAAATTTATTTACACTGTCTTGTCAATTCAATGCTAAAATATTCAAACTTAAATCACCTCCCCGGCTGCAGCGCCAAAACTTGATATGGTGTTTTCATATATTGGAATGAAGAGTTCAATGAAAAAGAATCAAGTTTGTATAATATGAACTCAAGGAAATGGATGTGCCAAGTTTAAACATAGAGGTTGTAATACAGTATAGTTTTCGTTCCACTGGGGAGGTGTTAGAATGAAGATCTTAGTTTTGAACTGAGTTGGCAGAAGGTTTTTGTTTTGTTTTGTTGTGAATGATGTTGAATGAAAAAGTGAATAACTGACAGAGAATAAAATTTGCAAAAGATACAGTGAATGGTTTTTGAGAGAAATCAATTTTGTAAAACAGGGATTGGCTTCATCACATCTTCACCTTCTGTAAGCTGCATAAGTTTTTATATAAGTAAATTGAAAATATAATTTCTACGTCACAATCACAGTCATTTGTATCGATCTCTCGACTACAAAATTCATAAGAATGATTTCAAACCGCTGATCCCTCAGTCACTTTGAAATCATCCCAGCATTATCGATCAATTGTTTTGACATTTATTGCGTTAGACGCCATCCCTGGCTACCTACTCACAATAAGTATTTCTTTCAGATCTGCTTTCAAAAGTCACTTCCCAGCATACTTGAGAAAACTTAAAACAAGAAAATAGTGATCAAGTACTTTCAGGCATTAAACACAAAAGGAAATATAGAAACTTATCAAATCTCATTACTAAATAAAAACTTACAACAGCATTACTTCAGTGTTGAATGGATTACAGCCAATCCCATAAGGGAGTTTAGTTACTCATGCTTTGCATTTTCACCTTCAAAATATGAATACAAAAAATAATAGAAAAGGTTGGATTGTGAGGGAAATACAGGGGATGAATCTGATGCTTGATGTCCTATTTTTTTCTTGATTTATAGGAGTTATGGTTCAGCTTCCCTTGCCACTTGCATAGACCCCATGAAGGAATATTCGGAGACATGCAGAAACACGAGAAAATGGTTGAGTTGGCATCGCACCATTGGTGAATATTAAATTAAAAATCCCATACTGTATGAGTCACGCTTGAGCTTGATGGTCACGCTCAAGCGTGGAAGGTCCTGATGCTCACTGTTTGCTTCTCGCTTAAGCTAAGAATAGCCACGCTTAAGCGTGTGCTTGTTGTGCAGAATGTTCAACTCACGCTCAAGCCACGCTCAGCCTCGCTCAAGCGCGTTCGGGTTGACGCTTGAGCGTTCCCTTATCACGCTCAAGCGTGGGGGGTCTGATGCTACTTGCTTTCTTTTAATCCATGCCCAGGGTCACGCTTAAGCGAGCTCGGGCTTGCGCTTAAGCGTGAAATGCTATTGTTGTGTTGTTCAATTTCGCTTGAGCGTAAGGGCAGCGTAGGCCTTCTGTTTCTTCTCCAACTTGTCACGCCCAAGCTATCAGTTTGCGCTCAAGCGCGTGGCGTCTTTACGCTCAAGCGTGCAGTGTGCCACGCTCAAGCGTGCCTGCTTGCTGCTTTGGTGCTTCTTGGTTTTTTTTGTAAGGCTTTTGACAACTTTCTTCAATGATTTTGATAATTCAAGATTCTTTACACAATACACTATTTATAATCAAAATCATGCTCAATTATTTACTAAATCAGTTAAGTTCCTTTCAAAAAATAAGTTTAATTGAAGCATGAAATCAATACAAAATAAGCACTTATCATAGGACCAATGTAAAACATTATATTTCTTACCGAGCTATAGTATAGACCGACATAATGTTATTACGTATTTACAAAATTGCCACAACATTATGTTTTACACTGTCTCAACAACAACCAATGTAAAAAGGCAGGTGTAAAAATCTATTTTCCCACTCGTGGCTACTTGAGTGAAAAACCTTTTGTACGTTATACGTACCTCAATGTGTTATCCTGCTTTCCCAAAATAAAACATTGACTCTCGATTCAGCTTCAAACGTCGATATCCTATATTTAAAATATTTTAAAAAATTAATAAAAATAACTTGGTAACCCTTAAATCGCTGAAATACTAGAATCAAGATTCGAACACAAAATCAGTGAAGTTTCGATAAGAACCAAGCTTACCAAAGGTTACGAAACTAATCAATGGGGTGTTGAAACTACCTCAAACCTTCAAAGTTCTATTGACGCCTTTCTAATTGTACATAACCAGGCTAGAGAAAAGACAGGGGTTCATCAAAAACTTTACATGCAATGTAAAAGAAAAACATGCATATGATCGAAAAAGGTAACATACGTATGCTTTTGTATTTTAATCACAACTTAGGCTATGAGTGTCTAATTTTAGTGATCTTGTGTAACATCCTAGATTTTTAAGGTAATATTGCAGACCCTTAGGAACCTCTGAGCATGTCGTATTGAGTTTTCTAAGAAAAGCATGAGGCTTCGACCTACCTCGTAGACTGTCTTCTCTACAAGACAACAATAAGAATGAGTTCGATCGACATGTTAGACTAGCCTAGAATGAGATGTAGTGACCTTGGGAGGGTATAAGTGATGAGAAACCAAGTCAAGGAGGCACATAAGTTGCGAAGGCATAGTGAGAGTGAATAAAGGTATATGGCAATAGTCGAGGAAAATACTGAAATGAGAAAGAATGGGTATAGGTGAATACTCGGTAATGATAAATATAGTACATAACTTAATAATATTTGATTGTGATGATAATAATAGTGTTCATCTAGTAGTAATTAAGGCTCAATAGTAATAATATTTATGTGGTAGTGAACTGGTGTTTAGTAACAATATTTATTAATTATGATTAATGATATTTACTTAATAAAATATTTAATTTATAAATAATATTTGTTAATGAAAATTAGTTCTATTTAGTAATAATAATATTTAATTAATATTTATTTATTTGATAAAAATATTTAATAATAAAATATTGTTAGGTTCTCTAATATAACTTCAGGACCGAGTGGATCGCCATGTAACGACAATCTGGATCGAGACTAGTATACCTATAGGGAGACTAGTTTAGTAGAGCAAACCTTGTAGTAAATCGAGGAAGATCGGTTTGATCCCAAAGGCCCGACTCGTACCTCAAGTACCTCCCAGTTTGACCATGCAAGAGCCACGAGTGTCTGATTCTAACACGTTTTAGTCTCTAATGATCCATTTCGACAATCTAAACACTTCTCCTAAAGAGCCCGGGGTCTGATTTTAAACACACAAACCCCTAGATTTAATTCTAAGAATGCTGCCCCTAGTTCGTTCGTAGACTTGCACTGTTTTCGTATTTTTGCCATAACTCCCAATCACACTATTTTCATGTTGAGAGTTTTATCTAATTCTCACTAGAACAAGGACCAATTTTCATAACAAGACTGCCATGAAATTAAGCCACCTCGCATGTGCCTTGCCTCGATACCTCATCGCCTACGGAGCTGCCACTACTTGATACATGTCCACACCTAGTCTCCCCTTGGCCAACACATGGTCTTCTTACTTATGCAACAAGTTGCCTTACTTTCTCCCCAAGTAACTTGGTCACCAAGTTACTATGCCGACAAGTTCCTTACCCAACGAGATTTTTGAATGTACAGGTATCTAGTTTCGATAATTCTAGTCTATAATTCGTATCAAAACCTTATACACTCCTCCTGGAAACACCAAACTTCAATTCGGAACCCAATTCTCGAAAACATACCCGAACTCGGCCTGACACTAATTAGTGTTTCGAGCATAACTTTTTCCCACGATATCAAAATCAAGAAATTCTTATCTTGGTTTTTTCCTCATAAAAACCTAACAACCTTTATTTCTAGCCTCGAAAGCTAATCAGTAATTAATCATACCCAACTTGAGAATCAAGGATTTGAACCTCAAAAATCTCGTTTACTATCCTGTTAATTTGTGCATAATTCACTAAAAAATTCATAACTCTTTCTAGCGATATCCAAGAGCTAGTTCTCATCACGGAGGTGCACAAAAATATGGCTTTTCAGAGTTGATCCAAAACATCACCACCAAAATAGGGTTCAATAAATTGCGTGTAACTTCCTCTATCAAAGTTGGAATCACTTCGTTATTTTTCTATGGACTCATATCAAAGACCTTTACAACTTTCATGAAGGAACAAGAAGCCAATTCTCAAAGAATTTTTTCCAGCAACAGTATCTTTTCAAATTTTTGAAAATCCAGGAGCTTCAGGAGCACTTATCCTTGGTTCGGCCATATCTTAATCTACCAATATCGGAATTTCATATTCTTTATACTGATTCAAAGAGAAAAGAAATCTCTACAACTTTTATGTTGAGCGTCTCTTCAAGTTCTCATCCCAGAATAAACCACGGATTTATTTCAATCTTTTTCAATTTTCAGTTACCGAAAACCTATATCACACCTGGTTTCTTACACCCTAAGTTATCATTTTCGGCCACCAGTTCTTGGCACCACCACGCTATACCACCTCTACCCCCCTACGAGTTACCGTCCGGTCTCTCATTCCATTCTATAAATTCACACATCACCTCTTGCTTACTTTATTTTTTTCTTCTTCCAAATTCCGTTCTCTTCTCTCGGTTTTAACTCCACTTCTTCTCTTAATTCTGCAATCACCACACCACATCCAGCCACCATACCAGCCCCCTCCATACTCCTCTTACCTCCATCGTACCACCACCAAACCCTCACGACACCATCTTCCCTTTAATCCTCTTCGATTTTTCCTTAGTTCCTTTTTTAGCCTGTAGCCTCCACCACCCAAACCGCCATCGTACAGCCATTGTGGGGCCTCCTCCATCTAGGCTGTGAGCCACCACCATCGTTTCCTTTGACCCATGACCACCACTTCTCGATTGGTAAGTGTTTCTTCAGTTTTTCTTCTCAGTTCTTTGTCAAACTTTATTCTTGACCCTAATCTCACTTTTTCTTCTCCATGCATGACCGTTGTGACTCTCTCTCCCTTTATCTAACCTTTCATGTGAGTTCTCGGGTATGATCGGGATGAAGAAATCGATGATTAAGAATTACCGAAGCACCTTAATATCTCTCTTGGGCAGCAACTGTATCATGAGGTAAAAGGGGGTTCTCCCATTCAAACTCATTTCTGTCAGTTTCTAATTATTTTTATGGCTTTGTTAACCCTCCTATGAAGTTTCACAAATTTTGGAGTTTTCTGCCGGTAGTTTCGAAAGTTTCTGCCACCTTCGACAAGCCCCACCGGCATATCGGTGAGGTTCTGCCACCGTCAGTAAGCCCAATATTCTTGCATGTGTGTTCCGTCAATGTTTCGAGAGTTCCGCCACCATTTTCAGAGGTCCTACCGAGGATCGACTGAAAAAACTAAGTGTTATGGGCTTGCCGCCAAAATTTACAGTTAATTATATATTATTTTATCTTCTTTGTTTATTTGACACATAATAATATTAAAATAATTATAAAGCCGATAATAATTAAAAGTTATAAAAAGGGCCGGAATAAAAATAGTAAAAGTAATAATAATGACAATAATAAAAATAATATGCACTTCGATGCGATTAATGATATTAAAAGTAAAATTATATTTTTTTGAGTTTTATGGATATACATATATATATATATATATATTAAAATAGGAAATAAACAATACTAATAATAAAAATGTGAATTTTGACGTAGTTTACATATTAAAAATAAATAGGTTTGTGACTTTATTAAGAAAATAGTAAATTAAAGTTTTATTAGTAGTAAATAAATAGTAACATAATAAATTTGTGATTTTTATTGACTTATATAATATTAGTAATCGTACGACAATAATAACACAAAAGAAAAATGTAAGTTTGTGCGATTCTAAAATGTTAGAATTTTTATAAGTCTTGGTAAGGATAACTTAAAAAGTAACAAGTTAAAGTTAGTTGGCTTATATAAAACAATCATGATTTTAGTGATAATGAAATAACAAAATATAGAAATAGGTAACTCGGGATTTCATTGACTTTTAGTAAATGATAGCAACCTTAAATATAGCTTTATTAACCTCCTAAGTAAATAAGCTTTATAAGAAAGATAAGGGTAATAATAATGGTTATATTTTTGATTTATGAAATAAAATGATAATGAGGTGTTATTAACAAAAAGGGATGTTTTATAACTATAAAAGTAACAAATTGGGGTAAATGGTATACGATCGATAACGAGTAAGGAAAATAGGGGACATCTACTCACGCTTTACGAGAATCATGATAACTAGGTAAATATAAATTACAATTATTTCATTACCGAGATAAGTTGAATATGGAAGTAAAGTATTAAGACCCAACCCAATATATGAATATCTATAATGGGATTAAATAAGATAACTTTACCATGACAATAGGGCACGTTTAGATTCAAGACCCAAAAGGAAATTGATAAGTAGATATGTATGATGATTAACGTCATGTCTGAGTATATGTATGTGTGCATCGAATGTGTTGGATGAAATTGTGTGTCAAATATGTTAGATGAATTTGTATCTATTTACTACTTGTGAATGTGATACGATTGTATGGGATTATGGTATGTGAAAACTATGTATGTATGTTGTAAGTAAACGTGTTGCAAAATACAAAACAATAATAAGTCACGGTAAGGTCTTGACACGATGTTGTGGTGACGTGGGATAAGGTGATGAGATGTACCCCGAGATAATGTGATGAGATGGTGACGCACCAAGGTATGAGAAATATAAAAACGTGATAGATGATGAGGTAGGACCACTTTGTCCTTAATAGCCTACTAATAATTAGAGATAACGCCCACCTTATCCCTTAAACTTAAAATAAAAAGTGCTAGTCAAGGGAAGAAGAACACATTATTTAATCCAATTAAACTAAAGAGAGCTAAAAGACTAGTCTTATTAAAATAAAATACACCTATCCGACATCTAAGTCAATTCCCTACTAAGTAGGTAAGGCTTCTGTTAAGATTATGAAGTAAGATCATAAGAATAAAACTAGTAATAATTTAGTAATTTGTCAATGACAAATATACTCATAAATAATAATCCTTGGGGCTCAGCTAGTCCATACCCTATGTAAATTATGATAACCTAACGAAACCCAACCAGTCTCAACTCGGTAATACAAGAACTATGTCATAATAAATTTAGGGTAATCCCTGCCAAACCCCAATCCTATAAAGTCAACGAGGAGAGATAATGATATAACTAGCCCAGTTAATAAATGGTAAAGATGATAAACCATATGCAATAAGAAGTAAAGCTGCTCAGGCATTAAGAACAAAGGCGAACCGTCAGAAGGAACCTACGCGATGACGAATATTATGACAGATAAAAGGATAGTGCATAGATCATGCATCATATGCATTTGATTTCGGTGAAAGGCCATGGTGAGAACTAGAGCATACAATTACGCCTGGTCTATGAGAAGGACCTAAGGAGTACAACTAGGTCAGATCCCCAATGGCCCCATAGTCGCGCCTAGAGGCGTGTGTATCGATGCAAGCCTATAAATATACAGGTTAGAAGGGTAAGCTGTCACCCCCTAGTTTTCCAGACCCGAATCCCGATGTAATCAAGATAAATAATTAATAAAAATGCGAGTAAATTTTTCGTATTTAAAAATATTTCAGAACTCCTTAATGATTACATCAAAACCCAAACCACAGAAAGCCGAAGAGTGAGATTTGATAATTTATGACTGGATCGTAAAATAAATCGCCCATGATTGTATACAAAATAACAGAGTTTACAGCAGAAGAAGAATATGTATACAGGGCACACGCCTAGTCCCATATATGAATATATGAGAAAAGGCTTAGCAAAGCATGCAAATATACAACATAAACCATATAGGCCATAATCAACCTTACACATAAGTCGTAAACATGCAATGCCTAGAATATGTATATATATATATGTATATAATATATATATATATATATATATATGGTCATGCAGCATACACCTCTAATATTCACATTCCATAATTGACCACATTCAATTCAACCTCAAAGTCATATATCATTAACACTGATACATTCCCAAAATGGGCTACATATCTAACATCATTTTATTCATCAAGTGGGTATAAATTCAAATACCCCAAATATCGATACATCATCCACTTATATCATTATTCACAATACACCCACCAATATCAATAGTCATCACATCATTGTATACATCTTATTCACAATGAAATAATTTACATCCGCTATCGGCCAAGGCATTCCATTACCACTATTTATCTTCACCAAAGCTTTACTTTTAAAATATCCCCATCCCATGATATTCCTACATCAATGCTAAAAATGGACAACATGGGAGAATGAGTTATACATTTTAAATGACGAATATGAATACAATTGAGATTATGTGCATATGCATATTAACATCATGTATGCTTTGCTAAAATCATCAACAATCTTCATAATCTATTCATCTCAACAATATACATATCATGTATTCATCCATCCATTCATAGCAAAGCAATCACATACACACATATTTTCTCATTGCCACAATGGGCCAACACCATCATTATCAATTATACTTAAACATGCCCTTCATTATATTGGGCCATCACAACAGCATCATCATATATAATGTATTTTCATTGTATTCACGTCATTTATATTTTCATGTGTTCTTTTAGGTATTCATTTACCTATCTTATCATCATCACATCTCAATCTCAATCATCATCACCTTTTGGTATGTCTTCATGCTATATGCAAATGCTCTTAGGCTAATGCATATGCACAATGGAATAAACATCAATAATTACGGATCTAACTATGGGAATAAACACCAAATTATGGGTCGAGCATAGGTGTGCTACTATGCCCCTAGTGCAGTAGTATAATGTGTACACATATCTCTTAATGCATGCATAATCACTAATTTTACTGGTACCAAATCGCTATTGCCCATTTGTAGCACTAGTCACCCCGTGACTTGCGGATCAACAACATGGCTTCACTTGCCAAAAGTGCTACGGGCCTCTCTCAAACATACATTGAGAGAGCCGTGTCCCATCAGACACCGAGGTAACTCATCACAAAGCCACCCGCCCACTGGGCCTGCCACATAGGGTGCCTCATCACCAAACTAAGAGCAGCTTCATGGCTCACACACCGAGTCACAGGGGAAACAACAGAATGCTCATGCACTGAGCCGCCCTCCCACTGGGCCAACCGGGGGAATCCCCTAATATTCCTTACCGGCAGCGTATGATATGCCATGGATGCAAATGTCAATCAATGCATTCTCACACTATGCATCCTATCATGCCACTCATCAAACATCATCATCATCACCACCACCATGCAATCTTTAGTGGATTTTATCATTGTTGGTTATAGCCATTATTTCAAGTTTTAAGTGTGGCATGTGATTTCAACATAATTCATATCATACATGCAAGTCAATACTTGCAACAATCATAATGGTACCAATATCATCAATAACATTCATCAACATCACCATATAACTTTTTAGTGGATTTTCATCTCATTGATCATTACCATTGTTTCATATATTAGTGTGGCATTCACAACCATTCATCAATATAATTCGAACCACACATACACAAGATCACACTTGTATTCATCACAATGGCATTCAACAAATCATCAATAATGACAATCATCCATCATTACTCATTATCGACATCATCTCTGATTTATTGATTTATAACATAACGCATTATCATGCAATCATTCCCTCATTAGTTTCATCATGATACAAGGGCATGTCTCACAACTACATCATTTAACGTTTCATTATCAAACATCATAATATATCATTATGGTGTATATTTATGTTTTCATAACATATCATAGGTACATACATATTTTCCAATGTCTTAATCAATATCAAACACCACCAAGACACACCATCATCATACACCCCTAATACAATCTCTTGTTTTTACATAAAAGGGGTTTTGAATAATAATAAGATCATGACAAATTTCAACATTAAGATATAGGAGGGAAGTTCCTTTTTAGTCTTAAAAATAGTGGGACATGTCACAAATATCACCTATTAGTCCCAATTTGATAACCATAAAAAGTTTGGCTCAAAACCCTCTTAAACTTGAGTTTTACAATGCAGTGGGTCTGGTATTTTACGCCTAATGAGAGTTAGAAAACTCCAATTAAGGCAAGACTAGTTTTCAAACCTCCTAGCATATTTATCTACAACTTTCATGAAGAAGTCAGAGGCCAAAATTGTCATTAAGACACCCAAACAAGCCCGTATGAATCGATCCAAGCACTTCCAGAGAGCTTTGAATCAATTCAAAACTCGTGTGAATCAATTCAAACACTTCCAGTGGCCCTTGAATTGATTCAAGACTGTTTTGAATCGATTCAAGACAACAATTATGCAGATTTTACTCAACTTTTCAACTTCTAAGCATCCTAACTCTCTCATATCAACTCCAAACTCTACCAAATTTTAACACCAACTTATATACATCATTTATGACTTGTGGCCACTGGCCACACTCAAAAATTCCCAAAAAAGAAGGACTTATGCACATAAATGCGTTTTACCCGTTTTAAGACACTTTTGTGCAACTCAATGACCTATTCTCATTGGAATTGGTCCATTCTAATTCCTACAAGTCATAAACTACATTTATGGGCTATTGGAACTATCACATGCCATCCAAATCACATAAAACTCAATTTGACTATATGAGTTCCTCAATTATGCATTATCTTTCAATCTTACCCTTAATACCATCACAATGGCTATCACATTCAATGCCAAGCATCCATATAAAATCTCAATTCATAAAACATATACTTCATCCCCTCAAGGACGGTTCATTAAAATGTACATATTTCAACCGCTCATGGGTTATTCATTAACAACACATTACTCCCTTCAAAGGGACATTATACATTCATCATCAACATATATACATATATATCATTCTCAATAGTCAATAATTTGTCACTCATATCATTTCACTATAAACATGGCAAGGCAAGCATGAGTATCATGATATACATATATCACTAATTATTCTACTCATGCATTTGGAATGTAAAACTCTTCTCCTACCTCGAGAGAAGAGCCATAATGATTTACACGCTCCGAATGCTCCGCCATATTGCTTGGAATATCATCTACACCAACATACATATATGCATTCATTCAATCATGAGCCATCACAAGGCTTCCATTATAGTTCTAAATAATTACTCCCATATCATCAAGCTTAGTAATAAGTCCTAAACTTGTCAAAACATCTATTTTTACTCTTATGTTAGGCTTCAGGAATTCCTTTCCCAAAACCAAGATTTTTTAAATATCAAAGGGCTAACCACACCCAACAACAACAAGATCATCAATCTCTTCATCTAGGCAAAAAGCCCCGAAATTATCAACTCTTAAGGATTCCACACAATTTAAAAATATGAATTCCATCAATTCTCATACACCATCACAAGCATATTATCATTATCAAAGTGCCAACCAATGTAAACAGCACACAATGTTCCCAATGGTCTTCTAACCTATGGTTTGGGTTTCACATGCATAAATCACCATTCAAACACATTGAACTTAGTTCAAAATCTCACCAATATCAACAATCAATTCCAATACTTCTAAAAATTTCATTTTCCTCCTATAAATTACTCTAAGGCATCCAAACATTCAAAATCATCATTTTAGCCAAAACTCTCAAATCATCACACTTAGGGTTTCTTATCAAACCACTAAATCAATAACTTCGATCTATTATAAAAATCCATATGCTAACCATAGCCCTCATCCATTTTCAACATAACACCATAACCAAGAATCATAATTTCAAGCCATTCAACCTAGGGTTTCACATTCCCAACAATACCCATGATCTCTACACTACCATTTCAAGCCTAAATAACATCAAAATTCATCAATGGTAAGGGAGTTAGAAATCTTACCTTAAATCCCAAGCTTTCACAAGAACAAAAATGAAGAAGAGGAAGAAGAACCCACTTGATTTGTGCCCTAAAGTGCCATACAAGCTCCATGAATCCTTGCTTAAGAATTAATTTTGGCAAGAAAATGGAAGGGAGAGGGAGAGCTTCGGTCATGGCATGGTGAAGGGATAAAGAAGAAGAAGAGAATGAAGATGGGTGGAGGAGAAGGAGTTCCCACCGAAATTAAGAAGGGAAAGAGAGAGAAAAGTTAAAAATTTACCATTGTCCATTGGTCCAAATAGTGCCTTCATTTGCTTTTACCATTGGGTAATAAATCCCCATTGTCCAATGGGTAAAAGACCAAAAAGAGGAAGGCAAAAATGCAATGGTGGAAAGGAGAAGAAAAGTTAGGATTTTTGGTTTTCTTTTAATTCTAATTTGGTTCGTGTTTTCCCGTTTAACAATATACGTCGTGTCCAATTAATTATCTCCTAAACACCAAAAATTATTTTAACTATACCATCATAACCACAATAATTTTCTAAGCACTCTAGACCCATCAAATATCCAACTTGACCAAGTGGGTCCCACATCGTCTGTTAAATCATTTGGTTTTGGTAAATCTTAATTTACCAATAATTCACCTTTAATGTCTAATTAATTCTCCCATAATTATTGGACCATAAATAATTGACTATTTTTGTTTAATAAATTTATTTTCTTCAAAATTTGGGATGTTACATAAGCATAAAAGGGTCTTGTGTTGTACCTGACGGTGATGACAATGGGGTCGACACTGAAGAGTCCCTTCAATATGACTTGTTCATTAATGGGTTGGAGAAGCCTATTGCCACTTACATGGTGTATGACTTAGGCCCTTTGGTTCACCATCACTCATTGCCTGATGGTATGTTAAGGGTCTTTGCCGTCGAGATCATTAAGGAGAATTTCGCTGTGCCCGTGGCAACTACGGAGGTGCGAATTATCGACCAGGCATTGGGACACTTCCTCATATGCCCCAATAAACTTTTGTCATTTGCTGCTCCTCAAGTATGCTCCTAAAATGAACATCAATTATATTATAAGTTTACACTTCGTATCACATGACATTCAGTTTAATGTTTTAACTACTCAATAAGGTTTAGGCCCAACATCGAGGAAGCCAGAGCCTATTATTGATCTTATCAAGATGTTATGGACTGTCAGGGCTGAGCTTAGCGACAACGCTGTCGAAGTCCCATGGCAGCCAGATGTTTGACCGCCCAAGTCAACTACTATTTTAAATCACACAAAGTGGCTTATGCGAGATCATGACGCGGTAGATGATGCTAAACATCTCCATCATTCAGTTTTAGAACCTGTAAGTATATTGTTCTATATTTAATTATTTTATTTAACATGTTATTTTTCACTAACTATGTGTTACTTTTCTTAGGTTTCTACATAAACTTTGTGTAGAGTTAGGTGTCCAAGGAACTTATGGTTTCTTAGAGCCCTCTTTCATACAAAGGAGTGAGAACAGCAGTAAGGAGACCCAGGCATACATCTAGAATTGGATTTATAAGTCTAGGAAGACTGTAACATCCTAAAAATTTTATTCTCATGTATAATCATTTTGATTTAGACCATCAATGATATTATCCATTTTATCTCAACTTTCTACATAAATTTTTGGTTAGGACAACATCTTCAATTTAACCTTTTACCATGGTAAATAATTTTAACTTTATACCTTTGGTAAAAGTTAATCAAATAATTTACTACCTATTTCCTTAGTTATTAATTTCCTTGGCTTTTCCAATTACTCTCATCAAATTGCCACATACTCCACTCAAAATGCGTCATCTTGTACACATTTTAATTGTTAGTTAGAGTCCGAATTTGGAAATTTGTCCAACTACAAAGTTGTTCCTCTTTTTCTTATCTTTCCAACAAGACCAAATTTGTTAAATTCCATTAAGATATGAGAGAGATATGTCCAAAATACCGAAACAGTGTCAGAATTGATATTTTATTTCAATCATATCATCTTGTACATATTTTAATACCTTGTTAGAGTCCGAATTTGAAAAAGTCGTAAACTACAAAGTTGTTCCTCGTTGTCTTAGCTTTCCAACAAGACCATATTTGTTAAAATCCATTAAGATATGAGAGAGATATGCCTAAAATACCAAAATAGTGTCAGAATTGATATTTACTTCAATCAAACAAACTACATTATGTAGGCTGCGGAAATGGTCAACAATCCAGCTCATTTTTCTCACCTAAAACCTCCATTATCACCATAATTCATGCACCTAACATCCCACTACAATCCCATTATGAAAATCTTGTCCCCCACTTGTCATTTACATCATTAAATCAACACTACATCTTGTTCCCAAGTCTGAATTCCTAGAACAAGCTAAAGTTAGTGAAGTCTCTCTCTTATTTTCTTTCACTTTCTCCATCAATTTCACTCTTGATCTGAAGCTAGGACAATAATACAACACTTTCAACCACTTTAGGAACCTCCATTAAGGTAAGAGGGGACAGGGTTGTGAATATTTGTGAAATGGGTAGAATTGTATGCTGATTCTAGGATTCCAGAATTTATTCGTAACTGGTTGCTCATTTTTGATATTGAAAACGTGTGAATTTGACTCTGACTTCTTCATGAAAGTTGTAGATCTTTTTGATATCTGAATTTTGAGACCTGAATCAAGTAATTTGAATAAGTATAGCAAAAGTTATAGCCAAAATACTACAGCATGTTCGTGTGAAAGATTTATCCTTTGTTTTGTGTATATATTGATTTACTGGGAACTGTACGTGCATAATCAGCCTTGGATGTCTTCATGAAAGTTGTAGATAATTAAGTTGTGGATCTTTAGAAAGTGATTTCACATTAAAATAATTTTTGTAGCTCAAGTTATACTCATAATACTGAAGTATGTACAAGCTGTAAATCTGTGAACTTGAAATCCGTATCTTATTGTTAAAATTGGGCATTTTGTAGTAAGAATTAGTGATCAGTGTCTTCATGAAAGTTGTAAATCTTTTTGTTATGTGAATTTTGAGACCTGAACCGATTGATTTGAGTATGTGTAGCAAATGTTATAGCCAAAATACTACTATATGTCTGAGTGAAAGATTTGCTTCATGTTTAGTGTATATTTTGATATGCTGGGAATTATACATGCATAATCAGCCTTAGATGTCTTCATGAAAGTTGTAGATAATTAAGTTGTGGATTTTTAGAAAGTGGTTTCACATCAAAATAATTTTTGTAGTTCAAGTTATGCTCAAATTACTGAAGTATGTGCAAGCTGAAATTCTGAAATTCTGAAATTTTGGAAATCCGAATCTTGTTTTCAATACTGGGAATTTTGTGGTATGAATTAGTTGTTTGAGTCTTCATGAAAGTTGTAGATAATTATGTTAAGAGTATTTTAAAACTGGTTTCATGCAAAAAGCATTTTTGTAACTCCAGAAACACTGAAATTACTAATATATGTACGTTTTGAAAAACTCACCTTGAGGCAGTGTGGTATTTCGTGAATAAGTAATATTTCTGTTTGGAATTTGAAACTGTGTTCTTCATAAAAGTTGTAGATAATTATATTATTGAGCTATAGAAAGTGGAATCACCTAAAAAGGAGTTGATTTGCCCATGTTATGACTATTTTGCTAATGTATGTTGCTGTTGGGGATGCTGAAAGTCACTTAGAATGGCTATTTTGAAAGAAAATGATATTTTCTCTATGTATAAAAATTATTTATTAAATTATTGAGTGATTATGAATTATTATAAATGTTGTTGAGTATCATACAGTTTGTATATTATGATGGTGAATAATTATGAATGACATAATTAATATATATGTACATGAATGCCTTGTGGTTATTGACATATGTGGTTGAAACAGTAAATCCATGATTTTGTGAATTATTATGTGTATTGTGTTCCTTGAGGACTTGTAGTATCCAAGAGGTTTTGGAAATATGGATATCATAGTATGTTAAAAGAATTAAAGGCATTCATGCATCATAAGCATTCGGACGCACCATGGAATTTAGGGGTTCCATGATTGCTACCCTGGTGGGGGGTTACTCTATGATGAGTTAAGCCCTATTATGTTGTGTGCCATGGAGTGTAGGGATTCATGGTTTATGCAGAAGTCCTACTTATGATATTGTGTACTTCGGTACTTAAGCGCCATGAAGTATAGGGATTCATGGTATATGCTAAAGCCCTATTTATGTCTTTATGAGACTTTTACTGCAGTATTCCCACCAAGACCAAATGGATCCAGCATGACATCATTTGACTAATTAAAGATCTATTAATGGACTTGTTTGGCATATTCATCATATCATTATGAATTGTTGATTGTGTTTGTGCAATTTTATCTATTTTATATTTATTCTATATTCTGTCTCACTCTTACATTAATTTTTACAGTGAATGACACGCAGAATGCAGAGTGATGCCATGATGGATGTCTATTTGTTTTATTACCTGAACTTTGAATTTATGGGTTGTAATAAATATAATATGTCATGTACCATTATCTTCACAATCGTTTCCGCTACTTAAATATTTTCTTGAATTTAATTATTCACGACTAGTATGTATGATAATTTTTCCGCTGTTATTAATTGTTATATAAACTCTGAATTAAATTTATAATTTTTAAAATGATCTTTCGAAAAAGCGAAAAATTTACTCGAAAATTTTAATCCACGTTTCGGGGCGTTACATGTTGGTATCAGAGCATTTTCAAAAATTCAGGACCAATTGCTATGACATGTACTGTTTCTCGACATAATATGTAAAATGTTTGATT
Organism: Clitoria ternatea; assembly: GCA_037962975.1. Lineage (NCBI taxonomy): Eukaryota > Viridiplantae > Streptophyta > Magnoliopsida > Fabales > Fabaceae > Clitoria > Clitoria ternatea. Next base: position 26,646,590 of record CM075672.1, on the reverse strand, counting down.
TATTGCTTGATAACATGCTAAATGTATACTATATGACTTATGCCTGACTGATTAATTGCAAAAAGATTTGTTTTGATTACCGCTTGATGATATGATAAATGTCTGATATGATTGATTGCTTAACTGATAAATTGTAGAATAATGATAGTTATATAGTATTTATATATGATATATTATCCCTTAGAATTGGTATAAACCAAACTACGAATATAGGATGGCAAGAAACAACAACAACAACAACCACGATATGGCAGCAGCTTTCAACCGTTTAGCTGAAGCCATAGAACGACAAAATCAACCAAGGAGCACTGGAGGACTCCATGGGTTAGACCACTTCCTGAAGAGAAAGCCTTCACAATTCAAAGGAGGTTATAATCCAGAAGGAGCATATCTTTGGGCCAAGGAAATGGAGCGCATCTTTCGAGCATTGCCCTGCACAGAATACGAAAAGGTGGAGTATGCCACCTATATGTTGGTGGAAGAGGCAGAGAACTGGTGGATTCATGCTAGAATCCGTATGATCGAGACTGACAGACCCTTGATCTGGGCCAACTTCAAAGACTGTTTCCTGGAGAAATATTTTCCAGCAAGTGTGAAAAGTCGCAAGGAGCTGGAATTTATGGAGTTGAAACAAGGCTCGATGTCTGTTGGAGAATATGCTGCAAAGTTTGAAGAACTATCTCTCTTTTACCCTCCTTTTCAACAGGCTGGTGCCGAAGAATCGAAATGTGTTAAATTTGAGAACGGACTGAATCTGGAAATCAAAGAAGCGATAGGGTACCAAGAAATTCGGAGTTTTCCCATTTTGATCAACAAATGCAGAATTTTTGAAGAGAATCATCAAGCCAGACTGGCACATGAAAAGGCCAATAGACAACTGAAACCTCAGTCAGTTGATTTCAAAAGAAGAGGATCGTTCTATTTAAATCGCTCCAGAGGCGGATCATCATCATCGTCATCTTTTGATAGACGCAATAACATGAGGTGTCTTAAGTGTGGAGGTAATCATCATGTACGTGATTGTAACAGACGTCTTGAAGAGGTCACTTGCTTCCGATGTAACCAAAAAGGACACATCAGTCCAAATTGTCCGCAGAACAATCAAAACAACAACAGGAACACTATGAGTGAACCAAGAGGCTCTAATTATCAGAGAGGCCGAGGAGAAGACACACGTACTGCCCAACCTCCAAGACAGAACAGGAAGTCCACAGATCAGAGGTTGCAACAAACAGCTGGGAGAGTCTATGCCATCAGCGGTTCAGAGGCAGACCAAGCTGATGACCTCGTACAAAGTAAGTGTGACATTAATGGTACAATCCTATCTGTGTTATTTGATTCTGGTGCTACACATTCTTTTATTTCTGATGAGTGTGTTAGACGCCTTCAATTACCTATGAAGCCTATGACATATGATCTGATTGTTTCTACTCCCACCGGTACACAACTTAGAACTGCTAAGGTGTATAACGAATGTTCTATACTCATAGAAGGTAGACGCTTTCTTGTCGATCTTGTTTGTTTACCTTTGAAGGATCTGGACGTGATTCTGGGGATGGACTGGTTATCGACAAATCGAGTCTTGGTGGACTGTCACAACAAGACCGTGATATTTCCATCAGAAAATCTAAATTCTGACAACCTCAAGACCTATGTATTACAAGGTGAAAGTCAATTGTTTGCTTTATTCACTCTTTACAAAGAAGATGGTGAACCTAAAGCAATCGAGATGCCGGTTGTTTCTGAATTTCCTGAAGTATTTCCTGAAGATGTCTCAAGTTTACCTCCAGAACGTGAGGTAGAATTCTCCATTGATTTAATTCTAGGAGCAGAACCAGTGTCTAAAGCTCCATACCGTATGGCACCAATTGAACTGGCGAAACTGAAGAAACAAATTGAAGAGTTGCTGGAGAAGCATTTCATCAGACCGAGTGTGTCACCATGGGGAGCGCCAGTATTGCTCGTCAAGAAGAAAGATGGAAGCATGAGGTTATGCGTAGATTATCGTCAACTGAATAAATTGACAGTGAAGAATAGATATCCTTTGCCCAGAATTGATGATCTGATAGATCAATTGAGAGGTGCTGCAGTGTTTTCCAAGATTGATCTACGATCGGGGTATCATCAGATTCGTGTCAAGTCTGAGGATATTCCAAAGACAGCCTTTAGAACACGATATGGTCATTACGAGTACCTTGTGATGCCCTTCGGAGTGACCAATGCCCCAGCCGTATTCATGGATTACATGAATCGAGTATTTCATCCCTACTTGGATCAATTTGTCATCATTTTCATTGATGATATTCTGATCTATTCAAAAACTGCAGAGGAACATGAAAAGCATCTTCGAGTGGTATTGCAGATTTTGAAGGAGAAGCAGTTGTATGCAAAGTTATCAAAATGTGAATTCTGGTTGAAAGAGGTAAAATTCCTAGGCCATGTAATCTCAAACGAAGGAGTATCTGTGGATCCTTCTAAAATAGAAGCTGTGGTAAACTGGGAGAGACCTACTTCAGTCACTGAGATACGAAGTTTCCTGGGATTGGCTGGTTATTATCGGAGATTCATTGAAGGGTTTTCTCAAATTGCCCTACCAATGACTCGGCTAACCCGGAAGAATCAACCTTTTTCTTGGACGCCAGAATGTGAGAAAAGTTTCCAAGAACTGAAGTTGAAGCTTACATCTGCTCCAGTCTTAACCTTACCTAACCCACAAGAAGATTTCGTGGTTTATTGTGATGCTTCCAAAATGGGCTTAGGATGTGTTTTGATGCAGCAACGAAAGGTGGTTGCCTATGCTTCTAGACAGTTAAGACCACATGAGATAAACTATCCGACGCATGATCTAGAATTGGCAGCAGTGGTATTTGCTCTGAAAATCTGGAGACACCATTTGTATGGAGTCAGGTTTGAAGTGTTCAGTGACCACAAGAGCTTGAAGTATTTGTTCGATCAAAAAGAATTAAACATGAGGCAGCGAAGGTGGATGGAATTTCTTAAAGATTATGAATTTGATTTGAAATACCATCCAGGAAAAGCAAATGTGGTGGCAGATGCACTAAGCCGAAAGTCCATTCATATGGCATCTTTGATGATAAAAGAAATAGAGATGATAGAACAGTTCAGAGACATGAACTTGGGTATAGAGATAAAATCTTCAAGGAGTATGACTTTGGGGACTTTGAAAATAACCAATGATTTCCTGAAACTGTTAGGTGAAAGACAGAAAGAAGATTTGCCATTACAGGAGTTGAGAGAATTACAGGCGAATGGAAAAGATATGGGACTACAAGAAGGATCAGATGGAATTTGGAGGATCAGGAATAGAATTTGTGTACCAGATAATGTTGATCTGAGAAGGACGATTCTAGAAGAAGCGCATAAAAGTATGTTGAGCATTCATCCTGGATCAACTAAGATGTATCAAGATCTGAGGAAAAGCTTTTGGTGGCCAAGGATGAAGAAAGAGATAGTTAAATATGTGGCTTCATGTCTGGTGTGTCAAAAAGCCAAGGTAGAACACCAGAAGCCATCTGGTGAACTGCAACCATTAGAGATTCCTGTCTGGAAATGGGATGACATCTCAATGGACTTTGTGTCGGGGTTACCAAGAACACGTTCAGGGAATGATGCAATCTGGGTTATTGTAGACAGATTGACAAAGTCTGCTCACTTTCTCCCAATGAATATGAAGAACTCTTTACAAAAGTTGGCACAGTTATATGTGAAGGAGATCGTAAGACTACATGGTGTACCATCCAGTATTGTGTCAGATAGAGATCCAAGATTCACTTCCCGATTCTGGGGAAGCTTGCATCAGGAATTGGGTTCAAAGCTTCGATTGAGTTCAGCTTATCATCCCCAAACAGATGGACAGTCAGAACGTACCATACAAAGTTTGGAAGACTTACTGCGATCTTGTGTGATTGAACATGGTGGTAGTTGGGAGCAGTTTCTTCCATTGATTGAATTCACGTATAATAATAGCTACCACAGTAGTATTGGTATGGCTCCATTCGAAGCATTGTATGGTAGGAAGTGTCGAACGCCACTTTGTTGGTTAGAAACTGGTGAAAGTTTGGCGTTAGGACCTGAAATTGTGCAGCAGACTACTGAACAGATAGAAATGATCAGAGAAAAGATAAAGGCATCTCAGGACAGACAGAAGAAGTATTATGATAAGAGGAGGAAACCACTTGAATTCCAAGTTGGTGAGCATGTATTTTTGAAGGTTTCACCTCACAAGGGGATTGGTCGAGCATTGAAGAGTAAGAAATTGAGTCCGAGATTCATTGGACCATATGAGATCCTAAAGAGGGTTGGTACAGTGGCATATCAGATTGCACTTCCCCCTCACCTGGCAAATCTACACAATGTATTTCATGTATCACAGCTAAGGAAGTACGTACAAGATCCCAACCATGTGATTGCTGCCGATGATATTGAAGTTAGAGAAAATCTGACCATCTCCACAGAACCTACACAGATTCTAGAAAGATCGAATAAACGCTTGAGGAACAAGAATGTACCACTGGTAAAAGTTGCATGGAAACAAGGAACTGATGTAACTCTGACTTGGGAGCGTGAAGATGCTATGAGGACACAGTATCCAGAATTGTTTCACTGAGGAGTGCGTAATGATTAAATTTCGAGGACGAAATTTTTATTAGGGTGGGAGAATTGTAACATCCTAAAAATTTTATTCTCATGTATAATCATTTTGATTTAGACCATCAATGATATTATCCATTTTATCTCAACTTTCTACATAAATTTTTGGTTAGGACAACATCTTCAATTTAACCTTTTAAAATGGTAAATAATTTTAACTTTATACCTTTGGTAAAAGTTAATCAAATAATTTACTACCTATTTCCTTAGTTATTAATTTCCTTGGCTTTTCCAATTACTCTCATCAAATTGCCACATACTCCACTCAAAATACGTCATCTTGTACACATTTTAATTGTTAGTTAGAGTCCGAATTTGGAAATGTGTCCAACTACAAAGTTGTTCCTCTTTTTCTTATCTTTCCAACAAGACCAAATTTGTTAAATTCCATTAAGATATAAGAGAGATATGTCCAAAATACCGAAACAGTGTCAGAATTGATATTTTATTTCAATCATATCATCTTGTACATATTTTAATACCTTGTTAGAATCCGAATTTGAAAAAGTCGTAAACTACAAAGTTGTTCCTCGTTGTCTTAGCTTTCCAACAAGACCATATTTGTTAAAATCCATTAAGATATGAGAGAGATATGCCTAAAATACCAAAATAGTGTCAGAATTGATATTTACTTCAATCAAACAAACTACATTATGTAGGCTGCGGAAATGGTCAACAATCCAGCTCATTTTTCTCACCTAAAACCTCCATTATCACCATAATTCATGCACCTAACATCCCACTACAATCCCATTATGAAAATCTTGTCCCCCACTTGTCATTTACATCATTAAATCAACACTACATCTTGTTCCCAAGTCTGAATTCCTAGAACAAGCTAAAGTTAGTGAAGTCTCTCTCTTATTTTCTTTCACTTTCTCCATCAATTTCACTCTTGATCTGAAGCTAGGACAATAATACAACACTTTCAACCACTTTAGGAACCTCCATTAAGGTAAGAGGGGACAGGGTTGTGAATATTTGTGAAATGGGTAGAATTGTATGCTGATTCTAGGATTCCAGAATTTATTCGTAACTGGTTGCTCATTTTTGATATTGAAAACGTGTGAATTTGACTCTGACTTCTTCATGAAAGTTGTAGATCTTTTTGATATCTGAATTTTGAGACCTGAATCAAGTAATTTGAATAAGTATAGCAAAAGTTATAGCCAAAATACTACAGCATGTTCGTGTGAAAGATTTATCCTTTGTTTTGTGTATATATTGATTTACTGGGAACTGTACGTGCATAATCAGCCTTGGATGTCTTCATGAAAGTTGTAGATAATTAAGTTGTGGATCTTTTAAAAGTGGTTTCACATTAAAATAATTTTTGTAGCTCAAGTTATACTCATAATACTGAAGTATGTACAAGCTGTAAATCTGTGAACTTGAAATCCGTATCTTATTATTAAAATTGGGCATTTTGTAGTAAGAATTAGTGATCAGTGTCTTCATGAAAGTTGTAAATCTTTTTGTGATGTGAATTTTGAGACCTGAACTGATTGATTTGAGTATGTGTAGCAAATGTTATAGCCAAAATACTACTGTATGTCTGAGTGAAAGATTTGCTTCATGTTTAGTGTATATTTTGATATGCTGGGAATTATACATGCATAATCAGCCTTAGATGTCTTCATGAAAGTTGTAGATAATTAAGTTTTGGATTTTTAGAAAGTGGTTTCACATCAAAATAATTTTTGTAGTTCAAGTTATGCTCAAATTACTGAAGTATGTGCAAGCTGAAATTCTGAAATTCTGAAATTTTGGAAATCCGAATCTTGTTTTCAATACTGGGAATTTTGTGGTATGAATTAGTTGTTTGAGTCTTCATGAAAGTTGTATATAATTATGTTAAGAGTATTTTAAAACTGGTTTCATGCAAAAATCATTTTTGTAAATCCAGAAACACTGAAATTACTAATATATGTACGTTTTGAAAAACTCACCTTGAGGCAGTGTGGTATTTCGTGAATAAGTAATATTTCTGTTTGGAATTTGAAACTGTGTTCTTCATAAAAGTTGTAGATAATTGTATTATTGAGCTATAGAAAGTGGAATCACCTAAAAAGGAGTTGATTTGCCCATGTTATGACTATTTTGCTAATGTATGTTGCTGTTAGGGATGCTGAAAGTCACTTAGAATGGCTATTTTGAAAGAAAATGATATTTTCTCTATGTATAAAAATTATTTATTAAATTATTGAGTGATTATGAATTATTATAAATGTTGTTGAGTATCATACAGTTTGTATATTATGATGGTGAATAATTATGAATGACATAATTAATATATATGTACATGAATGCCTTGTGGTTATTGACATATGTGGTTGAAACAGTAAATCCATGATTTTGTGAATTATTATGTGTATTGTGTTCCTTGAGGACTTGTAGTATCCAAGAGGTTTTGGAAATGTGGATATCATGGTATGTTAAAAGAATTAAAGGCATTCATGCATCATAAGCATTCGGACGCACCATGGAATTTAGGGGTTCCATGATTGCCTACCCTGGTGGGGGGTTACTCTATGATGAGTTAAGCCCTATTATGTTGTGTACCATGGAGTGTAGGGATTCATGGTTTATGCAGAAGTCCTACTTATGATATTGTGTACTTCGGTACTTAAGCGCCATGAAGTATAGGGATTCATGGTATATGCTAAAGCCCTATTTATGTCTCTATGAGACTTTTACTGCAGTATTCCCACCAAGACCAAATGGATCCAGCATGACATCATTTGACTAATTAAAGATCTATTAATGGACTTGTTTGGCATATTCATCATATCATTATGAATTGTTGATTGTGTTTGTGCAATTTTATCTATTTTATATTTATTCTATATTCTGTCTCACTCTTACATTAATTTTTACAGTGAATGACACGCAGAATGCAGAGTGATGCCATGATGGATGTCTATTTGTTTTATTACCTGAACTCTGAATTTATGGGTTGTAATAAATATAATATGTCATGTACCATTATCTTCACAATCGTTTCCGCTACTTAAATATTTTCTTGAATTTAATTATTCACGACTAGTATGTATGATAATTTTTCCGCTGTTATTAATTGTTATATAAACTCTGAATTAAATTTATAATTTTTAAAATGATCTTTCGAAAAAGCGAAAAATTTACTCGAAAATTTTAATCCACGTTTCGGGGCGTTACAAAGACTATATATTTGGCCTCGAATCATAAAGAGTAAAAGTCTCTTCTATAATTATTGTCAATTAATTTAATCAGCTTGCAGTCTCATTTATCAGTGCTTATTACAGCTCTAATTGGTAGCTCATAGGGATTTGTCTGAATTCAATTGTTTTATGCTTTGATTCCTTATGTGTGACTGCTCCTCAGGACTTCAAAATAATAATAGACGTGTAAGTTCATTTAAAAAAATTAAATAACTTTACATATTGAATTACGTCGTTCTATTCTTCTACAATTCTAACTCATCGTGTGTTTTATTCTTACACAGGGCTGTAGCTGGATTCACTCGACTACATGGAAGCGTCAACAAGAAAAAACTCCAATAGATCAACCAAAAAGTAAGTACTTGAAATATCTAGCATTGTTATTTATTAACTTTTGAAAACTTAAAATAACATTATCCAATTGTTTATTTGATGTACCTTGTAGTCTCACAGGCAGCATGGTAGCTATGAGTCTGGGTATTACGTCATGCACACCATGTTGACCATTGTCCGAGAACATCTAGTAGATGAATGGCCAATCATAAGTATACACTTGCCTACATTCTATAAATTTTATTCACATAGTAATTAAGTTTTTGTTCTTCACTAGTGCTAATTGTTTTGTGTTTTGTTTACAGTACTTTCAAGATTGATCATACTTCCCACAGTCACACGTAGATTGTAACGCCATCTGTTACATCTTAATAAATTCTATAAAAAAATTCATAACTTTTTTACTAAAAATATGATTGTTAAGAAGAAACTATCAGAATAAATTACATACAATATTTCCAAAATACCTCATAAATATTATTAAAACTTTATAAAGTAATTTTACATTCATCCGAAGAAAATAAATATTAAACATTATAAGAAAGAGAGGAAACTCTGTGGCCCAGAAGCAGTTACTTAATAACATTATTTATTTACAGGACCATGGTATTCATACCGAGCTCCCTTTTTAGAACGTGTTATATTTTCTGCTGAGATTCTTCGATCCTTCCCTCTGAACTATCAATTTAAAACATATGAAATAAAAACACAGAGAAAGGAGTAAGAAACATAATATAATATTCCCAAATGGGGCATAAGCAATAAAGGGTTTTCACAAACTAATATATAATAATATCAATCATAATCACATACACAATCAATTATGAATGCATGGATGTTATCCAATATCTTCATCATAACTTACTATATGGCCCATAAATTTTAATTTGCATTGGGCCAACCAGAAGTTTACATTGTTCCATAAGTCCAGATAATAATAACATGAACAGCTCAACTGGCATGGAAACACTTAGAGACTAGTCAGATTGAGAAGGTTTTTATTATGAAAGTACCCGATACCAGGGAGCTACACCAGGTCCTGTGAAGCACCCTTTCACACCCTCTCATCCCAAGGCTCGCAATTAAGCCTCCTCTAATGTAGCCTCGGTTTCTATAATCCGTCCCCAGACAATATTATTTTGTTTCACTTTAATAATTCATGATGCATGAACTACTCATGTATTTAGTTAGTTAAGGCTTTTAGAAACTCAATTATTAAATACTATAAAGGTTTACAATATCATCTTAATAAAATGTACATTTCCTCAATTTCTTTTCTGAATTTGTCATACAGAAATAAATTTGGTATAGTTTTCAAATTCAAATCTCACCAAAATTGAGTTTCCAAGCCTTAAATATCTCAAAACTTTCTCATATAAAACTTTACATAATCTTTCTCAAATTAAATCTTAGCAACATCAAATTTAGAAATCTCAATTATTTCTAAATATCTTTAGTTATTAAGTTGGAAAGAAAACAAAATAATTTACTTTTAAAAATTTTATTTTATAAAAAATAATTCTTAATTTATTAACTAAAAGTACTTAAAATTATAAAATTTTATTTAATTCAAGAATTAATTACTCAACCTTTTTATAAATTAATTTTCATAAAATGGCTTCTTTCTGAAATAAATACTAGATTTTTTATTCTAAAAAGTAAAATTAATGAAAATAATTTCTAAGAAGAAATAAAAGACTAAAATGGTTATAAAATACTTTCTCTTAGAATAAAAATTTAAAGAGTAAGGTAAGAAAATTCTTACTGAGTTTTAGCTTTCCATCCTGCTTGTTATATGCTCAAACTCCACATCACAAGATCATCAATCACAATCAATTATTATCAATCAGAGTTAAATATTATCAATTAAATATTATCGATCATAATTAGATATCATCAATTAGAATCAAATATTATCAATCACAATTAGATATCATCAATCAAAATCAAATACTATCAATTATAATCAAATCAAATCAATTAAATATCACTCATAAATTTAATTCAACTTTTAATGGTTATTTAAATTAATAAAATTGATTTTGAGTCCTTATAGTCCATTCCTCGCAAAAGTCTATATAAGTTCATATCATCTAGTCCTTGCATAGGTTTAGTTCAGTCCATATAGGTCATAATAGTCCAAGTCCTTGTACAGGTTTACTCTAGTTCGCATAGGTTACCCAGGTCTTTGCATAGGTATTTCAGATCAAGTTACCCAAGATACTCAATTTAAAATTTATTATAAACTTTTAAGTTAAATAGTTATTATTTTAAAATAATAATATTATTACTAAAGTTAAAAGGAGTAGGGGACTCCTCCCATTATTCTTATATATTTTCATATTATATTTCTATCTCACTCCTACTTACCTTGAATTGTTACAAAAGAGAGTTCACTTTGCGCCTCCAATTTCTAAAAATATTAATACCAATTTATTTCTGTATAGGTATATGATGAAAATTAAGATTACTACTTAAAACAGAAATGGTAAATTTTGAATAGTGAATAGTGAATAGTAAATAGTGAATAATAAACAATAAATAGTAAATTATGAATAGTAACAAATAGTAAATCATGAATAGTAATGGTAAATAATAACAGTAAATAGTAATTTAGTATTTAAATAGTAATTTACTATTAAAATAGTAATTTACTATTCAGAATAGTAACTTAAAATAATATTATATCCTGTATAATAATAGATTTTTAAAACGATATGAAAATAACCCTAAAAAATATAAAAGAGAGGTATTCTTACCTTATTATTTTGACAGAACCTCTTTCCTTTGGAAAATATCTTCCTCTCTTCACTTAGCACTCTCCTTCCAACACTACTAAGTTTTCAATTTTCGACGAGAAACTCGGTGCCTCACCCCTCTATTTATAGCAAAATAAAATACTGTGTATTTGAATATTTTATTATAAAATTACTGTGCAAGAATCAAAAATTTCATATAGATTACTGTGCAAAGTTTGAAAATTTCAGAAATGCATAGTAAATTTTCCTGTGAAGGTGGCTGAATTATGAGGGGGTGCGAATAGTAATTTAGGGGGTGCAAATAGAAATTTTTTGTTTTTTTAAAATTTTTTTAAAATAATTTCTAAAAAATATACTGATCAAAAACTTCTAAAGGTCTATGGTCAAATTCCATCAGGATTTTAATATAAAATTTTCTGTAATAAATTAAAATAAAAATAGAGGTGTTACAACTCTACTCCTCTTAAAAAATTTCGTACTCAAAATTTACATTATTCAATAAAACAAATGTGGATGCGACTTTTTCATCTCAATTTCTAGTTCCCATGTAGCATCTTCTCCTATTGTTTCGCTCCAAATGACCTTTACGACTAAAATTACCTTGTCTCTTAGCTTTTTTATTCTTCAGTCAGCTATTCTGACACGTGGTGCATCATATGTAAGATTATCTTTAACTTGTATGACATCAGGTTCAATAATGTGTGTAGGATCAGATATATACTTCCGTAAATTTGACACATGAAAAACGTTATGGATATTAGAAAGAAAAGGTGGTAATGTTATTTGGTAAGCAAGGGGACTAACTTTATGAATTATTTGATATGGACCAATAAATCTAGGAGTTAGTTTTTGAGATTTTATTTCCCGACTGACCCCAGTCGTAGGTGTGACTTTCAAGAATACATAATCGCCTTCTTGAAATCCAAGCGCCTTCCTTCTTTTGTCATAGTAACTTTTCTGCCTGCTATGTGCTACCTTCATCTTTTCCTGAACCATTTTGATTTTATCCATGGTTTGTTGTACCAACTCTGGTCCTAGCATTAAGTTTTCACTAGTCTCAAACCAACATAGCGGAGTCCTACATTTTCTTCCATATAATGCTTCAAAAGGTGCCATGCCAATGTTAGCATAAAAAACTGTTGTTGTAGGTGAAGTCCATGTATGGTAAGAATTGATTCTAACTTCCTTTATGCTCTAATACACAAGCTCGTAACAAATTCTCTAGAGATTGAATTGTTCTTTCTGATTGTCCATCCATTTGAGGATGATATGCTGAACTCGATGTAGTCTTGTTCCCAAAGCCTTGTGTAAGCTCTTCCAAAATTATGATGTAAAATGAGGGTCTTAATTAGAAATGATACTTGAAGGAATTCCATGCAATCTCACAATCTCCTCGATGTATAATTTCGCCAGCTTCTCCATAGAGTAACAAATATTGATGGGAATAAAGTGGGTAGACTTGGTTAATCTATCAACTATTACCCATATTGAATCATGTCCTAATGGAGTTTTAGGTAAAGAAGTCATAAAATCCATGGTAATGCTATCCCATTTCCATTCTGGTATTTCCATTGATTGTAGCATTCTAGGGGGTTTTTAGTGTTCCACTTTAACCTTCTAGCAAATTAGACATGCAACCACGTACTCTACCACCGCTTTCTTCATTCCAAGCCACCAAAACAACTTTTTCAAATCTTGATACATTTTAGTAGCTCCGGGATGAATGCTCATATAACTTTTATGGCCTTCTTCCAGAATTGCTTTCCTCAACTCCTCTTGGTCAGGGATACACACTCGATCCTTATACCTCAGCAATTGGTTATTTCTCACATTAAACTCAAGTTCTTTTCCTTGTTTTAAGAGCTCTTTCTTTTCTTGCAGGAATTCATCCTCCCGTTGAGCCTTTAACACTTGCCTCAGGAATTCATTTGTGACTTTCAACGCTTCTAATTTATAGTTGTTAGCATTAACCTTTACTGCTAGGTTAAGATCTCTAAAGTTCTTTATCAATTCCAGGTCTTTAATCATCATCGTGGACACATGTAGAGACTTTTGACTCAAAGCATCAGCTACTACGTTTGCTTTTCCAGGATGGTACTGCAACTCAAATTTGTAATCCTTTAAGAACTTCATCCATCTCCATTGCCTCATGTTTAACTCCTTTTGGTCGAATAAATACCTGAGACTCTTATGATTGCTAAATACATTGAATGTTGCACTGTATAGATAATGCCTCCAAATCTTTAAGGCAAAAACTACAATAGCTAACTCTAAGTCATGGGTAGGATAATTAATCTCATGTTGCCTTAATTGGCGTGATGCATAGGCTACAACCTTCTTGTCTTGCATGAGTACACTTCCTAGTCCTTGTTTAGACGCATCACAGTAAACTTCAAAACTTCGATGTGGATCGGGGAGTACTAACACCGTCGAAGAAGTAAGTCGATCTTTCAGTTCTTGGAAACTATTCTCGCATTGTGTCGTCCATACAAAAGGTTGTCTTTTCCGTGTTAGCTTGGTCAGTGGGTATGCTAACTTTGAAAATCCTTCAATGAATCTCCTATAGTATTCCAAGAAACTTCTGATCTCAGTGATTATGGTTGGTCTTTCCCATTTCAAAACTGCTTCCAGCTTAGAAGGGTCTACAGCTATCCCTCCTTGACTAATTACATGTCCCAAAAAGTTCACCTCTTCTAACCAGAAGTCACACTTTGACAGCTTTGCATACAGTTGCTTCTTTTTCAGAATTTCCAATACAACCTTTAAGTGTTCAACATGTTCTTCTCTGCTTTTAGAGTACACTAGTATATCATTAATGAATACCACTACAAATTTATCTAGATATGGATGAAAAATCCGATTCATGTAATCCATGAATATAGTTGGTGCATTAGTTACACCAAAAGGCATCACTAGATATTCGTAATGGCCATAACATGTTCTAAAAGCAATTTTCGGTACATCTTCTTTCTTTACCCTTATTTGATGGTATCCAGACCTCAAATCAATTTTAGAGAACACCGTGACACCACACAATTGATCCATCAAGTCATCAATCCTTGATAGAGGATATCTATTCTTGATCGTCACCTTGTTCAATTACCGATAATCTACACACAACCTTATGCTACCATCCTTTTTCTTAACCAATAACACTAGTACACCCCAGGGGATACACTGGGTCGTATAAATAGCTTCTCTATCATCTCTTCATGTTGTTTCTTTAACTCTGCTAATTCTAGAGGTGACATTCGGTATGGTGCAATTGAAATAGGTCCAACTCCAGGTACTAGATCAATGGCGAATTCTATATTTCTTTCTGGGGGTAAACCACGTATATCTTCAGGAAAAACGTTAGGAAATTCACACACAACCAGTAGATTTTTTATTTTTGATTCTTGCTCACCTTTCATTGAAAGCAATAGCATGAATCCTTGAGCCTCTCCTTTTAAAGAGGCACTCACTTGGTTGGCGGTTAGAAATCTTGAATTCTCAAGATTCAAATTCACTGGTTCTTTAAACATTATGGTTTTATTATGACAATCTATTAGAATATGATTGTCAGACAACCAATCTAGTCCAATAATAACTTATAAGCAGAAAGAGGTAAGCAAAAGAGATTAGCCTTAAAGTCCCTACCATCTATGACAATAGGGCATTCCTAACAGGCTTTAGAAGTTACAATGAGATTATTCCCAGAAGTATGAACAGATAAATCAAATGGTAATTCTATCACGGGTAATTTTAGTTTTTCTACACAGTTATTTGCAATAAAGGAATATGATGCACTTGAGTCATACATAACAGTTAAAGGAATCTTATTAATGATACATTTACCTTCCACCACAAAGTTAGAATGGGATGCCTCTTCTCCAGTAATTGTAAAAACCTTTCCTTTCACCTTTGGTCTTCTGACTGCACTGTGTGCACCACCTTGAGTACTTATGGTTGTACTCGCACCTTCAGGGTTCTCCCTCTTTATCTCTGGGCAATCCTTGATGCGATGACCCAGTTTGTTACACTTAAAGCAAATATAAGTGTTTTTGGGACAATCCCTTTTCAAATGGGGTCCTCCATAGATAAAGCATTCAAACTCTTGTGTAGGTGTCGGATAATAGCTTTCGGATGAAGCTTGGGGTTTGTTAGGAACAGATGCTGCTCCAAATCGATAAAATGACGCTTGGTAAGGATTTTTCCTCCTAAAGTCTTTTCTTTGGTGATGGTGAGGTCCTTCACTTCTTATTTCTCCCTCTTTGTGAATGGGTTCACAGCTTTTGATCATTAGGTCCTTATGATCCTCTTCAAAGATCCTACAGCGATTTACCAATACAGGAAAATCACGGATTTCTTGTATTCGTATAGCTTCTTTGATTTCTCGCCGCAACCCATTTACAAACTTTGCGCATCGATCACCTTCATTAGTAACATCATTATAATGAGAATGAAAACAAGATAGCTCTTCAAACCTAGATGCGTATTCTCCCACGGTCATATTTTCTTGGGTCAGCGATAGGAAATCAAATTGTCTTTTCTCTTTAACATCAACTGGAAAGTATTTTTCCAGGAACATATCCTTGAAATGATCCCATGTGATCTCTACTTAGTTGACTTTGAATTGTCTACGCATGCTATCCCACCAATGTTCAGCATCCTCGGATAAGGCATAAGTAGCGAAGACTACTTTATCAGCTTCATTACATTGCAATACTCGAAAGATCTTCTCTATCTCTTGAATCCAGATTTGTGCTCCATCAGGGTTATATCCTCCCTTGAAATGAGGTGGATTGTGCTTTTTGAATAGGTCCAGCCTTCTTAAGGCATCATTACCTTGACCTTCACGTGCTTTCATTACATTGATTAAGCGTTCTACAACTACAACAAGATCGTTTCCAGCCATTAATTTCTTGATTCACAGTAATTGAGACTTGTCACATCAATCATAGTTACTACCAAGTTAGATATTCTATTCTCTATCACCTATACAGAGTTTACAGACAAAGCAAGATAGACCTTTTCCCAAGGCCTATTGGATTAACTGCTCTGATATCATATTGTAACGCCCTCTGTTACATCTTAATAAATTCTATAAAAAAATTCGTATTTTTTTTACTAAAAATATGATTATTAAGAAGAAACTATCGGAATAAATTACATACAACATTTCTGAAATACCTTATAAATATTATTAAAACTTTATAAAGTAATTTTACATTCATTCAAAGAAAATAAATATTAAACATTATAAGAAAGAGAGGAAACTCCATGACCCAGAAGCAGTTACTTAATAACATTATTTATTTATTGGACCACGGTATTCATACTGAGCTCCCTTTTTAGAACGTGCTATATTATTGTCGAGATTCTTCGATCCTTCCCTCTGAACCATCAATTTAACACATATGAAACAAAAACATAGAGAAAGGAGTGAGAAACAAAATATAATATTTCCAAATGGGGCATAAGCAATAAAGGGTTTTCACAAACTAATATATAATAATATCAATCACAATCACATACACAATCAATTATGAATGCATGAATGTTATGCAATATCTTTATCATAACTTACCTATATATATGGGCCCTTAAATTTTAATTTGCACTGGGCCAACCAGGAGTTTAAACTATTCCATAAGTCCGGATAATAATAACATGAACAACTCAACTGGCATGGAAACACTTAGAGACTAGTCAGATTGAGAAGATTTTTATTGTGAAAGTACCCGACACTAGGGAGCTACCCTAGGTCCCCTGAAGCACCCTTTCACACCCTTTCATCCTAAGGCTCGCAATTAAGCCTCCTCTAATGTATCCTCGGTTTCTATAATCCGTCCCTAGACAATATCATTTTCATGATGCGTGAACTACTCATGTATTTAGTTGGTTAAGGCTTTTAGAAACTTAATTATTAAATACCATAAAGGTTTACAATATCATTTTAATAAACTATACATTTTCTCAATTTCTTCTCTGAATTTCTGTCATACAAAAATAAATTTGGTACAGTTTTGAAATTCAAATCTCACCAAAATTGAGCTTCCAAGCCTTAAATATCTCAAAACTTTCTCATATAAAACTTTACATAATCTTTCTCAAATTAAATCTTAGCAAGATCAAATTTAGAAATCTCAATTATTTCCAAATATCTTTAGTTATTAAGTTGGAAAGAAAACAAAATAATTTACTTTTGAAAATTTTATTTTATAAAAAAATAATTCTTAATTCATTAACTAAAAGTACTTAAAATTATAAAAAAAATTTAATTCAAGAATTAATTATCTTAACCTTTTTATAAATTAATTTTCATAAAATGGCTTCTTTCTGAAATAAATACTAGATTTTTTTATTCTAAAAAGTAAAATTAATGAAAATAATTTCTAAGAAGAAATAAAAGACTAAAATGGTTATAAAATACTTTCTCTTAGAATAAAAATTTAAAGAGTAAGGTAAGAAAATTCTTACTGAGTTTTAGTTTTCCGTCATGCTTGTTATATGTTCAAACTCTACATCACAAGATCATCAATCACAATCAATTATTATCAATCAGAGTTAAATATTATCAATCAAATATTATCGATCACAATTAGATATCATCAATCAGAATCAAATATTATCAATCACAATTAGATATCATC
This sequence comes from Clitoria ternatea, assembly GCA_037962975.1. Lineage (NCBI taxonomy): Eukaryota > Viridiplantae > Streptophyta > Magnoliopsida > Fabales > Fabaceae > Clitoria > Clitoria ternatea. Next base: position 26,628,992 of record CM075672.1, on the reverse strand, counting down.
AAACAAAATCAAATACTATCAATTATAATCAAATTAAATCAATTAAATATCACTCATAAATTTAATTCAAATTTTATTGGTTATTTAAATTAATAAAATTGATTTTGAGTCCTTATAGTCAATTTCTCCCATAAGTCTATATAAGTCCATATCATCTAGTCCTTGCATAGGTTTAGTTCAGTCCATATAGGTCATAATAGTCCAAGTCTTTACATAGGTTAACTCCAGTTCACATAGGTTATCCAGGTCTTTGCATAGGTATTTCAGATCAAGTTACCCAAGATACTCAATTTAAAATTTATTATAAATTTTTAAGTTAAATAGTTATTATTTTAAAATAGTAATAATATTATTACTAAAGTTAAAAGGAGTAGGGGACTCCTCCCATTATTCTTATGTCTTTTCATATTATATTTCTATCTCACTCCCCCTTACCTTGAATTGTTACCAAAAGAGAGTTCGTTTTGCGCCTCTGATTTCTAGAAATATTAATACCAATTTATTTCAGTATAGGTATATGATGAAAATTAAGATTACTACTTAAAAAAGAATTGATAAATTTTGAATAGTGAATAGTGAATAATAAATAATAAATAGTAAATTGTGAATAGTAACAGTAAATAGTAAATTGTGAATAGTAATGGTAAATAATAACAGTAAATAGTAATTTAGTATTTGAATAGTAATTTACTATTGAAATAGTAATTTACTATTCAGAATAGTAACTTAAAATAATATTATATCCTGTATAATAATAGATTTCTAAAACGATATGAAAATAACCCTAAAAAATATAAAAGAGAGGTATTCTTACCTTATTATTTTGGCAGAACCTCTTTCCTTTGGAAAATATCTTTCTCTCTTCACTTAGCACTCTCCTCCCAACCCTACTAAGTTTTCAATTTTCGACGAGAAACTCGGTGCCTTACCCCTCTATTTATAGCAAAATAAAATACTGTATATTTGAATATTTTATTATAAAATTACTGTGCAAGAATCAAAAATTTCATATAGATTACTATGAAAAGTTTGAAAATTTCAGAAATGTATAGTAAATTTTCCTGTGAAGGCGGCTGAATTATGAGGGGTTGTGAATAGTAATTTAGGGGGTGCAAATAGCAATTTTTGTTTTTTTTAATTTTTTTAAAAAATAAATTCTAAAAAAATATACTAATCAAAAACTTCTAAAGGTCTATGGTCAAATTCCATCAGGATTTTAATATAAAATTTTTTGTAATAAATTAAAATAAAAATAGGGGTGTTACATAGATGATAAATGAATTTGATAGTATAAGATTTTATTCTTTTTTATTCATTGTACCTAGTGTAGAATTCTACTTAGGGTTAGGATTTTATTTTATTTCATTCATGACATAAAATTTGTTATATATAGATTATTTTCTTGAGTGTGTTGTTGATAGCCTATTAGTGTTGTTTCATTTGTTTTCAATAATTTATGCATGAATTGAACTGTCTAGGATATACTGGGTTAGTTGTGTAACATTGTAGGTTTAGGAAATCAATAAAACAAAAACTGCATTAAAAAAACCTTACATGTAAACTCGATTATGACCATAACCGTATTTAAAAGTACTGATATTTATACATGGTTATTCCCATAACCGTGTTTAAGAGTCTCTACTTTTAAACAGGTTCAAAGCAACTGACTTTAAAGGGCTTCTATAAACACGGTTGAAAACTATGGTTAAAACCTCGTATCTACTACCACAGTTGGAACAAACACAGATTTAGAACCGTGTTTAAAAGTATAGTTTAATTGACCTTTGGTTTACACTTTGGAACACTTTTGGTGTCACATTTTTTATATTTTCTAGCTTATTTTTTCTTAATATATCATAAATTAAGAGTTAAAATTAGTATGTGTGTTTTGGCTTGAAATTGAGTATAGGATTTGAACTTAAATATTTTCCATTCAATATTTCCGTAATAGTATATCATGGTCAAACTTGATTTGAAAATTCAAAAATAAGAAACTGAATCGAATTATTTTTCTATTCAACCTTGTCATAAAAATATCCTAATATTATTTGTAGATAATTATACCTAGAATATATGCTCTTGTTTTTAAAAGAATCATGAATTGAGTTGGCTATATAAAAATATCCTAATATTATTTGTAGATAATTATACCGAGAATATATGCTCATGGATTTGTTATTTTTAAAAAACATCATGAATTGAGTTGGCTATATAATATGTGGAATTTTGTTAATTATGCATGATTGTATTGTTTCTGTATGTCCATATATATATATATATATATGATATATTACCTAAATTTTGATTAATTACAATTTCAAATTAAGAATTAAAATTAGTATATATTTCTTATAGAATACTTCTTTTGACATGTAATTCAATAATAGTTATTAACAAATATTTTAAATATCTAAAATGTTATAAATAACTTTATTAATTTTTTCTATAATTTGTAAAATTTAATATATATTATATATTTAAACCTAATTATAAAATATGTTTGTAGTTAAAAAAACTTAATACAACTATACAAGGTATAGGTGTCACGACAAATAATAGAGACATAAATGAAGAAATTTGAATGTATATATTGTAATAAAAATAACATATATATAAATATATATTTACGTAGAATTATTTTAAATAGGAAATAATGATTTGGGCATATGATACACGTAGTTATAACTGCCGGGATGTTGAAGAGTCGTGCATGACCAGATATAACGAATCTGAAAAAGAACATCATTCAATTCAAAGATTTTTAACCATATATTAATTGGATACCATTTAAAGATTGCACATATAAGTCAACTGAAATAGTTGTCATAATGGTAGTCCCATGTATCTTGTTGAAAGAGCTTAAACACTATGTGTTTACTACTTTGACTTTAAATTGAGATGCCATGGTGAAATGTATGAAAATACAACATGCGTCCATATTTATTTTTTAGACAAAATGTCACTTGATCTAATCACATTCTTAAGTTGTAGTTCGATTCGATTGGAAATTATGATAACATCTAATCCTATTAAATATGGTTCATATTAGATTCGTTTATTCAATTTTATATTAATTATATATATATTTTTAAAATAAAGTATAAGACATATAAGTCTAATCTAATAAAATCACAAATAACTACTTTAAAATCATCACTTTAAAAAATTTTAGCATAATAAAAAGAAATCACAAATCAATACCTAGAATCTTAGGTCTCAATTTAAGTGTATAATTTAGTAAGGGTAATATAAATATAGGGGTAATATATTGAAGATTGCAATTCCATTGAGTTCAGGTTCAGTTTTCAAAGATAAATGAAAAATTCAATCTACACTGCACACATAATGTAATTTTTTTATATTTTTTATTTGATCGGTTTTCAATTTGACTGATATTTAATTCTTTTAGATCGGTTAAACAATTTTATTTAATTCATATGAGATTATGAACACCTAATAGAAAGAAGTTTACTAAAACCAAAATGAACTTTGGAAGTTTCACATATGTAAATTAATTACGTATAAATATATATTGTAGCACAACATGCGTAACTTTTGTACACTATTATTAACGTTAGCAGCAGAATAAACGGTGAATTATTGAAAACATTAATAACAACACTACATTATTGTGCTAATTTAAGGCAGAAACCCATTTAACAAGGTTAATTAGGATGAGACAAATGTATATTACTATTTTATCATGTTTCTTTAAGCCGTGCCCAAATGGGTGACCGAAACAGATCCTAAACTATGACCAATCATAGCAATAGTGTAGTGTCTATCTTTTAGAGAATGAATGGTGTGTCCAAGATCTGCTCAGAAAAGGAAGCACAAAAAGTCATAACAAAAGTAGGCTAACCTTAGAGAAAAAGAAAAGAAACATGTAAAAGAGGGAAAGAAAGAAAGCAGTGCAGAATAAGTTGCATTATTATTGTAAATATGAGTTGTTTCTGTTCTGACTATAACAAGTCATGGCAAGCGACAGAAGATAATGGACAGCATGACCACTTCCTTCGATGAAATTAATTCCCAATCCTATAAACTCCAACGTAAAAGGTGCGAGGTGGACAGTGGAATCATGCCCTCATGATTATAGTACTCTTATTTCAATCTACCTCGATTATTTTATCCTAATATATCAATGATACAGATTGATACCATGCACATTATATATGATTAATTCAAAGATTGCTCCTTGTTATAATAATTTGCAAATCCATATTTCAAGCCTAACCGTGTTAAAAATTGTAGCCTCCTTTTGTGATATCCTAACGAAAAGTGTGTATGAATAGGGGGTAAAGGTATAAGCATTCATCCCTCTTTGAATATTGAAGTATTTTTTTAAAGACAAATTAAAATTGTGAAGCTCGTGATGGTTAAAATAAACAATATCTTATACACAAATAAAGTAACCCTAACATACACTACAAAAGGTCGGGAATTAGCTCCGCCAAAGGGTGTAAAATGCAGAAAAAATTAAATTTTCTCATGCAAGTGTCAAGCGTTGATTAGGTCTACTGACGTAGTGTTCCATCAACCTGTAGCGGACATTGTCGAAAATTAAATATTACAACACTTATATTAAAACGTTTTTAATGAGAAATGACATTAAAAATAATGTTTGATTATTTTATGGTTTTTTCGCTCTGAAACGCTATAATAGACTAGATATGTTAACATTAATAATTATATTAATAAGATCCAAAAAACTAATGTAATAGTCAAATTCATTTACAATGTTTCCATGTTTTTTTAGAAGACACTGTAATAGTGGCTTCCATTAATAGAGTTTGTGTTTTATTTCAAAAAAACACTATAATAGTTGCTTCCATTTATGACGTTTCCGCCTTTTTTTAAATGCTATAATAGATGCTTTCGGTTAGAGCGTTTTCATGTTTTTCTAGAAAACATTGTAATAGTTTGTTCCAATCCCTGCTTTCTCTCCCGCGCGCACCATCAGCGACAAAAACCAAAGAGTCACAAAACCTATTATTAGAACCGACAAGAGTGAAAGCAACAAAACCGTCGTTTCGTAAGGGGCTTCCAGAGAGGACAATCGGCACTAGCAACAATCAAAATTTGGTGATGAACCTCAGCCAACCTTACTCCATCTTCACGTATCGTTACTTCATCTATCTCTGGCCTCAACTTTCTTTCCCAGTTTCTAAACCTGATCCGGGGTGGTTACAGTACTGGATGAGGCCCGAATGCATTACGCCACGTCACCAATAAGAACTGGCAAGTTACTGTTAGCCCAGGTGGCTTCCAGGAAACTCAAGAGGGGGGGTGAATTGAGTAGTTAGGAACTTTTTCACTAATAAATTTCTCCTCTAAAAACTCAATATGCAATGATATGTGATTTGAATAATAATGCTTAAAACATAAAGAGTTTAAGGGTTAGAGAAGTGCAAACAGAGATTTATACTGGTTCGGCCAACCACTGTCTACGTCCAGTCTTCTCAAGACACCCTTGAGGAAATTCACTATAATCAAATCCCTTGATTACACCATAATGGGGACTCACACCCCGATCACAAATGCATTGGATGCTACACCACACCCAAGCACATCACCCTTGGATGCTTCACCACATCCAAGAACCTCACCCTTGGATGCTACACCACATCCAAGAAGAACACCCTCATAGATACACCACTCTGAGTATCAATCTCACTTTAGAGATAAAGAACTCTACAAAAAAACTCTCTTCAAGAGTATGATGAACAAATTGAGGAACAAGAAAGAGTAATAACTCTATTAAGAGAATATGGCCATTATTGCTCTTAAGAAAAGATTGAAAGTATTTGGTGTTGGTGTTGGTGTGTTTTTGCAAATGATGGGCATCCCTATTTATAGGAGTAAAAATGCCTTCAAGAGGTGTGAAATTATTGATTAAAATAATTGGAAAGGTACCTCTTGGATAAAATAATATTTTGTGAAAAGTTATAATGTTTCAACAATGTTTCATGCTTTCTGATCACGTTGTAATCGATTACATAAAAGAGGTAATCGATTATTGCCTTTTAAAATCTGTTTTAAAACATAACGTTCATATTGTAATCGATTACTTAAACATGGTAATCGATTACATTGCTGAGGTAATCGATTACACTAATGAGGTAATCGATTACATTCCATCAGAATGTATGAAATTTTAAAACCTTTTTATATTAATGGCCGTACTTTCTTTTTATAGAGTCTTACTTTAATTATGCCTTGGTCTTGGATCTTCATTCTTGATCTCTGGCATTGGCCTTGTCATTATCAAAATCCTTCATGGTCTTCATTCTCTCCCTTTTTGATGATGACAATATTTCATTGATTTCATGACTCTTTTTGTGCTTGACATGGTATACTGAATCTTCAAGTCTTGCGTCCATGTTGTTAATCATGTCTTGCATATATGTTGTTGATATCAAAACCTTAGTTCTTTATTCTCTCCCTTTTTGATATTGACAACATTTCTTGAGAAGAAAAATAAACAGCATGCAAGATACAAGATTTTCTCCCCCTTAATTTTGGTTTAGTTGACAAGGTTTGATTGATTTTTTTTTATTCTGCTTCTCATATATTACTCCCCCTTTGTCAATGGCAAAAAGAATATAAGAGCATAAAGTTTTAGCAGAGAGTGATGCACCTTGTTGTTTGATGTCACTCGTTATTTTGATATTGCTCTTTGTTACTTGTTGATTGATAGATGCTTCAAGAAATGTGTTGAATTTTATTGTGGGTAAGAGTTAATCCTTAAGTGCCTCCCATCAATGATAATTCCTGCACCATTATAAACATTTGATCTTGGTACCCAAATTTTCTTGGGTCCTTGTGGGTTAGACATGGATAATATATTCTTAGGAACCCAAATCATTTTTGTCTCATTATAACCTTTGTTCTTTATATGACATGTTGATGCACTGTGACGTTTTCTCACATAATGAGAGAATTTAACAAATGGGCTAGTTGAGGTCTTTTGTGAAATAAAGAAATTTTTCTGCAACTTTTGCTTTTTGGAAGGATCAGATCCTAGTTCTGCTTTAAAATGACATTTTTGTTTTCCAAGGAGTATATCTAGGTTGTCTCTTCCCATAGTAAATTTATCTAATTTATTTTTTAATTCATTTATATCTAGAATATGCTTTTGGCATGTTGAGCATGTATGACTATTAGTAGTTTCAGTCTTATACTTAGTTTCTAAGTTTTCCTTTTCTATTTTAACCTGTCCTAGTTCTTGATTGAGTTTTGATAAGTTTTCTTTTAAGCTCAGGTTAGTGCTTTTGATGTTCAAAAAATTTTTAGCTAACTTTTGATACTCATTATGAAGATCTTCAAATGCATCTTGCAATTCATCAAAAGTAGGGCTTGAATCTATTACCTCTTCAGTATTTGCCATCAGGCAGAGATTCATTACTTCATGGTCTGATTCCTCGGACGAGCTTAGATCATTTTCATCCTAGGCAATATATGCTCTTCTTTTATTTTTGGGATACTTCTTCTCTTGCTTGTCAGACTGCTTATTTAGTTTCGGACACTCCATTTTCATATGTCCATATTTTCCGCATTCAAAGCATTTTGGACCTTGGTTAGATTCATCATTTTTTAAGGAATTCTTGAAGTTCGGCTTCCTTTGCCCTTCCTCTTTCTTTAGAAACCTGTTAAATTGTTTAACAAATAATTTAAGGTCATTATAATCATTTATACCTTCTTCATTATCTTCTTCATCATCTTCTTCATTACTTTCTTTAATGGTTGATGATGATGCTTTTAGAGCAATACTTTTCTTCTTTTTGTTGCTTTCCTCATGTTGATTCAATCTTTCAAGCTCGAGTTCATGCTCTTGTAATTTTCCAAAGAGTGTTGCAAGGGATATGCTTGACAAATCTTTTGATTCTGATATAGCAGTTACTTTTGGTTGCCATTCCCTGTTCAAGCATCTTAATACTTTATCAATCAAATCTTCATTTGAAAAGGTTTTTCCCAAGCATGCAAGATGATTGATTATATGAGTGAATCTCTTTTGCATGTCTTGTATGCTTTCATTGTTGTTCATTCTAAATAACTCATACTCCCTAGTTAGGGTATTTATTCTTGATCTCTTAACTTCGCTTGTTCCTTCGTGAGTTACTTCTAAGGTATCCCACATTTCTTTTGCTGTTTTGCATATGGATATTCTAAAGTACTCGTCCATTCCTAAGGCAGAAGTTATTATATTTTTGGCCTTTAGGTTATATTGGACTTTTGTTTTATCCGCATCAGTCCATTCACTTCTTGGTTTAATCATGGTTACTTCTCCAACTACTTTGGTTGGTATGAATGGACCATTTTCAATGGAGTCCCATATGTCTATATCAGTAGCTTCTATGAATATTTGCATACGGGTTTTCCAATATTGATATCCTACTCCGTTAAATACAGGAGGTCTATGTATGGAGTTTCCCTCAGGAAAGATGGGATTGAAAGAGGCCATGGATCTTCTTGAGGTTTCTAAACTTTATACAAGAAGCTAGCTTTGATACCACTTGTTAGCCCAGGTGGCTTCCAGGAAACTCAAGAGGGGGGGTGAATTGAGTAGTTAGGAACTTTTTCACTAATAAATTTCTCCTCTAAAAACTCAATATGCAATGATATGTGATTTGATTAATAATGCTTAAAACATAAAGAGTTTAAGGGTTAGAGAAGTGCAAACAGAGATTTATACTGGTTCGGCCAACCACTGTCTACGTCCAGTCTTCTCAAGACACCCTTGAGGAAATTCACTATAATCAAATCCCTTGATTACACCATAATGGGGACTCACACCCCGATCACAAATGCATTGGATGCTACACCACACCCAAGCACATCACCCTTGGATGCTTCACCACATCCAAGAACCTCACCCTTGGATGCTACACCACATCCAAGAAGAACACCCTCAGAGATACACCACTCTGAGTATCAATCTCACTTTAGAGATAAAGAACTCTACAAGAAAACTCTCTTCAAGAGTATGATGAACAAATTGAGGAACAAGAAAGAGTAATAACTCTATTAAGAGAATATGGCCATTATTGCTCTTAAGAAAAGATTGGAAGTATTTGGTGTTGGTGTTGGTGTGTTTTTGCAAATGATGGGCATCCCTATTTATAGGAGTAGAAATGCCTTCAAGAGGTGTGAAATTATTGATTAAAATAATTGGAAAGGTACCTCTTGGATAAAATAATATTTTGTGAAAAGTTATAATGTTTCAACAATGTTTCATGCTTTCTGATCACGTTGTAATCGATTACATAAAAGAGGTAATCGATTATTGCCTTTTAAAATCTGTTTTAAAACATACTGTTCATATTGTAATCGATTACTTAAACATGGTAATCGATTACATTGCTGAGGTAATCGATTACACTAATGAGGTAATCGATTACATTCCATCAGAATGTATGAAATTTTAAAACCTTTTTATATTAAGGGCTGTACTTTCTTTTTATAGAGTCTTACTTTAATTATGCCTTGGTCTTGGATCTTCATTCTTGATCTCTGGCATTGGCCTTGTCATTATCAAAATCCTTCATGGTCTTCATTCTCTCCCTTTTTGATGATGACAATATTTCATTGATTTCATGACTCTTTTTGTGCTTGACATGGCATACTGAATCTTCAACTCTTGCGTCCATGTTGTTAATCATGTCTTGCATATATGTTGTTGATATCAAAACCTTAGTTCTTCAGTTACGACCGGAGTATGAAACCATATGTTACTACGGATCTTCTCTTTTAACCCCGGTCAATGACTGACAATCAGACAACCAGTCAGAAGAGGTATGGGCAACCTGACCCTACAGACACTGTGCCTACAGTAAGTTAGGAAGCTAGTCAAGTCACTTCCAAAACTAAGGTAAACCCTATAAATACAACTCATTTATTACTGATCTGATCTGATCTAATTCCCGTAAGTTACCTCTGTAACCTTAGATTACCTTAGTTACCGTACTGACTTAAGCATCGGAGAATATTCTGCAGGTACCCCTCCGGTGTGGTCTTGAAGCATCAGTACGGATTAAGACACCAATTACCACCTTTACTTGAAGAACCTCGGATTCCCACTGGACTGAGATACATAATATCGTACTCCATGTTGGTGTATGCACTACGAGCTAGTAATGTATCAATTTTAACTTATCAATAAAATTAGTATTTTTAGTTTTTAGACTAATTTTAATGCTATTTATCCCCGAATAATAGGTCATATGAGAATTATTCCTAAAACGTCCCTAATCAAGTATTTACATGGGGACATGTAAATACATTAAGATTAGTGTGTGAATGTACTGATGATTTGATCTCACAAATCATGGATATATGATATCAAGTCTTTACACGGGTACACATTAAGAGTAATGTTGTACTAGACAGACCCACCATGAGAACGTTACATGGATCGTTACATGAGTGTCATAAACGGTTCTCAATATGATAATGGTATATAGTCCTTCGACCTGAAGTCACTAGGATTCCTACATAAGGAGTTTATTGTTTTAAATACAATCAAACGTTATCTGTAATAAGATGACCATAAAGATTTTGATTAGGCAATAGACAAATTATACAGAGGGATGTGAGTGATGTAGATGGAATTTGTCTCTCCTATATGACAAGAGTGATATCTATGGGCCACTTGAAGTGAGACTAACGAAATGCATGGCCAAGCTAGGACGAATAAATATTAGATATTTATTCTGTAAAGTCTACTCTGGTATCAAGTAAAATGAATTGGGCCATACAAGGATGACGACGACCATGCCTTGGGCCCAATTAAATATAGTGATAAAAGGAATAAATATATAAAATAATTATCACTTATAGGACATGTCAATGATAAATAATATTCAGACATAATTATGTATTGCTAGATACCGCTCTTATTTTATATTAATAATAAAGTAGTTTATTATTAATATAACCGAATATTTTACCTATAGGGTCACACACATAGAGTAAGCCCACCAGAGGATAGTTTTATTTTAGTTAGACTAAAAATAAAACTATTTGGGCCTAACTCATTTATAATGAGTCAGGAGCCCAATGTTTAATGAGAGCTCAGGTCAAGACCTAAGCCTATATATAGAGCATGAAATGCTCATAGGCTGCGGCTCAAAAATTAGACTATAATCAAATTTCCATACTAGCATTCGGAACTTTGTTTTTTTGGTGGGAGTGCTCGTGTGGACTCCTAAGGGAGAAGCTATAATTGCTTCGATCGAGGAACTCATTTTGTGTCTACAAGAGGTAAACCCTAATTAAAAAATTTTAATTTTGCATAATGCCTTGAGACATTTATGTTTGCAATTCTTTTTGGGAATCCTTTGTGTTTTCGTTGCCTGACCCTAATAGGATTCCCTTACACTCCACTGAGACGGTGTAAAATTAAGAGCACGTGAGGTAACTCCAGTTAGGAAACTGAACTAGGATTCTAGTCAAGACAGTGAACTCTGACCCCGGATTCCAGGATAGATCATTGGCATGCCTGGTGGGACTGCGTAAATTTGTGAGTCCCGCATCAAATTGACCAAGTAACGTGGAGTGTCCTAGAGGAGACAAGACTCTAGAAGTACATGTCCAGAATGTGATAAGAAGCTTGAATTTCAATGAAGGAATAGTGAAGACCCCTGGGACAGAGTTGAGGGATAAAGCTGTAGTGAGAGCAGACCCCAAGAATGAAATCATAAGGCAACTACGCCAGGAGATATAATCATTACGTAGAGAAAATCGAGGTGGAGATTAGAGGCAGGCAGAAAACCCTCACCATTAGGAAAGATCCTTGACGTACGCGTACGATGAGCAGAAGTCCACACATAGGACGGAGGAGATGAGCAGCCAGATGAGGGTGATGAGCCACGGTAAAGAAGGAGAATATCGGTTTAAAATACTGTTCACTAGAAAACTAATAAATGCCCCAATCCCCAGACATCTCCAAACCCCTCAGCCATTATCAATTGGGAAGTACACTGGAGAGTTATACCTCGGAAGTCATCTAGATGCCTATGTCAACGAATTGTTGTTCCTAGGTGCTGAGGAGGATGTTATGTGTAGAATGTTCCAAAGGATATTGTCTGCTGAAGCTTTGGGATGGTTTAAGAGTTTGCCCAGTGGGTTAATAGATTCCTGGGATGATATGGCCCATGTGCTCCTTCAACATTTTGTGGTTTCTAGAGATGTGCTGAAGATATCCCACATGTTGGCTCAGATTAGACAGGGGGCGGAAGAAAGTTTGAAAGATTTTTTAAAGAGATTCTACAAAGAAGCAGCGTTGGTTCTGGGGTTGACGGAAGAAACCTAGATGCACATTGCGGTAGAAGCATTACAACCACGGTCACCTTTTGCATTATCATTGGTAAAGGGACCACCTCAGACGATGGAAGAATTCAGAAACAAAGCAGCAAAGTATATGGGAAGAGAAATGCACTTGGCAGCTGCCAAGCAAAGGAGCATGAAGATGGAGGTGAAGAGAACGGATAAAAAAGAAGGTAAAACGGAAAGAAGGGGAGCTGGTAAGGATGTATTCCCAAGACCATGAGCTGGTAGGGCATAATACTAATGAATGTCGTCAGTTGAAGAAAGCTATTGAGATGTTCATAAGAGAAGGAAAGCTAAAGCAGTACATGTTCAAGCAGAGGGCAAATCCAGAACTAGAGAGAGTAGTACCCCAGAAGAAGGAGGTTGACCCGGTTGAAGAAGAAGCCCGGAGTTCAAAAAGACTTATGTTGGATAAAGGAAAAGCCGTAGTCGACAACATTAATGATGATGATGAGTCCTAGATGAAACCACCTAGTTCAGGTAGAAGAGATGTTATAGACATGATTATCGGAGGATTTGCTGGAGGAGGAGTGTCAAACTCAGCAAGGAAGAACCATTTGAGGATGATAATGTCGGTATAGACAAAAGTAGACAATAGGCCTTTTAGGGATGGTGTTAAAACTCTGGCCATTATTTTCACTGACGATGACTACGTCTCGACAATGCCAGGATGTGATGTTGTGGTGGTAATAGAAGCCGTGGTGGAAAACAAAATGATAAGAAGGATGTTGGTAGATCAAGGGAGCTCGTATGATGTGATTTTCTACGAGTGCTTTAAGAAAATAGGCCTCTCAGATTCTGATCTGCAATCGTACACCTAGGAGCTGACTGCATTCAATGGCGCCAAACAATCCACTAAAGGATATTTGGACATAAGACTAACCTTCAAAGGAGAACCGGGGTTGAAAACCGTGAGTCCTGGTTATTGATGTCAAGTCCCCATTTAACGGGATTATTGGATGCCCTTCTTTGAATGCTCTGGAAGCAGTTATGTCAACCCCACACCTATTAATAAAGTTCATCGACAAGGACAATCAAGTATTCTCTATTCGGGGTGATCAGCAAATGGCAAGGTATTGCTATAACCTTAATGTGTTAATGACCAAGACGAAAGAATCAGTGAAAAGGAAGAGATCGAATGACGGTGGATCAGTACCGGAGTCCGTAAATTTGATAGACCTGGATCCAAGAGAAGAGTTGAGGTTGGACCCAGAAAACCCCAGGAGGCCAACACCGGAGGGAGGAGTAAAGAAAACAATGTTAGAAGACGACAACCTTGCTAGAGGAACGAAGATTAATGACTCTTTAGAGCAAGGAATGGAGGAACAATTGACCAAGCTGTTAAGAGAGTTCAAACACCTGTTTGCATGGGCAGCAATCGATATGCCAGGAATTGACCCGAATTTCTGTTGTCATAAATTGGCAGTTTACCTGGAATCCAAAGCGGTAGCTCAGAAAAAGTGAATGCTGGGACCAAAGAAGTAGTAGGTGGCGTGTGAGCAGACTGAAGAATTATTGAAGGCTAGATTCATAAGGGAAGTACAGTATTCCTCCTGGGTCTCAAATGTAGTGATGGTAAAGAAGGCCAACAGAAAATGGCGGATGTGCTCAGATTTTACGAATCTCAACAAGTGTTGTCCTAAAGATCCGTATCCCTTGCCAAGCATTGATCAAATGGTGGATGATTCATCGGGGTATCAATTCCTGTCTTTTATGGATGCGTACTCCGGCTATAATCAAATTCCAATGTGGAAGAAAGACAAAGATAAGACGGTATTCATGAACGACAAAGGAGTCTTCTGCTACACCGTGATGCCATTTGGATTAAAGAACACGGGGGTAACATATCAGAGAATGATTGAACAAGGTGTTTGACAGAATAAGGTCAAAAACAGTTGAGGTGTATATGGATGATATAATTACCAAGACGTCGGTTAGAGGAGATCACGTCAAAGATTTGAGGAAAGTGTTCCAGAGACTGTAGCTCTATAATATGAGGTTGAACCCCCTCAAGTGCATATTTACAGTACCAGCTGGAAGATTCTTAGGATTTATGCTAACCCAGATGGGTATAGAAGCTAATCCGGACAAATGCAAGGCAGTAAAGGAACTTTGAAGTCCAACCAATGTGAGGAAGGTTCAATTTTTAAATTGAAAGATGGCACCCTTATCCCGGTTTATGCCAAAGATGGCACACCGGTCACTACCCCTCTACAAGGCGTTGAAGAAGAATAAAGATTTTCAGTGGGGAGAAGAGCAGGAAAGAGCGTTTCAAGAACTAAAGAAGGTTCTGGCAAATCCACCGGTGTTGACAAGGCCTGACCCCGGAGAAAAACTATTCATTTACCTGTCTGTATCTGATGAAGCGATTGGAGCCGTACTTGTGAAGGAAACCGTTGAGGGTCAGAGGTCAGTATACTTTGTGAGAAAAGTGTTGCAAGGGGCAGAAGGCCGATATCAAAAGCTTGAAAAGGTAGCTTTAGCTTTAGTTTGGACGTCCCGGTGTCTAAGACAGCATTTCCATGCACATCCAGTAGCGGTTCGGATGAATATTCCTTTGAGATCAGTGTTTCATAAACCGAATTTAGCAGGAAGAATGACTAAGTGGGCGATAGAGCTACCAGAGTTCGACATCTTGTATGAACCATGAACAACCATAAAAGCCCGAGTTTTGGTAGATTTTGTGACGGAATTAACCAGAAAGGCCCCAATACTACCACGGGAACATTGGAAGATTTTTGTCGACGGATCGTCGAATGAAAAAGGATGTGGGGCCGGAGTAGTAGTTGGAAGTGACGACGGAGTGAGTGTGGAGATCTCCCTCAGATTCGATTTCAAAGTGTCAAATAATCAAGCTGAGTATGAGACATGTTTAGTAGGACTCAGAGCAGCCTTGGATGTAGGGGCACGGATGGTGGTGCTTTACAGTGATTCACAGTTAGTGACTTCGCAAATTAATGGAAGTTATCAAGCCAAGGAACTATTGTTGCAGCAATATCTGGCAAAGGTAAAGGAGTTAGGAGAAAAGTTCATAAATATAGAGTTCAAGCATGTCCCAAAGGAAGAGAGCATAAGAGCCGATGTCTTCTCTTGACTGGTAAGCATGAAAAAGTTTGGGTGCATAACTACAGTGATACAGAGCACGTTGGCCGCTCCAAGCATCTCGAGTCCACTAAAGGTGTATGCCGTTCAGTTCAAAATGCATCTAGAAGGCTCTTGGGTCATTCCGATTATCCAATACATAGTAAGTGGACAACTTCTGGAATGCCCAGTTAAGAGGAAGAAGCTGAAAAAAGAGCTGCTGAACTTCGTGTTGGTAGATGGGGTTTGTACAGAAGAGGATTGACAACGCCTTATCTGAGGTGCATAAATGAGGCCGAGGCGGATGAAGTACTTTTCGAAGTACATGAAAGGACATGTGGCAACCACTACAGAGGCAGAAGTTTGGCTAGGAAGATGCTGAGGGCAGGATATTGATGGCCTACTTTAGCCAAGGACGCGGTGGAGTACGTTAAGAAATGTGATGCATGTCAAAAGAATAGCAACGAGCATCATGTCCCAGATGAGGAATTGTTTACATCCGCAGTCCCATGGCCTTTCTACCAATGGGGCATGGACATTTTGGGACCGTTTCCTAAAGCTCCAGGTGGAGTTAAATACTTAATTGTGGCGGTGGATTATTTTATGAAGTGGATTGAGGCAGAAGCAGTGGTGCATATTATCGCGGCACGAACACGGAGATTCTTCTATGAAAATGTCATTACAAGGTTCGGGATACCAGGAAGGGTGATAACGGACAATGGGATGCAGTCCACGGATTCCAAGTTCAAAGGTTTACTTGAAGGACTGCAGATTAAACAAGTGTTTTCATCAGTTAAACACCCTCAAACTAATGGATAAGCCGAAGTCACAAACAGAGAAATCTTAAAAAGGCTGAAGAAACGACTGGGTGAAACAAAGGGAGAGTGGGCCAACCAGCTTTGTCATGTTCTATGGGCACACCGGACGACCCCACACTCGTCTACTGGTGAAGCCCTATTCCGGTTGGTCTACAGAGTAGATGCAGTGATTCTAGTTGAAATAAACTTAATCTCCCCAAGGGTCCAGCAATTTGACGAGATAGTTAACGACCAAAGGTTAAAAAATGAATTATATTTGCTAACCGAGGTTACAGGAGCCGCCTTTATCCGAGATCAAGCTGTTAAAGCCAAAGACGCATTCTGATACAATGTAAAAGTCCAACAAAGAAGATTTAATGTGGGCGACTTGGTCTTAAGGAAGGCATCATTTGGAAATTGGTTTGCACACCAAGGGAAATTGGCACCGACATGGGAAGGGCCATACCGGGTGAATGAGGTCACACCAGGAGGAGCTTATTTGCTAGAAACATTAGAGGGTGAGGTGTTCAAGAACAAATGGAATGTAAAGAATTTACGTGTGTATTACAGCTAACTGGCACCATTAGACATGCACTCTTTTTCCCTACCCAAGGTTTTTCCTATAGAGTTTACTTGGGAGGTTTTTAATGAGGTATGCAGCTGTGGTGTTATTTGTTAAAAAAAAAGTATTGTTGTGTGGACAATATTGTTTCGGTGGACTCCTCCAAGAAATCTTAATTAAACCCCGGAGCGGTCCAAGGACCCCAGAGTGGTTAAGTTTTATTATAACCCTGGAGCGGTCCAAGGACCCAGAGTGGTTAAGATAATTATAACCCCGGAGCGGTCCAAGGACCCCAGAGTGGTTAAGTTTTAATTAAACCCTGGGGCGGTCCAAGGACCCAAGAGTGGTTAAGATAATTATAACCCCAGAGCGGTCCAAGGACCCTAGAGTGGTTAAGATAATTATAATCCCGGAGTGGTCCAAGGATGCCAGAGTGGTTAAGATTGATTAAACCCCGTAGTGGTCTATGGACCAAGGTGGTTGTTTTAAATTACGAAGTAATCCCAGGATTCCAGAGTAATTCAAGTACGAATTAATAAAGTATGAAAATTATGCAACCTTAATTATGAACCAAAAATCAAAAAAGGAGATGATATGTGTGAAGTGCTATTGTCATTAACAAAAAGGCACTGCGGCCAAGACAATCAAAATTCAAAAATGACGAAGCATATCCTGCCTACAAAGAAAAATTTTATAATTATAAAAGAAATTGGACGGAGCTCATCCCGCCTATAGAGCGAAAGGAAATCAAGGGTTGGCTAGATCCTCCTCTTCACCCTCGGACCCAGCACCGACATCATCCGTATTAGGGTCAAGACCATCATCCTCCCCCGCAGCCAAGGGACGAAGTTTAAAGGGAACATCGGCAAGAGAGAAGGTTTGACCACCCATCTCGGTCACCAATTCACCATTCTGGAATAGGTTGAAAAAACTAATCCCGTTCAGGTTCAGAGGTGAATCCCAATTCCGGTGGATGACCTGACAGACTGCATGACTAAAGGAGTCCATGGCGGCATAAGCAAATTACAGCATATCTTCTTGGTACTTATTTTGCTCATTTGTGACCGCCGTAGACAATTCTTCATTCTTTTTGTGAAGATCGGTCACTTGGCCTTCTAGATCGACCACCTTCCCCAGCAGTTCTTCCTTCTCCTTCTTCCAACCCTTCTCAGATCGCTGAAAAGCCTGGTTGGACTCATTAAGGGACTTAATCCGTTGATGAGCCCAGCTGTAATCTTCCGAAAGGCGGGAGTTCTTATCCTTCAGATAGTCCACTTCCAGCTTCGGACCATCGGTTACGGTGAAGTAGATGGCGGAAAGGGTCTTAATGTTGTACCACATCACTGTCTCCAAGGTGAATGTGATATCATCCTTCTCTAACCCCGGCTTGAGACGGTAAGGGAGCTTAAAGTCTGAGTTGGGGGGAAGGGTCCTGGTAAACAGCTCCTCCAAAGCTTCCATACCGGAATGAGGAGGGGGAGGAAACTCACTCTCAACCGGAGTCTCAGTAACTACCCCTTTACCCTTGTCTATTGCACGGGGGACAGGGTTTGATTTTTGCTTCTTGGAGGCATCGGCAGCCTGCCCCTTGTCCTTCCGTTTCCCTTGAGTGTCCTCCAACTTAACCACTCCGCCGGGGGTAGAAAGCCCGAAAGAATTCTGCATCTTCGAGGTGACATTATTTTCTGTGGTGGTGTCAACCACGGACCCCTCCATCAGCTTGCGGAGGTTCTCCAGGGCAGCGGCACTCATGTTCCCTGAAAAATGAAAGCAACAGTTAAAACAACTGTAGTAATAAAATAATAAAATAAATAAATAGCAAGGAAGTGGGTATCTACCCAGGTGATTAAGGTAATCGTCCTGTGTCTCAGCTGAGCGAAGAAGAGAACGACACTTAATGGGGGCACCCCAAGAGATGTTGTGAAGGGTGTCAACCACCACCTTCACAGACTACGAAAGGGAGGACTGGTCAACAGTGTAGGCTGAACTCTCCAGTAGAAAACGCTTGTGAGTCCAGCCGGTATGGATCCTGAATCGACCTTCTTCGTCCTTCCAAAATGGCTACCCTGTACCTTTGACAAAGAGTTTCAGGTAGGAGTTCTTGGAGGAGCCTCCGGTGATCTTGCAAGATTCTGCAAAGGCTTCAAAATTGACGATGTCACTCTAACACTGTAAGTTGACAAACCCCATCCCGGTTCCACCTCAGCACATCACGTGGGCATATCGGAAGAAAACCGCGACGGTGGGGGTGAAGGCTAGGTGCTTACCCAGAACTTCGAGAGAAAGGACGAGAGCCCATCCGTTGGGATGAAGCTGACTGGGGGCGATGTCAAAAAACCGCAACACCCCCATCTCAAACTTATTCAAGGGGAACCGGACTCCCACCTTGCTTATTGTGTAGTCATGAAAATAAATAAAGCGGTCCCTCGGGATATGGTAGATCCGCTCTGTGAGTGTAGGGGAAAAGAGGGTGAAGGAGTTGGCGTACTCCTTGGCGCGCCAATGGTAATCGATCTCAAGTTCTACCCCATCTGAAGGTTGAGCAAGACGGCTGTAGATGGGGAGTACCTCCTGGGAAACCTAAAAATAAGGGTCCTCGACCTTACGAGCCAGCCAATTCACCTTGTCCGCTATCACAAATGTGTCATTGGGGTCATTAAGGTTGATGAGCCAGCAGCATCCATCGTCACTATGTGTGCTAAATAAGGTAAACGCGAATAAAAGTCAGTATTGTCGGCGTAATAATGCACTACGCTAGAATTTTCACTCTGGTCTGGAGACATAGGAGGAAGGGGCGAGGGAGGATTCTGAACCCCGAAAGTGGAAGACTCTGCCTGGGAGGTTGAGCCCAAGTTAGTCAGAGTCATCCACCTGCGAATGTCTGTTTGAGTGAGCCGAGGTCCACGACGAGGAACCCCGAGAGGCTGGGAAAGTGAAGGATTAGATATAACTTCACAAGAGGAATCTTGCTCCTAGTCGTGGTTAAAAGAAAAGGAAAACATGGTAAAAAGAAGGATTTTGAAGGCTACCTGTAGGGATAATACGAACGGTTCTTTTAGTACGAGCCAGGACAAGGTGAGAGCAAAAGCAGAAGAATGGTCAAGTAGAGTTTCGATAAAGAAGACAGTAAAATGAAGTAATGAAGGCACTTGCTTTTATAGGCAGAAAAAGAGCATGGGCCGAAGTTCAACCGTGGCGGCCCATAAGATGGTATGGAATATGAAACGTCACTGCCCAAGAAGGAGCGCCGTTTCGCCTAGGCTAATGTAATCTACTAGCGCGTGAAATACACGGCCAACCCGTGGGGTGACACGTCAGTGATCCACGTGAAGTGGCAGCTTTTACAGCTAAAACACATTAAATGCCTCACCTACCAAAAACACATCTGACACTGGTCATATCTGGCATATCGGTGACGTACCCCGACAATTTTTCAGTCAGACAACAGATAATTCACCTTTCGTAGCAACACTACAAAAAATAAACTAAGGGGCAAATGATCCAGGGTGGTTACAGTACTGGACAAGGTCCGAATGCATTACGCCACGTCACCAATAAGAACTAGCAAGTTACGACCATAGTATGAAACCATATGTTACTACGGATCTTCCCTTTTAACCCCGGTCAATGACTGACAATCAGACAACTAGTCAGAAGAGGTATGGGCAACCTGACCCTGCATACACTGTGCCTACAGTAAGTTAGGAAGCTAGTCAAATCACTTCTAAAACTAAGGTAAACCCTATAAATATAACTCATTTATTACTGATCTGATCTGATCTAATTCCCGTAAGTTACCTCTGTAACCTTAGATTACCTTAGTTACCGTACTGACTTAAGCATCAGAGAATATTTTGCAGGTACCCCTCTGGTGTGGTCTTGAAGTATCAGTAAAGATTAAGACACCAATTACCACCTTTACTCGAAGAACCTCAGATTCCCACTAGACTGAGGTACATAATACCATACTCCACTGAGACGGTGTAAAATTAAGAGCACGTGAGGTAACTCTGGTTAGGAAACTGAACTAGGATTCTGGTCAAGACAGTCAACTCTGAACCCGGATTCTAGGACAGATCAAAACCCATTCGACTTTTCAATTCCTCTTTTATTTCCTACTATTTTCTTTCTTATTGTTTCTGTTTGTTGGGATAACTTGTTCTAATCTCTGCTTGTAGCCCTTATTTTCACTCTTCATTAATGGGAGATGCGATTCATTTTGTTGTATCTGGATGGGGGTTGAGGGTGAACAATGATGCATTAATTTGTTTTTCTTCCAAAGCAATGTTGGATCCGACCATTAAAATTTTCATGATCTTTCTGACTTCAGGGAGCTATTGGTCATCTAGCTGGAGCTGTTGAAGCAATCTTTGTAGTTTTAGCCATACGACATGTATACAACAATTTAGTGTTTGCATTATTTGATTTGATCCATTTGTTAATGAGCAATTAATTACACACTTTTAAAAGTTGATGTGCTTTTGATAGTGGCTTGCTCTATCATATGAACTCTGTTTCAAAGATTATATTAATAGGTTTATGCCATTTTTTACAAGCACTTTATTTGGTGTCCATTTTTTGTGGCTTCTAATTTTTATGATTGAAAGCAACTTTCTAAGCTTTCTCAAGTTTCTTTAAGTTTTGTGCCCTAAAAAGGCATTATTTAAACATTTATTTTTATTTAATTCATCCTATTCCATTGGTTGTGGATTGTCCACTCAGAAACTTCACAAGCCTTATCCTTAATGATTTTGGATTGGTCCCTTGATTGTTTCCCCTTTATGGTTACTATTACCACTTTTGGTGCTAATCTGAGTCAATAAGAGCATCCTTTTAGGTTCAAAAAGCCATGGGGAACTTTGGATTGAGAATCAAAATGAATTGACGTGTAAACTTTTGTAGGTTTAACTTTGTGTTCACTTTATTCTTGTATTCTATTTTTTAAGGCTTTTGAAATAGATTTTGAACTGTTCTATGCAGGGGGTGTGGAAGTATGCTTGTAGAACAACTCAAAATATACATGTAAATATGTTTTTGATACAAAGCAATGTGCGTATAAATGTAAATACGGAGAGTCTTTGTATGCTGAGGCGGAGTGCAGTATATTCTGGGGCGGTGTCACAGTCCGCCTGACGGGATCTACGTTGCCTTGACCCGATTGGGGGTGGTACCTGCAATCGTTCTCCGACGCTCAAGTCAGTATTTTAAAATACTTAGAGACTTAGAAAGACAATCAGAGAGAATTATGCAAGTAAGAGAGTGTAAGATTCAGAGAATGGGAAAAGATCCCTTATACCTTTTCGAGAGAGGTTTATATACCTGTTACTGGTGCTGCATTATTGGTAGGACCCGCTCCTTGTCTTCAGGCATAATGCTGAAAGGGTAGTGGGTCCCTGCGCCGTTTACATGCACCATTATTGTAGTAGGTATCACAACTTGTCTGGAAAGCGTTAGTGCTTTAATATTTTATTGTTATTTCCCTTTATGCGTGACAGCGTGATTCCCATTATTAACCTCTCAAGACAGAGTCAATCTCGTGCCGGGGTTGTGAGTATGGGCTCGCTACGCAGTAGGGGAAATTTGATATTCCGCCAATATTGAGCCTATGGCTTGGCGGAGTGACAACTTTGGCGAGGTTACATTCCTTGGCGGAGTAACATGCCTGGACGGAGTTACATTCCTTGGCGGGGTAACGTGCCTGGGCGGAGTTATGGGCCTTGGCGGCGTAACGTGCCTGGGCAGAGTTATGAGCCTTGGCGGCGTTACTTGCTCTGGCGGTATGCACTCCGTATAGTATTTGTAATGTATTTGAAGAGTACTTCTCTTTATTCAAAATGCTGATCTGGCAAGGCATTAAAGCCATGCTCTTGGGGGCCGGTGTTAGGACCGGATCATATGCCCCCTAGCTTGTTATAGTGACTGGCGGAGTCACTTTAATAAGCTACAATACTTAAGCTTAGCTTTTGTAGGCATGGGTTTAGGCGGTATTTGCTAGTCCAGGTTTTGTGGACAAGTGCTTTCGTGCATTTATTAGCTGTCATCACTTGACACGCCTGTCATTAATGCGCCTCGAAACCACGTTTTTTGTTCTTCAGTCTCCTATTGCCACGTATGCCCTCGTAACGGTTGCCATTCCAATGATGGGACATAAATGCGCGTGATGGCAATTGAGAACCGTTTTCGAGGTTATTACCGTGGGCCTTGGATTTTGAAAACGTGGCCCATGAAAAATCTGCCCTTAGATATATCTATTGGTTTCAGCAAAAAAGGAACCGTCAGTGGGGCGAATCCAACGGTTGCAAACGCATATTTCAGTTTTAGAACCGTTGATACGATTTATCTAACGGCTGCAAACACATCTTCGAGATTCCTGATGATTCGCTTATTTTCCCCCCAAGCCATGCCTATAAATAGGTAAACTTTCAGAAGGGAAATGTTTTGCTTCATCTCTCTCTTCGTATTTGTTTGCTGAAAGAGTTTTTGCTACTCTCTTGCGAGTTTATTGGTGTTTGGAGTTCTTTTATCTTTCAGAAGCTTAAGGTACTTGCTTCCTCCTTTTCTTTGCTTCTCCATTTTCACTGGGTTGGTTTTGTTTTCCCTTATTGTGTGTTTGTAAAAAGGAAGATGAGAGGAAAGAAGTCAGAGTCACGTTCTAGGGTTTCTGTTCGTCCCATGTTTTCTGACATTGAGAGTGGGGATGAGGCTTTCTATACTGGGAGGGACTCGACATTTTATAGCAGCGTGGAGTTCTTTAGTAATGCTGTACATTCATTTGTGTCAGGAGGTGTTTCCCATACACAAGTGCTGACTATGGCAGAGTGTCGAAATGTTGTGTTGCATGGACTGGATTGGGAGAAGACACTCGAGAGTGACCCCTACTGTTGGGTTGAGGAAGATGTCAAGGATGCTCCCTCTCGATATGCGACAACAAGCGGAGGGGTAGTGGAGTTGCCTGTTCCGGTTTGGAAGGATGAGAAGTATGAGGATAGGTTCATCGTCCGTTCACCCAAGACGTATGAACGGGTCTGCCATCGTCCTCAGGATAATCGTACCATATATATGTACGATATTCTATTTACCCAGTTAGGGGTGCGCTTCCCATTGAATAAATTCCAGATGGGTGTGCTTAGGTTCTTGGATTGTGCCCCTTCCCAGCTGCATCCTAATGGTTGGGGAATAGTGCGCAGCTTTGAGGTGATGGCTGCACATTTGGGGTTTACGCCTACAGTGGCGTTGTTTTTCGCTTTCTGCCGCATTATGAGGAGAGTAAATATGAAAACCGGCGGCATGGGTTTTGTGACTCTCCGGGCGGAGCCAAAGATTTTAAACTTTAAGGCTTTTGCTGATTCCGCCAAGGAAGGCGGACTTCATTTCAGGATGAGTTTTGTGAAGGTATCCGTCAGGAAAGACAAACCTGTCTTTTGGCGGAATAAAGAGGGTGTTGATAGATTTCCAGTGGCGTGGACGCATGAGCACTTTCTCTTAACCAAACGAGCGTATGAAGTTGAAGAGGGTGCTCTATCGGCGGCGTCTGTGGAAGTACTCCGAATGTTGAAGGAGTACAACTCCGTCCACAAGCTGATTCTTTGTCGAAGGCTGCTTGGGCGGGATGCTCAAGGATACTTGAGTAATATTACGAACAATTGCAATGTGATTGAGTATTTCCTCTATCTTGCATTTTCTAACTGAATCCTCATCTTGTTATTTCACAGGAGAAATCACTGAGTTCCCTGGGATGGATCGTATCAAGCAGATCCAAATGAGCCGCAGGGAAATTAACGCGGAGAACAATGTGCAGCCCAGGCGGAGTCTGACTGCTGCTCTCACAAAGATCCTTCCTTTCCCTGCCTCCACCAACATAGTAACTTTTGAAGGTGGTGCAGGATCTTCAGCAGCTACTGTTGAAAGGCGTTCTAAAAAACGCCAGGAACCAGAAGCTGCTGAAGAAGAAGAAGAGGAGATAGACCTCCAGCCCTTGCAAAGAAGGAGGACCAAAGGCAAGAAGAGGGTTGAGGAAGGAGCATCAATTGATGCTGCTATTAATTTGGAGGAGACTCTGGAAGTACCTGTTGCGGGTACTTCTGCTGCTATGGGCGGAGTTGAAGGCATCCCTGAAGAAGATGTCGAGGGGGAGCAAGCGGAGGGATTCCAAGCCTCCTCTGACCAGGATACGGGGGACGAGGCAGGGAGAGTTCAAGTTTCCCCAGTCCGCCCGTCTGAGGATCCCGCCCTGAGCTTGACCACTCGAGGGACAGCCGTTTTTCCCATTGATGTGCCAGGGGAATCATCCAGGCGGTTTGTCTCTTTGCCTGAGGCGGGGTCTCGCTTGAATCCCTTTCTGTTTTTTACAAATACGGGATCCCGCCAATCAGAGAGACGTGATCCAGAATTCATCCTCCGCCCCGACATCGACTTTGATGAGATTCCAGAGGCTGCTGCAGCTGCGAGGTGGCACCTTGCAGAGATAGATGGTTTCTTGGCCTCTGTTCCCCGGATAGCTGACGTTGCTGCAGAGGCCAACATGTTCCAGGCGTCTTACCACGAGTCTGTGGAAAAGATTCGTAGCTCGGAACATGACAATGAGCAGTTGTCCGAGGTGATCAAGGCCAAGGACAAACACCTTGATACCGCCGATGCCAACACCAAGAAGCTGGAGGAGGAGCTGGCTAGGGTGAGAGCTGACAAAGCTTTGCTGGAGAAGCAAGTCTCCGGCTTAAAAGAGCAAAACCAAAAACTGGGCGAGGAGGTGAGTGGCCTGACCCAGGTGAGGGCTGACAATAATCTGCTGAAACAACAGGTTTCAGACTTAATTCAGCAGAAACAAAAATTGGGCGAGGATGTAAGTGAGCTCCAGCAGAAGTTGATTTTCCTTGAACTTGATAAAGCTTCTGCTAAAGATGCCTGGGTGGCGGAGTTAGACCAAGCAGCTACTGCGTACACTAACCTTGAAAAACAGGTTGAAGTGTTGCAAGCTGAAAAAGCTGCCTCTGATGCTGCCAATGAAAAGCTTGACAAGGAGTTACAATCCACACTGGATGCGGCTGAGGCAGCGATTGATGACGCTTTCAGCATGGCTGTTCGTCAACTCCGTTATCGCAATCCAGGCGTTGCTCTGTCCACCACAGGCATTCATCCTTACTATGAATTCATCAATGGAGAATTGATAGTGCCTGTTCAGGGGGGTCATGCTCCTGTGCCCAATGTTGAATATATCTTGGCGGACTTGCCTCCCTCTTAAAGTTTGACCAGGCTAGGAGAAGGTCAGCTCACCTCCACTCAGCAAGAAGGGGAGCCGTCTGACCCTTGAAGATCAGCTTCTCAGTCTCCTCCTCAGTCTCTTTGCAAGTTTTGTTTTTATTAGCATTTTAATGATATCGCCTTGTTCCAGGATAGGCTCTGGATTTTTATTAATATTGGCAATATTCAATAAAATATATTTCCTGCAAATGTATACTTGTTCATAGATGTAGTGTTTAAGTCCGTCGTATTTATGCCTTGTAAAATGATATTGAGAAGGCGGAGTATTCATCTGAGGACTTAATGAAATATGACTAAGTATAACGAGGCGGAATATCCTTTTTGCAATTCAGGTGAAGTAAAACTCAGTAAGGAGGCGAAGTAGCCTCTTAGGAATTTCAATGAAACAAATTTAGTAATGGGGCGGAATAGCCTTTTTGAGAATTTAACTGGAGTAATATGAATAATGAGGCGTAGTAACCTCT